>OX424503.1:20000000-21333978 GCA_949152395.1 Agrochola litura | reverse complement strand
CTGTCGCCACCGCCGCCGCCGCCCGCCCCGTAAAGTTTCGCAAGTCACGGTCGCCAGTTTGTTGTAGAATGAAAAACGGTTCTTCGTTGTATATTTCACTTTAATAACTGCACTGGGACATAATGTATTTTTAGGATACGTACTCGTCGTTTCTGTGCGTGTGTCTGTTACTGTACCAAATCCACAGAGAATGTAACTTCAAAAAAGAAGGAATAAAAAACCACAGACAATAATAATTGCATTCTGTAACAGTACCTACCTAATATTATTATTAACAAGCAGTTTCTTTGTTAATATTTTTATACCTACATATTTTCTTATTGATCATAAAACTCTATTTCTTTTCGATGTGTTATTGTAAATTCGACTCAGTCATTACTAAGCTAATGATGACATTATCCAATCACAATGCAGAGATTAAGGGCTGTTAACATAGTAATTACAATAACTAATTAGATTAAGCAAGTACTGGTAATCTTTACTTAAGGACTCATTAACGCTTTTGTTGTATGGCAACAGAAGCGTTCATAAGTCATTAAAGTAATCGCAAATGCACCTGTTATTTAAGGAACTACTTAGGGATGACTTATTCTCAGTAATGAATATACTTAATGTACCACCATTTCATCAGTTATACAATAACAAGTATAGTTACTAAAAGCAAAATATCTCGGAAGGGGGTCGTTGGGGGGACCGTGTCCTTGAAGAAAATGTGGCATAAAATGGGTAAATAACAGTAGTGAAAACCGCAAATCGAAACAAGGAGGGAATCATGAGATACAGACATTTTTGTGACCATTTCCATAGAAAAATAACAGTTTTCATCGAATTGCTCATAAAGTACTGGTCAAATAAAAAAATTGTAGTAACATTTTTTGTAGTTCCATAATAGAGTAATGCAACTGTATATTTAATTTTTTTCAATTTTTAATTCTATGTCCGACCTCTTGTATGGGGACGATCCACCGGCGCCCCCAGTGCCCTGGCGCCTGTGTGCGCCGCACACTTCACACATACGGGCGCGGTGCGGCCCTGCCCTGATACACTCTACAAGTCTACTTAAATAGCGACCAAAAGCGTAACTCGGAATGCAGCCTATCCTCTACTGTCAAGTCAAAAACAGCTGACGAGTTTTAGGTTATTTATATGGCACAAAACATAATATAATCGAAATAATGTAAGATTTAGTCAGAGTACTTTTTAAGATTTAGTTACCATTTAGATAATAGTAGGTATGTTCTAATATTAAAACAAAATAGAAAAATGTCTTCTAAACTGCCTAAGGCTACTTTGAATTTGAAACAGGTACATATCTAATATGTTAGAGAAACATCAATTTACTACGGACTACGGTTTATATACCTAGCAATTTACTGTTCTTTTATTTTTTACTTTTTTGTAATAAAAAAACTAAGATCTCGTTATTATCCCTTTCAAATAATTCACGTCTTTTTTCAGATACAATTTTTCGTTACTTGTGCAAGTTGAATCTCGCTGACGATTAATATTGAATAAAACTTCTCTATTTCCAGTGGCTCGTACGCCAAGAAGTACTAAAGCTCTACAGGGAGATTTTTCGGACCCTCAAACAAGTTCAAGATGAAACCACAAAGGCAGATCTAAAAGAATGGGCTAGAGCAGACTTCAGAAATAATATGCATCAAACTGATGAAACATCCATCAAAGCTATGCTCCACCATGGCCAGAAATCTTTGAAAGATTTGAAAAAGTCATTATCTTTGAGTAAAAGTTGAAAAATAAGAATTGGCTTTAGTAAATCTTGAATTTTTTGATTACTTATCTGTCTAGTATTATGTAGGTACCTAGTGTAGATTATGATAACATATTGGACAAATTAACAGTCATCTATGTACAATATAATAATAAAAATGATTACAATGATTACCTCGAAATTTAAGTAAATGTAATGTAATCAGAATTTGTGAACATTCTTTCATTACTTACCTGATGCAACAAAAGCAACAAAATTTTATGAAAAATAAAAGGTGTTTAATGTAAATACAAAACATTTATTCAATACCTAAATGTGTGTTTATAACTAAAACATTTGGTAAAATAGTAACTTAACAGTATAGTTATGATTCTACTAAAGATTAATTCTTAATAATTTAGCTATTTACAAAACTCAAGTTTTTTTTAAAAATAAGTACTATACTTATGTAGACATAAATATTTCCAGTCATATTATCAGTTTAAAATGTCTTAAGCTGCCTCTACACTAGGCAAGTTAAACACGAGCCAAGCACTACGGAGCACGAATTTGCATAGTAAGGTGTACTTGTTCGAGAAAGTACGGCTACACTACATGAATTCGTGGTCTGCTCATACTCAGTTCACCTAGCCTAGACGCAGGTTTAGAAACTAATAGCCACTACAGATAGGGCTGCCAGAAGTCCATCTTTTGACAGACATGTTTAGCATTTTACTCCCATGTCAGACCCAATGGATTTTAAGCACATTATGTTATAATTTGTTGTAAAATTTATACATAAATCTGTGTTTTCATGATGCACTAATTTCCCCTTATGTATTTAAACATACACAGGGAATATCAGACTTTACATTGTCAAAGCACTCATTAACTTTTAAAACAAACTAGATGCACCTATTATGCACCTGTATAGATAGCTTGGTAGAACAAATAAATCAGGATAGGCACTGTCACTCCTGTGCCAACTACTAAAGTAAATACTGTAAAGAATGTTACAAAATCACCATTTTTGTTCAGGTATTTTGCTAATATTTGAATCAAACTTCTTGTTATGTGGTGACCATCCATACCATAACAAGGTATCACATTCAAAAATCCAATGCCCATTGAAAATATGAATATGTATCTCAGCAGCTTCTCAAACTGTGAGGGGGAGAAGAAAGAGAACAGGCCCAGTCTTGGGAAGTACTGGTCAATGAACACTGTCTTATGTAAATCATACGGCAAACCTAAATATAGAACAGCATGTTTCTCCTTTCTTTCAATAATTATCAAATGCGTGTGATTGTTGAGTGAAGGCTTCAAGCAGTGCATTCCTCTTGGACAAGAGTAACCACCAGTTTCTGTGCACTTTATGAACTTATCTTTGACCATATCTCTTGGCTTTAGACAGGAGAATTGGCCTGGCAGAACCGAGTCAGCGACCACTTTGGGCTCCATGTATTCAAAGCAAAAACTGTAAAAGTCATCTTTGCGGCAACATTCAACAACATCATTCTCTTTTATTGTTTCCATCATGATTTCATCATTTTGAGCAACATATTCTGCACTGGTGCACATACCAAACCGATCATGAGCCATATGAAGGCAGTAGTTCCAATCACTTGCAGTTTTGACTTCGCAACTGGTTATCGCTGTAACTACATCTCCTTTGAACAATCCTCTGACATCTTTCAGAGGAGAGTCCTCTGTAAAATCTGTTATTTTAACACCAATACCAGTTTCATATGCTATGTTAAATAAAATGGGAGCTGAAAAGAATAACAGTAAGGCAACAAATGCAGTGGCAACATTGTGCCAGATCCCTGCACAGAATATTCTCAATCTCTTAGTGATAGATAAGCTATTTAATTGATCAGAATTCATCTGCACAAATGCTACTGGTATAATAGTGAACACATAAACACCTACAGATATGAGTTGCACATCTTCTTGAGCTGCTGCCAGTGCATGGCCCAATTCATGGAAGATAGTACTGAATCCCATCGCTAAGAAGTACACCCAGAAGTCTGACGCCGGAATGTTTACACCAGGGAGCATGGCCTTGACTTCAGGCACATTGCTGCTGATTTGAATGGTCTCATAAAAATGTTCAAATATGAATGTCAAGAGAGTCCATAGTGCAAACGGTAAGAATATCCAAATCGTAAATATATAGCCGCATGTATACCATTTCCGAAGAACACGGGTCAAGTTTTTACTCCATCTGTATAAAGACCTGTTGAAAGCGGTTGTTGTCCATGTGAAGTTTAGTATTCCTATCTTTAGTCCGGTCCCTTCCAAGAATGCATAATACGGATAGTGCATACAACTCTGAAATAAATTGTCGATCATTAAACACAATAACAATAAATAATTATTTCATAACAATTAAAAAAAAAATACCTTGAAAAAAGAGTCAAAGAACCATATGACGACATAAAATGTTAAGACGAATGAGCAAAGTATTGCAAAAGACATTACTGCAACCTTTCTAAGGATGTTTTGTTTATCATTTTATATTATTTTGTTTATTGTAAGCAAACGCCGGCACATCACTCACATACATTGAGAAATTGGAAAATTGGCAAATCGATTGCGTCAAAATACAGATAAACCAAATACCACAGAGCATATAAATCCAAATACTACTAAAATACTAATGTCAAATTCATGCAAAATTCAGTACGGAGATCTCGGCCTTTTGCTTTACACAGGTAATATTTTGGAAAAACTTGGCTGAATGATAATATTGCTTTGGTCAGAAACATGAAGATTTATAAAAAATACTATTTTGACGTCTGTTGGTTTCATCGGTCGTGCTGTGTGTTGTTGATCGAAAATAATCGAAATAAAACAATATTGTGACAATTTATAAAACATTTTAACATGTGAGTGATGAGTTGTACGGAAAATGAAAGTGGCCCTTTTGTCGTGTTCTTCTTACCAGCGGTCGTTGGCTGCCTGACCATACTCCTGGCGAGACGCTGGGCGAACTCCCAAGTTAGCAATACTTCGTCTACAGCCGTCTCTAGACGGCGAAAAATCATTAAAGACCCGCTTATTAAGCGGCCCCTGCCGCCTCTAGCCTGTAAAATGATGCCACCAGGATCTAAAAAGGCTTCTGGTGTAAATAAGAAGGTAACGTTCAACTATCCATCTGCATACACACACATCAAACTGCTCAAGTCCTGTTGCATTAATTACATTTGTGAAATCTTTTAATAAAATCAAGAGATTTGCATGCTGAAAATGGTATCTGGTACAATTCAACAAGATGTTTTAATTACAAATTTTATTGGTCTGTAAGTTTAATCACTTTTGACAGAAAACTGTAATAAACTTCCTCTTAATTTAGCAACATGCATTTGATTAACATTATAAGGTAATTAAGTAATAAAACAAAACAATTTTGTAGAACTTAGTATTTCTAACATCACCAATTTTTTTTTTCAGGGTACATGCCCAGTTCCAGATGAAGAAATGAATGGTAATGGTAAGCGGTTGGGTCGTCCAGCACGCACCCCACCCACTACTCTCTCAAGCGTTGGTCTCACAGACATGAAGCTTGCAGATGGGCCCGTGGCCCCTAAACACATACCATTCCCCTACATACCTCAGGATGGAACTCTTTTGTTTGAAGCCATGACATTTGTTTTCACTCTGGTGGCTACCGGACTCCAGTTCCTGAATCTATACAGGACGGCCTGGTGGTTACCTCATTCATATACAAACCAGGCTATGGTAAGTTTATCTTCTGAATTAATTATTACATAAAGTATACTTTCCTTCTTGGTGGTATTCTATATATTGTTGAAGTTAGGTAGCTGGTTAATGAGAATAATTTGCTTTGGTAGCAGTACATTACTAAGTATACAAATTAGTTTTATAAAATGATAATTGGCAAAATACCAGTGTTTCGGAAATTAAAGCTATAGATTTGTTTTTTTAATGTAACATTATGATTATACAAAGTTACAAACTGATAATTTTAAAGAGTAAATTAGATTGCTGGTCATGTTTTCAAGTAATTTTTTTTTTACTAAATTAGAATTACCAAATAATTCAAATATTGGACAAATCATATCGATAACTTGAGTAATTTTGCCGTTTACTGTTTTTATCATAGATACTAGTGATGTGCCGGATATCCGTGATTCGTGGATATCTGCGGATCTCCAAGTGAGAAAAAACATTTGTATCCTGTATCTATATACATTTCACTACGTATATGTAATGAAATGTGAAATGTATTAATATAAAAGATCCGTTCAAGATCCGCCAAAAAGTAATGGATATAGATCTTTTTCTCCCTCGGATATCCGCGGATACGGATATCTGGCACATCACTAGTATATACCTTATTTACAGATATTTACAGCATGTGGCTGTAAATATCTATACTTACTAGATTTCTGTTTAGGATGTTGTGAATCATTCCTTGTGACTCATCAATACTGTTGATACTGAGATAGATTATGTGAAAAGAAAAAAATAAACTTATTTAAGGCTCTATGGACATTATGATAAGAATCACAAGGCCTAGCCATACAATTTTGAAATTAAAAGAAATTCAAATGTTGTGCTTTTTAGTAACTTTCATAAGATCCTTGTTGGCTATTGACATGTTACAACATTTTAATGAAGTTATACAAATTAGGTCCTGCATCCCGCGGGGGATTCGCCTGTTTGGCTAGAACTTAAGTTCTATAAAAGTCTTAAAGTTTTTTTTGTTGGTTTTGTTTTCAGAACTTCTATTTGATTGACCCTCACTTGGTGGCGTTTATAGTGACGATAATATTCCGCAAGCTACTGCTCAGTATCAGCTTGGCTGTTCTCAGGGGGTTACTCGCGCCCAAACTGATGCCACATGCGACTATTGCTGCCAGGTAAGAAGAAAATTAGAGGAATATTTAACTACATCGAAGAGCCATAATTGTCATGACGTGGCCACGACCATTGCTAGTGGTTGCAGCTTCCAAGTACAGTATCTTAACATAATACGCATCGCGAAATTTGCCGCAACGACTAACTGGTTGTACCAACTAGTTGCGGCCAAACTTTGTGAACTTTAACTAAGAGTGTTCGCATCTTGGTCGAAGCCTCTGTGACCACCACATCTTATGCGTAATAGGTCATACGGGCTGGTATCCGTAACTCCACGTCAAAGCGCGTATTTTGCGTACGGGCTGGAAAATCGGTTATTCGATCCACCCCAGCTCCTAAAAGAAGGCCAGCAACGCCTGTCACTGACAATCTCACGTAGGATACCTGGGTTACCGAAGTACTTGGCCCTGTATGTGGCGACCACCGGGCAGTTTAACAGCACATGAGCTGCTGTCTCGTCGTCTTCCATGCATGCTCTGCTCAGTGGATTGTCTGTGACTCCTATGATTAAGAGGTGTTTATTAAATGACCCATGGCCAGTTACAGCTGCTGTAACTGTATGCAGCTGCTGTTTCGTTAGTCGGAGAAACTGTTTCGCGAGGCGGCCATCGATTATATCCCAGTGCCTCCTTGGCCTGCCTGCATTCACCGTGGTCCAACCATAGTTTGTGATGTTGGTCCCTGGTTCGTTTCCTTACCAGAGAGCGTAGGTACCCGAAGGGGAGTGGCGGAATGGGTTCAGGCCCCACTGGTGCCATGCTCGACCCCCTCTGGCAAGTTCGTCTGCGTCGTTGTCCCGCGAACCGCTGTGTCCTATCCATTGAATCCACATCTTAAATTTATGGCTAAGAATAAAAGAAGCATGGACTGTTAAACTTTTCTTGATAAAGAGAACAGATATTCCAGAATACAGTAATAAACTTGTTTATTTCTTTTTCAGGATGTTCATATTGGGTGTGGTACTTGGTGCTCTCTCTTGGTGTACATACTTCATAGTACTCAAGTATCCTTTGGTGAAAATATTCTACTTGTGCTATCCGTAAGTACCTCATAAAATAAAGTTTTCTCTCTTACTGCTATTCTAACATTATTTTCTCAATTAGTTCTATGGTTAAAATGTTTAAATAACGTTGCTAATTTGTAAACTCTACGAATAATGATTTAGTAGACTTCTAGAGTGAGAAAAATAGTATGTCTTTCATTTAGCGAATTTCCTTTAACGCCTTTGATTGACGCCATTTTTAAACTTATCTCTTCAAATATACCTTTGAATTTTCTTTTCTAGCGCTGTCATATACTTCCTCCTCTTCGGGTTCCACTCCAGCCCGTTCCTCGAGCTCAACAACGGCGACCCGCCCCTCCACTGTTGTACGCACGACGCCGCACAGATACGCACGGAGGTGGAGGCGTTACGACAAGACTTTAACGTGCGGATGAAGAAGATTATCTTCAACTCTGTGGTTGGGGCTTACTACTCCAGTTTTATACCGTGCTGTTTTGCACAGGTGAGAAAAGAAACATTGTTATTCATAACTAGCGGCGCAAGGGGATTCCCTTTAGTACAGTGAGTTTATCTGGCATAAAAATTATCCTATGTCACTGGGGAATATAATTTTTACTATCGGATCAGTAATTCAATAGACGTACCTACTATAGATAGTACTCTATGATTTTTGGTAAGTTTAGATAAAAAGTAATTTTTAACCGACTTCCAAAAAGGAGGAGGTTCGTAGCGTATGTTTTATGTGTGTCCATCGATATTTGGATTTTGTCAATTTTTTTTCATTTGGTAGAGAAAGCTTGCGCGGTGGTCCCAAATAAATTTTATTAACTTTGTTTGGGTAGTTTATGAGTTAGCTTCTATTAAAAATACGTATTTTTCATACTTAGCCTATGTGGATGATCTTATAATAAGTTCCTGTCACTGTTATTTGGTCGTGGTATTCGAATTTGTGTGGGGTAGGTACCACAACTAAAAAGTGAAAAATAAAAACATTTTGCAAATACAAAAACAACCGACTTCCAAAAAAAAAACACTACAGTGAAAAATAACTTTAATTTCGGAAGCCGGTTTGTTTTTTTTTTATAAGAAAAATTTTATGTTTATTCTCACACACATATTTAACCAGTTCTGTGTATTAAACTATGGATCTCCAGGTTGCCTGCTCCTTCGGGGAACAAAATCGTAATGAGAGAACATCACACTTTTGTTGTCTTTGAAAATTATAAGTCTAGCCTCAACTCACATTACATAAAACCATTTTCCAGTCATATCTCTACTACGAGGTATACGCAGCATCGCAGCAGACAGCGTTCGTATGGGCGGGCCTGTTCGCGCGGTACGTCAGTCAGCTGGTCAGTGCCACGTATTGTGACGTGCCACATCGCGCCGCGCTGCATCTCGGGCGGTGGCGACCGGATAACAATACTTGTACAGGTAAGCATAGGCTGTACTTAATCTGCTTACATTCTGGCCGTCGAAAGAATGCGTTCCTGACACCTGTCAGTTGGACAATTTCTAGGAGTAATAAGGATCAAATTCGCAAAACACATATTCATGCTGAGTGGAAACCTTCTTAAAAAAAAACCCATAAACAAACCACCACCGTTAATAAACCTATTTTTTTTTCTTTCTTTTCTTGTCACAGTCATGACGTGCCAGCAGCTGCCGACTATTTCTGTTTTGTGTGTATTAAGATTTAAATCTATTGTTTTATTTTTTTAGGAGCTCGTGGCTAAGTAATAACAGCTGCACGGGTTGATCTATCAGGTTAAGCTACGCTTGCCGGGGTTGGTCTGTGGATGGGTGACCATCTTAACATACCGAGACTCCTCCGTGCCTCGGAAAGTACGTTAAGCCGTTGGTCCCGGCTGTCATTCGTGGATCTTTGACAGTCGTTACGAGTCGTCAGAAGCCGGAAAGTCTGACAACAGTCTTACCAAGGGGTATCGTATTACTCAGTTATTGGGTTGTGGAGGTCAGATAGGCAGTCGCTCCATGTAAAATACTGGCATTCAGCTGCATCCGGTTAGACTGGAAGCCGACCCCAAAATAGTTGGGAAAAGGCTAGGCAGATTGGATTGGTGTTTTATTTTATTGTCCTACTCAAGTAATTATCGTTTTTTATGGACGTGTTTCTGTGACAAAGAAACTTATTTTTCTTTCTTTATATTCATTAGTATGAAACTGACAGGTGTCAAGAACGCATTCTCTCGAAGCCGGAATGTAACAAAAATATTAAATTCATAAACTGTCAGACAACGCACAGCTTAAACCGCTGGGTCTAGAAGTATGAAATTTTGAGTTCCTTTGTTCCTATGAATTAAGGAAGGAGTTTTTAAAATTCATTCCTAAAGGGGTTAAATAGGGGATGACAGTTTGTGTGGTAGTTGGTAATTTTTGCCGGTGGCAAATGCCATTCGCCAAGCGGCTTGATTCAGATAATTTACATTTCATTGCCCCTTACTCAACTATCTATAATGCAATAAAATTTGAACTTTGTCACGTATAACATTGAGTTTGTTCCTCCAAAACTTGTTAATGATCTGAGATTCTGATTTCAAATATAGATAGGTATGGTAGTTTTATGATTGTGAGAAATCTACTCAACTGAGATGCTAATTTTATACTTTTCGAATAGCATAGAAAGCCCATTCAGCAAAAAAAAAAAAACCTTGTCCCAGATGTGCTCGAACTACGACCGAACGAAGGTTCCCATTGATATTTATTACCATTGAAAAAAAACGCATCACCCCAGCTGGTTTTGCATTTAAAAAAACAAGTGACTCGGCAAAAATCTGATACTGCGATGCTATTGGTTGATGAGATTTCTATAGCGGCCGAGCGCTGCAAGCAAAAATAGTCCTTACGGTGCTTAGTTATGGATTTCCTCGATAGTACGTAATGGGCTTTGGTGAATTTGGGTCTTCTGCCTGTCCTTCTTAGTTGGGGTCGGCGGAAAATGTGAAAAAGAATGTGAGTGAGACGGATAATGTGAGTGTGAATGTGAATTTATGATGTAGGATGTATGTGAAATGTTATTCAAGTCTTGTAATCCATCTTGAATATGAACTGAATGTTCGAATGTCTCACGGCCGTTAACCCCGCGCTAGCGAACTAGCACCTTTTACTTTTGCATAAAATTATGGATTTAATAAAAATAAATGCCATCAATGAAAAAAATTTTAATTAAATTTTAATTTTTTTTTTTTCAAATTTGTGAAGATTCACCAGCTAATTTTATTTAACCTTGCATAATCCGCAGAAGGTAGCGAGGTGCTACCATGGTGTGCGAACCGCATGTGGTCGCGCGGCGCCCGCGTCACGCTGAACAGTCGCGTGTACATCGCCAACACGCCGACCGTCGCCGCAGACCCGGCCTCCGTCGTGCACTGCAGGTTCCATGTGAGTATCACATTCGCACAAAACCTAAACGGGAGTTAATATGACACAATGTGTTTAGAGACCTGTTCAGGTATGATTGAACGAGTGATCGCTCTACAAAGCTGAACATTTTCTAAAACTTGATATGCCATAACAATGGCAGCATAGTTACAAGTTGTGCCATTAAAGTTGAGACTTGCGCAGTAGACGAATTATGGGGCTCTTTAGCGGTATGAGGTCCCCGCGGGGGCATCATCGGGGCAGCGGGAAGAGCGGTGGGAGGCGCGGTCAAGTCTCAACTTTAATGGCACGACTTGTATGTACTTAGTTTTCAAACACGGTTGACGCTGATCACGTTTTTATTTGTATTTCTGGCACCTATTAAGGCTAGATCTTCGGTGAAACTCACTTTTGCGCATTTGGTATTATATCCTGGGGGACGCAAAGGCTTTTTCATTTCTCATACTCGGAAAGTAGTGTTTGTTTGATCCAAGTAGCGGGTGGAAGACGCTGATAGAAGGGTGGGGCCCTTGGGCGGGAAAGAGTCATAGTAATTGCTTCCCTCTCTAGGGCGGGAATGAATTTAAAAAATAGAACTAAATTTGGATAGGTAGTCGGCTACGAAAAATTTTACTAAGGGGGTATTACACTGTCGAGTCTGTGGTCATAGATCTGTGATGGAAGATATAATGGAATTGTAAAATAGACATTTCTAATGAGTATATCCCACTTGAGAAATATAACACTATCATATTATGTCACATACCTATCTACGAAGCACACAAATTACCCATGTTATTTATGTCTATTTTACAATTTAGTTATGTCTTTGATCATGGATCTGTGATCGTAGATATGATGGTGTAATACCACCTTATAGAAAAGTACTGATTAAAAAAAATCTGCAGTCTTGTCATTGTATAAACAGCCAGTGTGTATTTAAAAAAATACCTAAGGGTCAGCTCACACCGAGACGCGACGCGATGCGCACTTTTTTAAGATCCAATATAATATCGAATTTATTTACTACACAATAAGGTACACGCGCTGCGCAGCACCGCGCATCTCACCGTACACGCTCGCACTGAAATATACCTTTTTGTGAGGAAAATAAGTTCGATACTTGTTTAAAAGAGCGCGCAGCGTCGCGTCTTGGTGTGAACTGACCCTAAGCGGGACGACCCGTGGCGGTGACGCGGTGTGTTCCATATTTAAAAAAGACTAATAGGTAATAAATTACTCATGTTAATTACTATCAATTAATATTTTAGAAAAACTACAACTTTTTACTTTCCTTAAATTCGAAATAAAAAGTAGAATAAAAAATAAAAAGTTTAACACTGGCGAAAGTCGTCAATTCCTACTCGGACTATAGCCGTATAAATACCTCGTATGAGAATTGATTCCTTTCGACCCTTGTATAACAATCTACTATTTCCCAGATACCCTCATATAACAACTGCTATAATGCCTCCTTCAGTAGCATGTGGAATAAAAAGGCTAAAATGTGGAATAAAAGTCTGATCTTCTAAGTCATCAGTTTCACCAGTTTAGTCCATATTATTCTTAAAAAAAATACTCTATTCAAATTCTTCATTCTTTTCCACAGACGGTGTTCGCGAACCCATCACTCCTACTATGCGGGATGCTGTGTCTACAACTCTCTCTCATAGTACTGCAACTTTGCCTACTGTTCAGTTCAATACAGTGGCACAACTTCCTAGCGATAGTCATACTACTGTTCATTAATTACTACACATTATTCAAAATGGTACGAGACTATCTAGTCGCCTGGAAAGTTTATAAAGCAGAAAATATGATACAAGATAAAAACGGCTCGTTACATCCTGTTTCCAATTAAGTCTATAGAAGTATAGATCTTTATCTCCTAAGGTGAACGTATCCCGCGCACAAAATTTGTTTCTAAAAGTTGGTGCGATGAGCTTCGTTGTAGTATGAGAAATTATTGTTTTTGATTAAAATTTTAGAGATTTTGTGCATTATTGGTATGTTAGATACTGAATAATGAAGTAGCCAAAGTAGAATTAGTCGCTAGTGTCGGTCTAAATTGTGACTTTATGCCAGATTCCTTATGATATGACGCACCAATCGTTATTCATTTATAACCCGCGTTCGGCCCAGTATTATATCATAGAAGAGTCTGCCAATCGTTAGCTCAATCTGTTATAAATAAAAATACTGACAGAGCACAAGTTAAACATTTGTACAACTTATGAGTGGTAAATAAAACGATGCGTATTAAGTTTTGGGAACCGGGCATGAGTCAACTATAATATACATTCCATAATAAATTACGTCTGAACTCAATATAACGAAGCTTGTTGTACTACAGCTGTATTTTGTTGAATATCTCATTGTTGTGTCAATTGTACTTAATATTTTTTTTAGAACTGCGCTCATTATGATAAGGATTCGGTTTTTGAACAAAGTAACACTGTTACATAGCATTGAATGTAAAATTATTATAAGACTGATGGCTATAGGCCATTACTATGTTTAGATCTTTTAACCCGCCTCCTAGGTGAGCGATAAATATATGGACATAAAAGATATATTCGCTTTGCATATCATATTAGGAACAGTTACTCTCGATATTTTAGCATCGCATTATGTCTATACTTGGTACACTTTGGACGATTGGTTACAATGTAAACATTACAGTGCTACTGACGTGTATGCACGCACTTAGCGCATTATATACGTCACATGCATCGTGAAAACGACAAAATTATCTATTCCAATACAACAAGATTTGACACAAAATGTTAACCCTGAACAATTATAATATCATACTTGCCATAAAGGAAAGTTTTATTTTATATTCTTAGGACTTTTATAGACCCCAGAAATCTCATTTCATCCTAGTCTAGTCAATGGACTTGAATGTAAGTAAGTTATGAAAATAAAAACTTGAATGAACAGTGGTGATATATTTTTATTTGAACACATACAATATTTTCCATTTAATATTTACACAATTTACAGATTTTATTTCTACACATAATGTACAAAGTTATTGATTTGTTTGTGATAAAGTTAAGCCTGTCCTAAAAACACTTGATTGATAAGATCATTATCAAGGCATTTTATTATTGTTTTTTTAAAGGCAAGTAAGTATACATTAATTTTTTTTAAATTATTAGTTATGAAGGAAGGAACTGATAATAACAGAATATTATTAGTGTGAGTGAAGGCAAATTTTAAGGAAAAATGTGATTTTGTTGCTATATCAAATTTTACAAATAATAGTGTCTTAATAGCATAATATTCATTGAGTGGATACCCATGAAGAGGTTTTATTGCTATCATTGATTTGTACTTTAATTTTCTTCATTTTATCCCTAACAATATCACATGCTTGCAGTATCTCCTTGTCTTTCCTAGATAAGGCATTTAATCTCACTGAATGTCTAAATTCTACTAGAGTGTCTATCAAAGAGTTTGACAATACACTGTCTTGAGCCGAATCTTGCAGCTTCAGTCCAAATGTAGTCAACATTCCAGTAATATACTCTGCTATTAATACAACGGGTACAGGATAGTATTCTGAAGTATCCAACCTAATAAGTCTGTTTGCATGACTAACTAAAGTGAGGAGATTGTTGATACAAACTGCAGTGTTGCAATCATTTTTCAAAGCCTCAATATTAGCCTCCTCTGTTTTCTGTAAATCTTCCAATATCTTATCTTTGTAATCTCCATTACTCACTGCATTATTATTGGCATAAATAAATGCATCCTTAAGGAAGAATTTGAATTTGTTAAGAACCTCTTCAGCTGTTTTCATTACTTCGTGGCTATATTCCATTGGGTAGCGATAACTTGATGTAAGGCAAGCCATTCTGAACACATCAGCACTGTGTTGTTTCAGTAAGTCTGGGATTGATATGGTGTTCTTCAGAGACTTGGACATTTTGGTGTCTCCTTTCACATGCAGGTGACCAACATGGATCCAATAGTTTGCCCACTGTCTTATATTGTGGTAAGCACATGACTGAGCTTCTTCATTCTCATGGTGAGGGAACTGAAGATCAATTCCTCCTGCATGGAAGTCTATTTGAGATCCAAACACTTTACTGACCATGGCAGAGCATTCTATGTGCCACCCTGGCCTACCTCTACCCCAAGCCACGTCCCATGATGGCTCACCAGGCTTAAAACCTTTCCATAAAGCAAAATCTGTTTTGTTTCTTTTCTCTTCATTTGCTGCTTCACCTTCAGTTTGAGGCTTTTGTAGCTTTCCATAAGAAGGAAACTTGGTGGTGTCAAAATAAACAGACCCATCTATTGTAACATAAGCCATCTCTGTGTCAATCAGTTTCTGTACGAAATTTTCAATGGAGTGGATATGGTCTGATACTCTAGTAATTATTAGAGGTTTTTCAATGTTCAAAGAAGACATATCAAGCCAAAATTCATGTTCATATTGTTTAGCGATGTTTTGAAAGTGAGTGTTAGTTTCGATACCTTTTTTAATGATTTTGTCATCAATATCCGTGATGCCCATAGCCGTCACGAGTTTTATGTTTAAAAATGATTTTATAATTCGCTGAATAATGTCTAGCTTGACGTAGCAGCTCGCATGGCCTATGTGAGCGGAATCGTACACTGTCGGCCCGCAAGAATACCAGGTGGCGATGTGAGGGTCATTCAGTATTACCGGAACTTTTTGATCTGCGACACAGTTGTAAATGTATGCACCAGTTGGATTTCCATTCGGCATCAACCATCTCGTCTCTTTGTACGGTTTTAAACTGCACACATGCGAATGGCTTCTTGATATTATAGGGAACAGCTTCCTCATGTTTATTGAAATTTAAAGTTCATTGACAATAGGGACTCCACTGGGGGCGATGGGCACTGAAATCGAAAATTCCAAATCACACAACACAACAGCTGATAATGATATCATTACATTATCAATGAACTGACAGCAACACAGTGTCAAATAGGAAAAATTCCATCGCTCCGTTCCGTACTTTAGTAAGTTTAGTATTGTACTCTGATTCGTAGGAGAATTTTGTACTGTTTTTGTTTACGAATTGTAAAATATTTTTGTTTGTTTTTAGGAGTAAAAACATAACTTATATTTTTTATGTTAAATGATTACACAACATCTACATAGGAATAAAACCACTTTATTCGTGCACCAGCTGGAAAAAGCCGTACAACGGAAAAACCACAGAACATAATAATATACTCTACGGGAAAAACCCAATAGAATGTGGTCGCATTCCGAATTAGAAGTGATATCGCGAATCCGACCAAATTAAATAGTCACAAAATATAAGGGCTATTGAGTAATAATTGTGACTATAAAATTTGGTATATCGTCTTGATTCATGGTTGTCTGTCATTGTCATTGAGGAAAGTAATATAAATGTCATTGTCACCATTGTCACTGTCACTTCGAGTTCGAAAATGTCAGCAAGGTATTGATAAACTTGAATATCAATCTTACATATTTTTCTGTGAAATAATCCAAGATTTGGAATAAAAATGGTTACTTTTGCACCCGATGAAATTGGCTTAGCAGACAAGTCACCATGTTCGGGTATCAGGGCTGATCTCAAGCTTTGTTTACTTGCAAGTGACTGCTGTAAAAAGGTTAGTTTTAATTAGGTTTTCATAAAACATTATTTTTGTGAGCCAATTAGATATTGATGTCTGTAGTTATTAGTAGTAAGTAGAGTTAATTGTGTACGATTTGCTGTAACTTTACATGGTTTTCACAGTTTTGTAACCCCAAAATTGTCATGAAATACGTTACTTATATTAGCAACTCTAGAAGATGATAATACTTCTATTATATTCAAGTCTGTTCAATTCTATGTTGTAAGTAAAGTAATGTTCTATCTCAAACTACAAGCGAGCGGAGCACCACCACTGTAATTGAGTAGTTTATGTAATGGCAATCTGCATTGACTGTTCGCTATGATATAATATAATTTTATTACTCTTCAATGACCTATAATTCCTGTATCCTTAAATAACTATGAACAGTTCTATAGTATCCTTTAAACTAAAAGATCGCAATTAAATGTTTATTCTGTTACAGGAAAAGAAAACCCCTAGAGAATGTCTAAGAGACGGCGTAGTCCCGGACGAGTGTGCTCAACTTAGGCAAAGCTTCTTTGAATGTAAAAGATCCCTTGTAAGTAACTTGGTCATTATTTTGGTGAAATTCCAAAATTCATCCATTTAAAATTTTGGTACTGTCAGTATTGCAGCCTCTTCCACACAACTCTGTCCAATGCTAATTATTTTAGTTGCACACAATCTTTAGCTTTTCTTCTCATTATTATTATCTATAACATCAACCTTCAGATAAGTTTAATATAAATCTGACCCTTTAACCTGTGATCCTGATTTAGTGAATGATGTAGGATACAAAGTTTGTGCTCAGCCTTATACTTCTATCTACATCAGAGGTCGGCAACACGCGGCCTGTGAATTTCTATAAATCAGTTACCTATTTAGGTACTTTGTAGTTAGGTTAGGTTATTTTTCTAACTATAGCCCAAACATATAAACATAATGTAAGTATTACGTGTACGAATTAAATTCCGTATGTTTTAACAATTTTTTATCGCATTTTTTATTTTTTCTATGGGATATGGCCAATTATACATAGGTATATTGGGCTTCTAGGATTAATATCACAAGTGCGGCCCGCCTTTCGTTTATTTTGCCACCTTGTGGTCCTTGCCTGCCAAAAGGTTGCCGAACACTGATCTACATTATTAATTCGCCTTTCTTAAGGAATTCTACCGCACATAAAATATGTACTTTTGTCATTTTATTAAGGAAGTCAGCTCACTCATCCGTCTTCTTGCCCTTTTCCTAATTTAGCTGAGGTTGGCACAGAATTTCGTCCATACAGCCCCATCAGTCATCTCAGTAGTCACCTCCTTTCAAGCCATATCATCTTACACACAGTCCATCCATTGTTTCTTTGGTCTTCCCCTACTTTTCCATCAGCCATCCACATTCATATTCAAAACTTTCCTCACAACGTAAATGGAAGTCAGCTCACTTTATAATACTTTATTATTATGTCGTTTATTATTTTCTTTCATATATAAAATTAAATTTTTAAATATTTCTTACATTGAAAAGATATTAAAAAAAAAACATTAAAAAAGTAAAAAAAATACGAGGTCCGCCGGTTTCGGGAGTAAGGTTCAAGCTACCGGTGGTTAGGACTGCAGAGACAGGAACCTCCTCATCTTATTAGTCTAGCTTTTTCTCCACATTAGTGGTCCCCAAGGGTCACTATACTAAGCTTTACTATACTAAGTTATACTTATTATACTATACTTAATATATTATTTTTCTTTTGCTAATAGTGTCTTATTATTCTTTCCAGTTAGACAACAGAAGAAGGTTTCGTGGTCATAAGGGTTACTGATGTACGTACATAAGCATTATAATTATATAGAGAAAAGTAGTTTGTTTTAATTTTATTGAATGTATAAAGTATTAATACATAATTTGTTTAATAAAACTTGACTGTTAACTATGACGTTTTTATGATATCGTTTTGTATTTTACTAATTGATCAGCATTATCATTTCAGTCAAGAATATGAATCACCCTCTGCTGGGAATAAGTCTCTTTTCATTGGTCAATCAACTCAACCTATTGCAGTCCACTGCTTGACAAAGGCCTCTCCCAGACTGCACTACAACATTTCATTAGTTTGGTCAAATAGTGCAAACTTTTCCTATACAACAGTACCATCCTAAAAGATGCGCCCCACCCTTCTTCCTAATCGCTTACAGTACAAGTGTTCAACATACCGTGTGTTTAATTTTTTTCGTGTTTACTAATTACTGGAGATGAACGAATAGTCGCCATAATTACTCGTCATAAAAAAGGAATAGAAAAAAAGTTTATTTATTCTCAAATATATAGTTTATTTATTTTCTGAGGCAGGTTTGATTTATGAATAAATGCGCAACCGACTTGATCCCAATCATGCAGAAAAACTAGTTTTTCTGCACCACTATCTGCCCGTTTTGGACTTTAAATATTGAATTATTAATTAAAAAGCCTAACTAACTTCAACATGACTGATTTTTGGCAAACTTTTTATATTAATGATAATAATACTAAGTGTGTTTTGTTTTTAAAGATTAATAAAAGTTTAATTATTTTTAAGTCTTATAGTTTTTCTGTTCATTAAAAGTTAATTTTATTTAGAGATAACTATTGGCCGAATGTCGAATAATAGACACTATCATTCGGTATTCGACGAATAATAAAAAAATGTCGAGTGATGCCGAATACCGAATAATAGCGAGTATTCGCGGCATCTCTACTAATTACCCACTCATAGGTAATTAGTGTGTATGACTATACTAAAACACTAGCGGAATGTTGTACTCTTGTACTGTAAGCGGAAGAAGAGTGGGGTGCGTCTTCGCGAATGGCAGTATCTGAACAAGAATGATTAATTAGACTGTTCTCTGAAAGCCAAATTATGCCAGATTTTTTATAATATTGTAGTCTTAGACTTAGTTTAACCCCGTGTCCTAACCAAAGCGATCTTCCCAGCGAATACGCAATCGTCGCGTTCATCATCATTTGTTCGGCAAACCGTAAGGCGCCCTCTGTCGGCACAACGACATGTTCAGAGTTCGCTGAACAAATTGAACGCGTCGGTCACGTGTCCGCACGACGATCACTTTGTTTAGGACACGGCCTAAGATTGTGGCAAGTCCAATTTTCTTTGAATAAATATTTGTTAAGGATTTTCGGGAAATAGATAAAGTAGGAATATTCAAGTTAATTTACACATACAGGTAAAAAAAACAACATATAATTTTAACTTTTATTATAAAAATAATTGAAATATTAATTAAATTCTCTATACATTCTACAGAGCTTAGCCTGCACTCATAACTAGCTTTTCAAGCCAAACAGTAATTATTTTAAATTGCTTTTATTCAATAATACAATCGTTTTAAACATATTTGATTTTTAACGTTTCTTAGAAATAGTGATGCCAATTTTTATATTGGATTGATTCACATTTAACAAGCCAAAATATTTGTACCTAGGTAATAAATAGATTTTATGGCGAGTGTAAGAAGGTATTTCTTCGGTAAGTATTCTAAAAATTAAACTAAGTAGTGAATTTTATGCGATATTTATAAACGAGTACCGTCAACTGCCCTAACTTCGCCTGGCGCCCTAAGTTTGCCTATAATGAAAATACGTAATATCTTTATTATTTTACTTGCATGGCAATTGAAATTAAAGCTCTCTATGAAAACTCAAAGTTTCGATTCTGCCATACAAGTAAAATAAAAAACATTATTACGTATTTTTCATAATAGGCAAACATAGGACACCAGGCGAAGTTAGGGCAGTTGACCGGACCTAAAATTCGAAATATCACCCAGTAAGTAGAGAGGTATTTATCAACTAAACAGGTTATCATAGTCATGTTGGTTTGTAAGTTTGAAGAGATATTATTTATGAAGCCCCTACAAAGTATTTTCTAAGCAATTGCAAAAATAAATAAGCCTAGGTAATGAAACAAATTTTTGAACAGGGATGTCCGCCAACAATTTTCTATTAAAAACAATTTATTAATTGAAAAAGTTAGATTTTTGGTTCCACACAACCCGAATATTTCAACTCCTTATTATAATTCTATTAATAATATAATTTTATTAAGCCTTATAAAATTGCATTAAACTAACTATATAATACGCTAGAATGAGGTAAGTACTTCTAATGAATTGGTGTTATTGAAATGTTAAACCATTTTATTTAAAATGTATTTATTTGCGTAAATGTTAAGTTGGCAAAATCTATAGTTAGGTATTTGTTTTATAATTGAAATATAACTTAACTTCTAAAGCAAAAATATTGGTTATTTTTAAGTGTTATTTATAATATATATAATTCAATTATAATAATTCAATTACCAAATTTGCAAGCTTTGTTTTATTGCTAACTACAAATTGACTAGATTTAGCACCATAGCAAAATAATCAGGTATTGAATAAACACGATATTAAAGGATACAGTTGTACCACAGATTACATAGTTGTACGTTACAATGCTGGAACCAGTAACAAGTTTTTATTTAGGTATTCTTTTAAAAGAAATAACTTTTAAATAGTTACACAGTAAACGTTCATGTTAATTAACTCCACATAAAATTTGCATAACAAATTCAAATAAAAAATCTAATTACTAAGCTAATTAACGACTTTTAAGATAAACTTTTGTTTGACTGAGGTCAGTTTATCTGAACAAATTAATTGGTTTTCGTTTCATAACATGTTTTGGTTAATTTACATTCAGTTTCTAGTATCTAATCAATATTTATTAGAACTTAATATAAATGAGTCTATATTAAAAAGCATAAATTTTTAAGATATTTATTTTATATTATAAAATCTTATGATACATGTTGATGCTTCTCAAGCCAATAACTATGCTTATACTCTGTGCATGTACTCTTAATTTATTATTTTAATGAATCACAATATCAGGTAGGCTTTTTGGTCATATAAATTATGTTATTACAAATATATTTTGATATAGGGAAAGTGTTGCTCTGTTTAGTAAAATAATTTAGAAGGTAATGGATAGTATACCAGGGAATATTTATAACGAGTTAAACTAAGCATGGTTTATACAATGACACGGTGGCATCAACTTCAAAAATGACTGGATACCACGTACTTTCTCAGTTTCCCGGTACTTCTTCCAGAAATACAGGCGTTGTTTTATGCTTATGTTAAGTACTGTACCACGAACTTAATTATTTTATGCAATAGTGTCATGGTCTAAACCTAGCTTAATCGGTGCACCAAGCTAATGATATTAATAATAAATATCTACTTAATATTATTTTCATAAAGTTTTAGAACAATAAACTACAATATTTATTACGACGCGAAATTGGCCACTCGTCTTTAGATCTTCATTTAAGTCGACATTTTTTTTACTATTTAGATGAGAATAGAATAGTTACCTATGTTTTTGAATCCAAACATTAAGAATAAAAAATTATCCATTTAATTTCCCGTAACAAGGTGATAATTTCGTCATGTCAGTGGAATCATTAAAAACTAAAAGCAAAAACATTACTGAATACATCTCTGTATTATTAATTCCAATGAGATTTTATTATATAATATTATTGTGCGTTTCTAATTTTAGCAACTGGTTTATTTAAGGCGAACTATTTTATATTTTGTGAGCATGACAATATTCTTTTATTTCTAATTTAGTAAGAATTGCGGAACAGTGAGTTGGAGTAGGCAATGTTATAAATATTGTCGACTAAACATCTTGTGAGAATAATGATATGTATCTCGAGATATGTCGGAAAAATTGGAAAATCGAAAAATAATTATTTCTTTCAAATATATTAGGCAAAAATAGAAAGGGGGATTTTATTGAGCTGATTATCGGTATCAATCGAACATGAAATTTCTGGGCACGTATCTTATATAGAAGACTTAACCCAAATGTAACAAAATATTGTCAAGTCATGTAGGTATAATTTATCATAGATTTTTTTGTAGACGACTGTCAGAGTGAGGTGATGTCTCGTAGTAGATCATTCATATCAAAAGTATAGTGAAAGGTCGAGAAAAATGGCGTCTACAGAAGAAAATCACTCGTTTATGTTAAAATCTCTTACATCTAAATCAAGAACACTTCGGCTCGACTCGCCTGTACCCAGTCAAACATTGTACACCATTTAAGATAGTCTTAAATGTAATATTAATACTTTGGTCCGTTTTTGTTCACAACGTGTGCTGCTTATGACCATTTTGTCCAGACATCTCTAGATCAACTTAACGCATTCAAGGACACTGAACGATACACAATAGAAGTTTTATTGTTATAACACCTATATGGGCGTTAAGTGTCCCTCAAAGTGTTAATAGAGATCCAATCTTAAGTTGGGTGATAAATTGGGAAAGTATACCAATACCTAACTCTTCAAAGTCTTTCTTAAATGTTTAGCTGTAATTCTCATTCAATAAACTCTGTACGAGAAGATAGTTGGCTGAAGTTTTTGCTTGGTCTACTCAAGTCCCAAACTCATTACCCAACGGAACTAACCTACACTAACCTATTGATGTCCGCAAAATTAAAGTACAACACACTCAAGGCCGTTTAGGCCTTCGTCCCTCTACTAGAAAGTCTGTATGGGCCTGTACAGACCCGTATACCCGCATAGCCGGGCCCTCAGAGCCGTCACAAGCATCGCAGCCCCCGACAGGTCATCCATCAGGTTGGCACACTCGCACACTAGCAGGTACATCTTGTCTCCATGGGAGGCCACTGACTTGTGCAAGGCTATCTTCCTCATACCCACCGTGTGAGGTAAGTGTCGGTATAACATTCGGGCGCCTGTCCAGTACAGCCAGTTTCTTTCGAAGCGTTCGCCGTCGTCGCCCTCGAATACCTGTGGATGAAGTTTTGTCTATTGAGTAATACATTCGGTCTAAAAATCACTTGAAAGAGAGTCAGTTCTTAAGAAAGAGCGGTAACCGAAAATACCGAGGTCTAATAAGTATGAATGAAACGGTTTCACCTTAGAAACGGGTTTTGTCAACGGAAGGATAAACTGATCTGGACGGGACGTAAAATTAAGATTGACTGATATGGCTGTAGAATTCTGTAGGTACTGTAAGGTTTTATGCAAGCAGCAACCTCATGATGTGCAGGCTGGTGAGAAAGCAGCACTACATTCGAACAATCTGACAGATTCTATTTTAAATAGGATTAGAATAGGTTTTGTTTTAGCAAGAGAGAGTCGAGCCGGAGGCTGTCAAGCAACTAGAAATATAAAGATGTACTATTGAATTGAATATACTGACGGTTTTAACCCAAGAAACCTTTCATTCAACATCGTCCCGGTACTGCAATCACGCGAAGTGTCTAGGTACAGTACCTAGACACTTCGCAGTATTCCTTAAGGAAGCAAAGAACTTCAGAATGTTCTAAATAATTATTGGAAGTAATATACGATACGATACCTTATAAACACTAATGATATATCCAGTAGTAGACGTGTGTGACTTCTTCGGTCCACCAGCTAAGTCATTGAACGGAGGTCTGCAGATCATGGCCACCTCACTGTACAGGTCTAGCGTATGTGCCGCCGAGTACCTTATCGTCTTCGGGTCAAACTTGTTCAAAGACGCACCCCTCATATTATTGTAGAAAAGCAAAGGGTCCGTTTGCGTCGTATTTATCACATAGTACGATATGAAAGGGAACTCAGCATGCTTCTCCATGTTCGCCAACAACATCCCTCCAACTGCAGTATTGGCCGTCGCTACGTCATTCAACAGCTCTGCTGCAGCAGCTTTCTGTCTTAGCAAAGGTTTGGCAAGCGGGGATTCTAATATTGGCTCTATTGGTTCCAAGGGGCTCATGAGATGGGCCAATATACAAAGTTTGGGGTCGGCTATTTCGAGGATGCTAAGGGAGTTCTGTGCAGTCTTTGTTGTCATTCCTTTTTCTGGCGTTGGAGGCGGAACTGGGAGCTGAAAAGAGAAAAAGTTATTTTTTCTATTAGATAAACAATTTGTATTATAAGGCTTGCTTAAAGAAATTCCTAACTTCGTCAAGACAATACAAAAAAATTACCACGATTTGTCGCTGTCCACAAGAAGTATTTTGCTCGTCTAGGCCGGCTCTAATTCTTGGGCGCTTAAGCGTAGCTATCAACTATGTAAATGGCGGTCGCTGTATCAGCGCTAATTATGATAAATTATTCTGTCTTAAGCGTTATAGTTGCAGAAAGTTAGCAGTTTTTTGGACAGGCGGTTTTAGTTTCAAACAATATGTATTTTTCGACAAAAAAATTATACCAGTCTTTATTTTAAAAACGAAATCACAATTAAGTCTCGTTGATAATTAAGGTAAGTACAAGAGAATATGTATATTGCTTTTTCGTTAGAGTATAGTCGAAGATAGCCGAACAGCTGATACTGACCGGCATTCTATCCGACAAGACCGATCACAGGCGTGGCTTTCTGTAGAAAGATTAGACGTGACTCTTCGGAGCTAGGGCGGTGTAATGGTGCTTCGCTAGTCCGAATGCAGTCGAAGATGACCGAAGAGCTAATACTACCCTCGGGCAGAAACCGATCATAGACTTAGTTTCCTGCAAACTGGGGGACGGCGGACGGGACAGTTTTCTGCAACCTGGCTAGACGTGACTTTGCGGTGGTGGTCGGTGAAAAAGGTGCTAGACCGAAAACAGTCAAAGAAAATCGAAGATCTGATACTGACCGGTACACCATCCGGCAGGAACCGATCAAGTGCGTGCGCTGGAATAACGAAGCAGTCTTTCTGTAGCGTGGCGAGCGACACAGGCTCGGTGCGGCGCCGGTGGTCCGTCGTGGGGATCGGTGTGGTGGTCGGAGGGCCGCGGTCCCAGCGCAGAAGTGAGACCGAGGGCTCCCGGTTTACCAGCGGTTGCGGTGGCTCGGGCTCCGGCCCTGTGCCACCGCCCAGTACAGGCCCGCATCGTTCTGAGGAGAGTGAGTGGTTATGTTAGTCTTTGAGGTCGAAATGGTTCGTTATGATCTGGAGTGGAGGTTGGTCTGGTAGCCACGTGGTAGAAATTTCTTCTTTCCTTTAATTTGTAGGCTTTACCTGTATTTTTTTTTTTTACGTGTGGAAATTCTCATGCATGTTCTCCGTTCTGTGGCGAGCAGAGGGGTCAGTCAGACTCTTACTCACTAAAACCACACAGTGTTCTTCAACTTCCTTTTGCAGGGGTGCTGGAGTAATACGTATCTCGGTACATAGTGGTTCAGTTTGTGAGGACCTGACTGGAATCCAGGAAAAAATATGGTAGAGATCCACTGTGTCTTGGTTCAGTGGTCTACAATTTTATCTTTGATAACTGCAGCTACTAGCTCGCATAAACGGGATTCGTTGCAACTTTAATTAAGTATTGTGTTCTTGGTTTCATTTAGCATAGGCAAAAATGTTAAAACCGTAATGCTGTTCTTATTATGCAAGACCACATCCTGTTTGCGCGAGCTATTAAAAAGTGAAGTAAAAACATAGAAAAACACAGTTGATTTAATTCGCAAGCTTCATGTTAAACTCACAAGTTACAAACATAAGTTATTTACAAAAAAAGTAGGGTGACGCGTTTTAGACGTATCCTTTACTTTTGGTAGAGAAAAACATAGCTATTAGATACACCTTCGAGAAGAAAGACTCACCTAGAGGTTTGAATTATGTACAGTTGCGATGGAATCTATTTCTAACACCTAGGAAGAAATACTACAAGGTCTAATACACAAATTAGTTAGACACAAAATAAGAACTTGTACCTTTACGTTTGGACATTTAACTGATGAACTTCGAACAGATATTAAAAGATATATCCCCCAGAAGGTTAGTAATAAACATAGTCGATTAAATCGTGCCAATATAAATATTGTATAATATGCGTGTCATAACACTTACGCGGGAAGTAACCTCGGGATGTTTGGTGTTTAGCGCCAAAACTGAACCAGTTTCAACCGATTTACACTAGTTCCATCCAACTGGAGAAAAACAGTTGTACCACTAAAGCTTACCGAACTTCGGAAAGCGTTGTTTACATTAAAAGCACTTGTTACGATGTTAACTGGTTGTAATAGTAAGCATGTGTAATGAACTCGTATCTAAACACTGCGTCATCTGTCAAAGAACTTATTTATAGTTGCGACGGCGTTTCATGTCGTGTGTTTTTAACAGAAACTGACGAGGTCACTGCAAGCTCCATAATACTATAGGACATGTTTTTGAAAAGATCGCCATTTAAACGTGTGAAGTTTGTTAAGAAAGTTTAGACACAATCACAAGAAAAGTTTTCGGTTGTTTCACTGTCACTGATCACATACGTTTACCTGTGAGGTCGTTGTATTGTGCACTGGCCCGAGGTGCCGCGGAGAAGAATATATGAGTCTTGTAGTGGTGTTCCTCCATGCAGGAGTATCGCTCGCGGTCGCGGCGCTTCGCGTTCCTCCCTGCACCGAGCGCGCCCCGCGCCTTCCCCCCCCCACCCCCGCTCGACGAGATGGTCTTCTCCCCGCTGAAGTTCTTCCGAAACATCAAATTCATCTTGGAAAACTGCCCACTTCCGTCTCTGTCGCACTAATGTGTTACCGTATGCGTACACACCGCTCTTACGCTGAGTCTCTCACAGTAATTAGTTCACTGTACCACGCCAAGATTAAACCCGGCTATATTCAAATGGCTCCTGTTTGGCTCGGCTTGTTTTAGTTCGTTTTATTTCCGCTTTAAAATGAACGGTCGCATGGTAGGATTAACTAACGCGAGGTGAATTGAGTTCTGGAGAACCGTATGAAAATTTTTCGAGAACCTTTTTAAAGTTATTGGAGTAGGTAAAGCAGCCCGTTATGTACAAAACATTGTTAAATGCTAAAGCTTTATTGTTGAAGAGTTAACTATCATCATCAGTTTCCATCGTTTCAGTTTATTTACTACCGTTGGACTTAATCCAACAATATTGCAAGAGACGCTGTAACACCGCCGGTAACAAAATATTCGGGCCAAACATTATATCAAACAAAAATTTATTTCCTGTAACGTTTGAAAGCTTAGAAACAATTCCGCTTTCCTCTCGATTAGTTACAAAAGAACTTATTAAAAAGAATAGGTAATCAATTTCTTTGTTTTCAGTTCACAAAGGAATGAAAGTCATTAACATGCTATTTGGAAACTTGATGAATTGTTTTCGATTGAGAGTGAATGAAAAGCAGATCAATTTGTTGAGATCAAAAGAACTCTAATTAAAACAAACAAGTAATAAATGTTTGTAGACTCTTAGATGTCTTAGTGAAATATACTGGTCACATAGATACAAAAACCACCTTTCTTACATAGCGTGATTACACAAAGTAGGTAGGTATCTACACCGCTGAAACGGAATCGACAGTAGGAAGGTAATTAGTTCTTTAAAATAATCAAGAATCGAAGAAACAACTTTCATTTCATACAGATATAATATGTAATTTCACCCACAGCTGTAATCATATAGCACTGTTAAAACGATCAGCATAAAGTGAACCTAAGTGTAGTAAATTGCTAACCGCGCCATGTTTACTCATTTCTTCGATAATGTCACTTCAATTTACTACGAATCGTATTAATATAATGAACAGCGGTTGATAGAAGGCTTGACATAACAACTTCTCGGTAAAACTCAATGATCGAGGTAAAAACTTTTTTTTTTTTAGATATGGCTTCTCGTTGTTGACCTCTGAGATCATGACTACTTAACCGGGCTTTCCTGTGGGTGCCTTAAGCTACTACACTTAAAACCTCCAGCCAGGGGTTATTCAACTATGCTAATTAAAACTAGGTGAACGCTCGCTAAGGGCACCCCCTGTGGGGTACCTACGAACCTCGGCTTAGGGCGTCAACCGGAGGGAGGACACCAAGGTTGGGACGGGCTGGATCAAACTTTTGATCATGATTATTAGTCGGGGAATTTAAAGCTACGTGCTCAGCTGCAACAATTGCTGGTACCTCGTTATCGAGTAAGGGTCGGGGGGGAGTATCATTTACTCGGGGACGCGGTCGCGATCGCAAAGGACCTCGGCGGGAGGCGTCTGTTTTTGTACACTGTGCTGGTTTCCCTACTGCTCTCCTGGAGGAGGGTAATGTGGTCGTCAGGGTCATTAAGGATTCGCTTAGGGCGACGAGTTTGATTGACTAAAAACTTTTTGTGTTGGTCTGTTTGTATGAAATATTCAGGAAGTTCTATCGATATAATATTAAACCTTTCGCCGACGTACTGTAAAGTTTTGTTTACTTCGCAATATTTGTATCATTGTGTTCTATTTCGTGACTGGTAAGCCGATTACGGCAAGCGGCTTATCCAGAGGTATTATGAATATGTATCTCGTTTGTGTATTTTTGTTCGAGCGTTTTATTGTGTTTGATACATTTTTGTTTTTGAGATATCATTGTATGTCTGTGTTGCAAATAGTGAATATGATTGTTTTTGTCACTAAATTGCAAAAGTTTGCAAATAATAAACAACAAATTCCCATTTACAATCTCTGAGAGATATTACCTACCTATTCAATTTATTGTAAAAGGATTGGATTGATTGTAAAAAAGTTTCAGTTGAAATTATGTATCGTGTTATGTAAGATATTCACTCATACCATGTTAGATGATATGAGTTTCCAAAGATGAATTCCTTAGCTATTATGCAAACGACTGCCTATCAATCTTCGGGAGTAGGTAAACCAATAAAATTGCTCGATGACAGTACAGGCACGTAGGGATAAATATTTTTATGATCTTCAGAAATTCGCTCAAGTTTTAATATAAGTATTTTGTATAGATAGGTATTTGATGGTACACACAGGTACATATCAAGCTATACATTTCCAGTATAAGCTGACCTCTGATTGTACGGAAATCCTATACAATGCGAGATCAGCTTATATTGGAAATATATAGCTTGATATGTAGCCGTGTGTATCAAGTTAATACGTAATCTTGCCGGTAGGATTAAAGAGGATTAGTTCACCTATGTTCTTCATCTAAGTTTCGTTGAAGACGACTAATGTTCGGTTCCTATAAACTAAAATGAATCGTTTTCCTTACCAATGGTATAGTTTTATTGCCAAACTGGACATATAAATAGATTTGTAAGCTAATTTTACCTGTGATAGCTACTTCCATTAGGGAGGGTCTACTATGCAAAGCTATGAGGTCTGCTTCATTATTGGTAAAGATACAAGAGTCTTAATTTTAACCAATTACGTTCCGTAAATTATTGGAATCGACCTTATGGGATCACCGATTATGTCAAGATTTGTGTCAGTTGCTTCATCCTTTTCTGCTCTTAAAGTGGTAACACCATACTGCTATTACTAATCTTTAGGCGAACCATACCCAGTTATTATATCAATAACCCTAATTATCATAAGTCTTGGAATGGCCTAAATTCAGTACCGTAGGTCATAGGTAGTGAACTTTTGAGCACAGAATTTTGGATTGAATCACTGAAAAAAAAAACAAAAAAAAATAAAATTGGCACTCCGGGAGTGCCGACAGAAGTGAAAACTTGAACAATTTTACTGTGCAGGAAATAATGTATCGCGCGTTGATGTCTTTTTAATGGTCAAAAGCTGGTGTCGTAACAGTGTCGCGAAATCAATTGTTTAGTCCCATCTCAAAAATGCCCAACGCGCCTAAAGAAGTTTTCCCTTCAATATCAGGGTAAGTATTGGACTCTAGACATGTAATTAGTCTGGATCGTTATACCATCTGGCTGGAGTGACAAGCATTCCTGCATTTTGTCTTAAACATCAAAGTATTGAAATACTTGCAAAACATATTCGCGTTCTCAAATATTTGCACAGTCGTCATCGTGCCAAATCGACTGCAAGTGTAGCCCGTAATGTAAACAAGAAGTATAGAATCTTGAAGTTTATAGCGAACCGCTGATGGATATTTGCATAAACGACGCGCGACGTTCTCTCTATTTATATTATCTTAGGCACCTGTCCCACTAAAAGCAATAAACGAGAAGCGGGTAGAGCTTAGCAACTAAAAACGCGTTGGCGAGAAACGAGCAGCGACTGCGCGACGGCGATTAGCGATTTCTCGCTGGTATGCGAATGTAGGTACCAAGCGTGTCTCTCAGCGAGTCTTCTGCTCGCCAAGCGAGCGTTGTTGAGTGAGTGCTCTCGTCGATAGCTGTTGTCGCTGTGACAAACAAGGACTCGCTGGCGTGTGAACGATCAACGAGTCATCGATCAAGTATTAATATATGTATCTCTTTTACTTACTCGGGACCTGCAATCAAGGCTCGGATAGGCTCTAGAGAGACAGACTGCATTTCAACTGCAAATTTGCAGTTTGAATGCAGTTATTCAAACTGCACATTAAAAAAAGGTAAAAAATTTAAACCGTTATTATGTAGGTACTTGACGCAAAAACCTTTACATTCGATTTCGTTCGAGTAAAACGGTTTTTTCAACCAGTTTTGGAGGCGTCTTTAAAGGTTTTTCGGATTAAACGGTTTAGAACAATATTAACCGGTTTTTTGTTTCATTTTTATTCAGCGCGGAATCCTCACAAGTAGTCAAAAGTTGCAACGCGTTTACCGATATGCCGTTCAAAAGCGGTATTAGTCGGTTTTTTTTAACCGGTTCCTAGCATTGCCTACAATCTTTTTAGCTAAGGTTTTTAAGCGAGAAATAAGAGTGAGAAAATGTTGATAGCTAGTCGCTTCCTCGTCGGCGGTGAGACAGATACCTACCTTAAACATGTGGTGCGATGACGTACAGCGTGTTCGTGACGTAATGAATGAATATGCTTTTAAGAAGAAAGCCCAGCTTCACTCTTTGCTCACTAAGAAAACATGCTATCAGATTGGAAAGCAAAGTGGAATGAGATAATTATGGTTTCAGCAATTAACCTGTTTATGAAACTTGGTGATCGTAGAAATATATAATAAATAACATCACGTCTTTAATTCCTCGAAGGGTCAGGCAGAGGTGTACCTTGGAACACCCACATTTTGCCAGTTTTGTTTAAGCCCATGTAATAGGGGGCGAGCCTATTGCCATCATCCGGGCACAAATCCAGAAAGAACGCTGCTACTGAGAAATTCCTGATAGAAAAACCCATTAACACTTTGTCCGACCTGGGAATCGAACCCAAGACCTCATGCTTAGCAGTAGCGCTTGCGACCACTAGACCAACGAGGCAGTATAAATACTAGGCTGATCAAAAAGTAATGATAATCGATTCATATTTTCTATACTAATAATAAAACTGAAGAGTTTTTTTGTATGTTTAAACGTGCTAATCTCTGTAACTATCAGTCGGATTTGATAAAATCTTTTTTCATTTGATAGCCCAATTCTTGAGGAAGGCTACAGGCTATTTAACATCACGCTACGACCCATAAACACCGAGCAAAAAGAAAATAACCGATTATCATTACTTTTAGATCAGTCCTAGTATTTATATTGGTCGTTGGGAAAGCGGTTCCAGTAGTGAATGGTTAAAGACTGGTTTAGTTTTAAGAAGGTAAAGTAATGATGTTTGCAGGAAAATTACTGACTGATTTGGACAGACCGACAATAAAAGAAAATAATGAATTAACAAATATTGCCATACCCCACACGACCGGTAGACAGTACGAGATAGCAGCAAACATTGTTAAAAATACAATTCTGTTTATAAAAAAGACAACCTATAATTACAAGAAAAAAATCTTTATATAAACAAACAACAAACACAACAGTTATCAAATCCTTTGAATATTTTAGTAAGTCACAAATATTTTTACCTTAACATTTTTCTATAGTCAATCAATACTGCCCGACATAATATTAGTATTCTTTCGACGCCAACAAACTTACCTACATAATTTACCCTCGCCATATTTGGTCCCAGTAAATATCAAGTTCTCTTTTACCACAAGAAAGTTACTTACGTGTGATGGGGATAAGGTAACACTTAATAGAAAAGACCAAAAGTACCATTTGGATCTAATTTTATGAAGCCGTAACGTGGTACAAGTCACACAGCACAGGCATTTTTGGAATAGTCAGTCAGTTCTTGCTGCTAATCAGCTATTTGCTGTCTTTATGTGGGAGAAAGATTTTTCGAAAAGCAATATAGTCCTAGCATGGTATCTTCCGGGATCAGATAGAATTGGGTACCCGTTGGCAGAAGTCATCATGCTAACCAACAGTGCCTATCTATGGTTCACTACCTCGCAACGATGATGCGACGGCCTGTTACCTGTATGATGCCCCTACAAATGCAATTGGTATGTGAACCAGCGCTGGGGCTCTGTCTCGCATAGGGTCGCAGCATTATGCTGAGCGATGGCCGTTTTGTGTGGTTGTGACGCATATTTTCCCTCAACTTGTTCTTTTTTGTGTTTATGTTCTTCTTTCTTTGCGTCATATTTACCGCAAATAAACGTTATTTCTTTCTTTATTGAAGTGAAAACTTCTTTAGCATCGTTGTGATTTGAAAGTCAATGAAACGAAAAATCGACAGTGAAAAGAGACAGACACATAAATTCATAAGATTTAACGTGGGAGAAAATGAGATAGGAAGCGTTATACTGTGTTTCTTATGTTCGTGGTTCTCTTTGTGCTCTGCATCGTACCCCCTCCTCCACTCGTGTTTACCAAAGCATAGTGGGAGTTTGCTTGAGCCTCAGCGTTGTACGTGTGTTAATACGTGTTTGTGCGCGTACAACTTTTTTTAAATTTTAATTTTTTATTGTTTAATTTCTACCACGTGTGAATTGCACACGTTTTTTTTTTCTAATGCTAGTTTTTGATGCTACAATAGCAGGAAAAGATTGTGCATGGCATGTTTTGCCGTTTAGGAAGCTCTACGCTTTGCATTCAGATGACAGAAGACGTTGCTGTTCTTAAAGACTGATTTACACGGTACGATTTAATTGCCTGTGGCATACCATAAGTTGAAGCAACTATAAAAACTGCACTGTCTAAACAGTGTTTAAGCGATGCAAGTCATTTGTTGCTTCAATTTTATTGAATGCCACAGGCAAGAAACTTCAAGCGTGCAAATGGGGCTTTAAGCTACTGTAATTGAAGAGTAGATTTTCTGACCAATTTTCTTAGTGATGGTAAGTTTATGGGTCAATTTGGTGGGCCCAGTAAAGATTACGGTCGGCTTGGTTGGGATGTCGTAAAGGCCACTTTTATGATTCTTATATCTAGGTACTTCATTTTTGTCGTTAATTGCTTTACATGTGCTTATCTGGATTACATATGTATTTAGACACAAACATACGTCACACATGCTGACAATCTAATACGAAAAAACCGTCCAAGTGCGGGTCGGCCTACGCACAATGAAGGGTTCCGTAGTTGGGATGAATTTATCCTAAATACAAACTTAACATTGTAGTTGAAATACATATTTGCCATACATTCCAACTGTAAATGTAAGTTTGCACGCACAATATTGAGAGATTTACTATGTTATTTTAAGACCATAGACTTTTTATTGGTATTCCTATTGATCTATGAGTGATTAATGATGAACCATTCTCTATAATTTTTTCAAAATTTTAGGCTCAGTAGTATCGGAGATAAGGGGGGAATAGTCAATTTTCATCAATTTTCTTAAAATCTTTTATTATACTTACTTTAAAATTATAAAAAAAAATTATATCCTCGAAACAACCCCTTTTTTATATATATTTTTTTATATGCACACGATTCAGTTTGAAACGCTTTTTTTTTCATTTTCTTATTTGCCCCCCAAAAGTGACCCATAAATTGTGAATTTATTTACGTTACACGTCCGTGTTTGAGTCCCAGAAATACCTACGTATGTGTACCACATTTCAACTAAATCGGTCCATTAGATTCGGAGCAAATTGGCTGTGACAGACAGACAGGCAGACAGACACACGAGTGATCCTATAAGGGTTCCGTTTTTTCCTTTTGAGGTACGGAACCCTAATAGTAGAGAGTGAATCGTAAATCAAGGTATCGAACATTGGGTTTGGTATATAAAGTGTATGTTCGGTTATTCCCCGTCCCTACTAAGCGATGCTCACGGGGCAAGATCGCTATGCAAAAACTTTGGATTTCTGGCAACAGTTCTGTGCCGAACCATCATTCGGAAGTACGAGGCATGATGACACAGTGAATACATACTCTGTATCTACTGCGTGACTTCCTCGCATTCGCAGCATGTTGATTCTATTACAGCTTTGAGCTTCAAAAATGAAACTACACACTAAAAAAATATATAAACTAGTGCCAGTTTCATTGGCCGTAAATCTTTGTAGAAACCAAACAGATGGCTCTATCTTAATTGATTTCTGAGTGTCGGACATTTAACGGCTTGCGAGCAGCAATAAGGCTAAGTGCATCGTCCATGCTGCCGAACATTTTCTATGAAATTGAGCACTAACTGCTTTTGGACGCAAGAGAAAAGCGATGGCGAAAAATATGACCAGTACCCTAATTGCGTAACTTATTTTCGTAAACAATTTTGCCTAATTTGTTTCATTTTGACAGATCAACAACATTCATTGCGTTATTTACGTTGTTGAGCAGATTTTTTTTTCCAACTTATGAAGCAATGGATTAGCCATCTGTTTCAAATCGAAAAAAATTGTGATTGTGTTGTATTACACAATTAGGGTACGGGTTTTTAAATAAATTGTTGCAGCAATTTCACTTGGAACCGGCAATGTTATGTTTTATGACGGATTGTTTGTTAAATCGTGAACATAATTTCGATGAACAGTGACTCGCGTCGTGATTTGAATGTTACTTTGTCATAATTATGAAAATTTACAGTAAATAATGACCATGACGAATACTAGCAGTTTCAAGCATCATTAATTAGGTACCTCAGTTATCTTCAAAGTGTTGAAAGCGGGTCGTTAAACAGCTGACATGCTCTGATAACTTCTGTCACCTTTTAGAAGGAACTAGGTTTTGCTAAAAGCTTGTATGTGCAAACATCGATGACGGAAATATCTTTTCTAGTAGACTGAGAGGCTAGAACGATGAAACTTTCAAATGGTATTTATGTTCTCAACTCTAGTATACACGGTGGCAGGGACTTCGACGCAAAAACGGTTACCATGGATTCAGGACATGATTCTGAACCCCCTTGCGTTGAAATTTTTCGTCGGTTATTAAAAAATAAAACTGCTGTTCCATACATTTTGACCGCGTAGGTATTGCATTTTTCTATGAAACAGCAGATTTTTTAAAATAACCTTCGTATAATTTCAACGCAGGGGGTTCAGAATCGGGGGTTCGAAGAAAACCGATAGGGAAATCGTGGCCCCCGGCAACAGGGCAACCGAAGGAACACGGGTGGGTTTTAGTCAGTAAGAGTCTGACACGCCCTCCCACTCCGCCCAGAGCGGGAGAAGTTATTTGATAATTTGCCACCCAAAAAAAAAAAAAAAAAGGGGGTTCAGAATCATGTACTAAATCCATGGTAAGTTTTCGCGTCGATCTCCCTGCCACCCTGTATAGGTACCTGTTGGCCACTTTTATTGTCTCCAGATGTTTTTGTTCTATTAACACACAAATAAATAGTAACTACTTTCCAGTAAATGCCAGAGAATTACCTCTATAGGAGTCCAACGCGGTAATTAACTACTTCCAAACAATTGAAAACCTCTAGTGAAGTGTACCTCTGAGGTACTTAAGTGGTCTGATTAGAATAAAGACGCTTTGGCTAAGACATTTTTTTATTTTTTCTCCACTTAAAAGTTTTGGACATGATTAGTCTACATGGCTGCCACGACGCAAACTACCTACAAAGGTGTAGTTGTGGCAAGCACGACTGCTAAGCGTGGGGGCCTGGGAGCGATCCCGGGCAGAGCGTTACTACGTATTTAGTTTTTCTACAAGGATTTTTTCAAGAGCAGCCCAGAATCTGCAATTGTGTCTAGTTTAACGCAATGGGTCGCTCCCATGGAACATCGGTATTAAATGGGACTTAAAAATAACTAGAGAAAATAAGGTTTAGGCACAATACACTTCTGCGTATCCCTTCGGGGGTCACAGGCGTGATGTTTTGTTCTACATTCCAGTGGCTACTTAACTCCACACTATCATCAAGAAAACCGGTCAAGTGCGAGTCGGACTCGCACACGAAGGGTGCCGTACCACCATACAATATTGAATTCTACATTTTCTTTTAAATCTTTATATAAAAAAAACACGTTTCTTGTATGGGGACCCCTTTTCATATTTAACTTTATGTTATCTTTATTATTTGTACACAATCTGTGAAAATTTCAACTGTCTACCTATTACGGTTCATGGATACAGCCCGCTGACAGACAGACGGCCGAACAGCTGAGGCTAATGGGGTTCCACTTGGCACCCTTCGGTAGGTAACCCTAAATATAGTGCGTATCTTGTCCCATAAAGACGTGACACGCGTTCTTGTAGAGAGCAAGTCTCATAAACCAGGAGAAGTAACGAGTAACGGCCCGTAGAACCACTCGTAGCTTGTAAGACTAGCCATAAACAGTAAATTGATAGCAGTACATAAACGTTGGGATGTTTTATCGCAAGACTTGGCAGTGAATGGGAGAATGTATCGGTAATAACCATTGATTTGTTGGTTTTAGAGTAATTGCTACTAGATTTGTTACCTACAAGTGGTTTCCATTAACTGCATGCTGTGAATCTTAAAATGGTTTAAGTGCTTTTCTGATGTGCGTTTTTTTTTTAACTAGTGCATCTCGCAGTTTTGACCACTGAGGTCTTGGCTGCTTAACCGAAGTTTCCTGTGGTCGTCTTAAGCTGCTACACTTAAAGACTCCAGCCAGGGGCAAAAACTATTCTAAATTAATTAAGCGAACGCTCGCTAAGGGCACCCCCTGTGGGGTACGAACCTCGGCTTAGGGCGTCGCTGGGGGAAGGACAGCAAGAAGGGACAGGGTGGATCAAAGTTAGATTTCCATCATGATTATTATGCGGGGTATTTAAAGCTAAACTAAAACGAGGTGCCAGCAGTTATTGCAGCTGAGCACGTCTCAGCTGCAATAACTGCTGGCACCTCGTTTACGTGCAAGGGTTGGGGGGGAGCTGATGTTCGTCTTCTTGTTCACTATTAATTTGAGCTCTTGTATTCGAAAGTTTATGCATCTCGCCCGGCAAACTTTGTGCGAGGTCCTAAGTTTTTTTGCTAGGAATTGTAATTTTCAGTTTCATAATTATTAGGACGCTGACAAGAGTGACTGCATAGAAAAGAAAGAGAAGCGCGAGGACACAACGCATGTAATTTGTTGCAAAATATGAAGCAATTGTTTATTTACTCAAAAATGAGTTCAGTAATCGAAAATAAAAAATAACTGAGTCCTGCATTCAAATAAGACGTTCTTGTTATTAATTAAAAGAACAACGTACGTTAAATTGATATTTAATTCAGATATTTTAAATTGTTTATTTCTAGCGAGTTTTTTTTTCCAAAACATGTTTGGTAACAACCTTATCAAATCTGTTCAAGATTAACATTTTCCGGTACCACAAACTATGTATATAGATTTGGCAATTCTTTTTTTAAGTCAAGCCTACCTAGAACATTTGCCTCTTGTCAGCGCCTTAACAGCCTAGAGTTAAAATTTCCACCCGATAAATGGCAATAACCTGAAGGGTCACCCCTTTACACGTGCAACATTTATTACATACCTAAGCTAATTTATTAGTGATTTATCGGTTCTCAACACCTTAGCTAACACTTTGAATGGTGAAAAAATATATGACAAAATAACGACTAGATTTTAAAGCAATTTGTAAAGTAGGTAACCTAGTTTGTAAATAACTTAATCTACATCAGAAGCTTGTTATAAGCGATCGTACTTAGGTAGGTACAAAGATAGACATCGGAACGGATTACTCAATCCATGCAATATGTGCTCAATTGCTGCCTATTTATTTTACATACATAGGTATTTAGTCGGGTATTGTGTCACCCAGTAACTGGGTTGTAGAAGTCAGATAAGCAGCCGCCCCATGTAAAATACTGGTATTCAGCTGCATCCGGTTAGACTGGAAGCCGACACCAACATAGTTCGGAAAGCCTAGGCAGATGATGAGGGTGGGTATTTAGTCAGATCAGAGACATTACACCATAACCAAAAGCTTACACGATCGTTAAGACTACGATTTAACAATACGAAATAAATACAGGGAAAATTTTTAACCAGTGCGCAAACTTAAACACGTGACTTTACTCATCATTATGAACAACTTTTACTATGGGACCAAACCTGAAATCGCGAAAAAAAAATCAGCAGTTCTCTACATTTCATCATCATCATCATCAGCCTATAATGTTCCCACTGCTGGGACACAGGCCTCCTCTCTTTGAGAGGAAGTGGGCCGTAATCTCCCACGCGGGCCCAGTGCGGGTTGGTAGATGTCACATGTCTTCGAATTTTCGGTTCTAGGACATGCCGGTTTCCTCACGATGTTTTCCTTCACTGTTTTGAGAGCAGTGGTGATGAAGTAATTTACACAAAGTAAAGCGCCTGTCTGGGTTCGAACCTACGACCTACAACTCGTAAGTCGCGGCCGTTACCACTGGACCTCCACTGCTCCCCCTACATTTATGTTCGCATAACTCGTCAAAATGTAGGGAACAGCTGATTTTTTTTTCGCTATTTCAGGTTTGCTCCCATAGTAAAAGTTGTTCATAATGATGAGTAATGTCACGTGTTTAAGTTTGCGCACTAGTTAAAAACTTACCCTGTATATGTAGATGTAAGCTTACCTAATCTCTAAATAGTTCCAAGCATACTTAGTACTCAAACAGTCATCAATAATAATCTAATATAGATTAATCTAACTCTAGACTAGAAATGAGACTTAGATAGTTACGATATGAAGACATATTGTTGGGACCTACGAGTATCATGGATGGAGAAGGAGTGTAAATAAAATTCCAGTGTCCAGGATAAGCTGCCGCAAGAAATCGCAGCACAGCGGACAGAGCTCCGCCGGGATCTCATGGTGGCATGGAGAGTGCGATTGTCGCAACCCAGCGCTGGGCACGCCACAATTGCGGTGATAAGACCCCTCTTTGAGGAGTGGCTAGAGAGGCGCCACGGCGTCCTCACCTTCCGCCTGACGCAGGTCCTCACCGGGACACGGCTGTTTCGGGAGGTTCCTGTTCAGGATAAGGCGGGAGGAAACGCCCGGATGTCACCACTGTGTGGAACGCCCGGAGGACACGGTGGAGGACTGCCCGGCTTGGGCGGAGCATCGCCGTGTCCTCGTGGAGGCGATCGGCGGCGGTGATCTCTCGCGTCGGGCCATGGTACGGAGCGAGAGGAAATGGGAGGCCGTCACCTCCTTCTGCGAAGCAGTAATGCTCGCGAAGCATAATTTCACACCAAAAAAAAAAAAGTGTCCAGGATAACGTCTATTGACAGATGACCATGAATATTAAGCTCACTGACACTTCTTACATAAGTTATACAGAACACAAGTATAGCCATGGCGGGTAAGACGACTGGCCGCTAAACTCTATGCTCGGGGAACAGTGCATTTTGCATTGTTAGCTTACGTGTTGTTCCTACATACCTCCCCTTTTTTAAAGACCAGTCTTTTAAAATAAAATCATTGCCAATAACAGTAAAATAAAATGAAATAATGCAGTAACGCAGGTATGCGCCACCTTTGCGTTGACTAATTGATAACTACAACAAGCAATTCCATCATATTGATATGTTTGCTCTTTCTGCTGGAAAATTCAAAAATATTGTACACATAACTTAGTAATTTCTATTAAGATTTGTATGCTTTGATGAGTTTTCTTTGTTTGTTAAATTTACTTTTGTTTCACTATTTAGCACAAAAAATGTTTTCTAATTAAATTATTGTAGTTTGTAAGTTTTAGTTTTAAATATAGCACGGTTTGTAAAGTTTATTTTTTATTTGTATTTCGTGGAACATGTTGTTGGTTGCACATTTGGCCGTATTTTTTATTTAAGTATTCGATAAAATGTAATGTGTCACTGTTTGTTTTACCTAATAAATAAAATAAAATAAAAATAAAATAATCTGATTATCATTTGGTTGGCGGTCGTGTTGCCTACGCATATTTTGGTTAGGTTAAGTTACATACTTACTTATTTATTTTACGAAAATTACTACAGAGTAAATAAATGCTAACTTTAATTGGGTACCTAAGTAGCTACTTTACGCGGATTGACGAAAATATTAAGGGTAAACTTCAAAGGATAAGAACATTAAAAAGTTTAGAAAGTAACTGCTAAGTTTATAAGAACTTTTAAAGCTTTAAAAGGTTCTCAAATTATCCGATTATAAGTTAAAATTAAATCAATAAGGTTAAAATCATTTTATAAATGAGAGCTAAAATCACTTTATCTACCTAGAACTGAGGGAGGTCTTCTGTTACAGGTATCACCATATTTAAACGAAGGCCTTTACAACATTTTGTTAAACCCTGTTGATTCCTTAAACTAAATGTACCAATTTTTTGCGTGGTACTTCCTGGCCGCGCCACAGTCGAATTTTGAATCGGGGTTAATAAGAATAAATGTACATACTATGTTCATTTATTGTACATAATAATAAAAAATTGTACTATCAAGATTCGCGAGAAATTTAACAAAATAGGTGGCGCGGCTAGGAACCATACTTGCTGGCCGCGCCACCGCGTACACTGCAATAAATAGTCTAATAATGTACAAACTCATTGGTAAACAATTGTACGTCTATTGTTCGTTCTATTGGTAATGAGAAATACTGCAAAAAGTCAATAACTATGATTTATTTATTTAGGTTAGCCAACAATTGTTTACACAATACATTTAAAATAAATTCCTTAATAGTACGTTTATAAGTGCAATAATTAACACCAAAAAGGTTATTTTATTTGTTAATATCCTTTTTATAATAATAATCCTTTTTATATAATTTATTGCACAACAAATGTTTTGGCATAACCGATTTAGATGTTTCGATATTTATCATAGTTATTGACTTTTTGCAGTATTTCTCATTACCAATAGAACGAACAATAGACGTACAATTGTTTATCAATGAGTTTGTACATTATGCGGTGGCGTGGCCAGAAAGTATGGTTCCTAGCTGCGCCACCTATTTTATTAAATTTCTCTCGAATTTTGATAGCACAATTTTTTTATTATTATGTACCTACAATAATGAACATAGTATGTACATTTATTCTTATCAACCCCGATTCAAAATTCGACTGGCGCGGCCAGGAAGTACCACGCAATTTTTTGTATAGGTACGGGGCCGCGGGGCTAGGTTACTTTGTTCATTCGACGAGACAATTTATTTTCTCACGAAATAAGTCGATAGGTACCTACCATCCATCCTATTTATTATCTACAAGCTTTTATTTGTAACCTCCCGTTATTTAAATTTCGTCCTGATTTCATATCTGTCCCCGTTTCTCGCACAATTGACCTATATTTTTGAATCAGACTTAACAAAACAACTTTTATAAGAATACTTAGATATTAGAACAACTAGCTATTAAACAAAGTTTGACCTATATGTCTGTAAAAAATAAAAACTTTTTATTTTTCACTTTTTAGTTGTGGTACCTACCCCACACAAATTCGAATACCACTACCTGCTACCTATGTAAATAACAGTGACAAGAAGTTATCATATCATCTACATACTAAGTGGGAAAAAATACGTATAATTGAAGCTAACTCAAAAACTACCCAAGCAAAGTTAATAAAATTTATATGGGACCACCTCTGAAGTATGATCTACCAAACAAAAAAAGAATCATCAAAATCTATTCATAATTGGCGGAGTAATCGCGTAACAAACATACAAAAAAAAAAACATACAGACGAATTGAGAACCTCCTCCTTTTGGAAGTCGGTTAATAAACGAAACTACACACATTATGTAAATTGTAGTCTGTACAAATAAGCATGAGGATAATGTGAAAGTTATTTGTATATGTGTTGGGACCACAGTGTTATTCGTTGATGTTAGGCTAAGCACCATCTGTTGGTAGGAATAATAAAACTTTTCAAATATTTCTTGGGACGCAGACTGATGCTAGAAAGGTTTAAATTGAGATTGCTCAAACGCTTTTGTCCACTCATAGACACTCTTTAGAGCTATTTAAAGGCGTTATGTAATGTATGATTATTATCTGCCAATTAATGAGCAGTGGTGGCCTAGCGGTAACGGCCCCGACTTACGAGTTCGCTTTACTTTGTGTAAATTATTTCATCACCAGCTGCTCTCAAAACGGTGAAGGAAAACAGCGTGAAGAAACCGGCATGTCCTAGAACTAAAAATTCGAGGTGACATCTATCAACCCGCACTGGGCTCGCGTGGTAGATTACAGCCCACTTCCTCTCGAAGAGAGGAGGCCAGCAGTGGGAAAAATATAGGCTGATTATGCAGTCTATTCTGTAAAAATCTCACCGTGAAAACTTAGAGGAAGCTGCTCAAGGTTCCTCTAACTTCACCCATGACAAAATAAGTGAATTAGAGATTAGGATAATAAATAACGAAGATAGTCATCAGCGGTCTCTCGATACCAATCCGTCTGCAATGATAAGTGAGCGGTATTTATTTTTACACAGATAAAAAATTGCAAGAACACACACACATAACATCACGCCTAAATTCTTGAAGCCTAAATTCGCGAAGGGTTAGGCAGAGGTACCTGTAGTTACATTTCGCCAGTTATGTTTAAGTCCCATGTAATACGGGGCGAGCCTATTGCCATCAACCGGGCACAAATCCAGACTCCGGACTGCTACTGAGAAATCCCAGATGGTAAAACCCAATAAAACTTTGCTTATGTTTTTGGAACGAAGTTCTTTAACGCGGCTTGCGGTAGGAGTAATTTGGCAGAAATCGTCACGTAACGGCCTGACCAAGATTATGTCTGGACTTTAAAAGAGACTGCGACCTCTGAGTTTGTTTCGGCCTTTCTTCTCATAGTAGTCAGATCGGAAATGCCGAACTCATCTAGCTTATTATTTTTATATGACTTGTAAAAATGATTCCGATATCCTATTTACAGAATAAACAATTTCATTTAATTTCAACGAAAAAGCTTTATGGCCGAAAAAGTCAGTTTCTAGTGTCAATAGCTTTTGTTTTTATACGTTTATAGCTTAAAACTGACAGAATGCAAGACTGACTGACTGGCAAGAATGCTGCTATAAGTATATTAGTTAAGTACATTACCCCACCCATTCACAATACATAGAAGTTTTGCATCAAAAAGCGCGAACTTTGCAGCAATTCGTCGCGTCGTTCTGCAGAAATTAGACGACCTCATTTAGCGCCGCAGCTATACCAAGATTGATATTAATGAGGTAAAACTTTGCTTGCAATTCATAAATACAACTTCTAATGAGGTAATGACGTTGGTATTAATACGTTTTAAATAGTTTTAATACCTAAACTTTAGAATTTAATCTCAACTCTGGTGGAACAAAATTACTCTTTGGAATTGAAAGACAATCTTAGGTAAAATAATTCTAATCCTAACTAATATTGTAAATGCGAAATTGAGTTTATTTGTAACGCTTTCATGCTAAAACGGCTGAACGAATTTGGATAAAATTTGGCACATGGGTAGACCATGACCTAGAGAAGGATATAGGCATTCTTTTCATCCTGAATCGTAAACGGAGTCGCGAGCAACAGCTAGTATTAACTAATTGACTTCTTATCACTAACAAGATATCAAAACTATCCATACATTGAGTAACTGTCTGTTAGCTTTTCACGCAATAACGGCTGAACGTATTTGGATTAAATTTTGCACACGAATAGACCATGACCTAGGCCTGGGTTAAGACATAGGATACTTATTATGCCGGAACGTAGTGCATTCCCATGGTATAATTTCCAAGCTCCAAGCGGGCGAAGCTGCGGGCTAAAGCTAGTATCCAATATACGAGTAAAGTATAGCGGTAAAACTAACAACATGATTTTGCTGCTAAACGGTCATGCAGTTTTAAAACGACGAACCGGTGCCTACGTCTACCACAAACAATGAACCACAAAAGTCGAGTTAACAGAATATCATCAAACTTTACAGACACAACTATGATATGACACAGTTACTTGTCGTAATAGTTAACGTTACACCAGAACGCATATCAGTGTCGACAAGAGTTGGCTGGATGCCAATCTAGTGACAATAGCCCAGCAGATAACGTCTCGGATTTATGAGCGAAGAGCTCAGCGTTCGAATCAAAGTTAAAGATATTTATTACGGGCCTATACTACCTCAAATAACTTTGCATGATTCTCCGTTATATCGAAAATACTGCAGCATTAATTTTGAAATAAATATATGTTAAAGTTAATCATTAATGTTAAGTACTATGTTAGACGAAAACTCGATTCCATAAAATTTTCTCGATAGAAAAAAAATCCAAAGTCACCTCCAAACCGAAAAACAAAACCGCTGGTATTCAAAAAATACTTCAAATTAGATCATGAAACTTTGCATAATAACTGAACTAACTATAAAGCAGCGACTATGTTTTTAATTTTTTTTTAATTACCATTATTTTCGCCGTAAACAGCAATTACCTAAATTATTGGCGCCTCGGAGCCGCTAGCATCCCACTCCGTCTCGCTCTCACTCAGTCCGCGAGCAGTATGAGGTAGTATATAGGCTCTTAATTTGAAATAAGGGGTTATATTAAATCATAGGTCTAGAAAAGTAAATCCAATAGGAAATAAGCAGCAGTGATAAGTGAACTTCTAACATGCGTAAAGTTGTGGGCATTGAACAGTCAGGGAATTTAATTAATAAGCAAATTTGAAACCTACACCGTCGTTTTTTTTAAATAAAACTGTCAAAGAATGACCGATGTGAATTGAATATACGAAGAATTTAAGTTGGTAGGTAGTCAATTTACTTAACAATTAATTTCCCTTGTTTTACCTACATATTTTCTTTAGGTATAGGTGTACTAGTTGTTTTTAAAATGTGAAAATAAATTAAATAAATAAAAAAACTGAAATAAATTATTATATGTTAGGTATTATTATTAAAACAACAAAATATAGCAATATACCTACATAATATCACGCCTGTTTTCCCCAAAGGGTAAGGCAGAGTTCTAAAGTGATATTACACCCATATTTCGCCAGTTATGTTTAAAATTAGGTCTTATTCCCTTCTCAATAAGATAATAACTGCAAGATGACGGTTTTCAAGACGCATGTCATAAAAATCCTCCCACAAATAAGAGAAACGGATGCACAGTAAAAACTTTTGATCATTTAAGTTTCCATTGTAACTAGCACGTGTCCCAAATTTTGCATTTATAGTCAATAGAATAAGTCACAAACATACATATCGATACCCTAGTTCACACTCGTACTAATTACATTTACACCAATTTAACAGGAGAGCAATTCTTATGTTTGCATATGAATATCGTAGCAGTGGTTAAAAAAACATTAAAAATTGAGTTTTTATATCATAGAATAGCTTTTTAGCTTTTTTTTTGCGTGTACCTACTACAGATATACCTCTGCCCAAACCCTTCGGGGAAACAAGGCGTGATGTTATGTTATGTTAAGTACTCAATTTCTTTTGAGTACAATAATACGCGCATCCGAAGTACTTAATATCATTGTGACACTTTTTTTTTAATAGAATGAAAAGGCTTTACGTAACTCTGGTAAGATAAAACGACGCAGAATTTCATTTAGTATACATAGGAATAAAAAAGTAAAAAATTAAAAAAAATTAATTAGTACGAGTGTGAACTAGGGTATCGATATATAAACTCACCCCTTTGTGTTATGACTTAAGGTGATCGCACACTTATTCGAGCCGAACACGTTGAACGAACCGAACGAAACGAATTTTAGAATTATTTGTATGAAATTCTATGAACCTCGCACACCTGACCGCGTCGAATTGTCCGAATCTGGAAGACCGTTCCTACCGTTCTCGTGACTTCGATTTGTTCTACGCGTTCGACACAGAGAAGTGTGCGTTCACCTTTATGAAGCTATAATATACTGCATAATCATAAGCATATAAATGTTCCCACTGCTGGGACAGCCTTCCATGAAAAATAAAACCTAGTTATTTAATACAAAAACAGACATTGTCACACAAACTGTTACCATGAATTCAGCACATCGTCGCTCGGCATCCCATACCGTGAATGTGACATTTTCGACGAAAATCATTTTTAAATGCAGAATCACGTATTTGAACTTATAGAATGAAATAAAACAAAAATCAGATTTTCGTTAAAAATGTCACATTCGCGGTATTGGATGCCGAGCGACGACATGATTCTAGATTGTCCGCGTATACATTTTTCGTCGGAACAGCAGATTTTTGTTTTAAATAACCGACGAATAACTTCAACGCTGCTGGTGAATCATATTAGTACTGAATTCATGTTAACAGTTTGCGGGTCGATATTTCCAACCTGTATACGTACTCTACACACTGGCAGTTATTTGTGAGTCAAGATCTAAGAACAGTGAAATGTGTGTGAACAATAAATCTCTGCATATTGCTTCTTAACATGTTATTAAGTTTCGTGTCTCCAAAATCTCACTACATCATACCAGTCTCCTCGTCTAACTAAGATCCATAGCAGTTCAGTTTAACGTCGTCACAAACTATATTGTTACCGTCACTGGCGCGCCGCCAAACACGCACGCCGCTAATTTACGCGACGTGACAAGCATTCCGCTGTAGCGTAAGTATTTTGTACTAGTTGGGCATGTGGGTTCGACCGGGTGAAGATTGTGAATAATTCTTAAACTAGCTAATGGAATAGAAGAAGTTAAGAAAGAAAAAAAATCTTTTATTTGCGGTAAACATGACGCAAAGAAAGATAAAAAAAAAACCACGTAAATCACAAATTGGGGGAAAATATGTGTCACATCCACGCAAAACGGTCATCGCTCAGCATAATGCTGCGACCCTATGCGAGACCGAGCCCCAGCGCTGGTTTGATGATGACGTGGTGATGACGTCAACCGGTGCAGCATATTATAGTGAAATAACAAATCAAAAATAAAATAAATACAATACTAGTCCTAAATGTTTATACAAATATAATATTTAAAATGCCAACATTTCATGCTGTCGGCGACTCACGCGCCGCAGACTTATTACAATCTGTGCGCGCAGATGTCATAAAATATTTGCTAAGACAAAATATAACATAACATCACGCTTGGAATCCCCGAAAGGTTAGGCAGTGCTGTACTGCGGGTTTGTTCGAAAGGGCTAAAGGAACACGGATGGGTTTTAGTCAGTAAGAGTCTGACACGCCCTCCCGCTCCGCCCAGAGCGGGAGAAGTTATATGATAAAGGCTGAGCTGTACAGCTTAGCAAAAAAGAGTCTGGAAAAAATGAGGGCTCTACTATTATACTTAGGGCACTTCGAACGGGAAATAAATGTGCAACAAAAAACGCTGCTTGTGGGTGACTCAAATCAAAACCTACTGGCACTTGACGACAAAGTAGTGCCATCATCACAGGTCTGCATTAAGTAAAATATTTAGTTCCAAATGTCATCAATGACCCATGCAATAGGGGGCGAGCCTATTGCCATCAACCGGGCAAAAATCTAGATTACGGGCTGCTACTGAGAAATTCCTGATAATTAAAAAGTAAAAACCCAATAACTCTTTGCCGAAGCAGTTCAACAACAAAATATAAACTTTGTACCAATAAATACATAACATAACATAACATCACGCCTTGTTTCCCCGAAGGGTTGGGCAGAGGTGTCCCTGTAGCAGGTACACCCACATTTCGCCAGTTATGTTTAAGTCCCATGTAATAGGGGGCGAGCCTATTGCCATCAACCGGGCACAAATCCAGACTCCGAGCTGCTACTGAGAAATTTCAGATAGAAAAACCCAATAACACTTTGCCCGACCCGGAAATCGAACCCAGGACCTCATGCTCAGCAGTAGCGCTTGCGACCACTAGACCAACGAGGCAGTAAACCAATAAATGTACCTATTAAAACATGAATTCATTTCAATCAAAAATTTTTTTTTTAAACCGGCCAAGTGCGTGTCGAATGAAGGGTTCCGTAGTTGGGATGAATTTATCCCAAATACAAACTTAACATTGTAATTGAAATACATGTTCTCCCGTACATTCCAACTGCAAATGTAGGTAAGTTTCTTTTTTTTTATCAGAGATAAGTGGGAGGAATGGTCAATTTTCAACGAATTTCTTAAATATCTTTAAAAGTGTTTATTTTAAAATTATATAAAAAATATGTTTAAGATCCTCGCAACAAGCCCTTTCATTTCATATGTCACACAGTACTGTTAGCAAAACTTTTTCTTTTAATTTTCTTGTTTGCCCCCAAAAGTTGTCCCTATATTCAAAATTCATTTATTTGCGTTACACGTTCGTGTTTGGGTCCCAGAAATACATATGCGTACCAAATTTCAACTTAATCGGTCCATTAGATTCGGAGCAAATTGGCTGTGACAAGCGGACAGACAGACAGACACACGAGTGATCCTATAAGGGTTCCGTTTTTCCTATTGGGGTACGGAACCCTAAAAATAAGGTAAAGTTTTAAACGCATGACACATCACTTTGTAAATCGAATAAATCAAAGAAGACAAAACACAACACAGGGAAATAAATAAACATAAATATTTCATTGTAAAATTCATGTAAATGAAATACCAATATTTTATTCAACTCGTATACCTTGTTCAAGGTCCACGCCTACCTTCATAAATTACAAAAAAACATGAGCTTTCTAAAAGTGTAATTATTACAATTTAAAATACTGCTGAATTCGGGTGTGGCCACATTTGTGCTCCGTGATATGTTAATATCCAAGTCGCATGTGTAACTGCCATTAATTACAATACAATGTTTAGTTGTAAAAGTATGAATACGCACTGTAGTTAACTCACTTTTATACCACCGTATTTACGGTAGTTTAAAATTATGACAGTTTAGGTATGATATATGACGGTACTGCGAAATTTTTGTGAAGATATTTTAACCGCTTTGTAGCAACGAGCTGCAAGCTACGAGAAGTGCTACGTCGTAGGGGCGTAGCCGTAGAACCTTCTACGGAGCGTAGTACAGCTACGGAACTTTATGTATTATTTTTGTCAGCTACGTTATATCGCAAATCGGGGCTCTGTAATAGTTTTTCCTTGTGTGCAAACAGTTTAAATATTGCCTTAAATAATCCCAAGTACCTATAGTAAAGCTCAATGTGTAATTTTTTGTTCATTTAACTATCCGTGTTACATTTGGAAATGTCATTTATTTGACTCAAAAGCTGATGCCATTCTTACCATGGCTTGATTACGATATAAATCAAATCATAAAATTGTAAATACCGTCACTTTTATCATAGGAATGCAATTGTACACCTGTAAACAAAACGTAAACACACTTTATATATTGGTTACGTCATCTTTTTGATTGATAGTAATCAACCTCCTCTTTGTCACTCTAATTTCAACCTTAAACCTTTGCGGCAAAGCTCAAAATTTCATCACCCAGGTGTCGTGAGAAAGTAGTCCACTCCGACAGATTTTCGGGATTGAAAATTGAACTTTGGTGGTAAGTGGTAAGGTTGGGATTTAAGTAAGAGGTTGATATGCCAAGTAGTCTAAAGTTTGTGACCTTGGGGTAGCCCAAGGGAGAGGTTGACCTTGGTACGAGTCCTACTAACCGTAAAATTGTAAGTGCTACAACCTTGGGAAGTGGCCATAAGTTTCTAAAAATAGTAGACCGGTTTGGGGAAACTTTGTATCTATGGGAATTTGGTATCTTTTCAGGGAATTAAGTATGATGATAGAATGTCGTTATACTGTGTGTTGAGTATTTGAACTTTCTTTGATCAAAAAACTTTCTGAAGACAAAAACATAGACACGCAGTAAATACACATAACAGAAATAAGACATTTTTTGACAGATTGAAAACACGAAGGAAAATTGAGACAGAGGATACCTATAATGCGAACTTTTTTTAAAATACAGGAATTTCCCCTGTTTTACCAACTCAGTGTTATTATTTTTGTAGAGATTTTGATTTCATTTACCTACCTAAAGAAGGGAAGGTTATTTGTCTTTGAACTTCCTTAAATCAACGAAAGTAAACAGTTTACATTTACAACGTAAATAAGTATCATCAAAACGAATTATTCTTGACATAACAGGAGTCATTTAAATTTCAAACAAGAATAATAAATAGAATACGAAGTATTCCTTTTACAGATTTCCTCTCCATATTAAGAAATTCTTTATAAATGATTTTGTATACCTACCTTAATAAATTTAAAAAAAACTGTATTCATTCCATACAATTAAATAAAAATAAATTCAACAAAATAAAAAGTTTCATTCTTAATAATATTTGGTATAATAATACTCAAAATTATTACTTAGTATACCAGCAATAATTTAAAGTAGGTATTATTAAGAATGAAAATTTTTATTTGTTAAAAAAAATTTCAACGAATAAACGTGAAAAATTACTACATCAGATAATAAAGTCATCGAAGTTAAGAATATCAGCGGACCTAGAATTTTCGTTAAGTTTATTCCGGAGTAAACTTAACGTAAATTCTAAAGATTTTAAAATTGAAAATACTGGTTTCACAAATGATATTTACTTAGTTTTAAGACACACATATCTATCTATAGGTGATAAAAAGTGTGCTTGTAGCATTTGTAGCCTAAATAACTATGGGATAGTTGTGTTTGCTATAAAAAAGCTATCTAATTTACGTTGCGTATACGTCACGCTTTCGTGCTAGGGCCTCTGTATGCAGTAACAATAAAACGTAAAAGTTGAACGTAAACGAGGCAAAAGAAGTATGTAAGGATCGTAGCAGGTGGCGTTCTGTAGTTTCTGCCTACCCCCATGGGAAGAAGGCGTGAGTTTATGTATGTATGTATGTATGTAAAAGTTAGAATGGTCATAGGAAAGATAAACAAGTCCCATAAAGTAGATGGTGGCCTGCGCTTAGGCCTCGTCCGGTGAACGTGCGGAGATATTGATGGTGGCGGGCGCGGCAGCGGGTGCTATTAGTTAGCCACAGAGCATCGCGAGTTGTTGGAGAAGTTTTATTGTCATCCATACTATAAAATATTAAAATTATAAAGAACCATACTAGCTGCTGAGAGTGCTGCTGCGGCTGCCGTAGCGTTGTAATGCATCAGGGATGTTTACGGATAATAACTTTGATGGTTTTGCCGCCATTGTTAGAAAAAGATGTGCATCCCTGATGTCACGTGTTTGCGGCAGTACCAACAGTATTCTCAGTGTGTTCACAGATCGGTGGAATTCGCCGATGTTCATAACTATCGCACAATTGCCGGCCGCTATGCTACCAGGCCTGAGACCGTTATAGTCTATCTCTGTGGTCGCACTCTAAGTTGCTATGTCGGATATCCGGTAGGGAAGTCCCTCGGGGAGGCGAAGTTAACGCTTAACACCGGAGTTTAACGCGTTTAATAATATACAATGTTAACTAGTTTACATGTCAAGTTATTATTATACGGTGCCCTGTTTACGGTGGTTCAAATGATTTTTTAAAGCCTATCTACAAGGGCTTTCCGAAACACCGCCGTGTATGTTCAGCGATTACTCATAGTTTAGGAGTAAACAGTTCAAATGGAAATATTTTGTTCGACAAAATTCGGTCGAGATTTAGAAAACGACGTTTTGTGAAATTACGGACTCACGTGTCTGTAAACTTCAAGTAATTTCAACTTTAACTCTGAGATTAGAATCACATCGGCACTTGATATATACTCGTAGCTAGTTACAATGTCAGGTGCCTCTAGGTTCCGACGGTGAGTAATGGGTAGCTTGCCATCCGATAAGGACCAGGCCCGGGTCGACGGTGCGTTGTGTTCCACGCGCGCCTCAAAGAGATGTCAGCAGAATTGACGGGGTCCGCTAGGGCCAATGCTTGCCGGGGGTGCGAAGAAAACCGATAGGGAAATCGTGGCCCCCGGCAACAGGGCAACCGAAGGAACACAGGTGGGTTTTAGTCAGTAAGAGTCACGCCCTCCCGCTCCGGTCAGAGCGGGAGAAGTTATTTGATAATTTCCCACCCAAAAATAAAATAAAAAAAGGTGCCTCTAGGTTTATCAATTTAGGACACGGTATTCGAATTAAAAAAAAAAACGACTTCCAAAAGAAATACAAGTCGGTGTCTTTGGTTTTGAATTTTCGTTTTATGCCACCGACTTCCGAAATTAAAGTTATTTTTCACTTTGTAGTATTTCTTTTGGAAGTCGTTTTTTTTGTGAGAAGTTGTTCTTATTCAATTTGTAGTTGTGGTATCTACCTACCCCACACAAATTCGAATACCACTACCTGCTATATAAATAACATTGACAAGAATTTATCATATCATCCACATACTAAGTGGGAAAAAATACGTCGTACGTAAGCACGTAAGTTAATAAAATTTATATGGGACCATCTCTGAAGAATGACCTACCAAACAAAAAATTATCAAAATCAATTGGCGGAATAATCGCGTAGCAAAAATAAAAAAAAACAGTCGAATTGAGAACCTCCTCCTTTTGGAAGTCGGTTAAAAAGTAATAACAAGATGTAAGTTCTTATATGGTTGTTATGATCTTCATTTCTATTGAGGTCAGAAATGCGAAAACCCAATCTTACGCCTTCAACCAATCACTATCTATCTCAAGGCGTAACTATCTAAGAAATAAAGATAATATCCATTCATGGTCAGTAGTCAGGTTGGAAGAAAAACAAACACACTAATCAGCATCTATGGCCATTTTTGTCATCCTAAATAACATGATTGTTTTCTCTACAAAACAGTCACCGTTGCTTTTTCAAATCTTATCTATAAAACTTTTCGCTATTATTATTTTCTTTTTTTATTATTATTTTCAAAAGATAAACCTCTGCCTAACCCTTCGAGGAAACAGGCGTGATATTTTGTTGTGTGTTGTTATTTTCGTCATTATATTATTTTGTGTATTTAATTGGTCTAGCGGCTGCAAGCACTACTGCTGACCATGAGGTTCTGGGTTCGATTCGATTATTGGGTTTTTCATCTGGAAATTCTCAGTGCAGCCCGGAGGTGGATTTGTGCTCGGTTGATGGCAATACGCTCGCCCCCTATTACATGGGACATAAGGTGATATATTGGAAATATGGAATAGGGATTTAATATTTTGGTGTATGTTTTTTGACTATGTGACCTAGTATCCTGAAAAAGGAATACACGATACAATGAAATTTACTCGATATAAAAAAATTGCCAAGGTCTATCTATTTTTATCTTTTTTTGAGTAGGTATCATGGCGCAACGCTTATGAGTTATTTACTGAAATTTACTTAAAAGTATAGAGAGTAATCGTATTAAGTTTTTTTAAAACGCAGTTTTTTTTTAAGATAATACTTTTCATTTACAAAAGACGGCATTTCGTTTTGGCACATACGTTGTTTATTCCGAGCGAACACACATTATCGTCATCTCTTCTTTCACCTATCAAAAGTATTGTCATCACTCTCATTCATTCATAAATCAGTCGCCCGGTGGGGCTCATCGACGATGAATGCATGTAATTTTTTTGCAAATCGGTGCGATCAAATTTACGTGATTTAAACAATTTTGTTTACAGAACTGGCGAAATGTGGGTGTACTATAGGTACACCTCTGCTCAACCCTTCGGGGAATACAGTCGTGATGTTATGTTAGATTATTTTGTTTTCCTCTGATTGAAGCAATAAGTATATCCGTTATGATGAAAAGGTCAAGTCGATTAACACCCCTCTAAAATCCTGATACCCGTGGCAAATTACGCGGAAACCGATAAAACTGATAAATAAAACATGCCCCTTTCGGAAAACCTTGATATTTAACAATATAAATAACCACGTTTTTAATAAAAGAAAGAAAAATTGGTCGTTAAATGAAGTTTTCATTTTATTCCGTTAATAGTCTCGAGATGGTTGGGCAGTTATAAATAATTCAGGCGTTTTCAGGCAGTCTAAACGATGTGCTCGAGCCTTCGAGTGCTTCGTCTAATCACTCACTATTCAAACTTTATGATTTTGTTGCTCTTGACATTGTTTGTCTATGTATTACGTATTTTAAATAAAGAGTATTTTTTAAGGTACAGTTTAAAAAAAATAGGTTTTTGGTAATTCTATTATGAGAAGTCTAAAAAGTTCTCTGTCGGTTACAGTTTTCGAAACACGTGCAACAATGTAAATCCTTCTAAAAAAAATTGCCTTTTTAAAGCTCTTTTAAGTACGTGCTCAAAATAGATATAATCTATCAAAGACGAGAACTCGATTACTCGAGCTCAATTCTCTAACACCCACCGAAACAAAGTAAAGAGCGAAGTTCGCCGTAATCTTTGAAACTTATAATAAAATCGTAAGTTACTGGCAAAAATTTAGATAGAATTTAATTTAGGATATCGATAGAAGAATTTGCAAAGTAAGAATCTTATAAGGAAGAAAATAAAATGGAGGCAGTTGACGTCATGTTTTTAAATCACCAGTAATGTAGTCAAAGAATGTCGACCAACACCTGAAGAGGCTCATTAGGTAGTTAGGTCAAGGGTTGACTGCAGGAAATTAACGGTAAACCTACGCTAGGAGACGAATAAATTAGACAATTTATCAGGCGATTAACACTAAAATGTGATCAACACTTGTCTTGTTGACTTCGTTGGATGAATTTTTTTTTTTTTTGTAATACCATACAGAATGAAAAGCAGCTGCTGGCCACTGTCCGCTGTCCTTCTTCTGATCCCATTTTACCTATCTTTAAAAAAATTATAACGATCGATTCAGTGGTTTAGACGTGAAAGGATAACAGACAGAGTTACTTTTGTATTTACAATAATATTTATAAAGAAACACCATTTGTAAGCTATAACGTAGTATTCAAAATTATCTTCTTTTTAATTGATGTTTGATGTTTATAAAAAAAAAAAAATATACATATTTTTCTTTTTAAATAATGTTCTAGTACGCTAATTGATAGTGCCGCGTTTTCCTGTAATTTAGATACATGTGCGATCTATATTATCACAAAGACTTTGGGTTAATACTGTGTATGTGTTTGGTTGGTGAGCCTTTATAAATAAATTAGAATCGATTTAAGTACACACGAAAAAAGGTCAGTCTTGACCACATTAACACCACAAAGTTAACAAACATTTTATTCCTCATCAAAAATACAGCTGTCAAAATGAGAAACTAGGCAAGGTTACAAAAACTAGATAATCTAGAATCTATTTAGCTAGCCCATTCATTGTTGTCTCTGTCCATAAGCGAGACTTTATTGTTCAAACAGCCGTCTAACCTTCGCGATCCATCGTATTCATTGTAATAATGATCGTTTACCAAGTGATTTGGCCACAAAGACATTCGGAACGAGAGAATCATTTTATTCAAAGGCTGTTGAAGATACTACCACAGAATATTACAGAAGGTCGACTCCATACAACGAGCGGAAACGCACGAAGCCATGCTTCACGTACACCGACATGCACCTTTATTGCTTGATACTCGATCTATCAATCACAATCTGAATCATTTGGAAAGAGATTGCTAATCCATTGCTAAGTAAGAAAAAAAATCTGTTCAATAACGTAAATAATGCAATGAATGTTGTTGAACTGTCAAATTGAAACAGATTAGTCTTAATCATTTTCAAAAATGTGTTACGCAATTAGTTATCTGGTTGTGACATTTGTTTGAGATTACGTGCGTAGGTGTGTATGTGTGCGTGCGCCTGTTTTCACTGCCTGTATGGAGCCTAGTTTCTGTACCTATTACTCTGTGTTACCACTTCATCATTAGTGGTATGATTGTAGAAAGTGGATTCTGAATCTGTTGGAATCTTAAGCTCTTTATCATTGGAATCTGTTTTATGAATTGTTCTCGTTATCTCATTCAGATTCCTGAAACCGACTTTGCGAATTCTATTTTTGTCTTCAAGCTTTGCTGCTTTTTAAACCCTTAGTTAAGTGGTTTTTAAACCCTGTTCTTCTGTAATCTGTGTATGCTTAATATTCTGTTTCTGATTGGTATGTAAGTGCCTACTTCTATGTGTATATTGATCTAAGGGTTTATTTCTATCTTTTCTATAATTTATTTCTTATCGATAACAACTTCATAAATAATTAAGTTCTATAGAAAAAATTAACACAGCTTAACTTTCACAAGACCCACAGTAAATTGATTTCTATTTTTGATTTCGCTCACGTTTTGCGTCAAGTTAAAAAGAAATAATACTTTAGCAGAAATATAATGTGAATTGAATAATAATGTCTCTTTAATATTGTGGGTACTGATTCTATTTTATTCAATTATTATTATTGTTGGTATATTCAATGAGTCCATTATTAACACAAACTTGATTATTTTATAAACCTATCAACGCGTTTCTCAATCTCATATTATATACAATTTGTTGTTTTCATTGCAAATTCCCCACCTTCGGATTGTCTCTTGGTTTAAGAGTCGTAGCTTGGATTGTATCCAACGTTCCACAAACTGACGCCTCGTTACTGCCCACTGACGCTTTCATATCGACCTGTCGTTTAGTAATATCACTAACAGAATTTACTTCACCTTGCCAAATACTTCTAACAGATATTTTAACCGGGTGATAGTTTGGATCTTTTGTTTTTGGCTAAAGTGTTGCCAGAACATTAACCTCATTCGGAACTACCTGGACTGAGATGAAATTATTGATAATGTTAAAATGATTAGAGTTTTTAAGTTATAAATCTATTTTTGGAGAGTTTAGTTCCTTTGATATATTTTATGTATTGAGGTCAGACTACTTTCTTCATTGAAACTAACAATACGTACTTTAAGAGCTTAGATTTTTTTTGTTCTGTCAGAATATTGTTTAAGCTCTACATCGCTCCTACCATTAATAATCAAATCAGTGTTATTTTCAGTAAATAAAACAATCGATGGAAACGATTAACTGTTCCGTGAATCGATTCATTAAATATTTGAACTGGACACGTGACATTTGTTGCGATTATCTACAGTTACTTGTTAAACGCACGTTAAATGAATAACTTATACGTAGATTTTTGAATAGGGTTGGAATATTTTAGGAAATTAATTCTCCCGTTGAAATAAAATTTATAATCTTATTGTGAAATAATAAAAAATTATAACCGATCCAGCAATGAGCGTAGTTTGGCTGAAAAGATGATGGTTAAAAACCAATGTGTTTTTGTCTAATAAAATAAAATCTCGTCACTTAAACTTTATGCGTAAACCATCTCACATGATTAAACTTCTAAAACAGCAGGAAATAAGAACGTAGCAAACAGACAAAGATCTTGGTAAGTATAAGAAATTAGTACCTAACTACTTCCTATGTCGGCTTAAAATAAACTATGAACAAGGAAATATTGGCTGCATTATGACAATTATTGGGACACCAAAAAGCACATAATTAATAACCAGGGAACGGTTATAATGTGCCTAATTAACCAAATAAAAACTACTCCACCCTAGTTTTGCAAAACCTAATAGTGCTAGAACATGTATGGCTTCTCTACGCTAAAATTATAAATGTTAAATTAAGCTTGTTTGCGAAATTACCAAATCTGTTTCAATTATTTTTTGTAAGTGAGGGAACTTAATTTCTGGAGAGCCATAAACTATTTAATGTATATCTGCTGCTATTTTGGATCCAGGTCATTTTGAGATTTTATTAGGTAAAACTTGACATGTAGTTTTGGGGGCAGTTCCGTCTTCTTATTCCTGCCTAATCTCTCATATATAATGTGTTCCTCTTCCTTCCATTCTCCCAGGCCAACTGTCACGTTATCATTTACTTAATTACTTTTACAATCTATTGCATTTTTTCATTAATCTCCCTCTCATTTTTTTTTATTTAAAAGAGTGTCCGTGGAGTTTCTTGCCCGTTCTTCTCCATAGGTACCTACTACGCTTTGGAATGGGCAACTAGCTTCATACCTATTTCTGACTGACCGATTCCTTGACAATTCAAAAGTGCCTGTAAATGGTTTAATTGAAATAAATGCTTTGAGTTTGAGTTTGAGTTCTCCCTATTCAAACATATATTCACCAATCTTTAAGTAACATACGTTTCATCCTTTCAGTCCGTTGGTAGCTAGTATCAATAAATAATGCCTATATTTTCATGCGATAGCGGCAACCTTGGGCATGCTTACGGCATCCCTACTCTGTCCCGCGTTGGGCGCCACTCAATGAATAGCTGGCCATCGGAGCTGTCACGCGATCTCTGGCGTGTCCACCGGTTGTACGGACGACACGTGCTTTTAATTGTATTTTTATTTAGAAATCTGGATATTCAAATTGTATTTAATTTATTTGTAATGTGAAGATTATCATTTGAATACATGGAGCACTTGGTAGGTTAAGCGTACAACTCGTTTTTTGAATTTTTATTAAGCGGATATTTAAACGAATTTAGCCTTAAATAAAATGTTTCCAAATTTTTCACAGTTGGGTAGAAATACTCATCAAATATAGACATTCAATCAAAACTTTTTTCAATTTCCTTAAGTGACAGCGGCAAATTGAAAGTCAGCATTTGTTATTCATCATAAACAATTATTCATTTTAAATGAACATAAAAATGTTCCTGAATAAATAAATCTGTTTACTTTTCATTTTCATTTCATGAAATTAAATTGTGTTATTTCAGAGGCATCTCATATAGCCGTGAACATTAGCCATCTGGACTGCTTTTATAAATTCAGATGCGTTGTCGAAATATGTGTACATTTATTACATTCCCGCGAATATGAGTACAACATTCCCTCTTTGTCTAACAATAGGAAAGTGAAAGGGAGAGGTGATGAGAGTTGTATAGTAATAATTGTTCACCGAGTTAAACGTAGTTTCGCTGGACAGTTGCCAGCGACAGTTTGGTGGACGAGGTAAAAGTGATATGTCCCTTATGAAGGCTGCCACCAGTTAATTTGTGACATTGTTGAATTTTGAACAGGTTACAACAGCTTTGACTGGCGTATTTTCTACGTAGATTATTGTAGTAAAGCAAACCGCATTTTAAAGAAAGAATAACGTTAACTTTTTGTTGAAGATATGTTGTCAAATTTAAAGTACCTAACGATATTTTTCTATAATTTCTGTTGCTATTTAAAACTTAATCATTAATAACCGTTAAGAAGCAACAGACATGGATATCCGCACTTTTATTATAATTCATTTTGGCGGTTTTCGACGGCCATGTTTGACCTGTGTCAAGCGGTTAAGTGGCAATGAATATTTAAACGCAGGATTTTAACAGAAGTCTTTTCTCTAGCAGTAATTTAATTATATCTATTAAGAGATCTATCAAAAGCTGAGTATGTTGATTGAGTTATAAATAAACATAAAACATTTGAGTGATAAAACTCGTAACCTCGTAAAATCGTAAACGATGATTATAAATTGAATTAATGTCAAAATAAACTGGACTAACTGTCGCGTTGATTGATTGATTTATTAAACAAGATTATGAAGATATGTGAGTGATTGATTATTTGCCGCTCAAAACTTTTAACACAACACATAAATCGTTGAAGTAAGTAATACCTACTAATGATAATGAAACGAAGATGAAATGTTACAAGGAAACATTACAAGTATTGATATAACTTACGTAAAACATTATAAATCAAATCGAAAGCCAAATACATACGTCATCATAAGACCCAAAGACCAATCTGTCGTAGATAGCAACCTATAAACTAGAATTAGGAGATTGTGCCTACTTTGCGTCAAGGACGAATGTTTTATGAGATATATAGGAAGCCAGACGTCTGGTCGTCTTTACAGCCTAAGGGTGTGTTTCCATGGAAAGAGTAGAGAGGTGACGTGCAAGAATCGACTAATCCCATTGGTCAAAATCCACATCGTGTATCTCGCGTGGCCTGTGATTGGTCGATTCTTGCACGTCTCCTTTCCGCTCGTCTTCGCTTTAGTGGAAACCACAGTGGCAACGCACCCTTAAGTCTAGTCATAGTGCCGACGAGTGGATTGCCATTTATACTTTTGTTTGGAACTTTGAAAACACTGTTTTGATATTGATTTTCAAGGTTTCATATTTGATATGTTTTAACATTCCGACAAAAATGTGGCAATTGATTGGAATTGATGTTCAATGAGAACCTGGATATAGTTGTTGTACTATTGTTTATTTATTTTTACGTAGGTAGGTACTAAGTTCAAAAAAATATTTATTTATGTAACGATTTTTTGTGAAAAAATCAAGTAGCGATATTAATTATCATAACCAAAAAGAAAGTTTAGTTTGTTGGAATATTAGTAAACGGTGACTGCAATCCATATTTTTCGCAAAATCCTGTTGGAGCCTTGAATTTTCCTTTGATATTTGAAAGAGTATCTAAAACTAAAGCCTGGCGACAGTCTGTCTAAGCCAAGCTATTTATGCCTTTGTTAGAATCACAATTTCTGCACGATTTTATTACGAAAACAAAAATAGGGAGATTAGACCCCTTATTGTTTATTTAGTTAACTACACGTTTACGTAAACATATAGTTACTTAAATTTTCCTCGCTAGGCTTTGATGTAACCTTCAAAGTTTTGAGTAAAAGCTTCTTCATACTTCCAACCTTCAACTATTTCTTGTTTATTTTTCATGAACAAATATTTTAATTTATTATATCCATCAGTGAATTTATGCATACGTATTAGTTTATGTAGTGTATTTACTAACATAAAAGAAGACATAATGTAATATGATAACAACTGTTATGACCTTATAGTGCTGGGTCTAATGAAATGTCGTTCAAAGTCAAAGTCATATCATTTATTTCAAATAGGCCCTTGTAATGTGTTAGTCATTGCTATTTACCTGATGACCATATAAACATGTCTATAGTGCCTATTGTTATGTAGAAAAAAATTGTAATGTAGGTACCTATTATTTAAAACTTTTCCACGATGCAAAACTTTTCAAATTCGTTACTGAACTTTTTTTTCTTTTATATTCTTTCTATGTTTTCAAATAATAGCAAGGTGGTAAATAGTTTCCTTGAAAACTCAGTTATTTACTGTTCACGGATGAAACGTTATAAACAGGATGCACTGAGCAGCATATCGAGGTAAATGACCGTCGCTTTCCGTCGCAAATAACTATCGCAATTCACATTAAATATATCATAATGTGAATACCCACCTTTAGTATTACTCCATAAATATCTACTAGAAGCTTTCAGAGATATTGTATAAAATTATGTAAAGAAATGAAACATAATTTTTATTATTTCGACTTAAAAAAATCTGCAAATATTTTATAGTTATAATAATTTATTCAAAGGGCAGTGGTGGCCCAGTGGTCATGGCCGCGACTTACGAGTTGTAGGTCGTAGGTTCGAACGATACTTTGTGTATAAATATTTAGAACTGTTTATAAATAATTAGTGCCTACTACAATCTGTCACCATAATTGTTATTTTCTAAGATTTACTTTTTATGTGATGCCTAAGATTTTATTTTTTATTTTTAACTGCATGTTGATATAATTATTGTATGCCTATTAGGCAAGACATAATGGAACTGTAATTTACCTAACATCTGTATGTATAACCTATGCCCACAATAAAAAGATTTGATTTGATTTGATTTGTAAATTATTTCTTCACCACTGCTCTCAAAACGGTGAAGGAAAACATCGTGAGGAAACCGGCATGTCCTAGAACCGAAAATTCCAAGACATGTGACATCTACCAACCCGCACTGGGTCCGCGTGGTGGATTACGGCCCACTCCCTCTCACAGAGAGGAGGCCTGTGTCCCAGCAGTGGGAACATTATAGGCTGATCATGACGATGATGATGATTCAAAGGGTATATAAACTCGTGGTATGGACTAGTTAGCTGTTTTACGAATTACTATTATTTTATTTTTAGAACTAACGTGATCAGTTGATTAAATGTTGGACATTGTGGTCTTTAGTGACCTGATTTCAGAATGAACTGAAACTCAAAGCATTTATTTCAATTGAACCATTTACAGGCACTTTTGAGTTGTCAAAGAGTAGACCAGTCAGAAAGATGAAGCTAGTAGCCTATTCTTAAGCGGAGTTTGTTCCTATGGAGAAGAATGGTCAAGAAACTCCATGTAAATCAAAAATATTATAATAACATAACATCACGCCTTGTTTCCCCGAAGGGTTGGGCAGAGGTGTACCTGTAGTAGATACACCCACATTTCGCCAGTTATGTTTAAGTCCCATGTAATAGGGGGCGAGCCTATATCAAAAATATTGTTACAGAATATTGGTAGGTAACATCATCCATATTGAAATGAGATTGGTATGTGAAATTGTGAAGGATAAAACGGTGAAGGAAAACATCGTGAGGAAACCGTGATGTCCTAGATCCAAACATTCGAACACATGTGACATCTACCAACCCGCACTGGGCCCGCGTGGTGGATTACGGCCCACTCACCGAGAGGAGGCCTGTGTTCCAGCAGTGGGAACATTATAGGCTGATTATGCTATATAGGTCTGTGAGAACCAATAAAACATCATCATGCCATTCTCTAGTTAAAATTTCAGTCACTTTGAGGTAAAACTATCAAACAGTGACCGAACTCACTAAAGAATAAATGCTTCCCATAGCCCATGGCCATTACCGTAGGGCCCACTTTGGGCCATGTCAAGCATAGCAAGGCCATTAGCCAGGGGTCATGGCCGGGGCCACGGACACGACTTTATTCGTTTCAAGCATGCGTAACTATCGTAATTTGACTTTTGTAAGTCCGTGAAATTATAATACTTGGAACGTTTGAGTCACTGCTTTTAAAATAAGTGGAGAGGTGCACGTACGATGCCAAAGCTATTGAGAAAATAATAACTAGAAGATTATTATTTTGTCATGTTCAGCTCGTGAATGTTCATGAAGTTCTTGTAGAAAGAAAAGAAAAGAAAGAAAGATTTTTTTTTTTGTGACACGCATAGGAATACAACATTAAAACTAAGAAAATTATAAAAACAATAATAATTTTAGTAAAACATTAAAATTAAAAAAAAAATGTGTTAACAAAAAAGAAGACCTGTGCGAGGCCAAAAAGGCTCCTATCTCAGCATAATGCTACGATATTTGAAAAATAAATACCGCAGCGATAGAGCCCGCGAGAAAGCTACATATAGAATTGTTGAAAAATTTACATATTCACGAGTAAGGGAAATTTGACATATTCACGAGCACCGCATAATAGACATATTCAAGATTCCTGGATAATAGACATATTATGAGAACGGGAAAATTTACCGACATTGAATATGTCGGTAAATATGTGTCGAGTAGGTAAAAACTAACCGGGAAATATCCCATTAACATTATCGCGTCGTTTATCCACGTTTATTGCCCACGTAGGACAATGGGTCACTGTCCGCATAACTGGCATAAAATGAAACCGCGAGCAATATCAATTTCACGCAACGGAAGATATCTGTTTAGTCGCTGTAATATAACTTAGCTCGTAATAACTTTGAAGATTTCATAAGTACCATTTTAAATGGACACAAAGATTTTCTTGTTGACTTCATCAATATTTTGGTATCTCTTTATATTTGCAACTCTTTGAAAAAAAAATACAAAATATTTTATTTCACATAAACCTACAAGGGCACTTATGAAACGTTAGAAGCTAGGTGCACAGTTCCAATTGGTCGTTTCCTATGGAGAAGAGCCGGCAAGAAACTCCATGGTTACTCTTTTAAAAGTAAGTGGTTTTTACAATGTTTTCAAATTAGGTATGAGAGGACAGCGAAGGCCCACCAACAAAAGGTCTTGATGTTCCGAGAGTTAAGTGACCCGCACTTCAAACAAGAGGTGAGTATGAAGAGATTGTGATTTCAAACATATCAAGTTATCAATGTGAGTTTTCAAATTGATGTTTTCTTTCTAATTAAAACTTTGTGAGAAAATCAGGACTTGTTACTATAATCAGAAATCGTCTATGCGCAGAACAAGCGTGCAGAGGCATTTGCTCTGCAGCAGGACATTTTTTTTTTAGTTAGGTCATCTCGCAGTTGACCACTAAGGTCATGGCTGCTTTCCTGTGGCTGCCTTAAGCTACTACACTCAAAGCCTCCAGCCAGGGGCAAAAACTATGCTAATTAAAATTAGGCGGGCGTTCGCTAAGGGCACCCCCTGTGGGGTACGAACCTCGGCTTAGGGCGTCGCTGGGGGGAGGACAGCAAGATGAGACAGGCTGGATCAAATTTAGATCATCATGATTATTATTCGGGGAATTTAAAGCTACGTGCTCAGCTGCAACAACTGCTGGCACCTCGTTTTCGAGCAAGGGTCGGGGGGGAGGAAGTAGGACAGTTGCAGGCCGGTATTAATAAATGCCGCTTATTATCTTCAAACATAAGTCACACAAAAACACATTACAAGTCAAGCAAACATCAATCTTCCCTGACCCATTTCAATTTTAAGAAATACAGTGTACAAATAAATTTATAAAACGTATTTTGAGCTCATTTCATTACAATATAATACTGAAGAACGGATTTCAGCGTTCCGCTAATAACCGCTGCCGCCGTGTTATTGTTATTTTTGCATTTGACATTGTTATTTTCGTTTCCACACGAATCGCCAGTTTTCGTGACGTCAATTCTTAATTGAGTGAATGTGAAATGTATAAAGATTTCTTGAAAAAACAATATTTCTTTCAGTGTTTAAGGTTACGCGTCAAAACAATTTAAAATACGGCTTGGAAATAATCAATTCTCGGTCAAATGTTATTCGGTAAGTTTTTAAGTTTACAGTTATTCGTTTGAATGAAAATTACCTACATTTATTATAAGGAAGTAAAATTTGTTTGTTTGTAAGTTTGTATGTAGGGGTAATCTCCGGAACTAGCAGTCGGAAGAATTGGACTATCCAATGCAAAAATATTTTGATAGTCCAATTCTTGAGGAAGGTTATAGGCTCGCGGACGTAGTCGCGGACAGAGGTTAATAATATATATTTTTTTGATTTCTTTTGTTTCATCAAGATAAACACTGAAACGAAAGAAAATCGGAATTAGGAAGCAACAAAGTGATTTGAACTGAATTAGAAATCGTATTTTGTCTTGGCAAAAAGAAAAGTAGCGGTATTCAGAACCTTGCTAATAATTCATAATTTTTATTATCATTCTGACTAATATAAAAACTAACTCCCCTAACTCTGATTGCTTATTGCAAACCGACCTGTGAACTTTTTTGAAGTGAAAAAACTTCTTTAGGCGCGATGGGCATTTTTGAGATGGAAAAAAACAATTGGACTCACGACACCGTTACTCATTTTTGTAAACGCGATTGTGCTCTTTATTTATGTTACCTTACGGACCAATGTTCTATGCAAGTATTTTTACTTTAAAGGTTTTGGAAGTATTTTTTTAAATTGTTCAATTTTTCTCTTCTGTCGGCACTCCGGGAGTGCCACTGTTTTTTGTGTACTGCACCTTTACTAACCTTGTAATGAATGAAACCTTGAATGGAATAATAAACAAACGCAATAAAGACGTCAAATATAATAAAAATTCCGAACATAACCTGTCTTACTACAATACTGTCTTCATACTTTTATTGAAGTTGAGTAAGCGTCATGTCGGCAACAATCAACATCTCTTTTTCTCAAAGACTCTCAAAGAAAACGCTCACGGAATATTAATATACTAGCGACTCGCCGATGCTTTGCACGGTTTTACGACTTCACAAAACATCGTCATTTTTTTTATTTTAATAATAACGTATTATGCACACACCTACATATAAAGAGAGCAGTGGTGGCGCATGAGCTTTACCTTGTGTAAATTATTTCATCACCACTGCTCTCAAAACGGTGATGGAAAACATCGTGAGGAAACCGGCATGTCCTAGAACATCACGTGACATCTACCAACCCGCACTGGGCCCACGTGGTGGATCACGGCCCACTCCCTCTCACCGAGAGGAGGTATGTGTCCCAGCAGTAGGAACATTATCGGCTGATACACATAAAATTTCCGGAATAATTCTCTAAATGATTTTGAAAACCACATCAAAATCCGTTGCCTAATTTAGAAGAACAGCGCGCTACATTAAAGTCGCTTTTAATGTCTGTCTGTGACAGACATTAAAAGCGACTTTAATGTATAATAATTATGTATACTACTAGCTGACCCGGCAAACGTTGTTTTGCCATATAAATGTTCGGGGTGGACCACCCTTATCACTTGTCTTAGGGGTATGAAACATAGATTACGACCGATTCTCAGACCTACCGAATACACCTACATATAATAAAATTTCATAAAAATTTATCAAGCCGTTTCGGAGGAGTATGGCAACTAACACTGTGACACGAGAATTTTATATATATAGATGTATAGATATACATATATATAAATACTGGAAATGTCTGTTGCTACTTCAAAATAATTTCAATCATACTTAGTTGAACGGAAGTTATTTATAAATATTACTTTGTGACTGTAGCTGGTGTAATTAAACAAAGTGTCTGTTTGTACCGTCGAGATTTTCTTGGAAACTGCAAGTTATATTTTAGTACTCATCTACGAAACCAAGTACCTACTTACATTTTATTCTGAAAGTTTTTAAGTAAGCTAAGCTTGGCAACTTATTACTTCGGTAATTACTTGTCAAAAAACTTAATCAATCGTTTTATAAAAGTTCCGAATACAAATTAAATTGAGAGCACCCTTAGAAGTTGGCCATGGACTTTTTCGATTATTAATTTTTCCTTACTTAGAAAAACGAAGCCTTGGCAACAATAAGAAGAAAAAATACACGTAAAAACTAATTATCGTTCGTAGGAGTTTCTTGCCCGTTCTTCGACATAGGTACCTAATACGCTTTGGAATGGGCAACTAGCTTCATCTTTCTGACTGACCGACTCCTTGGCAATTCAAAAGTGCCTGTAATTGGTTTAATTGAAATACATGCTTTGAGTTTGAGTGAGCGGTATTCTATCACGTCATGTGACATGAAGGTTTCCTCTATCAGTTCGACTTGGAATATCATGCTCATGTCACCCCAAAATCATGAGTTTTGCTTCATTTTAAAATAGATGCTGCTGCAGGTCAAAAGGTTTCCAAGATAATTCTTTGTCTACCGAGAGAAACCGTAATCATTCGCATGTCAGGTCAGTACCCTACCCGGGTATCAATCACCACTGTGTGGATCGCCCGGAGGACACGGTGGAGCATACGGTGGAGGTCTGCCCGGCTTGGGCGGGGCATCGCCGTGTCCTTGTGGAGGCGATCGGCGGCGGTGATCTCTCGCGTCCGGCCCTGATTCGGGGCCATGGTACGGAGTAAGAGGAAATGGGAGGCCGTCACCTCCTTCTGCGAAGCAGTAATGCTCGCGAAGGAGGAGGCGGAACGCGCGAGGGAGAGGCAAATTTCGCGCCCTCGCGCCCCTAACCGCCGCAGGAGGAGACGCCCTGGGCGTCGGGAATCACAGGCAGATTTCCGGCCACCGTAGGCGCGGGCTTGCGGACGGTGAGCAATGGGTAGCTCGCCGTCCGATAAGAACCAAGCCCGGTTCGACGGCGCGTTGTGTTCCACGCGCGCCTCAAAGAGATGTCAGCAGAATTGACGGGGTCCGCTAGGGCCAATGCCTGCCGGGGCTGCGAATACGGGCCGAAAGGGAAATCGTGGCCCCCCGGCAACATGGCAACTGAAGGAACACGGGTGGGTTTTAGTTTTGATAATTTCCCCACCCAACAAAAAAAAGGTCAGTACCCTAATTGCGTAACTTATTTTCGAAAACAATTTTGCCTAATTTGTTTCATTTTGACAGTTCAATAACATTCATTGCGTTATTTACGTTGTTGAGCAAATATTTTTTTCCAACTCATGAAGCAATGGATTAGCAATCTGTTTCAAATCGAAACAGATTGTGATTGTGTTGTATTATGCAATTAGGGTACAGGTCATTAAGGTGGCAGTTCATAGTTGGTGCATGTCATATGGTCTCATGATATGCAATCGCATGAAACTTCAGTTTTCGACTAATATTCACCTGTTATACGAGGATATGGGAACTCCCCCTAGTCGTCAGTATTTTGCATGTTTTCCTTTGTCAACCATAATTAAAAACCGGCCAAGTGCGTGTCGGACCACGTACAATGAATGGGTTCCGTAGTTGAGATGAATTTATCCCAAATACAATTTAACATTGTAGTTGAAAAACATATGTTTTAAAACATTTTAAGCTCAGTAGTTTCGGAGATAAGGGGGGAGGGGAATTTTCATCTATTTTCTTAAATATCTTTAAATTTATTTATTTAAAAATAAGAAATAAAATATATTTGAGATCCTCGCAACAAGCCCTTTCATTTGATATGGCACACGGTATAGTTTGCAAAAGTTTTTTATTTAATTTCTTATTTGCCCCCCAAATTCAAAATTCATTTATTTACGTTACACGTCCGTGTTTGGGTCACCAAAATACATATGTGTACGAAATTTGAACTTAATCGGTACATTAGATTCGGAGCAAATTGGCTGTGACAGACTGACAGACACACGAGTGATCCTATAAGGGTTCCGTTTTTTCCTTTTGAGATTCGACACCCTAATAAATGAGAGAGAAATGTCTTAATCCATAAATAGGCTTCCAAAATCTGCTCTTTAAATATCTGCAGGTCTGAAACACGATTTAATTTCCGTAATTAATGAAAAACAAAGGCTCGGCAACGTAAAGCAGGCTGGGAAAGGTGCGGTTTTAATACTTAACCATTTTGCGTTCCCCTGCACGACAGAAGGTTGCCGCTATTTGTCAAGGTTGCCTTTGATCTGCCGCCAAATACCACGGTTACGGTCACCATACGTTCAACCTTGTCGGGACTTGTCTCTAGTTTAAATATAACAAATATAAGAACTGTCGTTTGATGATCAGTGAGATACATAGTTGTTAATTTTTCTCGTGTTGTCTTGTGTTTCATGTTATGTATGCAGTAGGTTTCATAATTAATTAATATTTTTAGGCCCTTTTCTATTTCTGACTGGTCTTTGAGGCCGAGGAAAGTTAATTTCCCACCCAAAAAAAAAGATTTTTATAAACTGAGTAACTAAAAGTTTTGTTTCATTGTAATAGTTAGATATCTACAACTGTAGGCAAGTTTTATTTACAAAAGATGGCCTGCCGGATATAACAAAATAAAAATTTTGGCCCATCTACAAAATTGGTTGAGCAGCCTTGGACTAAACCATTGATTTCGCGACACTGTTACGACACCAGCTTTTGACCATTAAAAAGATATCAACGCGTTGATTACCGCGGTGCGTGGAGTAAAAGACATCAACGCGTTGATTACCGCGGTGCCGATTTTTTTCACTGTTTTTTTTTCGCTGTTAAAATTGGAGGCCCGAAAAAGTATTTACCAAAACCCGCTCTACATATATGATGTTGATACATCCATTAGATGCTCAACACTACCCTTTTCTCAAGAAAAGTCCCTAAACGCTACTCACAATCTGTATCGCCATAAATCAACTTCCCAAAGTCCCGGTGCGTCGCCATGGTGACCGTAATCACCGCTACGAGCTCACACAAAGTAATCTTGACGAGAACTTAATAACTACCTACCCATTTTTCTTTGATATTTTCTGTTAGACCTATTTTCCACTAAGCGGGTTACCACGGGCGACGGGAGTTGCTAGAGGTTAGTTTTATAGCGAGCCGCGACAATGGGTATGGTATTTACGGGTTATTCCACTGCGCTCCAAGTTTTTATTATCTATATTATTTCAAACATTTTAAGTATCAAAATGGTTCCACAGCGCTCCAAAATAAAATAAGTAGAGTCAACCATACTTAAGTTGTTTACACAAATAGAAATATCGCTTGTATTTGAGCCCGGTTGATGGCAATAGGCTCGCCCCCTATTACATGGGACTTAAACATAACTGGAGAAATATGGATGTACCTGCTACAAGGACACCTCTGCCCAACCCTTCGGGGAAATAAGGCGTGATGTTATGTTATGTGTTATGTTTTAAATACCTATCGGTTGTATTTTTACCGTGGATTAATTTCGAGTGTCAAAAATGATGTAATTGATGTAATTGATGATGCGTGGTTGATAATCATGGCAGAAGCACCACAAAGTGAAAATATTTCCAAGTTTAATGATTATACTTTGTTGATCAATGGTTAGACAACGGAAATTTACATACAGAAATTTGGAATTGTTCGGGAGGAAGACACTGCAACAAATAACTCAGTAGAATCATGGCATCGTAGGCTCAATAACGAGTTACCAAAGAAACCGCGATTATTGGAGCTCTTATTTAAACTTAAAGAAGAAGCTTTGTATCAGCAATAGTATCGTCAACCAAACAACCGAAAGCCGCAATCAATCAAGAGAGACACAGAATTCAAAAGTCAAACGATAAATAATCTTAAAAAAAGTTGGTCGATTATTACTCGTTAACTTGTGAAGCCTACTACAGAGCAGTGATAGTTTTCCTTTTAATTTCGTTATATATGCTACTGCCGTGAATTTTTTCACATAGCCAAAACCACCCATTTAGCTGGCAGTGGGGGAGGGGGGACACTTGACTCCAACAAAAATTACCACTTTAAAGCTTAATATTTCGCTAACGGATGCCTGAATCCAAAAATGGTATTGACAAACTCACAATATTTTAAAACGACCTTTCCAAAGACATCCCACACTATGAGATAGACGAGAAAAAAAATCTCCACTTTACTGTTAGGCGAGGTACCAACCCTAAAAATGTTTTTCTTGATTTTATTTTACCACTTTGTTGGCGTGATTAATATGCAAAACTTTGCCAAATTACAGCTTTATAGTACTAAGAGTCTCTGAGCTAAGCTGCAGACAGAGAAAAATACTTTAGATACACGTAGCTCGGTTCTTCTAGGATGTATTTTGATGGTGTCATAAAAAAAAATATTCAGTGTTATTTGCTCTTAGTAATTCACACTTAGTGGATGGCGGAACTGGGACCATTATCGCCCACCATCTTTTGAATCAATGTATGAACATTAAAATTATGAGAACAATGGGTTTTGGAGTGCAGTGGAACCATATCATTGTTTATGTTTACCCGTTACGATTGTAAAGGGTCTCCGAAACGATCCATTGCAATTGTCAATGTTTACGTGATTGATACACATTGATGCGCAAATTGATCGTCTGCCAAATGCAATTGAAGCGATTGACAATATTAGATACTACAAATTGGAATTGATCGTTTCGGGGACCCTTAACATAATGACTTATGATGTCAATATATCCTTTATACCTAAGTAAGACTGTGTTAGCTCGTAAAAAATTAACACTGGAATCTTACCACAAAACTAGGCGACCTTTGTAATACAGTCTGCGAGAAATTATACCAATTAGAAAATAATGAAGTTACTCAAGTAGGTACGTGAAAGGTTACCCTCTGTGTAAGAAAATAAGTAAATAAATAAATTAGATACTAGTATCTAATTCACGAGTGGGACTTGACATTTTGGCCAAGTATAGAAATGTAATCCTTTGGTGCCTACCTGAGCTCTGTATAAGTTTTCTGTAACCAAGATATCTGTTTATAGGTAGGTCATATAAAGTGTGGGAGACACTTTTGTATTCCATTTTATGGAACCTAAATCACAAATAGGAAATTATGACAAACTCTAGTGAAGGCCTTTGCCAAAGGGTAAACTGATAAGTACTAATGTTCCCGATGTCAATGATTAATAATAATTTAACAATAATGAATGAAACCAAATAATGTATAACATTATATATTTTAATTTAGATAATAATACAATTAACAAATGCATGAAATGTGAATGAATGAAGTACCTAATTAAAATTAAATCGGGCAAAACTTGCAATAATGTAAGTAAATCACAATTTGTTTTTATATGATGGTAATGTAATTGAATGTACAGTGGGCTGCATCAATTGGGTACCCCAGTTGTATTAAAATTTTAATGCAACTGGGGTACCAAATTGATGCAGCCCACCGTACAGTATCAAAAATAAAGGCTATTTGAAATTTAAATAGAATTAAGTCCTTAGTAATAGGTGTAAAATGGCATTAGGTAGGTAGTTAGTTATAATTACCTAATACCATCTTAAACCGACTTCTAAGAACACAACTCCTGTGTCTACCCTTCAGGGAATACCAGCTTGATGTTGTATAATAGTGAAGGAATTCATTACAAAGGTACTTATGTAAATTCTGGTTGTTTTCCTTAGACAGGCGCCATTTGTAACGGATAGCTCGACCCCGTCCTTCGGCGTGTTTACAATAACAACCCTATTACTAGTTGAGGAACTGACGTTTTGAAATGTTAACTTTGGAAGTCTATGATTACTTAAAATTGCTGGTGTATTTTACTAATAAAATAAAAAGGATGGTACCATTTTTAATTGATTGATTGCTCTTCCGGCCTGCTCTTGACCTCGATCATGCCTGTTGGAAAGCGATGGATGAGATCTATGATCGTAGGTGGAAGTTTTTCTAACAAACTAATGACAGAAATAGGTACTATCCCTTCAAGTGACGATAACATGGCAATTTTAAAAACTTTGTTGACTCTGACTGGTCAATTTTTCACTACAGCATGTGCTATTTTGAGATGAAAAAAAGAGGAGTTTAAAATTCGAATTACGAATATGAGTGTGACGTGCATTGCCCCACTTAAAAGTACTTACAGTTCGGCCGTTGAGAAAATGCGTTATTGACACCTGTCAGTTTCATACTAATATGTGTTTTGCGAACTTGATCCTTAATACTATTAGAGATTGTGCAACTGACAGGTGTCAGGAACGCATTATCCCGACGGTCGGACTGTAAGTGGGAGGAATGCACGTAGGCTTTAAAGTTGCTCAGTTGATCACCGCAAACAATTACGGAAAAGGCATAAACTTTTACGATTCCGTAAGTACCTCAGTACATTAATAGCTCGACCGGATATTTCAACCAAGGCTAGAAGTTATTGCGTACCTATAGCCAATAACGTGGCTGGTAACCTGCCACTACAAAGTGCAATTTTACCTATTTTTCCTGTAACATCTTATGCCAAATGTAGTTTCAGCTGTGATTTGGCTCCGGTTGGAACTGCTTAACCCAGTTAGTGTCCACAACATTATGTAAGTGTTAGGTAAACAACATGTCGAACTAGGTACCCAAGATCATTATAGTGTAATCGCCAATATTTTGGCAAGAGTGGCTAAATCGAAGGTTACATTGATTTTACATTCTGTGATTGCTTGAACTCACACACTGAATTTTTTTAGGAATATCGTATAGGTACTTAGATACTTTTACAATGCTTGTACATATGTGAACACCATGTAACCATCACATAATTAATTTTTCTGTCATTGCTTCATTTTTAATTATTTTTACCTATTGTGGTATAGTAATCTTATTCCAGGTGCATCGTTATCACATATAATTATATTACTAAGGTATACAAAATATTGTAAAACATTTTAAAAGAGTAACGGTGGAGTTTCTTGCCCATTCTTCTCCATACGAAAACTACCTTTTGGAAGGGGCGACTAGAATCAATTCCATTTTTTGTAAATTTTGACGTTCAAAAGTGCCTTTTATGTGCCTAATTGAAATAAATTATGTGACTTTGATTTTGTTATGCTACTTTCCGCGGTCAGTCCGTGGACCAAACATTACATATCGAGACTCCTCCATGCCTCGGAAAGCACGTTAAGCCATTGATCCCGGCTGTCATTCGTAGATCTTTGACGAACGTTACGGGTGACTTTGAAGCCCAAAAATCTGACAACCAGTCTTACCAAAGGGTATCGTGTTACCCAGTAATGGGTTGTGACGGTCGCTTAGTATAAAATACAGGTATTCAGCTACATCTGGTTAGACTGGACAACATAGTTGGAAAAGGCTATGCAGATTAAATGGCGATTAAAGCAAGATATGGTTTTTGAGAAAGAATTGGGTTCAGTGGATGTTGACAGGCTAAACTATTATACGTACAAACAAACCTAACTATATATGGATACACACAGGGTTTCAGTTCATGCAAACACAGTAGACATGTTAACTTCTCCTTCAAAGGAAAAATAACAACTAGCTAATTAGTACTCTAAGTTACATAGGTTCTAAAACAAAGGACTGTCGGAAGATGAAAAGGAATGCCTCTAGGGAAATCATAACCGAAAGATAAGTAGGTAGGTACCTAAATAATTAAACTGAAACATTAATTTAGCATCTCATTTCTCTCATCTACAACGTATAACATTAAATGCGCAAAATAGTTTGATCAGAATAACAAGCGGAATCAATTGAACCACTTTTTAATATAGCTCACATTTTTCAAAAAATCTTCATTAAAAACTTTGCCGTGTCTATTTATTAATAGGTTACTAACCATCACATACGCAAACCCGCCAAAATAGGTAAACAAACACAAATTGTTGTCGACCAATTTAAATTTTCTCATATATTTTTTTTTTATTTTCTTTTATTCCAATGCAAATACGAATCTTACGAACTAAAACGGCACATAAAAAATTTAAATTTTTTTAATCGTTTTTTTCTCTCTGATATAGGTCAATTAAATTAAAAATCAGTTGGGGTGTCTGAGGTTTTGCGCATTTAACGTTACACGTTGTATAGTAAAAAGATAGGTACAAATATTTCTAAGCGACCCTATAAACGTTAAATGCTTCACTGCATGGGTCCTAATCTGGCCCTAATTGCAAGTGTAGGCAATCTTTCAGGACTCAGGAGTCATCTTCATCAATCAACATCAACTCATATCGCTGTCCACTGTCGTAAACGTTATTTATGTTTATTTAAAAAAAGGTCTCGTAAAAAAGGTGGACCGTAATATCACATCCACATGTCCTAAAAAAAGTAAGTTTTTTTTTGTAAAGAAAGATCTCATTAGGTCTTCTACAGTTAACGATGCGAAATTATTGCAGTCATATTGATAATAGCGCTGTTTTACATAATGTTTGATATGCTTAGGTACATAATAGGCCTGTGTCCAATTTTTTTTTGTCCGCCTTGTAGATTATTAAAAAATATTGAACACGTATTTTTCTTTTTTGACGTAATCAAAAGATAACGGCGATACATTGAGTTAAAATGTGGCATGACGTCACGCCTTGCTAGATTTAATACTGCGTTGTGACGTAGCGAGCCCCCACTCCCCAACTTTAATGCGTGTTTACTAAGTTATTTTTGATTAATATGATAAAGCAAAAAATACGTGTCTAATATTTTTTTATTATCTGAAAGACGGACTAAATAGAATTTCTTTTTTTTTGTACCTAAGCAACTACCCTATTACCTATGTACTTAACAGTACGAAAAACACCGCTTTGAACGATGAAACGAATTGCTGAAAACTTTTTAACCAAAGTAACAATTCCAAGTATATCTATAAAACAGCTCTGATAATACTAATAAAACAGTTATCGTATTTTTCGTATCGTATTTATGTGTCGTATAGTTTCCCTTGCTCGTACACAGCGTGATACGTGCCGATACTGTAGCTAAAGTACGCAATCAGGATATCCGAACGCTGTCGTATTGTGCAAAGTACCTATACTTGTTGTAGTGCACAGCGTGTGTGGAGTAGCGACTTTTTAGAAAATGTAGAGTAAAGCCAAAGAGAAGTTGAATGAAATGTGTGAGAGATGATAATAGGATGAATGAAAATTAACGTTACTGAATGCAAGAGGACAATATCCAAACAAACTTTTTTTTGGGTGGGAAATTATCAAATAACTTCTCCCGCTCTGGGCGAAGCGGGAAGGCGTGTCAGACTCCTACTGACTGAAACCCACCCGTGTTCTTTCAGTTGCCTGTATGTTGCCAGGGGCCACGGTAAACCCGGCAAGCGGACTCCTTCAGTTGTGCTGACATCTCTTTGAGGCGCGCGTGGAATACAACACGCCGTCGACCAGGGCCTGGTCCTTATCGGACGGCGAGCTACCCATTGCTCACCGTCCGCATCCCAACTAACTTGGGGTTACCTAATTGTGATTCCTAAAAGTGTTTAAAAACAAGCGGAGTCACAGGTTAAGAATCCAACATGTAGAATATTCTTTATTTTTATATCATGTCGTATGTACCTTACGTAGGGACCTACTCATAAAAGCTGGCGAGGCTTTTCGACGTGATGTCTAGGATACGTACCTGTTCAAAAATAATGATCAGGTAAGTCTTGTAAAACTTTAGTAAATATATGTCACAATAAAGAAATAAATAAATTGCATGGACATACCTTTTCCGTGAATTCAAAACGTCATAATTTATTAGACATTAATTCGTATAAAATATATAATCAGTTCATCATACACACATTTTACGAAAACAACTACTGTATCAGGGCGTTATTATAGCACATAGAGTTGACCATTTTCAATTTTGTTAAGTACCTATATAGTACTTGTTGACAAGCCTACATTATCCTCCCATACCTATTAGTAAGAGTCAATTTTTAAAGAGTAACCGTGAGTTTCAGAAAGAACCATTTCGATGCGACAAAAAGTCGCGTGTGTCCTGCATTCCTACAGTTTTCCCATCAGGACAGTCACGTCTCAGTGCTTTGTACAGACTCCGCCGGTCTTTGCGGTCTGAGGGTAGACTTTGAACCGGACTTTATGTTGCTTTTATAGTTCTGATGAAAGGTGCAGTATTGCAAAGGTTATTTGTGAGTACATAGTATATGTAAAAGGATTTTTCCATTGATCTTCTGCATAATATAATATAGCATAGGTTAGTTAAGGGAAATTAATTGATAAGCAAAGGAGATGGGAAATGGTGGGGCCAAATGTAATAAGTTGAGATATGATCAAAAAATTTGTCATATTTTTTATCCTTGAATATCAAAAATCAGCTCAATTCTCAATCTGGAAATAAGAAATATGATAAAGATGTTTTCATGAGATTATCGATTAAAGTAATCGATAACACGACTACAAAAAGAAAACCTACCCACTAGGTAGCACTAGGTAATATAATTCTCAGAGTAAAATGCACTATATATACTTTTACACAATATAGTGTAAAAGTAATGTGGGTGTACTTACTACAGGTACACGTCTGCCCAACCCTTCGGAGAAACAAAGCGTGATGTTATGTTATGTAATTACTGAAAAACCAAAATAATGATTATCAATTTCATATATATTCCGTATATTCAAATCACATCTGTCTTTCTTTAACAGTTGTATGAAATGGCTATAACGCGGCAAATTGAAGTAGTTTCTATTTATGGGTACTTTCAATTAGTTAATTTGCACCACTGCTCTCAAAATTTTGAAGGAAAACATCGTAAAGATCCGGCATGTCCTAGAACCAAAAATTCGAAGACACGTGACTTCTACCAATCCGCACTGGGCCCGCGTGGTGGATTACGGCCCACTCCCTCTCACCGAGAGGAGGCCTGTGTCCCAGCAGTGGGAACATTATAGGCTGATTATGTTAAGCTAGTTAATTTAATTGAACCTATAATGCAGAGTTTTGTTTTGCCTTACGAAAAAATAATTTTATTCATACATAGTGTATATTTTTCCTACTGAGTGTTTGGGAGTCTAAAATGTGTGTAAGTATGTAGGTATGCGCACCCACGATTGAGGATCACCCGAAGTGGAGCAACGTTGAAAGAAAATGCTTGTCATCTGTCAACTGATATAAATCTTATAAAGTGGGTAATGAGTATAAATCCATCTCTCACACGATGTATTAAAATGTATCATGTTTTACTCGACATAATTTATTAGACAGATTAAATCGTATATAATAATCTGCTAATACACACATTTTACGAAAACATTACTGTATCAAGCCGTTAATATTGAACATGGAATTGTAGAAAAAATAGGAGGAGGAGCTCGTGGCTAAGTAATAACAGCCGCACGGGTCGATTCATCTGGTTAAGCTACGCTTGCCGGGGTTGGTTTGTGGATGGGTGACCATATTTACATACCGAGATTCCTCCGAGACTCCTCCGTGCCTCAAAAAGCATGTTAAGCCGTTGGTCCCGGCTGTCATTCATGGATCTTTGACAGTCGTTACGGGTCGTCAGAAGCTCGTTAGTCTGACAACCAGTCTTACCAAGGGGTATCGTATTCCCCAGTTACTGGGTTATGGAGGTCAGATAGGCAGTCGCTCCATGTAAAATACTGGTGTTCAACTGCATCCGGTTAGATTGGAAACCGACCCCAATGTAGTTGGGTAAAGGCTAGGCAGATTGATTGAGTTGTAGAAAAAGGCGGCTTTGTAGAGCGTGGTCAAATTAAAAAACTCAAAATATTTTATATAAAACTGCCCGCGTCGTCGTCCGCATGAATTCTTGGCCCCCGACACAAACTCAAACTCTTTATTGTATTCATGTGTACATTTAGTTGTTACATTTAAGTAAGTAAGTTCCAACATGAAAGCCGGTTAGAGCACGGCAACGAGCCCTAATAAATTGGACAAAATAAGCATCCAGCACACCTCGTCGCATCCTATCGCTCGCTTGCCCTATTACTTCGTTTTCGCATAGCTCCTGGGTTTGTAGCGTGATGTTAAATAGCCTATAACCTTTCTCAAGGATTGGGCTATCCAATGCATAAAGAATTTTTCAAATCAGACTGGTAACAGAGACTAGCGCGTTCAAACAAACAAAAACCAGCTTTTTTATTGTAAGTACAGAATATTATAGATTAACCCACATTGGCACTTACGAAACGTCAGAAGCTAGGTGCACGGTTCCAATTGGTTGGTTTTTATTGAGAAGAGCCGGCAGAAAACTCCACGGTTACTCTTAGATAATGGGGTTTTCCAATGTTGCTGGTTGTTGGTCCCTCTATAATTCCGGTTTTTTTGTCACACATACCCGTGACAGACGCTCTTCCTAGCGCTAGATTTGTCTCATTTAATGCCCAGGTATTGCTGTTGTACAAACGCTGGTTACTATCCACATTAGCTAGTCAGTATACGTAATTACCGTTTCGCTGATACACCATTATACATAGCTAATAAGGACATTTCTCGAAATGAGAGCAGACAACGCTCATTTGAATATCCTAAATTGTCCTTGTTCTGAAGAAAACAAAGTTTTTTATTTGGGACGACAATAATAATTCTTTTTAGTTCAGTAGTTCGTGACCTAGGGGCTAATTGTATTATGGAAATTGTGAAAAATAAAGCAGCTGAACCGTTCAGAGTTCAGATGGTGATTTATAATGCCACAAATTTGTGGTTTTTGTGTTCACAAATTAAAGCTCTGTAATTCTTAGAAAAGATACAATTTCGGTTAAGTTCTGTTTACGTCATAGTCATTGATGTTTCGTTGAATATCTCAGGGAAATATTTCAGCATAATGTTATCCTATACTATTGTTAGGAGCTGAGGTGATTGAGGGAAACGACCAGTTCGAGTCACTAAACGGTAATCCTTTTATTTCGGAAAAACTTAACTACTTATACAAATTCTTTATAATATAAAAATAATTTGCGGGCAACATAAAAAAACATATAATTTGGAATGGACCAATCACTGCACAGCACGTATTGTCTGTAGTTCACGAGACTCACGACGGGGGCGCCACCATCGCGGTGGCGATAGCAGAACGCTAGGGCTCCGCGGTCGGCCACTCAGTCGGCGCGCGCGGCGCGCGTCGTTAGGTATGATGATGCAGCTACAGTACTCCCCTTCAAGCGAAGCGTACGGGTCGCCGGACGGTCCGTCCGGACGAGGTCTTCTGCACGGGAACGTCAGGTGCCGGTGTTGATGAGGCGTCATCATTGACTATGTATGCAGGCTTCAGCCGATCTATCGACACTGAACTTTGCCGGCCTGGTAGCTGCAGTGTGAACACTTTGTTTTCACGCTTTAACACTGTGTAGGGCCCGTCGTACGTTGGTTGCAAAGGTTTGCGTACGGCGTCAACTCTGATGAAGACTGCATGGCATTTGTCTAGGTCAGAATGCACGAATATGGCACGGTTGTTGCTGTGCGGCTGGATGAGTGATGGCTTGAGACTGTCTATCGTTCTGCGTATTTTATCGACGTATTCTGAGTTCATGATTTCACTGCGTAGTGTTGATGAAAAGAAATCACCTGGGAGTCGTAGGTTACAACCGTAGGTGAGCTGTGCGGCAGTAACTCCAGTATCGGTGCGGCAAGCAACGCGTAGTCCAAGCAGTGCGGTCGGTAGCTCGTCAATCCATGTGGTTCCCTTTGTGAGGCGTGCGGTGAGCGCGGCCTTGAGCGATCTGTGCCAGCGTTCAATGATACCGTTGCTCTGTGGATGGTATGGCGTCGTACGTACACGGTGTATTCCCAGTAGATTGGTTAAGGCATTGAACAGCTGACTCTCAAATTGCCGTCCTTGGTCAGTAGTCAGAGTTTCTGGACATCCAAATCTCGCGATCCACATCTCATATGTTGTCCTCGCGATGGTTTCTGCAGTAATGTCTGTTATAGGCGCTGCTTCTGGCCAACGGGTCTTGCGGTCGATAATGGTAAGTAAATAACGATGACCAGTTGATGACGTAGGGAGCGGGCCAACGATATCAATGTGTATGTGCTTGAATCGCTCGGTGGGTGCGAATGTTGATAACTTACTACTTGTATGTCGATGGACCTTCGCTCGCTGGCAAGCTACACATGACTTGGTCCACTTGCCGATATCTATATTCATGCTTGGCCAGAAGTATTTGTCTTTCATAAGTTTGCGCGTTGTTCTAACACCAGGATGACTTATTCCATGCAGCGCGTTAAATGCAGCTGATCGAAATTCCTTCGGTAAATACGGTCGTATGTTGTTAGTTGACGTTTCGCAGTATATTTTGACATTGGTATCTGGCAAAGTAATTTACTTGAATTGAATATTACTTTGTTTCTTCAATGTGGGTAATTCATCATCTTTATTTTGAGCTTCTCTCAAGTTTGTATAATTTATGGTTGTGGGGCAGGTAATTGTCTCGATGCGTGATAGTGTATCAGCCACAACGTTATCCTTTCCACTGATGTGACGAATATCGGTCGTAAACTCACTGATGAATAACAACTGTCGAGTTCTTCGTTGGGTTTCGCTGTCCGATGATAATTTTGACAAAGCGTAGGTAAGCGGCTTGTGATCGGTGAATACGATTAATTCACGTCCCTCGTGCATTTTCCTAAAATGCTTCACTGCCATGTACATTGCAAGTAATTCCCGGTCATAGGTACTGTACTTTAATTGCGTATCCGACAGCTTCTTTGAAAAATAACCGAGTGGTTGCCACATGTTATTTACGTGCTGTTGTAGTACCGCGCCGACACAACTGTTCGATGCGTTGCACATTATGGAGAGTGGGGCGGTATGGCAGGGATGTGCGAGCAGTGCGGCGTCGCGTAAATTCTTTTTGCAATTCTCGAATGCGAGTGATGATTCATCGGTCCACTGGATTATCGTTTTATCGCGTTTTTTAGAATTATGTAGGTAGGCATTGAGCGGTGCTTGCAAACTTGCGGCGCTTGGAATGTTATCACGGTAATAGTTAAGCATTCCAAGAAAACTACGTAATCCTTCTACCGTCTTGGGTTTGGGATAGTCGTTGATGACCTTGACCTTCTCTTCTGGTGGTCTGATGCCTTCGCTTGACACTGTGTATCCTAAAAATTTTACTGTTGGCTGGCCAAAAACGCATTTTGCTGGGTTAATTGTTATCCCGTTATCTTCTAATCGCTTGAGTACAGTGCGCAGATGTTCTCGATGTTCGACATCGCTTGTTGACACTACCAACAAATCGTCGACAAAAGGAAAAACAAAATCCAATCCTCGTAGAGTATCGTGGATAAATCGTTGGAATGTCTGTCCCGCGTTTTTTAGGCCTGGACACATTCTCGGGAATTCATACAGTCCAAACGGGGTAATGATGGCAGTTTTTCCGATATCTGTTTCTCGGACCACAATCTGTTGGTATGCACGATTCAAATCGATTATTGAAAGTACTTTCTTTCCAGCCAGGTGATAAGTGAAATCTTTGATTCGAGGTATGGGGTAGCGGTCTGGTTTAGTCACTGTATTCAATCGTCGGTAATCGCCACAGACGCGTAAATCGCCGTTTTTCTTGGTTACAACATGTAGTGGGCTTGACCACGGGCTTTTGCTTGGTCTGCATAGGCCTTGGTTGATCATGTCTTCGAACTCGTGTCTAACTTTAGCGTAGCGGTGCGGTGGTATTGGTCGTGCTCGACAATGTATCGGTCCTGTAGTTTCGATATAATGTTCGACGTTGTTCTGTGGGCTCAATTTCATTGACGTCACTCGAGTTGTGCCTGGGAAATCAGCGAGTATGTCGTGGTACGATTGCTGTAGGTCGACACTACGTACTGTGGGTTGGTTTGATACTCGTGCGGGTACTGCGACAGACAGTTTGGTTGTCATGTCTATCAGCCTTCGATTTCGTAGATCGACGTTGAGCTGGTGATGATTAAGGAAATCTGCTCCAATGATAGGTTTGCTGACGTCGGCGACTACAAACTTCCATCTATATGGCCTGCGTAGATTAAAGTTTAGCTCCATCGTTTTTTCTCCGTAGGTGGGTATGACGGTGTTGTTAGCGGCATATAGTGTAAATGGCAATTTTTTCAAGCGTTGGCCTTTTGTTCGTGGTATCACAGATATGTTCGCACCTGTGTCTACCAGGAATGTGAGTCTTGATGTCTTGTCATAAATGAATAGGCGGTATGATTCGTTGTAAACGCCAGAGTCCGCCGCATCTAGCGCTTGTGCTAGTTTTCCGCGTTTTTCTTATGTTCTCTGTTGTCAAAAGAACATGGTTGACGACAACTTCTCGCATCTCTGCCAAACTTCGTGTGGTAATAGCAGTACGGCGACGGTGTGCCTGAGCGTGAGCGAGACGGTGTATATGCACCAGAGCGTGCGCGTGAGCGCGATCTATGCGACGAATGACCGCGACCGCGGTATCGACAGCGGCAAGTATGTTGCTGTGACGACTTGAGTGAAGCTACTTCTAATGATAATTTTTTTATTTCTTCGACTAGGTATTGTGCATCACTTTTTGGCTGGCTTTGAGTTGGTTGTTGCTCACATGATACAGCTGTGACTTCCTGGGCTTGCTCTGTCATCTTGTCGGCTAGAAGCGATAATTCATCGAGGCTAGTTTCTTTCGTGACGACGAGAACGGATCGTACCTGGGATGGCAGATGATTCATCCACATGAGTCGCAACGTGGAATCTGGAACCTTGTCACGTGCTAGGTTTCGCATGCGTCGCAGCAGCTGTGAGGGTTTCTGGTCACCGAGCTCCATGTCAGACAATAGTTTTTGAAATTGCCGGTTTTCTGACTCTTCGTAGACTGATATCAAGCGTTCCTTCAACAAGTCGTACTGTCGTGATGTAGGTGGGTCGTACAGCAGGTCACAAATCTGTTCTACATCTTGCTTTTCCAGTCGTGCGATTACCATCTGTGCTAGTTCTCGCTGTCCTTTCTTCAAATCATGCGTGGCGGCTTCAAAACTGACGAACCATAAACGGGCTCGGTCGCGCCAGAATGCTGGAATCCGTAGCGATAACGATATACCGGCTACTTCTGGGATGTGCAGTGCTGTAGATTCACTACCACTGGCCTCGGGTTGCTTGGCCATGATGTGCTATGGTTGCGATGAGTTTGTTCGCGGGGTCACCACTGTTAGGAGCTGAGGTGATTGAGGGAAACGACCAGTTCGAGTCACTAAACGGTAATCCTTTTATTTCGGAAAAACTTAACTACTTATACAAATTCTTTATAATATAAAAATAATTTGCGGGCAACATAAAAAAACATATAATTTGGAATGGACCAATCACTGCACAGCACGTATTGTCTGTAGTTCACGAAACTCACGACGGGGGCGCCACCATCGCGGTGGCGATAGCAGAACGCTAGGGCTCCGCGGTCGGCCACTCAGTCGGCGCGCGCGGCGCGCGTCGTTAGGTATGATGATGCAGCTACACTATTAAACCAGCAATATTTGTATATATATTTGTACTCAGGTTTGTAACGATTTCGATGAAAGTTGCAATATATATCGATTTTGATCTAGCTAGGTCTCATATCTAGGAAAATTAGTTTTCTTCGTATTTTCACCCGATCAGAGCTCGGTCGCCCAAAGTTTAGATATTGAATAATGAATGACATTAGAATAATGATCATAATGATCATCAGCATGGAATTAGTAAGTACCTACTATCATAGCAGCATGGAATAAGTAGGTACTATACATAGATTAGTATGAAATGAACTTTCCTATACGTACTACTAAATGTGCATTCTCTATTTTCACCAGAGCAGAGCTCGGTCGCCCAGGTACTAATTACTGAAATATGCTGAATATTATCATTTTACTATAAACATTGTAACAGCCAATTCGAATAGCTCATGATATCAAGAGGTGCCTTAAAGAATATGAATTTAAAATCCAAAAAATATATATATAAATCCGTGAAATGGGTTAAAGCTAGTCTTGACACATTTCGGCTGCTGTGCCCACCAGAAAGTTCATAACTGTCATATATTATTTAACTTTGAGAGGGAGGCTAACAGAAGAATTCAGCTGGGCTGGGCAGCGTTTGAGAAACTTCGTCGAGTCTCCTCGTTGCGTATTCCACAGAGCCTAAAGACGAAGGTCTTCAATCAGTGCGTCCTGCCTGTTATGACCTACGGAGCCGAAACGTGGACACTCACGGTACGGCTGGTCCATAAATTTAAGGTTGCTCAGCGAGCCATGGAGCGGGCTATGCTTGGAGTCTCTCTGAGGGATCGAATCCGGAACGAAGTGATCCGGCAGCGAACTAAAGTTATCGACATAGCTCACAGAATTAGCAAGCTGAAGTGGCAGTGGGCCGTAGAACCGATGACCGTTGGGGTACATGTGTTCTTGAGTGGAGACCGCGAATTCGCAAACGTAACGCCGTCAGACTAGGTGGAGTGATGATCTTCGCAGGGTGGCTGGTAGCAGCTGGATGAGAGTTCCCGAGAATGGAGCTGAATGGCGTGCAATTGGAGAGGCCTATGTCCAGCAGTGGACTGCTATAGGCTGATGATGATGATATATTATTTTCCTCGCACTCTCTCCGCGCTCAACGCTGTCTACTGTGACGGGTTCGCGGACGAATGGAAGAAGATCTTATCAGTATGTATGAAGAGATGAGCGAGTGTCTAAATTATATAAAATTTTCTTTAACTAATGTAATTGACGAATAGCCGAACTATGTTTATGTAAAAAAACCGGCCAAGTGCGTGTCGGACCACGCACAATGAAGGGTTCCGTAGTTGGGATGAATTTAAACATTACAGAAAAAAAAAAATTACATTGTAATTGAAAAACATGTTCTCCCATACATCGATTTGACTTTCCCCACTTTGACATTGATATACGTCACGGTCAATTCTCCAACTGTAAGTTTGAAATCGCATTTTTTTTTGTGTGATATATCCTCAAATTAACTATTTTCGGACTTTTTCCTTTACATGTGCTGTGAGACTTTGCTTCCTGCCAAATTTCAAGATTCTAGGTCAACGGGAAGTACCCAGTAGGTTTTAATTTATTTGCGAGTATAAAACATGTCGCTTAAATGGCCGTATTTTTTTATTGCGTTGACTTAGAAGCTTGATTTTAGAGCTACGAGACACTATAGACCTACGTATCTGATATTAATTTCAACTTGATACCTGCACGCGTTCCTGAGAAAAAGGGTCTTGACAGACTGACGGACGGACAACGAAGTGATCCTATAAGGGTTCCGTTTTTTCCTTTTGAGGTACAGAACCCTAAAAAAGGTTAATGTCTGTATTTGTACTTACTTCCATTTTGCTAGACTGTGTCCCAGTAAACTACAATCAAAGAAACATTAAACGAATAGGTATTGGAGTAGCTTCAGCCTTTGTACAGCCGTCAACTGAACATGGGTCTTTCTCTTTCCCGTGGACGACAACAATGGATGACGGTAGTGAATGAAGGACAATGACGGACGTAATAACAGCACTTGACGGGCGTATTGCATTTGTGCTTAATCGTGGTATCTATACTAATACCACAGATATCTGTGAGTAATACTAATATACTAATACTAGTATACTAATATTGATATACTATAGTTTACTAATACTAGTATACAAATATTAATATACTAATACTAGTTTAGGTACTAATACTAGTGTACTAATATTAATATACTAATACTAGTTTACTAATACTAGTATACTAATATTAATATACTAATAACTAATAATATTATAAAGAGGTAAAATTTGTATGTTTGTTTGTTTGTATGTAGGGGGTAATCTCCGGAATTACCAGTCGGTTTTGAAAAATTATTTTTGCTTTGGATAGCCCAATTCTTGAAGAAGGTTATAGGCTCGCGGACGAAGTAGCCAGCAGAAGCTAGTTATAGATATAATTATAACAGCCTGTTATAAACCTAGCGAAGGAAAGGGCGAGCTTTATCCACGTGTTACTCTTTTCTCGAAAGATTCTGATACTATTATTTTTCTTATAATTATAGTCATGATGTTGTTCACAATTAGGTCCTTCGAACCCACGAACTCTTCAAACCTCAGGATAGGCTTGCTTAGTTATGAAATTTTGAGACAGGTTAGGTACCGAAAGACAAAGAATAAAAGGACGAAACATCGATTTGTATCAGTAATATTAGTCCCAAAACTACCAACAACAAACTGTCAAACATCAATTGACAAGTTACGCAACTATCTCCAAAATTACCAAAGTTTGACAGACGTTGTCATAGATTCAATTGTTTCGTGGGTTTGAATGACATGACGACCATTCCACAGCCAATCAGCAAGTTCGCCGAATCCATCGATGTCTAACCACGATCGTCATTAGAGATGCACCTGTATCATGACATGTAACGGATTTTGAAATATCCTAAGTTCCAATTTCGAATATACAGATTTCAATGGGTAACGGTTGGTGGGAACTGGGAATAGAAATGTGTGCGGTCCAATGAGAAACTAAGTTTTGAATCTAAATTAGTTTCTCTAAGTTCTGATATTAATTTTAGGTATGATTTAAATAGATAGATGTGAGTCGAATATTACAATTAATGCTATCATAAAACAGAACTAGAAGACATGTTGTGCAGACCCCACATAAATTAGAATAATGTAAGAGAATGATTGTGATTTTATTGGTGATGAAACTGAATTATATCCTACGAAATTAAATTTTTGTTACAAGAACCATACTCCTTGATACTTTAGTACTATAAAGGAAGAGGGTACATAATTATATTTAACAGAATGGGACGCTAAAGCACTTTAGGGATCACTAATTCACTAAGTACATTACATACCTAAGATATTATATCATTTAAGCATAAAGGGAGAATGTGGTTAAGATTCCGTGGGTCCCAAGAGTCCCAACGATACTTAGTTATTAATTACTAACTAATAAGTAAGTAAGAGTATGTACTTTTGTAAAGGATTTATGACAACAGCTTTGAAGTATGTGAAGGATACTCTGAGAGTGTGAGGGATACTCTGTATCTGAAATTAGATCTGCAAAATGCATAAATCTTGAACAATCTTTCAGCGCTTTTGCTTTTCTTTTATTTTTTTCGACAGAGTTTTGTTACTATGCTTTCAGAATTTGTCATTTTAAAATTATTAATAAATAAACCCAAGTACCAAACGTAAGTATTATTTTGATTTTCATAAACGCATAGACTTAATTATTGTTCAAATCATTAATCCTATACTATTAAACGAGCAAAATTTGTACATAAATAATATGTGTATTTGTAATCACGTTCTCAAAATCGGCGCTTACGATTTCGATGAAAGCTAGGTCTCATATCTGGTAAAATTCGTTTTTCTAGAAAACGCCCAAAGTTTAGAACAAGATTAATGACATACATATAATAATGACATGGCAGCATTGGATTAGTAAGTACCTACTATCATGGCAACATGTAATTAGTATGTACTTTCCTGTAGTATTAAATGAGCATTCTCTATTTTCAACAGAGCAGAGCTCGCTCGCCCAGGTACTGTTAATGTGTTAATCTAAGTACTTATAAATTAAAGGTCTTGTACCTACTACAAGACTTCATTTATTTTTTTGTCTTTAATAGTAAAACGCTTAAAAAAATAGTTTGTAAACTTTCAATCTTGTAAAGATTTTTAATTGTTCTGTCGCTAAAGTAATTAAAAGATTTACTTTTAGACTAAATTTTCTAGAAATTTGATAACGTAGTTTATTAAATATTAAACAGAAAATAAAGTGCTTTTACTTTTAATTTGGTGACACGAGTTGAAATGAAATGTCACCTAAAGGTGCTTCTTTTTTTCATTTTCAGCGTATGTCTATACATCGTGTGTTTCTTTTAACTTTTACTTATTATTTTGGATAGCAAAATTGTTACGAAAATCACTTTCTATCAAAATCACATAATATGTCTAATCGTCTTGATCTTTGTAGATACACATAGGCTATGAATAGCATGTACGTAATCGAACCCCAATTCTTATTTTGATGTCCTAAAAATATTAATATATTCCCTTCGCTCGCTCGGCTCGCGCGCGGTTGGTAACCATCCGCGCGTGAGGACCTATTTTTGTCGGGGTCTCCGGAGCATAGTTACTGCGACTGACTGACTAACTTTGAGAAAAGTCCAGAAAGAAGAGGCACATTTATAAAATAAAGCGTACAAAATTAGAAGGTCAAAAGTTGTTAGATGATCAATTGAATACAACATGTAAAAAAAGCCCTGATTCGTGAGGTTGTTGTTAAGTATCGTACTGAGAGTCTATTTATGTGGAAATTTTCAGGAAAAAGGAAAAAAAATGTATATTGTAGTGGCGAGCGACGGTATATCCCTTTACCAAATACGTTAATTAAACGAAAAAATAATGTAAATAAAATCAAATGATGTCACGACTTATCGCCTGAAGGCAGAAAGTAGCTGCCTTCTTCAGGATAAGCATTCCTGTTATCTATCTTACTTATTTACAACTGCGAGATCTAATCGGCGCCGGCGCCGCCGTAGCTTCGCATGCCACACGCTTATTTTCGCGTTAAAGCTGGATTACCTTTAATTTATCAAGCCTTTTAATGACCAACATCCTGTTGGAAGCATCTACAAGCTTTTTACTATTCCGTAGCGTAGATAACGGAGATACCTTGACGAGAACGCTTAGCTAAATAGTGAAAGTACTTATTTACCAAAAATATGACGCCATGATCGCAGACAATAGTCATTGGCTGTAATAAGCCGATGTCGGTAGAAATAGTGTTATTCTTATGTTATTTCCAGTCGGTTTAGTCTGATATAATCTCACAGTTTAAACATTGGTAAAGTGTGTGTCAGTAGTGTCAATCCTTAGCAGTAGCAGAGTAATAATAGCCTAGTGGTGTGGCCGTCGTACTGTATAATTATCACTTGCTTCAAAAACGGTGAAGGAAAACATTGTGAGGAAACCGGCATGCCTGAGAGATATTTCTCGACGGCATGTGTAGCCAATTCAGAGGCCCATGGGCGGCTTTATAACTCTGACACCAGGTTAGTCACTGAACACACAAAAAGAAGAAATCATCTGCTTTTAGTTTATAAAAGTTTTCCTTACTACGGGAAGTGGGCCTTTTGTACCTGCAGGATAACTGCGAAACACGAGGGTTTAAGAACATATCATAAATACTATTTTCCTTTGAGTTACCTTTTTAATGTTTTTAAGGCATTTCTTTAACAGAGATTTTTTTTCTATACCTATTTTTTTGCCAAACAAAATACATTTTTTCGAATGCTTATACAACAAGTTTGAGTTGGAATCCTTTTGGTGAAGCAAAGTTTTATATTCGCTTCATTGAAGGTAGAGGATTTATCAACAACATGCGGCACGAACAGGGTTAGGTACTCTTTTTGTGTGTCTACCTACTCAATATTCGGCGAAAAACTCCAAAAGTTTCTGAAGTTTCTGACCAGATGGTCATGGAATTAATTCTTGGCGTTCTGTATTGATTGATGAATTTACTTACCTTATAACTTTTATTTATTGAGGAGCTTTAGTTACGTGGATTTCTACGTACCTGCCTACATTTGGATTATCTGTAATATATACTTCACTAAAAATTAAATTAAGTTTTTAGTGTAAATTAACTTTTAATTAATATTTATTTTATGTCCAACTAAACGGAGGTTTAACACGATCAGTTCAATAAAATGAAAGTTCAGCAAATCATGGAATCAACTGATAGAAAGAGTGATCGAATAAAGAAGGTCCAACCAAGTTAAAGTTGCTTATTAGGCTCATTATAAAGTCCCTGTTAGTATTGCAGACTATCCCCCTGGCTGGAGGTTTTAACTTAGTAGCTTAAGGCAGCCACAGGATAGCCCGGTGAAGTAGTCATGACCTCAGAGGTCAGCTACCAGAAGCCCTACAAAAAAAAAAGCAAAGCAGACTATCCACGCTTAAATGGAATTGGGCTGGATACATCTGCCGCATGTCAAACGATCAATGGGCCAAACTTACGATCCAGTGGGTCCCGCTTAATGGCAAACGACATCGCGGCAGGCCCAAACGAAGATGGCGGGATGAGCTGGACTCCTTTAAGAAAGAATGGTCCTTGGAGCTCTGGACAGAGAGAGGTTGAAAGAGAGTAGGGAGGCCTTTGCCCAGCAGTGGGACAATAAAGTCTAAGAAAAAAAAAAGACTATCCAGCTTTTATAGTTTTAACTTATCTTCCACTGTGATACGGCATTGGTATAAAGCCACTTATGAAAAGTCGGAAACAGTAGTACACACAAAACTGTTATTTCAGCGTAGCACACCGGAACAGACAATATGTCTGTTTGTCCTTCCTTTGTCTACGAAGAAAGAAAGAGAGGTGGAACGAATAGTTTTACCTTTTGTTACACTTTACGTATCTTGAATATTTGATAGAGAAACTGTATTTTTATATATTTATGCAACAAAAGGCTTCATTGTTTGCTATTGTGACCGCGTTGATGTCATTCAGGGCGGGTCAAGGGTCCCGATTGAAATCTCGGAGTAAATTACAAAGGTTTTCAGTTTTGTTGCTTATTACGTGAAAATATTTGATGACATTATGCGTTTTTAATAAGCTTAGCTGGCCTTTGACATGAAGGCTTTAGGGGTTCAAGGTTAAATAGGTATTCTTTTGTTTTTTTAATAAACTTCCAAAATAGAAAGCTCGATAGATATACTTAGTTACTTTCAGTTTATTTATTTATTTATTCACAAGGCAACTACAACAGGTAACAATCACAGTATATCACTAGGTTCACATTATAGGTTTCGACCTGAGTATCACCCAAAGCATAATCGCACAACATGATTAGCAACAATAATAATAAGAAATGACAACTACAGTAAAAATCTTAGTTCACAAAATTACAGGTACAAGGTCTGGGCGTCTGCCCTCCGACACACTTCTGCTTAGGCAAGGAATGTGTAGGAGACCAAACACGGCAGGTAAAGTACATAAGTGACACAAAGTTACATTATTTAAATCGTTACAAGATAAATAAAAATATTAAAAAGAAAGAGTACGCACATGTCTTTTGAAAGCAGCGGCACGAGAATCGAAGATGTCGATACTGTTATTGTCCTTTGTAATTTGTAGTTTGGGCTACATGTTTTCATTCAAAGGTTCTATTTAGTGGGTAGGTACTGAATTCCGTGTCATTCCATTCAAATTGGAAGGCTATAATCGAATGGCCGTCAAAGTTTTCCTAGTATTCATTGATTTGTTAAACGTAACTCTATTAATATAAGAGAGATAACTTAGGAAAAACATTATGGTAATGGGGCCTATAATTTAAAGAACACCCTATACGAATATTTAAATTTAAGCTGACTGCATTCATAATAGAAAAATGTTATTATTGTATAAAAGACTTTTTATATGATAAAAATATAAAACAATTAATAAATATAAACGACATTTACGAGAATTTATATAATATCAAAATGACTTAATTAATAATTTAGATGGAAATTGTATCGTTAGTTTTTACGACTGCATGATTTAATAAAAATTGTATTTTTTAGTTTTTACAACTTTGCACGCGGTAAGGTAGAATGTAACGGAAACACTGAGTGATATAGGTACACACGGCTACACATCAAGCTATACATTTCCAGTTTATGCTGATCTCGCATTGTATAGGATTTCCGTACCATGCGAGGTCAGCTTATACTGGAAAAGTATAGCTTGATGTGTAGCCGTGTGTACCATCTTGTTGGCAAATAAATAAATCTGAATCTAGATTCGTGGACCTGTCTATTCCTATTTTGCGTTCATTGTTAATTTTTTGAGAACTAAAAATATTGGCAAATGTTGGTGTTTTCTGTGCTACCAGCCCCGCGAAGATCGCCGCTCTACCTAGCTTGAGAGCGTCCTACTTTTCGCTTGCTGATTCGCGGTCGCCACTCAAGAAAACGTCTACCCCTATGTATGCAAATGACCTAAAGTTTATTATACACTAGCTAGTGCCTTTTGGACCCTTATTCTTTTTTATTTTTCTAATATAAAGTAGCCTAATTTATCTATCTGCCTATAAGCTATAGCTATCTGCCAGTGAAAGTCCTGTCAAAATCGGTCCAGCCGTTTCGGAGATTAGCCGGAACAAATAGACAGACATTTAAAAAAAAATGATTTTCTAAACTAATAAAGAGAAAAGATTTCATTTTTTTGTATGTTTGTTTGTAGTGGATAAACTCAAAACCACTTAACCAATTTTAAAAATTCTTTCATATGTAGAAAGCTACATTATCAGCGAGTAACATGGGCTATATTTTATCGACTTCTACGCGAATGAAGTCGCGGGCAGAAGCTAGTTTGCTATAATGCATATGATATGAAAGAGTACCATTTATACTTTCATATATGCATTTAGTAAAAAAGCTGTTATTTTGATATTACAAACAGACACTTCAATTTTATTTATTTATTTGTATGTATATATGTATAGATGATTAGGTCCATCAATTTGATTCAATTAGAACACCTCATCCCCTTTTGTCAGTGGATTTATAACGTGTTAATGAAACCAGTATGGCCGCCAAACGGTTGTCAGTGTGCGTTTGTTACCGAATTTATTCGCGGTGTTGCTACAGGAATAGACCCCAGTTGGCTGAAACCGACAAAATAGATCGGCAAGATATTAGAATGTGTGTGAAACCACGCACCCAATTACAGGTGTTAGAAATATATTAACTCAATTTATATTTTGAGCGCTGAAAATCGTTTACGAAAGATTTTTAGTTGTGTTTTTTTTTTTGTTTTGTTTTGGCATTTAATTTATTCGTCAACGTCACCTGAATTTATTGGAAAACAAAATTATATTTTTTTTGCCTTTAAATTAATTTTTCCTGTTCTAGGATTGCTGTGGTGTATTTTCTTTTTGTTTTGGCATTTAATTTATGCGTCAACGTCACTTGAATTAATTGGAAAATAAAAGTAGTTATTTTTTTTTTTGCGTAAAAAACAATTTTTCCTGTTCTAGGATTGCTATCTAGGCATATCTGCTTTGTCACATATTAGTCCTTTACCTATTGATACATATATATACACCCATAAAGTAGAGCATTCGCATTTCTCGCACAGGTCGTTATTATTTTTGTTTTTTAGTTTATAATGCTCCGTTCTTATTTTTTTTATTAGGTACCTACTTTTTGTATTTCATGTGCGTGTCCCAAATAAAATATTTTTCTTTCTTTCTTTCATAAAAAATTAGTAACTAATAATCTGTTCTTTTTGGTATTTGAAAAAAAAACAAAATAAAAATAATTTTTCATCATCATCTCCCCTTATCCCAATTTATTTGTGGTTCCCCTTCCTCCATACTTCTCTATTACTTAGTCGTTATCTCGGTAGTCACTCCCTTTCTATCCATATCATCTTCACCAGTCCATCCATCGTTTCTTTGGTCTTCCCCTACTCTTATAGCCATCCACATTCATAATCAAAATAAAAATAATGTTTGTTGAAAACAGATGCAGTGTTTCTATACTCTTTTAAAACGATAAAGGAAAACTTTTTCAAACTCTTTCAATAAAAGTTTCGTATTTACACGCTGAACATAAACATGCAAACATAAAAGAATTCGATTTGCTACCTAGGTGTATCTAATTGATTCATTTTAGTTTATTTGACATTAAAAGACGAAAGTGGTAGTAAAATTATGTGTATTACCCAATTTCTTGGAAATTAGTGTCTTCATAAATAACACGCGATGGACATGTCAGTAGTAAAAGTGACATTGAACGTGCCAATTAAAATAATCGATACCACCACTTTAATAGCTATTTGATTTGGATCTTGTTTGTTTGGCTTCTTTCCTTTGCCTAGTCACTGAAACTTATCCCTAAAAATGCAAATTAGAAACCATAAATCGAAAGACGTTCTTGATTCTTCTTTTGAATTTTTATCGAAAGTTGACTCATTCACCTCGCATTTTTTACCTTACCATATTATTTACACAATTGAGCACTTAATATTACTTAACTATACACTAAGCAGCACTAATTATGCACTAGTATGAACACTTATTTTATTTTAACACTAATTTATTATTGTAACAACTGTCAACAAAGTATCATGCAAGTCTGCGCCGCGCGATTTTCTGGCCGCATCGCGTTCGGCGCGTAAAATCAAAATTAGAACACAATACGTCACTGACAATTTTTTTGTTTTTTCAACAAGCAGTGTTTATTTCATTTTAATGTTCGGACACTATCGTGTTTTTTTTTATGTGATACGCGATGGTGCTCACGGTTCGCGGTCGTTATGCCGACTGAGGATTTTGCCGCGCGCCCGACGAATATTTTACTCCTTGGTCACTAGCGTATTATCGATGATTTGAATCTTGATAACGTACGGTACAATGGGGTCAGGGTTCGACTTCAACCGGTGATGAAACGAAAGTGTGACTTCAAGTCGACAGTTTTGACGCAGGTTTAGTTTTCACAAGAAAAATAAATGATTTTCTTTTGAAGGTGTTAAATGTTCAGCGCACGAGAAAATGGAAGCTTTTATGAACTATTGCTTTTATACGTGACTATATTGTTACAAAATTATTTTAGACTTTATTTAAACTAGTTTTTTAGGTCATCATCATCATCAGCCTATACTGTTCCCACTGCTGGGACACAGGCCTCCTCTCTGTGAGAGGGAGTGGGCCGTAATCCACCACGCGGGCCCAGTGCGGGTTGGTAGTTTTGTTAAACAAAAATCCTAGTTTTAAATATAAAGTAGATAGTTTTTAAAATACGTGTTATTGAAGTTAACTCAAAAACGACACAAGCAAAGTTAATGAAATTGACGTGGGACCAACGCGCAAGCTTCCTCAACCAAATGAAGAATTTTCAAAATCGGTCCAGCCGTCTTCGAGTAATCGGGAAAATACTTTTTTTTTAAAGATTCCGACGAACTTAGAACCTCCTTTTTAGAAGTCTGTTAAAAATTAAACGTCCGTAGCGACAAACCGTGAAGCAATTAAAACGTTGCAAACTTTGAAGTGTGCATTTAAATGGTTTGTAAAGCTATTTCTGTGCGTATTCATGCTTTTATCAAGTATTTATATTATAAACAGTGTAACCTGCCACATTTATAACTTGGCACCGTAAAGAAGATGAACTGGTTTCATGTAGGTAATTGCTCATTATTCTATTTTATGATAGACTTAAATAGTTAGAGACACTTAAAATCTGCACCCTATATTGCGTAACACACATTTTTTTTGGGTGGGAAATTATCTAATAACCTCTCGCTCTGGGTGGAGCGGGTCAGACTCTTACTGACTAAAACTAACCCATGTTCCTTCAGTTGCCATGTTGCCGGGGGTCACGATCTCCCTTTCGGACTTCTTCGTAACCCCGACAGGCATCGGCCCTAGCGGACCCCGTCAGTTCTGCTGACATCTCTCTGAGGCGCGCGTGGAACACAACGCGCCGTCGACCCGGGCCTGGTCCTTATCGGACGGCGAGCTACCCATTGCTCACCGTCCGCAATCCCGCGCCTACGGTATTTAGAGACACCTACAATCTGCACCCTAATTGCGTAACGCACTTTCAATCACAATCCGAGAGTTTTGAAGGATAACAACGTAAATAACGCAATGGACGTGGCAAAATTAAACCCATTGAAATCAACTGTCATTTTATGTGTATTATTACGCAAGTACCCCGCGCCAGTCGCACCGGTTTATAATCTCGTTGAAATATTAAATTATTGCACACCGTCAGATAATGCAATAAAACTCATATTCTTGGTTGGACAAAGCTGTTATGTCACAACAAGCTCTAGTTCGTGATTTAATTGTTAAATAACGTTATTATTACTCTGTTCAGTGACAGATTAATATTCAATTCAATTATACTAGACACAGCGATAATTATTGAAGCTATCGTGTAATATCATAAGTTGGTGTGATGGGGCTATATGGGAATTGGATTGCTGAAATATATACTGTCCTGGAATCGTAGACCTCGGGCCTTATTTGCAATAATTATGTTGACATACTTTTCAAAATCAAGAGCGGTAAGTATAGGTATAATTCGTAGTGATACTTAAACGCATGGTTTACCCTGGACGGTCAAATCCAAAACATTTTATTTCATATAAACCTACAAGGGCACTTATGAAACGTCAGAAGCTAGGTGCACGGTTCCAACTGGTCGTTTCCTATGGAGAAGAGCCGGCAAGAAACTCCACGGTTACTCTTTAAAAAATAATTGGCTTTTACAATGTTTTCAAATTCTCTATGCGAGGACAGTGGTCAACTGTCAACCCTACTATTAGCTACTACCACCTTGTTAGGTTATATTCTACCACAAACTGAGCTACCTATTTCTATTTAGCTCATCGAGAGAGAAAAAAGAACAACCCAATATCCTAACTTCATCATCATCATAACTATAAATGCGAAAATGAGTTTGTTTGTTTGCTACGCTTGCACGCTAAAACGGCTGAACAGATTTGAATGAAATTGGACAAATGGGTAGACCATGACCTGGGTTAGGACATAGGATACTCTTTTTTCCCAGTAGTAAGTTTCCGTGGGATAATTTACGACCTACACACGGGTGAAAAGGCAAACGCTAGTCTGCTATAAAATATGCTCTGGATCTGTTCACTACCTCTTGAGGTTCGATCTTCAAGGTTAAGCAACGCTTGCCGAGGTCGGTTCGTGGATGGGTGACCGTCCATTACATATCGAGACTCTCCATGCCTAAGAAAATACGTAAGCCGTTGGTCCCGGCTGTCATTCGTAGATCTTTGGCAGTCGTTACGGGTCATCAGAAGCGCAAAGTTTGATAACCAGTCTTACCAAGGGGTAGTGCGTTACCCTGTAAAGTGGGTTGTGGAGGTCAGATAAGCAGTCGCTCCATGTAAAATACTGGTATTCAGCTGCATCCGGTTAGACTGGAAGCTGACCCCAACATAGTTGGGAAAAGACTAAGTAGATAGATAGATTATGGGATCTGTTCACTAACTATTAAATTAACTGAAGTATGTAACTGCAGACAAAAATATTCCTAGCTAGCTATTTGTGTTTTCCATCACCAAACTTTTGATGGATAGAGAGACGAAAACATGAACATTTTCAGATTTATAGCGCTTTAATAGTGTTTGCTTAAGCGATAAACTGTACCTAAGAGACGATGTTCCCGCTAAAAGCACAAGCGAGCCACGTTCCGGAGACGTCATAAAACATTAGCAGTCGAGTTTGTCCTACATGCAGTTCCTGTATTTTATTATATCTTGAATTATGAGTTTTGCGGGCTTTAAAAGTTGCATGGATTTATTGAACGGGCGTTTCAAGCAAGCTTACTAAAACTACCAGAAATATTTAGTGCTTGGAAAAGTTATTCGTATAATAATGCCACGTAGTCTAGTAATCTGCAGTTGGTCTATCGATAGAAGTACGGATGAGGTAGGTACCACCATTAAACCTTATTTTTTTTTCTAATCTGTCAAAGTGAAAGTCAAATCATTTATTTCAAATGAGCTGTGCCTCGCGGTTCCACCGGCATGTCTCGACCCCGTGGGAATATCGGGATAAAAAGTATCCTATGTCCTAACCCAGGTCATGGTTGCATCCATGTGCCAAATTTCATCCAAATTAGCGTGAAAGCTAAATCTTTTCTCTTCATTTTAATATATTAGCGGACGTCACGCGGTTTCACCCGCGTAGTTCCCGTTCCCGTGGGAGTACGGAGATAAAATATAGCCTATGTTACTCGCTGATAATGTAGCTATCCATTGCTGAAAGAATTTTTCAAATCGGTCCAGTAGTTTTTAAGTTTATTCGTTACACACAAAAATACAAATCTTTCCGCTTTATAATATTATTATGTGTTTATTCATTTTGTTTCTTATTAAATTACATTTTTAAATATTCCTTAAAATAAAAGAATTAAAAAAAACATTTAAAAATATAAAAAAATAGTGGTCCGCCGGTGTCGGGAGCAGGGTCCAAGCTACCGGTGGTTAGGGCTGCAGAGACAGGAACCTCCTCACAATGCGAGCCGTATCGAGGAGTACTGCCTTCTGAATCAGGCGCTTGATCCATTATTATTAATTATTATTTGTATATTAGTATAGATTAGGTGGGGCACATAAAAGGCACTTTTGAACGTTAAAATTAACAAGAAAATAGAATTGATTTTATCTGTTGCCCCTTCCAAAAGGTCGTAGAGAGATGAATGGGCAAGAAACTCTATATAGTTACTCTAGAATCGAAGATCCATTCAGTATTATGAGTCAAATATCAGTCATCGTGATATGTTTGATGTGTGTTTGTTATTCTTGTGTGTAACGTCACGTCGTGTGAATAGTTCATGCACAACGGAAGGTGACACAATTTGTCGTTTTCAGGCCATTATTGAGGCCATGACCTTACACACGCTGTCCCTTACGTGTGAAATATATCTTAACGGTAATACTGAAGAATTATTATTTATGTATTTTTATTATTTTGGTTGATTAAGAAACTTATCTTACCGTGATTTTAATTGGCACCAGCAGAATTAAAGATTATTTTAAAAAAAACGGCCACGTGCCGGTTGGACTCGCACACGAAGGGTTCCGTCCGTACCACCGTGCAGAATAAAACGCCAAAAAAAAAAGTGGCACTCCGGTAGAAGTGAAAACTTAACAAGATCGCCTTGGTGGAATAATACTTGCATAGAAAAATGAGGTGTTGGTAACGGTGTCGCAAGTTCAATTGTTTTTTCCCATCTCAAAAATGCCCAACGCGTCTAAAGAAGTTTTCACTTCAAAATAGTGATCGATGCTTCAAAAACACCTTTCTTGTGTGGTCTAATTTTTTACTTTATTTTATTTTTTTACTTGTTGTTAATAGTAGTACACACATTCTGTGAAAATAGTGTCTACCTAAAACAGTTCAAAAGATACAGCCTTTTGACAGATGGACGGATAGCGAAGCCTCTAGGGTCCCGTTGACACCCTTTGGGTCCGGGATCCTAAAAACGATGACAGTAAGGAAGAAAGAAGCAAACAATTCTCCAAACGCTTTGGCTTCTATTCAGAATAGAAACTTTGCAGAAGAATATTTAAGCCGTATTTACACGATGCAAGTTTCTTGGCCTGCGACATACAATAAAATTGAAGCAACACATGAGTTCTTTTTGTGGGAAATTATCAAATAACTTCTCCCACTTTGGGCGGAGCTAGGGCGTGTCAGACTCTTACTGACTAAAACCCACCCGTGTTCCTTCAGTTGCCTGTATTGCCAGGGGCCACGGTATCCCTTTCGGACTTTCCCGCAACCCCGCAGGCATCGGCCCTAGCGGACCCCGTCAGTTGTGCTGACATCTCTTTGAGGCGCTCGTGGAACATGACTTGCATCGGCTAAACACTTTTTAGACGGTGCAACTTTTACAGTTGCTTCAACTTATGGTCAAGCAATAAAATCACACCGTGTAAATCAGTATCCTAATTACGTAACTTATTTTCGTAAACGATTATGACTAATTTGTTTCACTTTGACAGTTCAACAACATTCATTGCGTTATTTTCGTTGTTGAGCAGATTTTGTTTTCCAACTTATGAAGCAATGGATTAGCTATCTGTTTCAAATCGAAAGAAATTGTGATTGATCGTATATTACGTAATTAGAGTACAGATGAAACAGAACAAAACAGCAGACGAATAAAAATCTTATTTTAGCTTCAAAATCTAAAACATTTATAGCTACTATAACAAGTTCGTCTATCTATATATTTAAAACCGCGTACACAATAGTCTACTTCATTACAAAAGATATCACTAAAACAAAACAATAACACTTTATGATTCTGGCAGACGAGTCGACGTGGGTGCGGCATAGCCAACAAATCATTTCACTAACCGATCTGAGACTACGGGCACACAAACCGAATCGATGTGGCAAACGGCTTCCGACATTTTTATTATATGCCTGTTTCCACTAACACTGGCATAAGCATAATCAGCCTATAATGTTCCCACTGCTGGGACACAGGCCTCCTCTCGGTGAGAGGGAATGGGCCGTAATCGACCACGCGGGCCTTGTGCGGGTTGGTAGATGTCACAAGTTTCGAATTTTTGGTTCCGCGTGACGGGTCAAGTTATAATGAACGCATTACATGTCAACATGTTTACAAAACCGAAATTTTCTAAAACTGTGCCATAGTTACGTTCACACACTGTAGGTGCTAGATTACAACTTGAGGCCCTTTGTACACGGCACGGTTTCTTTACGGTACGGCGTACAAACCGCGCCGTAGAAAAAACGTGTCCGTCAATTCAACAAGCTTCTATAGTGATCTACACAACACTGACTACGACCATGCTTACACACGGCGTATAAACCGCGCCGTAGAAAAAACGTGTCTGTCAACAAGCTTCCATAATGATCAATAGAACACTGACAACCATAGAAATATAAAAAACAGTACCTACACTTCTTTCTTATATCTATGCTGACAATCGTGCCTACACACGGCATATAAACCGCGCCGTAGAAAAACGTGTCTGTCAACAAGCTTCCATAGTGATCCATAAAACACTGACAACCGTGCCTACACACGGCATATAAACCGCGCCGTAGGAAAACGTGTCTGTCAACAAGCTTCCATAATGATCAATAGAACACTGACAACCGTGCCTACACACGGCGTATAAACCGCGTCGTAGAAAAACGTGTCTGTCAACAAGCTTCCATAATGATCAATAGAACACTGACAACCGTGCCTACACACGGCGTATAAACCGCGCCGTAGAAAAAACGTGTCTATCAACAAGCTTCCATAGTGATCCATAAAACACTGACAACTTTGCCAACACTCGGGGAATAAACCACGCCGTAGAAGAACGTGTCTGTCAACTAGCTTCCATAATGATCCATAAAACACTGACAACCGTGCCGACACACGGGGAATAAACCGTAGTTTTTCACCACAAGAAAAACGTGTGTGTACAAAGGGCTTTACACATATTGCGTGCAATTAGAAAAAACAAGGTCTTTGCATTCTCTACATAGTTATTCAACACCACATTCTTAGCTCGTGGAAATTCGGGGGTAGGGGGCCGTATAATGTTCCCATTAATTCGGCTAGACGCTCGTCTGGAGATCAAACGATATAAGTAGGTCCTTCTGTTATTGTAACCTCATTCTCTAAAAGGTATTCGTGAATTCTGTTTTTATAGGTTTCTAATGAACCCTTTATAAAATGACACACTTTGACGACAATGTAAAAGTGAGTCAAGAACTTTTGTTTTGAAATAGAGCATCGGTTCTAAGAGTATTTCATTAGAAGTCTTGACATTTCATGTTAAAAATCTTCAAATGAAATTGAGTATATTATGACATAAATGACGTAACTATAGATGATACCCTTAAAAAATAGAATTTTGCACCCTCGGGATTATGGGATATTTTTAGTTTATGAGAGCAAAGACGCGGAAAACCACTGGTTACAGCAACTTAAATTTTAGTTTTTAAGAATAAGTTTCCCTCCAGCCTTAGCCGCGGGCACAGCTAGTTATTTTTCATGAACGTTTCAACACGAATGGAGGTTTCAGATAAGACCTTTTCCCAAGACAATATGTGTGAACAAGAGTCCTTAAAATAAATTGATCGTATACATGGCCGTAAGTAAAAAACTTACACTTATGTAAACAAGATTCGTTTAAAAGCCTCCATTTTACAGAACCCTATAAAAGCAAAGATGGTCTTATCGAAGTGAGTTCATTAAATTTTCTATCTCATAAATATTATGTGAACGTAGGTAACCTAAAATCGTGATAGTTCGTTACTTCAAGGGCGTATGTTAAGAAATAATTAGGTCCATGTTAGTGTATCAGGTTCAGACTTGAATTAATTATAATTATAATATAATTAATAAATTATATTAATTTAAACTGAAGTTATATCTTTTGGACCCGTTATCTCGCGTAGTTTTCGGGTACTATTTCTTCGAACATTTGATCTTTGATCATTATGCTTGCTAAGTCTGTGTTTGCATTTTTGGAAGATTAAAACCATAGGGGACCCCTCCTTTAGGGAGTGACTCACCGGAAATGGATCTGTGGGTCTACCACGAACGCGCGAAGTAAACGTAAGTTAATGCGATCGACTTTTAAATCGAATATTGAAAAATGCGACACGCACAATTAGTATCACCCATTGATATGAATAAGTCTTCAAACAAAGTAAATGTTATGTGCGAAATGAGTTTTTCCAATTCAAAAATAACGTTTACTTCGCGCGTTCGTGGTAGGCCCACAGATCCGTTTGCGGTGTGTCACTCCCTAAAGGCGGGGTCCCCTATGGTTTTAATTTTCCAAAAATGCAAACACAGACTTAGCAAGCATAATGATCAATGTTCGAAAAAATAGTACCTACCCGAAAACTACGCGAGATAAGGCGTCCAAAATACTACGTTTACTTAGCGGGTGCATGCTAGGTCCCCCTCTGTAAACCGTAATCTGCCTCATCTTGCGACTGGCTACTATGATGACACAGGTTTGTGGCAACTACAACGCCACATGTGAACTACGCATCAAAGACCTGACGTCACACAAATCCTGCGTCGCGCAAGCAGAGTTTATGGCGCATTCTTGCCGACATCAATCACCAGGGGCAGTTGAATCCTCCCATTTCTCTAGAGGATGTGTGAACTTTACACCCTGTTCCTCATACCTCTATACTGGTGACCCCGATGTGATCGGATTCATTACAGGTAAGATACAGACTTACAGCTAAAATACATAATGTCCTGGAACAAGCAGCGAGGGAAACAAAACGGCTCTAGCTGTTTTGTCACAAGTTTACAGCTTGTTTATAGCGGGTAAACGTAGTGCGGGATTGTAAACGAGTGTCGGAGACTCGGAGTGAAGTATCTCGCAGTAGATTTATAGTCCCATTGTATGTGAAGAGACAAGTATAAACAACGTGTCCTGGAATAAACGCACACCACCAAACACCCCAATTAGAATATTATGTTATAATCGTGAAACATACAATGAATTTTGACTATTGAAATAAGAACCATTCTTACTCTAAAATAACTAATTTAATTCTGAATATAATTATTTAACCTCAAAATAGATACGAATACCCAAATTAATCTTAAAGTCGTTACCCCAATATCATAATCTAAAACTACATATTTACAATATTTCAGGGATAAGGAAAATAAATAAATATGAAACAACAAGATAATTTGTCAGTCATTTATATTTCTTTGCCAACATCAAATTCAATATTTTACACCATACCATCACATTTCCTATTCCCCACATAATATCACAATTCAATCAGTATTCTAATATTTACCATAAAACTAATAGGTTACCTTAATTTACAGTAGATCTCTAACCAATACTACGAGTATGCCAATCTATCTTTTTACCGACACAGCCATTAAGCACGTCTAACTGTCACGAGCGCCCAACCCAGAAGGCCCGTTATTCCGCTATTCTGACATATCGAATCTTTAGGTGTTGCCAGTACAATATCCAACAATTACATATTGAAACCTAACACTATTATGTATAAAACATTGTTTATTTATTAAATCAGATAAACTGATTGTAAGAGAACATTGTGGTCACGTTATAAGTCTACGCACGCACACAGTTTCACACGTATAAGGCTCTAGCGTTGTAGGTACTTCGTCCACTTTAGTTTGTTTCGACTGTACAGCGGAACCGTGACTGTAATTTAGGTACGTAGTTTTAATTATTTTTGGGATAAAAAATTACCTGTATTAAAAATGACAGAAAGCGATTCAGTAAACGATTCTGCTTTCTTCATCATCAGCCTATAATGTTCCCACTGCTGGGACACAGGGCTCCTCTCTTTGAGAAGGAGTGGGCCTTAATCCACCACGCGGGCCCAGTGCGGGTTGGTAGATGTCACATGTCTTCGAATTTTCGGTTCTAGGATATGCCGGTTTCCTCACGATGTTTTCCTTCACCGTTTTGAGAGCAGTGGTGATGAAATAATTTACACAAAGTAAAGCGCCTGTCTGGGTTCGAACCTACGACCTACAACTTGTAAGTCGCGGCCGTTACCACTGGGCCACCACTGCTTTCTTTCTACTTTCTTAATGTGCATTAATTCAGTTACACATTTTGGTGATCTCTATAAGAAATATGCATAAGTAGTTAAAGGTATCTCGATTCAGGTATACAAAAGAGTCGTGAACTCTTGTGTAACAAAAGGGATAAGAAAGACGTTTTCTTTACAGAATCGTTTTTTACTGATTATAAGTCTAAAGTACAATATTTCACTCACACATAATACACACAAAAAATTAATCTATTATAAGTTTATAACACTGAAAGCTCACAAATAAAGTAATATCGGAAGGATCGCGTATGGGTAAGTCCCCGGACCGACTGAAGGGCGCCCACAGCTATTTTTAGAATCGTTGTTTTTAGGGACTTTTTGAAAGGGCTTGGCTTTGGCTTGGCGAATAGGCATTGGCTTTGGCGTTGGCTTGAGTTGTTGGCACGCTGTGATTGGCTGGTAGAGCAGGGCACGCGGTGGCCGATTGGCTGGCTAGTGGCTGGCTGCTTGGCTGGTGTTACATTCGGCCGTCCTGAAACAATTGCTCCCGCAATGGGAGAAGTTTGATTAGCTCTCCAGTAGGTCAATTAGATCTTCTGTTTCAAGTTGTTCATCAGAACTACTGGCACTATCAGATAATGGAGCTGTACTCCTATAGGGTCTTATTGAATCAGCTGAGACAAGGCCTGCAAAGGATTTATACCCTCTTAGACCTTTGATACTTCTGATTTGATACCTATCGTTGCCTACTACTTTAGCTATCACATATGGACCTGAGTAAATGTCATCAAGTTTGGTATTGACTTTAGCTGCACTACTAGTGGGTGCTTGCTTCCACAGGACCAAGTCCCCCTTTTTATACATCTGGCTAGGTTTTCGCTTTTTGTCAAAGTGGTGCTTCATTCTATCACTGGCTTTCTTTAATTTCGCACTGGCATTCTCGCGCCTAACCGCCACTGGCTCACTGTTGATGTCGTGAGTAGAAACATCACAACGAGATCTAGATGTCTTGGCAAACATTAAATCATAGGGTTTGTATGTTGTGCTTTCATTAGGGGTATTATTAATGCCCCATAGGACATCAGGCAAACAATTGGCCCAATTATTTGCTGCCTCGCTAGGATCAGTAGCACGTAGTGCATTTAGTATAGTACGGTTTGTGCGTTCTACCTGACCGTTAGCTCGTGGACATGCAATGGCTGTTAAGGTATGTTTAAACTGCTTGTCACTGGAGAATTGTTTAAAATGCCTACTAGTGAAAGCTTTTCCATGGTCACTTACAACCCTATTGGGGTATCCAAATAAGCTAAATATCTTTTTGAGGGCTCTAACTGTTTCTACAGAGTTGACTGTACGGGTAGGTTCAGCAATAACAAATTTTGAAAATGAATCAGTTAAAACTAGCATATACTGGTGACCTTTCTTTGTTCTGCAAAACGGGCCCAAGTGGTCTACATGGACTGTATTCATTGGCTCAGTGGGCTTAGGAATAGGAAATAACATTCCCTCTTTTTTTCCATAGTTACCCTTGCCATAAGCACAATGTAGGCATGCTCTGACATATTTACTGATGAAACGAGTCATCTTGGGGAACCAATATTCTTCTTTCATCAAATCTATACACTTCTGTAGGCCTATATGTCCTATGTCATCATGATGCATTTGAACTATCTTCCATCTAGCTGATGCCGGTACTACAAGACGGTTTCCTTGCAAAGTCTTTCTATACAGTCTGTCATTTGAGTACACATAATCGTTTGTTATGTTAGTCGATGCCGAACCATCCCTAAGTTGGTTGATGATGTACTTCAGTTTGTCATCTTGGCACTGTACAGTATAAAACCAATCACTTACTTCAAGGCGATTGATATTCATGGTATCAACTGGGTTCCTGCTTAATGCGTCTACGTGTTTCATACGATCCCCGGGCCGGTACTCTATGCTCATATCATAATCTTGAATTGTCATCCACCACCTAGCGATGCGTGGAATGATATCGCGTTTCGTTAAGGTAGCCCGAACAGCAGTACAATCAGTCACAACTTTAATGTGCTTCCCCACTACGTACACTCTAAATCGTCGTAACGATTCAACAACTGCGAGTGTTTCCAGCTCGTAGCTGTGGTACATACTCTCTTCCTTGCTAGTAACCCTGCTAAAGTACATGACGGGGCGCAATGTTTTATCTATTTGCTGTTGTAATAATATACCTGCAATCCCTAATTTGCAGGCATCCGTGTGAATCTCTATCGGCAAGTCAGGATCATATAGGGCTAGTATAGGTTTCGAACATAAGCACTTTTTTAATTCTTCAAAACTTTTAAACTGGTTGCTGCCCCAACTCCAAACTGCGCTTTTTTTTGTTAGATCTGATAATGGGCGAGCTATTACCGCGAAATTCTTAATAAATTTCCTAAAATAACTACACAGACCAAGAAATTGACGTATCTCATGGACGTTACTAGGGATGGAAAACATCGATACTGCTGTCAACTTTGATTCACCCGGTCGGATACCATTAGATGATATTTCGTGTCCTAGATAAGTTATTTTGTCTTGTAAAAATGAACATTTACTCATGTTTAGTTTTAAATTTTCAGACCTGAATTTACGGAGAACCTTTCCTAAAATTTCTAAGCCTGTATTTACGTCTATTGAAGGCAATAACAAATCATCTAAAAATGCCAACACTTCACACTCGTTCGGAAATTCAGTGGCTGCGGTTTTTGAACTGTCACTGTCAATAGTGTCAATATTATTACTGGTTTGTTGACTACTAGCTGTATTTCCCAAGGAGTCTACTATTTTGTTCATTAGGCGCATAAAAACTGATGGTGCATTGGCAAGACCAAAGGGAACGCGGTTATATTCAAAGTGCCCCTGTGGTGTAATGAAAGCGGTTTTATGTATATCCTCTGAACAAATCTTGACCTGGTGATAGCCTTGTGCTAAATCGAGGCTGGTGAAAAATTTCTTGCCGGCTAACTTTGAAACTTGATCGTCAATGTTAGGCAACGGGTACCTGTCTTTAACAGTGATAGCGTTAAGTGCTCGGTAATCGACGCAGAGCCTATACTCGCCATTCTTTTTCTTTACAAGGATTATTGGAGAAGCGAAACATGACTCTGATTCTCGGATGATGCCTGCATCTAACAATTCCGAAACTTTAAACCTAACTATCTCCTGTTCACTATAAGATAGACGGTAGGGTCTACGGTATACCGGCTGTTCATTCATTAATTTTATTTTCATTTCCAATGATTTTGCACATCCTAGTTCTTTGGTGGTACTCGCGAAACAATCATTGTAATCAGACAATAAACTTAATAAACTGTCATGCGCATCCTTATTTAGCGGCCCTATATTGATGTCATTTACTTTTACTCCCCCAATAGCGCTAATTTCGGCTAGACTAGTATGTAGCACTGACGATCTGGGCTGGCTATGATGAGCGTTGGCTTTGGCTGCAATTGTCGGTAGAGAGGCAAAATTGGCTTGTTTACTAACCTGAACATTGGCCGGTGAGGTAGCGCAGCTGTCTGCTCTGGTCAGCACATGTCCTTTATCCCAGGTGACATTCTGGTAGCCGGTATTGACAACCTTGATATACCCCGTAGTGCCACGTAGGAGAGTAGCAGGAATCGAATAAGCGACGCCTTGTAGCTCAAAGTGTTGTGGAGTTGTAACAACATCATTGTTCTTGTTGTTATCCAGTACATTGACCTTGATGATAGAAGTTCCTGGCTGTAGGCATTCCTGGCACGTAGTGATTACTTTGAATCGGTTGCGTTCCTCTATCATGTCTATCTTCTTTGTGAAATCTGTGTCTTGCATAAGAGCAGCCGTGCCATTGTTGACAACTAGCGACATGCCCTCACTGTTTATAATCGGTTGACCGATGATGAGATTGATGGTCCCCATGTCCACGTCGGTCAAGTGAGCTTTGCAGTGAACAGATGCTCCCTCAACTTCTAAATGGAAGGAGGCTTCTCCACAACTGTTAAAGTGGTCGCCAGAAAATCCCTTGAGCATGATGTTAGAAGGGGTCACCTCGAGATTCAGCAATTTCGCTATGTGTATGGAGAGTACGTTGACTTGACTGCCAGTATCGATGTAAGATTTGACGTATGTGCCATCGATTTTGCTCACTTTTTCATAAATCTTGTTGAAATTCTGTAAAAGTTTTATTTCTTTTACTTTTTCATCATTCATAACTTTCGTGGTGTTGGTACAGCGTGTAGCAATATGACCTTGCTTGCCACATTTAAAGCATGTCCGCGTGTCTGGGTGTGAACAATTGCGCAAAATGTGACCTGTTTTTTTTACAGCGCGGACAGGGATCCACATCTGGGTTGACCGGCGCATTATTTTTTTCAAACTGTCGAATGCTCGGCGCACCGTCTTTAAGTGGCGCACGTGTGGCAACGGACGGCGATTGATAGTCGTCGAAAGAGGATAAAAAACCTTCGTACAATTCCTCCGGGCGCTCGCATTGATACGCTCTAGCATTTGCTTGGAGCGATGTCGGCAGACCACGAATGATGCAAGAATTAGTCGCGTTGTCTGACAACTTGCAACGAAAACACATTGCGATTTTATCTTGATAATATTTTGTCATGGTTTCGGTAGGCAATTTCTTTCGCATCATCATTTCCTCCAACATATTCCCGTAATCACGATTTCTGGGAAAAGCGCGCTTGAGTAGGTGCTTCCATTCTCCCCATGTATAGTCGTATTCGTCAAGTCGGTTATACCATTTCCTCGCTTGTCCACTTAGTTTGTCTTGCAAGTAAAATGCTTTTGTCGTTTCACTCCAACCGTGGATCTCGCCGAGTTGGTCAATTTTTTTTAGCCACGCCGTTACAGTAATACATTCTTCATTGTCTGGGTCAAATTCGGGTATAAGAGACGCTGCGCGGTGTTCTTTTGTCTTGTTGGTTAATGTGTCCGCATTCAGCTCACTAACAGCTTTCTGCACTTCACTCTTGAGTAACTTCATTAAGATTTTTCTGGCTGGTCGTGGTGAAACATTATGGTCTTCGTCGCTCGATGAATTACAGTCGTTGTCATCGTCGTCCCATCCAGGTGGGCGAACTAGGCGTCGTCCGGATGACTCATCGGAGTAACTGCGTTTCATTTTGTTTGTAATCTCACTTCTGAATTGTAACAAAAGGGATAAGAAAGACGTTTTCTTTACAGAATCGTTTTTTACTGATTATAAGTCTAAAGTACAATATTTCACTCACACATAATACACACAAAAATTAGTCTATTATAAGTTTATAACACTGAAAGCTCACAAATAAAGTAATATCGGAAGGATCGCGTATGGGTAAGTCCCCGGACCGACTGAAGGGCGCCCACAGCTATTTTTAGAATCGTTGTTTTTAGGGACTTTTTGAAAGGGCTTGGCTTTGGCTTGGCGAATAGGCATTGGCTTTGGCGTTGGCTTGAGTTGTTGGCACGCTGTGATTGGCTGGTAGAGCAGGGCACGCGGTGGCCGATTGGCTGGCTAGTGGCTGGCTGCTTGGCTGGTGTTACACTTGATTTATTTTTGGTTCTTATCCAGCACAATGTTGCGCTTCTTCTGCGTATTTCTTAAACAAATGGCATTCCAAAAAGTAAAAAATAAAACCCAACTACGACAAAAACTCCAACTACGAAAAACGTCAACTAAAAAGGTAGGCTTTTTAGTTGACGTTTTTGAGACAAAAAAAATCCGGAGTCACACATAATCTGTTCGATTTACCTAACACGTGTGACTCCACATTTTTTATTTGTCTGTCTGTGATGTCTTGTTTATAACTTTTTAGTTGACTTTTTTGTCGTAGTTGGGTTTTAGATTTTAATTAAAAAAAATTGTCAACGTTATGTAGGTACCTTTTTATGTTTCTATGTTTATTAATGTGTTGTACCGTTTTAATTACTTAACTAAAAATTAAATTAATTACATTTAACAACAAACAAAAAAAACTCTGCTTTATCTGTGAATCAGAGTTTAAGCTAAGGGCACATGGCACCCGTTGACAGCCACTAGATTAATGAGTTATTTTATTTACTAACATTAATTTATGTAAACAGCAGATAACGTTAAAACAAACAAAGGGAAACAGCTCTCAACTATCATTAGCGGTAATTGTACTGATATTTAATACGCCATGTTTACTGATCCAGATCGACTGATACGCTGATGAATAGAGGTTTAGTTATAATAGTCGTCAAGTTAACGTTCAATAAATTATAGACTTCACTTTTATAGTATACGTTCAAAAGTGCCTTTTATGTGCCTTTTTTTTGCTAACCTATTTTGTCCCACTGCTGGGCAAAGGTCTTCCCCATACTTATCCAGTCTTCCTTATGTTGTGTCTTCTCCGGCCAGTCGGTCAGGAACGAGTCCAGATCGTCACGCCAGCGCTTTTTAGGTCTGCCCCGGTGGCGACGCCCGTCATCAGGCACACACTGTGTGGCGATCCTGGTCCATCTGTTTTGATGCATCCTATTTTTATGTGCCTAATTGAAATAAATAATTTGACTTTGACAGGTTTTTTTTTTCATATCTTTATTAACACATAGCATAACATCACGCCTTGTTTCCCTAAAGGATTGGGCAGAGGGGTCCCTAAGCTGTAGCAGGTACACCCACATTTCGCCAGTTATGTTTTAAGTCCCATGTAATAGGGGGCGAGCCTATTGCCATCAACCGGGCACAAATCCAGACTCCGGGCTGCTACTGAGAAATTTCAGATAGAAAAACCCAATAACACTTTGCCCGACCTGGGAATCGAACCCAGGACCTCATGCTCAGCAGTAGCGCTTGCGACCACTAGACCAACGAGTCAGATCTTTTATATCATAATTAAAAAAAAACAGGAGAGTAATTGCATACTTACAGTAGCAAAGGTTTTCATTTTGACAGTTCATCAACATTCATTGCGTTATTTACGTTGTTGAGCAGACGAATTTATCAAACATATGAAGCAATGGATTAGCAATATCCTTCAAAATCATTCAGATTGTGATTGAAAGTGTGTTACGCAATTAAGGTGCTGTTGCCCGCACATTTTCGTTACAGTAATATAATAATGGTGACATAGGGTAACTGGTAATTAGTGACCGATACTAAAACACGTGACTTTACTTATCATTATGAACAACTTTTACTATAGGACCAAAAATTAAATCGCGAAAAAAAAACAGCTTTTGCCTACATTTTGACGAGTTATGCGAACAACACAATGTAGGGAGTTGTTTTTTTATTTTCGAGATTTCAGGTATATTGTAACTCAAACCAATTACAGGCACTTTTGAATTTTCAAGGGGTCGGTCAGTCAGAAAAATGAAGCTAGTTGTCCATTCCAAAGCGTAGTAGTACCTATGGATAAGAACGGGCAAGAAACTCCACGGACACTCTTTTAAATCAAAATATGGTTACAAAATATTGGTTACATCATTCATGTTGAAGTTATACATGTGAGAACGATGCAGAACGTTAAAAGCGTCCGTAATAGAAAATAAAACAAATAATACAATTCAAAAATTAAATTAAAATAAGCCGTGACAGCTAAGAGATGACCCGTACCCTAATTGCGTAATGCAACACAATCACAATTTGTTTCGATTTGAAACAGAATGCTAATCCATTGCTTCATAAGTTGGAAAAAAATCTGCTAAACAACGTAAATAACGCAATGAATGTTGTTGAACTGTCAAAATGAAACAAATTAGGCAAAATTGTTTACGAAAAGGGTACAGTCCCTACTGACAGCGCTCGTTCACGAGCATGACTGTAATTGTTCTGTTGTGAAGTTTTCTTAAAAATTGTTTTGTTATAGTTGCTTCGCGCTGTCGCGTCGCGCCAGTTTGCACGAGGTTTAAAACACTGCTATTTCCTATCATAAAATCGCACCACACATAGCACCGTCTCATAACAATAAACACATAAACTATGCGACACACGTCAGTATTTCCCGTCATTTGAAAACCAGTCACAACTTCACGTCATGAAAGCTGTAAGGACTTAATTCAGCTGTTGTTAAAGAACAATAAAGTAATCCCTTGCTATCTACGTGATGTGGGACAAAGGAACGGACATGAAAGTATTAATAAGCCAATGTCTTACTTGTGGAGGTCTCGTGGCAAAATTATAAAAGTCGCACGGATCGATCTAAGGCTACGCCTGCAGAGGCCGGTCCGTGGATGGATTGACCATCCATTACTTATAGAAAGAAAATATTTTTTTTTTTATTCTGCACGAACTTAATGCACATTCCAAAAAATCACACTAATATTATAGAGGCGAAAGTTTGTGAGAGTGTGTGTATGTTTGTCTCTTCTTCACGCTCAAACGGCTGAACCAATTTGGATGAAATTTGGCACACAGATAGTTTATAACCTGGATTAACACATAAGATACTTTATATCCCGATATTCCCACAGGATCGAGACTTACGCGGGTGAAACCGCGGGGCGCAGCTAGTATTACATAAAATGCACTTTCACAAATTAGCCAAAAGCCTCGTAACCAAGCAGTATGAAGTAAGTATGTAAGTATGTAAATTTTGTCTATTGCTTAAATGTCAGGGCGTCTTAAGGCACAGAGGGGCCCATAGATAATACGCTTAAACGTGCCTAGGAAAGCACATTAAATTGGTTCCGTTTATCATTTGTAAATCTTAGACAAGCGTCACAGGTAGTTAGAAGTCCGAAAGTCTGACAACCAGTCTTACCAAGGAGTATCGTATTACGCAGTTACTGGGTTCTGTAAAATACTGGTATTCAATTGTATCCGGTTAGACTGGAAACCGACCACAACATAGTTGGGAAAAGGCCAGGCAGATGATGTTTGTATGGAAAACAATGTCATCCATGAAGATCCAAGTCCAATATTAGTTTTAGAGGGTTCAGTAGCTGGTCTACATTTTTTGGGTCACTGTAATAAACAGAAACTGTCGGGTTTTGATCGTGAATAATTATAGCAGGTATCTTTGATGTAAAATTTTGTTTGTAACATCAAACATTTACAGAAATCTAACAGCGATTCCTTTTATGTGTTGCATCAGAATGAATATGTAGGTCATTTATTACGCTTTTCTTTAGTATTCTTCTATTCTTTACTTGCTATAAATAAAGAATAGTGTTGTATAGCTACTTATGCTGACACCAAAGATATATAAATATGTCTAGATAGACAGTCAAAACTGTGAACTCGTCGAAAAAAATAGCGTCCAACTGTTAGCCGCTAAATGCACGCACACTAGAAAATCACGATGACGGCACAATGATGTGTCGCGAGTGTAAGACGTAGCTGTCACGCACACCAGCATAACATAGCTGGCTTGTTTGTTTTAGTTATTTTGCAGCGCGACACTCATATAAATAATCAAAGTCAAATCATTTATTTCAAATAGGCATAATTTATAAAAGGCACTTTTGAACGTCAAAATTTACAAAAAAATTGAATTGATTCTAGTAGCCCCAAAGGCTGACAGAACCTTAGCTCATTCATACTCTAAGACCAGACTTTATTTGTTCCTACTTTCCAGATTAAGTGGTTTTAGGACCAATCCTTTGCAGCTAAGAGAAAGGTGTTTTATTTGTATCTCTCGCCCTTTTGTCGGGTGTAAATAAAAGTTTGGTGTGTGTGTTTGGTCTCTTTTGATCCCTAGGGAAAATAAGCATGAATGTCTATAGGATAAACAGGAAACTTGACACAGTTTATTTTTGTAAGGCGTGTTTTTGTTCGGCAAACTTATTTAGTTATTTTTATATGTTTTATCAGGACCGTACGCACACTACGCGCTTAGATAAGGAGTTGCGACCACCAGCCCGTTACACAATACACTACAATAAACCATCGGGGATATTTTATTTAAAAACATTATGCTGAACCAATACCTGACTGCCCAAAAAGGAGTGTAATGTTTTCTGGATTCGTGTATGTAGGTATGTATTTGAGTTTCTTTGTGCCACCATAACTTTTAAATGCCGGAACAGATTTGGATGTGTGGGGTATCGTTAGAATCCTTACATCATCCAACCTCGTAGACTACGGACCTCTTACATTAAAAAGTGTTCCACACAACGGCACAACGGTCCCCCGAGTGCAGTGACAATTTTATTTATCTGTTCAGTCAAATGAGTGACCTTTCGCTTTGTTTAAACAGATTAACAAATTCAACTTGTTTATTACTTTTTAGTTAGTTTTTTCGCAGGGCAGTTGTGTTTTTTAATTATTTATTTTTATTTACTGTCAGCTTTGGGGACTAAAAACTGACTAGTTATATTGTGGACTAGCTTTTGCCCGCGACTTCGTCCGCGTGGAAGTCGAAAATGGTTCTAATAGGATTTTTAATTGGTTTTTTACGTTATTAATTTTATTATAACATTTAAATTATTATGTTCAAATGTTTGAATACATAAAATATAACAATCTTTATTATAGTGTAAGGATTTAAAAGTTAAATAGGTAACTATAAGTATTATTATACACAACAAATCAAACACAGATATTTTTACAATTAAATCTAAAAAGAGTATTTGCTTATGTTTTTAAGTGAGTTCAACCTTTTTTGAATAAAATCGGATTGAGTTTTCAAACATGTGTCAAAATAAAATGTAATTTAAATTAAAAGCACTAAGGAGTATTGATATCAACTTCGAAGCAAATCACCGCCAAAATAACTTTCTACCCCTTTTAACCCCGTTAGAGGATGAATTTCAATAAAATACGAAACCCGTCTTCCATCAATTCTGTTAAAAAAGGTTTATGCAACATTTGAAGTAGATTGGACCAAGGAATCACGTTGTCCCATACAAACTTTGCCCCCCTTTTTCACACCCTTAGGGGTAGAATTTCGAAAAATCCTTTCTTATTGGATGCCTACGTCATACAAAGAACACACCCTCCTAGTTTCAGGTCTCTACGATCAGCGGTTTAGGCTGTGTGTTGATCCGTCAGTCAGTCATTCAGGACAAAGCATTTTATATGTATAGATTATAATCAGCCCAAAAAAAAATCTGAATAGTATGCGTGCGAATGATAAGGAATGCTTAATTATATCATAATCAGCTTGATGTGTGTGGGTAGTTAATATACCTACTGACATTTCATGACATTACGTGTGGGGGGAGGTGGGGGGCTTATCTTAAACGTAATACGCTGTCGTCAGCAGTCTAATGTAGCTGAGTAAGTGCGAATACTAAAATCTAATGATTCGTCTCTCAAACGCATTAGCACATGTCATGTCTTTATGAGGAATGCTTACTGCTGATAACTGCAAGAGATAACAGCTTTGAATGAATGCTATCAATTAATTAATTAGTGAGCTGATATGATACAGCCCAGCTAACATAGTTAATACATTGCATTTAAGTTAAAAATCTGCTTTATTTCAGTCAGAAGAATTTAGAGAATTCACACGTCAGCTGTTAGGTGTTTTTATTGTTGGATTTTTATCTTAATTCCCGCGCTCTTTTTTTTTTGCAACTCTAAGTTTATACTGATGAAGATACAACTTTAAATACTTTTATAAAAACCTTTAAAAAATTACAAAAATATCGGCCCATCGGCATCAGGAACAGGGTCCAAGATGCCGGTGGTCAGGGCTCTAGAGAGAGGAACCTCCTCACTATGCGTGCCGTGTTTAGGAGTACTGCTTTCTGAATCAAGCCGCGCAATGAAAGCCTCCTGAGGTCCCGTACCCTAATTGCGTCAAACAATACAATCTGTTTCGATTTGAAACAGATTCCATTGCTTCATAAGTTAGAAAAAAATCTGCTCAACAACGTAAATAACGCAATGAATGTTGTTGAACTGTCAAAATGAAACAAATTAGGCAAAATTGTTTAGGAAAATAAGTTACGCAATTAGGGTACTGGTCGAGGATCTCCGCTATTAGGCGATTAACCGTAATTGCAGAGTCCACGTCCCACAAGTCGACAACCTTGTGAGCTAAGCCAAAATACTTGATTTTTAGGGTTCCGTACCTCAAAAGGATAAAACGGACCTCTTATTCCTTCGTTGCCCGTCCGTCAGTCTGTCAAGACCCATTTTCTCAGGAACACGTATTTTATATTAATTTCAACTTGATACCTCCTATCAAGTTGAAATTAATATAAAATACGTAGATCTATGTTCCCATGTAGCTCTAAAAAAATCAAGCTTCTAAGTCAACGCAATATTAAAAGGCCATTTAAATGTGACGTACATATTTTGACAATCGCAAATAAATCGTCGCCAACACTGCAAAGGGGCGAACCTCATACAAACGGTCAAAAATTTGTTTAGTATACAAAAATGCTCCATTTGTCGAGCTCTAAGTCGTCACAAAAGGGCGAAGCTCTACGACTAATAGAAACGAAAAAGATTGACGGCGTCTCTTTAAATCAGTTGTAGGGATTGTTTTTTTTTTTGTTCTAAATTATACCTATATATTTTCTTAAATATCATCAAAATAAGCGCGTCATCGGGAGAAAAAAAACGTTTTTTGGCTCTCCTGTAAAATTTTCTTATTTGAGGTTCGCCTCTTTGCGGTGTTGGTGACGAAATCAAAACCTGCAGGGTACTTCCCGTTGACCTGGAATCATGAAATTTGACAGGAAGCAAGGTTTCACAGCACAAGTAAACAAAAAAGTCCGAAAATTGATAATTTTTAGATTTTTTTTTGTGATTTAGTACAAACTTACATTTGCAGTTGGAGAATTGACCGTGACGTACTTACTTATATCGATGTATGGGAGAACTTGTTTCTCAACTACTAAGTTAAGTTTGTTTTGGGATAAATTCATCCTAACTCCGGAACCCTTCATTGTGCGTGGTCGCACTTGGCCGGTTTTTTTATCTTTCACAGCTTTCACGAGATTCTCGTCCAACTAATTATTTATTGTTGTTACCCCCGGGTGGCTTACGGGTCCTTCAAGGAGTAGGTGAGAGGAGGCATGATGTTATATGTCCAAAAAGTTGCTGGCTCGTCACTAAACTAAAAAACATGTCGTCTACTGGTAAATTTCATTGTAATTACATTTATATTTAGCGTGAACTAAGTACATAGTTACAATTAACTATTCCTAAGCCAGATGCTTTATTCTCACGCCATATTATTGGTATACCAACAGGCAACAGTCAATGGGTTTTAACGACATTTGGTGCTAAATAAAGTGAGCATCGTATCCAGATAATATAGTATTTTTATCTCACGAAGCGACGCGCGCTTAACTTGTGGTTACCAAGTGTAACCTTTTCTAGGTAGTTTAATTTACATACGACCTTTCAGATCTTGCGGCCCACGCTGGCGCCGTGGCGTAAGAGCGTTTCCACACTGACAATTTGCCAGCATATTTCTAGCGAAGCGATTTGTGAACATGCTCTCCGCGGGTGCAAAGCGAGCTAGCCGCGACTGTGTCACGTGTTCTCCACGTTTTCACAATATTTTCCACTCGCTTCTCTCGCTCTTTCTTGTACACTCATGTCAATCGCTCTCGTTACGCAAACGCGGCGAACACGCTGAGCACACGTGGCGTACTCGCTACGCACACGCAAAGATCACCTTACGACCAGGCACTCTAAATACAATTTCCACGCAAGCTCCGCCCCCAAGCACTCCGCCACTCCACTATGTGCTAAACACTAACACATCAGTAATAAAGTTGAATATCGCGTGCGCTCTTTGATCGTGTTCGAGCACGGAACTAAATGGCGTAAATCTGAATTCTTATTTCGTTTATACCTAACCAAAGTAATAATTGATCTAGAGAATAAATATCTTGTGGCTGAATAATAAACTATATTAGACATGAAAGCCGAGTAATCTTGTTTTTTTTAAAATAATCTTTAAAAAAAGACATGATTTTCGATAAAAAAAATGAATCCAGCGAAAATGTTACAATTACATAACTGTATTGTACATGGAAAGAAAACATTACCCTCCTTCTGGGGCAGTCAGGTAAAAAAATCCAATGAATCATATACTAAAGTTCCATTTTGATTGTATACGTGACTGTTTTAGAATATTAATGCAAATTAACATACAATTAGGGAGCCTCCTCTTAAACATCGCCTCGCTGGAAACACGCTCGCGTATCGTCAGTGTGATAAAGCCTTAAGACGCTACAGGCGCCCCCTCGCTTGAATGGAGTGCCAACAGACTATTGTGCTCAACGCTCGATTGTGCACAAGCACAAGTTAAGAAAAACTTGAACAGAATCATAAAATTTAATGGATACAATCAAACTGTATCGATGAAAGCAAGGATGGTTTTTATTGCAGCAACGAGCGATAATAATGATGGCGCCTTTTAAGTGCCGTACAAATGCTTCAATCGTAAGTTTCAAGCAGGTGTTGTTGAGAGTTCCTACTTTAACCAATCGTTCGTAAATACGAATAATTAAGGATGTTATCCTTCCCGTCATTTGTCACATCCTCAATTTTTCTGCATCTAGTGGTGTCTTTCCATGGTCGTAGAATTCCTTTACATAAAAAAAACGTGTGGCACTCAGGAACTGCCGCGGTAAAGCTATTGCATAGCATTTGTAACCTCCATACTTCCTATTTGTCAACGCTACACTTCGGACGATGACGGATGTTTTATGTCATCATCCGTCATTACATGGTAAGCGGAGTGGGGGGTGTTAGGTTTTATTTTCGTTACGGAATTTCTTGATTCGGTCGCCGCGCTCAAAGCCCGCGATAAAAGATATGCAATAGCTTAAAAATCTAATCCCACATTCTTTTCTGAATACTGTCCAATATCCGTCCTACCATTCCTACCCAAAGTCCTTGAACGGTTAATCTTTAAGTAGATCAGTGGTAGCCCAGTGGTAACGGCCCGGACTTACGAGTTGTAGATCGTGGGTTCGAACCCAGACAGGCGTTAAACTTAAAACGGTGAAGGAAAGCATCGTGAGGAAACCGGCATGTCCAAGAACCAAAAATTCAAAGACATGTGCCATCTACCAACCCGCACTGGGCCCGCGTGGTAGATCAGCCCACTCCCTCTCACAGAGAGGAGGCCTATGTCCCAACAGTGGGAACATTATTGGCTGATTATGCTAAAGCTTTAAGCAGTGCCAAATACTCCAACCGCACACAAATGCAGACTCCAAGCTGCTACTGAGAAATTCCTAACGGGAAACCCCAGTACACTTTGCTTCATCTGGGAATCGAAACCAGGACTCACTCCTTGACTCCCTTGTAGGTCCTATAGTGATAGCAAGTGCAACTGCTAAGGTAACCTTCTACCTAGACATTTGTCAAATGTTGATGAATATTATATGTTCTCTACATTTCCTAGTATCGAAGTAGGTAGTCGATGTTGGCTGGCAGTATTTTCTAGGAACGACTCAAACTCAAAGCATTTATTTCAATTAAACCATTTACAGGCACTTTTGCATTGTCAAGGAATCGGTCAGTCAGACATATGAAGCTAGTTGCCTATTCCAAACCTACCTATGGAGAAGAACGGGTAAGAAACTCCACGGATACTCTATTAAATAAAAAAACTTCTTCCAAAAAAAAACACTACAAAGTGAAAAATTACTTTAATTTCGGAAGTCGGTGTCTTGGGTTTTGTGTTTTCGTTTTTTGCCACCGACTTCCGAAATTAAAGTTATTTTTCACTTTGTAGTGTTTTTTTTTTGGAAGTCGGTTGTTTTTTTTTGTAAAAAGTTTTTATTTTTCACTTTTTAGTTGTGGTACCTACCCCACACACATTCGAATACCACTACCTGCTACCAGTGTCAAGAACTTATCATATCATCTACATACTAAGTGGGAAAAAAATACGTATTTTGTAGCTAACTCAAAAACTACCCAAGTAAAGTTAATATAAATTTATATGGGACCAATTTGGGAGCCTACCCTTTGAAACAAAAAAAGAATTTTCAAAATCAGTCCACAAATGACGGAGAAATCGGTGGACACACATAAAAAAAAAAAACGAACATATGCGTCGAACATATAACCTCCTCCTTTTTGGAAGTCGGTTAAAAAATGATACAAAATATTGGTTACATCATTCATATTGAAATTATACTTGTGAGAACAATGTAGAAAGACGTGCACGTTAGAAGCGTCCGTAATAAAAAAATAAAACAAAGAATAATTCAAAAATTTAAAATAAACCATGGCAGCTAAGAGATGACCAGTCCCAACTGACGGTGCCCGTTCACGACACATGACGCACGGACATCGACAACTACATTACCTTGGCCTAGGTTAAATTATTGAAAATAGAACAATTTCCATGAAGTTTTCATAGAAATTGTTTTACTAGAGTCGCGTCAATAGCAATATAGCCATCCATCTCCAATTACGGTAATATTTAACAGTTTTAGTATTCAACACGGGCAATGTGGCTAGATTACCTATAATCTTCTTTAATCATTTTCTTTTTTAGAATATAACTTTGAAAAAACATAAAAAATATTCAATAACATAATTGAATCCCTAAAGAAATTATAAGCATGCTTTGGGAACATTTTACAGAAGTCCAAACATTCGGGAAATGCACAAAATGTAAGCGTTGGCATTTTGATTCATGTCCACCGTTGAACATTGACAAAATCAATTTCTAGGCTCAAGCATAATGTTGATGCTCACACAGTTCTATACTAAACATTAAATCTAAATATCTAATTACCATTAGATACGTGTGAAGCTCGTTCTGGTAGATTGCACATTTTCGATGATTTAGAGCTAATGCCAATGAGCCTGAGCCAATTTTCTAGTCCAATTGAACGTTGAGCTCGTGTAGTGGCCACTACGCTTTATAATAGAGCTATGATAATATTGGTGACCGAATTATGGAAGGTTTATTGTTTGTAAAATTAATGAGAAACGTAATTAGTTTGATAATGGTAGCTTCGTGGTGGCAGTGGCGGATCTGGAAGGTGATGTCCTGGGGTCGATTCTCAGAGAAACAGTTGAATGCTCTAACATAACAATCTACCTACAGAGTGATTTTAGTAATTTCTTTATATGTGATTTTTATTTGTAGAAGCTTGTTAGTAGTAGCAAAAGTAAAAGTTCACTAAAAGTCATTAGTGTAGACTATAAGCTTTCCTAACAATAACTAAATCTCTATTAATAGATACCTATTATAAAGACCATTGGACCATGCGGAAGGCAAAACAAAATAAATATAATCATAACTCGTAAGAATTCAGAAAGCTTTGCGTTTTCATATTAATCTACGAGTAGATGGAGAACTTCTTACTAACAGTAGATAATAGTAATGCCAATACTGGACAAACTACCATGAGCTTGCCACGAGGTGTGTGAGCTTTGACAAATATCATAGCCAATCTGCTTACCCCGAAACCAACAAGTGGGTTGCTGGGCAATGCCTTTTGGTAACCAACACTGCCATCTTTCGGCAATCTCAGTACTCAGTCAGTAACTAAGTGTAAGGGAATTTAAATCCCTTGAACTCGGTCGAGTTCGAACAAGGTTGTAGTGGCGCCATCTATACAAAAACTCTATCATCATTCAACGGAAAGCGACCCTGAAACACGAAGCTTTTCACTAGTTTACAGGCCACTTGTTGCTTATGCTAATGTTGAAATCTTCCGGTAGGTGGCGTGGTTAAGAAAAAAGTTTATACCTACCACTCCATTTTGGTTTTCATTTTTGCTTATATACTATGAATTACATACACAGGTAGATGACTTTTTGTATGTATGGAAAAATGAAAAATACTTTGGAGTTATTGCCACTGTGTGTGCCACTGTAAACAGAAAATCTGAAACGAATTTAGTAGCAGAGCAGTATTTTTATGGATCGTAGCACTGTATATTGTACCGTATTTCAAAATTATGACAAAAGATTGCAAGGACAGATGTGTACCTTAAGGTCAACGCCCCTAGTTCCAAAGTTACTGTGATAATAAAACCTAACAAAATAAATAACGTTAACAATCTGGTTAACAAACATTACCTCACAAGAACTTTTATGATTATTTAACATCTCAACTCGCGTGCTGCAAACCGCGGGTAGTCACGAAACATTCATATTTGGAACACATTCAAATGAAAATACCGGTTTTATGATTCCATTGTTTTAAACTGACTTTTGTTATAAACTGACGTGTTGTGGCGAAATCCTTGATTCACAAAGTTATGGCCCAAGTTATTAATACATATTAATAACTGGTACATAGTTATTGCATGGAAGTTAACCGGTGCATTGGTACCACCTAGCACTTACTTCGAACATTAATTAAAAAATTCATGGTTCACCTAAAGCTATAACGCGTGATACTTGTCCTACTCGTCATTGTGTTTTTTTTTTTGTACTAAAACATTCCTGGGAACCATCTGATTACTGGGATATTGAAGGTTAGAGGACCAACTTTTTTTTACGAAAATAAGTTAAATGATTACAACTTCACTTTAAATGACAAATAACCTAACCATCTTTAACTCAGGACAATGTTTTACATTGCGTGCTGCCATAAACAGCGATTTCTCACACAACACTTTTAACAGTTAAAATTTAAAGAACCCTTACACAAACATTTCCTCATTTCTCTTTCCTATTCCATCACCAGACCCTGTTCACTATCTATCTATAACCAATTCATTGAGACCATTCCAATGAGCCCAAACACGATACCTGTGTGTGCTGTAAGTTGGTAAGGGAGTTGGGTATCCTGCAAATTCCAGGTGATGCTGCAGCATCAGTTCAAGGTTACTATGTTCTAATATCATTGAAGTAACAGAATACTAAATTTCAAATCGATCAGACCTGTGGAAGATACTCACATAAACTAGAAAAGAGTGATAATCTTCAAAAAACTGAACCGATTTTGATAAAACATGTCTAAGAACCATCGCTAAAAAACCTGCTTTCAAATAAAAAAACCGCATTCAAATTGGGTCACCCGTTTAAGAGCTACGGTGCCGCAGACAAACACACATAGCAGTCAAACTTATAATACCCCTTTTTTTGCATCGGGGGGTTAAAAATAAGTTTCCCAGTAATCATTTTTTCCCTATGTCTCTAAGTTCGATGTAGGTACCTACAGAATGCGTTAACGACTTTGTGATGGGACTTTTTACACTCTGTATAAAAACCCTTGGCATTACTTTTCGGCTAAAAAGAGACTAAAATATAAAAGAAAACTAGCCAATGTCACCCGTGTCCGCTCATACGCAGCAAGAGATAAGATATAACTGATCACGATGTACCTACTACTGTACATTATACTATGTAAGTATATACGCAGTGATAAGGTTGATATATTGCTCCGACGCGCTGTAGAATTTCATTTTATGTTTAATTGAATGCTCGCTGTTGAGACAGTTATGTCCAGCAGTGGGGTTTACGGACTATGGACTAAATTCACAAACAGCACTTTGAATTAATTTATGCCAGTGACCTTGAGTGGTTACCTTGCGTGTTCTGTACTGAGCTCACGCAACGCGTCGTACGTCCAGCCAGTAATAGGACTCGCCCATCAAGCGCTGTCCCAAATTAGACGCATTATTAGTTTATTATACGTAAAAAAAAGGTATTTTAATAAAACACGTATACTAAACGATGAATAATTAAATTATCTTTAAAATGGTGAAGGTTTTAGAATAATGCGCTTGACAGATTTTGTGTGATTCTCAGTTTTATATCCGCTTTAGACATAATTTTACAAATTAATTTCACTATGTAATAAAAACTTAATCTAAAATATTCCTATATTATATTATTTAAAAAATGCTCTAGTTTAACAAATATTTTTTCCAAATTATTAACACTACTCGTTTGAAAGTGATCTTCAATATAAAATCATTAAAAGTTGGTTATCTTTGCCTTAAGTAAGTAAAGAAGGTGTCGCATACGAATATAAACATTATTTGTATAACTTTACAGTTCATATTTTTATGAAACGCTTACATAGCAAAACAAATTGTGTTCTGTGAATCTTAGCGTGTACTTTGTGAAACTGACTGCCTAAAAAATTGGTCCAGTGGTCGCAAGCGTGACTGCGGGGTAATAAGATTCAAGCCCCAGGTACGGCAAAGTATTGAAGGCTTTTCCATAAGGAATTTCTCAGTAGCGCCGGAGTCCAGAATATTTCTCGGTTGATGGCAATAGGTTCGCTTCTTATTGAAGGCTACATGGGACTTTTATTAGGATTAATTTATCTCTTGTGTAGATTCTTTTCTATTTTGTGAATGTGAGAACGCTGTAGGCTTAGTGGACTGTAGATCTGTTGACTATTTTCTATTTTGTTAAGTACCTGGTACTTATTGAAAGACCTACACTGTCCTCCCATACCTAGTAACACTGTTATTTGAAAGTATTGTAAAAGCCAATTATTTTTAAAAGAGTAACCGTGGAGTTTCTTGCCGGCTCTTCTCCATAGGAAACGACCAATTGGAACCGTGCACCTAGCTTCTGACGTTTCATAAGTGCCCATGTAGGTTTATGTGAAATAAAATATTTTGATTTTGATTTTGATTCTTTTTAACCGACTTCCAAAAAGGACGAGGTTATATGTTCGTCGCGTATGTTTGTTTTTTTTTTTTTTTTTTTTTTTTATGTATGTCCACCGATTTCTCCGTCATCTGTGGACCGATTTTGAAAATTCTTTTTTTGTTTGAAAGGGTAGGCTCCCAAATTGGTCCCATATAAATTTTATTAACTTTGCTTGGGTGGTTTTTGAGTTAGCTACAAAATACGTATTTTTTTTCCCACTTAGTATGTAGATGATATGGTAAGTTCTTGACACTGGTAGCAGGTAGTGGTATTCGAATGTGTGTGGGGTAGGTACCACAACTAAAAAGTGAAAAATAAAAAAAAAAACAACCGACTTCCAAAAAAAAAACACTACAAAGTGAAAAATAAGTTTAATTTCGGAAGTCGGTGGCAAAAAACGAAAACACAAAACCCAAGACACCGACTTCCGAAATTAAAGTTATTTTTCACTATGTAGTGTTTGTTTTTGGAAGTCGGTTGTTTTTTTTTTTGTAAAAAGTTTTTTCTATTTTGTGAATGTGAGAACGCTGTAGGCTTAGTGGACTGTGGATCTGTTGACTATTTTCCATTTTGTTAAGTACCTGGTACTTGTTGAAAGACTTACACTGTCCTCCCATACCTAGTAACACTGTTATTTGAAAGTATTGTAAAAGCCAATTTTTTTTTTTTAAGAGTAACCGTGGGATTCTTGCAGGCTCTTCTCCATAGGGAACGACCAATTGAAACCGTGCACGTAGCTTCGAACGTTTCATAAGTGCCCATGTAGGTTCATGTGAAATTAAATATTTTGAATTGACTCGATATTTGAATTGATAAACAGTTTTTAACCGACTTCCAAAAAGAAGGAGGTTATATGTTTGTCGCGTATGTTTCTTTGTTTTTTTTTTATGTGTGTCTACCGATTTCTCCGTCAATTGTGGACCGATTTTGAAAATTCTTTTTTTTTTTTTTTTTTCGAGGTGGTCCCATATAAATTTTATTGACTTTGCTTGGATAGTTTTTGAGTTAGGTTCAATAATACGTACTTTTTCCCACTTAGTATGTGAATGATATGATAAGTTCCTGTCACTGTTATTTACATAGCAGGTAGTGGTTTTCGAATTTGTGTGGGGTAGGTACCACAACTAAAAAGTGAAAAATAAAATCTTTTTACAAAAATAAACAACCGACTTCCAAAAAACACTACAAAAGAATTTTCGTTTTTTGTCACCAAAAAACGAAAATTCAAAACCAAAGACACCGACTTCCGAAATTAAAGTTATTTTTCACTTTGTAGTGTTTTTTAGAAGCCGGTTGTTTTTTTTTTGTAAAAAGTTTTTTTTAATCACAAATGCTAGGCGGAAGTGAGTTCCACAATCTTACGGCATGGACAGAGAAGGAATAAGAATAGTAGCAGATATCTTATTCCGATTTTTGCTCTGAATTTCCATCTCAGAAACTTCCATAAATTATATTTAAGTATGTAAGTATCATATCTACCACAAAATATTATTATAAATTGTTATCCTGCAGAGGAACATGTGTAGGTCAGTAATGACTATCAGTTTGGCGATACCTAATTGTTTTATAATTATAATGTACGTAAATGATGTGGTTGCGGGCGCTAGATATTGTATTGTTAGTTTGGGGAGGCGCGACCAATTTGACCCGATTAATAATACTACAGTTTTGAGCCGTTTGGGGTCGAAACGCTCGGACCATGGCGCCCGAGTGCGCGTCTCCTTTTTAAGGAAATTGCTCGTCGACTGGTCGACACTTCACGGGACCAGAGGGCTGGCTCGTTCTTTGGCCAAAGAATTAGCATTGCCATTCAACGTGGCAATGCTGCCAGTCTTCTGGGCACGTTTCCGGATGACAGCGATGCGGACGAATACTTCGACGCCTAAGTGTCATTTTGTTTTTATTATTTTTATTTATACAGATAGTTAGTTAGTCTTTTAATTTAGTACCTAATGTAAATAGTTAGCTGTGTTAAAAACTGTAAAATAATTTATAAGTATTATAATGAAAATTAATTTTCTTAGAAGTTAGATTTTAATTAGATAAGTACATGAGATTTTGATTTACGAGATGAATGCAAAAAACTCCTTTACAAATCTTAGTCAAGTGTAACAGAATTCAATTTTCATTTATATATATAATTTTATAATGTTTATGAAATAAACATACCTACTAAAAATAATTATAAAATGCATCTTTCTTAATCAATTTCAATAAACATAAAAAACATATTATTTTTCATGAGTGTTATTTGTTTGTGTATTTTATCTCGGTAAACTAAATAGTTTTATACGTATTGTAAAAATACATTTTGTCAGAAGTGGGATTCGAACCCACGCCCACAGAAGTGGACTGCGACCTGAACGCAGCGCCTTAGACCGCTCGGCCATCCTGACATGTTTTAACACGCTGAAATATCATATCTGATTGTTTAATATTATAGTTAATAATTATTATGTAGCAATACTATTAATAACATTTCAATAAAATTTAATAATCATTTAATTCAAGCAGGTTTAAACCGTTCTATGCAGTTTTTGTGTCTGTCTGTGTGACCGCGTTGTTCTTCTAAACTACGAAACAGATTTTGATGCGGTTTTTAACATAATTGATAGAATTTATTCCGGAAGGTTTATGTATTTATAACATTAATTTTTAACTTACATATAATAAAGAAATCTTGATATTTTTTCAAGTCGTACAAACCGTGCCAAGCAGGGGCGGACCGCTAGTCTTTATCTACCTAATATGATTAATTATACTATGAATAATAATAATATTGTCGTAACGGCTAATGGCCTGACGGCTGAAAGCCTCGACCAACATCTCTCGAGGCTTTCGTTAGGCGGTTGGATCAAGCGCCTGATTCAGAAGGCAGTACTCCTCGATACGGCTCGCATTGTGAGGAGGTTCCTGTCTCTGCAGCCCTAACCACCGGTAGCTTGGACCCTGCTCCCGACACCGGCGGACCTCTATTTTTTTATATTTTTAAATGTTTTTTAATTCTTTTATTTTAAGAAATATTTAAAAATGTAATTTAATAAGAACTAAAATGAATAAACGAATAATAATATAAACAGGTAAATTTTGTTACTTTGTATGTAGGGGGTAAACTTCGGAACTACTTATCCGATTCCGAATTTCACACGGACGACACGCAGCGTCGCATCCAGAAGCTAGTAGTAAATGAAACCAATTAGATAACCCTTCGACTGTCATTAACGAGACACAATAGAATTTTAATTGTTATCCGCCTTTATAAGGCTGCTTAACAGGTGATGAGATAATAATAAAGTACTGAAAATGGTTGTTTTGAAGCAGGGTTTTGCTCATGTACTTTTGTAGGCTGACGACTGTCTGACGCGTAATATGATTTTACGTAAAATAGTCTATAACTTTATGCGTACCTAATTATTCTTGAAATAAAATAATTGTGTCTTCTTTTCCCCCATCCTCCCCCATTCCCACAGCAAGATAGTAATATTTGCGGTTGTACACATTACGATAAATTGCCTATAAAAGCACTAGTAACAATCAATTACCCGCCACACATCACGGAAAAAAGTACGTCAAATTCTAATTTTAAACAAGAATCGTTCGTTTTCCGGAAAATGTCGAGTGATTACGAAACGGATCCGGCAGTGACCAATCTACGGAATTACCTGAGGATACGCAGCGTCCACCCCAATGTTAATTATGGTACGTATTTTATTGTGCGGCTGAAAAACGGGCCGGAATGAAACCGGATCCGGTAACACTAGCACGTATGACGGTAAACAAGCCGTGGGTATAATGGCTTGCATATCTTACGTATAATTTGTTAATGTATAATCTGTGATGATCTAGGCAGGTTATGAATTTAGGATCCATTGCTTTAAAAGGTCCTTTCCTTACATCGGGAATTGAATATCGTCGCTCGGCATCCAATACCGCGAATGTGTGACATTTTTGACGAAAATCAGATTTTTATTTTATTTCATTCTACACATCAAATACGTGATCCTGCATTTAAAAATGATAACATCACATAACATCACGCCTTGTTTCCCCGAAGGGTGGGCAGAGGTGTGCCTGTAGCAGGTACACCCACATTTCGCCAGTTATGTTTAAGTCCCATGTAATAGGGGGCGAGCCTATTGCCATCAACCGGGCACAAATCCAGACTCGGGCTGCTACTGAGAAATTCCAGATAGAAAAACCCAATAACACTTTGCCTGACCCGGGGATCGAACCCAGGACCTCATGCTCAGCAGTAGCGCTTGCGACCACTAGACCAACGAGGCAGTCAAAAATGATTTTCGTCAAAAATGTCACATTCGCGGTGCCGGGACATGGGTGCCGAGCGACTATATGTAGTTCTTAGCCCGGTCTTGCCATCGCGTAAAAGAATACTTACCTATTATTACTGGGATTTGGAAAGTTCAAAAGATTGTAGAAGCAAATTATTTTTAAAAGAGAAGCCGTGTTTCTTGCCAGCTATTGTCAATTGTAACCGTGTCCCCTAGCTTCTGACGTTTCATAAGTGCCCATTAAGGCTTATGTGGAGTTCAATATTTTGAATTTATTTCCTGAATGTAGTTTTTATAGAATTGACTACCGAATCCGTTTTCTTTAGTTTGTAATTTAAATGTAAGTAGGTATGTTTTCATGAACCTGTAGGTATATTAGGTATGTAGGTCTAAGTTGTCCTATTTGTTTTATGAGGTGTACAATAAAGTGTATATTTTGTGCAGAATAAGTAAACAATTTTCGCTTTCTTTCTTTAAATTCCCGGGGCGGGCAGTGTTATTGGGTTTTTCCATCTAGAAATTCTCAGTCGCAGCCCGGAGTCTGGATTTGTGCCCGGTTGATGGCAATAGGCTCGCCCCCTATCACATGGGACTTAAACATAACTGGTGAAATGTGGGTGTACTGTAGTGCTATTCTGTAAAAATCTCACCGTGATAACTTAGGTGAAGTGAGCTGCCAATAGTGTCAATCCTTAGCAACTGACAGCTCACTCCACGCTCACTTCACCTAAGATACACGGTGAGATGGTTACAGAATAGCACTACTGTAGGTACACCTCTGCCTAACCCTTCGGGGATTACAGGCGTGATGTTATGTTATGTTGATGTTCTTTAATAAATAAATATGTCCCTATATTTGCAAATTGCGGTTTAATGTTTTTGTTTTAACTTTCCTACAAAAGCCATTATATGGCAAACGCAGCAGTTTTATTGTATCCGTAATTAATGGCCAGTGTTCAAAAATTCAAATTCAAATTAAAAATATTTTATTTCACATAAACCTACATGGGCACTTATGAAACGTCAGAAGCTAGGTGCACGGTTCCAATTGGTCGTTTCCTATGGAGAAGAGCCAGCAAGAAACTCCACGGTTACTCTTTTAAAAATAATTGGCATATACAATACTTTCAAATAACAGTGTTACTAGGTATGGGAGGACAGTTTAGGTCTTTAAATAAGTTCTAAGTACTTAACAAAATAGAAAATGGTCTACAGGTCTACAATTCACTAAACCTACAGCGTTCTCACATTCACAAAATAGAAAAGAATCTATACAAAAGATAAATAAATTAATAAAAGTAAAAACCTATTTTAATAAAACGCAATTATATGATTGCTACTATTGATTATTCTCCCTTTACTCTTTAATTTAGTATACTCTATACTATACTCAGACCAAATAAAAAACCATGACATAGCGCTGTCAACAGTGACGTGAGGCTGATGTCGTAAACATGTGTGCACTTAATGAGGTGTAGTTTGATTGTAAATGGTTGTAAGTGTCGCGTGTATGCACAGAGCGGAGGTGTAGTTTTGGCATGCTTCACTTTATTGTTCGCAGCACTATGTCTTGATTTTTTATTTGGTCTGAGACCCTAAATAAATCAAATAGATATATAGACCTAACATGGAACGTAGTTACTTAGTTCAAATAGTAATGAGTATGTAAGGATCGTAGCAGGTGGTGTTCTGTAGTTTCTGCCTACCCCCATGGGAAGAAGGCGTGAGTTTGTGTGTGAGTGTATGATTGTGTTCAAATAGTAACTTTATAGAATTTGTAGAGTCTGTCTTTTGGATAATATTTCCCTGTTTAGTACCTAGGTAGTTTAATTAATAAAGTTATTTGATTAATATTGAGTAATGTGGGATTTCAGCATTTTATTGTATTTTGTAGCATTCAACAAATCATTACAATTTACAGAAGCATTACCTGCAGTAGGTACGTCAATCAATCTGCCTAGCCTTTTCCCAACTATGTTGGAGTCGGCTTCCAGTCTAACCGGATGCTGCTGAATACCAATATTTTACATGAAGCGACTGCCTATCTGACCTCCACAACCCAGTAACTGGGTAATACGATATCCCTTGGTAAGACTGGTAGTCAGACTTTCAGACTTCTGACGACCCGTAACGACTGTCAAAGATCCACAAATGACAGCCGGGACCAACGGCTTAACGTGCTTTCCGAGGCACGGAGGAGTCTCGGTATGTAAAGATGGTCACCCATCCACGGACTAACCCCGGCAAGCGTAGCTTAACCTGATGGATCGACCCGTGCGGCTGGAATTACTTCTTTTGTTTTTGATAGATAATTAGGTCTACCTAAATTTGCATGTGATGCGGAGGAATACGGTAAGTTTTGAGTATGAATGTGGATGGCTATACGAGTAGGGTAAGACCTAAGAAACGATGGATGGACTGTGTGGAAGGTTATATGGATAGAAAGGAGGGGACTATCGAGATGACGACTAATAGAGAGAATTGTGGAGAAAAAGACATGTTACGTCTTTAGGATAATTAAAGGCAGGAGAATAAAAATTTGATTACGAGTCGACATGCTTCAAATAATAGTACCTGGTTGACCGAGCACAGCTTGGGTGAAAATAGATAAACATATTATCGTCCAGGAATACCAACGTTGTATCACATTCCCGAGGCTGTGAAAATAGAGAAAACGAATTTTCGCAGATATGAGACTTAGGTAGATCGATTTTTCGCCCCCGTAAACCCCTATGTTGCAACTTTCATCGAAATCATTATTTAGCCGTTTTCGAGAACGTGATTAAACAAATATTGCTCATTTAATCGTACCTATAAGATTTAAAGCAAAGATTTAGAAACTAAGGTCGATTTCGGCATTTCTCTAATTGCTTTTTCTGACCAATTTATCATAAAAACAATAACGAAAAGAAGAAAATTACTTGGAATACACATTTTCAAATAAGCCAAAAACCTCGTATTTAAGATTCATAACTAATAAAAGTTTGACAAATTTTGTCTATTGCTTGATGTCAGGGCCAGAGACCAAAGACAATTTACAAATTGCTTGCGTAATGTGTTCCGAAAATAACAAATAAAAAGAAACAAACAATTAAAACACAAACAAAATGCCGATTGATCATCGTCATCGATTTTAATTTTAAAACCCAATCTCATATACTATCCCACTATCGTTTTTATTCCATTTTTCCATCAGAAAAATATTGCAGATATTTGCAAACTTTATTTTGATGTAAAGCCTCGTTAAAAGGGGCGAGGACAGACCAGCGGCGGTGGCATTACGACAGGCTATACAATAGCCTTTAGAGCTGTTTTTAGACCACCGCGGCACCTCTGCGGATGTATTCATGTACCGTCCTTGTATTGCAGTACAAAAGATAATTTAATTTGTCTGGATGTATGGTGAATTGTGCGACGTTTTAATGAATATTTTTCCGTCTTTTTATGTACATATTTTGACAAAGCAGTAAATTTTTTTAATACGTTTTTTGTACAAAAAAATAAGTGTCTGATTGTAATGTTAAAATAACAGCTTTTTACTAAATGCATATATGAAAGTATAAAAGGATAAATAAACATTTTTTTCTATAAATCTTGATGCATTAACGTGATACCCCAACAGTACCTATAATGCACACGTGCGAATCTGGGGTGGATCGCTAGTATAAACTAATATCATAAAGAGAAAAGATTTGATTTTTTGTACGTTTGTTTGTAATGAATAAACTCAAAAACTACTGGACCGATTTAAAAAATTCTTTCACCAGTAGAATAAGTATTATCACTGAGTAACATAGGCTATATTTTATCGACTTCCACGCGAACGAAGTCGCGGGCAGAAGCTAGTTTTAAATAAAGAAGGATTTTGAAGTGCTAATCCTTAAATTCTTCAATATATTTACTCGTAAAGAACAGTAAATTTTGAAATCTAGAATTACCGCGTAGGTCATTAAAGTTTCTAGTTTATATAATTTGAATCAACAAAAGTTATTTACCTGAACACAAACTAGGTTAGGTCCACTAAATGTTCAAACAAATATCAAAGTTCACGATAACATCAATGTCGAAGTCAACAATTGAAATTGGAAATAGTTTTGTTATTATAAGTTTAGGTTACAGCAATTTTACCCTGAGTTAAATTAATAGCTGTCTTGTGATCGCAAGCGCTACTGCTGAACATGAGGTCTTGGGTTCAATTCCCAGGTCAAGTAAAGTGTTATTGGGTTTTTCTATCTGGAATTTCTAAGTAGCAGCCCGGAGCCTGGATTCGTGCCCGGTTGATGGCAATAGGCTCGCCCCCTATTACATGGGACTTACGACATAACTGGCCAAATGTGGATACACCGCTACCTAACCCTTGGGGGAATACAGGCGTCGTGTTATGTTATGATGTCATAAAAAAAATATGACATATTGTTTTGAATTCCAGATGAATGCATCACGTACCTCCGCGGCCAGGCCGCAGAGATGGGTCTCCCTGTACAGGTCTACGAGCCCATGCCAAAGAAGCCGGTCCTCGTCATGACCTGGGAGGGCTTGGAGCCGACCCTGCCGAGTGTGCTGCTCAACTCGCACATGGATGTTGTTCCAGTGTTTGAAGTAAGTGGCGATTAAGCTAAGCGCATATAACATCGCGCCGCAGCGAATCGCATTTGAATTTTAAATAATTTTTTGCTTTTAGTGTGCAATGGTTCAGACAAAGCGCACGAAAGTAATTTAGGACGATTCTTGCCCGCCCGTATCTGCAATAACCTTTATAGTGATTTTTTTTCTTGTTCACAACGGGGTAGCTCTTCGCCTGCATCTTACCTAATGGTAAGTGATGATCAGGTTGAAGGTGGAAGCGAGCTTCACCTGGAATCCTCAACCACAGAGGAACTGGCTATCTTACCTCTAACTGCCGAAACACAACAATGCTATTAACATTGTTGTTATGGCGACAGACTTAGATAAGATGGTGGTAGCTAGGCAGGCGGACTTAGAACAAGCCCTACCAACAACTAAAGCAAGCAGATAAATTTGCCTCCACTGGATGTCGAACCCGGGAAACCTCACAGAGGCTGTTTATAATGTTTAACATAAATAATGTCTAGAGTGCTGGCGCCGCCTAATAAGGATACCATGGACAGCCCACCGCTCAAATGATCCTGAAACAACTAAAATTAGAGAAAGCACAACAACTGTCTTCAACCTGCCTGCAACGTGTCGTGAGATACTTCGGCCACATTGCTCGCAGAGGAACCAATAACATGGAACGTCTAATGGTGACTGGAAAAATAGAGGGCAATAGACCTAGAGGCCGAAGCCCAAAAAGGTGGTCGGATCAAATATCCGAGCATTTGACGATACCTATTAGCGCTGCGCTCCACCAGGCCACTGATCGTAACAGATGGAAAAAGACCGTTGACAATTTGATACGGAGTCACGATTCTCAGCAGTGAGAGAGCGATTGAAAAGAAAAGAATGTCTAGAGAATTGGAGCTATAGCCAAAATAGAAGGCTATTATGATCTCTTGATCATAATTGTCTTCTATTTTGGCCCATAGCCATATTTGCATGTGCTTAATAGATCTTATTTTTTGAAGTGAAAACTTCTTTAGGCGCGTTGGGCATTTTTGAGATGGGACTAAACCATTGATTTCGCGACACTGTGACGACACCAGCTTTTGACCATTAAAAAGACATCAACGCGTTGATTACCGCGGTGTGGATTTTTTTAAAGTTTTCACTTCTGTCGGCACTCCCGGAGTGCCACTGTTTTTTATTTTTCTTAAAGCGGCCCACGCCCGCTTCGCACAGGTGCGATATCGACATGTCAAACATCAAGATTTCTCTGTGCTATATCTTTATTGTTTACTATGTTAACATTTAATATACACAAACATATTTACAACTAACTTCTATATATATTATGTACAAGTATGTAAAGGAAAAAGTTAAAAATAAAGACAAGAGCTCATTGGGCGTCAAAAAATTCGTCCGCATCGCTGTCAGCGGGAAAAGTGCCCAAAAGGCTGGCAGCATTGCCACGTTGGATGGCGATGCTGATTCTTTGGCCTTAGAATTGGCCAGCCCTCTGGTCACGTAAAGAGTCGACCAACCGCTTGGCGATGTCCCGGAATACTCGGTGAGCACTCGGACCCCATGGCCCTAGTGTTTCAACCCCAAACGGCTCAAAAATATAGCTAGCACTGCGGGCTGTGCCGGGGCGGCTGCTGCAGGTGCAAAAAACCTCAAACGGCGCAAATATAGCAATCTTATTGGTAGCTATATTTCTGTGCTATATCAAGTTAAATGTTAATGCACATAAACCTTCCGGAATGAATGCTCTAAATGACTGTGAAAACCGCATCAGAACCCATTGTGTAGTTTAAAAGATCTAAGCGGTCACACAGACAGACAAGAAAAGGTAGTTTGTTTTAAACTATGTTTAGATATAGATATAGAAGATAGATCACAAAGAAAATCTAAAATTGATAACTCACGTCACCTTAAATGTTAAAGTCTTCAAATGATTACATGCCTCCTGTTCTCGGTGCTTTCCCAAGGATCCACTTGGGTATAAATTCTAAAAGAATCCACTTCTCAAAGATTTAGATGTTCCAGAGACTGAAGCTACTAGCGCAGTTTAAAATTAAATTTAAAGTAACCTAGTTTCAAAAGTTTCAAGTACGCCGAGGACTTTCTAACATAAATAGTGCGCTTTTATTGCTCCGCCCAGTACCACCTGAATCCATAATTCCATGCTATCCATACTAATATTATAAATGCGCAAGTAGCTGTTTGTCTGTCTGTTACCTTTCCATGCCTCAACGGCTGAATGGATTTCGATGAAAGGCACACTGTTGTCATGACATGGGTTAAGAGAGAATATTTTTTATCTGTGTAGTACGTTCCCGTGGGAAAATAGGGATGATGACAATTTTTTTGGCCGTCAGTTAGATTATTAAAAAATATTGGACACGTATTTTTTCTTCTTTAACATGATCAAAAGATTACGGCGATACATTGAGTTAAAATGTGCCATGACGTCACAACGGCGGTGTATGTAGATTTTATACTTACTTGTGACGTAGCGACCATGCATCGATTTACATACTTGTAATTTTTTGTTATTATGTTAATAAAGCAAAAAATACGTGTCTAATTTTTTTAATTACCTGGCTGACGAACTAAATAGAATTAAATTATTTTACCCAGGCATCATCCCAATTTCCGACCTCCACGCGGGCAAAAGCTAGTAATATAAATAAAACTCCTTTTGTATGTTTTTCGCTACGGTTTGAATCTAGCTGGAAACACATGTGGTTTTATATGCAACACTGAAAAATAAAGACAGTGGCACTCGAGTGCCGACAGAAGTGAAAACTTGAAAAAAAATCGGCACCGCGGTAATCAACGCGTTGACGTCTTTTACTCCACGTACCACGGTAATCAACGCGTTGATGTCTTTTACTCCACGGTGTCGGTAACAGGTCGCGAAATCAATGGTTTAGTTCTATCTCAAAAATGCCCAACGCGCCTAAAGAAGTTTTCACTTAAAAAAAAACTACAATGTGTCGCAACATTGTCGTTTGAATGAAACGACATTTATAGACGCGACGGCTTATAAAAAGGAAGATAAAAGAAACGCTAGATGAAATATTATATGTGAAAGATGATTTGGCTAGAAAGTGGGTGACTACTGCAATGACGACTAAAAGAAAAGTAAGTATTGAAGAAGTAAACAAGCTACTTCGACCCCAAATCAATTGGGATGTTTGCAAGAGAATGATGACAATGGCTTATAAAAAGCTTACTAACTTACTAAAGACACGCGTATATGAGTAAAAGGAGCAAACTATTTTAAAGTGAACCCACGTTCATATGTTTAGTATCAGCAAAATCCCTTGAATGACATTTCTATAACGTGACTGTACGCACTTGTGAGACGTGACCGAAATATTCTGGTAAAGGCCTTATTAAGGCTGCCTGTCCACTGGAGCGGAGCGAGGCAGCGGAGCGGAGAAATGTGCCAATATTAACCAATAGGAGCGGAGCTCTGAAGTGGAGTTTAGATTATATTGGTTAATATTGGCACATTTCTCCGCTCCGCTGTCTCGCTCCGCTCCAGAGGACAGGCAGCCTTATACTCACCTTGCAGTTCGTGTTAACTGTTATCAAATTACATTGTTCGTATGACAAACAAAATTTATGATAGTTTGGAGGACAACTATGATTGTTAGTTTAATAAACCATCTTGAAACTGTCTTACCGTACCTATTGCTTGTAAGTTTCTATTTTTATTGATCGATTTTGGTTTAAACTACGGTCACCTCTGTCTAGTACCTATCTATTAATTTAAATTAAAGTCTAATTGTATTCAATGCTTAGTAGTGAAAATAAAGTAAAAAAAAAAACAGTGGCACTCCGGGAGTGCCGACAGAAGTGAAGAAAACTTGAACAAGATCGCCTTGGTGGAAGAAAAGCACAATCGCGTTTACAAAAAAAAACTTCCAAAACCTTTAAAGTAAAAATACTTACATAGAACATTGATCCGTAACGTAATATAAATAAAGAGCACAATCGCGTTTACAAAAATGAGGTGTCGGTAACGGTGTCGCGAGTTCAATTGTTTTTTCCCATCTCAAAAATGCCCAGCGCGCCTAAAAAAGTTTTCACTTCAAAAAAATATGTTGGGCTTTTCTGCGTCAGGTCGTCATCGTGTCAGCGTCGTGGATTGAATTCAAACACAAGGCTCCTTATGATAACGTGTAATATCGTTTTTACAGAATGTGGATGTCTTTTTCACAATGTGTTAGTTTTGCGGTTATAATTTGCGTGAGTTCGTTAGCGTGTAACCAAGACAGTACAATAAATAAATATTTTATAATTATATGTTGCCCTTGAGCCATTTCCAGTATTCGCGGTCACTGTCACTTCGATATTATCTACGTTGCCGACCACCCAGAAAATTAGCTTCAACTATTTAATTTTGAACAAATTATTGTACACACGCAACACATCAAGCTATACATTTCCAGTTTATGCTGATCTTGCATTGTATAGGATTTCCGTACACTGCGAGTGTACATCAATCTACCTAGCCTTTTCCCAACTATGTAGGGGTCGGCTTCCAGTCTAACCGGATGCAGCTGAATACCAGTATTTTACATGGAGCGACTGCCTGTCTGACCTCCGCAGCCCAGTAACTGGGTAATACGATACCCTTTGGTAAGACTGGTTACTTCGGACTTTCGGGCTTCTGACAACCTGTAACGACTGTCAAAGATCCACAAATGACAGCCGGAACCAACGGCTTAACGTGCTTTTTGAGGCACGGAGGAGTCCCGGAAAGTATTGTACATAAGAGAGTAGGTGCAGTTCTATTGATTAGGTTCTGATATTTTTTGGAGATTTCGGTAAAAGAGGATTGCAACCAAATATTGTGAAATAAATTTCAGAAATATTACGTTAATTTTCGTCTTAAATAACATAACACAACATCACACCAGGTTTCCCCGAATGATTGAGGTATACATTACATTTAGTACATCCACATTTCACCAATTGCGAACCTATTGCCATCACCCGGGCACAAATGCAGACTTCAGAATCTGTCTGTAGTCTTACGTTCTGACTAATCATAAGCATCTATTCCACACATTCAGCACTTATCACAGACGCTAATTATATTATCTCCCAATAAGATTACAAGCGACTCTTCACCCACATTATCGTCTCATTGAATCCCAGCTTGTTCCAGTAAATCAGGTTCTCACTAACAGAAAAACCTAATTACTCTTCTGCAGTTAGGTATCGTTAGCGGTTAGAGACTCTGCTAGATACAGGCTAAAACGATCACTAGAAATAGAGGGAATTATTCATTTTCTTAATACTTTCTTAAGACTCCGTGCACGAGAAAAACACTTTTTTGTCAATAACTTATCTAATTGTAAGAAAGCCAGAATTGAAACATTAAGTCTATGTAAGTATAAAAGTATAGTTTTCGTGGTGCTAAACCATTCGTGTCAGTCACAGCACCTGTTATTAGTTGCATTACTTTTGCGCTCTCGAAAACATGGTTTATTTCGCCTTTGGTTTACTTAATGAAGATAAAGTACAAACATAAAATAAAATTTTGATTTCATTTCAAGGATAGCTGAAGACTAATGTGTGATTTTTAAATTATTTGATATGGTTTGCTAAATAACAGGAAAAAGTACATTACTGACAGGGTTTATAAACAAATTGGTTATTTCAAAAAAAAATCTGCTATATTTTGTATGGAAGTTGAAAAAAGTGGTTCTCCTATGTACAAGTAGACCATATGATGTTAATGATATTTTTTAATTATCAAAATCAAAAGTAGTTTCTTCTACCGAAACGATCAAACGTCAGTCTCGCATCAATTTTTGAAAAACTTGTTGCGAATTAGTGATTTTCCACAAATCCTTAATTTATTTGAAAAATCCCTTGTACAAGACAAAGAATTCGACTTTTCAAATCACAAATAATTTTATTTAAATTCTGTTTCCCTTTCTCACAACTAATGAAAAAAACTGATCAAAATCAGTCGATTTCGTGCACGGCCCCCATGGAATGACGTAGGGATATTTCGGCCTCCTTACATGATGTGATTAAAAATGAAATGATGTGGGGATTACACATAACATAACACATAACATCACGCCTTGTTTCCCCGAAGGGTTGGGCAGAGGTGACCCTGTAGCAGGTACACCCACATTTCGCCAGTTATGTTTAAGTCCCATGTAATAGGGGGCGAGCCTATTGCCATCAACCGGGCACAAATCCATACTCCGAGCTGCTACTGAGAAATTTCAGATAGAAAAACCCAATAACACTTTGCCCGACCCGGGAATCGAACCCAGGACCTCATGCTTAGCAGTAGCGCTTGCGACCACTAGACCAACGAGGCAGTGTGAGGATTACTGTAATAAAAATAGCCTCGGTGTCTCCAGTGGAACGCAATGAGACTCCTGTCCTTTGCATTGACTATGGAAGCACGAAGACAACCACAACAAAATGTCAAATCAGTTAATAGGCTTGGATATTTGATTTGATTTGAATTATTCTTGTTTTCCCAGAAAAGTTGGACCTATCCCCCCTTCGAGGCTCACTTGGAGAACGGCATCATCTACGGTCGAGGTGTTCAGGACATGAAGTCGGTAGCCGTACAGTACATCGAAGCAGTGAAGAGGATCAAGGCGAAAGGCCTCAGGCTGAAGAGAACTCTACATCTTTCTTTTGTGCCAGGTCAGTTCTTTGCAATAAATTAATCGTGTTAAGTAATTTAGTGGCTAAATAATTACTATGTGTAGTAGGGGAGTGAGAAAAGCCCGGTTAACTAATACAGAATAAATGGAAAATGGTACCAACCATAGAAAATATGCAGATTCATTCAAAAAGCCTAAATAAAGCAGTGCATTTTGCATATAAATCATGAAACAAACATTCTCGGATTCTCTCGGATATAACTAAACTACACACATCATGGATACTTTTTTAGTAAATTTCCTCATTTGAAATAGAGGTATTTGCGTTTCGGTCTGAGGAAAATCTTCTGTCAAGTCGTATTCCTATTTATTCCTGCAACGGGTTTCAGGCCAAATCAGTATTTCTGCCATAACTTAAAAAGCCATTTGTTTCGTCTCTTGCAGAAACAAAAACAACGTAAAAATTCTAAAAACTTTTCTTTGACAAGCAAGAGGTCGTATCGTATCTAGGTCTATTGTCTCTCTAAGCTCGAGTAGTGAGTTAGCGATCTATCGAGCGCCCTTATTGGCCCAAATGATGATGTAGCTGCACTTTTTTAGACACAGCTGTTGAGAAAAACAATTAAAAACTTCATTTTGAAATGCATCGGAACTTTCTATTTTTTCAGAAGCCTTTACGGTCATTGTTTTGACAGAATTCTTATACATTAAGTAGATGTGAAAACAGTGATATACTGGGTGGCGCAAAATTAATCACCCTTGCGGAAGATGTTATAATTTTTGCAAATGGCGTCGTACGTCAATCATATTTGACATTTGTGAACTAGACAGTTGCAGTATACAAACAAGACGGTGCAACTGCACACACAGCACGAGCCACAATGGATATTGTGAAGGAAGCGTTTCCTGATCGCGTTATCTCCCATTTTGGCGATATGGCAGGGCCAGCAATATCGGTTTAACCATCCCAGACTTTTTTCTTTAGGGCTAAGTACTTGAAGTCGCGGGTTTATGCCAACAAGTATCAACACTAGCGGCAGCCACTTGACGGATATCATCTTTTCCAACTAACAGAAAAAAATTGTAAAGGTCCAAATAAAGTAGTGTAAAGGTCCATTTTTTTAAAATTTATTAATAAGTTATTCAAAAACAAAATTGGGTGATTAATTTTACGCCACCTTGTATCTATGGTATATCCTGAAAGAATGTACTCAAAATTCAAAATTCAAAAGTCATTTATTCAAACTAGGCTGAGAATCAGCACTTTTTGAACGTCAAAATTACATAAGACAGTCCCCCAAAAACGCCCACCCTTCACCACTTCCTAGTGCCTTTAGCTGGGAAGAAGAAGTGGCGCAACAAACTCCCCAGCAGCACAGCTGTCTGTTTAAGTTAGAGAATGATTCTATACAATAGTATACAAAAGACTATTGTAGAAAAAAAAGTGTTAAATTATAGTGTGTAATTTAAATTATAGACTAGCTCCTACAGTTAACTAGTAAAGCAAGCCTATAATTTTAACATGCTTTCAAACACGATCACTACAATATTATCTTCCCAACATTGTTTAAAATATCACAAATTTTGTCATCAGACGAGGAGATAGGCGGAGGAAATGGAATGGGCGAGTTTGTGAAGACTGATGCCTTCAAAGCACTGAATGTTGGGTTTGCGTTGGATGAAGGCATTGCCAGCGCTACTGAGGAGTTCTTGGTCTTTAATGGCGAGAGGACTATTCGGCGTGAGTTTTTTTTTCTTTTCTTTTTCTTATCATTTGAGTATGTAGGTACAGTATTTCTATTTTCTTAATGTCCCTCGGAAAAATTCGTGTTTCGTCAGTCGTCGGATTTCTATCAGTTGCCATTTGCACTTGGTGCAAACCGGACGCTCTCAATCGACTTGGAAGTATATAGAGTTGTTAATACTCTTTTTTAACTTGATGTAATTTATTTAAAAAATGGGATGAAAGCTGCTAAAGTCGTAGGCACGACAGATAGGAATATAGTTTTACAACTCTATATAGTTCACACGGCAATAAAACAAAACAATAATAAAGTACTTAGTTCTGAATTCAAATTATTATACTCGATCAATCTAATAATTGATGACCCTGAGAATTATTCCCGAGGTCCCCTTAAGAAAACAGAAATACGGTATCTAGTAGAGCATGAATATATATTTAAATAAGTATAGAATGTGTCATTTATAGGAAATTGACTCGAACTGCACGCGTAGTATGACAACCATAGAAACGGGTTTTCTACGGGTTTTGTCGACGGAAGAATAGACAAAATGACAGATTGTGATTGTTTATCTGTCATTTTGTCTATTCTTCTGTCGACAAAACCCGTTTCTATTGTAGTCATGCTAAGCGCGCTGGGAAGACAGTTCCACTGTTTCTGCGCAGAATACTCGTATAACGTTATTTGATAAAAAAAGATTATAATGTTAAAGGACAGGTAAACCATCCTTAATTACATTCCGACCCTTTTCTCGCGGTCTGTCAGCTTGGGTGAGGTGATAATAAAATATATTCGTTGGTACCAACATTTAGATTATTGCACGTTTCTTATAAACGATAACGAATCGTTTTGCTTACTAATGGTAGTTTTTCATTACCAAACTAGGCATATACATAGATTCGTAAGCAAATTTTACCTATGATAGCTACTTCCATATGGGAGGGTCTACTATGCAAAGCTATGAGATCTTTGCTTCATTATTGGTAAAGATAATGTTAACAGAGAAAAGAGAGTCTTAATTTTAACCAATAACGGTCCGTAAATTATAGGAATCGGGCATATATTGAAACCACAAAAGGAATACCTAAGCTAATAATTTGCTTTATTTCAAGATTTTTAGTTTTATTAATATACAGGGTGTTTGGCAGAACGTTGAACATACGAAAATGGTGGATAGGTGAGGTCATCTGCTACTTACTCAGGCAAGCTGTCCCGGTAATCAAGCAATTTGGATTCGTTACAGATATAAAGATCATCTGCCCGGGCAAGTCTGGACACGGCTCCCTGTTGCTGCCTGATAATAGTGGCGAAAAGGTCAGAAATCGAATTATATTCAATAAATGTACAGACGCCAGCACATCAAGCTACCCGAAACTGTCAAATTTTCCCAATTAACTTTGAACCTTATACTTCAGCGATAAAGTTGAAAATCTATTAAATAAATTTGACAGATTGTAGTAACTTGATGTGCTGGCGTCTGTACATTAGTGTTGTTCTTCGTAATCTGTCACTTCACTAAACCTAAGTACGGTACGCACAGAACGTTTACTATATATAACTTGTCCCTTGACGTCATTTTGGCACCATAGCTTGTCAAGCTTAGTCTCAATATAAATAGAGTTCAAATTGGCGACTGACAGGACAGTGCTACCTATCACGTCACAAGTAATGAACGCACAGTAGACACTCCTCATTTTTGTTTTCAATCTAGATATTTTTACCGACTCCTATTCGATTATGCTGTTGTAGCAATTTTTCACAGCAAAGCCGTTTGTCCACCGCCACTGTAAACGGGGCGTCAACGAGAACGAGATGACGCCGCCGAAGTAGCGATACATATATTTACTAATGGCCGCGTGTCTACCGCGCGTTCGTCACCCGAGCACCGGGATCGCAACCCCCGAATTTTCAAGTACCTAGTTCGGCACAACCGCTAGAACTCGGCCCGAGATTGTGACGAGCCGATGCTAATACTAAACACGTTTGATCTTCTCCACACACTGCCGTCGCACCGGCGCCGTTCGCCTGGCTTTTGTTTTGTCTATCATAACATACTGAACCGGTCGCGGTGGATTAATGATCGCTGTGACGTCACATTCGGTTCGAATTATCTCGGTTCTCGTTGACGTCCCGTTGACGGTGCCGGTGGACAGACGGCCTAGTCTGAAAAGTATCTATCTACAGTAAAGTATCATTATTGTATTATTTACGGGTTTTTAATGACGACCAGTGTTGTCAATATAGCCAACAATAGAACTAAAGATCTCATTTCACTTTTCAATACTTTAATCCTAGCACTCTAGTACTAACATAGACAGCGACTTAGTCCTTACCAAATGGAAATCTCGTGTAACAAACCTTTACTTTACAGAATTATAAACTAGCTATGTTCTATGCTCAAACACAGCTAGAGAACATGATCTATATTACAATAAACGTTGATATATTTAGTTGCCGTTCCGTCTAACTATTCCCAAAGAGCCATAAAAAATCCTGTAAGTAATTGACACGTGTTTCACCTCTCAACGAGGCATCCTCAGGATGACGATTGACTTGTCGCGAACCCGAACACGGCGTGTTGCCACATCGAGCGCCGGGCGCAGAGCAGGCCGAGGATGCCTACAGGGTTTTTTAGGGGCTCAACTGGCTTGCACATAATAGAGCTTAAATTTCGAATGCCATGTCAAAAAATAAAAATGTTAGGCCCCCATCCCCCATATCTCCGCCCCCGTCCATTCGGGGTCCATTCGGACGGTACGGGGGGGTTCGGTATCACTTCAATACCCAAATTACCACTCGCCATCCGGTTGCCTCTCCGATAAAATTTTACCTGCCATTGCTTTAACTATATATCCAGCAATGGACGTCTTCCGTCATCTAGTGTGCTTATAATGAGAGTTTAGTAAAATACAAGCCGTGTGCTTTATAAGATTTCTCATCGGCAAAAATGACGAATTTCCATACAAACTTTAATCGAAATAACTTCAACAAATAAATGAATTCATGATTTTTATTACATGAGTAGATTTGAATATCTACAGGAAATTATTGAAACATATGTGTGTTATAATGATGCTTCATATAATGGAGTTGGTGTGAATATTAACATGCCTGGCTGTTTGCCAACCGGCTAATACTGTCTGTTCGTGAATTGAGAATAATGATGCATTTGGATAGTAAGCTTAGCTTAGGTGCTATGAATAATTTTGTATCTTGGAATGACGTTAGGTGAACCAACGAGATGGTATTACTTGTTCTCAATTATGGCCATCAGATAAACGGATATCAACTTTAGTCTGTATACCTACAAAACGACCAATTGGAACCGTGCACCTAGCTTCTGACGTTTCATAAGTGCCCATGTAGGTTTATGTGAAATAAAATATTTTGATTTTGATTTTGATTTTGATTTTGATTACAGTCCTACAGGGATATTAACAGATTCTGTTGAAATTTATTAGAGTCTACTCCTAAATAATATAGGGTGGCAGGGACATCGACGCGAAAACTGTTACCATGGATTCAGTACATGATTCTGAAATCATTGTGCGGTTATTTTAAAAAAATCTGCTGTTCCATACACTTTTCTATGAAACAGCAGATATTTTTTAATATAGCCGACGTAAAATTTCAACGCGCTCTGCGTTGAAATTTTTGTCGTTCAGAATCATATACTGAATCCATGTTAAAAGTTTTCGCGTCGATGTGGGATGCCACCCTGTATATTGAATGAATAAATTTTGCTCTTAAATGTTTAATTTAAAAGCTTAATCTAAATATTAAACCAAATGCCTCCGTACTTTTTTTCAGAAATAATAAAAAAGTAAGTAGGCATTCTTTGTAAAAGTAATCAATTTTGTGTTAAAGATAATAAAACATAAAGACTAACTTTACCTTATTCAGAATTGAGCCCTTGTGAAGATATAGCATTGAAATATTCAGGAGCTGATTCAAATATACCTACAGTAGTAGGTACCGCAGAGTGGGTTTGAAGTCAAATATTATTTTCCTTTAGAAATAAAACCAGGGCAAGGACTACTTGAAGAACAAAGTCTGTAAGGCACTTGAAATAATTATTTGAAAGATAATGTTATGCCGTCTTTTCCAAAGGAAACGCGACGCATTCAGTGTTACAGAAGAGAGCAAGCCGCAGTTAAATATGTATAAAATTATTTTGCATTTTTTTTCATAATATCTCGGTATAATAAAAAGCGAAAATATTCTTCTACTCTAGTCTCTGAAAAAACAACGCTTGCTGATTTTTGCATTTTCGTGAGATCGTTTCAAATTTAATCAGAAAAAAAAAACAACCGACTTCCAAAAAAGGTTTTTTTTTGTAAGTCGGTTGTTTTGTTTTTTTAAACGTTTTTATTTCTCGCTTAGTATATTTAGTAAGTCAGTTTATATTTGTATTTAAGTTACATTAGCCTAATGTCAACTGCTCATCACCTTTTACAAAATATTGCTTTTCCCGAAGCAGGGACGTTAATCGTTGAGGAGTTCTCCTGGTACTTCACCATCAGCTCCACTTCTGAAAAACTTATTATTGAGTAGTTCTGGTAGCCATCTGTGGTCTTCATCATCAGTTCCACTTCACCAAATGGTGCTTTCCAAGATTAACTGCGCCAGTTACTATAAAAAAACTTTTTACAAAAAAAAACTACCGACTTCCAAAAAAACACTACAAAGTGAAAAATAACTTTAATTTCGGAAGTCGGTGTCTTGGGTTTTGTGTTTTCGTTTTTTGCCACCGACTTCCGAAATTAAAGTTATTTTTCACTTTGTAGTGTTTTTTTGGAAGTCGGTAGTTTTTTTTTGTAAAAAGTTTTTATTTTTCACTTTTTTGTTGTGGTACCTACCCCACACACATTCGAATACCACTACCTACTACCAGTGTCAGGAACTTATCATAATATATCATCTACATACTAAGTGGGAAAAAAAATACGTATTTTGTAGCTAACTCAAAAACTACCCAAGCAAAGTTAATAAAATTTATATGGGACTGATTTGGAAGCATACCCTTTCAAACAAAAAAAGAATTTTCAAAATCGGTCCACAAATGACGGAGAAATCGGTGGACATACATAAAAAAAAAAAAAAAAAAAAAAAAAACAAACATACGCGTCGAACATATAACCTCCTCCTTTTTGGAAGTCGGTTAAAAATATGCAAATCGCCATAGGTGTGCCTATAATATATAAGAAGAAGAGAAGAGTTCCCTCGATTTCTCCAGGATCGCATCATCAGATTCTGACCTGATGACAATAGGACCACCTCGGAAGTATATGTACCCTTTCAAACAAAAAAAGAATTTTGCAAATCCGTCTACAAAAGACGCAGTTGTAACATACATTAAAAAAAAATGAGAATCTGAATTGATAAGTCGGTAAAAATAAAAAGAATAAAATAAAAGGAAATTGGCAGCATGTGCCTGCGAACTATGCGCAACTAGCTAATTGCAATGGCACAAAGAAATTAGTTTTACACGATCGAAACTAATTTAGTTTCTTCGTAAGAAAAACTTTGTTAAGTTTTAAAATTGTGTTCTTTTAACCTTGGAATTTTATTTCTTCTAGAATATTGACGTGACAAGCTTCAGACCCAACTGTAAACCTGGTGTAATAAAAGAGTAAAGCATATTTTGGGGATATTATATTGTGAGAACGAAGGTAATATAATGTATAGATAACGCCTAAAAATCATATGATAGTAAAAAACATCAGGAATAACAGCTGTTTCATATACAAAACTTACTGTAGCCACTACTAAAACGGTTGATTTATTTGACTGACTTAGTATCGCTTCATGTAATGAGTTAGTCAAAACAGTGAAGGAATACATCGTGAGGAAACCGGCATGTCCTAGAACTGAAAATTCGAAGACATGTGACATCTACCAACCCGCACTGGGCTCGCGTAGTGGATTACGGCCCAATCCCTCTCACAGAGAGGAGGCCTGTGTCCCAGCAGTGGGAACATTATAGGCTGATGATGAATGAGTTATTGTTAGAATTTATATAAGGAATATCCGGTTGACCGAGCTTTGCTTGGTTTTGATTTTTTGAACGACGTTTTCAAAAATGAAACCTAGCTAGATCGATTTATCGCCCCCGAAACCCCCTGCGTACAAAATTTCATGAAAATCGAAGGAGCCGTTTCCGAGATTCAGATTATATTTATACAAGAATTCAAAGTCAAAGTCAAAGATTTATTTGCAGATAAATATGGTTACAAAAGTTCTTAAAATGGTAGATAATGTTAATTGCTCGTTTAAAGGTTTAGATTCAGGACTGACACATTCTTTCAAGAACATTTCAGTTCAGAATAAATTCTAAACGTCTCTTTACTCAAAAATCGATTGTAAACGGACAGATAGTCTCCTATATTCCTGTACTTCTGTTGGATCCCGACGATAAATGACCGTTCTCCGAGAGCCTTGAGAATAAAACTCGTCATTTATCAAGAAGATCCGTCTTGGTTTTTTAAATCTGAGAATTTAAGAAAGATATCCTGAAGTCTGTGTGATAGTATAAATGGGTCATTGAAGGATTGTGGATTGTGAGTAGACCAGTCAAACATAGAGCCAAAAACCAAAAAAAGAGTAATTTTTAACAAATGAGCATCAAAGATGTTGGTGAGTGAATTGAATTATAAGTAAGTCTACGTACCTACAAGCTGGAAAACCGACAACTACATAGACACGTCTCAAGCTTACAAACAGCAGCAGCAGTGATAGCCTAGTGGTGTGACCCTCGGACTACCAAATCATAGGTCTCAAGTTCGAACCCAAGGCACGCACCTCTGACTTTTCGGATTCATGTGCGTATTATATAATATTATCACTTGCTTCAAAAACGGTGAAGGATAACATCGTGAGGAAACCAGCATGCCTGAGAGATATTTCTCGACGGCATGTGAAGCCAAGGCAGTAGCCCACGGGCAGCTACTAAGCACTAACCACACGAAAAGAAGAGAAGCTTACAAAAATCATAGAAAAGGTGTAAGAAATTAATGGAGTCGTTAAAACAATAGGTAATCATAATTATGCTCGAGAAAACGAAAGCAAATATAACGATTATGTAGCTATATGAAATGACAATATTCCCTTTGTATCATAAATTTTCCACTAACTACTTAGGTAAATCAAAACAATTAAAAACAAGACCCTGATTCACCCGCATCTGGTAATCAAGTTAGACTGGTAGCCGACCCCGACATAATTGGGGAAAGGCAAGAAGCATGATGAATATGTTCACATCTTCATTAATATTCAGATCCAAGCATATTAGAGTATGTTTGTGGAGGACCTTGCGTGAAATTTTAATGGCTTGTGTTGTCAGTTCTTGGGAGTTAGTGCGATTAAAGGATTTATGCGTACGTCGTCCACAGAATTCTACATACATAGCATAATCAGTCTATAACGTTCCCACTGCTGGGCCCAGGCCTCCTATCTGTGAGATGGATGGAGTGGGCCATAATCCACAACGCGGGCTCAGTGCGGGTTGGCGGATGCCACATGTCTTCGAATTTTTGGTTCTAAGACATACCGGTTTCCTCACGATGTTTCCTTCACCGTTAAGAGCAATGCTTATGAAACAATTAACACAAAGTATAGTGCCTGCTTGGGTTCGTGCCCAAAACCTACAACTCGTAAGTCGCTGCGTCTACGACTGAGCCTCCACTGCTCTCCGAAAAAATACACAAAAACGTGCTCAAAAGACTGGTAGCATTGCTACGTTGAATGGTAATGCCAATTCTTTGGCCAAAGATCGAGTCAGCCCTCTGGTCAAGTGAAGTGTCGACCAGTCGACGAGAAATTTCCTTAAAAAGGAATGAATTATTTGAAGCGCCACCTACGTATACTCGGGAGTATACGTAGGTGGCGCTTCAAATAATCTTAAAAATAGAAAACATAACGATGAAAATAAATTGAATAAACTGTCTATGAAGTTACCTGCAAAACTTAAAAAACTACCCTTAAATGCCAACGTAAAATGGCCGCGCTTTAATGTATGCTTTTTATATTCGGGCGACCATTTATAAAAGCTAATGGCCTTAAACGTATTATACAAATCTTGGTATGCACTTCAACGGTTAACAGAAGAAATTAGTATTAAAATTGTCGTAGTTCAAAAATGTTTTCAATGGATATGATTTGGGGATTACATTTCGCATTATTTCTCAAAAAACTCCATCGACACTCATTCATGGAAAATATTTTATTTATTAAACGTGACAATAAAATGGACAATTCCGGTAAGACAGAATTCATCAACCTTTAAAACCCTGGCAATAGTCTGCATGCTGCATAACATGACAACCATAGAAACTGTACCCTTATTACGTTATACACAATCAATCACAATTTGTTTCAATTTAAAACAAATGGCTAATCCGTAGCTTCATAAGTTGGAAAAAAAATCTGTTCATCAACGTAAATTACGCAATGAATGTTGTTGAACTGTCAAAATTAAACAAATTAGTCATAATCGTTTACGAAAATAAATCACGTAATTAGGGTACGGATCCGGGTTTCATCGACAGAAGAATAGACAAAATGACTGATTGTGATTGTTTATCTGTCATTTTGTCTATTCTTCCGTCGACAAAACCCGTTTCTATTGTGGTTATGCTAAGCGAGCCCAAAAAACCTTGAAGAGAACGACCAGCATTTGGTCTTTACGACGCGACGGTAAACTACACTTTCAAAGCTTACTGTAGTTTTATATACAGATACACCTACTTTATTTATAACTGCCTTGTCGGTCTAGTGGTCGCAAGCACTACTGCTGAGCATGAGGTCCCGGGTTCGATTCGCAGGTCGAGCAAGTGTTATTGATTATTTCTTTTATATTTTTAACCGACTTCCAAAAAGGAGGAGGTTATATGTTCGACGCGTATGTTTGTTTTTTTTTTTTTTTTTTTTTTTTTTTTTTTTTTTTTTTTTTTTATGTATGTCCACCGATTTCTCCGTCATTTGTGGACCGATTTTGAAAATTCTTTTTTTGTTTGAAAGGGTATGCTCCCAAATTGGTCCCATATAAATTTTATTAACTTTGCTTGGGTAGTTTTTGAGTTAGCTACAAAATACGTATTTTTTTCCCACTTAGTATGTAGATGATATGATAAGTTCCTGTCACTGGTAGCAGGTAGTGGTATTCGAATGTGTGTGGGGTAGGTACCACAACTAAAAAGTGAAAAATAAAAACTTTTTACAAAAAAAAACAACCGACTTCCAAAAAAAAACACTACAAAGTGAAAAATAACTTTAATTTCGGAAGTCGGTGGCAAAAAACGAAAACACAAAACCCGAGACACCGACTTCCGAAATTAAAGTTATTTTTCACTTTGTAGTGTTTTTTTTTGGAAGTCGGTTGTTTTTTTTTGTAAAAAGTTTTAAATAGATTGTTTTCTATTTTGTGAATGTGAGAACGCTGTAGGCATAATGGACTGTAGATTTGTTGACCGTTTTCTATTTTGTTAAGTTCCTGGTACTTGTTGAAAGACCTACACTATCTTCCCATACCTATTAACACTGTTATTTCAAAATATTGTAAAAGCCAATTATTTTTAATTAAAAGAGTAACCGTGGAATTTCTTGCCGGCTCTTCTCCATAGGAAACGACCAATTGGAACCTTGCACCTAGCTTCTACCCTCGTAGGTTTATGTGAAATAAAATATTTTGAATTTGAATTGGGCTTTTTCCATCAGGAATTTCTCAGTAGCAGCCGAAGTTTGGATTTGAGCCCAGTAGAAGGTTCGCCTCCGTAATAACATGGGACAAAAAAACATAACTGGCGAAATGTGGGTGTACTAAGGCACACCTCTGCTTAAGATAAAAATGATTTTCTTTCTTTTTGGTAGTAAAATACTATTAATTTCTCAAATACATTGCAAACTATAGTTTTGTATAATTTAGAAGCATTCAAAAAAAAATGTAAATGTGAGTACCTACCATGGAGCTGTTTATTAAGATGTATGTTGACTTGAAAGAGCATGGCAGTTGAGAGTATGTCATGCTCACTTAAATGTCTTGCTGATGCAATGGTGGCGAGTCTGTTGGATCATTCGGTTCCCTACAAAATGGTTGAGCTGGATGGTGCTGATCCACGCGTCATGTTCGTGAACGGGCGCCGTCAGTTGAGATGGTCATCTCTTATCTGCCAGGGCTTAATTTTAATCTTATATTTTCAATTGCTTTCGATTATTTTTTGTACATTGTTCTCACATATAGAAGCAACAAGAATAATGTACCCAGGATTTTGTAATATCTACATTTAAAAGAGTATCCTTGGAGTTTCTTGCCCGTTCTGCTCCATAGAGCTCTACGTTTTGGAATGGTAAACTAGCTTCAACTTTCTGACTAACTGACCGACTGACAAAAGTGCCTGTAAATGGTTTAATTGAAATAAATGCTTTGAGTTTGAACTCTTCGGGGATTACGTGTGATGTTATGTTACTTTATTTATACACAAATAGACAATGATTGTCTGCGTCAGAGACATTAAAACTCACACAAACTTGCTCACTTGAGCAAAGATAAAATAACTTGAGTAGGTATATATTACATATCTACTAACGTCTCAAAGTATTCTCGGGTGCTTTGATAACTTAACTCATATGAATACTTTGTCTTGTAAACTTTTTATAATAAGATCAGCGGCTCGGGGTCTCGGGGAGAAAATCTTTACGCGTCACAGTTTTGGTACAGTTACGTTCAGAAATAAGTCCAAAGCAGTGGGCTGGTAAAATTTTGCAGTACAGTAGACTGCACGTCAGTGGTAACAAAACCGTGTGGTTGACTGTACCTACATATGTACGAAGAAAATTAATGAGGAGGTTAGGTACAAAAAGTGTCATTTTTTAGCTTTTTGAGTAAATTGAGAAAATAAATATTCAAGTTGACCAAAGCAATTTTTTTTTTAACCATTTATGTTTCAAATACTGTTTAAATTTAATGTATTATAAGGTTATCTTGCTGGTTTTGAAATTTTGATTAGTCGCGAGAGTGAGGGCTCTCGATACGTTGTACATTTCTAAGAATCTACTCTTGTTTCAGCCCCAATCGTGTACACTTATCGAGAGTCTACTGTATGTCACTTTTTTAATTCAAGTCTTAATAATCACTGTGATTGAATAAAAATTACCTAAAAGTAACTTTTTGTTCCGGAAGCAGCAGTTCAGATCAATTTTTCTATGAAACTAGTCACTTTAAAAAAAATCTTGGGAGTTACGTTATAGAATTTAACATTTTGAGCCGATAAAAAAAAACCGAATGAAGCAAAATACGTAAATGTCACGTTTTATTCCTAACCTCCTCAATTATTAATCTCATCATAACAAATTTTCTTTTGTTAACAAAAGCTTTTGAATATGTTGTGATGTTCATTTGTTTCCTTTCCAAGTTTTAATTGTGTGGCAATGTAAACTGATGCAGTAATAACCATCTCAGGGCAGACCACACAAGTCCTCTGAACAAGATTTGTCTTGTCATAAAACATGCTATGAAATTATACACTATGCTATAAAAATGCTCGTTGGTCTGGTGGTCGCAAGCGCTACTGCTGAGCATGAGGTCCTGGGTTCGATTCCCGGGTCGGGCAAAGTGTTATTGGGTTTTTCTATCTGGAATTTCTCAGTAGCAGCCCGGAGTCTGGATTTGTGCCCGGTTGATGGCAATAGGCTCGCCCCCTATTACATGGGACTTAAACATAACTGGCGAAATGTGGGTGTACCTACTACAGGTACACCTCTGCCCAACCCTTCGGGGAAACAAAGCGTGATGTTATGTTTATGTTATGTTATGTATAAAAACATTACGACCCACTACACTGCAGTCGGTACTGAAAACTGCACAGTTTACCAACAACTTTGGAACTTTGGTTTTTTGAGGAAACCGGCATGTCCTAGAACCGAAAATTCGAAGACATGTGACATCTACCAACCCGCGCTGGGCCCGCGTGGTAGATTACGGCCCATTCCCTCTCACAGAGAGGAGGCCTGTGTCCCTGCAGTGGTATCATTTATAGGCTGATGATGAACTTTGGAAAATAGTTTTCGTTGATAAATGTTGCTGTTACATATGTATTCCGGTATAAGTTTTATTTTCATGTTCAACATTCACGAAGTAGATACTCTAGTATACCTGTAACTAGAGTAGGTGACTGAAGAATTCTAAATAGTTTTAGGTTAGAACTTTTTTCCCAAGTTAACTTTTTTTTAACTTATTTAACGGTACCTACCTGAATAATGACTATCACGGAGTTTTATTGGTAAGTATAAAGTATTATCTACCCAAAATATTATAAATTATCTAATACAGCTTCTGCTAGCGGCTTCGCCCGCGTGATGTCTTTATAAATTATAGCCTATGTTACTCAGTGATAATATAGCATTCTACTACCATCATTAATTTAATTCATTCTAATTCATAATATTATAACATTACTAGTTCATAAATATTATATTTTATAAACGAATCTCGCAAAATTTTATATACAGGGTGTCACATCGACGCGAAAACTGAAACCATTTAAATCAGCTGTTTCATAGAAAAGTGCAATATGCGGTCAAAATGTATGGAACAGCTGATTTTTTTTTAAAATAACCGACGAAATTTTTCAACGCAAGGGGGTTCAGAATCATGTACTAAATCCATGGTTTCAGTTTTCGCGTCGATATCCCTGCCACCCCGTATAGGTATCTATAATTATATTCAACCAATCAATAATATTATGTTACTTTTCTATTCATAAATAATTATTGTATTTTTTTGTTAAATTTTTATTATTATAGTTTATTTTAACGCTTTCAGTTTTTGTAGCAAGAAACCCTCTTCCCCCAAGAACCCCCAAGAAGGCCATCACCTTCTACTTATAATATTAGTGTAGAGAAATAATTAATCGACAGGATAAATGGACTGCCTTGCACCAGAATACCTATCCGTATAGTAGCTCTGGGGGCCTACCACCAGCTCATAAAGCAGTATTATTTTAATATTACTTTAGTGGGAGAAAGAGATGGAGCTATACGTCCTGTAGAGCTTCATCTCTTCCCACACTAAAGCAATATTAAAATAATACTGCTTTATGAGCTGGAGGTAAGCCCCCTGCAGTGACTTTATATTATTCTATACAAGATCGCCATCGAGATTGCGGACTTTGCTATAAAAAAATGAAACTGCAGCTCTTTGCAGTAGTTATTCTGCAACTTTACTATCTACTGCAGTACTTTTATAAGACCGCAACCACTTAGCAATCTCACCTTATTCAATAAATTAATTATCTGTACTTTGTGATGTAGAGAATCGAGACGTGCTTTGCTTGCAACCAGGGTGTCTTTACTAATGGGTTTTGGTCGTGCATAGCGGGAAAATGTACCTAATTGTGAGATTTCCAAATGCTTCGTAAAGATAGTCTCATATTTTCTCAAACCTTAGGTTTTCACAGATATTATTATGCAACCTTAGTTTTAATATTGAAAATTATGAAAACTCTAAATAAAATAGTGAGTGACAGTTTTTCGTATAAAAAAAGAACAAAATAGCTAATCACTTTTATAAAAATTTAAACGCGTTTACGTTCTCTGTAAATGCATTCTTGAGTATCCTGCCTTATTAATTTGCACCTATTTCATACTCATCCAGACTTGAAGAGTAGGTACTATTCAGTTACAACAACTACACCCACACCCAGCAATACTAACACCCAATTACTGAATTGAGAATTTTTGATTGAAGGTATCACTGTCAGTAATGCTAGAGTTTGATAAGTTGTCAACTTCGAATTCTCAATTCAGAAAATGGTTACAATGGACTCCGATTCGAGTATCGTTATCTACAACTGCTTTGTTGAGACCTAATGGCTCCTGATAACTGAGGGTTATAATAAGGACCATTTTTGGTAGACACCCCGATACTGATACTGAACCAACATCAGTTTAATAAAACGTGTGGATTTGTGTTTATCTGCGGCATCGTACCCACGTCATACCTAATTATTATTGCTTCTTCATAAAATTTCAATGCAGTTTTATTGAAAACTGCTTTCATTTAAAGCAAGGAAATTTTAAAATATACCGTAGTTTCAGTCTCGTTTTCTAGGTACACGAACTGCATAAGTAACTTTGTAATCCTATATAAATAATATGCAATTACAAAGTTACTTATGCAGTTCGTATATCTAGAAAACGGGCCTGAAATTGCGGTATATTTTAATTTTTCCTTGCTTTATAGGCTAAACACTAATTGTGTTCAAAATTTGAATCTTGTGTGTCTGCTAGAAGTACCTTAGAGTTTTGATGATCGGTGAGTCAGTGAGTCAGTTAGTCAGTGACAAAATTAAGGAACTTTGACCTGCAATAGTTCTTAAATTACTGGTTCAAATTTAATGTAATTTGGGAATATACTAAGCCCTCTTGGTCACTGAAAATTCAGGCTTCTAGATTTATTCACAACGAAGTTAAAGGGGGTCAAAAACGTCCTGTATAGCTTCGAGAAAAGATGGTACGGCTGTGCTTTTGTGTTTGTTTTGATCGACTCGGTGGGGGCACTGTCGTGCCCCCGATATGCACTAGTTGAATTATATTTGTTATTGTGCAAAGTGCATCGATCGTCAATATGATTCGATATTTGGAGCCATATCAATATGTCAGGATGGCCGAGCGGTCTAAGGCGCTGCGTTCAGGTCGCAGTCCACTTCTGTGGGCGTGGGTTCGAATCCCACTTCTGACAATATACTTTTTTGAATTTTTAACATAGCAACTTTAATCGGTCCCGCTTGTCTATCCTATTCTCAATAATATTTAATTATGTTTTGTGTCTTTTTTAAATATAATTTATTAAATTTAAAGTAATTATGACGTTTAGCTACAAAGTGATCACATACTGGGTCCAAATAATCGAAACAGTACCATCCACTCGATAAGTGAAAAATATTGTAATTAATTTATGTATACTTATAAAAAAACAACATACCCGATGTCCCCAAGTTCCAAGTTCCCCAAAATGATTTTTCATACATTCATTCCCAACGTGACCAAAACATAAAAATAAATTATTTTTAAAGTTCACATGTGACCAATCCTCGTGTCTCGTGTCCAAAAGTGTTAGATAAGTGGCCTTCTGTTTGTTTCAGTTACGATTCATATTGGACAAGTTCATGGATCTACGTAAGGAGTCAAAGCAGAAGTTAGCCGACAACCCTGACTTGACCATTGGTGACGTCACTTCTGTCAACCTAACCATGCTATCTGTAAGTAAAGTAGTAGGTACAGGACAAAAACAGCAGAACTGATCTTTTTCTAGACCTCGATTCATATTTTAACTTATCATAACATCACGCCTCTAATTCTCCGAAGGGTTAGGCAGAGCTGTGCGTTTGCTTTGGGTTTGTCTTAGCTTTGATTTATGTCATATTTTAACACCCATAATAAGTAATTGCTCTACATATAGGTACTCTATTTGAAATAAGATTAGGTAGTAGAGACCGGATTATATGCAATATAAAAAGCTTTTTCTACGCATGCAAATATGCATGAAAAATGCTTGATATATGCACGAAAATTGGCAGAATATGCAAAATTAAATGATAAATTTTAGGAACCCAAACAAAGAAAAAAGTAAGTTTTCCTTTTTTTATTTCAAAATCAGCATACAATTAGTAAATTATCCTATTATAGGCGATAATAGTAACATTACACATTACATGACATTAAAATTATTTAAATGTTCAGTGGTAAGACTGTGTCTTCGATCATTTAAAATATTTTTATTAGTGGAAAATTCGCGACATTATTACTTTTAGCGCATTTCGGAACGCAGGATCAGTGCACTGCACTCGGAAAAATATTGTAAATGTACCGATAATATGCATCATAACTAGATCATAAGTAAAATATGTTATTACCGCTGAAGATAGCTTAAATATGCAAATGCATATGCAAATATGCAAATGTATATGAAAATATGCAAATGCATATAATCCGGTCTCTAAAGATTAGATATTTAAATAAACCTTTTTTACAGTCCCTTCTTCCGATTTTGACTTCTATTGAGTTGGTGGCATGACAAATGGCAGCTGCAGTAAACAGTTGGTATTGTAACCACTTTTTTGCTTTTAATGCCATCCTTATACCTACGGTATAGAAGTCAAAATCGGTTGAACGGACTGTAAAAATGGTTTGTTTAAATGTCTAATGTTATTTCAAATGGAGTATAGGTACCTAGTACTAGTTAAATTGCAGATTTTTTTTTTTTTAAATATGGCGTTATACATTTAACAATGCAACTAATCGTCGAATACAAAACCTCATCCATTTTTGAAGTCCCTTAACTGAAGGAATGTTCCATAATGTTTCATTTATAACAAAAGAAGATTCATCATAGCCACTGTTTTATTTACAGGGTGGAATCCAAAACAATGTTGTGCCGGAAAAGTTGACCGCGAGTTTTGACATTCGCATCGCACTGTCTGTCGACCTCAAACAGTTTGAGAGCGAGGTAGGTACAATGTTTGTTAAATACGTAATACAGTGTGTCCCTGGATAAACAAACAATTTTGTTAAAAAAAAAAGAAATTTATTGAAAAAAATCGGACAAAAATTTCAAAATGTTTGAAAGAAACGTGTTTTTTTTACTTAATGACTGTTTTTAAAGGGTTTCTTTGTTTATTTGCCATACAACATCAATTATCAGCCATCATTATTGTTTTTATTTTAACGAAATTGACTCAATAAATAAAAAGTTATTATGTTTTCAATACAGGAGAATTTAATAGGCAGTTAAAAAGTAAAAAAATCTATAATAAATATTACGATTTTTTTTTTTGTTAAATTCAATTTTTTTCTCGATGAATAATGGTCTAGTTCCTGGCCATAAAACAAAATTATTTGGTACGTACCTATAGGTATGTAGCTACACACACACACACACTCGCAGATCACAGATTGTAGACAGTCAAATTAATTCTTGTTGACATGTAGGTGAAAAAAAAATTAATATTAAAAAATTAAAAAAAAAAGAATTGAATTCATTGATTGATGTGAGAAATTTCTAAATGTATGTCTGTAATTTTTATGGTGTACATAATAAAGAATTATTCTATCTAAGTGGTGGTGGTTAGAACATGTTTTTAAAGCTGACTGCACTTACTAAACGGTTAGCCTAGTAGCCGCAACTGCCGAATGGTTCTGGGTTCGATTCTCAGATCGATTTTATTAGGTTTTTCTCAGCAGCAGTTCTGAGTCGGGATTTGTGCCCGGTTATTGGTAGTAGGCTCGCCCCCTATCACATGAGATTTAAACATAACTAGAGAAAAATGGCTACATAGATCAGGCCACTTTTAGAGGCTCTTTTAATAGCATAAATATCACACGCACAAACATCTTTCACCAGTGAAACACAAAGTCAAAGCATAATATCATCACGCCATATATTATCATCATTAATGAGAACTAATGAGTACTAAGTGATAATTGATGATTCATCAGTTATCACTTAGTTTAGTACTCTCAGGGATAGCACTTGGCTTTGGCCTCGTGCAGACTGGCACGACGCGACTCTAACGAAACAATTTCTAAGAAAACTTCACGGTAGAAGAATTACCGGTGTCGCGTCGCGCCGTCGCGTCGCAACAGTCTGCATGAGGTTTTACCCTATAAAAAACCGGCAGATCAGTGCCGAGATACAAAAAATGTTTTACGAACAAATAATAACAACACCATTTATTCCAGGCGACACAGGCCCTTAGAAAACCTAAACATACATTTTTTATCATCAAAAACTTGTGTCAATAAATGCACTCTACTACCTATTAGTAAGTCACAGGTGAAGGAAATTAATGATTCATTTAGGGGGTAAAGTCGTCTTTTCACCGAACTCTTGCGATTGGTTTTAAAAGTACGACAAACTACGTGGTTACCTCTAAAACATCGTTTTTATTACTTCCTTCCATCTTTATTTTATTTGTTGCGAACCACACAAGAGTAACATCGCTTTTATGTTGTAACGAAAAGTTTAAAGCTCCTAGATTTCCCAGGAGTAACTTAATAAGACACACATAGAGCCAATCGACCTAGTCTCCTAAGACTACTATAAACATTAATTTCCTATTTCCGAGCTAATAAAACTTGTACATCACACAACAATGTACCATCGGGGCATATCTAAGCTATTTGAAAACAAAATCCTGTGCACACGACCCTTTTTAGGGTTCCGTAGTAAACAAGGAACCCTTATAGTTTCGTCATGTCCGTCTGTCTGTCTGTCTGTCTGGCCGCGGTTTAGCTCCAAGACTGTTAGTACTAGAAAGTTGTAATTTGGTATGGGTATACACATTAATCATGCCGACAAAGTGGTAAAATAAAATTATGAAAAATATTTTTTTTAGGGTACCTCCCCCCTACTCGTAAAGTGGGGATGGTTTTTTTTTTTTCTATACCTTCGTGTGGGGTATCGTTGGAAAGGTCTTTTAAAAACATTGTGAGTGTTTTAATACCATTTTTGAATTCAGAGATCCGTTTGCGAAATATTAAGCTTTAAAGTGCAAATTTTTGTTAGAGTCAAGTGTCCAAATACAGTGGCACTCCGGGAGTGCCGACAGAATTGAAAACTTGAACAAGATCGCCTTGGTGGAAGAAAAATACTTGTATATGCGTTTACAAAAATGAGGTGTCGGTAACGGTGTCGCGAGTTGAATTGTTTATAAAGTGTGCCTAAAGAAGTTTTCACTTCAAAAATTTAAACATTTTCCGATATTTTTTGACACAACTGTAAACAGTTTTTTCTCAATAGATAATATAACCCAATAAAATTATTATTTCAAGAGGAAGGTTGCCAATCGAGTTACCTAATTAAGACCCATTGAGTTTCCGATAAGGGTTGGAAAGACTTAAGATCAATCTGAATAATTAAATTGGTCTAATTAGGTTAAGATTCCTGTTTATCTTCAAGATTCTCGGTCTGTTTCGCCTTCAACTACCCCCGGGAGATAAAAACAAGTCACTCTCGATATATTTTCTTCATGTACCTCGGGTATCATCGCATTTCCCAATACAAACGAATGCTAATTTCCATGTCTATCAATTGTTAGATTTATCGTGTATAATAATTTGAATTCAGAACTAAGTACATTGTTGTTGTTTTGTTTCGATTTCCATGTGAACTATATAGAGCTGTAAAACTATTTTCGTGCCTGTAACTTTAGCTGCTTTACTCCCATTTTTTAAATAAATTACATTAAGTTAAAATTGTATTAACAACACTATATACTTCCAAGTTGATTGAGAGCGTCCGGTCTGCACCAAGTGCAAAGGGTAACTGATAGAAATCCGACGACTGACGAAACAAGAAGTTTTCCGAACGACATTAAGGAAATATTTATACTGTATCTATCTAGAAGAGTAGGCACCAAGACCTACAGTATCGCGGTTGAAACAAATCCTTCAGGAAAATTAAGTAAGTATATGGTGGTAATATTCGGGAAGTTACCATCTGATCTTTACTAACGCAAAAGAGATCTCTAAATTTTTTACCCCGAAACTACAAATCGATTAGGTACCCAATAGGAACCTACATTTTAAATATTCAAATTGTAATTTACATGGTACACATGGGTGCCCGCCGTTTAAATGCACTATCATAAATTTCAAAACCCCGATTCGCCGAGATAATCTTTGCCGAAGCAATTTTTGCCAAATTTGGTTTTACCGAATGTTCACTAGCCAAAATGATTGGTTGGCCTAAAAATAATTCACATGTTGAAATGAAAAGTGGTGAAAGATTTTCGGCCAAACAAAAATGGGTTAAACACACTTTGGTATTCTGTCGGAGAAAACAATAAAAAGTATCTATTCTACCTACCTTTGCAGTAAAATATATAATTGTTTTATTTTAATCTATCATATAAATTTCTTCTAGATAAGACGCTGGTGCGCTGAAGCAGGTGACGGTGTGACGTTCGAGTATGAGCAGAAGGACCCCTATGTGCCGCCGACTAAGTTGGACAACACCAACGCTTTCTGGCTTGCTTTCAAAGCCGCTGCTGAACAAATGTAAGTATCATTAAGAACCATCAGCATTTTTTCAGCCGGCAGACGATCAGTAGCTCCCCAAAGACTCGACCGGTTCTATGGAATACCTGATACCCCTAATTAAGGTTCCACTAGTCGACAGCTCGAACTCGTTGGTGGCTTAACTAATATGCATACTATTTAGTAAAGTTATTTATTTATCTAGTTTTGATTTATATATTTTTTTAATTATTTAGTGAAATGGACGACGAGCGTATAAAATTTAATGAACAGACCTTTGGGCATATAGATATTATAGAAAAACTGCTTGATGTATCTACTCAAAATAAAATTATTTGAATTGTTCAATAAATATCTCTATCCCTGTACGGTTTCTATTTTGAGTTATTTTAAGTTATTTATTTATGCCCAAAGATAAGTTAAGATTAGTGTTGAAATATGGAAGTTTCGACGCTTTCTGCTTGCATACAGGGCTAAGGCAAATTGATATACGGTGAGCAATGAGTAGCTCGCCGTCCGATAAGGACAACCCCGGGTCGACGGCGCGTTGTGTTCCACGCGCGCCTCAAAGAGATGTCAGCAGAACTGACGGGGTCCGCTAGGGCCAATGCCTGCCGGGGGTTCGAAGAAAACCGATAGGGAAATCGTGGCCCCCAGCAACAGGGCAACCGAAGGAACACGGGTGGGTTTTAGTCAGTAAAAGTCTGACACGCCTTCAGAGCGGGAGAAGTTATTTGATTGATAATTTCCAGCCAAAAAAAATAAATAAAGGGAAATTTATAAAAATTTTAGTTTTGAACTTACACCATCAAACAGACGAGTAATCACCATACTACGTTTGTATGGAAGAATGACCGACTAGTGTACCCTTAATGATGGTGTACAATAAAGTATAGATACAGTGTGTTAGGTTAAAACGAGGGACATACTTTAAGGGAATGTACAGACGCCAGCACATCAAGCTACCCGAAACTGTCAAATTTTCCCAATCAATTTTGAACCTTAAACCTCAGCGATAAAGTTGAAAATCTATTAAATAAATTTGATAGATTGTAGTAGCTTGAAGTGCAGGCGTCTGTACAACAACTTTTGTTATGGGACCAAATCCGAAATAAGAAAAAAAACTCTGCTACCCTGCCTCTTGCCGAGTGATGCGAACATTTAGGGGTTTATTTATAAACGTTGCTTAAAGTTAAGTAATGATAAGCGACTGTTTATCCATACATTTTTGACGTTTGAACGTCACTTAGCTTAAGGCAATGTTTCTAAATAAACCCTAATATCTATACAGTAACTATTCCTTTTTTGCGATTTCTGAGTTGGCCCCATAGTGAAAGTTGTTAATGAATAATTAAAATCCCATAAAGTATGTCCCTCGTTTAACCTAACACACTATATAAACAAATAAGCCCATTATTAATACTTTTAAATTGAAATGTTCTTTTTAACAAATGATTTTTAGGTAATCGCCCCTTATTTTTGCTGGTCACAATGATTTAATTGGGGCAGGTAACAACTTTTTTTATAGTACCTTCAGCACCGTGTGGTTACGTACCTACCTAATTAATTTATTAAGCTTTTGGGCTGGTGTTCCCGGTATTTTGGTAACAAGAATTCAAATGGCAAATAATTTTAAAAACTTCTCAAAAATGACTCTATTTACCTATTTAAAAACAAAAAATATAACCTAACTCCATGTTGAAAAATGTCAGAGCACCACATTAGTACTACTTAATTAGTCGTCTAGAACTCTAGTTAGAGTAGGTATCCAGCATATCCCAGCATATTCATAGGTACCATAAATTAAAATTAATTAGGTAGATTCTAAAATAACTGAGTTCTGATTGATTGAACATCTAATGAGGTTACGGTTTCCTATAAATCCATAGATATTTAGCTACTATTTCTTCCTAAATTTTTTCAGAGATTTTTCAATTGTTTGACTTTCATTCACGAGCGAATCATGGTGCGGTTATAACCAGAACAATTGCGGTTCCATTGGAAATTAAAAATAAAAATCTTACACTTGCTTCGTTCTTGGTTCCACTCCACTCTTGTCTTGTTGTTGTTATTGCAAAACCTTTGGGCAACATTTTCACGTAACTCTGAGTACGTACTTATTTCAAGTTTCTTTGAAGATGGCGGATCTTTTTAATGAAATGCCTTTCCATCCTATGTAAATAATAAGTATGATGTCTTTGTAACATCATTTTTGGTTGCAGTTTCAGCCGATTTGGGGTCTTCCCTAATCCCTAAAGCTGGGTACTGACCGGTGTTACGGTGTTAAGCGAGCATTCGTGCAGTCAGTACCTGGAAACGTACCAGGTACTGACTGCACGAATGCTCGCTTTGTAACATGTTACATTACGCCCCGTAACACCAGTCAGTACTAGGGATTGCAATCGAATATTCGAATATTCGAATTATTCGAATATCCATTTGAAATTCATATTCGAATAGTAAATTATAAAATATTCGAACATTCGAATATTACCACAGCAATTAAGGTTACAACATTATTTTGTTGATTACGAAGGCGACATCTAACGCGTAGTCGTCAAATCTCGGAATAGATCGGTACTGCTCGGATTGACGGCCATTCAACCAATCAACTGCCTCAATTCTTCTGCTGACTGCCACTCGCCGGGCGTTTGCTGCCATTTTGAGGTTATTTCACAATCACAAGTACAGCACAACAGTCACGTAGTTTCTAACAACAGAGTGGAGCATTTTATTATTTTGTGAAGTGATTTTGGGCTGACGGTTTATATATAAGTATTTACGGGTTATCCAATTCAATATAAGTATAATTTTTGTTAACCTATAGTGTGCAATTTTACACTAAAATCAATATTGTAAAGGTCAAATTAGCTTCATACGATATAACTTTAGAAAATGATATAGCTGGTGTGGTGACAGACTGTGCAAGCGTCATGACTTGTATGGGTCGTCAAATGCAATCATTTCATCATATGAGCCTTGCACACGGCATTCAATGTGCCTTGGTGGATATAATATATAAGAACCGATGTAATCAGAGTGAAACGTATGAACAGTTAGAAGAAATAGACACAGAAGAAGTTCCAGTACATTCAGAAGATACAGAAGTAGATGAATCAGAAGAAACAGATGAAAGTGATGATGAACAAGGCTTTGTAGTCGATCGCAATGTGATTTTCAGAAGTGAACCCAATCTCAATGTTGAATACAAAGATCTGATTGACAAAGAAAAGTAGTAAAGTTTTTCAAGAAATCTCTAACCAGGACAGTAATTCTGAACAAATATGTTCTCGAAGAATACAAAAGCGCGGGCCCTGGTATTAGACTGTAAAACGCGGTGGAACAGCAGGACGGACATATTAGTTCTAACTTTATTAAAGATTTGTTAATTTTTATATGTGATTAAAAGTTTTATGTTAAAATATTGGTTCTGATTGGGATGTTAGGTCACATACAAATATGTTACAAGTTTCTAAGGCAATAAAAATGTGACAAATTATAAAAATACTTTATTTTTCTGAAATATTCGAATATTATTCGAATAATTCGAATAAGGCATAAAAAGTATTCGAATATTCGAATGCTAAAATTATCGAATATTTGCAATCCCTAGCAGTACCCAGTTTTAGATCCTTAAATTGATTAAGACATACATTCCTTCTTTTTTTTTCAGAAAAATCACGTTAAAACCCTCCACGTTCACGGGTGGTACCGACAGCCGGTATTTACGAGAACTTGGTATTCCCGCGCTCGGCTTCTCACCGATGTCTAAAACTACGCCTGGTCTTCATGAGCACAACGAACACCTGAGAGCTGACACCTACCTACGAGGCATCGGGATTTTCGAAGCTATTATTCCTGCTGTTGCTAATGTGTGATCGTGACATACTAGATACCTACTGAATATAAACAAAAGAGCCTTGAATAATTAAATCTTTGTTTGAATAATAATCTGCTTTTTATTTTCACTTGTTTTCAAAAACTAGCACCGCCTCGCGATTTCTCCCGCGTAAGTCGAGATCCCGTGGGAATATCGGGATAAAAAGTATCCTATGTGTTAATCCAGGTTATAAAGTATCCGTTTGCTAAATTTCATCCAAATCCGTCTGGTAGTTTTTGTGTGAAAGAGTACCAACCTCACAGACTTTTAATTTCAAAATAGCCTATGATCAAAATACAGCGATCACCCTTGCATATTCTAAGTCTGAATATAGAAAATTCCAATGACTGCTCATCTTTAATATCATTTGAACGAACGACTAAAGAACTATACCTATATACTTGCTAAATAGGGTAACCTTTTTACAATATATTATGTATGTTTTAAAGTTTTAAGTAGTTTTTCGAAGCAATACTTCATTTGCATACAAATTGAAAATAAATAGATATAAGTAGAGCATTTAAATAACGATCTAGCAACCAACAAAAAATTACAACTTGCAATAGAATATTATGGTTCCTGCATACAGTGCGAGTTAAACTTACCAGTTTATACAAGTCAATATATTTCAGCAATAATTGTTTTTATAGCACCACATGAAAAAAGTAAACCCAATAATAAATCCGTTTTAGTTTACTGTCGTCAATTAACTCATCAACAATCCTGTGACCGTCAAACTTGTAAGCCAGCCATATAGTAGGTATATATGGGAGCTGATAATAAATATTAAGTAGGTAAAAAATACAATAGACGTGGATATATTTAGTAACCTGTTCCGCTTAGCTATTTTAAAAGAGCCATAAAAAATCCTGAAAGAAATCGACACGTGTTTCACCTCTCAACGAGGCATCCTCAGGCTGACGATTGACTTGTCGCGAACTCGAACACGGAGTGTTGGCACAACGAGCGCTGAACGCAGAATATTATTTTATAATGGATTTCCGCAAGGTCACGCCTGAATCAATTAACTATGAAGTAGATAACTCTAAATAATCTATTAACTGCAGTTTTAAGGCCATAATATTAAACATAAGGTAGCGTACCCCGTAAAAAGGTATTTCTCAATATTGCCTTTTTGGCCACACTCCAACAACCAATGCAGAATGTGCGTGTTGATTTATTATCTTGTAGGTGACATACCTACATGTGATTCAAGAAACAGTTAGTTTAAATTTTTTGATAATCAAAATTAATTGGGTATCTATAATCTATAGGCTTTCTTCTACACTTTATAAAAAAGTAAAATGTGTGAATTTGTATATTATATTTTATTTTATTAAATTTATTTATATATATAGGGGTAATTTTCGGAACTACTGAACCGATTTCGAAAATTGTTTGACTTATGAGAAGCTACAGTTTTGCCGAGAGATGTTTTATGTTACAACAAGAAATTAAACGCGGTCGAAGCCGCGAGCAGAAGCTGGTACACAATATAATACCCATCGTAAATCGTATAACTTTTTTATTTTATTATATTAACCAAGCAATCCCGCAACCGTAAAGCAGGTCTAGGAGCGCCAAATTGACGATCGTCTACCCAGTTAGTTCCTAAACGGGAGCTCGTAAAAAAACAATAAGTCTACGAGAGCCATTAGTGAACGTGCCATAAACTACTGTAATTTGCCGACCTGTTGCTTGTCTTCTGTTTTCCTAATAGCTTGTAAAACTTTGCTTGGCGTAATGGAAGCGGTGTTTACCGATCGGTGGGTAATTAAAATTTACGGTAAATAAGTTTCGAGTTAGTAAAGCAATTTGGTCCTCCACAAATTACAATACTTTAATGTAATAAGAATTCATAAAGAAGAAATTCAAATCAGCTACAACTAAAGACAGTTTCATTTTAATAGGTACAGATTGAAATAATACGGCATCAAAACCAGCAACAATAACTTAGAATTTAAACAAGTCTAGCAACAAGCTGAAGGTCGTCCAGCTCATTCGTCCGTAAGTATCTCGACTATCGCATGAACCCGTACTGTTTTAAAGCGAATTATTTTCTCGTCGACAGCAACACTCAACTCAAGGACAACTGTTGGCGCGGAGTATTGCATAACACAATGAATAACTTAGGGAATCCGTAGTTCCTCTCGTTTGGCGCCCAGCGTGGGACCAACGCGCGCTTTTTGGCGCCCAACACGGGACTTACCTCCGCGATTCCTACGCATTGCGTAAATAAGGAAACTTTTACGTTAACGAATTTGTATATTTAATGACAACGGCATTGTAGCAGGATAACCCCGCCTCGCCTGTGCCTGGTACGGAACTTCCGTCTCACTGTTACGACTGTAGCCTTCAAATATTCATTTGAATCAATTAAAGTGATTCAGGCCGAGTACTTGCTAAGACTTTGCAGTATTGATACAAACATTAGAAATGAGACTGGAGTATCTCCCGGTATAATGAATTCCTTTAATTTACATGCTAGAGTGCTTTTTTGCGTCAATTAATAAATCAATAGATACTTATTGAATATTACATCATGTTATGTAGATCTAGCTAGACTCACATAATAATATGTAGTTTGTGAGTCTAGCTAGATCATGAGCTACCAAAACCCAACATAAAAAGATTACCAAAAATATTTGTGATACTGAACATCTTGAAGTGAAGATAATATACAGTGTTTCTACTTATTGAGTAGGATTAGGTACAATAGGTGGGTATATTAAGATACCTAAATCAAATTGTATCAAAATAATAAAACAATATATGAAGAAAAGGCTAACATTATTCCTAAGACTGAGTAATAAATATGTGTAATATAGAACAATGAACAAACTCCTAATTTGCTAGAGATTATTATTATGAGCCTTATCTTACGACCACACTCAGGTGTAGTGCCAACATAATTAGTCAGTTTTATTATACAGACTGAGCAAAATCCAGGTATTATACATTATAGGTACCTACTAACGATAAATAGTGATCGAATTACCTTAACTACTTCTGTTTAATCGCTTTTTCAAGACTTATTTATTGAGTTTCGGTTTTTATCTTTACATATAAATCTTAAATACAATCTAACACTAAATTAAATGACTAACTAACTAAATTTACAAAAAAATACAAGGACAAAAGGATACTTAGACGTCGAAGTACTCGTCCACATCGCTGTCATCCGGAAACATCCAGAAGATAAAGCTTCTTAAGTTTTCGTAATTTAACCGATTTTATTACCCGTAGTAAGCCATAATGTAGTGAAGATTATATCATACAGAAGCTAATTTTTACTACTACACTTCTTGGAATCCTGCTCACACCACAACTAAAGGTATGGGAAGGTAATAAGGTCAATAGTATTCTTTTTAGTACAGCTAACACAAACAATAGCTATATCGGAACGGAGGCCCGGAGGCTGTAAATCTTTCTCGCAGTAGGTGGCGTAAAACCAGTAGTAAATCATTTTATCCCGTAATATTGGTGTAAAAAACTTTGTTTTCATAGCTTTGTAGATAAAAAAAAAATACAAAATGCGGTTTTTTAATTGATGATATTTCTGTGTACAGCCTAATGAATGCAAGCGCATGCAACATGGTCGTTGAATTATTAATTTAAAACAATTGCCGATTGCTCTAGAAATGTCTGTGGTACTCGTACCTAATGGATGTGAAAATGCTAACGAAGACTCGTTGTGGGTTTCGGAACGCAACTGTGCTCCGGAAGTTTTGAATTCGGAACAGTAGCAAGTCCTTTTGTTCCACGTTCAAACAAACATTTGAATATAAACTCCTAGGCATGACGACCAACGGTCGTGTCCAAAATGGCTTAGAATGTTTGGAAAAAGAAGGAAAATACATTTATTTAGCTCAGACTTAAAAGCACACAAAAAAAAAGTAAAGGCAGAAATTTTTAAAGAGTAACCGTGGAGTTTCTTGCCGGCTCCTCTCTATAGGAAACGACCAATTGGAACCGGGACAACCAATCCGGGTCGAACGACCAATTGGTACGGGTCCGACCAATTGAACCAATTGTAGGTTTATGTGAAATAAAATATTATTAATTTTGTTTTTTTTTTTCAATTTTTTGCAGACTTTAGAGCTTCCTGTTTAACTAAATCGGATATATGTTAATTTAATAAAAATTTAATAACACTTTATTTCAGACCATATTTTTGTTAATATTTTGGTGTTAGTAACAATGGTGCTTAAATAAGTAGGTTAGTATTGTAATTTTTTTACAAATTATTTATTTACGTAGACCTATGACTGTCCCCACCCAGTTTCCCTGAAAGGGACAGTCCGGTCTGGCAGCAATCATTTTTAGAATGCTGTTGTGTGTATATGCCTACTACAAAACATTGTACCTACTGAAAACATATAATCTTGAACGAAGTGCCAAAAGGGCTTCTACTTTGAAAGCAACCAGATGATTATTTTATTTAATGACATCTTCAGAAGGTCCTTCTTGGAAAATTTTATTTGATCAAATTCTCGTTTTTATTTTCTTTCTTTCACGCACAAGCTCGCAAAGTCAACCAAGCCTCGACTTGCCATAACCAAAACGAAGTGTTATTCAAAATGTAAATGGAAACAAAGCCCCAGACCCACAACACACAACGATTCTGATCCCGTTTCCTTCTAAATATAGTGCACATTTCACGTGCGCCTTCAGTAAATGTCTCACTGAATAATATATGAGACTATCGATTCCTGCACTCTTTGGTGTAGATCTCTTAAAAATTGATTACTGTATAGCAAGGGCAAGCTCTATATTTTGTATTGACCTTCATTTTCGTAATGGGTTTGAAGAAAAACATTTCATCTGTTGTGTGAATTTCGAACCTTGGAAGACTCTAATCGACAAAAATAAGTCATTATGGTGTCGTTAGAATCCAACAGAATATATAAGATTAATAATAAAAGAGTTCCGTGACTAATTGTAACTGACTGACATGGTCTAATTGTAGCCAATGAAGATAGGAATTTTGACAAAAGGTTCAGAGAATGTCTAAATCAATCTGCCTAGCCTTTTCCCAACTATGTTGGGGTCGGCTTACAGTCTAATCGGATGCAGCTGAATACCAGTATTTTACATGAAGCGACTGCCTATCTAACCTCCACAACCCAGTAACTGGATAATACTATACCCCTTAGTAAGACTGGTTGTAATGATTTCCCGTAGTTTGGCAAATGTCCCGCTCTTGCACATTACTAAACTGCTTGATGGATACTTCAGTAAATCCTTTGCGGATGCAGCTGAATACCAGTATTTTACATGGAGCGACTGCCTATCTGACCTCTACAACCCAGTAACTGGGTAATACTATACCCCTTGGTAAGACTGGTTGTCAGACTTTCGGGCTTCTGACAACCCGTAACGACTGTCAAAGATCCACGAACGACAACCGGGACCAACGGCTTAACGTGCTTTCCGAGGTACGGAGGAGTCTCGGTATGTAAAGATGTTCACCCATCTACGGGCCAACCCCGGCAAGCGTAGCTTAACCTGGTGGATTGATCCGTACGGCTGTTATTACTTAGCCACGAGCTCCTCCAAAAGGATCAGAGAGTGTGCAATAAGAAAATGATATTTTCTTCTCTAAGAAAATGTTGAAGTTGAGTGTACTATCTATCTGATCCACTGTAAACCTTCATCATACATAGTTTGATTTATAGTAGTCTACCTTTACAAAACATAAAATGCGGCTAGATCCCTTTATGACGCAGATAAAACCGGATCTCACCTACTCTGACAGGAAATCAGTTTAGTAACGAACGTACGGTGTCCCAGAAAAAGTATATCACATTGCTTATTCCGATTTTCTTCATATTGGTACGGATGTGGTATAAATACCTATGTATGAAATTATCATTTGTCCATTGTTTGTCATAGGTCCATTTACAGGCACTTTTGAACTGTCAAGGAATCGGTCAGTTAGAAATATGAAACTAGTTGCCCATTCCGAAGCATAGTAGGTACCTATGGAGAAGAATGGGCAAGAAACTCCACGGACACTCTTTTAAATAAAATATTGGTTACATCATTCATGTTGAAATTATACATGTGAGAACAATGTAGAAAGACGTGCACGTTAGAAGCATCCGTAATAAAAAGAAAAAATTTAAATAAATTGAAAATAAGCCGTGCCAACTAAGAGATGACCAGTCCCAACTGACGGCACCCGTTCACGAACATGACGCATGGATTAGCAAAATTCAGCTCAGCAACATTCAACAACTTAATATAAAGCCTCCTCCCTAATATAATGTTGTAGCTGTCAAGCCCCGCGGTTTGAAATTGACGCACGCTCCAAGTCATTTACTTTTTTTTTTCGGTTTTTTCTGTAATTTTTTTAATAATTTTGTTCTAATTGACGATAATATCCGTCAGGCCATAGAGCGAGGCGGCGGTGATCTCTCGCGTCCGGCCCTGATTCGGGCCATGCTACGGAGCGAGAGGAAATGGGAGGCCGTCACCTCTTTCTGCGAAGCAGTAATGCTCGCGAAGGAGGAGACGGAGCGCGTGAGGGAGAGGCAAATTTCGCGCCCTCGCGCCCCTAACCGCCGCAGCAGGAGACGCCCTGGGCGTCGGGAATCGCAGGAAGATTTCCGGCCACCGTAGGCGCGGGCTTGCGGACGGTGAGCAATGGGTAGCTCGCCGTCCGATAAGGACCAAGCCCGGGTCGACGGCGCGTTGTGTTCCACGCGCGCCTCAAAGAGATGTCAGCAGAATTGACGGGGTCCGCTAGGGCCAATGCCTGCCGGGGGTTCGAAGAAAACCGATGGGGAAATCGTGGCCCCCGGCAACATGGCATAGGAAGGAACACGGGTGGGTTTTAGTCAGTAAGAGTCTGACACGCCCTCCCGCTCCACCCAGAGCGGGAGAAGTTATTTGATAATTTTCCACCCAAAAAAAAAAAAAAAAAAGGCCATAGAGCGAAACAGCCCACAGACGATATAAGACCTTATTTCGCAGTAAAAATAGTGATTTAAGCCGCGTGTACCGATTGTGTACCGATGTACACGGTGGGGCTTTAGGTAGAAACCACTGTACGTAAGAATGGTTGTACGATTGACCAGGTTGACAGATTTTTGAGATTCTGACTGTTGTTATCAAGACTATGATGAATACTGATATAATTGATCTTTCTAAAATAAAATAATTATTCACAAGAGTCGTCAACCTGTCAATCTATTAATATCCACATAACAATCAGACAAAGACCATGAACCATTACTGTTCCGTCGGTCGATTTTTATGGCATCCACAGAATTATATTTTTAAACTGTGAACTTCTTTTATTATAGTGGAACTCGTGGCTAAGTAATAACAACCGCAGGACTCGATCCATCAGGTTAAGCTACGCTTGCCGGGGTTGGTCCGTGGGTGGGTGAACATCTTTACATACCGAGACTCCTCCGTACCTCGGAAAGCACGTTAAACCGTTGGTCCCGGCTGTCGTTCGTGGATCTTTGACAGTCGTTACGGGTTGTCAGAAGCCCGAAAGTCTGACAACCAGTCTTACCAAAGGGTATCCTATTGCCCAGTTATTGGGTTGTGGAGGTCAGATAGTCAGTCGCTCAATGAAAAATACTGGTATTCAGCTGCATCCGGTTAGACTGGATGCCGACTCCAACATAGTTGGGAAAAGGCTAGGCAATTTTTTTTTCTTTTATTATAGAGACAAGTATTAACCGCAAATATCAAACGATTTCCAATATCGAACGAGTATCCATTAAGCTGTTTAGTGATGTGCAAAAGCGAGACATTTGCCAAACTACGGGAAATCATTATCATTATTACCTCTAATATATCTATTTTAGTATGTTTGCTAGAAGTATGTATATTCTCATGTTGTATGTTTATATTTAAATTAGTGAATAGTTAAGTTTTTTATTTTATGTATTCTGTTTTCTCTTCTACTCTTACACACGTTGTCTACATCTCTTTAACTACTTTCCTATCGCAGGTAGGCTGGAAGAGATTTCTTTAGAAATAAGCATCACCTTACGTATTTTTCAGTTCCTTTCTTCTTGTCTGTTTATATGTGTGTACATAAACTGTTAAATAAAAATAAATATATAACTCAATGTGAATTCTAAACACGCCAACTTTAATATAAACGAATGGTGCACTCACGAGCATGCAATTTGTTAGTAGAGTAATTTTTGAAATATTTTTGACGCTAAAAGCAAAATAATGGTATTTTTTTGGCAACAGAAACTTCAAGTTCCTGTGTAGCAGATCGTGTTATTTGAGACAGAAAACAAAAGTAATGGCTAACCAATTGAGGTGGTTGAAAGGTGACTCTTTTAGTTCTCTGATTACTCTTGTCTTTTATGTATGCACGTGTTTCTGTGACAAATAAACCTATTTTTCTTTCTTTCTTTCTTCTAAAGTTCACTCATCCTCTATAGAAAAGAGAGGATTCTCCGACCAGACAGGTGTTGTGTCTGGTGCCCGACGATTGATGTCGGTAAGTCATATACACCGTGAAATTTGAATTACAGTTTTGCTAGAACAAACGTTGTTCAGACCATGGTCTACTACCATTCTACAGCATCCAATAAAAAAAAAACATAATTGGTTTTTGAAAAAACACAAAAAAGACAAAGTTTAAAATTTCAAGATTATCGTTACTCCCTACAACACAGACTCCACGCACGGGACACAGCATTGTCTGCAGGGAAATGTACCTTCAAAAACGAAATTTAGTAAGCAGTAGATAATCTTGACATTTTAAACTTTGTGTTTTTTCAAAAACCAAGTACTTATGTTTTTTTTTTATTGGATGCTGTAGAATGATAGTAGACCATGGTCTGAACAACGTTTGTTCTAGCAAAACTGTGATTCAAATTTCACGGTGTATATGCTGATCACGCGGTAAACTCTGCTTGCGCGATGTAGGATTTCGCGTGACGACAGCGTGTGGTCGAATGTGGCGTAGATGCTGCAAAGTCATCTTGCTTTGAAGGTTTCCACAGGACGAGTCGGTTGTAATAGCGAACGTCATTAAAAGCGCTTTCCGAAGTTTAGAAGCGTGCCCTTGCTGGCGTAAAATGCACACTTAAAGCCACCAGTACACGTTGGGCGAGCCTGGTGGCTGTTCGGCCAACTCAAATCAAACGTCAAATCACGCAAAAAGGCCCAGTATACGTTGGCCGAGCGGCGGGCTCGCCAAACGTGTACTGGGGGCTTTAGGATACTAAAAATCAATTTCCAACCGCTATTACCCGTCCAGTTTTCCCGCAGAGCAATCTCACGCTTCTTACACTTACAATAAACATAAAATATGATCCATACAACCTCATAACTCTTGTTGAAAAGGAAGAAATCCTCTTTACAAAATATTTTAAATTTGAATGCGGTAGTAACTCGATATGAATGCCGTTAAAGCCTGCAAGCAACCATTTTCAAAGAGTTATGACGTCAATTTAAACTTTATTAGGTACCTAGAAGACTGCTTATTTTTCGATTATTTCGAAACCAAAAATGTATGAATTATAGCCGTCGATACACTAATAATTTTGTCTTTTGTTGAAGAAAATAGGCACTAAGTACTTATATAGTACACAGCTTATCAGTTGATAATGCACAATACTAAATTACTTATGTAACCAGTGCGCAGTGGTGGCCCAGTGGTAACGGCCACGACTTATAAATTATAAGATATGTGACATTTACCAACCCGCACTGGGCTCGCGTGGTGGATTACAGCCCACTCCCTCTCACAGAGAGGCCTGAGTCCCAGCAGTGGGAACATTATAGGCTGATTATGCTATTAAGCTAAGTTCCTTATAGCAAGAACCTTACATACCTTACTTAATTTGAGTGGTTATTGGCCCCATACATCTAAAGCCTTACTAAAAATTTGGAAGTTCAATTCGGATCCCCTGAAGAATAATTATCCTTTCTATACTCAAAGGAAACCACAGTTATACTGCAGTATGCCGCAACAGACATATATACTTTTAAATTAATTGAACGAACGAGTCCCTGAACGATCATAATCGAACGAATGCCATCTGCGATCCGACATTGGTCCTAACTCTATTTATCGTTATTATCATATACACATTTTTACGAGTAAAGTTCGATCTCAACCGATCCCGGTTTTAATAGAAAAGGGAAATATTTGACTCCAAAAGATAGATCGAGCCTACATAATATTTTTATCTATGTGATTAGGTATTATACCGACAGATTATAAACTTACGAAGCCCTATTAGATCATATCCGGTCTTAGATAATTTCGATTGGCGCAAGAAACTTATTTTTCACAGTACCCCATAGCATCCGCCCCTGAACTTGGACGACCCCATAAAAAGAACGGAATGATCATTTGGGGGATCATAGTAACCGCGAATAACCAGGATACCGATTCCGTAAAACTTTCAATCTCAATTCGAAGGAACTTCCTAATCCATTTTTTTTTTCTCTCTATAAGGTACAAATTTTGTACATGGTATTTAGGTTACAGACAGATTCAAACCTTTGTGAGAGCTGGAGTCTATACTGAGTTCGGGACCTGTATGACAGATCTCCAGGCTCACACTCTTAAAATTACAACATTAAATTGCACTTACGTACTAGCATTGTAAAAGCTCCAAGTACTGAGAGGAAGGAAAATTTACAAAACAAAAGATGTGCTATGTGTGTCTTTGGAGAGAGTTGTGTGTCCGTGAGTGCAATATAAGTCCTCGCGCCCAGCACCCACGAAGGGCACTGTGCGCGAGCACCTACTTGCCCGAGAGTGTGTGTGTGTGTGTCTGTGAGTGGTTAACAAGGTGAAACGCGATTCAAGATTAATTTGAGTAGGTGCATATTCCCGGTAGTCGACATTGCTTCATAAGTTTGAAAAATTCGTCTGCTCCACAACTTAAGGCGACGATAACCGACTTTTAATTATTTTATACTGAAGATCACGTCTAAACGAGTAGTGTTAACTATCTGAAAAAAATACATATTAAATTAGAGCATTTTTTTAATAACTTAAAACAGGAATATTTTAGATTATGTTTATATTACATAGTGAAATTAATTTGTAAAGTTATGTCTAACGCGGATAAAAACTGAGAATCACGCACAATCTATCAAGTGTATTTTTCTGAAACTTTCTCCATTTTAAAAATAATTTAATTATTGATCTTTTAGTATAAATTAAAATACCTTTTGTTTTATATATAATAAATTAATAATGCATCTAATTTGGGACAGCGCTCCTTGATAGGCGAGTCTTATTACTGGCTGGACGTATGACGCGTTGAGTGAGAACAGTACAGAACACGCAAGCTAATCACTCAAGGTCACTGGCATATATCTGCGTCTTAAATACCGCAATGAATGTTGTTGTACTGACAAAATGAATGACATTGCCGTTGTACCTAAGTGGGTTTCGCAATGACCCCGCAGATGGATAATAAATTATAATTTCCTCGACCTAGGGTGAATTGAAAACATTTACTCCGGAGAGATAAAGAATAATGCAGTAGTAGCGTGTGTTAATGTAACTTTTTCCATTACTGGCGGTGTAAAACCTTTCGTTTGTATTTATGTTTCAGTCATAACAATATTTACTAAAAACTTGTTTTTTCGATTGAATTCTCTAACGAAATACTGTAGCATTTTGACTTTGTAGCCAGACCGCAAGCCTGACTCCTAAAGGTTTTAAAAGGCACCTCGACCATTTATTTTCCTAAAACCCAAATTGTATAGTTGTAAATATTTACCTATAACCCAAATTGTATATTAGGTAAAACTAAAAAATGTCGGTGTCGAGAAAGCAAAATTCTGAAATGTTTGCTATTACATTTCAGATTCTTCTTTTGTATCACTGATTCAACCTAGCTTTTTCCCAACTTTGTTAGAGCGTTTTCGTACTGCATCCGATCCGAATCCATATTTAAAATCCGAAATCAATACAAATTGGGAATGTTCTAAATTCAGACGGACAAAGATTGGATCTAGTGCACAACCCTTCATACAAATAGTACTATAACTACTTCGGATCGACATTTCTCGGATTCGGATCGGACTCGGATTTGTTTCGATTTGAAACAGATTGCTAATCCATTGCTTCATAAGTTGGAAAAAAAATCTGCTTAACAACGTAAATGACGCAATGAATGTTGTTCAACTGTCAAATTTAAATAAATTAGTCATAATCGTTTACGAAAATAAGTTACGCAATTAGGGTACAGATACAGCTGAATACCAGAATTTGCTCTTGTGTATGAAACAAGGCATTTCAATCAAATCGTATCACAAAACCAATTTTACCTCTTATGTAAACATTCCTTCACAGAAAAGAAACAGTCGTTCTGTTTACCCCAGTTGCGTTGACAGCTTGATGTATGGTGCTTGCACTCTGATCACATATCTCTTTGTACAGCCGGGCCGCACTGAGTTATATTCTTATGTGACTTCCACCCTAGGATTGTCAACACTTCTTTTATTGTGATAACTGTGCCTGCTAGAACTAAGTACTACACACAAAATGTTTTATATAAAGGATTTCCGGTATGGAACAGTCAAGTGTTTTAATATTTCAGGAATATTTTTGGTAGGTCTTGATTTCATAATGAAGGTAAATGCCAACTCACTACGAAGAATAGGTATAAAAAGAAAACGGCACATTTCCTAGACAGAATAATGTCACACAGTCTGTCATAATCTTGTAATACATCTACCAACCCGCATTGGGCTAGCGTGGTGGATTACAGCCCACTCCCTCTCACCGAGAGGAGGCCTGTGTCCCAGCAGTGGGAACATTATAGGCTGATTATACCACTATTGACTCTTATGCGGACTGTTTGCAGTCGAGGTCACAGGATAATAAAACAGGGATTTAAGATCCGACCAGATTGTGGATTTTATTTCCACGCGATTAATAATATTTTTGGTCTTCTGATAAACGTGAAATAGAATGGAAGAAAATCTATTGGCAGATTTAATGATTTTTTTAAATAAATTAACTTATTTTTAAAATGTGTGGCTCAAAAGAACCTGAGTACCTACCTACATGATACCTCGTTGCCTAGTCTCAGCAATGTAGCTTTCAGAAGTTAAAGCTCACTTCCATTAACAATGTAATCTTAAAAAACACGAGTAAATCCTCGTCAACAAAACAACTTGGTCAAACGATAAAAAAGGTAATCAACTGACTTAGTAGAAGTAGCCAAGTTAAATTAATACAGCGTTTAAAGTATAAACTTTTACTACCTACTCTAATCTTGTTAAGGTTGTGGCGTAAAATCTTTGCTGCTTCCCTTAAGGAAGCAAGTGATGTGTTATTTAGTTTTTATCGTTATCCATCCGGTTCGAAGGATGAATAAACGTTGGTGGTTGGTTGTTATGAATAAAGACTAAATTATTCATGAGTTTAAGACTTATTTTGCGAATATGTTTTTGTCAACAGTTTTCACTGCTGGATATTCTTGGAAAAGCGATTTTGTTTTCCTATAATATTGAAATCTGTATCTTAAAGTTGTATAAAATAAAGTCGCTTTTCGTTCCAGGCTGTGTGACCGTTTGGTTCTTCTAAACTACACTACGGAGTTTGATGCAGTTTACAGAAAATACATTCCGGAAGGATTATGTGTATTAATTCATATTAAATTTACCTACATATATATACCTAATAAAGAAATCTCGATGTTTTGTAAACAATAAAGGTTACTTTAAGATCGCTTTCTGTAGCAACCACTACATGTTCTTCCATAGTAAATCCTTCTAGAAAAGTTCATATCAGAAACCAATATTTTTAAGATAAACACTTTTTTACAAAAAATACAAACTACAAAGTGAAAAATAACTTTAATTTCAGAAGTCGGTGTCAAAAAACTAAAATACTGATCTAAAGACACCGACTTCTGAAATTAAAATTATTTATCACTTTGTAGTTTGGAAGTCGGTTGTATTTTTTGTAAAAAAAAAGTATTTCTCGCTTTTTAGTGGGTTAATTTGTAATTTATCTAAGTTACATTAGCCTAATGCCAACTGCTCATCACCTTTTACAAAATGTTGCTTTTCCCGATTCAAGGACGTTCATCGTTGAGGAGTTCTCCTGGTACTTCACCATCAGCTCCACTTCTCTCTATGCATTGTGACGAGCATAAATTGCATTGCAACCATATTAAAGTAATCGAATCGCAACCCGTGAAATACTTATGAATGAGTAGTTCCGGTGGCTATTTGTGGTCTTCATCATCAGTTCCACTTAACTAAATGGTACTTTTTAAGAGCAACTGCACGAGTTACTATAAAAAATACCCAAATCGCTAGGTTTGCCTGTAATATTAGAAGAGTTCCCTCGATTTCTCTAGGATGCCGTCATCAGATCCTGGTTTCCGTATCATGGTACCACCCTTGGAATATCTACTATCCAACAAAAAAAAAACATCAAAATCGGTTCATAAACGACGAAGTTATCCGCGAACACACATTAAAAAAAATATATATATATATATACGGTCGAATTGAGTAACCTCCTTTTTTTGAAGTCTTTATTTCCTTTGTCAATAAAACCTAGCTGTTCTTCCTCGAACACAAAGCTATGCTTGCAGTTTTTTTGTTACTATTTTAAAGACTGCCCATATTCTCACAATGGTACCTACGTCTTGACTTCCAGTAACAAGTTGTCCATATAACCCTCACCCACTGGGAATGACAATAGCTACCTACCTTTTTCACAATAGGTACAACGAAACCTATAGTTATGTTTTTATAACAATGTCAATAAAACCCAGCTTTTCTAAAGTTTCATCATCCACGAACACAAAACTATGCTTGGACTTTATTCGTTTCTATTTTAAACTCTGTCCACAGTTTAATAATGCCATGCCCGCAAAGTCTCGATTTCCAGTAACAAGTTGGCCATATAACCCTCACCCACTCGGAATGACAATACCTTTTTCACACAATACCTGCAGCAAAATACATTGCTTTATGCAATTGAACATTTGTCTGCTTGGCAATAAAAATAACGCAATTGATAGGTATTGATGAATTGTCAAAATGACAGGGGTTGTCACACCGAGCGGGCCACGAAAAAAAAATCGACTTCGAAAAAACATACTACAAAGTGAAAAATAACTTTAATTTCGGAAGTCGGTGTCTTTGGTTTAGAATTTTCGTTTTTACCTACTTAAGTTTTTTATTTTTCACTTTTTAGCTGTGGTACCCCACACAAATTCGAATACCACTACCTGCTATGTAAATAACAGTGACAGGAACTTATCATATCATCCACATAACAAGTGGAAAAAAATACGTATTATTGAAGCTAACTCAAAAACTACCGAAGCAAAGTTAATAAAATTTATATGGGATCACTTCTGAAGTATGAAACAAAAAAATAATCATCAAAATCAATGCATAATTGGCGGAGTAATCGCGTAACAAATATTTAAAAAAAAATTAGTGGTGGCACTCCAGGAGTGCCAACAGAAGTGAAAACTTGAACAAGATCGCTTTGGTGGAAAAAAATACTTGTATTGAACATTGGTCCGTAATTTTATCTAAATAAGGAGCACAAACGCGTTTACAAACAAAAAAACTTCCGAAACCTTTAAAGTAAAAATACTTGCATAGAACATTGATCCGTAACTTAATATATATAAAGAGCACAATCGCGTTTACAAAACCTTTAAAGTAGAAATACTCGCATATAACATCGACCCGTAACATAATATAAATAAAGAGCATAATCGCGTTTACAAAAATGAGGTGTCGTCATGGTGTCGCGAAATCAACCTAAAGAAGTTTTCAGTTCAAAAAACTGAAAACCTCCTTTTTATTAAAGTCGGTTATTAAAGATCTTCGGAGTTACGCAATTGGAGTGCAAGAAAGCTTGTTCAGTATCAACTGTTTACGAAGTGCACTCTGGCTGGAAAGCGTTGATTTTTGCTCATTCATTTCGAGTCTTAATTTACTAGCAAGACTTTTTGATTGCCGATTCATTCCAGTGGTTCGCAAGCAATGAATAAAGAAATTAAGAGAACGTTTCATGAATTTCGTTTTCACAGTTGCGTTGCGGAATAAATTCATGCTAATATTTTAAATGCGACAGCAATTCTACCTGTCTGTCTGTTTGTTACCATTTCACGCCTAAACCACCGAATCGATAGTTATAAAATTTGATAGATGTAGCTTGGGACCTGGGCTAGTACAAAGGCTACTTTTCATCCTGGATATTTTTATAAAAAATATGAAATAAAAATACAGGCAAAGCATGTATTTGATATAAATTGTGATGAATGCATAAATATAATAACTTTATTTCAGACTATCCATAACAGAATCATCCATATTTGTGTTAGTAAACAAGTACTTAGGAACTATGTTAGTAAACCACAAAAATAAAACAAACGACATCAAATTGACACATGGAGTGTGATCTAGTGTCTACGAAAAGGACTGTCTAACCGGTCCGCTATTACTATCAGAATGCTGTTGGAGCTTGCTCGGATACGGTGCAATATGGAGGCCGCTCTCTTCCTCATGATGGCATGAAAGTCATCAATCTGAGCCTCTATAAACATGCCGGATGCACTACAGCATTTTAGCAGCCTCAATAACATCCTAAAAGTGTTATTATATTGTACACGAAGGGCATTGAGTGTCCGCTGAAAACAGCTGACCCACAGGGTGCACGAATAAATATATGAATAATATATATTATGATTGCACTTTACAATCAAAATGACACACAATATTTAATCATCCATCATTAATGGCTAAAAAGGCCAGAAACATTAAACTGATCAAGACACGGTGACATTCTCTGAACCAACAAAATTCCTCGAGAGACACTAAAAAATTATGCCGAAATTTTTATTTAAAGGGTCGAATGTTGGCAAGAACGTTTCCGACGAGCTCAGGGGAGACATGAATCATTAGAACACGGAGATCGCCCCTGGGACGAGTACTTGTAAGGAAAATGCTAAATTATAACACCCAATGAGATAGTACAGAAGTTCTACACCTGACCTTGAAGTAAGCCGTTAATGACGTAAATTCTTAGCATCAGGTGGAATGACAGCTCGTCTTCAAGTTTACTTCACCTAGGTTTTCACGGTAAGATTTGTACAGAACTTTATTTATAGCTGGCCATATTTGCCATAGAACCTATGACGGTTGGGGCAGACGTGCTCTTAAAAGGCAATGGTGCTCCCTCACCGGGAGCATTTGCCTGTAATGTAGATAACGTTCAAAGTCGAGCATAACATCAGTGAGGGAGGAGAACCGAGCATTACAGTGCGCAATATCTGTACCTAATATTATTGAATCTGAAATGTTACATAACAAGCGAATGCTCGTCAGTCAGGGAGGTAGTATTGTAACCTAATGCTCAAAATCGAATCTGTAACGTTACATTATTATTGCGTATCATATTAAGATCGACCAAAAACGTTTCTTATTATGGGGACCCCTGTTTAATTATTAACTTTATTACATTTTTAGTACTTGAGCGACCGAGCTCTGCTCTGGTGAAAATAGAGAATGCTCATTTAATAGTATAGGAAAGTTCATGCTAATCCATATAAATTGTATAGTACCTACTTATTCCATGCTGCCCTGTCATCATTCTAATGTCATTATTCAATATCTTGTTCTTAACTTTGGGCGACCGAGCGCTGCTCGGGTGAAAATACGGAGAAAACGAATTTTCCCAGATATGAGACCTAGCTAGATTGATTTTTCGCCCCCGTAAACCCCTATATTGCAACTTTCTTCGAAATCGTTAGATCAGATTTCGAGAACATGAGTACAAATATATATATACTTATAAATATATATACAAATATTGTTCGTTTAATAGTATAAGATTATTTGTTGTTATAGCGTTGTTATACACAATCTGTGAAATTTTTTACTGTCTACCTATCACGGTTCATGAGATACAGCCCGCTGACAGAGAGACGAACGGTCAGCAGAAGTTTAGTAATAGGGTTCCGTTTGGCACCCTTCGGGTACGGAACCCTAAAAATAACAATAAGGTACATAGATAAATATTATTGCTTCTCATGGAATAAACAAGCTTTTCTGCACGAAGCGTAGTGTGAGCCTTCTCCACATTTAAATGTCATGTATATGCATAAGCACTTGGTTCTTACCGCCATGACTCTCAAGGTTTTTATGTCTTTGTATCATTTTATATTTATCTTGCATACAAACTTTAAATGTCTGATGAAGACAAAGGAATGGTTTAGAAAATTCTTCAAGTTTTCAAACTCGAGGTAGTATTCTGACAGTCTTTGCAGACATGTGTAGCTCTTTTTATTATGCAGTGACTTTAAGCCCGGGCTTGGCGGCGCGTTGGAAGACGAACCCTATTCTCAGTGTGAGAAAAATCCGTCGCTTCATAAAATATGAGCACACAATATTTTGCTCTATCTTTTAGAAAAATATCAGCGTCTTGCAATCTATAGCACTGCAGTAAACCTATAAGTATTTAATTTATTTTAAATTCCGTAGCTACGCAGGCTACCAACCATAACTGATGCTACGCAGGCCACCAAACGTAGCGGATACTACGCAGGCCACCAACCGTAGCGGATGCTACACAGACCACCAACCGTAGCGGATGCTACGCAGGCCACCAAACGTAGCGGATGCTACGCAGGCCACCAACCGTAGCGGATGCTACGCCAAACAACAAACAATTAAATTGTAGCTTCTACCTATACTAAATGCATGTAATAAAAAAAACAAAACAATTGTTTCAAAAATAAAATAATTATTTGATTAATAGCTCAATAAACAAATCAAAATCATCATGGCAAATAATAAATAATAATAATAATTTAATTAAGGAACCAATTTTGCGAATAATGGAAGGAAACAAACTAATAAAAGACCCTAGGCAGATTGCTGAATCATTTAATAACTTTTTTGTTGACCAAATACATGATGTATCCAGTTATTGTACGGGAAATACAGCTGCAATTACCAAAACCCGTAATTCTTTGTTTATGCAGCCGGTAGGCCCCCAAGATATTACACGTGTGATACAAAACTTAAAAAATAAAAAAAGTTTCGGATTCGATGGCATTTCAACAGTTGTAGTCAAATTTGTCTCTAATATTATCGCAAAACCATTAAGCCATATAATAAATGTGTGTATAAGCTCAGGTATATTCCCTGATGAATTAAAGACTGTGATCATAAAACCATTGCACAAAAAAAATGACAAGGAAGACATGACAAACTATAGACCTGTAGCTCTTATTTCAGTATTCTCTAAGATCTTTGAAAAAATCATTTATGAATCTATTTACACTTTTATAACTAAAAATGACATTTTATGTGAAGAACAAAAGGGCTTTCGAAAAAATAAAAATATCAACATGGCAATATTCGATCTCTTGAAAGTAATCATGAATAATGTGGATAAAAAAAACCCTATTTGTGCAATATTCACAGACATGACAAAAGCATTCGATTATGTAAAACATGACACTCTCTTAAATAAACTTAGCGATTATGGCATAAGAGGAAACGTGCTAAACTTAATTAAGTCATATCTCACGGATAGAAAACAGTACACAGAACTAGCGAGAATCTGTACTAAAACTAAGCGTGAACTGAAATACCTATCCAGTTGCAGAGTAATAGAGTTCGGAGTTCCACAGGGTAGTGTACTCGGTCCATTACTGTTTCTACTCTATATTAATGACCTACCCCGTCAAATTCGTCAGCCAATGACATTATTTGCCGATGACAGCACTGCTATAGTCGAATGTATGAATGAGACGAACTACGAAGATGAAATAAACAGCACACTTAAAACAATAATAGATTGGCTTAATAGGAATAATCTAGTCATAAATTTACAAAAAACTAAAGTCATACATTTTCACCAGAGGTTACAGCCAAAAAAAGTAATTACTGAATATAATGGCCAAATCGTAGACACAGCTTCAGTGACTAAATTCTTAGGAGTGCAGATTGACGATAAATTGACATGGAAATCTCAGGCCGAAAATGTGTGCCAAAAACTTAGTAAATCTTCATATGTACTATATAACCTCTTAAATAAAATAAATATAAATACATTAGTTATAGCCTATCATGGATTAGTTGCTTCAGTATTAAGATACGGTGTCATATTTTGGGGCAATTGCAGTGAGAGGGAAAGAATATTTAGGGCTCAAAAACGATGTCTTAGAGCAATGACAGGTCTTAAGTTTACTGAAAGTTGTCAACCTGTATTTATATCCCTAAAAATTCTGACATTACCTTGTTTATATATACTAGAAGTGGCCCTATTCGTTAAATTAAATAAACACCTATTTACCTCAATGATTGACATAAGACAACGCACAGCACCAATGAGGTCCCAGTATAAAAACCAATTGCGCACAGGTGGTCATAAAACAGCCTTATTAAAAAATAGCATCCTCTCCATGGGACCGCTTATATATAATAAATTACCTGAAAATTTAAAAGACCTACCCATAAAAATGTTTAAAAAACAATTAACAAAACTATTGCTGGACAAATGTTATTACACAGTTAAAGACTTTTTAAATGACAAAACTTTAAAGGAAAATGTTTTTGATAAATGTACGTTGCCTTTGTAATTTCGAATGTTTTAGATGACATTGACATAATGACATATCGATTTTTGTATGGTTGTTGTTATTATTGTAATTTGACATAACAGATCCTGACATTACCAGATTATATAAATTCTTTATCTAATAATTGTTATTGTTGTAAACGTTTTGGAATATTTTGACATTAAGCTTTTTGACATTACACATTTCTACATTTATATTCTTCATTGTATAATTTGTGAGAGATTTATATGTACTTCATCAAATATTTTGTTTTTTTTTTTGGTGTCGGATCTGTAACAATCTATTAAATTCGATTATGACTAATAATGATCGTAATAGCTGTATCTATATTACTATTTAATTCAAACCTAATATTTTGCATGCCGTAAGGTAAAATGTATCGGGACACTTAATAAATATTCCAACTTATATGTATACCTACATTATTAGCAAATAAATGATTTCTTTCTTTCTTTCTTTCTTTCTTGTTATTGAAACGAGTATGCAGCACAATACATTACAAATAAATGGTTTTCCAACAAAAATCTCTTGTTACAACAGTTCATAAAAACGCGTTGAATAACTAGGGTAGTAGAAGCTGGTAAATGTCAAGCTATATTTCAGTTGGCCATATTGTTTGAAAGCTGAACTAAGCTCGTTAAGCCTGCAGGGGGCTCTTAGCATCACGTGTGAGAAAATTTCTCGAAGATAATGTATTAGGAAGGTGAAGCTTAGACATTAGGCAGAGGTGAAGGCTGTTTTCTATGGCAGTTTTTTGTATGGTTTCGTTTTGACAACAGTAACGAAGAAATTTTGCAGTACTGAGTTCAAAAAGTAGTTACTAACTTTGATCAATTAAGTAAACTGATTATAGTATGTGAGCTTACAAATACAGTTTACAAAGGCGGTGATTATCAAGTTGATAGAAAGAGGTGTAGGTGTCTGGAAGAAAAAAAAACGTGTGCGCAGGGGGACCCCGGTCAGGAACAAAGTTCCTTCTCACGTATGAATTAAAACAAAAACAAATTTTTTGCAGCCGCCATCTTTGATTTTCATTTAAACTTTACTATCGGCTTTAGCACCCTCGAAAACCAAGAAAACGATACCCATGATAAGATTTTGGAAATTTTCGCAGCCGCCATCTTGGATTTTCATTTCGGCCAAATTCACACTTCCTCGCTAAGTCGCTTTTTCGTTACGTGACGATTTCTACAAGTTTACTCCTACCGCAAGCCGATTATGAGAATGGAAGTTTAAGAATGTTTAAAAGCTTAGTATAACCCTCTTTATAACACTCTTTCGAGCCTATTGTACATCTTTTTACACGAGCAGCCTATGGGCTAGATACGAGTATACGCAAAGATCGTACAACGCTCTCCGCGTTCAGTATAATAACGCGTTAGGATGCTGATGGGACTGCCCCGCTTAAGTAGTGCATCGAGGATGTTCGCGGATGCGCATGTAGATTGTTTCTACACAACCATCGCAAAAGGTGCGGTTCCATGGTGCGCAGAGTGTGGAGCAGCTCCAACAGTATCCTAAGCATGATTTCAAGTCGCCTAGACTGTGTTTTCGTGGGTCGCTGTTGTGCCCGCTCACGTGGGTTGTCACTGCGGTGATCCACTACTATTTGTGTCAGTTTTTTGTAAGTGTTACTATTAATCATTTGTGAGTCATACGATACTTGAATAAAGATAATTCTATTATATTATATTCTATAACTTCGGAAAAACCTGTGACCTAAACCATCTGCAGCTGAAGTTAAAAGCTTCGGTTTCGAAACAAACAAGTATCAGCTAATATTTGGTTAGATTCTAGGAAACACCGTAGAAACACCGGATATTTCCTTCCTGGGATATACAGTGCTGACGGCTGCAGTATGAATTTAAAACACGATACTGCGACTACAAACTCAAAGACAATGCTTTTAAAGTTCTGTTTTCTACATTTCTGGTTCTGGCTTCTGACAGTGTACACTTTTGTATTAATTGTTACCTTTTGGGTTCCGTTCCTCAAAAGGAAAAACGGAACCCTTACAGGATCACTCGTGTGTCTGTTTGTCCGTCTGTCACAGCCAATTTGCTCCGAATCTAATGGACAGAATTTTAAAATTAATACTTTTAAAGATATTTAATTAAGAAAATGGACGATTCCCAGCCCTTATCTTAGAAATGACAGAGCCAAAAACTTTGAAAAAATACAGTACATAGTTCTATACTTATAAATTACAGGAAAACCTATAAGAAATCTATGGTCTTAAAATAACATGGTAAATCTCCCGATATTGTGTGAACAAACTTACATTTGCAGTTGGAATGTATGAGAGAACATGTTTTTCAACTACAATGTTAAGTTTGTATTTGGTATAAATTCATCCCAACTACGGAACCCTTCATTGTGCGTGGCCCGACACGCTCTTGGCCGGTTTACAAAGGCTGTGAACGTATGTAACGATTAATATTCCTCTAACTATCTAAACACGGAATTAATAATTAAATCATTAAAAACGTCAACATAACATAAACATAACATCACGCCTTGTTTCCCCGAAGGGTTGGGCAGAGGTGTCCCTGTAGCAGGTACACCCACATTTCGCCAGTTATGTTTAAGTCCCATGTAATAGGGGGCGAGCCTATTGCCATCAACCGGGCACAAATCCAGACCCCGAGCTGCTACTGAGAAATTTCAGATAGAAAAACCCAATAACACTTTACCCGACCCGGGAATCGAACCCAGGACCTCATGCTCAGCAGTAGCGCTTGCTACCACTAGACCAACGAGGCAGTCAAAAACGTCAATACTTATAATAACCTATTTTTACAAAACCAATTTATTGTTCCTTTCGATAAATTCGTGCTACAAACATAAAATCATTTACATATCTCTTCCCTGTAATAAAAACGATATCAAAATTAAAACCATAAAAAGGGTTGCGGAAATCGGATTACATATATTATATTATTCGTTCTCATAAAACAAGCAATGCCATAGGTACCTCTTATGAGGAAAGAAGAAAATGGTTCCGCGCTCAAGAAGGCACGCAAGACCATGCTATTCTGATGGCTACTATAATCATTGGTAGGGCAGGTGACGTGCAGGGCAGGTCAAGGTAACAGATAATGGTTGAAGCGCACATGGTACAAAACCGCATGACACTACTCTTTTTCTAATGTGCTGACATCATAATAGATAGGTATGGCTTTCCATTCACTAAGCATTTTTTCCTAACTTAGCTGGGACAAGAAGGTCTAAAAAAGGTTAACAGGAAAATTATGGTTTGCATCCTCAAATGTCGGTCCCTCAATTCTGAGGATCGCGATCACATACGACGCGTCTCCAAGTTATGCGGTATACTTCAGTGTGGACCACTTGGTAAATCCTGCCTCCAACAGCCTTCACGTAAATATAAAGCTCCATAAAAAAAAACTATTTCTCAGCCAGAAAAAGTAATTCAGAAAAGTCAAACTTCATTACATTGCAACGATATAAAGACAGCTAATTCTGCTGACACCTGGCTGAGACTTGCAGGTGGCTTTGGAGTGTAGAAACTTTTCTATTTATGTACACGACGACACGCTAATCGCGGTGTTGCAGTCTGCTCCAGTTTATCACAAACTAAGTTTACGGATAACATTTTTCATTCTACCGTTGTCCCAAATGCCTTTGCACTTATTCGCAAAAACGAGCTAAAATAAGTTAGTAGTAAAGAAATGGCCTGAACTGAACTACAGACTTCGTGCTCCGCTGTCATTCGGTAAAGTACCAAATTATAGTTAATTCTATTTGAAATCGATGTTGATATTTATTGAAACAAGTCTTCGTGTCAAAGGAAATTAAATACCTACTTAATGTTCCCGCGACATTTCGCGTGACGTATGACAGTCATAACTGTCATGGCGGCGTTCCCGCCACTTTTATTGCGGAAAGCCTACAGGATCTAATCGGCGACACGTGTTCCGCTTCCACAGCTGTTTCCAGCAAATGGCGGAAACGCAATATCGTCCAAATTATGTATGTTTTCACGGTGTTTCCTTTTTTGTTTTTGCTGGGGACGTGAACAAAAGATGTCCTATGAAACTTTGTTTTTTCTCAAAGAAAAAGTACAACCAGGTAGGTTTAATGTCTAAAATGTTGTTGTTTTAATATCGATGAAATTGGCGGAGCAACAAAATTACCTGAATTGTATTTTTTTACTTTGCAAAGCTAAATTCTTTACATCTAAGAAAAATCAAGTGCACTTGCTTTGTGGTAACCTTCATGCCTTCCGCGAGGAAAAATGTTGAAACGATGTCGTCTAAAAACCAGAGTGAAATATAGCGGTGCTAGACAGTTAACTGTTCGCAGGTAGCTGTGACTATTTATAAACTGTTACTGACTTTGAATCTAGCACATTATTGTCTTGTACCTTTTTACGTTGAGTCGGGTCAGAAACTTTAAGAAAAAGGTTTTCTATCCAATTTGGAATGTTAAATTGTGTTATTGTGTTGTATTGGTGTGTTATAACCCCGATACTTTAACTTAAGTGAAGGCAAAAGGTATTTTCTTATACTATTTTAGCTATCGAATAATATTAAAAAAATTGTTATTGGAGGGTAAGGAATCATCATAGACCTAAATATACACCTACTTACTACATTTTTAATTTTAAATCAATTTAAAAAAATCTTGATAATAGAATGGTGTGATATGAAAAGAAGAAAGAAAAAAAGAAAAAACGTTTATTTGCGGTAAACATGACGCAGAAAAAAATTGTTTAAAATATAAAAATGAAAATGAGATAAGGTTGGCCATGCCATATCGCATGCTTCCTGCATGCGATATGGCAACATTGCGGTTTAAGAGAAGATATGTATGCTTAGATAGTTTGGTCATGTTGAGAGGATAAATGAAAGACGACTAAGAAAAGGAGCCAAACGCCAGGAAGGGATGGTCTAGTAGGACATCACCTTATTGGTGATGTTCTTCAGAAAGGTTAGGTGCGTAGTACTCGCAACAGGCGGCGTGCGTGTATGACCAGTTGTATGAACGTAAACGAAGCAAAAGGAGTATGTAAGGATCCTAGTAGTTTGCGTTCTGTAGTTTCTGCCTACCCCCATAGTTTATTTATATATGTATGTATAAAATCTTTTCCTGAACTTTTCAGCTCGCCATTCTTCGTAGTAATGAAACATTCATTCGCTCATTTCTTTTTCTGCAAGACATAAAGTAAGTAGGTAATGCAGTAAAACGGGTGGAACATTTTTATGTCAAATGGACAGCAAAATTTGTTTAGTAACAAGCTTTGAAATAATATCATGGCGCTGTCTCTACCAAGTTGGCTTTAAAGAAATAAACTGAATTGGGCCAATTGCTAACTTTCGTTTATAGTACGTCTTGTAGTTAAAAAGTTGAACACAGCACACAAATGTTTGAGGAATTAAGTAGTTAAATGAAAATGGCTTTGGAGTTGGAAGAACTTAATATAAATTATAAATTTAACAAGATGCGAAGATACTGGCAGCTATTTAGCAGCAACGTCGTATTTTGAAAAAGGAATTTGACAGAGCCGTTTTTTTTTTCATTTCCGCAACTCATTCGAGGTAAAAATATTTTCAGCCAGTCAGATTTAATAATCGCCAGCCGTATTTTAAAATCAGATATCGAAATCCACTCAACCGAACGGGCTATCCCTAAAATATACGTTTTGTCTGGTAGTACCCAGTCGGGAAAGTTTGCGCGTTTGTGGCGACCAGGTGGATGTGAACCGACCAACTTCAAACAACTTTTAGAACGATTCGTAAATCATTTATTGTTTGTCTTACAATGCAGCTGGAGTCCTAGACATTAATGGCTTAGTTTATTTAGCACTTTTCGTGAAACTTTATAGATCTCCGTCCATATGTGCAGGTGACACGATGGAAACAAGGTATGATATATGTATATAGGTACCTACTTAAAGCTTATGAATAATTAAGTACCTTAACATGCCCGGTCGATTAATCGATTTAATTGTGTTGCAGAAAGTACATAATGACATACCATATGGGTATTAGTTATCATGGTGTCGTACCATTATTTTTACGGTTCCGTACTCAAAAGAAAAAACGGAACCCATATAGGATCACTTCGTTGTCCGTCCGTCAGTCTGTCAAGACCCTTTTTCTCAGAAACGCGTGGAGGTATCAAGTTGACATTGATATCAAATCAAGCACTAAAAAAATCAAGCTTCTAAGTCAACGCAATAAAAAATACGGGTATTTATGCGACATAATTGACACTCGCAAATAAATCAAAACCTACAGGGTACTTCCCGTTGACCTAGAACCATGAAATTTGGCAGGAAGCAAGGTCTCACAGCACATGTAAAGGAAAAAGTCCGAAACAAGTCAATATGAAGCTTTATTACACAAAAAGAAATAATGCGATTACAAACTTACAGTATTAACGTATGGGAAAACATGTTTTTCAACTAGGTACAATGTTAAGTTTGTTTTTGGGATAAATTCATCCCAATTACAGAACGGAACCCATCATTGTGCGTGGTCCAACACGAACTTGGCCGGTTTTTTTAATAAAATGGGGCTTTCTAAAGGCTTACATTGCGTTTTCCACGTAACTAAATAAGTACAGTACCTACATTCGCATGAAAGCAAAAAAAATAACTAGTTTAGAGTAATTACATCTTTTGGTTGTTTAATAAATTCATTCAAGAACTATGTCTAAAAAACTTTTTACAAAAAAAAAAAAACAACCGACTTCAAAAAAAAAACACTACAAAGTGAAAAATAACTTTAATTTCGGAAGTCGGTGTCTTTGGTTTTGAATTTTCGTTCTTTGTCACCGACTTCCGAAATTAAAGTTATTTTTCACTTTGTAGTGTTTTTTTTTTTGAAGTCGGTTGTTTTTTTTTTCGTAAAAAGTTTTTATTTTTCTCTTTTTAGTTGTGGTAACTACCCCACACAAATTCGAATACCACTACCTGCTATGTAAATAACAGTGACAAGAAGTTATCATATCATCTACATACTAAGTGGGAAAAAATACGTATAATTGAAGCTAACTCAAAAACTACCCCAGCAAAGTTAATAAATTTTATATGGGACCACCTCTGATGTATGATCTACCAAACAAAAAAAGAATCATCAAAATCTATTCATAATTGCCGGAGTAATCGCGTAACAAACTTACAAAAAAAAAAAAAAAAAAAACATACAAACGAATTGAGAACCTCCTCCTTTTGGAAGTCGGTTAAAAATAGGAAGGTAACCGTTCTAACCATATTTTAATATACTCGAATCTAAATAGCCTACCCTATTTCAGTTTCGGTAGGTAAAACTACTTGATTCCAACTGCGACGGGCGCGTCGCGTCAGTCTCGACACAAATATTTGTATGGCCTACTCGTACAAATATTTGTTCTTAGTCTGTGATATTCTTGTATTATAACGATTTGTATTTGTATTAGCACCCATGTCTCCGGGTGTAATTCTGTCAAATACTAGGGGCGTTCAATAAAAAATGAGAATAAGGTAAAAACTCTTTGGAAGTATTAAAAGTAAATACTGGCTGGTAAAGCTGGAATATCTGCTATATACCAAAAAAATATAATGTTTTTAAGTAATAGAAGTCATTAGTTTGCGGTAAGTTGTAGACTCTTGGCTAAAATGGAAAAAAAATAAGTACGCGCGGTTATAAAGTATCTGTGCTTGAAAAAATTTACCACGAAATGAGTTAATCAAGATTTACAGAATACATTAGGAGCAAATGCTCTGCTGTATTCCACAGTTGCATGTTGGTGCGCCGAATTCAAACGTGGAAGAACATCCACTAAAGATGACCCTCGCTTGGGACGCCCTACGACAGCAGTGACCGAAGAAATGGTTGAAAAAGTCGAAAAAATTGTTTAAGCAGATCGTCGTGTCATGGTACGTTTTATTGCTGAAGAAACAAAGATTTCAACAGGTAATGTGCATAGCATCTTACATGAACGCTTGGGAATCAAAAAGTATTCGTGCGTTGGGTACCCAGAATGCTTACCGATGCGCAAAATCAAACGAGACTGAATCTTTCCCGAAGGTCTTTGGAACTGTTGCAACAAGATCCTGACCATTTTTTGGCTCGATTTATAACAATGAACGAAACGTGGCTTCACCATTACGATCCTAAAACAAAATTACAGTCATGGAAAAGACTATCATCTCATGAAAAATTCCAGGCGATTCCGTGTGCCGGTAAGATCATGGGCTCTCTTTTTTGGGATAGTCAAGGGATAGTAATGATTGAATACTTCGATCATGGAGCTACTGTCACGGGTACTTTATATGCAGAACAAATAAAAAAATTGTACAACGAAATCCGCGAGAAACGGCGAGGCCAACTTGCAAAGATTGTCTTGTTTCATCAAGATAACGCCCCCGCCCGCAAGTCCGCCGTTGCGATGGCTGCAATTCGAAATGCTGGCTTTGAAATACTTGAGCATCCTCCATATTCACCAGACAGATTATTTTCTTAGATGTAAAAATCGCACCAAGTAATTCGAAGACTGGTTTGTGCAATGAAGACTGTTTGAAGTTGAACTCAGAACGTAAAACGGTTTCATCATCACAAAACGGTCTTTGTAAACGGTTCGTTGTCGCAACGCACATCCCTACTAGAACTAGACAGCTATCACTTATTTCGTGTTTTCGGATGTTTTGAGTGCTTTCCCAATTATTTTTCATTTTCAACGATCTTTGATTTTTACGGATTCTGACCCTGCCTACCTTGTACGACCCTTGCTTTCACACTGGACACCGAAGATCGCTCACACGATTGACTTGGAATTATTATAGGTAATGGATTGTTTTGGAATTGTTGGATTGGATATTGTTAAAACTATGGATCGCTATGTGAATTGTGAGATAGCAACTAGTCACTGCAATACACTAATGTATGTATGATTCTATAAATTCACACCATTTACATCTCGTTACTATTCAGGCCCAAGAGTAGATGTAATCGTTTCAGTCTCCTTTGTATTATAACGCGTAGGAAAGTGTGGTCATAACAGAGGTGTTGTTCACACACATTGATAAAGACAACACTCCTATGTTATGAGACGGGATGAGGGCCACTCTATTGCCATTTATCGGATTCGATTCGGAACTATGAATGGGCTGCTATTAAATTATATTATCAAGTATGCTCTTGCTTGACAGCCGCGATTAAAACTAAGTCATTGGTCATCAAGATCATAATCATAGTACGGACAGTAAACTAATGGTATTGTATCTATTGTCAATTTGAACCCCAAAACAAGGCAACCGAATGGAACATTGTAGGTACTATTTACACAAAAACTAGATGCAAATGATGGAAAACATTGATACTTAACTTAGTAGGTACCGTACCTACATTCTTAGTCAATCTTGTTGAGTTTAAAAATCTGTTTAAATTTATTAACCAGAAGCCAATAAAATTATTTATTAAAATTGCATTGCTTTAACAGCTCGTGCGTTTTTTACTAACATCGGCAATGCGGTGACAGTACATCAGTAGGTAAGTAACTGATGCCTACTTCTGCACGCGAGCAAATACTAACTAACTATGATCACTATCACTACATATTATAAAAAAACTTTTTTACAAAAAATACAACCGACTTCCAAACTACAAAGTGAAAAATAACTTTAATTTTCACTTTGTAGTTTGGAAGTCGGTTGTATTTTTTGTAAAAAAGTTTTTTTTTTTCACTTTTTAGTGGGTTGATTTGTAATTTATCTAAGTTACAATAGCCTTATGTCAACTGCTCATCAAAAATACTCAAATCGCCATAGATGTGCCTATAATATTTGAAGAGTTCCCTCGATTTCTCCAAGATCCCATGATCAAGTCGTGACCAAATGACAATGGGACCAACTTGAAAGTTTACCCTTTTAAACAAAAAAATAATTTTTCAAATCGTTCCAGCCGTCTTCGAGTAATCGGGGAACATACATAAAAAAATAAAAAAAGTATTCCGACGAATTGAGAACCTCCTCCTTTTTTTGAAGTCAATTAAAAACAAAGTCCCCCGCCGCGTCTGTCTGTCTAAACGCGATAAACTCAAAAACTGCCGAACGGATTTTCATACGGTTTTCACCAATGGACGGAGTGATTCATGAGAAAAGTTTCAAGTGTATAAATTCATTAATGTTTTGTGTAATTTGAGTGAAATATGACGATGATTGTTAAAGATATCGGAAAAAATCATGCCGACTGGGAACTTTACTGGCGTGCGCGTTACGATAGTACAGACGCCAGCACATCAAGCTACCCGAAACTGTAAAATTTTCCCAATCAACTTTGAACCTTATAATTCTCCGCGATAAAGTTGAAAATCTATTAAATAAATTTGAAAGATTGTAGTAGCTTGAAGTGCTGGCGTCTGTACGTTTCCGTGGGATAATTGTGGACCTCGTCGCGGTCGGAGCCGCTGAAAAAAGCTAGTTTATTATAATTATGACGGTAGTGTGATGCATTGTACGAGACATTAATCATTGCATTCTGTCACAATTACAACTACGTCAAATCGTCCACATATTAACGAAAATATTGACAGTCCTTCCTATCGATCAATATTAAAAAATAACGGAAACCTTGACGGAAATAAACTAATGAACTTTATTATTTGTACCTACTAACTCACCATAAAGCCTGGCAATCGCTTTTAAAGCGTTTCGTGTTTATACAACAACTACCAACGGGATTCACGTAAACATTTCGGTAGCTTATGTCAATCCCATACATTTTTATTACGGAAAGAAGGAAGACGTTTCCTTGACTAAGTGACGCTGTTATTTATGCTTACATTGATGAGCCTAAAAGTTCAAATTTTGTGGTCCAGTAGTTTCGGAGATAAGGGGGGTTGGGGGAATGGTCAATTTTCATTGAATTTCTTAAATATCTTTAAAAGTGTTGATTTTAAAATTATGTAAAAAATATTTTTAAGATCCTCGCAACAAGTCCTTTCATTTGATTATATCATACGGTACTGTTAGCAAAACTTTATTTAAATTTTCTTGTTTGCCCCCAAAAGTAACCTCTAAATTCAAAATTCATTTATTTACGTTATAGTTCGTATTTTGGTCACAGAAATACATATGTGTACCAAATTTCAACTTAATCGGTCTATTAGATTCGGAGTAAATTGGCTGTGACAGACGGACAGACAGACAGACAGACATACGAGTGATCCTATAAGGGTCCCGTTTTATCCTTTTGAGGTACGGAACCCTAAAAAATGTGTAAACATTGTAGACAACAACTCCAGCTATGCGTCTTATGTGAAAAAAAATGTCAATAACTGTGAATATTTTTCCCTCCTTTTGCACATAGGCAAAACAAAATACGTGATTATCTTCTACACGGTAAACGACACAGACACGACGATTAAAGAGAACTTTTATAAGAAACAAAGTTATGAACACGTAGGTAATGTCAGTGCAGATACGTCAGTTTGTGAGATACAGAAGTTAGCGGGGAGGGCAACAAGGATTCAGATGCCATTTATAGAATTAATACCGTGGAGTTGCAACCAAAGAACAATGATTCATAGAGTTTGTGTGAAAAGTAGAGAGGTAGGGCTGCAGCAGTAGCCTGCAATCTGGTCAAGGTCAACACTTACCCCAGTCATGTTCCAAGCGAAGTTTTTTTAGTGTTTGATATTTACTCATGTAGGTATTTACTTAGTAACATTTAAGACTATACTACAATATTATAAAGAGATAAAATTTGTTTGTTTGTATGTAGGGGGTAATCTCCGGAACTAGCAGTCGGATTTGAAAAAATCTTTTTGTATTGGATAGCCCAATTCTTGAGGAAGGTTATAGGCTCGCGGACGAAGTCACGGGCAGAAGCTAGTAAAGTGATACAATGATGATAGGAATACGAATAACACTGCTAATTTAACACATCATCTAAATTGACACAAAATTATTCTATATATTGTATTTCAGCATTTCATACAGTGTGTCTTTATAATATCCACATTTCGAAATGAGGGAATCTATGCTTAACTTTATCGACAAAAAAAACTTTTCTTTTTCTGTTTGGCGGCTTATTGAGAAATTTTACGATTACTGTAAAAAATTATGTTTTTTTTTTTCAATTGAGGTTAATTTTTGACGACGCCGATTGCTTCCAATCATTATGGAGTTTGTTTCATCGTGATAGTTTCATTTAGTTTAAAAATTACACCGTTTTGTTACAATTTTTTTAAATAAAAAAATATTTAGATTTTTTTAAAATAAAATCCGTCACTAAGATTAAACATAGATGGTCATTTCGATATGTGCACATTATAAAGACTCACATTGTACAATAACTATCATAATTCTCTTTTTTTCTTTACTTCTGTTACAATTTTAATTAAATATAACATAAAATCACACCTGTATTACCCGAAGAGTTTGGTAGAGGTGTACCTACACCCACATTTCGCCAGTTATGTATTTAAGTCCCATGTAAAAGGGGGCGTGCCTATTGCCTATTTAATTAAATAATTAGCTAAACAATGAAAATTTAAAAAACGGAAGTGTTCATCGTTGCCTCCGGCAACAGGGCAACCGAAGGAACACGGGTGGGTTTTAGTCAGTAAGAGTCTGACACGCCCTCCCGCTCCACCCAGAGCGGGAGAAGTTATTTGATAATTTCCCACCCAAAAAAGAAAAAAGGCAGCTGTCCCACCGCCGCCGCCACGCCGCCGGCGAGGAAGCGACTAACTATCGGCTATTTTCTCTCTCAAAAAACGTACAATAGATATAGATTCCGTGTAAACAAAAGAGATGCATATACGAGTATTAATAGTTGATCGCTGACTGTTCACACTGCCGGCGAGGACTCGCTCCACTAGTTTGTCGCTGAGCGACAAGAGCTATCAAAGATAATACTCACTAAGCGATACTTGCTCAGCAATGCTCGCTTGGCGGTCATAACTCACGCCGAGAGACCAAACAGCGGTAATTTCGCCCCGAGCAAGTGGTACGAGTAATCGCCCGTCGCACTCGGACACTCGCTGATAGCCCAGCGACAAAACTATAGGAACTACACACTCGCTGCTCGCCAACTCGTTTTCAGTTGCTAGCTCTAATCCCTAATCGTTAATCGCCGGCGGTGGGACAACTGTCTTAATACAGTTTTGTCGCTGACCGTACAGCTACATTATCTTGTCTACAAAGTTTGTATCGCACCGAACTATTGAAAAGTAATTAAAGCAGTTATTGTAGCCGACACAAGTGTCTAAAACATGATAGATGACGAAGAGTATTGAATGCTAGCAGTGGCTGTGTACTAGGTTGTGATAAATCACCCTTTTGTGAGAGCAACCACTATTCGAGGAGTTATGGAGTAAATAAAGATTACGCTTTTGTATCACCCAGAGTTTGTCAATTGAGCACCGAGATTGGTAATCTATTTTGAAGAAATTTCCTCTTTGAGTCTTTGATAGAATTTTAAATAAGATTTTTTAATAATTGACGCGTTTTTTTGTATAAATTTTAGATACCGGTGTCGTTTAGTTTAGTTTTTGTGACAAAATGGAGAGTCATTGTGAGAATATTGAGGGAAACCAACATCATATCCCTGTCTCTTTTGGGCGTACCATAATTATTATAAAAGCTCAGAGCCATCTATTACCTTCATCTATTCATTTAATTGGTAAGACCATCAAAAGTAAAATGTATGGTTTGGTTTAACAAAATATCGCGAGTCGGAAGCTAATAGGTATTTCTCTCTAAACCATCAAGATTTTCTTATATACCGAGAAACAAAGAAAGTAGTGGTGGCTCAGTGGTATCAACCCAGACTTAAGAGTTGTAGATCCTGAGTTCGAGCCCAGGCAGGCACTTTACTTTGTGTATTTAATTTCATCACCACTGCTCCGAAAACGGTGAAAGAAAACATCGTGAGGAAACCGGCATGTCCTAGAACCAAAAATTCGAAGACATGTGACATCCACCTACCCGCACTGGGCCCGCGTGGTGGATTAGGGCGCTTATTAGGTGGCGGCAATCAGCGGCATCGAAATTAAAAAACAATATACATTTATTTTTATTTACCTACAACTTGAAAATAATCCCAATTTCTTACCAATTTTTCTAACAAAATGCGCTCATGGACACGAAACCATCGGTACGGAAATCAAAAGCGACTTTAGTTGTTAGCCTCAACTCGCTCCATTGCTGCGCCGTTCCAGCCTTTCGCCTAGGGCACCAGGCATTCTCGGGCCGGCGCTGGGATTATGGCCCACAACCTCTCGAAGGAGGACGAGGAGGCCTATGTCCTAGCAGTGGTAACATTACAGGCTGATTATAAATGAGAAACAAAGAACGGAAAATTAGCTTGAACGTCAGCGTCAATTTATATCTCTAAGCCATTATAGCCGACGCACGATTAGATGACGTCACGGCTAATAAAACTGTGACAATGACAATACATTACCATTGCCGATACTATGTATCAGGTCGTAAATGTCCTCTGCTAGATACAGGGCCTCTTACCGGACCGATACATTTCATAGTCGCGTAAGGCAGAGTTTCCTTAATAAAACTATTGAGTGCGAGAAACTATGAACTTTTTCTCAATGGAAACCCTAAGGCCCTTTGTACACGGCACGGTTAATTTACTGTACGAGTCTAAACCGCGCCGTAGAAAAAACTAGTCTGTCAAGAAGCTTCCATAGTGATCCTTACAACGCGTATAAACCACGCCGTAGAAAAAATGTGTCTGTCAACAATCTTCCATAAGATTTATACAACGCGTATATAAGCCACGCCGTAGAAAAATGTTTTTGTCAACAAGCACAGTGATCCATACAACGCGTATTTAAACCGCGCCGTAGAATAAATGTGTCAACAAGCTTCCATAGAGATCCATACAACGCGTATAAACCGCACCGTAGAAAAAATGTGTCTGTCAACTAGCTTCCATAATGATCCATACAACACTGACGACCGTGCCTACACACGGGGAATAAACCGTAGTTTTTCACGACAGGAAAAATGTCAAAGGGCCTTTTTTTTTTGGGTGGGAAATTTATCAAATAACTTCGCCCGCTCTGGGTGGAGCGGGAGGGCGTGTCAGACTCTTACTGACTAAAACCCACCCGTGTTCCTTCAGTTGCCATGTTGCCGGGGGCCACGATTTCCCTTTCGGTTTTATTCGCAACCCCAGGCATCGGCCCTAGCGGACCCCGTCAATTCTGCTGACATCTCTTTGGGGCGCGCGTGGAACACAACGCGCCGTCGACCCGGGCCTGGTCCTTATCGGACGGCGAGCTACCCATTGCTCACCGTCCGCAAGCCCGCGCCTACGGTGGCCGGAAATCGGCTCGCGATTCCCAACGCACGTCAAAGGGCCTGATTCCACATTGCACAAAAATCAACTGCATTTTCTCAAGATTTGCAATCAAAGTTACGTTTTACCACTCAGTCAATATTTAAAGGATAACTACCAGTTTCACTTCGCCACTATTCTTTACAAATATAATTTTCACGCTCTTGCACAAAATTGGATCCATTGCAATGACACTAAGCTTTAATTGCCGCCAAGTAATACAGGGTATTTAACTTCGTGGTAAACAAAGCTACTGGATTAGCATTTGTAGTACGATTTACGGTTATTAGTTCACAGTTTGTGATTGTTTACTCCATCCGCATTATCCTTCCGAATAATAACTAAGGAAGTCATTTAAGCTTACGACGACGTGTCATAATCATGATGTTTGTACCTAAATTACCTAAAGAAATAAAAGTCTTTTAGTTGATAAATGTTATTATAACTTGAACGACTTCTTAAACGATAATTTTTCCAAACTTAAGACCTCACAGTGACATCAAGCAATAACAATTATTATTTTGCATGAATCTCTAAATATTGTAATAATTAATTAAATAATTAATCAATCAATTAATTAATTAATCTGTATGACATTGCATTAATTTAATATCTGTATTTTATGATTGTTTTTTATCTATTTGTTGATTGTATTTTATGATTGTACCTATACATTTTGCATGCCTTACGGTAGAATCACTTGGAACATGTAAATTTTATAACACCATTGTAACAGTGTTTTTCTGCAAAAATAAAATGATTTGATTTGATTTAAATACATATTGTCTCATTAACGCCCCGTGGATTAAGTTGTCTAATAGGCTGAAGCAACTGTTTAACAAACTAAACATTATATTGTATTATTTATCCGAGCCAACAACGTCTCAAGCTCACTAAAAGCTGACGCAGATTTGGGCGGGCCGCTGCGGCCCGACACGGCCATAATATGCGCTTAGCTTTACAAAAGCATTTTTTCGCATAGTCATTTCCTATGAAACATTTTGTATAACATTGAAATATACTACAGAATCTACTTTCCTAAATAACGTGACGTAACATCCAAACCGAGCGAGATCGTTTGCCGTGACGATTTTCACGACAGGACATCCATAACTGTGCCAAAATCCGCCACACAAATTGCGTCCGCAGCATTTCTGCCCGTAATTCCATTCGAGGATTTTCGCCATTGCATCCACTAAGACTTCAAACTAAGTGTTACTTATCGTCAGTTTAATCGGCGACAGTTTTTCATGTGTCAGTTGTAAATGAAAGTCGCGTAGATTCAAGCTACGCTCTGCAGGATCTGCTTAATTCATGCTTGAATGCTTGATGTGATGTAACGCTTCTTCTACGGGTCTTGAAATATTGCGTTGGGTATGTGTATGGGTTAAATCCGCAAGGTATCCTTGGTTTGCGCTGTTGAGTTTGGCCAATTCAACTGGGCATTGTCGATTTTCTTACTCTGTGTGTGCCAACCGTTACATCGATTTGAAAAAAAGTGGAGCAGAATTAAGATAAGTACTATTGCTTATTGTGATAACTATGATTACTATTTTCAAATATTTGCAATTACAGTTAAACTCTCCATATAGTACAATACTGTCGCGGCCAGCAATTAGGGCATTGGCAGCAATTAGGACTCACGTATGTGTGCCTCGGCTTCGTCCATCAATGCCTGGTTGCGGCCAAGGCTTGCTTAGTAATTTTCTCAAACAATGAGCGGAAATTCAAACCAAGTAAATTAATTACAAATTCCAGAATCAATGACGAACAAAGAAAATTTGTCACGCGCTAATATTGCTAATATTATTTCTTCTTTACTTTAAACAGCTCTATTTGCTAAGCCAGTTCGAAATTTAAATAAAATCTTTGATAAGTTACCTCCTTGGTTGCCATGAGTCGAAGTAAAAAGTTAGTTCCATTTTTAAATAACACGACAGATGTGAGTTTTCATAGTAATTAATTTGGCCGCTAAACACGACAATTATAGATTTTCATAGTAACATTGCCGGCCACCTACTCGCTTGTTTTTGATCAGTATGCGAGTATACAGCAATTTCGATTTATCTCGAAGAAGGTTGTCAAAATAATGTTCGAATTTCCAATTATGTTTGCAAAAATGAGAAAAATCTAAATGCAAGCTTGAACATGTTGGGATTTTTGTATTTTGAACTCGAATTTTCAATACCGAGAAACAAAAGTACCTGGTTTCAAAACTTAATTTGATTGTAAAATCAAGATCGTTAATAGTCCGTAAAGCTCAGTACAGGCACTAAAATTTAATGACTAAGTATTAAGCAATTTAAAGTGATTAAATACGTCTCGCGTTTTAGCCAAAACAATACAGGGAAGTACCAACTTTATTTTCTGGGTTTTCAGGCACCAAAATTCATGTGGCCCTAATTAGTTTTGGACAAAGGATCCTTAATGTTTATGAGCTGTGATTAAACATTCAGGCTGTTTCGGTTTTCTAACAAAAGGAGGGATGTAGCAGATCGGTCGCATTGCGGATATTTTTAGTACTACCATTTTTGAAGTTACTGCAGTGTAACCTCTGGATAAGTGGGATCTCAAGGGACCTAGGGTTATTTATCACTTAATGAGGATTTTCATTTACCCACTTTCCCAAATAGTCAGATTTAAAACGACGGTTGTCTTATTTACAGAGGTCCCCCGCTAAGACAGGTCGATGTGTGCCGTATTTTATGTCATCATCATCATCATTTCAGCTGGACATAGGCCTCCCCCAAGCACCTCCACTTCGACCGATTCTGTGCTTTCCGCATCCAGCGGATTCCTGCGGCCTTCACAAGGTCATCGGTCCATCTTGTGGGAGGCCTTCCAACGCTACGTCTTCCGGTACGCGGTCGCCACTCCAGAACCTTTCGGCCCCATCGGCCATCCGTTCTGCGAGCAATGTGCCCTGCCGTTTGCCTTTTTTATGTATATAAAGGTAAAAATGTTAATTAAAAATGCCATTAAAACGACAGTTGTCTTATTCACAGAGGCCCCCGCTAAGACAGGTCGAAATTTACTGTTTTTAATGTATATAAAGGTGAAAATGTTAATTAAAAATGCCATTAAAATGTCCAGACCAATTTTCAAAATGATAAATTATTATTATTAGTTGTCTTACTTATGCAGGCTATTGAACTACAAAGTATCAATTATACAGGTAAAAATCGAAAAAAAACTGATAAATGCATACTTATGTAGTTATAGGGTTTAATTCTGTACCTTCAGTGAAAAGTGATATATCTTGACCTATATCAATTTTAATATTCTTACAAAAGTTTAACAGTAAAAAAAATGCAATTTTTTGGTCTAATTGGAACCCCTCTAAGATTAAAATTGAGTAAGTTTATTTTGGTGTAAAGTGCTTTAACTAAGCATTTTTTACATTTGTAATAAAATACATTTTAAATAATATCAATGTAAACTGAACAAATATTTCAAGTTCCTTAATGTATATTAATACAAATATGTGACTCTTATTACGCGATCTATGTGAATAAGTACAAACTGACATATTTAGGTACACATAATCATCCAACACCAACCAATAAATAATGTGTAAAATGGTTCAAGTCATTTTAAATTAATTTACACATAAAACGACTTTAATATATGTTGTGTTAGGTGATATAACTGGATTTCTTTTTAAATTATAAAAAACTATACAGATTAATCTGTTTCTTCTTACACTAAATCGTGCTCTAAGATATTGTTTACCAATGTCAGTTTTTTTTAAAACTTTAACATAAATTTTCTCAAAATCATGATTTTCCAGTTACATCACTTTTCACTGAAGGTACAGAATTATTCCCAGTAACATCTTTCCGCTCGGTTTCCTGCAATTTAAATCTAAATCTAAAAAAAACTAAATAATGGGAGTGATTTCGTGAAAAGGGACGGAAGTGTGTCACAGGAAGCCGGGGAAGCGCACACTATTTGATTTGACCAATGAGCACGTGCGGTGCTAGAGTTAGTAAGAAACGACCTTGACGAGGTTGCCCCTTTAATGTTTGTTATTACCGATGTTCCTTATTATTACCAAGGTGAGATGTCAGATGTTACACATCATATGCGAGTACAGTAAGGCTCGCTCGTTTTTGAAGTGAAAACTTCTTTAGGCGCGTTGGGTATTTTTGAGATGGGACTAAACCATTGATTTCGCGACACTCACTGTGACGACACCTCATTTTTGTAAACGCGATTGAGCTCTTTATTTATACTACGTTACGGATCAATGTTCTATGCAAGTATTTTTACTTTAAAGGTTTCGGAAGTATTTTTTTTTTTGTAAATGCTATTGTGCTCTTTATTTAGATAAGGTTATGGACCAATGTTCTATACAAGTATTTTTCTTCCACCAAGGCGATCTTATTTAAGTTTTCACCTCTGTCGGCACTCCCGGAGTGCCACAAGTTTTTTTTTTTGTTTTTCTTGTTTAGATATCAATTCCCATAACAACTGTGAAGTTTACATAAAGAAAACTGATACATATTTCAAATGACTACATTACCTGCAATTGATGACCCCAAAAAAAAACTCATTTTAATTTATTTTTTGTTAGGTCAAGATTATATACATATTTTCGCTATAGTTTCGCTAGCTAATTTGATTTGACCCTGTACCTTTACACCTCCGCTATTTTGTTACAAGATAATCTAGGTGCTGGTAGCCATTGAACCCTACTCTCAAATAAAGTGAGTCCTTTATTTATGTAAGATGGGAACAAATTGTAAGACTCAACTGACTGGAACTGTTTACTGAAAAAAGGTGTGAGCTTAGGACTAAAATGATGAGGATATTTTTACAATGTCGTTAAGGAAAACTTTTTGTTACTTGTATTTTTGATCTCTATATTCTATTTAGACCGACGACGTTACGTCAAGAGAACAGCAGCTTCCCCTTTGTCTCTAATTTAATAAAATTAGACGATAAAGAACTCATTTCAATGGTTTTTCGGAACTCGAAACGTAGTGGACTAAAGGCTCCCGCAAACAGGCGCGACGTGACATCGCAACGCAACTTTCATAAAACTATTTCTAAGAAAACTTCACGGTGGAACAATTACCGCTGTCGCGTCGCGCAGCAAGTCGCGCCTGTCTACACGAGCCTTTAAGCTTCGTGCAGACTAGCGCGACGCGACTGCACAACGCGACTGCGTGACGTGACAGCGCAACGCGATAGTGCGACGCGACAGCGCAACGCGTCAGCGCAACGAACAGCGCGACGCGACTCGAACAAAACAATTTCTAAGAAAACTTCACCGTAGAACAATTACCGATGTCGCGTCGCGCCAGTCTGCACGACGCCTTAGCCTTATAAATGGCATTCTATAATAACTTTATACCTATTTAGATAAAAACAAAACCCATTTTATACCAGTACCCTAATTACATTGCACTATCAATCACAATCTGAATGATTTTGAAAGATATTGCTAATCCATTGCTTCATATGTTTGAAAAATGTGTCTGCTCAACAACGTAATAACGCAATGAATGTTGTTGAACTGTCAAAATGAAAACCATTGCTACTGTAAATGTGTTACGCAATTACCCTGCAGTTTGTAGAAAAAAAAACAGTGGCACTCCGAGAGTGCCGACAGAAGTGTAAACTTGAACAAGATCGCCTTGGTGGAAGAAAAATACTTGTATAGAACATTGATCCATAACCTTGTCTAAATAAAGAGCACAATCGCGTTAACAAAAAAAATACTTCCAAAACCTTTAAAGTAAAAATACTTGCATAAAAATGTAGAATGTGGGATTGTGGGGCAAGTAAAATGCTTTTAAAACATTTACAAATGGTTTATTGTAATTTAATACCGGAACCGTTACAATGTGAAAAAACCTCTTATATAATTTTGCTCATCTTCGCGTCATAAACTCCGACCCAGAACTGACTGACATTTCCCTACTTCCTTCCTTCATTCTTTCCTCTCCTTCCCTCACTGTCGTTCCTTCTCTTTCACACGCGTTCCGTTCCATTCTTCATAGATAAACACTAAAACACTCATCCTACATTCGGTCATCCTGCTCTCATATCTGTCCCCAGATATGCATACTTTCCACACCCTCACTGCAACTGACAACTTTCCAAATTCACCATACCTTAACTTAAAACAAGTTACTACCCAACCCTTTAAGTTTTAAACTTTACACAAAGCTTAAATTAGAACATAGTACCATATTTTATAATAGAATCTAAATTCTCGTCACTATTATATCAGCTTACAAAATAAAATAAAAACAGTTTCTATTTTTAATTACAAAAACAACCTTGTACTATCCAAACTCAATGTATCACATAGTGGTAACACATAACCTGGTATTCGTAAGGATACTGAGCAGTGCTTTTTGGATAAAGACAACAAAAGACACACAAAACACCTCCAAAAAAAATGAATAAACAACCAACAAACAACACTCCTTTCATTCGTCCTTACCTGGCCATTTTTTCATGTTATCTGCTGAACTAGATGTTCTCTTTGGCCCTTCCGTGGTATCATACAATTTCTCAACATCGTATCTGTCATTTCGCTTGACCTTAGTAATCTTATAGGGTCCAAGGAATTTAGGTTTCACTTTTAGACCTGGGCCGAACTGAGTTCTCTTGATTGCAACTAAATCATCTAACTCATACGCTGAACTAGGTTTTCTCTTCTCATTATAAGTCTTCTTATTCTCATCTTGTACTTTTTGAATTTGTTGCTTGGCTTTCAGCCTCAAGTTCTCTCTAGTTTCATCATAACTGCTGATTACTTCTTGTTGTAATAGGGTAACTATATCAATATCCTCTTTACATCTCATTTTTGTTCCAATCAGTAATTGGAATGGAGTGGTGTCTATAGATCTCTGGTAGGTACTATTAAGGGCTCTCTGTACACGACTCACATGCTTGTACCACAGAGATTTATCCTCTATACACAGCTTGGTTAACATAGGTATTAATATACGATGAATTCTCTCTACCTGTCCATTCCCTCGAGGCACTCCAGTAGTAATCTTGACATGCTGAATATCTTCTTCTTTACAATACTCTTCAAATTCGCCACTAGTGAAAGCTGTGCCTCTGTCTGTTATCATCCTAGTAGGGTTACCAAAAACCTGCTGATGAAATCTTAATTTATTTAACACTTCTGCACTTGTTGTGGACTTGGTAGGAAAAAGCCATGTAAACTTCGTAAACGCATCAATCATGGTAAGTATATAGTTATATTGTTTTCTTGTTTCAGTAAATGGTCCTACATGATCTAAATGCAATGTATGCAGCGGTATTCCTTCTTTATCTAAAGGATTCAGATATCCCTCCTGTTTTCCTTCTTTTCTTGTCGCTAATAAACAAGGTATACAACTTAAAACTACTTCTTCTATTCTCTTATCCATGTTTCTAATGTAGTAATCTTTTCCTATAGCTTCTTTCATCTTTCTTATTGAAAAGTGACCGTTTAGGTGCACTCTCTTTATTATTTCTTTCTCCATAATCTTCGGAACTACTAATCGTTTCTCTTCACCTTTGTACAAAATACCGTTATCAATCCAGAAGTCATGATATTGACCTTCTTTCAAAATCAGCTGTTTTATAGCATTGAGTTCTTCATCTGTTTCCTGTCTTAGTCTTATTTCTTCTTGCAGGCTCACAACCGCAACAAATGGGTTTCTGCTGAGAGCATCTGCATGTTGCATCTTACTGCCAGCTCGGTGTTCAATCACGTAGTCATATTCATCTAGCATGAATGCCCATCTAGCCACTTTTGCCGTCAAATCCTTCTTCTTTAATGTCTGTTCAAAAGCTTTACAATCTGTAACAATTTTAAAAGGAATTCCATATAAATAATGTCTAAATTTCCTGACAGCTTCCACAACAGCAAGTGCTTCCAGCTCGTAGCTCGAGTATTTACTTTCAGCATCAGACGTCTTATGACTCATGTAATGCACCGGATGCAGCTGTCCATCTGGATGCATTTGTAGTAATATTGCGGCCAAACCATGACTGGATGCATCGGTGTGTAACTCCGTTGGTAAGTTAGGGTTGTAGATTTTCAATACTGGATCACTGGTCAGCTTTTCCTTCAATAAATTGAAAGCACATTGTTGTTCGTCTTCAAATTTAAATGGAACATCCTTTCTTAACAAATTCGTTAATGGTCTAGCAATCTTAGCATAATCCTTGATGTATTTCCTGAAATAAGATGTTAGACCAATGAAACTCATAACTTGTTTCACATTTTTAGGTTCAGGGTACCTTGCGACGGCTTGCACTTTTTCTGGGCTTGGTCTAACTTCACCATTCTTAATCAAATGACCCAGATATTCAATCTCACGGCTAATCAATTTCACCTTTTTCCAATTTACCTCAAGTCCATGTTGTGAGGCTACTTCTAACACCTGAGTAAGTCTCTCCAGTGCTTGTAATTCAGTCTCAGCTGGAATTACAATATCGTCGATAAATATCGCCATAATTCGTTTTGCTATCAATTCTCTGAAAATAATGGAGACAAATCTCATAAAATATTTAGGCGATATGGACAAACCAAAAGGAGCACGCAGAAATTCGAATTGCCCATGATGAGTTATGAAAGATGTATATTGCACTGACTCCTTGCTTAACCTTAGATGAAAAAATGCGTTTTTAAGGTCCAAGACGCTAAATATTTTTGCATCTCTCAAATTATCAATTAAATCGTCAATGATTGGTAACGGGAATTCATCTTTTATAATTTTTTTATTCAGTAATCGGTAATCCACGCAAATTCTGGTAGACCCATCTTTTTTTTTCACAAGTACCAAAGGACTAGAATATTCGGAAAAACTCACCTGTATTATTCCATTTTGCAACCATTCATCTATTTGTTGCTCTACTACCTTTTGCTCCATGTGGGATATCCTTCGTGGTCGCTGGGCTATTGGCACATCGTCTTTTAACACTATCTTCATCTCGATAGGAGCTTCTCTCGTCTGAACTGGCTTGTACTCTTCAATCAGCCGCTCAACTTCCGTCTTTATGCTGGGATTGGAGATATGACCTGTAACATCCACATCTCTCACACAACAATTCACCCTTGACAACCATTCGTCATCTTGTGACAAAAACAACACAGCACCCTCACGAACTACCATCACAACATTTTGCAAAAATTCCTGCCCAATAATAAGTTTGTAGGGCATGGACCCTTTAGGTACTATATGAAATATTACATCTGAATAACTCTTGTTGTCTATTTGTAAACATAGCATAATCTTTCCGTACGATCTTACTTTCGACAGTCCAAGTCCGGATAACATCGTATTATCGTTTCGACACGGCATATTTAACTCGTTCCACAGTTCCTCACATATTAGATTAACGTCACTGCCAGTATCTACCAACGCACTTATGGTTTTATCACTTATTTTTACGAATTTCATCGCCTTATTAAGCCGGTCATTCGGTTTGTTTACAATCTCCCTGACATCTACGTCATCTGTCATCCTGCAACCGTCTTCATGGCCGCCCGATCCGTCTTCGGGTGCCGTCGTCATCCCGAACATAGCCGAACATGCGGCCGAATGCTTCTTCGTACCGGCGTCGTCGAACTGCTTTACCGACGAGCGCACCTGCGATGACTGCTGATTGGTCGGTAAGGCCGCTCTTGGCTGTTTTATCGACATTGCTGTCCCAACCGAACTTCCGCCGCTTCCTGCTGCGCTCTGACTTGTGCATTGAGGGCTAATATGGCCGAATTGGTTACACTTGAAACATTTTAACCCATTTCGGCATACGCTTGCTTTATGATTTTTCTCTCCACAGCTATAGCACGGCTGGCCAGTTCCTGATGCCAAAACTTGTTTTGCAGGTCGTTCGGCGTTCTGCCTAGCAACTTTTTTCTTTATGTTTTCATACACTGATAACTTTTCTTTCAATGCCGGGTACGTGTTTGCGCCATATAGTATAGCCTTATTGGTTTCCAGGTCTGCAATTCCGTCTATAATATACTGGATGGCAACATAATCGGGGAATTTGGCGCGCTTACCCATTTCTTTCATTATTAGCATGTACTGATAGTAGGATTCGTCTTTGCGCTTCTTACGTGCCGCCACCATCTCGTGCATTTCTTTAGTGTTCGCGGCATCCGGGAATTCCTTCAGCACGGCTGCCTTAAGTTCTTCGTAAGTTTTGTGCACTCTTTCAGTCTTCAACCATAGCCCTGCTGTTCCCGTCAATGACCTACGAGCAATGATAAGCCGTTGCTGCGCAGACCATCCAAATATCTCCGCGTTATCATCGAGATCTCGAGCCCATTTCGTGGATGCATAGGTATGGTCTTCACCACTGAACGGAGACACTTCAAACATGTTGAAACATGAATCTTTGCTATCCGTCATCGTCGTTACAGTTTGGGGAATTTTACTAAAACTTTTCAAATATCGTCTTTCGTCTTCAAATAGCGCCTTTCTTCGTCAAATAGCGTCTTCCGTCTTTAAATAGCGTCTTCCGTCTTTAAATAGCGTCTTCCGTCTTCAAATAGCGTCTTCCCGTCTTCAATAGCGTTCACTTTTTTTCACGATCGTCTTTTTTTTTTCCGGTTTTTTTTTTTCAAACCACAAGCCCTCTATCCCGGACGAGCCCCCAAAAATGTAGAATGTGGGATTGTGGGGCAAGTAAAATGCTTTTAAAACATTTACAAATGGTTTATTGTAATTTAATACCGGAACCGTTACAATGTGAAAAAACCTCTTATATAATTTTGCTCATCTTCGCGTCATAAACTCCGACCCAGAACTGACTGACATTTCCCTACTTCCTTCCTTCATTCTTTCCTCTCCTTCTCTCACTGTCGTTCCTTCTCTTTCACACGCGTTCCGTTCCATTCTTCATAGATAAACACTAAAACACTCATCCTACAGAACATTGATCCATAACATAATATAAATAAAGAGCACAATCGCGTTTACAAAAATGAGGTATCGGTAACGGTGTCGCGAATTCAATTGTTTTTTCCCGTCTGAAAAATGCCCAACGCGTCTAAAGAAGTTTTCACTTCAAAAATCACATGGTCTAAATGCACTTTGAATAAACACTCCAGCTATTTAAAAAACAATGAAAGTATTGAATATCTATGTACCAATCAATCAAACACGGCCTATCGTAATTTATAGCTACACATGCCTCACACAAATTGCCCCGAAACGTAGCATTCAGTATCTCACATGTATTCAAGCGCACAGGAATATTATTAATATATTATTTATACTTGCGGAAGATTTTACGATATTTCAACTATAAATATTACCTACTGTATGGATAACTTTTTATTTTTGCAGGTTGTATTATAATGTACACACGGCTACACATCAAGCTATACTTTTCCAGTATAAGCTGACCTTTTTTTTTTTTTTTTTGGGTGGGAAATTATCAAATAACTTCTCCCGCTCTGGGTGGAGCGGGAGGGCGTGTCAGACTCTTACTGACTAAAACCCACCCGTGTTCCTTCCTATGCCATGTTGCCGGGGGCCACGATTTCCCCATCGGTTTTCTTCGAACCCCCGGCAGGCATTGGCCCTAGCGGACCCCGTCAATTCTGCTGACATCTCTTTGAGGCGCGCGTGGAACACAACGCGCCGTCGACCCGGGCTTGGTCCTTATCGGACGGCGAGCTACCCATTGCTCACCGTCCGCAAGCCCGCGCCTACGGTGGCCGGAAATCTTCCTGCGATTCCCGACGCCCAGGGCGTCTCCTGCTGCGGCGGTTAGGGGCGCGAGGGCGCGAAATTTGCCTCTCCCTCACGCGCTCCGTCTCCTCCTTCGCGAGCATTACTGCTTCGCAGAAAGAGGTGACGGCCTCCCATTTCCTCTCGCTCCGTAGCATGGCCCAAATCAGGGCCGGACGCGAGAGATCACCGCCGCCGATCGCATCCACGAGGACACGGCGATGCCCTGCCCAAGCCGGGCAGACCTCCACCGTATGCTCCACCGTGTCCTCCGGGCGATCCACACAGTGACGACACCCGGGCGTTTCCTCCCGCTTTATCCTGAACAGGTACCTCCCGAAACAGCCGTGTCCGGTGAGTACCTGCGTCAGGCGGAAGGTGAGGACGCCGTGGCGCCTCTCTAGCCACTCCTCAAAGAGGGGTCTTATCGCCGCAATTGTGGCGTGCCCAGCGCTGGGTTGCGACAATCGCACTCTCCATTCCGCCATGAGATCCCGCCGGAGCTCTGTCCGCTGTGCCGCGACTTCTTGCGGCATCGGAGTTAAGCCCCGGCGCTTCGCCTCCTCGCGCCACTCCCAAATGTGCGCGAGGACCTTTGCCTCCAGATCCCATGGCGGTACTCCGGCAAGGAGGCTCGCCGCCTCGCAGGAGACCGTGCGGTATCCTCGGGCCAGCCGGATGGCCATGACCCTTTGGGACGCGTTCAGCCGGCGGCCTGGCTGCCGCCTCAATAAAGGCGCCCACACCGGCGCCCCGTAAAGGGCCATGGACCGCACGATCCCCACGTAGAGCCTCCGGCAGGAGGCGTCTGGACCTCCCAGATTGGGCAGGAGCCGCTTCAAGGCAGCCCCGGCCCGGTCCAGTCTGGGAGCCAAACGTCGGAAATGCTCCACGAAGTTCCACCGGCTATCGAGGACGAGTCCCAGATACTTCATCGTCGACTCGACGCCGATGTGAACCCCTCCCGCCAATACCTGGGAACCCGACGGTGGCGCACTACGAGGACCATAGAAACCCATGGCCTCGGACTTGTGCAGGGCCACCTCGAGTCCCAGCTGCCGGATTCTGTCGACGATTGTCGCAACCCCGCGTGTCGCTAAGTCGGCCGCCGCCTGGTACGACCTCCCCTGCGCCAGGACCAGCGTGTCGTCAGCGTAACAAACGACGCTGACGCCAGTAGGGAGGTCGGCGCGCAGCACCCAGTCGTATCCGATGTCCCACAGATGCGGCCCCAGGACCGATCCCTGTGGGACACCGCACGACATCTCTCGCCGGTTCCACTCTCCTTGGTGACCGGAGTAGATGACAGCCCTGTCTGTCAAATAGGCCTCGACCACACGACAGAGGTAGGTCGGCATCCGGTGATACCGAAGTGCCTCCCTGATGCAACTCCAGGGCAGGGTGTTAAAGGCATTGGCGATGTCTAGAGACACCGCCAAGACGACCCCACCCCGGGCCACAGCATCCCCCGTCGTGAGGGCCCGCACGCGCATGATGGCGTCCACCGTAGAGCGCCCCCTGCGGAAACCGAACTGGCTGTCCGCCAGATCCGGCCCCACTCGCACCAGCTGCCCGACGAGGCGGTCTGCAATGACTCTTTCAAAGAGCTTGCCCACCTCGTCGAGCAGCACAATGGGCCGATAGGCGGACGGAGAGTCCGCTGGGCGCCCCGGCTTCCTGATGAGGACCAGTTTCCCAGTCTTCCAGCAAAGTGGGAACTGGCCCCTCTCCATGCATGCGCTTAGGAGCCCTCTCAGTCGAGGCCCGAGAGTCCCCATGGCCAGGACCCAGGCCCTTCCGGGTATGCCGTCGGGTCCTGGGGCGGTATTCCTCGCACTCATCCAGCGTACCGCCACTCTCATCTCTACCTCGGTCACCTCCGGAGCATCGTCGTCGTCGTCGGCGCTGTGGTCCGCATCGGGCACCGCAATGGGCGGAGCCATGGGCGGGGGCGTATGTTCCCCTCTTGAAGGGAACAGAGCGCTCACCACGTCCTCCATAAGCTGGGGCCGGAGACTCTGCGTCAGCGGGGGAGCCCATGGGCGGAGTTTTTCCCGCACCATCTTATATGGGCGTCCCCACGGGTCTCTGTTCAGAGTCTCCAGCATCTCCTCGCGGGCCAGTGCCCTGGCCCGCAGGATCTCCGCTTGGAGGGCGGTCTTCGCCGCTCTGTACCCCTCGTACAGCTCCGCCTGAATGGCTTCCGTATCCGGAGGACGGATACGGAGCCTGCGGTGCCTGGCGTACCGGCGTCGCGCAGCAACGCACGCCCTGCGTAGAGCTTCCAGCTCTTGCGACCACCAGTACACCTGGCGCGAAGCGCGTCCAGGGTGGACTCGGGGCATTGCCACGTCACATATATTGGACATGGCCTCCCGGAACCACTCCGCCTCGTCGTTAATGTCGGCAGGCCTGTCCGGTGATGACACCCAGGCCTGCACGATCGAGGCTTCCAGGAGGAGCTCCCGGTCCAGCCGCTTCAGCGCCCACCGCGGACCACTCGGGGCCTGTCGGACCGGCGCGCTCGAGGTCTGGGTGGAGACGTCAAACCGGATGTACCGGTGGTCGGAAGTATAAGCTGACCTCGCATTGTACGGAAATCCTATGCAATGCGAGATCAGCATAAACTGGAAATGTATAGCTTGATGTAGCTGTGTGTACCATCCATAGGTACACATCTGCCTAACCCTTCGGACGTGATAGGCGTTTTTTAGGGTGCCGTACCTCAAAAGGATAAAACGGAACCTTTATAGGATCACTCGTGTGTCTGTCTGTCTGTCTGTCCGTCTGTCACCGCCAATTTGCTCCGAATCTACTGGACCAATTAAGTTGTTTGGTACACATATGAATTTCTGTGACCCAAACACGGACGTGTAACGTAAATAAATGAATTTTGAATACAGGGGTCATTTTACGGGGGCGAAATTGAAAATTTAAAAAACATGTTTTACAGACTTGTGACATATCGAATGAAAGGGCTTGTTGTGGATCTCAAATATGTTTTTAAAATAATTTTGGAATTAATACTTTTAAAGCTTTTAAAATTGATGAAAATTGACCGAAAGTAATGAGCCTAAAATTTTGAAAAAATGACAGTTCTTTACTCATAGAAATATGTTGTATTAAAATATCATGGTAAATCTCTCAATATTGTGCGTATAAACTTACATTTGAAGTTGGAATGTATGGAAGAACATTTTTTCAACTACAATGTTAAGTTTATTCTTGGTATAAATTCATGCCAACTACGGAACCCTTCATTGTGCATGGTCCGACACACACTTGCCTGTTTTTTTTTTTACCTCAACTTAGGGTAACTCTTGGCCTGCATCTCACCTGATGGTAAGTGATGATCAGGACGAAGGTGGAAGCGAGCTTCACCCGGAATCCTCAAAAACAGAGGAACGTGTTGATCGTGATGTTATTCTAATATCGGAACATTATCAGCAGTGAAAAGCGATAGAGTAAAGTCGGTATCGTAATTCTTTTCCTCAGAAAAGTCCTCGACGCAAATCGAAGTCGTTCAAAGAAAATTTTTCGGTGACCTCTTTGTCTCGAGAAATATTTTATAAGTAAGGGATTCAAACCTATAAATATTGACTTACTCATATGTTGAAACCATCATCTGATGATAGGATGTCGAAGCCAATATGTAGCATCCATTTCATCACAACATTCTCCCAAAACTAAGCCACAAAAGCACAGCTTTCTCATGAAAGTAAGCACAAACACTACACTTTTAATATAACCCTTTCCTCTGTTTATTTTGTACTTTTGTAGTAATATTCTACGAGTAGCCGCAGTCATTCATAAGCCTGCAAATGTTGCCGCCATCATTTTGACCGCCGCCATGTTTGCCAGCAGATACCCGTTATTTTATATCTATTATGGACATTCCGAACGTGGAAACCTTTACATATGGTTATGTGTATATGTAGGAATAACCGTATGTTTGGCCGCGAATTATTTCACGGTCAATGGAGAAATTGGATGGATTTTGGACTAAAATTGAGTAATTAATGGATATAACTCTTACAAGGAAGCTAAAAAGTGTCTAATAAGTGATAGAAGAAGAGTAGATAGCACTTACTTCGTATAAGTATATGAAAACGAGTGGAATGTTGAAATCATCGTTGTCTACGTAAGAGCAGTAGCTCCATCTTGCTAATCAGTAAGTAGAGCAGTACTCCATCTTGCTGCTATGCTGTTCGTGTTCCCGACATGGTCCATAATTGTTTTAATAATTTTAAGCCTACCAACTATTATACCAACATTATGGAATGCAATAAATAATTGAGAATTGATCAGTAAGTAGAGCAGTAGCTCCATCTTGCTGATCAGTAAGTAGTGCAGTAGCTCCATCTTGCTGATCAGTCAGTAGAGCAGTAGCTCCATCTTGCTGATCAATAAGTAGAGCAGTAGCTCCATCTTACTGATCAGTAAGTAGAACAGTAGCTCCATCTTACTGATCAGTCAGTAGAGCAGTAGCTCCATCTTGCTGATCAGTCAGTAGAGCAGTAGCTCCATCTTGCTGATCAGTCAGTAGAGCAGTAGCTCCATCTTGCTGATCAGTAAGTAGAGCAGTAGCTCCATCTTACTGATCAGTAAGTAGAGCAGTAGCTCCATCTTACTAATCAGTCAGTAGAGCAGTAGCTCCATCTTGCTGATCAGTCAGTAGAGCAGTAGCTCCATCTTGCTGATCAGTAAGTAGAGCAGTAGCTCCATCTTACTGATCAGTCAGTAGAGCAGTAGCTCCATCTTGCTGATCAGTCAGTAGAGCAGTAGCTCCATCTTGCTGATCAGTCAGTAGAGCAGTAGCTCCATCTTGCTGATCAGTCAGTAGAGCAGTAGCTCCATCTTGCTGATCAGTCAGTAGAGCAGTAGCTCCATCTTGCTGCTCAGTAAGCTATATATCTATATTTCTTGTTTAACAAAGCTTACTATTCTTTATTCTATATCTATCCCAAGGCACATTCCTCTGACTTTTCGTATTCATGTGCGTATTGTATAATTATCACTTACTTCAAAAACGGTGAAGGAAAACATCGTGAGGGAACCGGCATGCCTGAGAGATATTTCTCGACGGCATGAGAAGCCAAGTCAGAGGCCCATGGGCGGTATAAAAACTCTGACACCTGTACCCTAATCGCGTAATACATGATCAATCACAATTTGTTTTTGAAATAGATTGCTAATCTATTGCTTCATAAGTTGGAAAACAAATCTGCTCACAACGTAAATAACGCAATGAATGTTGTTGAAATGTCAAAATGAAACAAATTAGTCGTATTCGTTTAAATAACCAAATATAACCAAATATGAGACGCTAAAAAGTACCAGACTTGCCAGTACACTTCGTGCAATACGCCATAGAACGGTTATGTTTGACAAGAGTGCATTTTTTATGGGCCCTAAAATATGTATATAATAACACATATAACATAACATAACATCACGCCTTGTTTCCCCGAAGGGTTGGGCAGAGGTGTACCGTGTACCTGTAGCAGGTACACCCACATTTCGCCAGTTATGTTTAAGTCCCATGTAATAGGGGGCGAGCCTATTGCCATCAACCGGGCACAAATCCAGACTCCGAGCTGCTACTGAGAAATTCCAGATAGAAAAACCAAATAACACTTTGCCCGACCCGGGAATCGAACTCAGGACCTCATGCTCAGCAGTAGCGCTTGCGACCACTAGACCAACGAGGCAGTCATGTATTTAATAAATTACCTAATAATATAAAGGAAGAAAATAATTTTATATCATTTAAGAATAGATTAAAGACTTACTTGATTAATAAAGCGTTAATGATTATTTAAATGACAAATGTAATTTTCTTAAATAAGTAATAATAATAAAATTACGTAATTAATGAATGTCATAAATACCCCAATGATAATATTTGCTATAGATAAATGTATGATTGTAAGATTTTTTTTATTTTTATTTTAATAGATATTTGCATACCTATTAAGGTAGGATACGGTTTAAAGATCTTTTCTTGTATGTATCACCTCATGTACAGACGCCAGCACATCAGGCTACTACAAGCTGTCAAATTTATTTAATAGATTTTCAACTTTATCGCTGAAGCATAAGGTTCAAAGTTGATTGGGAAAATTTGACAGTTTCGGGTAGCTTGATGTGCTGGCGTCTGTACCTACCCATATTCAAGCAAATAAATGATTTGATTTGATTTACGAAAATAAGTTACGCAATTAGGGTACGGGTTAGTAACTAACCACAGGAATAAGAAGAAAGATTCTTTATGTATCTTCTAAAGATAATCTATATCTATACACAGTACAAGCCGCTTTTCACGTCTTTCTGTGTTATAGCTTCGGTCTTCTAAACTGCACAATAGATTTTTGCGGTTCCTCACCATTTAGATAGAGCATTTATTTATTCCGGAAGGTTTTAGGACAACGTTCATTTAGTCTCGATGTTTTGACATGTCGCCATTGTAGGTACTCGCGCGAAGCAGGGGCGGGTCACTAGTGTAGACATAATAAGACTATAGCTTCTTTAGAAATGAGAGGTTTAGTAAATAATATTTGCTAAGCCAGCTGCGAGCTGTGCTCATGAGTTAGCTACCAAGCTATCGCAGTATTCCCTTGAGATTGTTCGTTTTTGCACGAATATAGGAAAACGGTAATTTGGTACCAGGTAATACGTACGTACCTACCTACTAACGACCTTTTTTTTTTTTTGGTTGGGAAATTATCACATAACTTCTCCCGCTCTGGGCGGAGCGTGAGGGCGTGTCAGACTCTTACTGACTAAAACCCACCCGTGTTCCTTCAGTTGCCATGTTGCCGGGAGCCACGATCTCCCTTTCGGTTTTATTCGCAACCCTGGCAGGCATAGGCCTTAGCGGACCCCGTCAGTTCTACTGACATCTCTTTGAGGCACGCGTGGAACACAACGCGCCGTCGACCCGGGCCTGGTCCTTATCGGACGGCGAGCTACCCATTGCTCATCGTCCGCAAGCCCGCGCCTACTACCGACCTCATGTGCGAACGTTCAGTTTGATGTTTGTGGGAGAACTTTGTGGGTTTTCACGTTATTAAAAAGAACAATTGTACGAGTCATGTATCGTACATGACACGCGCGCATTGCATACATCAGCACTTTGCCGTCGCCTTGCACAAATTATAGTGCAACGCGACAGTACAAAATCAGCATTTATAGTAAGCTGTACTCATTCACTCAAACATTTATATGGCACTAGTTACTTGGTAGTCAAATATATTCAATAAACCAACATCTTTGGCTATCCGTGACTTATCATTCAAGCTATCACCCAAGCTGTGTGCGACCCATTCAGCAGCGCATACAACAATTTATATTAGCTTAATGCGTGATCAAGAAAATTTTAGTAGGTACCTACTCCAAATAGTTTAAGAGGTCGAGGTTAAATAAATAAATCGAAAACGCGACGGCATCCGCAAAAATATTTAATAACAGTGCCAGACATTCTTTCAGTAAATAACGTACAAAACCTAACAAATCAAGCACATACATATTTTCACGTAAGTATGCACAAGAATTTCAGCCTTTTTGACTCATTAAAATTAATTGAAAATTTAAAAAAACCGAACCATTCTACTTTTCATTTAAAATTGACGATTCCGTTGGCGCATATACGTACAAGAAGCCGCAGTAACTGGAATCCTGCGGTTATAGTTCATGGTCGCGGGATACATTCTCACATCGGGACAATCATTTTGTTAATAATGTAGGGCCGGGACTATGCGGCAGACGGTTCCACTCCGAACACCGGAATTTCCAAGCTCGGATCATGTTTTTTTAAGGCACCTCAAGTCAGATACTAAGCTTAATGAAAACACTCGAGGGTTCTTTTAATATAGGAATGCTGGGCTCGTGCACCAAGCTGGCTAAGATAACGTGCTTTAATGTAAAAACTTATGTATTCCAAGTTTGGAGGACTTTTGAGTCCTGCAAAATTAATTTAATTCCTTATAGCACACTTTCATAGTACCTACTACAATCCTATATTTAAAAAAACTGAATTGCAAAATGGTGCCACCGACCATTATCAATTCGCCACAACATTCTTCAGTTAATTTCATTGACAGACAGGGCGGGTGGCACCAGCGTAACGACAGTTATCAATGAGTTTCATAAATAGCCCGTGTTATTATTTTCCTAGTACAAATATTATGTAGAACACAGTGACAGAGCCAACACCTTGCAATGCAGTCAATGTACTAATTATAAACGGATTATGAATTGAGATCGTGTCGTGCAAATAATGTAGTACTTATTATTTTATTAATCAACTGTTAAACTAATTCGGGTATTCGGTAATTTTGTGAATTTCACTCATAATTTTTCCTAGATCAAGGTTATTCTAGAGTAGTGTAGAAAGCAATAAATTGCTTTCAATATTATAAGCTCATTTCATCTCATAAATTAATTTTAAACCACAAACAAAATGTTTAACAGTTTAAAAATTACTCCGGATGCGGATTTAAGCTTCGTGTGACAGGTTTTTTTTTCATAACTCGTGAAATGTTTCAATTTATAACCAGTTATTTCGATGTTGTTTTTTATTTAGTCTACGTCTTATAAATAGTTTTCATTAGTTTCATAACATTTTAGATCACCAGGAAGTTGGAATATTAAAATCTGTTCGAATTTCATCTTATAAGTTTTTTGTGTCCATCGCCGTAAAACGCATTTAAAAATCGAAGCTATAAATTAACCCTAAAACTCACGTGCAAACTTTTTCCCGCCAAAGTAAAAGTTGCAACGGGATTTTGTAAACAGCCACAAGTGTCAAACTCACCGGGCGGCGACTTCTGCGGTGTTGCAGGTTCCTCGTGATGGTAAGGTGTTGATCTGAGGAGTTGGAGGGCGAGTTCAGTCCCGACCTCCTCGGACCTAGGGCACGGCACGTAAGCGTATTGTTTTTTGGTCGGCGCCGGCAGGGGCGCGACGCGGTATTTGCTCCGGTCGGCCATGCGACGTCTGCCGTGCGGACGGCTCACCCGCCGTAGTGCCGCAGCCCGCGTCGGCCTCTTATCGATAAAGCTGCCCGTTTGCTACCGGGAAATATTAATTTAGTGCGTAAACTGCTCGAGTTTGTTCAATGATAAATCCGCGCGCCAGTTAGTGTTTGACACGCGCTTTGTCACGCGTTAAATACGCTTTAGTGAAAGTTTCAGATTTGTGAATATGAGTTCATTCGTTTTCTTCTTTGCGGCTAAACAAAGGAATGTTACTGGAAAGAGCTTTAACTTTAATTTATTTTTTGGAAAATTAAAATATTTTATTACTACTAAACACTTAAACAGGTGTAAAACTCCGATTTTTTATTTAAAGAAATAAAAATAAAGAAATCTTTGTATATTCTCAAAACCAAAACTTAACGCCGGTGGATTACTTGTAACTTACCACTCATTCAGTTAAATTACTTTCAGAAAAATAGAGAGCTAGGCTGCTTTTTATGAAACTTCCGAACATTATGAAAACTCTAACTTTAAGCATTTTAGGAGGCGATCTAAGCACAGTAATTATTTTAATGACTGCACCTTTTTTAAGTAGAATAGGAATTCCAAATGTGAAAAGTTACAGCTCTGTTTATTTAAGTTCTAAATAATACGAGTACCTAGGTAATTCCAAAAAGGCTGAACCGAAACAACCATCAAAACTTAAATTTTTCAGCTGCTGTATTGAAATGACATTGGCCCAATACATTATAATTCAAAATCTATTTCAAAAAAGTTTTTGATCCAAAAAAATTAATTAAAATTTCCCAAAGACTCATTCGTTTTTCAAATCCTCGTATGAGGTCCATATTCGGTGCGCGCGCAGTTCCGCGTGCTGAGTCCCGCACTACGGTCGATAGCACGTGCCCGCGGGACGTCTGCACTATGCGGACACTTGCACAATAATAATAACAGTGCAAACTTGCGGTCGCGATCACAGGGTTAGCTACGGAGGTTACGGAACTGTATACGCACGCATAGTGATGGCGGGTGCAGTTTGAAAGTTGTTCTACGAAAATTCAACTAATAAAATTTAAATGTTTTATATATTAACTCTCTGCTGTCAAGCATAGACAAAATAATTATGCAAAAGTAGATAAACTTTTTTAAATGTTTAATATTACCGTACCTATTCTACAGGTTGGCAGGGACATCGACGCGAAAACTGTTGTTACCATGGATTCAGTACATGATTATGAACCTCCATGGGCTGAAATTTTTCGTCGGTAATTTAAAAAAAAAACAGCTGTTTCATAGAAAAGTGCAATACCTACGCGGTCAAAATGTATGGAACAGCAGATTTTTATTTGTCGCGTCGATGGGGATGCCACCCTGTTATTTTCCTCGGTATTTTCCGTTTTCTGTTATCCTAGGGCAGAAAATCTCCCTAAATAAAAAAAACAGTGGCACTCCGGGAGTGCCGACACAAGTGAAAACTTGAAAAAAAATCGTCACCGCGGTAATCAACGCGTTGATGTCTTTTTAATGGTCAAAAGCTGGTGTCGTCACAGTGTCGCGAAATCAATGGTTTAGTCCCATCTCAAAAATACCGAACTTCAATAAGTTGACCTGTATACATGACACAAAAAAAAAAAATCTTAGTTCAAGTTAAAAACTCTCTGGCGAATACAGTTTTTTTATAAATTAACAAAACTGCTTTAAATCTAAACAAAGAATACTTAGAAAACATTAGAGAAACTGTTGTTTGTAACGATCCAAAAAAAAACTTACTTTAAATATCGGAGATAAGATCTAACAGAAAGTAATCATACTAAAAGTTGATGGGGTCCAGAGTCAATAGGAGCTGTTCAATTAAGCAGAGGTTCTGAAGCTGGAACAAAGGAAGACACTCAATAATTCAGTGGCCGCGGCCGAGCGCACATCGGATTTTGTCGTTAAAATACAATTTCATGAAGAAACTACACAGATACTGGATTATTTTTTTTACTGTTTAAATGTAATTTTTAACCGACTTCCAAAAAGGAGGAGGTTATATGTTCGACGCGTATGTTTGTTTTTTTTTTTTTTTTTTTTATGTATGTCCGCCGATTTCTCCGTCATTTGTGAACCGATTTTAAAAATTCTTTTTTTGTTTGAAAGGGTATGCTCCCAAATTGGTCCCATATCAATTTTATTAACTTTGCTTGGGTAGTTTTTGAGTTACCTACAAAATACGTATTTTTTTCCCACTTAGTATGTAGATGATATGATAAGTTCCTGGCACTGGTAGCAGGTAGAGGTATTCGAATGTGTGTGGGGTAGGTATCACAACTAAAAAGTGAAAAATAAAAACTTTTTACAAAAAAAAAACAACCAACTTCCAAAAAAAGACTACAAACTGAAAAATAACTTTAATTTCGGAAGTCGGTGGCAAAAAACGAAAACACAAAACCCAAGACACCGACTTTCGAAATTAAAGTTATTTTTCAGTCTGTAGTGTTTTTTTGGAAGTTGGTTGTTTTTTTTTTGTAAAAAGTTTTTGTATTATAAATTGGCATAGTATGTCAATATTTCGAGCCCATCTAGATACTGTATACAAAGTGTCTGTTTGTAATGTCAAAATAACAGCTTTTTACTAAATACATAATGAATATGCGGTACTTAAAACAAAAAATCAATTTTAATTTTTTTGTCTGCCTGTTTGTTCCGGCTAAACTCCGAAACGGCTGGACCGATTTTGACGGAACTTTCACTGCCAGATAACGGATATTATAAGGATTAACTTAGGCTTTTACAACTACTTTCTTTTTAAGAAAAATAATTAGGGTACACGCGGGCAAAGACACAGACTGTAGCTCGATTTAAAAAAAAAACTCTACTCAAAGGCACAAGATACTATAGCTGGTCCTAGCGGAGCTCGAAGGAAAGGTTAATGATAAATGATGATAGTGATAAATCATGTTTATTTCTGTAAGTAGGATTAAAACTTTCGACTCCACCCAATTTTCATAGACTTCATACGCCATGCCGCCACACATATTGCAATTTGAGTCCAGGAGGGTCACCGGCATTACGTGTACGCTAAAGTTAACCCTTGAGGAGTGTCACCGGCATTAGATTTGAAATCTTGTTTTAAAATATACAACTAATTTTATTTTCACAGTTTATAATGCCGAAATCGCTAAGAAAAACCTACATTTAAAATGAGCCCTCCGCGAGGGATCCCGGCATCCCATATATGACTTGAGTGAACCCTCCAGGAAGGCTCCCGGCGGCACTGAACGTGTTAAACAAACACTTTTACACGTCAAACCAGGTAACTCTTTATGAACTGATTGTAAAAAAAAAATCTTTCTTCCACTGATAACTTTTCACTTGAAAATCTTCATAGTTTTAGTATATACGCATTAATTGGAGGTTCCGTTTATTTTTGTATCAGACCATAAACACAAAAGTTTACAATTTGGTTTCATTTAAAAATGCGCCAGAAATTTGCTCGCGGCCTGAATATGAAGCAATTTGGACGGACGCATGCGATACAGCTGAATAAGTTTAATTTACGTTAATACGTTCATTTATACGAAGAACATTCAGCAGCCCTTGTTTGTGAATAACTCGTTATTTGGTGAACCATCGGAATGAACCGCGGAGTTAATTAAACAGACTTCGTAAACATTAAACTTATTGTCTTCTTGATTGTAAAACTCCGGTACTATTACGGAAAGCTACGTGATACCACGCAACACAATGCGAGAAATTCTAATTTTAATTTCTCAAATCTTGTATTGCTTTGTATTAATTTTCCTGCTCATATCAAAAACCTTGGCCTTTTCCCTGCCGTAAGACAATTACAGGCAGTTTCAAAAGATAATATGGATTTTCATTAATAATTTTAGAACAAATGTGGACCTAAATTGTCAGAGAGCTAACAAATACTTAAATACAATATTTTGACCTTCTTTTCGTGTGACTAACCTGGTGTCAGAGTTTTAAAACCGCCCATGGGCCTCTGACTTGGCTTCACGTGCCGTCGAGAAATATCTCTCAGGTATTTTTCCTCACGATGTTTTCCTTCACCGTTTTTGAAGCAAGTGATAATTATACAATACGCACATGAATCCGAAAAGTCAAAGGTGCGTGCCTCGGGTTCGAACTCGAGACCTAGATATGACTGCCCAGTCCGATTCGACGATCACACCACTAGGCTATCACTGGTCAATATTTCGATATTTTATGAAACAAATTTTCACAAATAATCATGACTCATAAATATTACATAACAGGTGCTGTGTACAACCCTATCTTAGTTACAAAAGGATCTTTATTAAAAACAACAAACACAGAATCCAAGTGTTCTGCGAATTTTTCACGCGTCTGCCGATATTTAGACATTCTCCCTCGTTGCTAACCTTACGAAGCAAAACTCTGTAATTGGGTTTAAATGCTGCACCAAATGTTAAATCCTATCCGGCAGAAGCAAAAGGAGTAAGTACAGACACGTACCAATAAAGACCGCATCCTTGTCGTGCTGCTCATTGCTGAGAATCGTGACCTGCAACTTAAGTTGTCTGTAGCCTGTTCATTGAGGATTTCCGTGTACCTACGCCAGGAGTTCTTGTTGGTTACGAAAATACATTTTTTTTTTTATGAGACAGATTACAGACTTGTTACAAGAATAACCTGTTGGTATGACACCCGATCTAATTTTTCAATGACTAAGGGTTATTTTAAGTTAGATCTTTTCCTTACAATCCGTGTCAGGAAACTTCTTAAAAATGTAATTGGTCAACCGTACTTCCGAAATCTAGGAGTTTCTTTTCAGTAGACTAGAAGTCACATTGTAAATTTTCTTTAAGTCTAGATTAGTTATCATCAATCAAGCTAATTCGACTTCGATCGCCTACAAACACTGACTACCAACCAAAACTTTGAAACCAAAGTTAAACGTGGAATTAATCGAGCGAAGCAACCGTTGCCAAAACGGCTGTTTAACGTCACCGCAAGTTATTATAGCAGTTCCTTCCACTGATAAAGTTAACGATGTCAGAGTTATTTCGCGCCAATTCTTGGCCCATTCACAGCAATGCGGCCGGAGATTCGAACGCACAGAGGAAATATGACAGATTGTTGTGATGGGAATGTCATCGCTGTCGATTTGGTTCACAACTGACCGAAAATCTGATCTAAATATGAGATATTATATGAGAAAGCTAGTAATATTTTTGTAGACAAGAAGTTAAAGTAGGATAGGAATATCTTCGCTGTGGATTTTTGGTAGAACTACTAGAAATCCGATCCGATTATGGTTATCAAAAGAATAGTAATATTTTTGTAGATAGGAATTTAATGTTTGGAGTTTCTTACCGGCTCTTCTCCATAGGAAACGACCAATTGGAACCGTGCACCTAGCTTCTGACGTTTCATAAGTGCCCTTGTAGATTTATGTGGAATAAAATCTTTTGGTTTGATTTGATTTGAAAGTTCCCTTTACATGATTGAAAACCAATAACTTTGTGTGGTTGCTGAAGAGTTGATTATGGGCTCGTGATACTTAAGTACCGGTAAAACTTTTAACACAATTTAATAAAAAAAATCAGTTTATAAACTAAAACCCGACTACTGAAAAATCACGCTCTAAAAAGACAGAAATTCAGACAGAAATCAAGCATAGCTACAAAAATGAGCAAGGTAAAGCCGTGGTCGCATGCCTGTACCTACAAAATTATAATGTCCTCCTAGAGGGCGCCATATTACATTTAAAGTGACGTCACATAGCCTATAACCAGCGAACAATCAAGACGCTTCCAATGATACCTCATTTGTCAAATTATGATCGGTAGTTTAGAAGTTATGAGGTAACAGATGAACATACATATACACATACATACATACCGGTCAACCCTCCTTTTAATCCTCCTTTAAAAATAACCCTCCTTTTTGCTTCACCGTAGTCGGGTAAAAAATTAAAAGCTAAAGAAATATTCCCATGAACGTTTTTATTGGTTCCTGAAGGTTCCTAGGGAGCAAACTGTTATAGACCTGTAAATGTACAGCAAAGACATTAAAAAATTTCTATTCTTCACTAAATACCTCATTTCGATTTCTTTTATTACCGTTTCTAAGCTTTTCCGTTTTACGTAGCAATAAGAAACGATTGGGTTTTTCTATTGAGATCTGGAAGTAAAATAATAAAAATAACCGTTTCCACGACACCGCATTGACTCAGATTTGGAAGCCCAGACAAAAATCGTTAGACTTTACATAATGGTGCCCAAAAGTAATATCATAACGGAACCGCTTTGTACTTACATGTTACTGTATATTTCCCAGGACAGAAAATATACAATCTTTCATAAGTTGTGGTAAGTGCTGCGGCAAAATCAAAAACACAGTTTAAAATGTGGAGAATTTCTGGAGACCGATTCAATAAACAAGAAAAATTAAAACAATTTTCAAATAGTATTCAGGTCTAACAGCAATTGACTAGAAGTCAATAATATATAGTAGGGCTAGAAAAGATCATGATGATCTTCTGTTGTTTATGTTACAGAACCTACCTCTTCCTTCTGGAATTCTTTGTTCGCTAGTCTATAGAACACAAAATCTATGCCATATTTTAATGACAGTTAGTGAGTCATTGAATTCTAAACCATTCGTAGCGTACTATAAGACTGAAACTCTCTTGCAGACACAAAATAACTTCAAATTTATAAAAATTTTTGGTAGCTAAATTGAAAACAACAGAAGTGCTGTGTTTCTTTAAGAAAACAGCTTTTAGAAAGTGTTTGTTCGCACGCTTTTCCTTGAAGCACCAGTTTACAAGTCAGGAAATCTGATCAAGAAACAGCTTACTTACAAGTTTTTTTTTTTAAATTTTATTATGAACTGGCTGCATCGAGAGGTAGATTGGTATACGGTTTGATCACCGCATAGATTTTTTACTGCAGTTCTCTTTTGCGGAAAAAAACTTTACTCACAGATTCTGACTTCCCGTGACTGTTCAGAATGCCAATTTTGGTAAGTAAATGAAGACTAAAGCTGACATGATTGGAATCACCGCCACCAACCAGTAAATGTTTACTACAATAGTACATACGCATCTGTGGACCGTAACAATGAACGTTTCAATAGATATGCCAGTACGTATGTGGCGGCATCTACATCGCCACATGCGAATTACGCATCAAAGATCTGAAGTCACACAAACTCCTGGCGTCACACAAATCCTGCATCGCGAAATTAGAGTTTATCGCGTGAGCGACATAAATATATAACTTTCCAACTTCAACCGTTGGGCAGTTGCCCGGCACACACAACACCCGTCTGGTCGGAGGATCCTCCTGTGGCGGTTACACCGCCACATACGAACTGCGCATCATAGACATGACGTCACACAAATCCTGCATCGCGCAGTTAGAGTTTACCGAGCGATCGACATACATACAAGATTTCAACTTCAAACCGATGGGCAGTTGCCCACCAGACACAACACCCGTCTGGTCGGAGGATCCTCCCTTTTCTATGGTGGATGAGTGAACTTTACACCCTGTTCCTCATACCTCTAAACGTTGCTTATATAATTACTATTCCGCACTGACTAGGATGGTTATAATGGAACCCACGCGTGCCACAGCGGCGTGCACAGAATTTTTAGACAGGGTAGGCAGATTTTTTTAAAAAGCTATTACCTAACCAAAAATCATGTTTGTTTGGGTTGATCGGATCTGTAAAGTTATTTTAAGTTTTTTTAATTAAATCTACACGTCAATCTTTCAGTCAGAATGTCTGCAATATGGAGTCATATAATTCATGTTTGTATGTTTGTATGTTTGAATGTTTGTATGTTTGTATGTTTGTATGTTTGAAAGTTTGTATGTTTGTATGTTTGAAAGTTTGTATGTTTGTATGTTTGCATGTTTGCATGTTTGTATGTTTTATTTATTCAAACATTCAAACAAACAAACATACAAACATACATTCAAACATACAAACATACAAATATTCAAACATTCAAACATGCAAACATACAAACATTAATTCAAACATACATACAAACATTCATTCAAACATACAAACATACAAACATTCAAACATTCAAACATGCAAACATACAAACATACAAACATTCATTCAAACATTCAAACATACATTCAAATATACAAACATACAAACATTCAAACATACAAACATACACTCAAACATACAAACATACAAATATTCAAACATTCAAACATGCAAACATACAAACATACAAAAATTCATTCAAACATACAAACATTCATTCAAACGTTCAAACATACAAACATTCATATACACAAACATACAAACATTCATTCAAACATACAAACATACAAACATTTAAACATTCAAACATACAAACATTCATTCAAACATACAAACATACAAACATGCAAACATGCAAACATGCAAACATACAAACATTCATTCAAACATACAAACATTCATTCAAACATTCAAACATACAAACATTCATTCAAACATTCAAACATACAAACATGCAAACATGCAAACATACAAACATTCATTCAAACATACAAACATTAATTCAAACATTCAAACATACATTCAAACATACAAACATACAAACATTCAAACATTTAAACATACAAACATTCAAACATTCATTCAAACATGAAACATACAAACATACAAACATTCAAACATTCAAACATGCGAACATACAAACATACAAACATACAAACATTCAAACATTCAAACATACAAACATTCATTCACACTTTCAAACATTCAAACATACAAACATTCAAACATTTAAACATACAAACATTCAAACATGAAACATACAAACATACAAACATTCAAACATTCATTCAAACATTCAAACATACAAACATTCAAACATTCATTCAAACATGAAACATACAAACATACAAACATTCAAACATTTAAACATACAAACATTCAAACATGAAACATACAAACATACAAACATTCAAACATTCATTCAAACATTCAAACATTCAAACATTGAAACATTCAAACATTCATTCAAACATGAAACATACAAACATACAAACATTCAAACATACAAACAAACAAACATTCATTCAAACATTCAAACATGCAAATATACAAACATAAAAACATTCAAACATTCAAACATACAAACATACAAAAATTCAAACAGAGTTTAAACAAAATTATTTGTGATTTGAAAAGTCGAATTCTTTGTTTTGTAGTGAAAAGGGATTTTTCAAATAAATTAAGCATTCGTGGAAGAACACTAAAATTCGGAACAAGTTTTTCAAAAATTGACGCGAGTCTGACGTTTGATCGTTTCGTTATAAGAAACTACTTCTGATTATAAAAATTAAAAAATATCATCAACATTATATGGTCTACACTGTCTACAGTGTAAAATAAAATAAAAAGTAAATAAAAAACGAAATCATTTATTATCTAGACTTGTCGGCACGGCGAGGATCGAACTCGGAAATCAAAAGACAGTGTCTACTCTGTGCGGTTGTGTGAGTTATTTGTGATATTGTGTGTCACGTATTTATAGGAATGCACACCAATTAAATCCGCATAGCCATGCGAGCACGCATATAAACATTTAGACGCGAATAGTTTGTGTCTTTTAGACGCGAATAGTTTGTGTCTTTCCCGAGACACTCAGCGGTGCTAGTGCAGCGCAATGTGAAGTTGCTTCAAATTTTACGCGACAGGTGGAGCTGAATTATTATTAAAGATTTTTTGTTGATAGTAAGTACTCGTAGATAAAATAATATTTGATAACAGAACAAGATTAGAAATATTTATATTATCTGATTTAGGTAGGGTAGGCAGTGTCTTTTTGTCTTTATGAAACGCTCGCCGCTGCGTGCCACGTTACATTGAGGGTAGAAAGTGATATTGTGACAAACTGTCGATGAGTATGAAGCAAGTACAAAACAGTTCTTTGTGGTCAAACTCAAACCATTTATTTCAATTAAACCATTTACAGGCACTTTTGAACTGTCAAGGAGTCGGTCAGTCAGAAATATGAAACTAGTTGCCCATTCCAAAGCGTAGTAGGTACCTATCGAGAAGAACGGGCAAGAAACCCCACGGACACTCTTTTAAATAAAAAAATTATTACAAAATATTGGTTACATCAATCATGTTGAAATGATACATGTGAGAACAATGTAGAAAGACGTGCACGTTAGAAGCGTCCATAAAAAAAAAAAACAATTAATAAATTAAAGTAAATTTAAAATAAGCCATGGCAACTAAGAGATGACCAGTCCCAACTGACGGCACCCGTTCACGAACATGACGCATGGATCAGCAGGCAGACGCAGGTTACAGGTAAAGTGCGAATGAGGGGCTCTTGATCAGACTATGTAGTATGATCAGAAGCCGCCCATTCGCACTTTAAAACAGACACGGGACTTTTCAGCAGATGGGGCCTCCATCTGCTGAAATGTCCCAAATGTCCGTTTACCTGTACCGTTGACGATCTAAACAACGCCTCTGCAGCCGCAACTGTGCCCAGATAGTACAATACATGTACAGTCAGTGCTCTGCATAACCCCCCCCCCCTCTTCTTCTTTGTAAGAGGTAATGCAGAGTACTAACCGTAGGTACTATAGGGGTAACGCATATCGAACCAGTTTGAAAACAAAATCCCGTGCACACGAGCCTTTTTTTTCGTAGGTAAGCGTTACTATAGCGGCCGAGCAAGAATAGTCCTTACAGAGTACAGATATGCGTTTCTTCGATAGTACATTCTAAAATAAGCAGGCTAGCAGTAGATAAAAAAAACATACAACAATCAAAAATCGCCAACACATAGTGGGCATTGAGCGACTGTGTCACCGTGGTGTGTACTTGATCCTATGTATGGGAGCAGGGTAGCTGAAAGTAGCTGGATGAGAGTTGCCGGTGATCGAGTATTGACATGTAGATCGTTATACGAGGGTCGAAAGGAATCAATTCCCATACGAGGTATTTAGACGCCCGAGCGCAGCTATAGTCCGGGTAGGAACTGATGACTTTCACCCGTCTTAAACACTCTACTTTTCATTTTGAATATAAGAAAAGTAAAAAATAGTAGTTTTATAATTTAGAGATTTTGAATTTCGGTACAGCTTACAGAGTTAGTATCCCGCCAAATTATATAGTATTTAAAAAAAAAAAATATTATGCGCCGCGTCACCGCCGCGGGATACCTATTGTTTTTAATTCACACTGGCTGTTTATACACTCACAAGACCGCAGTTTTTTTTTATTTCGATGTTTTTCTTTATTATGTAAAAATTTTCGTAGCCGACTACCTAACCAAAAGTTCTATTTGTAAATTTAGTCCCGCCCTAGAGAGGGAAGCAATTACTATGAGTCTTTCCCACCCGAAGATGGGGAGCAACGTTTTCCACCCGCTACTCAGATCAAACAAACACTACTTTCCGAGTATGAGAAATAAAAAGATTATTTAAACATTGGAATGTTATAAGTAAATTATGGTCACAATACTGCTGAACATGAGGTCCTGGGTTCGATTCCCGGGTCGGGCAAAATATAATTGGGTTTTTCCATCTAGAATTTTTCAGTAGCATCCCGGAGTCAGGATTCGAGCCTATTGCCACCAACCGGGCACAAATCCTGACCCCCTATTACATGGGACTAACATAACTGGTGAAACCTGCCTAACCCTTCGGGGATTACAGGCTTGATGTTATGTTATGTGATGTTATGTTATGTTATTGATGATGAGAACACGCCTTTGTAATTCAGTGGGATGTATAATGTATATTGAGTACATAATAACGAAAAGCTGTTATTTTCGCATAGAAACAAACTCTAGTTAGTTACTAACGTAAATAATTTTCTTGAAAATGAAAGGCAATGCCGTTGGCAAGCGATTCTAATTAACTGAAGACTTGAAGGTAAAACGTTACTAATTACATCGTCGCAAACTCTTTGCATTTATCCATTCTGCTCCTAATTAGGACAATGTTTAGATTAATTCATTCGTTTTATATTTCAATTATGTTAATTGCTGAAAAATATACAGGGTGGCATCGACGCGAAAACTGTTACCGTGGATTCAGTACATAATTCTGAACACCCTGCGTTGAAATTTTTCGTCGGTTATTAAAAAAAAAACTGTTGTGGAAAAAAAAAGTTTTTTCATTTTGACCGCGTAGGTACCTCTTTTTTTTTTGGTTGGGAAATCATCAAATAACTTCTCCCGCTCTGGGTGGAGCGGGAGGGCGTGTCAGACTCTTACTGACTAAAACCCACCCGTGTTCCTTCAGTTACCATTTTGCCGTGGGCCACGATTTCCCTTTCGGCCCGCATTCGCAGCCCCGGCAGGCATCGGCCCTAGCGGACCCCGTCAGTTCTGCTGACATCTGCTATTGCACTTTTCTATGAAACATCAGATTTTTTTTAAATTAGAATCATGTACTGAATCCATGGTAACAGTTTTCCCGTCGATGTCCCTGCCATCCTGTATATTCAGCAGGGGCGAAACGTCCATATAAGCCGATTCCTACCGGCTTCCCTTTGGAAATTCGGAACACAACCACTCTATCGTCATTGAATAATCAAACTATAAGTATTTGATACACCATAAAATTAAAATACCTATTACAAAACGCCTACACATTAAAAATTGTCTTAATAACCCAACAACAAAACACTGCGCTAAAATAACTCGTAGGCGCGTCCGGCTTATGCTAAATTCAATTTCCTTACAAAAATAAAGTCATCATGACGTCACTTCGGTCACGTGATACCGCGATTTCTATGAGCCGGGTAAGCCGGTCTGTAGCGAGTTATTGTAGGCACAGAGTAGCAGAAACGTAGGCGCGGGAGCGAGAATGAATTATTGCTATTGCACCACCTCTTTCTGGCACACGCATTTCATTCGGTAGTTTTCGTTGAATTTCGTAATACTGGGTAGGAGTTCGGAGTTCGTAAACATTTGCTTTTTTTCGCACAGTATTTATTGAATTCATTAGTTTATCATTACTAGTAGTATTAATATTTGTTTGTAGTCATAGGACAGTGATTAACATAGTGTTTTGACTTTATTGGATGTGAAAATAAAGTACGTTGTAATTAGGTATTGGGGTAAGTAGATAGTTTAATAAGCTGAAATTACTTATTTAGAGTAGATTTGAAAATAATTAGTACGATCTTATTAGGATGGCGGCATTCATAGTTTTAGAATGTCGTTTGACAATTACTTTGTGAAGAAACATGCTTTTCAAGGTTAAGTTTTGGAAATACGTGCTCGCCCAGATGTGAGTATAAATTACAAACGCTGCGATGTTTCGTTCAAACATTTTAATGTTTCCCTTTACGATAAATATCAATGAGTGACTGGCAGTCGTAAATTTAATAAAATGTATTGTTCCCGTGTTTACTTTTCATAGATTGTAGTTGTTTATAGAATATAGGGTTTTTAAAACATATTCGTAGCTGTTTTATGAGTTCGGGATTGGTAGGAATAGTTTTTTTTTTTTTTTTGCTGCTCCCTCTTCCCTCCTCCATAACGTGAGCCTTCGCTACTGATATTCAGTGCACCCCGGACAGGAGAATGCATGTACTTTTCATATACTTTGTAAGTACCTATAGAAGAGAAGAAGAGATCGTTGTATCTTCAACTATCAGCAGGGGCTACTGATGTTAATTGTCAATCCACCTATTTCTTTAGTATCTATAAAACCATTATGATACAGTCCTTAAACTCTACTATTCTTGACCTTTATTCAAACAAATAATGTATTTAACGCGTTCTCTTGTAGTCAAGTACAACAGTTCCTTGAAGTTTAACGCCTAGTAACACAATTATTTAAGCTTAAACCTAACGTGGTTAGCATGTTGAATGCCCTAAATTCCGATTAGATTAGAATTATAACAATTCATGAAAGAACTTTTAAACGATAACTTACACGAAATGTTATAAATTGGGTTATCCAAGGCGCCATCAATTAGGTTTGCTAACGATCTCATTGTATAGTAAACAGCTTTAATTTTTATTCATTATTTCATTGACGTCACTCATTTCAATAAACAACTGCTTATTATAAGATGGAATCAAGAAATAGCAATTTTAAAACTGGTTTTCTTCCATATTTTCCTTATAATATTGTTTACTTCGATATCTACTAACTAACTATCTACCTACTTATCGCCGTGACGAAAAAGTCAGGTGTGTTAAGTTTACCCCAATTAACTCTCCCGCAGTTAGTCCAAAAATATCGAGATGAATTTAAATAATGAACGTCATGTTTTCAGTAATATCCAGCGGTCACAGCGGACAACAGCCGCTGAACACGTCCCCATATCCCTAGACAATACAGTTACATTCCCTTTAATTTCAAGCGACTGTAAAGCGCTTTATTTTAATCATTCCTAAAGCCATTGTCATGAACAACTTTTCATTTTAAAACGAACATTCTGTAATTGCAAATGGCGGTGCAATATTGAAATAAGTTTAAAGAAGTAATGGATGAACTCCGCGGATAGTAAAACCTTATACTTTTGAATTTCTGGAATATAAATTCTCCTGGATGAGCCTATGACCTGATTGCGTAACGCATTTTCAATCAGAATCCGAGAGTTTTGAAGGATATTGCTAATCCATTGCTTCATAGGTTTGAAAAATTCGTCTGCTCAACAATGTAAATAACGTAATGGATGTGGCTAAACTGTCAATATAAAACCCATTGCGATTAATTGTTATTTTATGTGTATTGCGCAATTAATACCTGGATGCTCTTTTAGTTTTTAAATGTAAAAATATACAATTTCTAGTATGAAATGTCGTCCCTCGTCATTTCTGTGAAAATTCTTAAGGCCGTATTCTCGGCGGCAGCGGGCAGCGGGGCGCTGGCGACAGCGCGCGAGAGCGGCGCGTTCAAATGCATAGTTTTATATGGAAGTGTTTTTCGCTCCCCGCGCCGCTGCCATTGACAACAGTTCCATATAAAACTATGTATTTGATTGCGCCACTATCCCTTTCTGACCCAGATGACCCCATAACACTCCTCCAGGAGAAGAATACGGCCACCAGGGGGCCTACCACCAGCTCATAAAGCAGTATTATTTTAATATTACTTCAGTGTGGGAAAGAGATGAAGCTCTACAGGACGTATAGCTAACACAGACGCCTCCCGTCATTCCAACCTCGCCGCCGAGGTCCTTTGCGATCGCGACCGCGTCCCCGAGTAAATGATACTCCCCCCGAATCTTGCTCGAAAACGAGGTGCCAGCAGCTGTTGCAGCTGAGCACGTCACTTTAAATACCCCGCCTAATAATCATGATGAAAATCTAACTTTGATCCAGCCTGTCCCTTCTTGCTGTCCTCCCTCCAGCGACGCCTTAAGCCGAGGTTCGTACAGGGGGTGCCCTTAGCGAACGCTCGCCTAGTTTCAATTTACAATAGTTTTTGCCCACGGCTGAAGGCTTTGAGTGTAGAAGCTTAAGGCAGCCACAGGAAAGCCCGGTTAAGCAGCCATGACCTCATAGGTCAACTGCGAGATGCCCTACTTGAAAAAAAAATACGTCTCTATCGCCGCCCGCCGCCCCGCTGCCCGCTACCGCCAAGAATACGGCCTCAGACTGGCCGTAGGTTTCCACGTCATGTTTTTTGAATTTATGTTCATCCTGCTATCTTCGTATACAATTATGCTCATTTCCGGCCTGTTCAAGGTTGGTGAATACTTAATTCACTGCGTTTTCTTTCATAATTTTTAACTGATGTTTTAATAATTCTTCAAATTCTATTTCTCTATTAATATTCAATTTAAGTATGCAGCCTGCACTGCTTTACTAAAATCTCAATATTTTTCTACCATCCATATGTAACCACACTCTCACCTAGCAAACCTTTTGGCAAGTTTCCAAATTCGGTCTAGGTCTAGTTTAACGTTTTCCAAATGATATTCTTTAACTCTATTTCTCTCTTTTTGCATTGCAACTGTGTTGCCCTTTTGGGAATATAATGAATGAAACTTATCGCGACTGCTTAAAGAAGGAAACTTTGCAAAGAACATTTCGCTGGGTTTAATTTTGCTTGACGTGACATAGCAGAAACTTTAATCTTGGAACAATGCTGGGTTTTCATTACAGTTTCTGTACCGTTTCTTTTCAATTGTATCGCCACACTGGTCAATCAGAACAATTCAGCAAGCTCTCTCATCTGTGTGTATTTACTATTCTGTTAACAATCTACATAAATCTAACTAGTTTGACGTTTTTACATTTCAATTTAGGTTGCATTGTGTATTTGTTTTGTGGATTTCCTATATTTGCTTTAGTAACGTTTGTGAATATATTACTGTTATTTGATTTGCTCTCATATACCTCGCTAACCAGCACACTTAGAATGACCACAATAGAATCGGGTTTTGTCGACGGAAGAATAGACAAAATGACAGATTGTGATTGTTTATCTGTCATTTTGTTTATTCTTCCGTTGACAAAACCCGTAGAAAGCCCGGTTGTCATGCTACGCGCGCAGATAGAGATTTATTTATTTTAGCAAAAAGCCTAAAATAAAATCACAAACAGAAAATTTATCAACTTTATTGCAATTCAAATCTAACTTTTTCAACCACACACGAATCGTCCGTCGCTCAAAATTTAACAACGCAACTAATATTCAATGCCTTAATTGTACAAAACTAGCAATTGACAAAATTCTCATAAGATTCAGGTCCACAACAAAAAATCTGATCAGATGAAGATGATGTTTAATCTGTTATTAATGAATACATGATAATGTTAGTAACCAAACAAACCTACACCATTGGAAACAATAAGAAAAAAAAGCTATTCGTCACAAAAGAATCACAATTACTCGAGAATTTGACATTATTTATTTCGTCGTTACATTTTTGGTAGCTTAGCTCTAAAACTATGTGACGAGGTTAGTAATGGCGGTGACCCGGCTCGGTGTGGTTCAGCAGAGGTGCATTTCTGTGAAAGTCTTCTTGTCCTTGTAGATGGTGCCCCAGGCTCCGTAGTCCTTCTTCTGCTCCTGTTTCTTGGGTGCCTGGTACTTAGGCGCCTCGTATGCGGTCTTTCTGTAATCAACAAAAGATGCAATTAGAATTTGTTCAGCAACATTTACATTTTCAGGGGATATAATTATTGATGCCTTGAGGAAAATATAATAAATTCGAGCTAGCAATCACTGAATTTGTAAAAATATTATCAGCACGATGTGCACCAACTCTGATATTTGGTGCTGCACATTACAAAATAAAAAAAATCTCATGGCGGAGGCCTATCATATGACAGCGGTGGACGTCTTTCAGCTTAATGATAATGATGAAACTGAGAATAAGTCTCGCCTTAAAGCATATTTGATGCATGTGATCTTAATTGTACTATAGCTGTTTAAGGATTTGGTAAAAAAATACTTACTGCATGGGAGCAGATACGTCGAACGACTTGCACGCGTAGTTCGCTTTGTTAGCGGTTTTACATTCGTCTCCGCGAGCCATGGTTCTTAGCACCAATCTCTTTCACGCTGGTTAAGTTGATAGCCGGTGGGAGGGAGATGGGTGATGAGATGAGGGGTATCGGGAAGGTAGAAGATCTACGGCACGTGCTGGAGGTGTGTGAGGACCGCGTGTTCCAGGCGGTTTCCGGTATTCGCCCGACGACTGCCTTTTCTGGTGCACAGGTTTTTGGCGAGCCTGGAATCAAGGAAAAAACATGGTTACTTTATGATACTATACTTAATTTTTCTTAGAGCGGTGTTTATTTTGGAGGTAGTGGATCCAGAAACTGCATTATTGCAAATCGATGCGATCTACCGCACTATCACATAATACAGCATAGTTACACAAGTTCCTGCTCTTTAAAAATAAGTTTCTCAATAAATCTTTCCACTGTGAATTCATAATGATATTTTTGTTACAAATTATACAAGATTTTGCAATCAGTAATTAAAAGTTTTCTCGTTTATTTCAGTCTTGACTTATTTCGAAAGTTCTAACACTTTGCAATTCAAATAAGTTACTGTTCTCACCTTATAAAGCATTTAAGGGACACTAAAAACTTTCGTTATTGCGGCAAAATAAAAAGCAATTCCGCTAAAGATAAATTTTAAGTGCCCGTAAAATAAGATTTTGTTGAGAACTTGGAAATAACCTGCTGCAAAAGAGCGAGGTGCCAACTTACTATTGAAAACGTTTTTAAACTTTGAGGTAATTATGCTGTATATTCTAAATAGCACGATATTCATTACTTTTCAAAAGTATAACTATTCCTTCACATATCTTATCTTTATACTCGAAGGACCATTTCGGAAGAATATATTTTTTATTTAATGTCAATTTATCCAAATAGCCTAAAAGATGAGAAACAATAATTTGTTTTAGTTCCCGGCTTATCGACAAAAGAGCAATTTCTAGCTTTATTTCATCACAAGAGTTTATTTGAACAACAAAAGCAGTCACTTACAGTTGTAATAAAATAAACTAACAATAGATCAAATTCCCTAGATAATATTTTTCCTATATATATTTTTAACATTACTTCGAGAGCAACTCTAAGTGGTTTTCGTTGGCGAAGAAGCAAGAATACATCTGGGAACTGTAATACTATTTTTGATATGTGCAAAGCTAACTGTATCAACCCTTACACATACAAATTAGAATAGGGTTGGTTTCTAGCTTAGAATCTATTATTGCTTGCCTTGCTTGCCTCGTGTATTGTCTTGACCTTCACACAAAGGTAGGTTCCACCTATCTGCATCTATTGCATTTAACTCAACACTTGCATAATGTACAACTGCAATTAGATTTACATTAACCAGATTCTACCGGTTTTCAAACATTCCCATACCAGATTGACTGGATGATGCAACATTCGTGATCCTTGTATCATCTCTGATTTCATTTTCATATTGTTTACTCAGTTTTTGAATACTAATGAGTTAGGTTTCTTGATTTGTTTTTTAGTATTTTTAAAAGATTCCTGCGACCAAAATTTTGTAGAAACCGTTGGTTTTATTGCGTTCCTGGGACCCGTTTGAATATTTTATTTGGTATTTAATTCTTGTTATGATAAATAGGTCTTCATTTAGTATTATGTAACAATTATCATTAGCGTCTATGTGGATTGTAACAAAAAACTCACAACAGTTACAAAATGTTTATGTCAGTTACATTAAAGAATCTAATAATCTGTGTCCTTACTGTTTTCCCAAGTTATCATTCGATGTGAATTTAAATACAAACCACATTACAAAAAACTACTTTGCCTACAATTAGAACTTTTTAACTATTGAAATATTGGTATCTATGTAGATAAGTTTGTGAGATTGATGTTGCACAGCTATATATGACTCAAAAATAAATCTGAATACAGTAACACAATTTGGAGAACCAGATTCCCATTCCTAAAATATTGAAGACCATTTCGAGAATTCCGATACTATGGAGACCTCAAACGAGTTCCATAATGTAATTCTTAAATCCGTAACACTTGGACCTTCGTTAGAGGCAGGCAAGCGAGCACTCGGTGGCCGCGTGATAGCTGAGTCCGTAGTAAATAAAATACAACCGGTTGGACCACATCGCCGATCAACACCGTATAATGAAGAACATTATATGTAATACATACTGTAGAAAGCAGAAACTAAGCTTTGTGTTTCATTTATTTTTGAGGCTACCTCTATTCTTTTATCTTGAATGTTTTTTATCTCATCTGAGTTATTCTAAATTACATCATCAATCACATGATCCTCTTGAGAAGCTAAAAATGTATATATTTCGTTACCTTTATAAGCACCCTTTCAAAGTGAATCGTCCATTTTGATGTAGATTTATAGTTTTCTAGAAACATGACAGACTGACTTATTGCAACGTTATTAGCAAAACAGCTAACTAAATTGTTATAATTTTTTACACTTTCTAGTTCTTCGTCCGACAATGGACTTACAACAATATTGTGTTTTCAACAAAGATTCAAAACTGCTATAATATTAGAAACTACTACAAGGCTAGCATATATACAGGGCGTGCACGCACAACCCTTTTAAAGAGCTTTCTCATCTCGGGCACACTCAGCGTTACACACATTCTGCAAGACTGTTTGGTGTTTGCGTGGTTTTTCTCGCTAGGAAATTTACCAATTATGTAAATAGCCTGCCTCGACTGCCTCGGTCTAGTGGTCGCAAGCGCTAATGCTGAGCATAAGGTTCAGGGTTCGATTCGCAATAGGCTCGCCACATGAAACTCAAACATAACTGGCGAAATGTGCTGGTACCTACTATGGGTACACCTCTGCCTAACCCTTCGGGGAAACAAGGCGTGATGTTATGTTATGTATAGGATTACATGTTTCGTAAATTATGAAAGTGTTTATTTTGTGTTAAGCTTTGATCAAAGTGATGCTATTTGGAATAAGAATAACAAAGTACAAGGTACATAAAAAAAAATAAAAGCTTTATCTCACTACGGTTCAAAATGAACATTTTCGTCTTTCGAAGAATTTCGTTTCAATTCCCAGAATTTCAATTCCATGGGCATTTGAGAAAATTCACTTCACTCACTTCGTTGACTTTATTTATGGGCATCATGACTAAGTAGAGCCATTAATTACAATGTTTACAAAATCTAAAGTGCATTTCAAAAGTAACCGGTCCTAAGATGCAACCTAGAGGGACACCCCATGATAGGTGCTCTTCAGAATTGTTAACGTCTGATCAAATGTGTTTGTAGGTAGGTTGTTTATCTCATGTTATAATTGTTCGTTTAAAATATCAACCAATCCAAGTTAATTAATTAATTGACTTGAGATTTGGCTAAAAATAAAGATTAATTAAACCACAAGGACTTTCTCATAGGTCAAGCCTAAATCTAAATTGATGAAATCTAGAAGAGTTTATTAATGAGTTAACTACGGTGTCAATATACACGATACTATGCATGTAATAAAAATTTTGCCGTTCTATCTCCAAAGTAAAAGTAAGTAATAAACATTTATAATTATTCAGTATTTTATAGATTTATGAAGTACTAGATTTTGCCCGCGGTTTCGCCCGCGTGGAGGTCGTATCCCATGGGTACCGAGATAAAAATTATCCTATGTCCTAACCTAGGTCATGGTCTATTCATGTGCCAAATTTCACCCAAATTTGTTTTGCTGTTTTATCACGAAAGCATAACAAACTCACTTTTGCATGTAAAATATTAGTTAGCATAATAATAGTTAGAATTAGGATTCAAAATTTGAGAGTGCTAACTTTTGTTTTCAACTGTGTTCATAACACTCGTATACATATTATTTATTTATTTATATATACTTTATTGTACACCACAAAAATACATAACAAAAAATAAATCAAACACTACAAAATATACAATGGGCGGCCTTATCGCTTTTCGCGATCCAGGCTACCTTGGAATGGACAGTGATTTGCCTGGACATAAAATGTTATGTTATATTATTCCATTTACATCAAGTTAAATAGAAATTTGCACTCGGGTGCAGTTAAAAAAACCTGTTATTTGGAGACAAACTGGTTCACACTAAACCCCAGTTACATTTGAAATTGTTGCCAAGTGCATCGAAATTGACTTTTCATTTATGTTTAGTAATCATTAAAATTATCAAATACTCTGCAAACGTTTATGTAACACTGCATTTACCTACTTGTATAATTTCAAAGTATTGTGTCACCATTTTAACTTTTTTCCATTTTAGAGCACGCTATCATCTTGCTTAAACATGGGTTTCCTTGAAATTATAAGATTACGTTAGTAATCGCCAAATTATACTAATTGGAACAGAACAAGTTGGTACAAAGCTGTAAACAACCTATAAATTACAAGAATTCCAATTTTATTTTTTTATTTTTTCCTCAATATGTGATCTTTGACATTCTGAAATCTGATATTTTCGTCTAGCTAGGTATCTATGAATTGATTAACATACAGAAAAAACGGCAAACGAAAATATCGTGAGGACACCTGATGCCTGAGAGATATTTCTCGACGGCATGTGAAGCCAAGTCAGAAGGTCATGGGCGGCTTTAAAACTCTGACACCAGGTTAGTCACTAACCATACGAAAAGAAGAAGAAAGAGGTACAGTAAAACCAGCGTAACTGGTTGACCAATTAAGAAATAAGACATTTTCTATATTGAAATCCACCACACAGTAGTTGAAGAAAAATAAATAGAAATTGACCATGGTAATTGGTTTTATAAATGTGTCAAAGTTTTCACTTAGATAATGCAAGAAACGCTTATCACAAAAAACATCAAATAAGACATTAAATTAAAAACATATCACTATTAACCGCTAGACGTAACTTAAAATCAAACAATTAATTAATAATGTTCCTCAATATATGTGCTGATTTGCTTTCTAAGAATATGGATATTCTTAAGTTATAAAGCGTTAGTTATTGCTGCATCAGAAAACTGCATTCATACATTAGTTTCAACTTCTTGAAGCTTGGCAACAGTCCGATTGGAACTGGTTTCATAAACATTGAACTTTCTAGCTTAAGTACCTACGACGGACCTTTTACAGTTGGATTTATTTTAATAGTGCTAATGGTGGAAACAAACATTTAAACTTTTGGTTTAGTAAAATAATATTTGTAACTACTGTTATCCACATCGTTAACTTTAAAATTTACGGCCTTTGTGAAACGTCCCATATTTTAAATTTCACTGCTTTCTTTAGCAAAAGCAATTAAGTTTTCTAATTCAATTAAATGTTTGTTTGATCTGGTTATCAATCTAGTTAATTTAAACTAATTAAACTTATCACATCTAAGTTACTAACCTTGGTAGAAATTTGTCGGTTATCGCGAACTTTCTCTTCGTTTTTGTCATTGACACCTAATAATTTTTAAATAAATTTAAAATAAAACTCCGGAAAGTCAAATTTTGCGGCTGATCGTGGACGAGACGAAAACTAAACTGATACTCTGTATCGCAGAACAAGTATTTATGTATGAGACTACAACACCGGTTTTGTGATCACGTCATTGGCGTAGTCTGAACGATGCGAGTATTCGTGATCACCTATTTAATCTATATTATTGCTATTCCTTCGGCATTTTCCATTAGAAACCGCTTTTAACTAGTTTTGATCATCAAGGTATCATTCTTTCCGATTGTCGGTAAAGTTTAGGTTATGTGTCAACGACCGCATCACGAGCTTTGCGCTTGCGATGAAAGTAACGCGAGCATTCCAACACTGAGTTTTATACAAATGATTTCAAATTTTCCGGAATAAAGGTTTATTTAATTTTACATTACCTACCTGACGAGAGCGTTTGTAAAGTCTTCGTCTACCTTTAAAAATACCTAATTGCTACTAAATATTCATATTCTCAGCCTCATCTTGACGACGTCCATTCTGTCACGTACACTTCGCCGACAAATTGCGCTGGTTAGGTAAGTACCTACTTAATTATCAGTTCAGTAATCTTAGATCAGTAGCTGAGTAAACAGGGATTGTCTATTACTTCCTGCATTTTCACTAATAGGAGACTATTGGACTGCCTCGTAAGTCTAATGGTCACAATGTGATTGCTGAGCATATAGTCAAAGGTTTTATCCAAAGGAGGTTTTCATGAGAAAATTGGCAGTAGGTAGCAGTTCTGGGTATTGATTTGTGTACGGTTAATAGTGGTCAACAAGTGGCTTCAAAAATCATCACTGACAAAATGTCTCTGCCTGCCCCTGGAAGGAATACAAGCGTGATGGGGTCTTGATGGCTATAGTTTAGGGGACTACAGGAAATAAACGCAAGTTTGGTGTCTAAAAGTATATGATAACAAAATCAGAAAAATATCTGATATTCTTTAGGATATATGCTAGTTATATAGTGTGTTGAAAACGTAACACAACTAATTTGATATGATAGAAAAAAATCACGAATATACCTCTTACATTATTTGATTGATTAAAAACCTGCTGATTTTTGTCAGATTATTCTACAAGCTACATATTAAAGTAATAGTATTTAATTTTTTTGTCCAATCAATATTTTTTTTGTAAATAGATAATTGCTTCATATTTTGTAATAAATTACCAGCGTTGTGTCATCACGCTTCTCTTTCTTTTCTATGCAGCCCAACAGTGACCGCAGTTTAGCTGTTGTCAGCCTCTTTATGTTCAACCATTTTCCATACTCAATACTTCAATCAATTTCCCACAATATTCGTCAAGTTGTGTAATTTGTACTTACGTTTTCGGTACTTATTTCGCGGATGTCATAACGATGCCCCGAAAGATAACAAAATATACCAAGTTACTTAACAACTTAATTTCATCATTTGACGTCAATCATGTGCAACATTTATTACCAAAGTAATTTAAGTAAGTAGATACCGTACTGGAAATATTTGTTTCATTACTGGAAAATTTTAAGTTAAAGTTTGCGAGCACATTTGCAAGTAGCTGGCGGTGTCATCACAACATAATTTTTTTCCCATGTTTGTCTTATTTGTTTTAGTATATTTATGTGTATTTATTTGTGCTTATATTTATATATAACTAGCTAATGACGTTGCAACGCCTTTATATATATTATATATAGACTTTAATAAGTACATTCCAATATTTAAATAAATATTTATTCCACAATTTTTGATATTGCAGTGTTTATCCCTGCATCACCCAAAGGTTGACTGGAAGAAAATGCCTACGGCATTAAGTCTGCCTCTGTACATTTGTGTGCTTAAAGTATTGAATTAATAAATAAATAAAATTGAGCCTCATCAACATTTTGTTCTTCTTTATTATCTGGGAGTGAACTGAGTGCCACTGTGTCTCTAGATATTTTTAAACTAAATCTTTTATAGCATGGTATATCATGTGTTCATGGAATCGCAATCCAGAATTAACACATATGGATTGTGATAATTCTGGATTGTGATTCCCACTTACAAAGTCAGGAAAACCTAAGATAATGAATATGGAAACTTAGAACTTTATAGGGTGGGAACAATCTATAATATAAAAATGAATCGCAAAATGTGTTGGTAAGCGCATAACTCAACAACGGCAACGCCTAGACCAATTTGGCCAATTCTTTTTTTAAAATGTTCGTTATTTTTAGGACAAGGTTTTAGGGTAGGTAGGGTAGGTAGGGTAGGTAGGGTAGGTAGGGTAGGTAGGGTAGGTAGGGTAGGTAGGGTAGGTAGGGTAGGTAGGGTAGGTAGGGTAGGTAGGGTAGGTAGGGTAGGTAGGGTAGGTAGGGTAGGTAGGGTAGGTAGGGTAGGTAGGGTAGGTAGGGTAGGTAGGGTAGGTAGGGTAGGTAGGGTAGGTAGGGTAGGTAGGGTAGGTAGGGTAGGTAGGGTAGGTAGGGTAGGTAGGGTAGGTAGGGTAGGTAGGGTAGGTAGGGTAGGTAGGGTAGGTAGGGTAGGTAGGGTAGGTAGGGTAGGTAGGGTAGGTAGGGTAGGTAGGGTAGGTAGGGTAGGTAGGGTAGGTAGGGTAGGTAGGGTAGGTAGGGTAGGTAGGGTAGGTAGGGTAGGTAGGGTAGGTAGGGTAGGTAGGGTAGGTAGGGTAGGTAGGGTAGGTAGGGTAGGTAGGGTAGGTAGGGTAGGTAGGGTAGGTAGGGTAGGTAGGGTAGGTAGGGTAGGTAGGGTAGGTAGGGTAGGTAGGGTAGGTAGGGTAGGTAGGGTAGGTAGGGTAGGTAGGGTAGGTAGGGTAGGTAGGGTAGGTAGGGTAGGTAGGGTAGGTAGGGTAGGTAGGGTAGGTAGGGTAGGTAGGGTAGGTAGGGTAGGTAGGGTAGGTAGGGTAGGTAGGGTAGGTAGGGTAGGTAGGGTAGGTAGGGTAGGTAGGGTAGGTAGGGTAGGTAGGGTAGGTAGGGTAGGTAGGGTAGGTAGGGTAGGTAGGGTAGGTAGGGTAGGTAGGGTAGGTAGGGTAGGTAGGGTAGGTAGGGTAGGTAGGGTAGGTAGGGTAGGTAGGGTAGGTAGGGTAGGTAGGGTAGGTAGGGTAGGTAGGGTAGGTAGGGTAGGTAGGGTAGGTAGGGTAGGTAGGGTAGGTAGGGTAGGTAGGGTAGGTAGGGTAGGTAGGGTAGGTAGGGTAGGTAGGGTAGGTAGGGTAGGTAGGGTAGGTAGGGTAGGTAGGGTAGGTAGGGTAGGTAGGGTAGGTAGGGTAGGTAGGGTAGCTAATAAATGATAAAGATGGTGCACCCCAAGCAGTTATAAGGAAAAACAACGTTTGCAGGGTCAGCTAGTGTTAATATACAATTGCACAGTAATCTATTATGAATTGATATTCTAATGGCATTAATACTTATGACCACGTGTAACGGTATGCAGGGATCAAAGATCATTCTCGTGGATATAATTGAAAACTCTTGTTTTGTTTTGTTACTGCATTGCTAAGAATGCTTCCGTTTCTTCTCCTGCCTATAATAGAACACTTCGGAGAATATTACCTACATGGACAACTGAAATCCCACGAAGGTTGTCACAAAGATCATTAATTCATCCAAGGGATCACGCTTTTCTAAATAATTGAGTCTTCCTATATTTAATTTTCTTTCTAAAAAGAGAGAATAAAGTCGTAAGTTTCAGTTGTTCAAGTCAGTTCGTTTTTGCATACTACACTAAAAACCGAATAGCGTCGTAGCGCCAGCTGTAATTTATTCTGCAGGTTCTTCACTTGTACCACAACTTACTGCTACAAAGGCATGACTTCCGACTATTCGTTTATTTTTATACAAACTTTGGAGCAAAAATAGTGAGTAATATATTCGTCTGTATGTTAAACATACATATATTTTGGTTTCATTATGTCGAATTACTGATCATAGGATTTGGAATTGCCGTAGTTTCTTGAAGATATTCTACATATACTTACTTGGACTTCTTTTTCTTTTAACCTTTTTTTAGGGTTCCGTACCCGAAGGTTGCTAAACGGAACCCTATTACTAAGCCTCCACTGTCCGTCCGTCCGTTTGTTTGTCAGCGGGCTGTATCTCATGAACCGTAATAGGTAGAAAGTTGAAATATTCACAGATTGTGTATTTCTATTGTCGCTATTACAACAAATACCTAAAATTAAGATAGTTAATTGATTCAGGCGTGACCTTGCGGAAATTCATTATAAAATACAATAGACGTGGATATAATATTTAGTAACCTACTAACCGTTAGTAATACCGTTATTACATATATCCACGTCTATTGTATTAAATAAAATTAACTAAAGGTAATAATTAAAGGGGGGTCCATCCACGAAACGTGTTTTATTTCGGCTTTTTTTACTCGATCTTAATACGGTACGAAACCCTACATGATGATACAGCTCACTATGATCATCATCATCAGCTTATAGCAGTCTACTGCTGGAATAAGCCTTTCCAATCGCACGCCATTCAACTCGATCCTCAGCTAATCTGATCCAGCTGCTATCTATGTCTGCCATCAGCATCCCTGCGATTCTTGTGAGCTAACCTTAGTTCTATGTACTTTAGCAAACTCATCTTCTTCGTAAACTTAGCTAGCTTAAATATTAAGAAAAGTTTTAGCTGTTAGAAACGTGTGCTCAAAATGTGTAGCTCTAAAAGTTTCGTGCGAAGTGTCACGTCCAGCGTTTCGTTGTAAACAACCATTAGCATACCCACCTTACTTGTGAAACCAGTAACTTTATACCTTCCAGAATCATAACATGTCACATGAATAACGTCCCTCACTCCTATCCTATCTTAATAAAAATAAACGAAATCTTGATGGGTTTCGAAAACACGTTCATTTGCGCACCGCAAATGAATGGAATTACCTGCCGAAGTCTGTGTGTGGTTGCTTAGGTATAAGAAAGGTGCATCATCGCTTATCATCACGTCAGAGTCTAGATTTCCAGTAAATAGTGTGATTCTCTAAGCATCACCACCACTGAGTGAGGTTTGAACTTTGAAATGAACTTTACAGAAGATTTGCCGATCTATTCTGTTCCGTAAAATATGGCATAATCAGCCTATAATATTCCCACTACTGGGACAAAGGCCTCCTCTCTGTGAGAGAGAGTGGGCCATGGTACGTGTGGAGGCGGCGACGCCCGCCCCTGCTTGCTATGCCTGCAGCCAGAACCAACCTACTGGCGAGAACTCCTCTCACTAGAGCCATGCGAGTGGTGAACGAGGTTCACGAGAGAGTTGATGTATTGTGGTGTAACTTGTGTAAATTCGCAAAAGTTACATGTACAGATGTAGATTAAGGATTTAGCATGTGAGGGGTCCCTCTATCGCATTGGATCGCAGATCTGTAATGGTAGTTTACTTAAGATTTTCGTAAATTAATAAATAATCTACCACGCGAACCTAGTGCGGGTTGGCGAATGTCTCATGTCTTCGAATTTTTGGTTCTAGTACATGCCGGTTTCCTCACGATGTTTTCCTTCACCTTTTATAATTTTTCATTCACTTACAACTCAAATCCATTTGAGAATAAAATTCATGTAAATAAATCCAATCAAAAATAAAGTGTTGGTTAAGTTCGTTAACTCAAACAATGAAATCATAGGTAATCGCAATACCTTCATGTCCAGCTACCATGCATTTAGAACAATTTATCCGACGACTAGTGACTCACTCAACAACCAACAGGAATCATACCCACTCAAAATCCAGTGAAATCTCAAAGTACGGACCCTAACATTGTTGGTTCTAGGACATGCCGGTTTCTTCACGATGTTTGTCCTTCACCGTTTTGAGAGCAGTGGTGAAGAAATCATTTACAGAAAGTAAAGCGCCTGTCAGGGTGCGAACTGACGACCTACAACTTGTAAGTTGCGGTCATAACCTCTGGACCACCACTACTCCCTATTAAAATGGCACCGTGAAAACTTATGTGAACTGAACTTGAAATTGGATTGAGAATATTGACAGTTCCCTTCACGCTCTCACTTGGCTTAAGTCTTCATGGTGCGATTTTTTCAGAATATCTTCTTGTGTCACAACATTGTAAAATTATCTTCAATACCTACTTCGAAATGAGTAATCAAACTTAAATGTACTAGAGTGACCTTGTCTCTATTTCCAACCTAGTCACCAGCTAGTAACAAAATCAAGTTATTCTTAAATTAAGATATTTAAATAGTCATGACAATGAGGCGTGATGTTGTGACGAACTTTACTGACCTATCTGGATGCATAGATTTAGTTACTAAGAAACTATTATCTAACTCATTCAAATTCTTCGACTGCTACACTCTTTTTTTTTCCGTAGGTATAATAAAACTCCGTGCCTAGGATTGGTCCCGGCTGTCATTCGATCTTTGATAGTCGTTACGAGTAGTCAGAAGCCCGAAAGTCTGACAACCAGTCTTACCAAGGGGTATCGTGTTATTTAGTAAATAGGTTGTGGAGGTCAGATAGGCAGTCACTCCATGTAAAATACCGGTATCCATCTGCATCCGGTTAGACTGGAAGCCAACCCCAGCATAGTTGGGAAAAGGCAAGGAAAATGATGTAAAGTATAATATATTATACAATATCAGATCCACTGCCACACAATGCCACATCTAAGTTTCTGAGAGATGGCCTCATATTTATGGAGAAATTTTCAGGAAAAAATAAAATATAAAATTCGCATTTTACACATGGGGCGCGGGCAGCCGTCGTTTAGCGGGTGTCTACAAGTCATAACTTATGACCGCTGTTGAAAATTTGCAAATTTTTTATTAGCAGTAACTTTTTTATTTTCAATAATAATAAGATATTTTATTACTTTTTGGTAATTTTTTTGCAGTACCTACCTATGTGCCCCTTTCGGATCGAACAGCGTTTTTTTTTACATATAGTATATGGCTAACAAGCAAGCGCCCCACCTGATGGAACATGGTCACCGACGCCTATATGCAATACTACAGACAATACATTTCCAATGTGATCCCAGGGACAAAGCTGAAAGTCTTATGACACTGTAATTACACCAAAACTGGTACTCGTCAAATCTGAAAACATGCAGCAACGCTGTTTGGCACCAGAAATGGATACAGCAGGCACGGTCCCAGGAGGTCACAAGGGTCATAATCCCCCTCAAAATCATTGAAGCTGTCGAGAGCCTGAATGATTTACGTGTCTTACTAATTAAAGACTGTAGGTACTTGAGCCACAGTGACCCTGATGGGCAAATACAAAAACATTAAGAAAAAAAGCCTGTTATAAAAATAGAGGATATAGGATGCAAGAGCGAGTGAAGAAAACTCGGGAATTTGAGCACCACTACGCTTGGGTTTTAAAGCCAGATTTCAAAACCTATCCTGCTGTTAAACGAGTTTAAGCTTTCTTCTCGACAAAGTAAGAACTCATCTAATTCTAAGTAGGCACTAAACAACAAATAAGTAATGCATGATGTGCTTACCTGTAAGAAATTGGTACACTAGTCTATAAGTTTATTGCATGTATCTCATATCTTTGTATCGGTGTATTCAATTGTTGGTGAGCCAAATAAATAAAATAAAATAATCTTGGGCTGCGACCGCGCCTGGGATACAATAACAGAAGTACTATTACTGTACCCTGAACGAGCTTAACACCAATAGGAAGAGAAACCTCTACAATAATCTTCAAGTAAGCTATAGGTACCATCTAACTAAAATCCTGAAACGTAATTTAGTATCCATCGACAGTACAAGAAGCACAGAACCGGTGGAAGTGGCGGTGCTTGGGGGAGGCCTATTCCCAGCAGTGGACGTCTTTCAGCCGAAATGATGATGACGTTGATGATGACAAGTAGCACACGTGTAATGGAAACTAATAAAATATGCAAACTAGTACGGGTTATAAAAAGCTCTGAGTCATATTCGTTTGTAACGGTATTAATTTTTTTGGAACGAAGTTCTTTATCGCGGCTTGTAAACTTTCAGAAATCGTCACGCTAAAAAGTGTTAATACTTGCAACTCTCTTCTTCTAATTCAAAGAGAAATAAAGAGAGAGAGAAAACGCCGGCAGAAAAAAAAACAAAAGAAAAGAGTAAAGTGATTACAGTGTCATAGGATAAAATTGTACATAACGGCCCGAGTACACTGCATGCCGGAGAGAGAGAGAAAATGTGAATTTGGTCAATGAAAATCCAAGATGGCGGCTCTGAACATTTTCATATTTTTCATCATGGGTATCGTTTTCATGGTTTTCAAGGGTGCAAAAGCCAATAGTGACGTCAAAATGTAAATCTAAGAGGGCGGCTCCGAAAATTTTCAAAATTTTCATCATGAGTACCGTTTTTATGGTTTTCGAGGGTGTTAAAGCCGATAGTGAGGTCAAAAATGTAAGTCCAAGATGGCAGCTGTAAAAAAATTGTTTTTGTTTTAAAATCATACGTGAGAAAGTACTTTGTTCCTGACCGGGATCCCCCGATCGCACACGTTTTTTATACTTTAACAACTCAATACCAGGATTTTACACAAAGGAGTCCCTTTGTGTGTGTTGATAGGCAGTCGCCTATCTGACCTCCACAACCCAGGTTTACAACTATTTGGCTTCAGCATCCATTATAACAGTTTTTAAGAAGGCAATGCTTCAGTTAGCTAGACAAACATGCATTAAATCTAATCTAATCTAACTAGCCTGTATTATCCCACTGCAAGGCAAAGGCCTCCCTCTCCCTTTTCCACACAATTCTGTCCATTGCTAGTATCAGCCAATCCTTTCAGTAGGAGTCTAACTCGTCCCGCCATCTTCGTTTCGCGTCGTGCGTTTAGTGGGACCCAATCAGTAGTTATTTTAGCCCATTTGTCATCTGACATCATCTGCATTGAAACAAAACTTTTACATTTAAATGTAGTCATTTCGAAATTGAATTGAAATTGTCAGTAAGCAAACCGATTGGTGATCTTTCCCCTCTACGAATTTCGTAGTAAGTCTACGCAGTATCTACAATAACTTACTACGAAATCCTTGACGCTCTTTAAAATCTCTAATATTGTCGGGATACCTTTAGAAAGAGGATGACACCTTTCCAGAGCCACATTTCTCAATATTGAGGAACCACTGTAAGAAGTACTTATACAGGCTGGTAGGGACATCGACGCGAAAACTGTTACCATGGATTCAGTATATGATTCTGAACACCCCTGCGTTGAAATTTTACGTCGGTTATTAAAAACAAAAACAGCAGATTTTTTTATTAATAACCAACGAAAAATTTCAACTCAGAGAGGATCAGAATCATGTACACACGGCTACACATCAAGCTATACATTTCCAGTATAAGCTGACCTCGCATTGTACGAAAATCTGATACAATGCGAGATCAGCATAAACTGGAAATTTATAGCTTGATGTGTAGCCGTGTGTTCTGGATCCATGGTAACAGTTTTCGCGTCGATGTCCCTGCCATCCTGTATACTCATTTAATATGCCACGTCAAGCTTCAAAAAAAGACTGTGACACAAGTATAAATGAGTGACAGACGACGCTCTATAATTCTGCGATGCTATTCTGTAAAAATCTCACAATGAAACCTAAGGTGGAGTGAGCTTGAAGTAACCTGTCATTCCACCAGATGCTAGGAATTGACATTATTGACATCTGAGTGTTCATGTCGCTCGTGTGTATGAGCAGTGAGCACTGACTTCAAGCTCAGTGAGATATTTACAGAATAGACCGACTCAACTTTATCTGAAACTCCATGTGCCATATTATTACAGACAGTATTATTTATGTATTTTATTGTAACCATCATTTTGTAATTTATTTTATTGCTTAGTGTAAATAAAATGAGCTTTGCTTTGCAGGAGTTTGTAATACTTATAAAAAACACAAATATGTATAGCAGGTACATAAATATGCATTAAATATACAGAGTGTCCGGTAAAGCATGGATGACTTTGGAATAGCATATAATAGATCTTATGGACATTCCAAAAAAATTAAAAAAAATACAAATTTTCCAAATAGTACCTTAGATATTCAACTAACTATTTTTTTAGCTTGTTTTACATTCTTCTTCACCATGACCACAAATTAATGAATTTAATTGGTTATTTGTTGTTGTATTGTACACACGGCTACACATCAAGCTATATACATTTCCAGTATAAGCTGACCTCGCATTGTATGGAAATCCTTTACAATGCGAGATCAGCATAAACTGGAAATGTATAGCTTGATTTGTAGCCGTGTGTACGTTAACATGCCGACAGAAAGTCAGCTAATAATGTGACTAGAAATTGCACAGTATTTTTTTAAATCGTGTCTTAGGTATAATTTAGGTATCATATTTTTTTGTATTTTTTTTAGAACGGTCATAATATCTGTTAAAAGAATATGCTATTCAAGGTCATTCATTATTTACCGGACACCCTGTATAATTAGGTACAATATATCAGCATCATATACATACATATCGGATACTAAAGATTGTTTAGTCGTGAGTATTTTTCCACGCGTTATGCAAATGTTATGGCTGTAGCGAATAAATAAATAAATAATTTATTCGACGTAAGGCTTAATGACGATCTGGTCGCTCCGCCGTTTCCGCCTGTTGTAAAGAAACTCGAGAACCAACACCGTGGATGCTGTGAAGAAACCTGCCAAACAAAAATACAGGTAAAGTTAACAAAAAGGAAAATGCTAATCAGACCCCACATAAATTGAAAGGTAGGAGGATGATAATGATAATTGGAAGACTAGACTAGACTCGTTTGTAGGTACTGTTAACTGAGAAGTTGCATTAAATAACCCCCAACGAGTGGAGATATACCTACCCACTAAAATGCCTTTATTCCCAGTAGTTCCAGGTAGCTAGTTCCACATGGAACTACTGCAACTTACTAGTTCCGTATATGGAACTAGTGGGAGTATTAACAAACGTTAGGCGTTTATTCCCCGTAGTTTCATGTTCTGCGAGCAACTTGGAAGTAGCGCTCGCTGGCCGCTGCCGCGGCACCGCTCGCTTTGCTCGCTCGGCTCGCGCGGGATTTATCATTCATTGGTTCTAACCTAAGCTAACCGATTTCACCCAGTTCAATATGACGAATCATACAATCTGCCTGCGACTAGATAACTAAACAATAGTGAAAACATTTCTGTGGTAGATTGTCAGAATCGCGCGCGAACCGAGCGAGCGCTACTTCAAAGTTGATCGCAGATTTTTTTTTAACATTGTCTAATTATCCGTGTTTTCGTAATCTCCTTCGTAAATTCGAATTATCAAATATGGAACTCAACTAAAATCACATGGAACTAAATTTAGTTGCAGCAGTTCCATATGAAATAAATGTCGGCTATAAAACTACTCGTAGTTTAAAATTACATGGAAGAGTAATGGTACAAAATATTCATTTTTTTAGGTCGCATTTGTTCCATGTGGAACTAGCTACATGGAACTACTGGGAATAAAGGCTAAAACGCATCCTGACTATACCCTGAGCATCATTCATTCCGCTACTAAATTGCTGATTAGCTATTATTTTTAGTTGTGTCGTTTTTAGTAGTCAAGCGGTACTCACATTTAAGCTTCTCTACGTTTTCAAAGGTTTTATTCTGCATCAGACTACACTTTTTATATTTAAGCTTCATCCAAAAACGTCACACTTGCTGTACCTTTTCTGACCTACCTCAGTAAATAAATCTGACTCGTAGTTTTTAATAAAGGTAAAGTTGATAACATACTGTCTTACTCAAATCTCATATTGAACCTAAACCCTAACATAAGTCTTCGAGACTTCAATAAATTAAAGAGGTGAGAGGGGTGACCGCCATAAAATAGAGAAAATATAACGGGTTTAGGGACCTTGATCGACCTCAGGGTCATAATTCTGCAGTCTACTCAATAACCAGTACAAGTTTCCTTTTCAGAATTTGACCAGATTTTACCCTTTTTTTTTGTTACAACTAACTACTTCAATAATTACAGTAGAATCTGATTTATCTGGCATTTTAGTACTTCGGCACATCCAGTTGTCCACCCGCCACCAGCAAAAAAAACAGACCCCAAATAATAGTACATTATTGCAAAGGCCGGGAACTAGGCAATTGCAGGTCGAGTATGAGTTTGAAGGCCGAGCCGTAGGCAAGGACTTCACTAATACGAGACAGGCAATTGCCATTTCCGCCGAGGCATATATAGTGCTTTTCTCAAAAGAATGCAGGGAAATAAAAGTAGTTAAATTTCCATAATTTTTCAAGTTAATGCCGTTTTTAACATGAACTATACATTTCAGCATGGAATAAATTGCCCATAATGTAGATGGCTTTTTAGTTTTAGTAATAGGTATAATTAAAATACGCCAAAAATACACAGTTTGTAGAAAATGTTCACTTTATTCTCGTTTTTCCAAATCATAAAATTTTCATATACCTACTTTCATGTATTTTTCTTTTGACTTCGCTGGAAGCAGGTTTTCCATTGCTAATTTGGCTTCTGATCATAAATCTGGTGGAGTACAATCAATCTCCATTTCACTCTCTGAACCGTTGGAACTCATTTTTATTATCTAAAAGTAAATAACAAATCAAGACGAATTTTCAGCTTTGCCGCCAATTTTCTATTTATCATCTGTGCCGAAAGGCATCTAAGGCTATACAGCCACGTGAACGCAATTTGTACTAAGCAAAGAGAACTTTGGTATGCCAAGAATGATAAAAGAGATCCAATCAAAGAGTATTTAATAACCCGAGCACGCCATTTCATACAACATTGCTGGAGCGTTGTAATGTTCCAAATTCAAAAAACGCGCCTGCAATGGATTTGATTTTCTTTGACCGTAAATTCGATATTTCGCGTGTTCTTTGTTCGAAAATAATGACAATATTTCCATGTATGTTTGAGAAAAGATTATTTTAAGTTAAATTAGATATGTAATTGTCATAAACATGTAGAACATAAATACATGTTCCCTTATTAAACTAGTATATCATGAAACGCTTTATTCTATTTATCTTGATTTTTCTAAACATCCAGTAATCCGAACATTCTAATAATCCACCCGTGGTTTTAATAGTGCCGGATAAGTGAGACTCTACTGTATTTAGTTTCAGGAAAAGGGGAAGGGAAAATCATGTAAAATTCTGAAGCAGAAACAACTCACACCAATATTATAAATATGAAAAAACCCGACTGCAAAAACAAATAACTGAAAAGAGACAAGCACTGAACTTTGGTTTTTGTAAGGTATTGCAGGCGGGAACAACAAAAGTTATAGGTACCATATTTCAGGTTATTGGTTTGTCGCCAGCAATACCTCACAAAAACCAAAGTTCAGTGCTTGTTCGTCTCTTTTCAGTTATTTGTTTTTGCAGTCGGGTTTTTAAAATATATTTTTTTAAAGCTTTTTAGTTTCATTAATATATATATTTGTAATTGACTCATTACTAGCTTTTATTTGATATTAATATTGTAATAATTTATTTAAAAAAACGCCTTTATTTTTTTTTTTTTGTATTTGCAGATGCAATATATAAATATTATATAGCCTATGTCACTTCCACAATTAAGACGAATCTAACGACACCTCATATGTTAAAATCCATCAAGCCGTTGAAGGTAAACTGTGCCAAAGAAATAGACATACATACATAGATACATACATACTCTCGAAAAACCTCCTTCTGGGGCAGTCGGGCAAAAATAACTCTGTTTGTCTGTTATCTTATCACGCTTTAACGGCTGAACGGATTCGGATGGCACACAGATAGACCACAACCTCGGTTTATTAGGAGAAAGGATACTTTTTATCCCGGTAGTACGTTCCCGAGGATAATTTTCGACATCCACGCGGACGAAGCCGCAGGCAAAAGCTATTACTGATCAAAACATAACCCTTCTTTCAGTCTGGTTTAGCACTAAAACACAGCGAAAAAACATTTTGCACTATATTCTACGTGCACCTGCATTAAAACTTTGATTATTTATATGTCTATTTATCGATTTATCTCTGTAAAAGAGACTAGGGCTCTTTGCCATAAGTGCCCAATGGCTTTATTTTTGGCGACGCCGGCAGCGAAGGCACTCCCAAAATATTCAATAACTAAAATCGCCGCACAACACCGTTAGATAAACAAACCATTGATTCCTTCATTTTCGACTGCTTCGTTGGGGTAGTGGTGACAAGAGCTACTGCTGAGCATGAGGTCCTGGGTGGCTGGGTTCGATTTCCATATCGGGTAAAGTGTTATTGGGTTTTTCCATCTGGAAGTTCTCAGTAGCAGCCCGGAGTCTGGATTTGTGCCCGGCTGATGGCAATAGGCTCGCCCCCTATTACATGGGACTTAAACATAACTGGCGAAATGTGGGTGTACTATAGGTGCACCTCTGCCTAACCCTTTGGGGAATACAGGCGTGATGTTATGTTATGTCCTTCCTTGTATTAAAATGTATAATTCATTAAATAGACGCACGTATTTGTCTATTTCATATACATTTATGTTAGACGTCATATTAAGATTATGTCACACGTTGACCGCGTGCTTACAGCATGTTTTAATAACAAAAGGTCAGGAACCGAATAATCATTTGGTAGTCAGTTACAAGTAGCTGCTGTGTTTTAACAGAAGAGAAAGGTGCATTAACACAATATTACACCACTTTAACCAATTTTTGACAGCTAGAATACCTTTCCAATGTTTCAAGCTTGCCAATAATCAATTCTTGGATTGATTTGCCATCTTGAATCTTTTAGAAGACAGATCAAACAATAAGGCTAAGCGTATGCTGAAATGCAGGTGACGCAGCACAGCATAGTACAGATTTTGCAGGGTAGGGCAGGAGAGGCAGACATCGACCGCGAGCGCATGCTGCGACGCAGCTACACAGACACATTCGCGTCCTAGCTAGTACAAACAATAGACCTGAGAGTTGTCACGTAAACACGTGATGACCTGCACGCGTCCCGCAGAAATCTGTGCCGGCTCTACAACGAGACGCAGAGCAGGTCAGACACATGTCTGCATCGCAGGTGCCTGCGCTGCAGCATACGCAGCTGTCAGTACGTTTATGCAACACAAAATCTATTCTGCCCTGCGTGGACCTGCGTCACCTGCGTCTCAGCACACGCTTAGCCTGAAGCTTGGAAAATTTCAGATTGCGTGTGTGAAAAAAAACCCTGTCCTTTATTATCAATCGATCTTAAATATTTTGACATTCTTAGATGAAATGCTAAGTTACTCATCATTCTCCTCTCCATATCTCAATTTATTTGTGGTCAGCGCAACAAGTCCCTTTCTTCCATACTTCTCTATTAGTCGTGATCTCGATAGTCCCCCCTTTCTAGCCATATCATCTTCCACACAGTCCATCCATCGTTTCTTTGGTCTTCCCCTACTTATAGCCATCGACATTCGTACTCAAAACTTTCCTAAGTTTCTAAAATGTTATAATTAATACTTACCCAAAAACAAGACGAAGAATGAGCCCTGCATGTCGCTGAGGTTCACGGTGTGGTTGTTGACCTCCTGCATCATGGACGAGGTCTTCCAACAGCGGTCCTTCTTCGGCAGGTAGGCGTCCAGCCAGCGCGTGATGAGGCCCGCTTTGTGCATGCGGTCTAGTCTAGAAAGAAGAAGATAGCCTACTTACGTAAAGTTAGAGAAATTAACTGTCAACTTAAATTGCCCGTATTTTCAAATCACAACTGTAGAATACTATTGATCCCGTATTTTAAGCTGATTATATCACTACACTAGCTCATCACCACACCAAACCTCTCGTGCAGGCACTACTGTTTCCCGCCATTCGTGGTGAACTGACAGTTGACATTAATGACAGCAACCTCACTGCTGACGTGCATGAAATAGTTTTTCTAAACATAATACACTACAACAACTGTCATTCTTTGACTGTTGTGTGAAATGGCTAGGTATTACACGCAGAGATTGTTAAAATCTGCAAAGACATGGATGCATTGTCTATTGATGAATGAACGTCTATGAATTGAGAATGGTAAATTGAGATGAATAATATTTTAACTCATAAAACAGACTTTTGTTAAAAGACGGAAGCTACTGAAACGATTAATATTAAGAAATAGTTGTGTATAAAAACACTGAACGAATTGTTCAGTTTTTCAGTATTAAAACGAATTTGATGAAAGTGGCAAAGATACACACAATATGTAAAAAAAACCCCGTCCGATCCGAAAAGGGCGCATAGGTACTACAATAACATTACCAAAAAAATCTTATTACTATTGAAAATAAAAAGTTATTGCTATTTAAAATTCACATTTTTAGTACTAAAATTATCCCAAATCCATTAAAAATTATAAAATTTTCAACAGGGGTCATAAATTATGACTTGTAGAAACCCGCTAAATGACGGCCGCCCGCGCCCAATGTAATAAACCCGGTAAAACTGCCCATTCAAAAAAAAAGTGGCTAATTCTTTTTTTTTTCTTTTCCTGAATATGGCCACATAAATAGACTCTGAGTACGATACCTAACAACACCCTCACGGATCGGATAGGTTTTATTTACATGTTATATACATATATGTAGCTTCGATCAGTAAATATGGAACTTCTCTGAAACTAAAACACGCAGGTTTTAAATTTTTCAACTTAACTCACTCTTTGTTTATGACTGGGAGATACGGGCTGCTCGCAGGCACGATCATTGCAACTTTCTCATTAAAAAACTCTTCAGCGCCTGAAAATAATTTTCATTGTTACAATAATATTTCTGGAAACGAGAACGCATGCAAGACGGTTCATGTACACATTGTGGAAAATCTTACTTTTTATTTAAACCAACCGACAAACTTTTTTTTTGTAGGGTGTATCCCTACAAAAAAGTAAGGATAAAACACCCTCAGAACTCCAAGACACACACATATAAAACCAGATTATAAAAAAGCACTAAAAACTTAATATTAACACCAAGACACCAAGGGGTTGGCTGACGCGTCGCCGTCCTAAAACTTGAAAACTCGTAAAGTGCTCATGCAAGTATCATTTTCATTCAATTCATTATTCTTATACTTCCTGACCCAGTGACAGCTTAGTGGTGTGACCGTCGGACTGTCAAGTTATCAACCCCGGTACCTACACAAACCAACCCAAGGTACACACCTCTGACTTTTGGGATTCATGTGCGTATTGTATAATTATCACTTGCTTCAAAAACAGATATTTCTCGAAGCGAAGCCAAGTCAGAGGCCCATGGGTGGCATAATTTAAAAAATCCCACGAAATTCAGTGCAACTGCATCTATGAATGTCGCCTGCAGCAGCACATCACCGCACATGCGTGCAGCGGGTGCTGCTGTCCCCCGCTTAAACGTTGAAACGAGTTGCATAATGAAATTTAGTACAACATTATAACACTCATTTGGATGATATTATGGTTATTATTACACTGGCTGTTTTAATGTTGACAATAAGCTAACTGTTTCTGAAACTTACATGGGTGTAGATAAAAACTCTGACACTAGGTTAGTCACTAACCACACGAAAAATAAATATCAGACACATAGGTAAATTCGTACTTAAGGCAAAGTCGCAGTTGTCTGCTTCCAGCCGGTCTGCCCTCATCAGGTAGCTGAGCCGAAGTTTCCAGTCGATGATGACGTGTCGATGAAAACGTACGCGCTGCAGAAGGGCTGACCCTAAAGCAGAATTATTATGATAAGAGAAGAATTAGAAGCTGCTTAATGTATTTTGTATGTCTAAGGTCCTTTAAGCGATAAGGAAGTATGCAAAGGGAAGACGGTGAAACTAATATGTATGGTTCGATTAGGTCTTACCAATCTGCCTAGCCTTTTCCCTACCATGTTGGGGAGGGTTTCCAGTCTAACCGGATGCAGCTGAATACCAGTATTTCACATGGAGCGACAGCCTATCTGAACTCCACAACCCAGTAACTGGGTAATACGATACCCCTTGGTAAGACTGGTTGTTATCAGACTTTCGGGCTTCTGACAACCCGTAACGACTGTCAAAGATCCACGAATGACAGCCGGGACCAACGGCTTAACGTGCTTTCCGAGGCACGGAGGAGACTCGGTATGTAAAGATGGTCACCCATCCACGAACCAACCCTGGCAAGCGTAGCTTAACCTGACGGATCGACCCGTGCGGCTGTTATTACTTAGCCACGAGCTCCTTCCCGATTAGGTCCTACCAGAGATATAAATATGTCTAGATAGACAGTCAAAACTAAGAACTCTTCGAAGAAATAGCGTCCAACTGATGGCCGCTAAATGCACGCACACTAGAAAAGCACAATGACAGCACATTGACGTGTCGCGAGTGTAAGACGTAGCTGTCACGCACACCAGCATAACAAAGTTGGCTTGTTTGTTTTAGTTGTTTTGCAGCGTGACCCTCTATCTAGACGTATAAATAATAAAAGGGGTCCTACATTAAAACACCAACCGTATCAGACGTCATAGTATTCACTTGTCAATGATTAGAAACAAGAATTTCAGAAACATTTTTTTTCAAACGAGTTAGTAGATATATTCCGTCCCTACCTGACGCCATGGTTCCTCCCATGCCAACAGTAGTCGAGACCAGTTCCGCGCCTTTCAACAATGCTATGTACTTCGGCTCATCTGAATTCTGAAATGTTGATGGAAAAAGTCGAGAATTTTCGAAAACAATTGCAAAAAGTTCACAGTCAAAGGGAGATTTCTTTATTTCTGTGGGGAAAACACAAATTTATTCAAGACTAACACAGAATGTATCCCAAAACCTGTTAACTTTTTGCACTAGATAGGTCAGTTATACGCTATTTCTAGCACTACATGGTCTATCACGCGGAGAGAGCGTGATATTCACAGATAGTTATTTTTATTTAGAAATGGAAAATTTACGACTGGGACCTGAGAACTCGAGACGCCAAAAGTATCACGCTAGCGTAGCGTGATCAAGGTACTGTATGGAAACTTGATTTGGCCTCATATAAACCGCAGTTTTTGTACTTTACGTGGGATTATTATTAAAATATCTAATGGCTTTTGAAGAATAATAATAATGATGATGAACGACAAGGCACTCCCACAAATGAAATACTATTGTATAGAATCATTCTCTAACTTGAACAGACAGCTGTGCTGCTGGGGAGTTTGTTGCGCCACTTCTTCTTCCCAGCTAAAGGCACTAGGAAGTGGTGAAGGGTGGGCGTTTTTGGGGGACTGTCTTATGTAATTTTGACGTTCGAAAAGTGCTGATTCTCAGCCTAATTTGAATAAATGACTTTTGAATTTTGAATTATTTTTTTTAAATAATAAAGTTTGCTACACTTCCGTCCTTTAACTAGAACTCCGTTAAGCCCAAAAAGTTATTTCCGAGAAAATGGCAAAAAACAAAAAACGCGGGAATCGTTGTTTCTTAAAAACTATGATGATGGTTGGACACATCAATTGATAATATTTTCGGTTTATCCTAAAGAATCCTTTCTGTCCAGAAACTCTTAAAGAAGAAGTGTGGGTCAGACGCTTTCAGTGATGGAATCATCATAAATTGTGTTACTTAACGGCCTACAAAAGTTTTCATATCTCTGGAACTATTTATATTATGCCTTCACTTTATATCTTAGAAAGTATTATGTATGTTCGCAAAAACTTAGGACTTTTCAAAATAAGAAGCGATTTCCATAATATAAATACACGTAGTCGACATGAAATTGTGATACCCAAATTTAGATTAACTAAAACAAGCAAGTCATTTCCTATAAACAGTATCCGCTTTTATAACAAGTTGCCAAAGTCTGTGACAGAACTTAGCGATGGGAAGTTCAAAACCCACATCAAACGTGTCCTTATCAAGAATTCATATTATAAAATTAAAGACTACGTTGAAGACAAGGAAATTTGGCAATAATTCCTTCTGCACATGTGGCTTCCCTGGTACCTCATTAACGGTATAAATAAGTAAGAGTCTATTAACTGCTCCCAAATTACCATGTTTATTTAAATCTTTTTTTTTTTTTTTTTTACATTCGCCCTTGACATATTTACTATTCTATTATTTGACATTATATACTTTTTTTTTTTGTGGCTTTTGTGGACATGATAATTATTCAGATTGATTACAGTTGTAATAGCAATCATATAATTGCGTTATATTTTAAATAGGTTTTTTATTTTTTTAAATTAATTAATTTTTTTGTATAGATTCTTTTCTACATATTTTGTGAATGTGAGAACGCTGTAGGCTTAGTGGATTGTAGACCTGTTGACCATTTTCTATTTTGTTAAGTACTTGGTACTTATTGAAAGACCTACACTGTCCTCCCATACCTAGAAACACTGTTATTTGAAAGTATTGTAAAAGCCAATTATTTTTAAAAGAGTAACCGTGGAGTTTCTTGCCGGCTCTTCTCCATAGGAAACGACCAATTGGAACCGTGCACCTAGCTTCTGACGTTTCATAAGTGCCCATGTAGGTTTATGTGAAATAAAATATTTTGATTTTGATTTTGATTATAAAAATGTTTCTTAGACAGAAAGATAGAGAATTTTAAACTCTATCATTTTCAATTAAAAAGTAAAAAATTGCCATTTGCGGGTTAACGGCTTTCTAGTTAAAAGACGGCAGTACAGTTTCTGATATGTTTTTTAAATTTCCTTAGTTGAAAAGTTTGAGTTTCTTATGAAACCTACCTTCAACTCCATCTCCATATAAGAACCCTTAGTAATAGACCAGGTGTAAAGACCCCGGTTCTCCAGGAGTTCAGCCACGGTTGTCACAGGAATCTCCTGCTTCGGGAACGTGAGGAAAGCCACCAGGTTGCCGGAGTACGTGGTAACGACAACCAGGACGACCAACCACCATGTCCCTACTACTAGCCGACCGCTGTCCGCGCGGGGAAGATACATTCCTCCTGAATATGATGAACAATTTACAATGTAGGTAGATACTTCAATCATTTGACTAAGGAATTAGGTTCGGACTCAGACCAAATAAAAAACCAATGGTTTCGTAAACATGTGTGTACTTAGTGAGGTGTACTTTAATTGTAGTGTCATTGTAAATGTGTGCGTGTGAGCGTGTATGCACAGAGCGGAGGTGTAGTTTTGGCATGCTTCGCTGTATTGTTCGCAGCGCTCTGTCTTGGTTTTTTATTTGGTCTGAGGGTTCGGATAGCAGTTCTATTAAAATAGTAAATAAGGGGATACAATTAAGAACCTTTATTTTTCCAATCGAATCTTTTAAATAAAACTGTGTAAGAAGGTATGTACCCCCATTGCATTACATTATACCATTTTTAATTTACCTAATATAATTTTTTATTTTTTGGTTATGGTACTTACCTATCTACCCCACCAATTCGTATACAACCACTTGCTATGTAAACAACAGTGACAGTAATATTATGACATCATCAAGATACACAAAGTGAATTAAATACATATTATTGACACAGACTACCAAATGAAAAAGGAATTTTCAAAATCGGTCCACAATTGACGACAATATTGATGAACATAAAAAAAAAACACAAGCAGTCGTGGAGACTGCCGACAGAAGTGAAAACTTAAAACAAAAAAGTATGTAAAAATAATGATATAAATTGTCTATATGTAATGTGTGTATCTTAAATAATGTTGCGCAATACGTCACACCCTTATACCTACAGATATACTGCTATTACAGTATGTGTGTCGGTGACGCGAACCCATAAGATTTTCCCCTACCAAAAATCGCTCAACGCGTCTAAATAAATTTCACTTCAAAAACAAAATACATATAGACGAACATACATAATTACCTATAATCTCCTCCTTTCTTGAAATCGATAAAAAATTGAAATTGGCTTAGCTCAGTTAACTTTTGGATTTTGAATTAAAACCTCTTTCAATATACATATAAACACCTGGCCGTTTAAGTTGAAAATAAATATACTGGTTGCCACAAACAATAAAGGAAAAATTTTTTTTTTTTTTTTCAATTATTTTATGGCCATGTAAACATTTTGTTCAAAATTTTATGCCAGTAATAAATATGTCTATATGCCTACATTAACTTTTTTATTTTACCTATATCTATGAGTTGATGGATGCAATAAATAACAATTACAATACTTATGTAACCTCTTTTCAGATTTTATGATTATGTACAGACGCCAGCACATCAGGCTACTACAATCTGTCAAATTTATTTAATAGATTTTCAACTTTATCCTTAAACAGTAAGGTTCAAAGTTGATCGGGAAAATTTTAAGGTTTCGGGTAGCTTGATGTGCTGGCGTCTGTACCTGGCCATCGGAGGTGAAAAAAATACACGAGCTATTAAAGAGAAAAGGAAAAAAACATAATTTTCTTTTGAATTATTTTATGGCCTGAGTTTTTTTTTTCTATAGGTTAATCCAGTATTACGTTACGTTTAAGTGAAGGAGGTTATTATATGGTTTCCCGATATTTATCTACAAAGAAAACTGTATACATGATATACAATAACATTTATTTAATTTTACATTTATTTTCAATTTTGCTATCTATGAGTTTTACTTTAATTTCTAATCAATGGATGCAATAATCAAACATTACAGTACTTAAGTAACCTCTTTTAAGATTTTATGATTAAGTACCTGGCCATTAGAGTCGAAAAAAATACATTAACCATTAAAGAGAGAAGGACAAAAAGCTATTTTCTTTTAAAGTTAATAAAACGGCTTACAATTTTTTTTTTTCGATAGTTTAAGCTAGGAACATTTTAATTTCAATAAAGGAGGCTATACGTAATATTTACTAAGAAAATAAATTATGTTTTCGTAATAAAAAAAAAACTCATCTAAAAAGTGGAGCTAGAGAATCTATCTTCATCATTTATAATGAAACTTGATAACAAAAACAATATTTACAAGATACTTAATGGTACCTTACAGATGCCTAAGTGAATTTTAAAAGTTAATTTTTCAAATTGACTTATACAAAAAAACTGCCTCGTTGGTCTAGTTCCAAGCGCTACTGCTGAGCATGAGGTCCTGGGCTCGATTCCCGGGTCGGGCAAAGTATTATCGAGTTTTTCCATCTGGAATTTCTCAGTAGCAGCCCGGAGTCTGGATTTGTGCCCGGTTGATGGCTCGGATAGGCTCGCCCCCTATTACATGGGACTTAAACATAAATGTAGATGTACTACAGGTGCACCTCTGCCTCGGAGAATACAGGCGTGATGTTATGTTATTAAATTAAACATATTAATCTGCAAACTTTGAATTTAAACACGTGAAAAATTACCAGTTTTTTTTAAATTCAGATTTTATTAAAAATCTCTTCTTTTGAAATAAAGGCAATGTTCTCACCTTGCTGCAACAAAGCGCCGTAGATATACCAGAGACAATTGTGTATGGTAGCCAGACCTCCTTGACGAGTGATCTCCATGGCCTCGTAATAAGGACTTAGTCTATGGATGATGTATAACGTTGGCCCCATCAGTATCACTGCTAATCCGAGACACAGCCACGTCTAGAAAGAATAATAGCCTTATTAGCTGTGCTTCAAGCGTTTCTAGATAAATTGCCTGGGGAAGCGCTAAAGTAGCCCTCGAAATTCAATTTTACTAAGTTTTTTGCTATTTGCAGGTCAGTGTCCGGTTAAGTATGTGATTTCATGAAATAGTCATTCAATGGCATAATTTGAAGTCAGAGAGAGTTAAATTGATGATTTTAATGATGTTTATTCTATAAATACGATGTTACGATCGCGAATCATATTTTAATCAATATACAACCTAATACAGTACCCTAATTGCGTAATACAACACAATCACAATCTGTTTCGATTTGAAACAGATTGCTAATCCATTGCTTCATAAGTTAGAAAAAAAAATCTGCTCAACAACGTAAATAACGCAATGAATGTTGTTGAACTGTCAAAATAAAACAAATTAGGTATAACTGTATACAAAAATAAGTTACACAATTAGGATACTGATCAGCAAATTGCAAAAAACGTAAGAAAATTTGAATTTCGCGGGCTACCCTGACGCGTTCGCCTTAAGAACTTTTACAACGCAATCTTTTCTACAAATGCTACCATTATGAGTTTATGATACGAGAATAACTGAGACTGTGAATAACTGGCGAAATGTGGATTTACTATACACTAGGCCTAAGCCGTCGCGGATTACAGGCGTGATGTTATGTTATGTGTGATACGAGACTTTGTCAAAAGTCGGAACGTAATGAACTAATGACTGATACAGCAGATATTTTATTTCCCACCGATCACAATAGATTTTATTTTGACAACTTGAAATTTTCTATCAAAATCCGTTTTCTCGATAACGCAATCAACTCAATGACTACGAAAGTTAAGTTATTCTGATTGCTTCATGCAATTCGAATACAGATAACCTGTTTCATTTACACTTAAAATGTAGGTTTACTTTGGGAAATGCTTTAGGGCACCTCTACTGAAGCCAAAAACCCAGCCAAGTGCTAGTTGGACTCGCACAAGTTCCGTACCGCATTAAGATCGGGTAAAAAACGCCGAAAAAAACACGTTTCCTGTATAGGGGCTCCCTTTAATTATTTTTTATTGTTATAGCGACAATAGAAAAATACACAATGTGTGAAAATTTCAACTGTCTACCTATTACGGTTCATGAGATACAGCCCCCTGACAGACAGACAGACGGACGGACGGACAGACAGCGGAGGCTTAGCAGTAGGGTTCTGTCTGGCACCCTTCGTGTACGTAACCCCAAAAAGAAATATAATTTCGAAACATTTATACTGAAGAACACGTTTAGCACATAATATGTATAATATAAACGTTCTCGGAGCCAGAACTTAGAATTTTATGGCCTGACATAATAAACCTGAACTTTTCTCTCGACATTTTATTCTCAAAAAATCAAAATATTTTATTTCACATTATAAACTTACAAGGGCACTTATAAAACGTCAGAAGCTAGGTGCACGGTTCCAATTGGACGTTTCCTATGGAGAAGAACCGGTAAGAATTTAAACAATACTTTCAAATAACAGTGTTACTAGGTATGGGAGGACAGTGTAGGTCTTTCAATAAGTACCAGGTACTTAACAAAATAGAAAATGGTCAACAGATCTATCAGTGTATTCTTTCACTTGAGTAGGTAGGTAGGTAGGTGTTAGCAACATACCAGCAGTGATAGACTAGTGGTGTGACATTCAGAGGTCTCGAGTTCGAACCCAAGGCACGCACATTGTATAGTTATCACTTCCTTCAAAAACGGTGAAGGAAAACATCGTGAGAAAACCGGCAGGCCCTTTTGTTTTTTTTTTTGGGTGGGAAATTATCAAATAACTTCTCCCGCTCTGGGTGGAGCGGGAGGGCGTGTCAGACTCTTACTGACTAAAACCCACCCGTGTTCCTTCAGTTGCCATGTTGCCGGGGGGCCACGATTTCCCTTTCGGCCTTATTTGCAACCCCGGCAGGTATCGGCCCTAGCGGACCCCGTCAATTCTGCTGACATCTCTTTGAGGCGCGCGTGGAACACAACGCGCCGTCGACCCGGGCCTGGTTCTTATCGGACGGCGAGCTACCCATTGCTCATCGTCCGCAAGCCCGCGCCTACGGTGGCCGGAAATCTGCCTGTGATTCCCGACGCCCAGGGCGTCGGGAATCACAGGCCTCCTGCGGCGGTTAGGGGCGCGAGGGCGCGAAATTTGCCTCTCCCTCACGCGTTCCGCCTCCTCTTTCGCGAGCATTACTGCTTCGCAGAAGGTGGGTGACGGCTTCCCATTTCCTCTCGCTCCGTACCATGGCCTGAACCAGTGCCGGACGCGAGAGATCACCGCCGTCGATCGCCTCCACGAAAACCGGCATGCCTGAGAGATATTTCTCGACGGAATGTGAAGCCAAGTCAGAGGCCCATGGGCGGGTTTAAAACTCTGACACCAGGTTAGTCACTAACCATACGAAAAATTTAGAAAAATATAAGCACAAAATAATATCATGAATTTAGCTACATGAATTTTGAACTAGAACTTAATCCTCCCAACGGTATTTTTACTAGAGTGGGGTAGTTATTTATTGTCATAAATAAATTTAATAAGCACTGAAACAAACTTTTCATAAGTAATACCTAGAATGTTTTCACATCGAAGCCTTTCAAAAACACAAATTTCATGGTTTATTTAAAACTAGCTGCGTCCCACGGTCTCAATCCCGTGGAAATATCGGGATAAAAAGTGTCTACCCACGTGACCAAACCTCATCCAATTCCGTTCAGCCGGTTTTGCGTGAAGGAGTAACAAACAATCAAACAAAATCACTTTCGCATTTAATTTATAATATGATTAAATATTTTGCAGCTCTGAAAGCAATCCTAAAAAAACTCAGGCAGTTTAGGATAATCTAAACTTTTAAATTAAAACTTACGTCAGTTGTAAACGGAAGCAGAAACAGCAGTGCTCTGCTGAGCTCCCTCGGGCGCGCTATCATGAAGGCATACGACTGTATGCTCACCGGCATGGTATAGTTTATACCTGGGGAAGAACGTTTACATCATTTTTTAACAAAAGCCCTAAGTAAGAAATAAATTGTAGAAAAGATAATTAATTGATTCAGGCGTGACCTTGCGGAAATCCATTATAAAACACTATAGACGTGGATATATTTAGTAACTTGTTCCGCTTAGCGTGTTGCCACACCAAGCGCTGAGTGCAGCGCACTCAGCGCTTGGTGTGGCAACACGCCGTGTTCGAGTTCGCAACAAGTCCATCGTCATCCTGAGGATGCCTCGTTGAGAATTCTTTAGAAATAGCTAAGCGGAACAAGTTACTAAATATATCCACGTCTATTGTATTTTTTAAATTGTAGAAAGTAAAGTGCCCTCCCCCCGCCTCGGATCAAAACTGTGAAGGAAAACATCATGAGGAAACCGGCATGTCCTAGAACCAAAAATTCGCAGACATGTGACTTCCACGGGTCCGCGTGGTGGATTATATGGCCCACTCCCTCTCACAGAGAGTAGGTTTCGTGTCTAGCAGCAATTTTATAATCTGATTATGCTGTGTTATAATATGAAATAGCTTCAAAAACCTGACACTGAAATCCTTGTGAAAATATCGGTTTATAAGAAACTAGCTGTTGCCCACGACTTCGTCTGCGATCCAGGATGAAAAGTATAATAGAATAAGTTTTTCATCCAAATCCGTTCAGCCGTTTTAGCGTTAAAGCTTAACAAACCAACAAACAATATCACTTTGGCAGAGCGAAAGATACTCATAAAGTCATAAACTTTACTCAAGCATTTCACCTGGCATAGGGTCAGATAAAACAGTGAACGAAGCAGCCGCCAGAGCTCCTTGTCCTTTGGAAATGGCTATCATCGTCAGCTTGGCGTCCATGCCATGCATTGTCTGAAAGAAAACCAAGAGTAACAAATTCTTAAGCCTTTAACAGATTTTTTATAACTACATTTTCTACAGTATAAAAGGCAAATTTAAATTAAGGAATGAAACTTCACATAAGAGATGTGAAGATGACGTGTTGATGTAATCATATAGAAATAATAATTTTAATTTAAAAAAAAACGAGTTTAACTTACATCAGCAATCGTATCATTAGCCAATTCTTTCTTCAAAATAGAAGCTAAAATAACTTTTATCCTGAAATAAAACATTAATAATTAAAAATCTGTGCTATTTTAAACTAATTTAGCTCTTATGAGGTCAGTAGCGGATCCAGGGCGCTCAAGCCCCTCAAAAGCGTCTGAGGTCTTCCGTGACAAATCTTAAAGTGAACTGATATTATTCTAATTAACTTTTTTTAGCAAGTATTACACTAGGAATCTTTTATACAATTATCATCAATTATCCTTAACTTAATAAGTACCTATTGCGTTTTCAAGTTTTGTGACGAATATTGCCCCTACGCTGCCCGGTTTGGCCGCCATGTATATTTACCGAGATATCTCTGGTAGTCTACAGCCTTAAGGAATTTTCGAAAAGTACCTAATCCGAGGAGAGTTGTAAAATGTTGTAAGCTTTTTTAGTGTTTACTTTGCTAAAACCTACCCTCAGCGTGGACATGCCCCTCCCCAACGACAATCCTGGATCCGCCACTGCATGAGGCAGGTACTGCCCCCGACTTCGTCAGCGTGAAACTTGTTGTAGGTAAAATAAAATTAAATCCTTACGACATTCCTCAATAGCTTGGCAATAGGTTGTATAGGCTGGCATTAGTGAAAGAATTTTCTGAATCAGAACAGTAAATACCTCTCGATAATATTAGTATCTATTGATTATTATGGATCTTACGTGAAGTTTTTGTTAATCGCTAACTGGTTTACGATATCAAATATAAGTCCACTATATTTTACAATAGCACCAGATTCATTCCGCTGCAGTATCGTCCATGGTGGGTTCTGAAATAATAGCACATACTTAGGTAAAGACCGGGTTCCGTTCGGCACCCTTCGGGTACGGAACCCTATTACTAAACCTCCGCTGTTCGTCCGTCTGTCAGCGGGCTTGTATTTCATTAACCGTAATAGGTTTAACTTTTACAGATAGTTTAGGTGTTTCAATTACCGCTATAACAACAAACACTATAAAAACAAAAAAAAATTGTGTGGGGTACCACAACTAAAAAGTGAAAAATAAAAACTTTTTACCAAAAAAAAACTTTTTACAAAAAAAAAAACAACCGACTTCAAAAAAACACTACAAAGTGAAAAATAACTTTAATTTCGGAAGTCGGTGTCTTTGGTTTTGAATTTTCGTTCTTTGTCACCGACTTCCGAAATTAAAGTTATTTTTCACTTTGTAGTGTTTTTTTGAAGTCGGTTGTTTTTTTTTGGAAAAAGTTTTTATTTTTCACTTTTTAGTTGTGGTACCTACCCCACACAAATTCGAATACCACTACCTGCTATGTAAATAACAGTGACAAGAAGTTATCATAATATCATCTACATACTAAGTGGGAAAAAATACGTATAATTGAAGCTAACTCAAAAACTACCCAAGCAAAGTTAATAAAATTTATATGGGACCACCTCTGAAGTATGATCTACTAAACAAAAAAAGAATCATCAAAATCTATTCATAATTGGCGGAGTAATCGCGTAACAAACATACAAAAAAAAAAACATACAGACGAATTGAGAACCTCCTCCTTTTGGAAGTCGGTTAAAAATACAACCGCCTTCCAAAAAAAACACTACAAAGTGAAAAATAATTCGGTGGCAAAAACGAAAATTCTAAACCAAAGACTTCCGAAATAATTTTTCACTTTGTAGTGTTTTTTATGGAAGGCGGTTGTATTTTTTTTGTAAAAAGTTTTTATTTTATCGGGTATACGACGTTTAGTAGTGTGAGGTATCCCTTTGGTACATATGATGAGAGTAAAAATAAGCACGACGAGTGAACTAGTGAGGTCTTACATGAAAACTGATGATGGGTAGCTCCTTCCCTCTGAATCCGTGGTGTATGTGCGGAAACAGAACATCTTCGAACTTTACAGCATCGATAGGACGCCAGATTCCAACCTATATATAAGATTAAACATGAAGAAATATGGAAACAGCACCTTAATTACGTAACGCACGATCAATCACAATCTGTTTCATTTTGACAGTTCAGGCTCTTTCAAACAGGCCCGACACGCGACGCGACACAAAGACACCGCTCGTCGCGCGACGAGCGACGTGTCGCGCTGGTCTGCACAAGCCTTTCAACAACATTTATTGCGTTATACAGGTTGGCAGGGACATCGACGCGAAAACTGTTACCATGGATTTAGTACAAGATTCTGAACCCCCCTGCGTTGAAATTTTTCGTCGTTATTAAAAAAAAACTGCTGTTTCATAGAAAAGTGCAATACCTACGCGATCAAAATGTATGGAATAGCTACATATATTATGGTGAATACTTACGTTTAACAAGTTAATTTTGTCTATGACTCCTGTCGTTCCGTTCAGACTGGCGCTGGCCAGATCTGTAGCATCCGTGAAGCCCCGGTAGGTGGTGCCCCAAGTGTCTGCTGCCAGAGCGCGCCATGTTGAGCAGTTCCCACAAAGACTCTTTGCTGATAAGTGTTGCTGGTTGAAAAGAAACCAAGTACAGTAAAAACCGTTTAAAACGACTTCGCTTAAAACGACGTACCGGTTATTACGGCGAAATTTTGAAGTAGTCCACTTAGAGCACCCGTCCGAATAGCACCTGCGCCAATAGCACCTAGCCTAGTCCACGAAGAGCACCTGCTCTTGCTCTTGGTGCTCTTCGTGGATTAAAATTTATTTTTACCTTTTTTGTCCACGAAGAGCACCTGTGATTCAACAGCCTACTGCTGGGATGTATTTGTTTTACTGGACGTTATTAAATGAAAGACATCTATAAAAATCACTAGAATGTTTATTAGGTAAGATTTAAATAAGGCTGATTTTGCAATAAAAGTGATATGTGGAGACTGATTGTATATATTAAAAGTAAGAAGTGTTATTATTTGGTAAGATTAATAATTATTGTCATAGTGATTTTTTATTATTTTTCATTTTTAAATATCGCCTAGACAAATTGCGTATGTACGTAAATATGTGTAATTAATAAACATACTAGTGATTTTTATCGATATCTTTCATTTAATAACGTCCTGTAAAACAAATACATCCCAGCACTAGGTTGCTGAGTCGTAGGTGCTCTTCGTGGAGAAAAATATAAAAATAAATTTTAATCCACGAAGAGCACCAAGAGCAAGAGCAGGTGCTCTTCGTGGACTAGGCTAGGTGCTTTTCGTGCAGGTGCTATTCGGACGGGTGCTATTAGGACGGGTGCTCTAAGTGGACTACTTCGAAATTTTGTGGTCCCAGCATTTCTGTTTGCTTATTTATAGTTTTTGGTTATAACGACTGTCGACTATAACAACTTTAATCCGACGGTCCGTTCGAAGTCGTCATAAATGTTTTTCACTGTAGTATAATAATAGGTATTATGTAACTAATAGCCACGTTGGTGTTGTGGTCGGTAAAGGCTCTTACAAACAGACGCGACACGCGACGCAACGAGCGGTGCCTTTGTGTCTTTGTAACGCGGCTCTTAGGTTCCAATTATCAGGTCTAGATTTACATAACAGTATCTGGGCGACCGAGCTCTGCTCGGGTGAAAATACAGAGAAAACGAATTTTCCCAGATATGAAACCTAGCTAGATCGATTTTTCACCTCCGTGAACCCCTGTATTGCAACATTCATCGACGTCGTTAGAGCCGTTTTCGAGAACGTGATTGCAAATATATATGTATATATTTACAAATATTGCTCGTTTAATAGTATAGGATGAACATAACATCACGCCTGTAATCCCCGAAGGGTTAGGCAGAGGTGTATCTATAGTACACCCACGCCCACCCACAGGTCTAGATTTATGTCCGCTAAATGGCTATAGGCTCGCCCATTACCTGGAATAAAACATACTAGTGAAATGTGGGTAAGATGAACCTACACCTCAAAATAAAACAGAACACACCAAGGAACACAGACACACATACAGAAAGAAAGGCACAAAACACAGACAGGATTTTAAGGATCCGTAGCCAAATGGCAAAAACGGAACCCTTATGGATTCGTCATGTCTGTCTGTCTGTCTGTCCGTCCGTATGTCACAGCCACATTTTTCTGAAACTATAAGAGCTATGCTGTTGAAACGTAAGTAGATGTATTCTGAGAACCGCATTAAGATTTTCACGAAAAAAATAAAAAAATGGGGGTTCCCCATACATAGAACTGAAAAAAAAAAATCATCAAACCCATACGTGTGGGGTATTTAAGGACAGGTCTTTAAAAATTATGTTGCGGTTTCTAATATCATTTTTTTCTAAATTGAATAGTTTGCGCGAGAGACACTTCCAAAGTGGTAAAATGTGTGTGTCCCCGCTTTTTTTTTTTTTGGGCGGGAAATTATCAAATAACTTCTCCCGCTCTGGGTGGAGCGGGAGGGCGTGTCAGACTCTTACTGACTAAAACCCACCCGTGTTCCTTCCGTTGCCATGTTGCCGGGGGGCCACGATATCCCTATCGGCCCATATTCGCAGCCCCGGCAGGCATTGGCCCTAGCGGACCCCATCAATTCTGCTGACATCTCTTTGAGGCGCGCGTGGAACACAACGCGCCGTCGACCCGGGCTTGGTCCTTATCGAACGGCGAGCTACCCATTGCTCACCGTCCGCAAGCCCGCGCCTACGGTGGCCGGAAATCTTCCTGTGATTCCCGACGCCCAGGGCGTCTCCTCCTGCGGCAGTTAGGGGCGCGAGGGCGCGAAATTTGCCTCCTTCGCGAGCATTACTGCTTCGCAGAAGGAGGTGACGGCCTCCCATTTCCTCTCGCTCCGTAGCATGGCCCGAATCAGGGCCGGACGCGAAAGATCACCGCCGCCGATCGCTTCCAAGAGGACACGGCGATGCCCTGCCCAAGCCGGGCAGACCTCCACCGTATGCTCCACCGTGTCCTCCGGGCGATTCACACAGTGACGACACCCGGGCGTTTCCTCCCGCTTTATCCAGAACAGGTACCTCCCGAAACAGCCGTGTCCGGTGAGGACCTGCGTCAGGCGGAAGGTGAGGACGCCGTGGCGTCTCTCTAGCCACTCCTCAAAGAGGGGTCTTATCGCCGCAATTGTGGCGTGCCCAGCGCTGGGTTGCAACAATCGCACTCTCCATCCCGCCATGAGATCCCGCCGGAGCTCTGTCCGCCGTGCCGCGACTTCTTGCGGCATCGGAGTTAAGCCCCGGCGTTTCGCCTCCTCGCGCCACTCCCAAATGTGCGCGAGGACCTTTGCCTCCAGATCCCATGGCGGTACTCCGGCAAGGAGGCTCGCCGCCTCGCAGGAGACCGTACGGTATCCTCGGGCCAGCCGGATAGCCATGACCCTCTGGGACGCGTTCAGCCGGTGGCCTGGCTGCCGCCTCAATGTAGGCGCCCACACCGGGGCGCCCCATAAAGGGCGTGTGTGTCCCCCCTGCTGTAACTTCTAAAATAAGAGAACGATAAAACAAAAAAAAATATATGATGTACATTACCATGTAAACTTCCACCGAAAATTGGTTTGAACGAGATCTAGCAAGTAGTTTTTTTTAATACGTCATAAACCGTAAACCGCAATTTACCTTTCATTCAATGTTACTTGCTGCTACGGAACCCTTCATGGGCGAGTCCGACTCGCACTTGGCCGCTTTTATATTATGTTAGCGTATATGGGAGGTACCCCGTGTCTGTATATGTGATAGTTGAGAGAGTGTGAGGTTTACGTTATAACTGGTCTCACGGCCATCAATTATTTCCTACACCCCTATAAGTAAAATGAATCTCATAGCCAAACTCATAGACCACTAGACTACCTGCATTTGTTTGAGTAGCATGTCCCGCCTCTGTATCTTGTTCGGTCGAATGGCTTCCCACTCCTCATCTGACACCTGGGCAGCCACGTCAAACTCTTCTTGGATAGCCGCGTTCAAAGCTGATATGAACGCATCCATCATCTCCTGGCAGTAGCACATTATTCCGTTCTAGAAATATCATGGTTTTTAATGTAATTTTATCAAAAAATAAAGATTTCCCCATGGTTCTATCGCAAGGGCAGTAAGTATAGATTCGTTTGAAAAAATCTAGTAACTCCAGGCTCCTTGACTCTTTGCCGGGGTTGCGAATAAGGCTGAAACGGAAATCGTGGCCCCCCGGCAACATGGCAACTGAAGGAACACGGGTGGGTTTTAGTCAGTAAGAGTCTGACACGCCCTCCCGCTCCACCCAGAGCGGGAGAAGTTATTTGAAAATTTCCCAACCAAAAAAAAAAAAAAAAGTATTTTTGGTTTTAAAAAATGTTAACCCACTCCCACACTACAATAAAATTTCTAATCTCACATAAACATCTCGAGACATATAAACAAAATGCCTACATTTATTAGACATGTCCCGGGGCGCAATAGTTTTCGTATCTTCCTGTATACCAAACATGTTTAAACTCCAACACTATATCAAACCACAGACATAATTGTCATGTTAGGTACTGATAAAGCCAAACTAGCAAACCAAAATGAAGCTAAAACGCAAAACAACGCAATCCAAGCTTGTTAGATAGAGAAGAGACACAATCATTCCCGGAATTGAGTGAACATTTCAAAACGAAATAGCTGAACAATATTGCATAACACGCCGTCAATCTAGCCTGGATTAGATTCTGCTTTAGTGATTGCTGGCAGCCAAAGTACCTATCTCGGTCATTTGGGTTTTAGAGATCTAGGGAAAATTGTGAATATTATTTAATAGCTGTGAATTCCGATATTCCCAAGATCACAAAAAGTGTGTGTCGAGCACATGAATAGGTTTCGCCAATATTTTTTGGCGTTGACATTGGTACCTGCATAATATGTAATAGTAGATTGTTACACGAGGGGATAAAATAACCGGGGAGTAAACAGAAACCGAGTTAGAATGGGTTTTAGCGCCGTGTGTTACACTTTACTTTTCACTACGATTGCGAGAAAATTAAATAATCCAATACATTAAATAGTTTATTTTATTAAAAAAATATAAAATTTGTTAAATCTGAATTTTTGTGGAAACTTTTTATCCCGGTATGCAGTAGCAAAAAGCTAGTTTTATATAAGAATAAAGACTTTTCATTCCCCTTGCTCAAAAAGGCCGTCATTGTAGAGTACCAGAGCGGGGAAAAAATAACATTTCTTGCTCTAGGGGAAAAGTAATTTATTTTTTGTTTTTATCTGTTCCAACGAGCCTTGAAAAACGAAAAAGGCTTTATTCTTATGTAGAATAATCATGATTATGGACTCGACTTATTACTGGTTCACAAAAAAAGGAGAACATTTTATTTTTGAAAATGGAACTAAATGGCTATCTCTTCGATAGAATGCGTACATTTCGTTGTGGCTACAGAAGAAATAAAAAGGCATTGGCGCGAAATCTTTAGATTTTTTTTTCTAATTACGAATTTAATTGGTGACCGTAATATAATTTACAACAGTGAAAATGTCATTATCTAGTGAGAACATCTTCACAGAGGACTGAAATTAAGTTCCCGGAAAAAACAACTCGTTAAATATCCAGAATTGTACATTTAAATAAAATAAACAATTTATTTATTTATTTATTTAACAATTTATGTACACACATATAAACAGATAAGAAGAAAGGAACAGAAAAATACGTACAAAGGTGATGCTTATTTCTATAGAAATCTCTTCCAGCATACCTGCGATAGGAAAGTAGTTAAAGAGATGTAGACAACGTGTGTAAGAGTAGAAGAGAAAACAGAATACATAAAATAAAAAACTTAACTATACACTAATTTAAATATAAACATACAACATGAGAATATACATACTTCTTAAATACATATCACTAAAATAGATAAAACTACTTTATAAAATAATAAATACATAATTATGCAACTATGACGAAATGGAAAGATAGTGTTCTTTCACTCTTCTTTTAAAAACCGCAACAGTTTGGCAGTCCCTAATGTCAGGCGGAAGTGAATTCCACAACCGAACCGCGTGCACACTGAAGGAGTAGGAGTAGAAGTCGGTTGAGTGGGGAGGGGATTTCAGGAGATTTCTAAGATGCGACCTGCAAGGTGCATCAGAGGGACGGGCGTAGGAAACGCATTCCCGCAGATAGGATGGCGTTTTAGGGTTGTGAAGGATGTTAAATAGCAGACACAATATCCGAGAGTTCTGCGAAGACGAATAGAGAGCCACTTGAGTATCTTGCGAAAGTTAGAAACGTGATCATACTTTTTAAGGTTAAAAACGAAACGAATACAGATGTTTTGCAAACGTTCAAGTTTATTTAAAAGCTCCTCGGTGGCATCCAAATAACAGGCATCAGCGTAGTCTATGATGGGCTGTATGAGAGTTTGAGCAAGGGAGATTTTGGTACTCAAAGGCAAGAAGCTCTGGAGGCATTTCAGCGAGTGGAACGTGTAGTGCACTTTACGACTGACTTGACCAACATGGGCTGTCCACGATAGGTAGGAGTCCATGGTCACCCCCAAATTTTTAACAGTATTTGCGTATTCAATCTGAACTCCATTCAAACAGAGTGGAGACAGCGACGCAACATCGAGCTTATTCCGCATATACCTCCCGCCAATAATTATGGCCTGGGATTTCTTAGGGTTGATTTGCAGTCCGAAGGACCGCGACCATTCGCTAATCAACTCCAGGTCACTGTTCATGGCAGACACCGCTGCTTCCGCATCTTGTCTTAAAAAGTGCGTGTAAAGCTGCAGATCGTCGGCATAGAGATGGAAGTGGGAAAAAATGACTCTGGTGACAAAGTTAATGAAAATAGAAAAGAGAAGAGGAGAGAGAACGCCACCCTGAGGCACACCTGCGATAAGAGAACACCAGTCAGAAGAAGACTCTTCGAGACGAACTCGCTGCGAGCGGCCTTTAAGATAGGAGTCGAACCAACTAAGAGTACAAGAAGAAAAATTTAAAGATTTAAGGATTCCTAGAAGGATGTCGAAATCGACAGAGTTAAAGGCACTGCTGAAATCCAGCAGAACAAGCAAGGTGAGAGATTTGTGGTCCATAGCCCAGCGGATTTCATCAGTAACCTTCAAAAGAGCTGTAACTGTGCTATGAACAGGTCGAAAACCAGATTGAAAAGGACCAAGAAGGTCATTCGAAGATAGATAGGCAGAAAGTTGCTGCTGAACAATATGCTCAAGAACTTTAGAGAGATAAGGGAGGATAGAAATGGGTCGGAAATCGGACGGACAATTTAATATTGTATTGGATTATTTTATTTTCACAGGGCGCTAAAACCCATTATAACTCGGTTTCTATTTACTCCCTCGTTACAATGGGTTATTTTAGCCCCTCGTATAAAAATCTACTATTTCGTTTTTATAGTAGAATTACTTTTTCCCCTAGAGCAAGATATGCTATTTTTTCCCCGCTCTGGTATGCTACGATGACGGACTTTTTGAGCAAAAGTAGTGAAAAAATGTATATTAGGTAATTTCGAGGATCAAAAGTAAACTAAATAACACCTAAAAATCACACCATTGTAAAAAAATCTTGGATAAGCACATGCATTTCAGTATCTTATCATCTTCAAAAAGAGTAATGCGGTGTGCATCAAATGTTCTAAATCCTACAGTTACCTTACAATCCGGATGATTATCAGTCAAGTTATAGATATAGGCAACATTCTCTCCCTCGTACAGGTCGTTGATCAGGCTGCTCAGGTTGCCGTTCTGTGCGTTAGTGTCAGATATGACGTAGAGCCACTGGGCCATCGTATGCGACATGAGCAAGTCCCGAGCGGTCTCCGCCATTGTGGTCATCACATCTGACGTCACCACTGCTATAAAGTTTTCACCTACGAACATACGAGCAACAGCTGTTGTTATGGTGTTTTCACTACCGTAAAGCGACACCTAAATAAATGCGCGCGTTTGGATCTTCGACTTTCAGTGCTGAGTCGAGCGTCGAAAATCCAACAGCGACCTTTTACGAGCGACGAGTGTTAGAGAAAACGGGCGTAAGTCTCTCATACGGGTAGGTTTGTGACAGTGGCTACAAAGCTAAACTTTTTGTAACACTCAATATGCCAAATTAACAGCCGCGTATTTACTTTAGCCCCGGATCTGGGGGGGGGGGGTACTCCGGGGCACGTGCCCCCGGCGCCAACTTCAGGGAGCGACAAATTCAAGCAAGACAAGTGCACCACCCAGCACACCGCAACTTTCTTACTTCAATAAATGAAACGCGCAGCACATATTATAATCTTTCTGTTTTTTCTTTTTTAGAACAGTTTTGGCGCCCCTTTTGGATTGGCGCATTATCGATCGATAAAATTTGATTAATATGTTGCTGGCAACATTTTCATTTTAAGAACATTTGAATTTCGCGGGCTAACTTAACGCATCCCCATAAAAGATTGGCGGGGGGTGGCAGACCGCAGCTTTTGCCCAGTCTCAAAAAATATCTAGATCCGGGGCTAAAGTACTGCAAGCTAATTGAAATGACGCTGTGATTAAAAGTTAGCATTAGTGCATATGGTAACTCATTACAAACAAAAGTAACGTAAATATTCCATTAAAGTTAATTTAGAAGGCAGTTATGGTCGTTTGGATGCTCTCCAAACAATGAAAAACATTCCACACGGAATAGAAACTAATTTAAAAAACATTGACTATAGTGCTTTTGAATTTATAGCTATGATTTTAGAGCATTAAATACTAAGTTAAAAATTGAGAGCCTAAATACAGCACAAGCTATTCGTTCATCAGTTTTCTCTGATAACTTTAGCTCAACTTACCGATATACTTAACCGGCAGCTTAGACAAGATTCTATGCATCTCTTTCCTTCTCAAGTATTCGTTGATCTCATGTTTCATCTTGAACACTGTGACTGAGACTGGTGCAGCACTCTCATCGTCTATTTGTGATGTAAGAGACTTAACAACTCTTGAAACCATGTCTCGACCTGATTTAAAATAGAAGACACTTTACTAAAGTAGCCCCTATTTTTCCTATTGAAAATATTTACCAAATAAGCTGATAAATCTTGAAATTTTGAAGGATACAAGTAGGTAAATACGTTTTAGCAAACTTGAAATACAATTTGCTCTTAGAATTGACAATAGTTTTAGAAAACATCTGCATCTTGTTATTTCGATTCTAAAACATTTGTATCTACCGTGTACTTACATACTTATTTAGGTATATACGTAGCACAAATACTTACTCAAAGTATCATCATGCAGTATTATCGCAGACTTCCATTGGAAAGCATTCGAAGTCCTCAAATCAAGCAACAGTTGTGGTAGCTCTTCACCAGGATCAGCGAAAGTGGCAGTTATGGCAGAATGAGACGGTAACCTTGGACAGTCCACTTCTGTTAAAGCAAATAGTAATAGTTCTTCTTCTTCAGTACGAGAAAATAAATCCCATGTGTCTTCGCACGAGGCTACACTGAATACAGCTAGAAAACCTATAACAATCATGGTTAGTTTATAAATTACTTGTTGATAGACCTACACTGTCCTCTCATACCTATTAACACTGTTATTATTATGCCATTTATTTTTAAAAGAGTACCTAACAGTGGAGTTTCTTGCCGGTTCTTCTCCATAGGAAACGACCAATTAGAACTGAGCTTCTGACGTTTCATAAGTGTCCATGTATAAAATAAAATATTTTGATTTTAATTTGTACTTTTTTTAAAATAAGTAACGCTTTAAATGCAGGTTCAGTTAGACAGTGGCAACACTTGAGCGACTGCTCCTTTTGCTACGACATAAAAGTACTGCCAATGTCATTTTTTTACAATGGACTTGCGGTTGACTGTTGGGCGCCAATAGGCTATTTACTACTACGATGTTGGGCGCCAACAACCTATTTACTGCTACTACTATTATGAGTCCTACTGCAGGTTTGTCCATCTTTCCATTTTTCTCGATCTTTAGCAATCTGAGGTTTAGCCTACCACGTTGTCGGTTCCTGCTTTCCACTAACTTAAACTTTGTATGACTCAAGAATAATATAATTGGTGACTAAGTAATAACCTACTACCCTAAATATTACACAACACTATTTCGGTGTATTAATAAATTTCCAACATTTCATACCTTTCTTGAGACTGATAGCAGTCCAGGAGAAGTAGTGAACAATGACGCCACCATGTTTGAGCTCAACCCTCGCCAACTCCTTGATGTAATCCTTTAGTTCGTCAAGAATTGTCTGGTATTTTTCGCCTAAGTACTGCCGATCTAATACTACGGCTGAAATGATGGGAATAGATTATTTGCATTTAATTTGGGTAGAAAATCATCCTTAGATATATTGCTTTTTATTTGGGGTTAAAACTACAGTTAGGTCAAAGAATCATCTTTGCCATGATTCGCATTTAAGGGGAGATCTATCAATATAGTATACCTAACTCTTAGGAATGTGGCCTGCAGTTGACTTGTTTATAACCACGTTTAAAATAATAAGTCCAAAAAACATTCTTGCCAATTTTCTCAATTCAGACTTCCAAGAAAAATTATAATAATAAGTTAGCCGCATCTACTGAGCATTAGAGCTTTAAACATGTATTGACAAATATTCAACTTACCTATTGAAGCGTTTGCCGTAATCAAAGACGGAAAATCCTCCGCGGATACTGGTGCTAACAAAAACACAAAACTGAGTATCCATAGTTGCATTTTTAGTCAACACGAGCGCAGTCCGATTTCTACACTTCTCAAATGAAATCCCAGTCATAATTCGTAAAGCTGTAGGAGTAATTATTGATAACCAATCAGAACTTTCCCGTTATTATTAAGGGCCTAATGTAATTAACAGAAACCAGGACGCAGATGTTCCATGTTAACCTTTGATGTGGTTTGCACGAATGTAGACTGTTGAAAGCTTCGTGATTCGTGGAACAATACTTGTTCTTCAGTGAACATACAGGAGGTACGATTTTTATCTACGAATACTACCTAGTTGTGTAAAAGTTTCTGCTAATTCGAGCTATCGAATAGGTAGTTATCAAGTTTCTTCGAAAATTATAGCATTTAACAATCGTTTTCAATTGTTTTTGTTCACTTTATTTTACAAAAGTTGTTACGCTTAGGTACGTCAGAAGATGGTAACCGGTCGAGGCGTTTCGGTACAGCTAAAAGGAAATAGTTATCGCGGCAAACGACAAAGTAGGTTATCGTTGTCTATGAACAACTCGGCAATTTTCATAATCATCAGCCCATCAGCCAATAGCTACTGCTACCACATAAACTTCTCCAGTTCCGCCATTCAACTCGATCTTCGGCTAAAGTCTCATCCAGCTGATACCAGCTACTGCAAAGATCATCCCATCTTGCATGAGGGCGTAACGTCCCACTGGCAACTTATGTTTGCCAAATTGCGGTCTCCACTCAAGAACACGTTCATAATATATAGCGTTTTTTCACTTGTTGGTATTTCATTGCTCTGATTTCATTAAATCGGTTAATTTATTTGTAGATACTTACTAGGCTAAGCCACAAAACACAGCAATGGCACCAAAGTAATTTGAGCATATTGTAACGGTGCGAGCTACATGCGCGGGCAACTTGCACGGGTTTTGTACCTTCTCGTGTAAGTATCTCGGGCATTTATGTATTTTAAGTACAGTAATATGTAAATGATAAATGATTTGATTTCTAAGTAAGTTTGTACAAACACTTTTACACGTCAATAATATTTTAAGTGTTATTGGGTTTTTCTATCTGAAATTTCTCAGTAGCAGCTCGGAGTCTGGATTTGTGCCCGGCTAATGGCAACAGGCTCGCCCCCTATTACATGGGACTTAAACATAACTTTCGAAATGTGGGTGTACCTGCTACAGGGACACCTCTGCCCAACCCTTTGGGGAAACAAGGCGTGATGTTATGTTATGTAATATTTTAAAATCTAGATGCGGTCGGTGTTTTCTATCCGACTACTCCGAGATGAAAGGCCGAAATAAACTCAGAGGTCGCAGTCTCTTAGTCCAGACATAATCTTAGTCAGATCATGTGAGGACCATGTAAATTGGTGTCTGAAATGGTCTTTTGTATTTTACCGTAACATACGTAACACCACAAGGAACACAAGTTGGTTTTTATGTGGCTTGTAGACAAGCTAAAAATCAATCTCTTTTATTCTACCATTCAAAATTCGATTTTGACAAAAGAAACACCCCTTACATGCCAAGAATCCGTTCCCAAAAGGTCAGTAGTTTGTTAAAAATTCATTATAATTACGTGTGCGCCGTGTTACGTGTGTTAGGTACATTGTGGCTATCGTGATTTTTTGACACTAATTTCATAATAGTCTAGACCCACAAAATCGACCTATATTTTATGAATCAGGCCATTTTCTTTGAAGTGAGTAAGGGTATTTTCCTTAGCCCATACAAGGACGGATCCAGGGGGGTCATGAGAGTCATGACCGATGAACCGTGGAGTTTCTTGCCGGCTCTTCTCCGTAGGAAATCACCAAATGGAACCGTGGTCCTGGCTTCTGACGTTTCTTAAGTGCCCTTGTAGGTTTATTTGAAGCTACCAACTAGACGTAAATTAAATACCCCCGAATAGTATCAAGACAAACCACTCTGGGCGGGTGGGTCCTGGCGGCCCCCCAAATCTTAAAAAGTATTTTGTTAACGATATCCCAAACACGATCAAAATATATTCAGTAAGAATCAGTTTAGAGTTGGAGGCTGAGGATGAAAATTTTCGAGCTCGCTTCGCTCGCTACAATCGATATCCTCAAACTTCCTGCATAAGTCGACAAAGGAACTCCTATTTATGTACCCATGACTTGGAAAAAATAATACCTTACATAAATAAGGCGATGTGCAAAAATTTTAAGCTCAAAGTCAAAGTCAAATAATTTATTTCAATTAGGCACAAAAAGGCACTTTTGAACGTCAAAATAGCTCGCTTCGCTTGCTCTTGAATTCTATATTCTTTTAACTCTCAAACTTGTTAGCATAAGTCCGCAAAGCAACTCCTATTTCCGTGAAGATGTTCAATAGAAACCTAACCGAGAATTCCGAGACGAGGTTCAAAAAAATTCGAGCTCGCTCCCCTACATTCTTGCTTTTCATAGCCTGTTGAGGAGACGAAAATGCACCCCCCTGAAAAAAATAATCCTGCCGATTGCGAGGTCCATGGTGCAGGTAGATTATAATTACGTACGTTATAAATACTTTGTTTATTTTGCTGTCATTCGTATTTTTTTGCAAAATGTAAACCTACATAAAATGTAAACCTGCATAAACTGAGAAGACCCGGGGGCCTCATTTTATTTTGTCGCCCTGGGCAAGCTTAGTCCACCACTGATCGGAGCCTATCTTGACTTGACCCCGACTATGTGACTGGATTCGCCCTTGGCCCCATATAAAATACAAGCTAGCCAGCAATGTTTCAAATATTTGGATTGCCACAAGGGAGTGTACTAAGTACTTTGGACCTCTTATAAAATCCTAGATCGTAGTGCAGCCATTCGCGTGACCGCCTGGATTCTATTAATAAATTATACCTACTCCGACTTTGTATGAACGTAAACGACGCAAAAGGAGTATGTAAGGAGCGTACCATGTAGCGTTCTATAGAATACAATACAACAACGCCTTTAGGATTCTGGTGAGGCTCCGTCGATTCTGCAGCGCGTCGGGCATGTTTGCTGACTCAAGAGTCGATGACTTTTACGCCATTATGCATAAGAAAATAGCTTCTCTGATGCGCCGGATTCGGGGGAGCGCCAACAGAATCCTCAGGATGATCTCTGAGAGGCCAGAATCTGCAGTGCTGGGTAGATTCATCCAGCTTTACGTGACGAGATGACACTATGATTTTTAACATGAGTGATTTTATTATTTGTATTTTAAATTTTATGTATTTTGAATTAAATTATAAATTATCACTAACATAGTTTTAAGACCTTTGTAACTAACAGTTTATGAACATATCAATTAGTTATTTTATTTTATAATTTCAGCCTATACCCATGGGAAGAAGGCATGAGTTTATGTATGTGTGTACTCCGACTTTGCAAGGACCATTAGCTATCTAGGTATATTCAACTAAAAAACTGTAAAATCACTAAGGTGTGTAAGTCTTCGGGGGACCCAAACTCCAAAAGAAAAAAAAAAGAAAATTTTCACATTTTTTATTAATTAATTTATACTACCTAATGGTGTAAATAGTGCAAGTGTTAGGAACTCAAGGCGTCCTCAGAGGCAGCAGGTGAGAACTTTGTTATAGTCTCAGTAACGAATGAAGACGATGACTGAGACGGCTGAGCTAAATGATCTGAAGAAGTATTAAATTGTATGTTGCCCAAATCTGCTTCGAAGATAACATTATGAATGGCATGCTTTACACATGCCAACGTACGTGGATCATATTTTCGTAGTTCACTGACTATGTAATTGCCAAAACTAGTATAGGGATCGTTGGCGACATTAGAAGCATTTCGTAGATAATTTAGAGATTGAGTCAGTGAGTTATTCTCTTCTTCATATTCAGACTCTTCTCCAGGTACTTCCAAACTTCTACGTCTTTTGTTACGTGAAGGTTGTCGTGGTGACATTATCATGACTTGTTCCAGTTCATCGGTTGTGTGCGACTGTTGTAATTCGGTCGAAGACGCGTCCGTGTCCTCGTTTGCGGTTTGAGAGGATAGCTGACTGTCATCCTGCCAAAGATAAATTACCTACTTAAAAAAAAAACAAAATTAATGTACTTAATGCTGGCCCACTTTGCTAGGAGGCAAAGTGGGCTTAGGTATTTAAAAAAAGTTAACGTACGGTCGGTTCTGTATGGTGAGGTTTGACCAGCTTGTTTCTATGTTTCCTCATAAAGTCAAAGTGAGGGTAGCCGAACCATTTTGAGGAGTAAATATACCTAGGATTTCCTGTAGCAGCAGCTGTAGAAATAATAAGTTACGTGAATTTAGTAACTAGTTAATGGTGCCGATTCTCTTGTTCACAAACTAAACTAAATTTAAGTTCAGTGCATCTTTTTCTTTCTATTTCATTAAGAAAAGGACAGAAGATAAATTTTAGTTTAGTTCTGTCAAATTAATCAGCGCTTGACGTAAATTGACGTAATTTTAGTAGGCAAGTTTTTAATCACGTCTAAACTTGTATGGAGTAGTGACAGGCGCTGCTTAATTTGACAGGACTAAACTAAAATTTATCTTCTGTCCTTTTCTTAATGAAATAGAATGAAAAAGATGCACTGAACTTAAATTTAGTTTAGTTTGTGAACAAGGGAATCGGCACCATTATTTATTACAGTAGGTACAAATAAAATAAAAAAACTACAATCGAACCTCTAATACGACTTTTCCTTTCTCTATGTAACTCCCGGCGATGGGAACCCAATAATGATGCCATTTTTTTCTTTAAAACACTGATAGGCCATTTATATTCATTTGCGATCTTCGTCCAACTTTCTTTTCGCATTTTAGACACTAAATGATCAGGATGTTTATTATCCCACAGCAATCTATTTTCGCCATACCGTTGTATTAGTCGAATCGTTTGTTCACGATTCATTTGTCTCGACGGATGCATGTCTATTCCGTAGTTTTCTGTAATCTAAAACAAAAGAAATCTTTTGTGGCTTTTCACACGTCCCGGTTGCCAGCTAGCCAGTAGCCGGGTAGCCGGCGTATAAGTATACGAGTACAGACGCCTGCACATCAAGCTACCCGAAACTGTCAAATTTTCCCAATCAACTTTGAACTTTACGTTTCAGCGATAAAGTTTAAATTCAATTAAATAAATTTGACAGATTGTAGTAGCTTGATGTGCTGGCGTCTGTACATGTCTTTCACTCGTACTGGCGAAGGATAACGTCAATGCCCATACTACCCGGCACCGGGTAGCCGGCAACCGGAACGTGTGAAAAAGCACTTATACTCGGTGTTCAAGTCTTCAAACTTTTTGCGTCTGGAGTTGGAAACTTGGACACAATAAGGACTTGCAGTGGCGGATTTGCCCTAAGGCCCACTAGGCCCGGGCCTAGGGCGGCCAGAATTAGGGGCGGCCAATCGTGACAAAAAATTCACTGATGATAACAAGAAATAACTCAAAGTACAAACAAACGTTCGCACACATTATGGGTCGGGCCGCACTGCACCGCATCGTTTATCTATAATAATAACCTAAAAACCATTTAACCCTGAAACCTCGGAAAGTTTTATAAATCAGCAGCTTATTATAGTTAACTTTTCTGAATCGATTTCGATAAAAGTTGGCAGTAAGTAGGTAAATTCATTATGTAGTCTATATGATGGGTGCTGAGAAAGGGGCGGCTGATACTGACTAAGTACATGGCCTGGGGCCTAGGGCGGCCAAGACTGCAAATCTGCCACTGAGGACTTGCTTAACCGTGCCTCAACTAAGTATGACTAACACAGCCAAGATAGGCTACATTAGCCTTGTCAGAGCACAAGCTCGTAAGGTCCCTGAAACAATCAATTGTAATTTTGTCCATTTTTAAGAGATTGATACACATTGATGCGCAAATTGATCTGACAATACCTACTGGACCAGAAATAGTCACCGTAGCCGAAATCGGCATGAGATTCAGAATTGAATTTATACGTGTAGGTACAGATGGTGACCACCGGGGTGGTTTTAGTGAGGTAAAAATCCCACACTCGCCGGTCTTATCGCCAAAGCCCGACCGCCTTTTGAAGGTTCCCCCCGAAAAAAAAAGTAACAATTTGACGATGACAGCGCCTTTATGTCTTAGTAATAAGAGCGATTTTCGTAGTGCAAGTGCTATCACTCATGTACGATTGACTGTACCTACTAGGCCAGTCGTACCTACTCGTAGTAGACTACTTGGCTGTAAAATCGCACATGGAGTTTTAGAAAAAGTTATTTAGATCGTCGTCGTCTGTCACTCATAAATGTGTGACAAATGCGGCGGTGTCTAAACTCCTTTAGATAACAATATAATAAGAATGTAAACTCTTCTTTCTAAAATAAAAAGTATTTTTAAATTTCGCTAACTTTAAAAAACAACTGATTTGTACATAAAATCATTCACACGTTCATTCATCTAACCCATTGCCTGCCGTACCGGCCGGATTGACGCTTGACGCTAAACTCTGTAACCTTCTCAGTTCTTACCTTATCGAAGCCTTTGTTTGCGATACCTTTACACTGATAATGCCCAACAAATTACTCAATAAATTAACACAAGGACGGGTCAAGCGCTACTTAGGCATGAAAATGCCAAGGATTACAATTAATTATTTATTGACTTCCATTTTCTAGATACGAAATGTATGAATGAAATGAATGAATGAGAAAGATGCCACAGAAAAGCAAAAGGCACAGATCAGACGTTGCATTTGAACCATAGACATAATGATTTGAACTCATTCAATCACTCATTCAAAATGTAACTTCAACGGCTACATTATTATTACAAAGTTACATGCTCTGTGATTATTACCACGGTTACATCCCATCCCATCAATCATAAGTTTCTACATTAGGATTATTTGGGTAATTAGTTATTACATAGGATTGACACCGTGGAACCAAATAAAAATAAATTAATGCAATTATTTGAAATAATTTATTTCTGTGGCAAGTTCCCAAGTTCCTGTTTGGCAACGGCAAATTCTGTTCTGACATTGACATTTTCAAAATGTCCCCATTGTTTGTTGTCACGAATGTCACATTTGGTTGATGTAAAAGTACTGTTTTTTAAATAAAAAACAATTTTTGTAAAATGTCGAACCATTATGAGAAAATCTTTATAACAGTTGGCACAACAAGATTCGATTTACTTTGCGACTATGTTTTGACTGAATCCGTACTAACAGCATTGAAGAATGTTGGTTGTAAAGAGATTACTTTTCAAATCGGCAATAGCAGCGTAGAACCCGGTGTAATTGAAAAGGAGAACGTTAAAATAAACATGTACAGGTTTAAGGACTCCATTCATGAGGATATAAGGAGCGCAGACTTAGTCATAAGTCATGCTGGGGCAGGAAGCTGTCTAGAAACTTTGGAAGCAAATAAACCACTGTTGGTTGTTGTAAATGAAGATCTAATGGATAACCATCAACTAGAACTAGCTGAACAACTACAAATCGACTCTCATTTATATTACTGCACATGTGATACAATAATAAGCACACTAGGCATGGTAGACTTCACTTTGCTAACTCCATTCCCAAAAGCAAATTCATCACTTTTTGTGCAATATTTGGATAGTATGTTTAAAATTGATAACTTAGATTGATGTGCCATGAAACCCTCTAATTTACTATTATATCCTAAGTTTTCTGCCGCCAAGGGTCAATCAAAGGTAAAACTATGCTTGCCATGGTCGGTTCATGGGTTGTGGTCATTGATGACCATCCATTACAAATCGAGACCCCTCTGTGCCTCGGAAAGCTTGTTATGCCATTGGTCCTGGTTGTCATTCATAAATCTTTGACAGTCATTATGGGTAGTCAAAAGCCCTAGTCTGAAAACAAGTCTCACCAAAGGAGCATTGTGTTACCCAGTAACTTGATTGTGGAGTTCAGATAGGCAGTCGCTCCACGTAAAATACTGGTATTCAGGTGCATTTGGTTAGACTAGAAGCTAAGCCAACCTCAACATAGTTGGGAAAAGGCTAGGCAGACTACATCCTAAGTTTTCTGAAATGGTTTTATTACTTTCTTCATCTGGTTTTAGTTTCACAATTTTGGGTATAACATGGACAGGAATAAGTTTTAAAAAAATACTTTGAACCAAATTAATAATCATTTACTATAACAAAGTAAACATTGGATATATTAACTAATTTTGCAAGTGGCAATTTGTAATGAAATAAATGGCACAGTCTAAAGCAAAGGCATTTTATGATTATCCATTTTGCACTCAAAATTTGTGAAACAATAGTTGATGTAGTAAAAAAAGGCAGAAAAAATAACATTACATCTATAGGGTTTCCCTTCAAAACATATAAATCTTTCTTCCCTGAAGAGGCAGGAGTGTATTTTACATACCCATGTTTTGCCAGTTAAAATATAAAGGTGTGCTCTAGAAAATGTAAAGCATGTAAGAGTCTTCCATAACCGTTCGTATGCCGGTACGTGGATCCACGCAAGACAATGGTTTTTTTATTGTTTCTGTAATTACGACATACGAGAGGTTAAACATTCCTTGTTTGTTTTTAATTATTGTAAGTAGAATAGAATAGAATAGTTCTTTATTTGCACAGAAAGTTGAAATTGTTAAGACTTAATAAAATTGTTAATGTTGCTAATATTGATAATATTAGAATAAACCAAATTGATAAATTTATATAATATAATTTGAATTTCTTATCACTAAGTTGTTATAAGTGAAATTGAATATAAAATAAATTATTTTCACAGTATAATTTAATTTTATTAGAAAAATACAGATCATTTACAAGGCTCACAAAACATCAGAAGTCATAAATAATAATGATTAGGTTCCAGGAAACTATGAAAATAATAGGACAAAACTAAACTTATAAATGTTTATTATGGATAATTTAGACTAATTTCTTGGCTTCAAAGAAGCTCTTGAGATGTCTCATCTGCCAGTAGCCGATGCCGACAAGCACTCCAGTCTGGAGGAGACTCCACCACAGAACGCGCTGGTTTGTGCTCTCTGATGTTTGTCTGAAACGCTCCTCACGATGCTGGAACAAGAAAGTATACATTTAGAATAAAATTGTTGAGATGGAACCAAAGAAAACCTCCCTACCCCCACTGCAGGATAAACTTTTTAAGTTTTTTTTTTACTACCACATCTCTAACAGCAACTAACAACAGTTGTTCTAAACCTACCCTTTGGTAGCTCTGTTCCTTTGTGATCTGGTGTACTTGGTCGAGCAGTTGCCTGATTCTCAGTTGCAGCTCTGTGAGTTTGTCCTTGTGGGCTACATTGGCATAGTCCACTGCATGCTCACCAACTTGAATGTCCAGGTGCACCTGTTACACAAGTTAAGCATGAGAATGGATATAAATAGCATGTTTTACAGTCATTGCGCATTTTTGTTGTAACTCAACCTTTTGGGATTTATTAGATATTATTTTTAATGATGAAAAATTTGCAAATCCTGAACTTTAGAAAAACAGATAAATTCATGTAGAGAACTAACTCTAAATAATATAAAAAATAAGAATTTTGCAGACTTAAACACCATCTGGATTAAAATTCTACATTGGAATCAATAAATTTTCTTGAAATAAGTAGTTAAATTAAATATTTGCACAAGTGTATTACTTCAATGCTGTAAGAGTGTTCCATGGATAATGATATAAAATTGAAGATGGTATAGCTGTTAAAATTTAAGTTAAGAGGAACTTAAATCGGACCACCTTACTCTTCCATCCCATATAATACTCACTCTAAGTTGTGATCCACTGAACCAAGATGTGCTGTTAGAGTACATGCAGATGACGTGCTCTCCCGGCGTCACCGACGTGAATGATATCATGCCCTCCGAAGAGTAAACACGAGACATCAACACTTTGTCGTTGGGATCACGAACCTCCACATGCATACCTATACCAGGGGTCGAGGGCATAAAACCTCCCGATCTCGGGTCATACAACTCCACTTTGTAATTCACTGAAAAACAACAAAGACCACTATTAGATTATATTCTCGCTACTCTATTGTGATTAGAAATGCAAGGCTCAGGCGTACATGGAAGTTTTACCTATTACAGTAGTATCATCTGGTATTTCTTCTATGAAACATTTTCTCTCGGCTTCTGCTATGTGGAAATATAAAGCTGAAGTCACATCCAATACGAGAAATAGCGCAAATAGCGACGATATTCTGAATAATTCCATTTTTGCAGCCTACAAGAATCGGCAAAAAACTCAAGATGACATGACACACGTCACCGAATTTTAAAACTTCAAGTTTCGTCACAATGAATGTTGATATTCTTAGCATGAATGAACCAAAATTCTATTAATTTTAATTACTCAAAAGGGCCAGTAAAACTAAAAATTACAGTATTTTATTTTTGTGAAAAACATACTCCATTTTTTTTGTTTTGTTAGTTACAGGTGTCAGGTAAACGAAAAAAAAAGGACACTAAAAAACGCTTTTTTGGTTGTGTCACTGTGCTGATATGTTCTGTGTGTGATGCTGTGGCACACACAAGTGTTGCCAACTTAGCAACTTTAAAGCTAGATCTAGCTTTTTTGGCCAGCTACAATGGGGTTAAAAACTGGAAGTTCGTCATAGGTGGCAGCACTGTTTACTTAGGAGTGTCCCATCTGTATTCGACGTAAATAGTTCTTTTGCCGTAATGTTGGCCCCTCTTTGGCCCCTCTGTTAAACTTTAACCGGGCTCTCCCTTAATATTCTCTTTGACCGGGCTCGTCCTACAACAGTAGAGCCAACATTACGGCATAGGAACTATTTGAGGAAACGCACTGGATTGATGGCTGGTTTGCTTACATTTAAACTAGAGATGTAAATTGAAAAAAAAACGAAAAGTTCTTTTTCACAATCTTGAAAAAAAACATGAAAAAAAAACTTTTCAGCGTCGTTTTTTTTCTACATTTGGTTTTTTTTCTGAAAAAGTGAAACACAATAACTAAAATTTTTCTTTTGAAAGTCTGGGTATTTTTTACAGACTTCTAGATGCTTTGACATTATTGTGCCGTTTTTTGTAAGACGTTTTGAGTAGAATGTACATTCTACTTTAGGTACTTTCGAAGTATAAACAACATTGTTAAAAAGATTTGCCACGACTGACGTCTTTCGACCTGAATTGACTCGTTTCGGCATATTTACAAATATAATCAATTACATAAAATTAATCAATACGATTTTAATGTTTAACTAACACTCACAATCAACAAAAACGAACTTTCACTGTCTCAAGTTTTCTGCAGTCTGCACGCAATTGAACCAAAACATAAACCAAACTAGGATAAGGAAATCCCCGTCCGTAAATGTAAACTTCAGTGGGTGGTGGCAATTATTTTGAGATATCTATGTAGTACTTAACAAAAAAAAACAAATGGTATTTTCTTATTAAACAAAAAAAAATGTAATTTCAACTCATAAACGATAACCACCTTACCATATTTTTATTTTCTTGAAAAAAACCTGTTCTAGAAAAAAATACTGTTTTTTTCATGTTTTTTTTAACGATTATTTTCATCTCAGAAAAAAACTGTTTTTAATGATTATTTTCATCTCAGAAAAAAAACTGTTTTTTAACGATTATTTTATTCTCAGAAAAAAACTTTTTTTTTACAACTCTAATTCAAACTGTATATTCCTATTTGACAGTGCTATCTGTGTTAATTCATGCTTGCGGAAAATGGAATTACCTACAAAAAAAAGACTTACCTATGCACAGAAGTACAGGCCGGAATAGGAAAATATAGAGTTTGATTTGTAGTTCGAGTTTGATATAAAACACGAATTTGGCAATTTTATTGTTACCCACTGTGTTACCCACCAACTAAAAAAATTTGACAATCTAGCAAGTTTTTGCAAAATATCTAGCTACTCAGCTACTGACAAAAGGTAGCAGTTGGCAACATTTATGTGTGGCACTGAAATTTACTTGGTGACGTTTCATTTCAATATCAATATTTTGCATTTTTGCTGTGATCTTTGTGAAAACATGTTGGAAACAAACACATTTTAATTAACAGCAAAACGGTACAACCTCATATTATAATATATTGTGTGTGATAAAAACCGCGTAAACGCGGGCTTTGCAGGTGTATAACATTTTACTAAGTTTCAGTGTAGCCATGGATCCATTTATTATTGCTGCTATTATTAGCGCAATTGTTATCGTTTTGTTATCCGTCGCTTTCTTACGTGTTGGATCACCAGCCAAACCCCAAGGTAAATAATTAATATGAAGATCCCTCGCCCACAATATTATCGAAACTAATCTACAAAATAATAGAAACAATACTGTCCGTCCACACGAATACTCGTCTTATTATTGTTGTTTACAATTATTTTATTCTTTTATAGCTGGAGCAAGGCCAAGACCAGTGGCCCAGAGAGATGGAGGTCCTGGGAGAGTGCAAGCAGTTCGGAATCAAAGAGCTCGGATGAGAGCCAATGGTATGTTACCTATACAGTGTTAACTAATAAAAAAAACAAAAGTATATTATTACAACATATTTAATGTAAAAATGCTTCAATCATTATAATATAATAGCCTGTCAAGGATTGTGATAGAAGAGACCAATCATAATAATTGATTGTTGTATTATTAATATTTTGCTTAATGGAAGTTCTCTTACAAAATATTATATTTTCTCAGCTGCTCGCCACCAGGCGGCAGCATTTGAAGAAGAACCAGATGTAGTTGATGAGGCTGAAGAAGAAAATGCACCAGAGACACAAAAAGTTGATTTTGAAGACAAGATGGGTGCAAAGGTATAAAAATATAATTATATATAAGTCACAGTACATAAGTAAAAATTCTTTCTTTTTAATAAACAACAGCAGGATATTACCTTCTGAACTATATTGTAAATAATGATCTTTTGAATAAAAATATTTTTACAGAAAAGGGCAAAACTAGAAGCCAAAATGGAAAAGAAGAAGGCAAGGGAAGTAGAGGAACAGTTGAGAGAGATTAAAAAGAAAAAAGATGAGGAGTCTGAACAAGAGAGAAAAAAGATTGAAGAGAAACAGGAGGTATGTAATCATAGACTCAATTATTTACGACATTATAAAGGCAAAGAAAGTTATGGGTACACTACACAGTGTTGCACATTTTCATACAGACAGTCTAGCACCTGACAGTCAAAAATATGGTGTAAACATGATGAATACACATTGTATTTAATTATTATCTCAATCTTGACCTCATCATGATGAATTTGTAGGTACTAGAAATGGAGGTGGGAGGCACTGCCTTCGTCATGTGATAATTTGACAGATAATTCCTAGTTCAGGATAAACAGAGAATACAGAGGACTGTGCTTCTTTGTCTAAACTAATATCACACTAGAGAGAAAAATTTGATTTTTTGTATGTTTGTTTGTTACGCTTGCACACTAAAACGGCTGAACGGATGTTAATGAAATTTGGCACAAGGGTAGATTATGACCTGGGTTAGGACCGAGGATACTTTTTAACCCGATATTTCCACGGAATCGAGACTTATGCGGGTGAAACCGCGAGAGCAGCTAGTCTATACTTAAAACATTAAAGAGGTAAAATTTGTTTGTTTGTATGCATCAATCACTAAATTAAAAAAATATATATATATTTCATAAGCCTAATACATAAGGAGAGAAAAGGGTTAACAATGAATTTCTTAAGTAACTTGGATCCTTATAGTAATTAGACTAAGCACATGCACGAATTTGTGAAACTCCTGACACCCAAACTAAGACGTTCGTTCGGAAGTTCTTTATTAGTGATCAATGTTTGTATGTTATTTTGTATGTAGGGGGTAATGTCTGGAACTACCAGTCGGATTTGAAAAATTTTTTTTTTTATTAGATAGTCCAATTCTTGAGGTAGGTTATAGGCTCGCGGGCAGAAGCTAGTATGAAATATAGTTTGTTGGTAATAAAACGTGTGTTATTACAATTCCCCCTAGTGACATACAATCTCTCTAGTTATTAAAACTTAAGCCCTTTCTCTTTTAGGAAGAAGAACGCCAGCGAGAGGAGGCCGAGCGTAAGGTAGAGGAAGAACGCAAAAAGCGAGAACAAGAAGAGTACGAAGCTTTGAAGGCAGCTTTCACAGTGGAAGGCGAGGGCTTCGACGAAAATGATGAACAGGAGAAAGAGAACTTGCTGAAAGATTTCATTGACTATATAAAGGTAAAAATGAGGCTTGCATAAAAGGAATAATTAAATAGGCATTTGGATTTTGTCTACTTTGTCAGAATTATAGCTAGAGTAGAAGGCAACTGCGCAACCAGGCACTACAACAGGTTTAAACTTCTAACATTTTGATATAGGAACTCAAAACCACACTATTCAGTGTTTAAAATTAGACTTTTATAATAATGTTGTTGTTGAAAAATTATTTTTATATTACCTTTCAATTGTTTTGAATGAAAATAATTAATTTTAATAATTAATTTTCAGGCCCAGAAAGTTGTTCTACTTGAAGACTTGGCTGCTCATTTCAAATTGAAGACCCAAGCTGCCATTGACAGGATAGCAGATTTGCAAGCATCTGGCGAACTTACTGGTGTCATAGACGACAGGGGAAAATTCATTTACATATCACAGAAAGAGCTAGAAGATGTAGCCAAGTTTATAAGACAGAGAGGAAGAGTGTCCATCACAGATTTAGCAGAATCTAGTAATGATTTGATCAACTTAAATCCTGTAACTGTTCTCTAGTTTTAATATTTGATGCTATAAAATACCAACAATTTTTTTTAAAGTTTTGTTCATTTGTTTACCGTTGTAATTTAATTAAAGACGAAATGATACTGTTAATACAAACGTTTATTTTAAAAATGAAAAAATACATGCATTATTATTCTGTTATTTCATATCCAAACATATCTCTTCCTTTCTCTATTAGCAGCAGTGATGACTCCTTGATCCTCTCCAATACCTCCATTAGCTTGCTCTTAGTAAACACTTTGTACAAACATCTATTTTCTCCAGCAATAAGGTTGCTCAATTTCACTGCTTCCTTGTGATTTTCAATGTCTTCGTTGCTTTGTAATATCTTCAGGATCAAAATAACAATTTCAGGAATACAGAGACGTCTCAAAGTCTCCAACTGTTTGCTTCTTTCTTGCTTCTCATCTTCAATGAACTTTTGGGAGGTAGTACTATCATTTTCATCTTGAAGCCACCCTCCAGGGAATAATAATACATTGTAAAGCAAATTTTTGGTGTGTCTAGCTTGATGTAACACAGCATTCAACCAACGGGCTTTTTGTTGTTCCACTTGAGCACACCGCTGTTCATGGTGCACTTTGTCAGAGAATGACGCATCAGAAGCAAGTGGTTCTATATCTTTAGGTTGGCCACTTATAAAGTGTCTGTACCAAGTTGCAAACCCTTCTAGTGCTTCCAAATATGCCTTCAAACACAGATGTTCCCTCAGTTCAGCAGAATTTGCAGATATTTTGTTCAAAAACTCTGGGAACATTTTGTTTACATTTACGACACATGCTAAAGCAGCATCTGTATTGCCAATGAAAATAAATGTTCGTATCATAGCATTACTCAGCCACAGGGCTTCCTCAACTTGGTTCGATATTAGAGATAACCACTCCAGGGATGATATAACTTTCTGGATCAATGTTTTATCCTTTTCAACAGCTGTGGTTTGGGTAAATGTCAAATCCAAATTACCATAGCCTTGTTGGATATCTGTGATTGCTTTTTTTATAGCAACTCTAGCTGATGCTGCAACGTCAATGCCAGCACTGAGTCCTGCTTTGACAACTCCCTCCCTGTACTCACTCTTGTGTATATGATCCATGAGCTCTGCATAGAGTATAATTTGTCTGGCTACTGGCACAGTTGAGGTGTAATAAGCTATAAGCTCTGGACATTCCACTGAACCATCAATTAATTTTCCAACAAGTTCTGTGACATATTTTTCCAATATTTTATCTCCAATGTCATGCTGAGGATCTTTACCCATTTGTCTTAAAACTAGTATGAGATGTGCCAAGAATCTAACAAATCTATCATCACTACTTTCAATCCATTGTAAAGAATCTTGCATGATGGCTCTAACATGGCCAAGCATCAGGTGACGCTGACAAGTTTGGTATAATGATTCCTTTTTACCATCCATCAAAGCTTTCACAGCACTGAAAATCTGTTGTAAAGTCAATTCTTCAAGCTGAAGTTCAGACTGTAGGAGTTCTAGAACATCAGATGGTGTAGTATTAGCATCAACTGTAGCATGGTGCTCATGTAAAAACTTATCAACTCTTGCCTCAATTTGAGCTCTTAAATGAGCCCAAAGCAAATCTTCCCAACTACCTTGACAAGCTGGAAGTGTACTGGCTAAATGGCCACATAAAACTCCAATAGTGGCTCTATAATGAATATTCTCAGCTGTATTATTAGCAAGACCCAATGAACACCATTTCCACAAATCTCTTGAAGGATTACCAGCTATTTCCAAAGCAGAATTGGGATCTTCTTTCGGCAAATAGTGAAGTAATATCCAACCTTGTAAAACAGCTCCGCGCCATGCCTGCCCAGCACTTATGCATAAGGAAACTGCTTCCTTGAACTTGCCACATCTTACTTCTGTAAATATTCTTTTACACAAATCATTATCATCTTTTTGATCATCTGAATGGACTATTTTCTTTTGACGTCTTGGTGCATCAGGATCCATACAAGTGACCATAGCTTTGCTCTTTTCTTTATTAAACAAACTAGTCCCAAGTAACAACTGATGTAAAGTATTTCCCCAATGAATGTTATTACTAATTATTGGAGCCGAGGTTTTTGTAGCTTCCTCTTGGTAAGCTGCAGTAGCCTCTAACCAGTCAACAAGCAGTTGTAACAGTCTCAGCTCAGAATCACTCCTAAACAAAGCACTCACCAATGTTTGCTGCGATAGTGTAGTTTCGGTAATTAAACTGTCCAAAGATTCAGGATGCTCAGTTATGGAATCGGCATATAAACAGTGCAGCAACTTCCATGTGTTTGCCTCTTCAGCCAGCCAATAGTTTTGGGCATTGTATCTATTCCATGGCTCAACTAATTCCAGAGAATCACAACATACTTGTGCTAACCTAGCTAATGTGTCTAACACATCACTTGGACGACTCGACTGTATAATTTCAAAGAAAGCTTCGCTTAAACCTTCAGTGGTGACCCCAGGGTTAACTACTATCGAGGATTCATCTAAAACTTGTCTTAGACTTGTGTCGTTGAGATTTTTAAATAAGGATGTTTCATTCAATATTGGCGACAAGTTCAGGGTGTCTTCTCGTGGCAAAAACTGTCTGTTTCTTCTATTCTTTAAAGGTGTAACCTGAGTTGAATACAGCTGGTGAGTTCTATCAAAACTTTTAGACATTTTGGATAATACTAAACTCAGAATCTGAATTTCAAAATATTACAAATTCCCATCCGGAATCGTACGCGCCGAACTTTGACAGTTTGACCACATCCAATGTTGCAAACCCCTACTAAAATGTTCCCCCAAGATCTTTAAAAAAAAATTAGCTTATGAGTCATAATTATGTTAAATTTCTTTGTTGTAGTGCTCAACTGCCCAAGTCGTTCGTAAATTATAAAATAAAATGCATAGAGGTATAGAGGTATTTTACTGATTATTTGTTATTTATAGATCTCTAGTTTCTGTATACACGCTGAAATTTTAATGCTTGTTCTCCCGCAGTAGAATGATTTGCCCTAAAGCTGGGTCTCCTGCGCATGTTTTCTCGAAACATTACACTTACTGTGCGTTTGCACTGGCGAAACATTCACAAAAAAACATGTTGTAATGTCTATTTTCTTTCTGTAAATTTTCCATACAATTTTTGACAAGAACTAGAAATTTCAACATGTTTTGTTGTGATGTTTCGCCAGTGCAAACGCACAGTCATACATTTATTTTCATACAAAATTACAAAGCATAGACAAATGTGTATGACCACGCCTCTTTGTTGCAATGTTTTTGTGTAAAAATACACGCAGAAGACTCGGCTTTATGTCTAGTGGCTAGGTACTACTGTTTCTCACGCTTTCAAGTTTATGTATATTTTTTTCTGGATCGCTGGAGACCCGGCTTAACGTACACATAACTTCTCGAACCGCATGCGTGTATGCGCGCTTCCGACAAAACGAAGAGCGGTTCGTAAATGTTCATACCAAAATAAGCTGTCGCGCGTAGTGATCATCATCATCAGCCTATAATGTTCCCACTGCTGGAACACAGGCCTCCTCTCTGTGAGAGGGCCGTAATCCACTACGCGGGCCCAGTGCGGGTTGGTAGATGTCACATGTTTTCGAATTTTCGGTTCTAGGACATGCCGGTTTCCTCACGATGTTTTCCTTCACCGTTTTGAGAGCAGTGGTGATGAAATAATTTACACGAAGTAAAGCACCTGTTTGGGTCCGAATCTACGACCTACAACTCGTAAGTCACGGCCGTTACCACTGGGCCACCACAGCTCCCCCCGCCCCGCGCCGCCGGCCAGTTCCGGGCTCTCAGTCAGTTGACCGGTAACCAGCGATCGTCGTATGACGCGTAATACGATAGGGCTAGTTATAACTTTACGCGGAGCCGCAAATCTTGGAGTCGCTCTGTCTTCGCGGGGTTCTGAACCCCCATGTCCCACAGGCCCGGCCGATCGTAGCGGCGACACAGCGGCCACTCGATCATGAGCATTTCAAGACACCAGCGCATACACAAGACAGAGGTCGATCGGCCGTTCATTCACCAGAACTCGACGTGGAGATAATCGAGTACTTCAAACGGGATCTTCGTCGAAGTAGGTACGCGTATGGCTGCGGCTAAGTTTGACGCAAGCCAATACTTACGTCTGGGAAGACGACACACACAACAACTGTAAACTGTGAACTGTGCATCCCTATCTTTTTCGTAGAGTTCATGCACTCCACGAAAACGAATAAGAAAGAAAATCGATACCGGGAAGTGTAAGTACCTTCTCATACCTTTGTAAATAGCGAACAGTGCTATGGTATGTACTACCAAGACAAAATAATTTTGCTGCGGAAAAACAACCATTAAAATTTCAGCTTGTGAATTGCAAAACACATTAGTCTTTACGTAAAATCAATTAAATTATTGCAGAAAGAGTTAAATAATGAGTACTTTTGTGTTAAAAATAAAGGTCATAAATTATTTCCGTTTTCAAAAATTGTCATTTACGCTATTTACTTTTCTCTATAAGGCTAACTAATGTATACACTGTGTTTTTTCTAATATCACGCGTTTCAAGGCCCTCGTAAGGCCCAAAAATGCTCGCTCGCTACCCCACATCCTAAAAATCACATCAGATAGGGCCTAATTTATTTATTAACAAGAAAAAATTGCTTGCTACCCAGATCTTAAAAATCACATGACATGGGGTCTAATTTATTATTAATATAAACAAAATTAGGTCGTTGGGCCTTACATGGATGGTTCTCACAATAAAACGAAAACACATGCATAAATCAAATTTTATTAACATCAATAATAAATAATTCGTCATCACTTTCATCCGATGGTCTCTTGTATTGCCATCATAAGGTAAGGCAAAATATTCCTGCACAAATTGTGCAGGTATTAAATCCTTGTCACACATTTTTTAGGTCCATGTGCTTTGGTTTAGCAATAGGTATTTTTACCGAGTATGCTGCCGTGTGTGCCTGGAGACGCTGTCAACTTCATCGAGATCTTATTAAAAAGCTTTTAAAAAGCGTTCATTCATTGGTTTGATTTAACCTCTTTTTAACCGACTTCCAAAAGGAGGAGGTTCTCAATTCGTATGTATGTTTTTTTTTTTTTTGTAGGTTTGTTACGCGATTACTCCGCCAATTAGGAATAGATTTTGATGATTCTTTTTTGTTTGATAGATCATACTTCAGAGGTGGTCCCATATAAATTTTATTAACTTTGCTTCGGTAGTTTTTGAGTTAGCTTCAATTATACGTATTTTTTCCCACTTAGTATGTAGATGATATGAAAACTTCCTGTCACTGTTATTTACATAGCAGGTAGTGGTATTCGAATTTGTGCGGGGTAGGTACCACAACTAAAAAGTGAAAAATAAAAACTTTTTACAAAAAAAACAACCGACTTCAAAAAAAAAACACTACAAAGTGAAAAATAACTTTAATTTCGGAAGTCGGTGACAAAGAACGAAAATTCAAAACCAAAGACACCGACTTCCGAAATTAAAGTTATGTGTTTTTTTTTTTGAAGTCGGTTGTTTTTTTTTTGTAAAAAAAAAGTTTTTTTTACCTACCTATACCGGACCATCTTTCTGACTTGGCTTGTAAACGCTTTGGTAGAGGACGCTTCTTTCTAAATCCTTTTTTGCCTATTATTTAATCATCGTCACCTATTCCATCGTTCGCTTCAGTTTCAGTAGAACTGTTGAAAGTTTCAAAGAATGTAACGCAAAACCGTAGAAGAAGCTGTAGATGACTATATGTGATGTAGGTACAGTAAGCGCTCAAAAGTGCATGAGCACGCTAAGAGTCGTATTGCTGTGAACACGCGGTATAGTCCGTACATTTGTATGTGTAAACAGTCAGACGTCTGTGGTGTGAGTGCCGTACACACACCACAGAGAACGCAGTTTTGAACTACACACTATCGTATCGTCACGGTTCGCGGGCGCCGCACTTATATTTCCATAACTTTTGTTAGCACGCATCATACTCGTACGCGTGACCTTGGCCAGTGTATCGCATTGCTAAAATTCGAAAGTAAATTATATGTGCAGATAGCAGAAGGCGTTAAGCGTTGGTCTTAGATTCAAGATGGCTAAGGTTCTAATCTCGTAAATCACAGCGCTGTTTTTGCAAATATTATTATTTTTGTTTGCAATAATAATATTTTTAAATATCCTGCCTATTTATTAATGTTGTTATTGCAATAAAGGGTTTAGAATAAAAAATGCGTGATATGTTATAATAAAAAATAAATAATATTTATTCGTTATGTTTATTTTACTTAAGTTTAGTTATCAAACTGCTACAATTATTTATCATTACTTCACCTGAATAATATGTGAAATAGATGTCTAGAAACTTAGAAGCAATTTGTATTATTTTGACATATTTAAATTTTGAAATGTTTTAAATTTTAAATGGATTTTTTGCACCATAAATATAAAGCTTTGATCATGGTCAAAGTAATTAAGCAATAAATAAGAATATTAGACTACTTAAAATGTAAAAAAATCTACTGACAAAATTGTTGATTTTAAGGTTAAAGGCAGTTGTTCATATTAATTATTTTAAACTTTATTTGGCTTTAGTAAATATTGGTTGGTATTGAGGTTATAGCTTAAGTATTCATTTTCTTTACGAAAAGAAGATTGAAACTAAACCTCAAATTTTAATCCTAAAATAATACTATTACTAAAATAATATTAAACAATTTCGGTATATCTGCAAGAAATACGACAAACACCCTATTGAAACGTGCTTAAAAAATTCGTTACCATAAATTCATGCAATAACGAATAAAGATTATATAAAAATTTATTAAGTTGGTACGGTCAATATTTTAAGGTCAAAAACGGTTTTCTAGCTGGTCTTCAGTGATGCAAGCCTTCAGAGTGCACGGCGAACGGTTCATAATGACGTGTTTTTAATAATTCAGCAAAATATCTCGTTGGTATGAAACCATTTGTTTCATTCACCATTTGACGTCGCTGCTACTCGATAATAAGCCCCTTCCTCATATCTCTTAACCGTCACAGTATTTCTCTAGAACAAAGAAAATCATTGTTTTTATTACACATAATACCTAATTATTTATTATTCACTAATTGAATTAAACCTCACAATGAATTTAAAACTTTAAAGGCATCTTCTGTCTCAACAATACCTCTGTTCTATCAACAATACCCTTGATTAAGATTTATGTTTAGTAAAATATGAAATATATAAATGATAACACTCACACTTAGTCCGGTTTTATTAGATATTCACTTCACTTTTACGCAGCGCAATAATATTCTCTGATCTGATCTGATCTCTTCAATATATTTTATGCCTGCTTTTTGATAATAATAACCACAACACTGCGCTAAATGCTCGTCACCAATATTATCACGGCACGAACCAACAAAGTTCTATTAATTGAATACTTGTAACAAACTGCATCTACCCCACAGAAATCGAAATAATTTACTTAGTTTTTTGTGGTCTACCTGCTAAACTTTAATATTTATGTGAACAAGACGAATGAAACTAAAAACGAATGATGATTATCGAACTAGTCATTGGTTGCAGACAAAGTGAGTGTGTGTGTGTAATGTGCGTGTCTACAGTATTGTAACAACTTATAGAAGAAGGTCGTAAGTCAAACCGAAGCGTCAGTCTATTGCTTTGTGAGATTGCTTATGGACTTTTGGTCGGTACTGTACCTGTGTGTTGAGGAAATTTAAAAAGTTGCTTTACTTTTTGTTTATTGGCATAACCCTAGATTCATCAGAATCAATCCCATTGAAATCTATTTCTGAACTACAATACGACGAATCTGAATTTGGGTACGGAACTAAGACCGGTTTAGTACAAGTTTGTTCTGCTCTTCATTATTCATGGCAATTTTCGGAACACTGAAAAGAAAATTATTTTATCTTACTACTTCGCAAAAGCATAAGATAGGTTAGTGCTAGATGAATAACTTTGCAAGCTGCAAAAACTATGTTAGATTACGAATTACGATCCAAATAGCAAATGATTTCAAAATGTATCAATAAAATTATTTCTTTTTGATCCCATTCCATGGCAATAGTAGGTAGGTACACGCAATTCGGTTAACCGCTCAGGCGCCGTGGGTGGTCCGCGCCGTGACAGTTTTACGACCGCACTTAAATAAACAAACACTCGGATTTCTTTACAACGTCTCAAGTAGTATTGTTAATATTTTTTGCTTCTCGAATAGATTAGGAATACGTTTCAAATGGTTGCAGTCTTTGTAAACAACGTTCACTTATCTTTATTACCCGCTTTTGTTATTATTTCTTTTGTTCTTTGTGATAACGATTTCTGATAAAACTACCGTACCAATTCACACGAAATTTTGCAGGGTACATTATGGATAGATAAGTTATCTAACAAAAGCGTTTTTAGAGACAAACATTCAGAACAAAAAATTCAAAAAATCTAGATTTAAGATAATCTAGAATTTCTAATGCTTACGTAACTTTCTCCGTCCCAAAAAAATATTTTTTTGTATTATTTTGTTCTAAATGTTGTCTAATACGATGATACATGTAATATAGAAAAGAAATAAAACACTTACGGATCAGATCCATACAGAAAAACCACAAAATATCACAACTTTCACTTTGACGGGAACTTTCTCTTATCTGTTTGTTTACACTTTTTTGGTTGGGTCAAAATAGGTATAATATGATGTTATTTGGTGCGGATATTATCTAAAACGATGTAATATTTACTTCAAAATGAAAATATCACCACTTTCCGACGATTTACACACAAAAACCATTAAAAAACGAATTATTACAGCGAACGCGCGCGTCCCGGCAGTGACGTTTGACTGACATTTTACCGCGCGGGAATGTCATTTTCAACATTTTTTTAAAATGTTGCCTATTCATATTTTTGCTTTTAGTCGATTTATTTGATAAGAATATTTATCTGACCATAGACAGAAAAATCCACAGACGATAATAGCCGTTACAGCTAGTACAAATAGAGATGTAAGTCGCGTGGGTGTGCCGTCTCTCATGAGAGACGCCGGTCCTAATGAAACACAAACATTCAAATATAACATGCTTACAGACACACCCAATTCACACCAAAACCACCAAAGTCACATACCACCAACCCTTACCATCTCTTTAATAACAAAAAAATATCGTAATAATATTGATTGTACAGATGCCAGCACACCAAGCTACCCGAAACTGTCAAATTTTCCCAATCAACTTTGAACCTTATTATTCAGCGATAAAGTTGAAAATCTATTAAATAAATTTGACAGACTGTAGCAGCTTGAAGTGCTGGCGTTTGTACTTACATTGATTGATTGATTGTACATGGACGCACTGCACTAAACACCTATTAATTTTGCAACACTGATACTCGTAGTTACAAGTTTAACTGTAAATCTTCACTTTTAATTACTAAACAACAAACAAGAGAAAAGTTGTCCGCAAGGCACTGTAAATCGTTATTTCAAACAAGTTTGAAATTGAACAGTTCTAAAAATCTGCGCTTAGTTGTTACTCAGAAACAAGAATTACAATAGTAAAAATTTAATTATAAAAATGCCGAATTGAATATTACTTCATTCAAATAAATAAGCAAACAAACAATCATACAGTATTTCCTACAAATAAACAATATAATTCAGATTTTTAGAACTATGTTTTATCGTAAATGACAAACATTACCTACGATAATTATGTAGGTTACGATCATAAATATGAAACTTTTACTTTGGTCGTTAGCGATAATATCTAATGCCAGTATGCCATAATTTTGACGTTTATCCAAATATAGGTTTAAGTACCTTTGTGTTAAGGTCTAAATTATTTTAGCTGTATGTTACAACAAAAAAGTGAAATACCTACATTCTGTCGGTTACAATGTTTTTTCCATATAGGTGGTTTTACACCGGCGAGGTGAGGCGAGGATGGGATTAAATTTTATTAATTTTTCACTTTGTACTGTTTTTTTTTGGAGGTTGGTTGTTTTTTTAAGTCATACATGTTATAGTCATACAAAGGCTTTCTTCATAATTATTTGCCATAGGTGGTTAAAATTTCACACAAGATCCAATATTCTCTACTAGCTTTTACCCGCGGCTTTGCCTGCATAAAGGTCGGAAATTATCACAGGACCGTTCGGTATTCAAAGTTAACTATTTTCTAACCCAGGTCGTGGCCTATCTGTATGCCTTTCATATAAATCTATTCAGCCGTTACGGCATGAAAGTTGACAGACAGACGGACAAGCAAATAATAAATTCAAATAATCTTTTATGCTGGGGCCACACCAACGGGAAACGCCGTTAATTATCGCGATGATAGACTTTATTCCGACGGGTTAAGGTCCATCATCGTGATAATTAACGGCGTTTCCCGTTGGTGTGGCCCGAGCATTATAGGGTTCCGAACTTCAAAATGAAAAATTGGAACTCATAAAGGATGACTTCGTTGTCTGTCAAGATAACTCAGTGTAGCGCGTAGGCATATTATGTATCTTTAGTCTTAGGCAATGTATGACGTAGCTCGTAAGTTAATTTTTGTTCCGTTGGCTGCATATAATATGTAATCTGACGTGGATGCGTTTTGCCTTTTACCGGCTAAAACCGACACATCAGCACCAGTGTCGATTAGAAATCGTGCACCAGTTATTATATCTGTAACACATAAACGATAGGAATTGTTGACACCGGCGACATTGTGTATTTGACCCGGTGTCTGCATTAGTTTTCCGGGTTCTTATTGTTGCAGTTTATTGTGTCGCCGCATTTACGCGCGTTGGTACCATAAGTGAAGTGGTAGAAACACAGGTAATCCGCATCACCTGGTTTCGCTTTTTGGCTCAGATACTTTTCCCTATTTATATGAGTGTTTTCGCGACTTTTAGAGCGTGCCCGGGATGTACTAGGGCCATAACGATTTCGGCTTCGCGACTCACGGTTCTGATGATTATTGGAACCGTTTAGTTTATTACGTAATTCTGAAATTTCTAGTTTCATTTGCTTTAATTCTCTAAGAATGGTTTCGGGAATAGTTTGGTCTGCACTCGGAGTTGTTTTAATAACTGGGGCTATTTCAGATGGCCTGGTATTTTCTATGATTTTATCTGCAATTTTAGCCAATCTGTCGAGTTTTACCTCGCCAGTGTCGCATGCGGCTATGACGGCCCTAATTGAGTGTGGAAGACGACCTGACCACAATAATTTTAGAGTCTCGTCTGGCACTTTATTTTTCCCTAAATCTCGCATGCGCCGTAATAATTGTGACGGCTTCTGGTCTCCGAGTTCGATTTCGTTTAAGAGTTGGTTCAATTGTTTTGCTTCGGACTCTTCGTAAACCGAAATTAACCTATTTTTAAGAGTCTCGAATTTATTATCCTCAGGCATGTTTTCAAGAATGTCACTAATGTCAGGTAACTCGCCAGGTTTCAGCCTAGCTATTAAAAGTTGACTTTTGTGCAGGTCACTTGCCTTTTGGGGATCCACGATGGCGTTGAATTGGTGAAACCAGAGCCTTGGTCGGTCTCGCCAGAAGTCCGGTATCCTCGGCGTGATGGAAATTGCGGTCATTTGTTGAGGTTGTGGCTCGTTCGGGGTTGACATGGCTGCGGGTTGTTGGAGAGCTGTGGCCTGGTAGCTTGAATCGTTTACCTTTTACGCGCGATATGGTAACAGTCTCTTAGTTACGATAACTTGAAACACGATACGCGCGCGGACACGTACAGGGGTCACCACTTTGCCGTTAAAGTGGTTGGTATGTGTGTATTATCAGAAGGTTCGGCAAATGAAAGAGCGTGTTCTCAGTTGAAGGTTTACTGAACGACTAATGTTGTATACAGAGATTGAGAGGACTTAGAATTAACTTACGAGCTACGTCATACATTGCCTAAGACTAAAGATACATAATATGCCTACGCGCTACATCAGCGTCAGGTGGTACACTTTGTGTTGTCATCTGACAATATGCTGAGCTGAGGCCCTTTTGGCATTATAATCATTGTTTTCTGTTTTTTATAGTTATAAGGTGTGTTTTCTCTGCAGTAATGCCAATAAACGCATTTTTCTTTCTTTCTTTCTTTTCTTTATAACTCAAGACATTTTTTCTCAGAACCGCGTGGAGGTTTCAAGTTGAAATAGATTGGCCACATTTCTTTGCCTGCATAAAGGTCAGAAATTATCACAGGACCGTTCGGGATTCAAAGTAAACTATTTTCTAACCCAGGACGTGGCCTATCTGTATGCCTTTCATATAAATCTGGCATGAAAAGTTGACAGACAGACGGACAAACAGATAATAAATTCAAATAATCTTTTATAGGGTTCCGTACTTCAAGATGAAAAATTGGAACTCATAATCATAAAGGATGATTTCGTTGTCTGTCAAGACAACTCAAGACATTTTTTCTCAGAACCGCGTGGAAGTTTCAAGTTGAAATAGATTGGTCGCGTTTGGTGCAGTGTAGAGTTTTTTAAGATGTCATTCTATTCCTAACTGTTGTTCGATTAAAATTGCATGTTTTGTTTGAGGCCCCTAAAAATATCCCAAAAAAGATCTGTCCCTGAAAATGCCCCTTTTAACATTTCATCCCCCTAGATTTAGGGGGTAAACCCCAAAGTTGTCAACATCGCATTCTTTTAAAACTGACTTTACTGACTGCAACACAGAAGTCTTATACGTCAAGGTACGTTCTAAAAGTTTATCAAATCTCAACATTCTATCTTAGCCAAAATCTTGTTAACAAAAATAAAGTATCTAAAGTTGTAAATAAATATTAATATTGATTTATAATAACTCCTTATACTAATAATCTCTGAATTTTAAGTTATGACTAATTCTATAATTATTTATAAAATATCTTAATACGAAGGTCTCTGAACGGTTGCCCTGGCACTTTGCGGAAGTACTGAACTTAGAAAATTTACTAAAAAAGTAACTACCTAGATAATAAGACCTGAAGTGGAACATACAAATAAAAATAGTATTTTTATTTCCAATTTCAGTATTAAAGTAACTTTGTTATTTAACAAAGTCCTTTAGTATTTTATCCATCTATGTCTGCTTATACTTTTCTTTTTTTCTCTCTCCCTCATTCCCTCTCTAGACGTCGCCGTTGCATGTAAAGGTGAGTAAATAAATAAAAATAAAATAAATAGGTACCAAAATACTGCAGTTCTTTTCGTTTCAACGTTTATTTTATCTAGACTTACTTTTATGTAAGTTTGTATACCCATTTCCATAGTTTTACAGAAACTTAATTTTCTTTTCCTTTTCTTTTCTAAATTGTTAGCAAGTATATGTATCTCTATTTCGGAATTTCAATTCTTGTCAACTTATTGAAGCCACGCATTTATAGTATTTGCCTAGTTATTCACAATATAATATACCCCAGCCTTGTGCTAGTGAGGTTTAGTATCTTCATTCTTAAATTTAAACTCATCTGCTCAATAATTTGTCCATCCATATCACTAGAAAATCAAATGCATAGGATAAACTTAATTTCAACACTTAAGTAAGTAATAAATTCAACAATTTTTGTTCACAGTAGGTATGGAGTACTCCAACAGAAGGTAGCTTATAAATCTTATAATCTCCTTAAAAATGATGGGATCACAGAGTACAGTTATTTAAAGAAAGACATAGGTACTTACAGCTTGTTATACATAGCATTGCAAGAACTCTTAACTGTTCGGTCCTATTAGATTGGTTAAATATTTTGTTAATTTGGAAACACCTGTGCAAGAACCGGAAAGATTAACTTAATTTTTTTATTTACCACCACTGCAAGTTTGGACTACAGCATTAAATATGTCACTGAAATGAAAAAAAAAGCAAAATTTTTATGCTTGGTTTAAAAAACTGACATTATTTTGACTTCAATTATATTTTTTGTTCATGCATTATTTTTTCTGCATCGCAGATCAACATAAACATCAATATCTGTATTGCAATTAATACAACACTTTTTAAGTTAATTTCACAATGGATTGTAATTACTAAAATTAGTTCCTCTTTCTTTTACAGATATGACAGCAAATTGACCTCGTTCCAACTACAGTTTTTAGTATTTTATAATAGAGAAATTGTATTTTCTCTCCTTTGAACCTAATTGGGGGTAAATCAATATAAGTACCTAATCAAAACATTTGAATAGCTGTGCGTTACTACTGTACTCAGTGGTGGACAAGTAGACCATGGTCCCGTGTAATAACATCTTGTTAGTTACTAATATGTGAATAAAATGTATAATGCATATTTTTGTGCTATTAACATGCTTTGCCTAGTTCATATGTAGCTTAGTAACAGTAACAGGTGAATGTATAAGTTATGTCCCAATACAGCTTTCATAGCTCTAGTCATGAAGGTTTTAAGACTGCATTAGATGTCTTGGAGTTCCAGACTGGGTGTTAGGTGTTGAAATTAGTAATTATGTGCAATGTGTCCATGTTATCATTTCTGTACAAAAATAGATTTTTGTTTTTAAGTTATTGACACTAGTGACATTATTTTTTTGCAACTTCTGTGTCAGGCAACTGTCAGTAGTGAAATGTAGCACTGAAAGCATTATTGTTTTATTAATTTATGTTGTTTTAATTGTATGGACTGAATTCATTCATTAATTCCTTTCAATTATAGGGTATAGTAGCTGTAAAATGTGGGTGAGAAAACTTTACATATTTTACCACAATGTTCAAGTACTACAAGCAACATCAATTTTCACAGTATCTGAGGTAAGAAATTAATTTGGTATTCCTTTGTATTTAAACTTCTGTTAATGTCTGAAGCTAAAATTGCATTTTCTTGGTTTCTTATGGCTGTAGGTAATTTTCGGAATATTCGAATAATTATGATAAAATTAGCAAAAATAAATAAATTAACACTATTGACTGCACAATAATCTTTAGTAACACAAACTGGAGAGATTCGTTAAGTACTTCTTTTTTTTATAAAGATGAACCAGTTAAAATTGACATGTATTTTACAAATGTTTAAGCGACAACCTTCGGCTAATATTGGAGCAGAGAATCATCTTTTAATGATCTTTGAGCACCATATTTATATAAAATGGTACATACAATAATAAAGCAGTACTAATATGTTAAAAAGTTATTGGCTATCCTAATTATCATAAGTATTATATTCTCAGATGAGGGTAGTGGTGGAGATAGTTTAATTTTCTTCTATAAAAATGCCTATTTAGGAATGAGAATATAACCCAAAAATGTCTTAGTAAGTACTTACTTAAATGTTTTGCTCAATAAATTACATGTATGAGATTAGTATGGTAGTCAAGAGATTGTGGAAAGTAATCAAGAAATGGTTCCAAAATAATAAGATTGTTTTTACTTTTTGACAAAAGCCTTGTTGTTTGCATAATTAAAAATCAAAATTGAATACTTAAGTTAAAATTTTTAGTAAGTACCAAAAAAGATTGTGACCAATGCTAGATCAAACCAAGATCTCACAAAAACGCAAAGGGACTTCATAGATTTTGGTCAAGATTAATTGGAGTTTCTTGAATGTATCATATAGGTAGATCAAAGTGGGCTTCTGATACTTTTAAGATGATCTAAGGTCCAAAGTGCTACTTATGTGGAGTCCTTCCCAGCCGAAAGCAAGTAGCTACAGTAGGCACCTATTCAGTGTATCAAGTACACACGGCTACTCATCAAGCTATACATTTCCAGTTTATATTGATCTCGCATTGTATAAGATTTCCGTACAATGAGAGGTCAGCTTAAATACTGGAAATGTGTAGCCATGTGTTTATAAATTGTATACAGTCAGAACGTCCAATGCCCATTCCATTTTAACTTGACAGCTTGACTTAGGAAAGCAAAAAAAAAAAAAAAAAACTGAGTTTACGATACAATTTTAATTATGTACATTTTTTGAAGATAAATACATATACAACGGTGGCAATGCAACTTCGATGATATAAAAACTACTTTGTTTGCCATTCTTTTATTCTGGGGCGCAACTTGAACGTAGAACTGAACGTAAGCCAGTAAAAGAAATCAAGTAAAAAATTATCTAATTCACTAGCTTTTAATTATTTTTACATGTTTTACTTGTCTCTTAATTAATAACTGTCTATATAATTTATCATTGCTTTATGCATTAATGCAACGAAGCTATTGCGAAATGTTGTGACATCACAATTTCATCAGAATATTTTCGGCGCTCATGTATAGTCTGTTAGAAAACGTTTTGTTATGCTAAAGATTCTGTAGCGTGGAATACCTGGAACGCAGTTAATGATTTTCCTATGCGACCGGAAGTGCAATCCGAACTTTTATTGTTATTGCTTGGTTATTTAGTAAAATAATCGAATTGCTGTTATCAGTTAATTATATTTACATTTAATGATCATCACTTGCACTGTTGAATTTTGTTAAACGACTTTGTTCTTGTGATATTTCATTACAGAGACTTTATATTGATTAATAGCGTGGCGGCAAAGCCAAAAGTCGTTTGTATACTGCTAAATTATTATGTATTATTCGCAGGTAAAGCATAATATACTTATATTAGAATAAAACGAGTAATTTTTATTAAATTAAATATTATAAGTGAGAAATAACTGTATAATATTTGATTACTAATTTGACTTTACCGCGCAAGTACTCATTCAATGACGCTCTAGCTATCTCTTTTGCACAACTAGCTCTACGCGAACGAGTCGTGTGCGGCAAAACGTTTCGTCACTGGATATGAGTACCTTACCTACCCAGTTCGCTAGTGTTTTTTGGCCTGGTTCCGCCATTATTACTAAAAAAAATCTTCATTGTCATTATTTAGATGCTAGACATTCAGTGAAACACGAGTGTAAAGTAGATAAACATATAATGCTACCAAACTAATGTGCGCCGAAAGTGTTTTGGAAGTGTATCATTTCCTGTTTCATATCGTATAGAAACAAGCAACTGCGACCACTAGTGTACTCTTTTCGTTATCACGTGGGTTAAATTTCGAATTATGCGGCTTAGTGTATTGAATTTTTCACGTTCCTTATTATTAATTAGTCAACAATGTCAATGTGTTGTATGAATAGAAAAAAAACCGGTTCATAACCCTTCATAAACGTTGTTTTCAGAAGCGCGCCGAGGCGCTGTCGGCCCGCCGCCGTTCTTTTCGGCTCTCCATGGAGCCGGCGGGGGACTGATTGCATGGACAATGGTGGCAAAGAGTTGTGTTTTTGTGAAACTGAGTGTAGTGCCAGTGCTGTGAACTCGTTATTAGTGTTACATAAGGACGAAATGAACTGTGGGAGAAGCCCGCCCTGACGCGGCGAGCGCCAGCGTCCGCGGCGGGCGAGGTGCAGGTCATGGCACCAGCATTGTCCATAGCACCCCGAGAGCCGCTCATCCACGACTCTATTGTGCTTGGAGACACAGAGAGGCCGCTGTCCCACCGAAGACGGGCGCTCGCGTCCGTCGATAACCTCGCGACACACATGGAGGAAGACGACATGGGGCTTCAGAACCAGCCCAGCCTTGCTAAGGACTCGCAGGAGATGGAGCAAATTTTAGTAGATCTGGGAAACACTGACCTTGAGCCACAAGCGGACTTTCTTCAAGATATAAAAACCCTACAAACTGGCGACGATGCACTGTCTGGTGGTGATGCACTGTCAACTGACGACCCTGAAGCAATATTTCCTCTCTCTGGATTTGAGTTGCCAGAAGCTGCTGATTCGGAGGGTGATGCTATAGAAGAAAAGATAAAAGGAGTGCAGGTGAAACTAGAAAGGCGATGTTCCTTCTTACAGAGAAGGTTAAGGATATTACAGGCACGTGCTATTGGAAAAAAAGTATCTGAAGAAGCCGCTCAATCCTTTGAGAAGTGTACACGGGGTGCCCGAAGAGATACTGGTAGTGGACGACCAGTGGGCTTGAAAACATTTCTAAAGACTGTAGAGACAACTGCAACCCTACAGGCTAGTGCAGCATCAAGGACAGTAGTTGGTCCTAAGTACTACAATCCTGGAACATCTAAAGGTGATGCATCAAAATCTGCATGTATTGGCATACCATCTGGCACGCTGACAGGCCTGGAGGACACAGCAGGAGCACTGCGCTCACACCTGTCAGTGGTAAAACATGAGCTGGACTCTGATGCCACTCTCTCATCATCTGGGGCTGAAAGTAATGATGAAGCGGTCACATACAGCAATCCAGTGCAACAGCAAATGCCAGTGTGAGTACTCGTTTATTATTTTATATTTAGTTATGTTTATTATGTTGTCTCATTAATCAGTGGTTTTAGAATTGGTTACAAACTGTAATTAGAAAAGAATAATTAATGTAAAAGACCAATTATAAATGTGAAGGTTAAGATGTGACCTGCTTAGCAAGTGGTTTGCATGCATAACAATAAAACAGGATGATGCTGTATATCTTGATGTAAATTATCAGTATGTTAGATCTCTGGCTATCATGGGGTGATATCTAGGCATTTGTATAGAGTTGTATAGTAATTGAATGTGCACAGACAGGATGTGGTTTTATTGCTTGAGTGACACTCCTAATTTCTCTTGAGACAAATACAGCAGCTGCTATTATTTATTATATTTCAAAACAGCATAAGGAAAACCAGTAAATAACAGTTTAAATTTGATTTTGTATGATGATTTTATGTCTTGATAGATATCAGGAACAAAATCTATACTTTTTGAATAAGATACATTTCAATAAAATAAAGTAAATAATTATAAAATCTTACTCTAATTTACTACTACACAATTTATAGTAAGGTATCAATTGATATTTTTACTTTCACCTGGTTCTAAAATATTGCATCATTTCACAAAACTATAACTTAATAAGTGAAGATTGTAGATTTTGTTGTGCCTATTTAAAAGTGCAGGCTAACTCAAGACCAACTTTATAATGAAAGCCAATTTAGATAGAATTCTGATATTTATCAGATTCATATCATGGTGTACTATATATAGGTACACCTCTGCCCAAGCCTTCGGGGAAACAAGGTGTGATATTCTGTTTATGTTTTAATAGGAACTATGTCGTAATAGGAATAAAACATCTTATAGATAAATTGGTGCTAATGGGAGTCAGTATTTGTTTTAAATTGAGCATTTTAGAAAAAGGGGTGGACTGACTTTTACTTGACTTTAATTTCAGTTTTCAAAAGAAGTTGCATCATACGTTTTGAGTAATAGAATTCGAAAAACGTTAATAAATACCTTACCCCTAATTGAAGAAATGTCTGTAAACCCTATGATTGTTATAAACAAAGCTTTCTCGTATGTATGGAGAAGTGATAGTGATTTCATGTATGGTGTTTTGAAACAGAATTTCTCCTTACAATTATTTCTTAAAACCTTTAATTATCTGGACAACACAAGGACTATTAATTAGTAGCTGATTATTATCTGCTATCATCTAACACATTATTTTCTATATCAACTATGTGGTGTCTTTGTAGGAAATTGTGAACCACCATATAACTGTGATTTTTTTGCTTTTATGAATTTGAAGGGAAGACACTAGTTTTTCCCTAAAATTTATGTAAGATAGCCAGCCATAGTATGTTCTTTGTTACCACTTGAAATTAGTGCAGCTGATTTAAACAAATACTTTAGTATAAAATACTCAAAATAATGTATATTTTCATATGCATTTCATTGCACAGCATGAATGTTGTTGTTTATAATACAAAATCGTGATAAACTCACAAGAATATTACCTTATGAAAAATATTGATTTTTTTACCATCTCTTGTTTACTTACAACTGAATGATAACTGTCAAGCTCGTTAGACGCTAGGAGCCTGAAGTTTAGATTCAATCCATCAATCCTGGCTCTAATTTTGCACTACTTTTGTGTTTATCTTTTCTCTTTTTTTTCGTCAGTGAAGCCATAAGGATTACTTCTAGTAAGACTACGAAGAGAATGAGATTGCAGATTTAATTTAATTCATTTTTTTCGTGGAAGTTATATTTATGATGCCACTTACGAAAAAAAGAGGAAAAAGATGCTCTTCTAATTTGATACAAATTGACCATATTTTGACCATTGTTTCAGTGACAAGCGTGCATTATGGTCGTGGCAGCGGACGCGCGCCTCAATAGCGTCTCGTTGGTCATGGCTGCATGCACAAGTACAGGAGTTTGAGTACAGGATCCGGCAGCATACTGAACTACATAAACAGGTCAGGAATATTCTTTACTGGATCCTATTCATACAGCAAAGTTTACTACCTTTTAATGATTGGTTGGGATTTGTTATCCTTGATCAGGATTTAATTGGATTGATGAAGATATGAAGTGGATAATAAATTAAACCTGTAGGGGAATAAAATAGCCATGCATGCATTAAAGGTTCTTCATAATAAACACATAACATGTATCCAAAGAGTTGGTAGAGGTGAGTAACACCCAGATTTCACCAGTAGTTTCATAACAAACTTGAAACAATAATGGGAATTATGCATAATTAAAAGTAAATAATGAGAGAGGAACCTAATATTGCTTGCATACAAAATACAAGAGTAGGTAAGCAGAAAACAAAATAGGTATAACTTAGTACATAAGAAAACATGAGTATAAAACAGAAATAGTCTGCAGCTGTACGTCTGTAACAAGAAGGCGTCCACTCAGCATGATGCTATGCTATGGGGGATCCAAAGCACAGCGCTGATTTTCAGTGGTCACCCGAAAAAGACAAATGGAAATCAAGTCAAGTTCAGTAATTAGTAAATTATAATAAATAGGTAACAAAATAAAATAAACAGTACTTAGAATTACAATACAACTATAAACAGGGTTGGCATGATTTAAATCAAGTGATTTTCAGTAAAAATAATTTATTAAATCAAATAGTTTTAAATATTTCCTATTTGTAACACAAACAAAAATTCTTAATTTAAATAAATGTATATTAAAAATCACTATGTGTTAGAATAATAATATTTAAACAAAAAACCAACAAATATTGTTAAATAACATATTTAAGAATTATTAACCCTCAGGCATCACCATGCATGTATAAATAATGTACCTACTTGTGACATAATAATATTCAGTGTTTTGTCTTGTTTGTATCATAATTGAATGTTTGTTTAGAACTGAAAAAAGGGGTTCTAATCAGGAGGTCAATGACCGAGGTTCACATGTAACTCTGAGATAAGCTCCAAATAACTGTAATTAAAAGTGATATGAGTCATTTGGCCTGCCTAGACCTTAACCTCTTTATCACAAGGAAAAATTATGCTAATGTTGGAGTTTATATATCCTATCCAACTAATATTATAAAGGCGAAAGTTTGTGAGTGTATGTTTGTCTCTTCTTCACGCTCAAACGGCTGAACGGATTTGGATGAAATTTGGTACACAGATAGTTTATAACCTGGATTCACACATAGGATACTTTTTATCCCCATAGTCCCACGGGATCGAGACTTCTGCGGGTGAAACCGCGGGGCGCAGCTAATAATTTTTTATGTAGAGAAAGATTTTGTGCATGTATGAAAATCGTGTTAACTTTTAATATCTTATCATATCTGTAGCACAAATATTTAGCTAAAGAAGTTCTGATAATTTATTCAAGTTGGCTAAAAGGGTTCTGTGATTTGTATCATCACTGTTCAATTTTGCTCAGCACTCTGCTGAAATATAAATATTGTTATTAGGATCGAATTAATTTTTATTAGATGAGAGGTCAAAAAACAACACTGAAGTTTAATGATTATAATTAGAGATGCGCCGAATGATTCGGCCGAATATTCGGTTCGGTAGAACCTACATTCGGCGCATCTCTAATTATAATAAATAAACACTGGGTCAGTTGAGTGTGAACAGTAACATGTTCAAACAAGTTATACTTACGACGCACGCATGCCGTAAATCCAAGGTCACGAACTAACAATGATATGAAGTTTTTCTATGTAGACTGAATTTTGCGATAGTTAATTTTTATAAGTAATGATTTTTTCGCTAATGAAGCAACATTTTTGGAACTATTGTGTATAAATGAAACTTAACTTTTTTCAAGATGGAACTTTTGGTTCTATTTATTGCCTTAGTTTAACCACATATTTAAATGAAGCTGAACACCCTTCAGCGCCTTTGGCGCCGAATTTATTTAGTATACGAGGCCTAACCCCAACCCAGAATAGGATTTGGTAGTTTATGATCAATAAAAATCTACCTAGCCATTTCCCAACTATGTTGGGGTCGGCTTCCAGTCTAACCGGATGCAGCTGAATACCAGTATTTTACATGGAGCGACTGCTTATCTGACCTCCACACTCCACAACCCAGAAACTGGGTAATACGATATTGGCAAGGCTGGTTGTTAGATTTTCGGCCTTCTGACGACCTATGTTATGGGGTTTTGGTTTCCGCACTTAGTCCATAAGGTGGACCTTTGTACGTGGGCCATTCCAACCAGCCCACCTCCCTCCAGAAGTTAATTAAAACTCCTGGTCTGTTCAGAACATCTGTAAAAGATCCGGGTGACCCGAGGGTTTCTGTTCTAATCTGGGTGACGCCTGTGCAATCAAAGAGCAAATGCGCGACGGTTTCCTCAGCCTCCATGCACGCCCTGCACAGAGGACTGTCCGTTATGCCTATTGTGTGGAAGTGTTTGTTTAGCGAGCAGTGTCCCGTGATGGTCCCCGTCACCAGACGCAGGCCGTAATAAACGCCTGGTTAGCCTGTTATCCAAAGATGGCATGGCTTCCTTGGACTGCCTGCAGCCCGATGTTCTGACGACCTGTAACGACTGTCAAAGATCCACTAATGACAACCGGGACCAACGGCTTAACGTGCTTTCCGAAGCACGGATGAGTCTGGGTATGTTATGTTAAATGGTCACCCATCCACGGACCAACCCCGGCAAGCGTAGCTTAACCTGATGGATCGATCCGTGCGGCTGTTATTATTTAGTTTATGACCAATAATAAGGTTGTTATTAAACACTCCACCCTGTTCTTAATCAACCCAATTTATTTATGATCTTCGCAGTGATACCCCCATTGTATATTTTGTAGTTTGATTTATTTTTTGCTATGTTCTTTTGTGGTATACAATAAAGTATATATAAATAAATAATTCTATTTCTTCCATCATCCACGTGTTAACGCATACAATCCCATTCTAGGTCCGCGATGCGAAAGGTCCAGTGGAGTTCGAAGGCGAGCCAGTGGCCTACGAGGGCTCTTTGCCGGGCGCCGAGCCGCCTGACGACCATCCTTCGCGGGAGACGTGCGCGCGCATACGACCACTCAGACGAGAGACCTTCAAGAAACGGAAATTACTCCAGATGCATAATTTGCACATCGCAACGCAAAAGGCTGCGAAACCGTCGGATATTAAGTTAGTGATTTTACAGATTTATACAAAATCTTTGAGAAATAATGTTTGTACTTATTTACATTTAAGATTGTTTGTTTTTGATGATGACATTACAAAATAGAAACACTGTTCTGTTCAGTTCTCATAGGCAGCCAGGAAGCAAATCATGAGATTAGCCACATTGGCCTATGATAATGTTGTACTTAAAGTAACATTGAAACATAACATTACGCCTGTATTTTCTGACAGAGGTGTATTGTACTATTTATCTACTTAATAATAATGTTAAACTAATTCATTAACACAGCTTAAACCATTGGTTGTAGAAGCATGTTTGCACAAAAGTTTCTTAAGTAGCTAATGTGATCTAAGGAAAGATTTTGTAAATTTATCCCCTAAAGGGGTTTAATAAGGGATGAAATTTGAATGGAAGTTTTTCATTTTCGTTGATGTGATCCCATCGGGTACACGGCTTATTTCCTTATAACACACCTTCCGTATCCGTGCACACAGATGTAGCTGCCCACAAGAGCTGGCGAGCTGCGCCGTGTGCACGGGACGCGCCGAGCCCACACAGCCCGCCGCGCCCGCCTGCAGCGTGCCGCCTCGCTCGCGCATCGCCGCCGTGGACCCCGGCTTCCATCCCGTGCTCAGCGACATCAAAGGTACAGTCTGTCTATGACCCGGCTATACTGTCGATGTCTAGCGTCGAGTGGAAAAACACTAATAACAGCTTGCTTCACCAAAGTTTTCACAGTTACATTTTTACAGAATCTGCAGCTGTAGTCAAATAGCATAAGTATTTACATTCAAACATGCTATTAGGAAATAGTAAAGTGTGTAAATATGTATTTAATCAGGCCACTGATGAATCCATAAGTAAATGATAAACTTTCTAGAACTGATCATTTAAATAATGGTGATGAAAATAAACTTTAAGTAAAACAATAATATACATAATTATATAATTTATTTCAGGTTACAGAGACCCATAACATAAATAAATACTTTTGATTAACATAAATAGTCAAACTACCAAAACACTGTATGCACGCACTGTACTCAAGTATTTATTTCAATTAAACCATTTACAGGCACTTTTGAACTGTCAAGGATAAGGATAATTGATCAGTCAGAAATATGTATGAAGTTAGTTGCCCATTCCAAAGCGTAGTAGGTACCTATGGAGAAGAACTGGCAAGAAACTCCACGGACACTCTTAAATAAAAAATTGTTACAAAATATTGGTTACATCATTCATGTTGAAATTATACATATGAGAACAATGTAGAAAGATGTGTACGTGAGAAGCGTCTGTAATTAAAAGATAAAAAAATAACAATTCAAAAAGTTAAAATCAATAAAAAATAAGCCCTGGCAGCTAAGAGATGACCAGTCCCAACTGACGGCGCCCGTTCACGAACATGACGTATGGATTAGCACCATTCAGCTCAACCATTTTTACACTAGTGTAAAATAAATAATTTACTCTATGATTTTAAAGCGTATGCAGTTGTGTGCAATTATTAAATAATAACATTATTCCTTAATATTCCAGACGTATCACCGTCCATCCACATGGCAGCGTTAGCAAGTCGCGCGTGGTTCCGGCCGCGCTTCGGCAAGTCGTGGCGCGGCGCGCACCACGCCGCCGCCACGCCGCGCGCACCGCACGCGCACGCGCCGCACCAGGCGCACCAGGCGCACCCGCAGCAACACACCTCACATCATCACACACCAAAGCCACTCAAAAGGCATCCAACACGTGAGTCATTTATATCAAAAGTACTTGAATTTTTTTTTAAGTCAGTTCTTTTGTAATTTACTAACGTTTTACAGTTTTCAAGTGTTATAGTCTAAAAGAAGTACATGTTTTCACTGATAACCCTCAACAGTTGGTAAAGTAAAGCAAACGTTTATCAACACCACTTTAATATATATAGCTTGATTGTAAAAAACGAAAACTACATTACATCCTGTTCAATCCCTGCTGCTGAACATTCATAATCACCTCACTGCAATCTAAATGATGATCACTATGATCACATTTCATTGTGAAAACTGCTAAAAGTTTACAACCAGCATGCGTAGCTGCTGCGTGCAGATGTTTCTGCCTTAATTTTCTATCGCTTTTGTTAGGACATTTAATGCATTCTTTATTTAATTTTTTATAAATATATTATTTCAGGGTTGAAAAGAGGTCGGCCGCCACTAACAAAAAAGATAAGGGAGAGAGAAAGAGATGAAGAAACTTCAACATCAGGCCATGAAAGGTGAGCTTTGTTATAAAAGGTTTCACTTTCATTGTGAAAGTGAAAACGGGTAATTTTAGCGTAACGACTAACGGGAGTTGGCAGGTACTGTTACGTCATTACAAAAACTCTTCAACCTTGACCTAACAAAAAAAGTAAAGGCGCTTTGTTCTCATTCGACTCTGAATGATCCACTCTATATAATTTTACATACTTAATACATTCCTTGACAATTCAAAATTTTCTGTAAATGTTTTAATAGGGTAATTGTCTAGGTAAAAAATAAGAAATTCTATTTAGTTCGTCTTTCAAATAATAAAAAAATATTAGACACGTATTTTTTACTTTATCACATTAATCAAAAATAACTTGGAAAACACGCATTAAAGTTGGGGAGTGGGGGCTCGCTACGTCACAACGCAGTATTATATCTAGCAAGGCGTGACGTCATGCCACATTTTAACTCAATGCATCGCCGTAATCTTTTTATTACGTCAAAAAAGAAAAAAAACCTGTTCAATATTTTTTAATAATCTAAAAAACGGACAAAAAATAAATTTGGACACAGGCCTATTGAAATAAATTATTTGAATTTGACACTTCCGCCTTTTCTCGACTGGACGTGGCAGAATGTATGGAACACCACATGCTGTTTTGTAAAGGAAAGTAGAAATTGTGAATGAAGAATGTGTACATGAGACTCATTGGGCTTTTAGTCAGTGACAAAATTCCCTTACTGAGAAACCTTTTAAATACTTCCCGATTTACTCCAAATACTGCAAATTACTCAATCAGGATAAATAAAATAACATTGTTTTGTTGGTGTCAGGTCGCGCGGTCGTTCAAGCACCGAGTCGCGCTCGTGGCGGCGCCAGTCGTACGACATCGACAACATCGTGATCCCGCAGAGCGTGGCCGCCAACACAAGGCCGCAGATACTCACCTACAAGGAGATTATCACACCCAAGTTAGTATACGTAGTAACTATGAACTTTCTTGCCCATTCTTCTTCATACGAAACTACTTTTTAGCCATTCCAAAAAGTAGTTTAGCAGCAACTAGAATCAATTCTATTTTGTTGTAATTGTTGTTGTATTTTGTTGTAAATGTTGACATTCAAAAGTGCTTTTAAATGGCCTACTTGAAATAAATGATTTGACATAAAACCCATCATCGTCATTTAGCTGAAAGACGTCCACTTTTGGATGCATCTCACACCAGTCCTGCGATTCTCGTATCCAGCGGGTTCCCACGACGTCATTGGTCTATCTTGTGGGGGTAGTTTTTCTTTGGTTGGGAAATTATGAAATAACTTCTAGCGGGAAGGCGTGTCAGACTCTTACTGACTAAAACCCACCTGTGTTCCTTCGGTTGCCATGTTGCCAGGGGCCACGGTATTCCTTTCTGACTTTCCTGCGACCATCTTGTGGGGGTCTAGCATGTTCATAATATTATGTTATACTACTATTAAAGCAGGAGCAGATGGGCCACAATAAGCACCTTTTTAACCAACTTCTAAATAGGAGGTTATATTTTATGTTCGTAGCGTATGTTTGTTTTTTACACTAATACAACTACTTAATATTAAAAATAAAAAAATAAATTCACTTGACGCACAGCCGAAACCGCTGGGTCTAGAAACATAAAATTTTGCCCGAATTTTTTTTTTGTAACTAGTGTAGTATTTTTGAAAACTCATCCTTGTAGAGATTAAATACCCATGTCGTTTCTTTCGATTTTCTAATGAGAAATCGATGAGAGATACAAAACTAGCTTTTGCCCGCGCTGCTTGTTTTTTTAACGCAAATATCCACGATGTATAGTAGTATATTGTCCTTCTCCAGGTCTCACCACCTGTCGATATCTTATAACGATCGGTTCAGTCATTTAGACGTAAAAAGGTAACAGACAGACAGTTACTTTCGCATGTATAATTTTATTGTTAAGCTTAGACTCCTGTCCATATTTATTCTGTCTAAATTACATTTCATGTTGCCAACAAACAAGTTCTTATTCAATAATATCATGAATAAAACACAGAGGAGTTCAGTATTGCTCACGAAGCCCGCATATTTCTTCCGACGCACCGTTATATTAGTCATACGTTCTTATTATTCACTGGGTATATTATTCACATAGTGTATCAAACAGGGCAATCTACTAGCTATGTAGCACACATATTTCAAATTCAAATGATGTTATTGTTGTATATTTCATAATTTGACTGTTTTGATATTCTTTTAGAGTTTTTTCAATTTTAACTTGATGCAAACATGACTCGAAGCAATGGTGGCCCAGTGATATCGGCCGCGACTTACGAGTTGTAAAGCCTGAGTTCGAACCCAGGCATGCACTTTACTTTGTGTATTTAATTTCATCGCTCTCAAAACGGTGAAAGAAAACATCGTGAGGAAACCGGCATGTCCCAGAACCAAACATTCAAAAGACATGTGACTTCTACCAACCCGCAGTCGGCCCGCGTGGTGGATTATGGCCCACTTCCTCACAGAGAGGAGGCCTGTGTGTGTCCCAGCAGTGGGAACATTATAGGCTGATTATGCTAAACATGATTATTTAATTTCAGATGGCGAGTGCTAGAGATTCCGGATGCGCCGCTAAACAATGGTGTCGGCAAGTCCAACCGCATCTCCGTTGAGAGTCATGAGAGTGAGGTAAGACATAATTTTATCTTTAATTTCGACAACGTTTACGTCACTAAACTAGAATATTTATTTCGTGTTTGCTTCTTATAACAACAACTTGTTTGATAAGTCAAGTTCTCAAGTATGCGCGTTTTATTTATATCATACGTATGTTAATCGAAAAGTAAAATAAATGAAACTGATTTCGGTCGTAATATAAAATAAAACTAACTGGAATATTAAATATAATGAAACAACACCTAAATTTGACCAGATGATCTTCCTGCCCTTCGGCGCAGAATATCTTCTTCCATACATCTCTATTACTTTCTAGCATATACGGCTAGAATGTGATTGCTGGAATGATTGTATTTCACACAATTATATTAATTTTTCTTTGGACTCTAGTGTCTGCATCTGTCTATGGTGTGTTTCAAAAAGAACGTTTTACCCTATCATGTATCAATTAACCAAGCTCCCAAGTGTAATATTTTAAGGTTTTTTTTTATAATTATGTATGTAAGTCTGTAAGATATTTGAGACATTTCGTAAAAAATTGCTCCGTTACTAAAGGGACAAAATGGACAAATTTAAAATTTCACTAATATTTAACGACACTAAACGGACGAGACGAACTCCCGCTTTACTAACAATAATGACGACAAAACCAATATTTTTTGTTCTTTTAGAGGGAATCATTATTTCATTACATACGCAGATGTATAAAGTATAATTCTTAAATGATTTTTTTTTCTAATCTAATCTTATTACAATCTAGCCTTATAAATAGACTAATAAGTAAATATAACCTAATTATACTACTACTAGTAATTATAACCTAAACTATTAAATTGTCTTTACTAAGAATGTGTCCAATAGCACTTTTCTTATTGTCTCTATTAAGGCGAATACACTTCGTTCTTGTGTTTGTTTGGCACTTTTGTACTTTACACTATTCACTAACACTAAACACTAGCTCGAACGGTTTTGTTCTTTTTAGTCTTCTAATTAGGTTCGTGTGGTCGAGCAGCTGGATTGCCTCGACGTTCACATGCTGATGAAGTCTCTTTTCGTGAGCTTCTGCAAGTTTCTGGATCACTTTTTCGATTAACTCAACTTTTAGGTCCCGGTGGAAGTCATCATTTCGTATGTACCAAGGTGCATTTACAATTTCAAATGAAATAATGTTTTAAGAACTTCATCGTATCACGTTTTAACTGTCACTATAATAGACTTCTTATTTGACTACGCGTACGAGTCACGACTTTCGTCACCGATCACTGCGTCACGACTGCCCGATGGGTAAAAAGAAATGGCTGATCTACTATAATAATATTATCATGAAAATGAAATAAATTGTTTTCGTCGTTTTGTACTATTGTAAGCAAATAAAACAGTAGTGATTAAAGTGGACTGTCCACCTTGGTGCTAATTTGATCATCATTATTTTAATGAATTTTATTGTAAAACAATAAGATTTGTTTATAAAATGTATGTTATAATGAAAAAATAAACAGTATTCTTTAAAAGCTCACAAAAAACGCTGAGGTGTGTTTTGAAAACCATGAACTTCGATTAGTTAAAAGTTAGAGACAGGAGGTGTGACACACTAAAATTACCTTTCTTGCTTCTTATTTTGAAGTTTTATTTAGTTAAATTAGCAATAATTGACTTCGTTACTTTTGTTTTAAAGCTTATGAATTAAACTGTACATTTAAAAAAACTGCATTCGGTAGAGAATAAAATATGGTGTTTTAAATTGTTTGTAAATACTTGTGACAGTGCTGTTTCCATGTGTTAAATTTTTCACGGAATGGCTTTTTTATGTTATGGGTGTTTGTGCTTGAATTATATGTTTTATTATTATTTCCACAGGAGGAAGACATATCAGACGCGGCGGTGTCATTTCGTCACACGCGCGCTGAGAGTCGCGAGCGTGCGCGCTACGTGCGCAAGCGACGCGCGCGCCGCTCCACGCACGAACAGGCGCACGAGCACGAGCACGCGCACGCGCACGCACACGCGCACGCGGCCGCCGAGCGCGTCGCGCAGCACGCGGCGCCGCCCGCGCCCGCCGCGCCGCCCGCGCCGCCGCGGCCCTACGAGCCGCAACACGAGGCTAGTACCTAAATACTATCATGCTTACACATACACGCGCACGCGGCGCCGCCCGCGCCGCCGCGGCCCTACGAGCCGCAACACGAGGCTAGTACCTAAATACTATCATGCTTACACATACACGCGCACGCGGCGCCGCCCGCGCCGCCGCGGCCCTACGAGCCGCAACACGAGGCTAGTACCTAAATACTATCATGCTTACACATACACGCGCACGCGGCGCCGCCCGCGCCGCCGCGGCCCTACGAGCCGCAACACGAGGCTAGTACCTAAATACTATCATGCTTACACATACACGCGCACGCGGCGCCGCCCGCGCCGCCGCGGCCCTACGAGCCGCAACACGAGGCTAGTACCTAAATACTATCATGCTTACACATACACGCGCACGCGGCGCCGCCCGCGCCGCCGCGGCCCTACGAGCCGCAACACGAGGCTAGTACCTAAATACTATCATGCTTACACATACACGCGCACGCGGCGCCGCCCGCGCCGCCGCGGCCCTACGAGCCGCAACACGAGGCTAGTACCTAAATACTATCATGCTTACACATACACGCGCACGCGGCGCCGCCCGCGCCGCCGCGGCCCTACGAGCCGCAACACGAGGCTAGTACCTAAATACTATCATGCTTACACATACACGCGCACGCGGCGCCGCCCGCGCCGCCGCGGCCCTACGAGCCGCAACACGAGGCTAGTACCTAAATACTATCATGCTTACACATACACGCGCACGCGGCGCCGCCCGCGCCGCCGCGGCCCTACGAGCCGCAACACGAGGCTAGTACCTAAATACTATCATGCTTACACATACACGCGCACGCGGCGCCGCCCGCGCCGCCGCGGCCCTACGAGCCGCAACACGAGGCTAGTACCTAAATACTATCATGCTTACACATACACGCGCACGCGGCGCCGCCCGCGCCGCCGCGGCCCTACGAGCCGCAACACGAGGCTAGTACCTAAATACTATCATGCTTACACATACACGCTGTCCCTAACTATTGGCGTAAAGACCGTTAGGAGTACAGTCAATTTGATAAATCTAAGGCAGTAGGTATGTTCGGCGTATGTCTGCACCGCGTCTGACAAAATGAAACGCGCGAACGCGAACGCCAGGCGTCTCGTATTCGTAGGTATCTCCGATAGTCATAAAATGCTAGCTGTTGCTACTCGGAGAAGAGCCGAACCAACGGACGCCGCATGTTTCATGGGTTTGGCAACGTCGCACCAGGTGTTGCTAGTTTTTAGCCAAATAATGCTACTATAGGCCGCCCGCTTAACTGAGTCCGTGCGCGGTGCGGAAGGGGTGACAGTTGTCACAAGTTGACGAATCACTGAGCTCTCGCATCACGACACCACACCTCTCCCGCAACGCGCAGCTACCTCAGGAATGGACTCAGTTTTATGGTCGGCCTATAGTAACGCTAATCAAAATACCGGTAAATCCTATGATTTAACGTTATTTTAAAGTTAAATATTTAATGTTACAAATGTTTTGATAATTTTATCGACAATTTTTTTTGAAACGGTAACCCCCTGCTCGTGACTGTATGGTTCCCGCCCGTTAGGGGGGTATTACACTATCAAATATCTAGGATCATATTATGTAGGATCCTATCTCTTATCCTACTTATATCATCTACTTAGATCATCTACTTAGATCATATCTGTATATTACATTTATCATAATTATATCTAGGATCCTATTTTTTGTCATAATTGTGGTTGCAATCGTCTATTAAACCAAATTCTGAAGCCTTTCGGCACACAATAATAACAAATAGAACTCTAGAGAACACCAATGAAGCCAAAACAATGTGTCCCGGCCGCCCGGCAGCTGTTTGCTTTTTTTTTTAGTACAGCAAAAAAAAAAAAGCAAACAGCTGCCGGGCGTACGCCAAAATTTCGTTGTACTTACTTTTTATCCGTCAATAAAACCGTTAATTTAGAATATAGCAGTAGCAAAAGTGAAAAGGCAAATATATAGCGCATAATTATAGACGCATTTTGTATCAGGAAATTATGAAAATAAATGTGAAAATTCATAAATAATATTCAATATGGCAAGACCCTGTTTCTATGATCCTATCTAACAACAAATGTCAAAAATCTGTGATCAAAGACAATTTGAGTCATATGTTTGTATTACATTATCATTTAAATGTGACTCTGAGATCTATGATATGTTTTAGTGTAATACCCACCTTATAATGGGCACAGCTGTCACTCGCACACACCTATTTGATAGGTCTTAGTTTGATATGTCATATTTACGTCCGTGTACATTTGTAAATCCACAGTTGTTTCTGTTATGCCAGTGACAGTATTACCTGTCCCTTTAGATTTTATTATTTTCCAGTTTGACAAATCCGTATCCTATCCCTTGCTTATTAACCCCACCCGCTTTACTAACGAGCACGCTCGACTAACGTTAACTGTGAATGTTACTCCAGACAGTGAGACCGTACACGCCGCGCCAGTTCCCGCTGCCCGACGAGACGTACCAGCACATGCTGGCGGCCATGCCCGACGGGTTCTACGCGCCGTCCGCGTCGCCGTCGCCGTCGCGGTCGGCGCCGCGCTCGCCGGCGCGCTCGCCCGCGCACAGCGACTCGTCCAGCTCGCTGTCGCCGGCCGACCTGCCCGCCTTCGACGGCGACGACCCCGACGACGTCGAGTGGGACCCGTACGCTGAGCGAGCCGACCGACGCAAGACCTCCTTCAGGTGAATCACTCTCCTGCACGACTGGTTATACATTGTCTTGAGGACGTGATTGATGTCCGAACACACGGTACCGAGTCCCGCCTCGGCTTCCCTGCCCTGCATCCGAGCTATCCCTAGCAGGCAGAGGAGAAAAGCTTTAAAGGGCCCATTGCCTACGTAATAATAAATGTAGTTTTAAAATCTGTCTCACTCGGTCTACTGACTCGTCTGTACAGACCAGACTATGCTAAGCAGTGTTTCGTCTTTGTATTTAGTTTAGACACACGCGCAACAATTACATTTTGTGATCATTCTATTGATGTTAGCAAGCATTTTTACAGTAAAATTTATAAATAATAACTTTTTCACTTACTGTAGAGTAGTATTTTGAAAACACTGAAGTTGTCACAGGTGATTGTACTTTTGTTAAGTTCATTTATTGATATTAACTGGATATTACGATCCAGATCAATAGTTTATCTTTATAACATGTAAGTGATTACAAATTTAAGTTTATTATGTAATTGTAAGGTTTAAAGTTATTCACAATCGGCGTAAAATTAATAAAAATTTGGAAAACTTTCAAAATTTAGTTACTAAAATTAATTCATTGCATTGCGCGTATGATACTGTAAGCTACTACATACAATATTCTTGTAAAAATGTATAGAAATATGATGGAGTAACTTACTCCATTTAGGATACATATTAAATTTATATTATGTGCTATTACTAAGAGCACCCATTGTACAATATAAAAAATGTGCAAACATACTTGCAGAATAATGATTGGTGTTTTATGATATGATAATCTCAAAGCGAAACAGATTTTTGAATGCAGTATCTATTTTTCAGTTGTCGACAGAAAACATTGTTTAATAATAATTAATTATTATTGTAAAAAGACAAGCATTAGCTTTCTTGATGCAGTTTTCATTTGCAAGTGAGCACCTTTACATTCCCTTCAGTTCAAACATGTGGATGTTACATTTAATTTATCTGTAGGTTTGCATTGCGAGTTAAAATGCTGCTATGAACTAATAGAGAGATAAATATAAACGATAAGTATGTGTTCATCGTTAATATTTGGCTACATTTAAGTTTCAACTAAGCTTTTCTACATTAATTAAATGCCCAATTGCCGCCAAGCGCTTGTAAATATTGAGTATTATTAAATAGGGCACTGATTAGAAACTAATAGACTGGCTGTAAAGTAATTATTTGAATCTCTGTAAGAGTACGAATTTGATGTTCAGAATAATAAGGCCCTCGTTTTTGCTTCTACGAATTATGATAATTTTAGTTTGATTTTACCTTTGGTAATTAAAATTCGCATTTTTTTTGTTCACACATTTGAAGATACGTTGCTTTACATTTTAGAAGATAAATGAATTGTTTGTATCATAGTTAGGTCTTTGAGACAGGAAATTGACTGAGTATTAAATTTTAATTAAGGTTTGGAGAAAAATTCACTTAGTTTTCTGTCACCGACTATTACGAAGCTCTTGTGGTATACGTTTATTTGAAATAATAATACTATTCTTCTAATTTATCAGAGTGTATGTTTTTGTATAGAGACTGCTTGCCTGATTGTATACATACATATAATTGTGAAGGTGAATGTAAAATATTAATGAAGTTTGTTCAATTTTCTTGAGAAGCCAAAGTCTTCTGGTTATTTGTAATCAATAAAAATAGTTTAAGTTTTTTTTAAGGTGACTCTGTTCCAAAGAGCGAATTGAGAAATATAGAATTAAATAAACAGTCACTTTTGTTTTATTTATTAGTGTCCGAGCGAAGGTTCGGTTTCGGCCAAAAAGTGGCCGAATTCTGGCATTCGTGGTTTTGATAGAATACGAACGACTGACAGACAGAAATCTCCGCGTATAACCTGACCAAATTAAGTTGACAATGGTATTGAGCAGTTTATCTATTCTGTAAAATCTCACCGTGAAAACTTAGATGAAGTGAGCTTGAAGTGAGCTCACTCCACTTGATGTTAGGGATTGGCGCTATTGTCACCTCACTTCGAGCTCACTTTACCTAAGTTTTCATGGTGAGATTTTTGGAATGGTGAGATTTAGTATGGAAAAGTAATGAAAGCTAATTTCTCTTAAAATACAACACTTAGGAATCTGAATGTTTGGTCGCTATAACTTAATTAGGAGCACAAATTTTTGTATAAATTTGGGAAGAAATCACAGAGTTTTTAATACGGAAATCTTGAAATGAATATTTTACACCGTGACTACGGCCACCCCACCCAATGGCATGATATATCTCGTAAACTACTGAAGAACCAATTTTGAATTTTGGGCACTAATTTTATCTTGCAGGGTACTTACTAATTTTCTATACAGGTTTGAGGAAAGCGACAAGCTCGTCAAACTTTGAATCAACAATCAAAGTCGTGGTCCTGCTGAACGAGCGCGCGAAAATTATCATCGTTGATTTCTCGGCAAATACAAATGTTTCAGTTCTGTTTTTTTTACGCAATGAATCACATTTAAGGGTACTAATTATTTGTATACTTAGAATAGCTGCAGCATGCCCATTTTTTCGGCGCTCATGGTGGTCCTGCGAGTAGTTTATTCACTTTCCGGAAGATTGATAAAAGTTCTAAGAATTCGGAGCAGCATTTCTTGTAGCGAGAAAATAGAGAGAAAAGAGTAACCGTGGAGTTTCTTGCCGGCTCTTCTCCATAGGAAACGACCAATTGGAACCGTGCACCTAGCTTCTGACGTTTCATAAGTGCCCATGTAGGTTTATGTGAAATAAAATATTTTGATTTTGATTTTGATTTTGAGCGTGCGGCGGGCGTTTAATGGAACTGCCTATGTAAAGGCCCGCTGCACGCTACTAGAAACGCCCTTCCGAATTTGAGGCTTATGGGCAACAGCAAATGCATCTTAGCGACTCTGCGTTCGGTTACAATAGCAAAATCACACATTTCAGCGATTACTTCGTATCGCGTTTTGGCCACTCGTTTGAGTACGCAAGGGCGGATCCAGCCGAGTCAGGGGGGGGGGGGGGGGGTCAAAATGAGGAATGAATGTTTGCTCAGTTTATTTTAGTAACATTTTGCAAAAAACTAATAATGATAGCAAAACAAAACAAGTATTTATATCATGCGTAATTATACCTACACCATGGACCTCGCAACCGGCAGGATTTTTTTCAGGGAGGTGCATTTTCGTCTCCGCAATAGGCAATTTATGAAAAGCAAGAATATAGGGGAGCGAGCAAGGCAAGCTCGAAATTTTTTACACCTCGTATCTGAATTCTCGGTTAGGTTTTTATTGAACATCCTTACGGAAATATGCTGACAAGTTTGAGACTTAGAAGAATATAATAATCCAAGAGCGAGCGAAGCGAGTTCAACATTTTTTGCGCTTTACCTTGTTTATGCAAGGTATTTTTTTAAAGTCATGGGTACATAAAGTTCCTTTGTCGCCTTGTGCAGGAAGTTTGAGGATATAGATTGCAGCGAGCGAAGCGAGCTCGAAAATTTTCATCCTCAGCCTCTAACTCTAAACTGATTCTTACTGAATATATTTTGACCGTGTTTGGGATATCATTAATAAAGTACTTCTTAAGATTTGGGGGGCCGCCAAAACCCGCCCGGGGTGGTTTGTCTTGAGTCTTGACACCATTCTGGGGTATTTAATATAAACGTCTAGTTGCTAGCTTCAAATAAACCTACAAGGACACTTATGAAACGTCAGAAACTGGGACCACTGTTCCAATTGGTCGTTTCCTACTATGGAGAAGAGCCGGTAGAAAACTCCACGGACCATCATTATATAAATATAATAACAGCACTATTATGCGTGTCGTTCGCGCATGTGTGGCAAACACACACGTGGCAACATCATACAAAGTATTTATTTGATTGAATTTATCAATGACATTAGAAGAAATATCAGTGGTCGACCTAGACACAGCCCAGGGGGCCATGAACCGTGTGACCCCCCTCCCCTGGATCCGCCCTTGTGAGTACGATATAAAAATAGCGTTTCCTAAAGGCTCGCGCAGACCAGCGCGACACAAAGGCACCGCTCGTCGCGCGATGAGCGGTGCCTTTGTGTCGCGTCGCGTGTCGCGCTGGTCTGCACGAGCCTTAACGCTGCTGAATTGTTTGGCGGAGATAAAACGTCGCTGTATCGAGCTTCCGAAAATCGATTAAATGGCTGAAAAATCATTCATGAAATTTTGAGTGTTTTTACGTAAAATCTGCCAAAAGCTTTTATTTTTCTTTGGATAACTTCGGAATAAAAGCAATGTGAAAATTTGTACAAACCTACGAAAAACGATGCGTTTCGGAAAATAATGTCAATTTAGCTAACTTTAGGCCTCTGCCTCGAATCTTGCGGGCAGCAGGGCGGCGCGGGAGCGGCAGGATCTAATGCGTAAAATCAAATGGACCGAAAACAGCGGCGCGGCGGCGGGCAACAAGCGGTGACCGCTCGCGCGTCTGCATTGCAGTGGTGCCGATTCCCTTGTTCACAAACTAAACTAAATTTAAGTTCAGTGCATCTTTTTCTTTCTATTTCATTAAGAAAAGGACAGAAGATAAATTTTAGTTTAGTTCTGTCAAATTAATCAGCGCTTGACGTAATTTTAGTAGGCAAGTTTTTAATCACGTCTAAACTTGTATGGAGTAGTGACAGGCGCTGATTAATTTGACAGGAATAAACTAAAATGTATCTTCTGTCCTTTTCTTAATGAAATAGAAAGAAAAGGATGCACTGAACTTAAATTTAGTTTAGTTTGTGAGCAAGGGAATCGGCACCACTGTTGTGCAATTTAAAATCGAGTGTTAGGAATAAATCTGAATCAAAAAGATGTTGTCGCCGTTGTTCAGACATTTCGTTCGCGAATAAAAACAAATATCTCGACGACACAACCACGAACATAACACTACGCCGCTATAGTGCCGCGCGATCTGCCCGCCTGGTTTCAAGAACGGGTCTGCTTTGCCCGCGCCGCCCCCGCCGCCGGCCCCGCTGCCCGCAATATTCGAGGCAAAGGCCTTACACAATTTCCAAAGTTTCGGTTTAGGCCGACACTGGAAGAGGAGCCGAACATTCGGTTACGGTTTGAAAATCTTGTTTCGATCGGACACTATTATACGAAATAATAAAAACCAATTTTGAGTGTATACTTTATTCTGCATTTTGCACTACATTAGCAGCATACTTATAGTAAACGATGACTAGTATGCCTAAAAATTTCAACTACTACGTGTAAAATTCATGCTACGCAACATTATAAGGTCAATCTTACAGAAATCGGCAGTATACTATGTGCTTGACATCTAAAGTTATAGTTTGACCGGGATCGCTATTCCGCGACTAAGGTACACTTAGGTATGTGCACGGCGAGATGGAGGGGCAGTGCAGGCCGTACATTCGTCAACGCCGCCGACCCGCCTCGCCGCGAAACAGCGATCTCGGATGTCCGTGACTACCGCCAGACCACCAACGCCAATCGCTTCCGTAATTGGTAAATAATTAGAACTCAATTGGTACTAATTAGTGCTCGAACAACAAAATTGGTACCTTAGCAGTTTTCGAGAAGACTTCGAAGGTGGTCCGGCGGTAGTCACGCTCCCTTCAGCAGGACCACCATGAGCGGTAGTCATGGACATCAATCTCGGTCCTAGCGTGAACAGTGATAATTACGATCAAAAAAGATCTTGTGTTTATAACGCAACACGTATAAAACGGTAAACAACAAAAAGCTAGCGAGTATACAAAGATGAAGGGAGTTGATCCTGCATCCCTAAGTTATTATAATGTAAGAAGTTTCTCTTCGAGATTTTTTAATTGGCCAATAAACCTGAGATACTTTTTACAAGAAAATATAATAGAAGGTAATTAATAATATTTTCTTATGTAGTTTTCTGCTCCTGTAATTACCATAATTAAGTACGCAGTAAAAGAGTACATGACTTATTCGCTAAATAACCAAGACACAACCTAACAATAGTTAATACTTTACAAAATAAACATGGCACTATTTATGTAGCTTTGCACACACTTGTGCACCAAGAATCCGGAATGTGCGTAATTATACATAAATGCTAATGTCTTCATAGTGGGCAAGTGTGTACAAAGCATAATTATGTTTGGTACTAAACAATCATACCACTCGTTTGATATTCATTTCGCAATAACTTATTTTACAATCACAATATCGCTAAAAATAATACTGTATAATAAATCATGAATGGTCAGAGCTACACAGCCTTATAAAAAATAAATGCAATATGGAATGTTAATCATTAATCGTTCAACATACATACTAACAATACTGGTACATCCAATAGGTCGTATAAATTTCGTTCTACCATAAGACTATTAGGAGAGAAAACCATTTCTTTTAAAGAATGCAACAAAAGTTAGGCCTTTTTAGGGTTCCATACCCGAAGGGTGCCAAACGGAACCCTATTACTAAGCGTCCACTGTCCGTCCGTCCGTCTGTCTGTATCTCATGACACGTAATAGGAACACAGTTGAAATTTTCACAAATTGTGTATTTCTATTATAAAATTAAAATAAAGTAAAAAATTAAAGGGGGTCCACATACAAGAAACAAAGACAAAGCGCGTATTTTGCGTACCCCAAAAACGTAGTGTTACATATTGTACAGTGGTAGGTACGGAACCCTTCGTGTGTGGGTCCGATTCGCACTAGTCCAATTTTTTATATTCATCAAAACTTGACAAAAAATACAGATTTCAAGGTTTTTCCTCCCAATGGTCCTAGAGTAAGACAAAAGTCGTAAGACACATGTGATGTACCAAACAATACTTTAAAAATCTCATGGTTTGCTTACACTAGGTTTCGTAAGTATATCGTCGATTACATTATGTACAAATTAGTTATAATAACTGGGTGGGTTTAACTACTTACTAAGCGTAACTTTGACCCAATCAATGAGCGAGGTGCATCTTTAACTGATGATATTATAATTAACTTCAACCTTAATCATCTCATTAAAAACATCGATATATATAGCGATATTATTACTATAATATCACCAAATCTTAGCTTTTCGAAAACCACAAATGCTTGGTAAATTTAGTTGATATTTCTAGAGAGGTCCTGTATACGGCGCGCATTGCATTCTCTACAGTAGAGATGGTCGTCGAGCGGGTAGCAGCCGCGGCCCTCCTGTCTAGAGCACAGCGAGGTCCCGCAGTCTTCACACGCGTAGCACGACACGTGAAAGCTCGTGTCGAGGGCCACGATGCGAACCGTTTCTTCCGCACCGGTCTCTGGCACGATCGGTTCGCGGCAACGCGCGCAGCGAGGCGCATATCTGTTGGGAATAGAAAACATATTGTAGAATGGGTAAAAACTAGTTTGGAATTTAATATTTTTAAAATAAATTATTCATTAAAATGCCCAAGATTAGTAAGAAGTTGTAAATTAAAACCCATGTGTCAGCTTTACTACACATACTATGATAATCATGTCTAGAGAAATAAAAACTATTATAATAGTTATTTCATATTGTTATTGGTTAAATCTTATAAACGTTTAGATAGTAAAGTGTGGAAAAGGGAGAGGGAAAGCTTTTGGCTTTTGTAAGACAATACAGGTTAATTAGCTTAGATTTGATGGAAAATAAATATGTAAATGATACCCATAGGATAGGCTATTTATTTTACAAAACAAGTTATGAGGAGAGCAAAAATGGTGTCTGGTTTTATTCTATTTTGTCTCACCTTTTATGAAAATCTTCAATACAATGTATGCGGTTGACAGCATCCACTGTGAATGGAATCCCATCGAGACTCTTCTGGCACACAACACAGGTGAAGCACCGGGGGTGGTAGGGCTTGCCTGTCGCTCTCAGTATGCGGTCTAGGATAGGGTCGCCACATACACAGCATTTCTCTAATGTGTCCAAGTAATCTCCTTCACACAGTGCCTTGCCTTGCACTGCATAGAAGGGTCGGCCCTAGAATAATATACATAGCATAATCAGCCTTTAATGTTGGGACACAGGCCTCCTCTTTGTGAGAGGGAGTGAGCCTTAATCCACCATACAGGTCCAGTGCGGGTTGGTAGGTTTTTGGTTCTAGGACATTCAGGCCAGTTTACTCACGATGTTTTCTTTCACCGTTTTGAGAGCAGTAGATATGAAATTATTTACACAAAAAAGCTCCAACCTACGACCTAGAATTCGTAAGTCGCGGCCGTTACCACAGGGCCACCACTGCTCAATGATAATATAATACAATAACAATAAATAATATACATGTTAGAAAATAAATGCACAAGCACATTTGGTTTGAGGGTCATATTTAAATAATTATGTAGATTGTAGAATAAATTAGGTAAGTCTGTACACATTATTAGACAAGGGGCAATATCCAGTGGCAATGAGTTTGAAAGAAAGATAAGCACTGGGTGAATGGGCCCGGAGACACAATTTCATAATAGCATGATGTATGTTACAGTGCTGCACCTCACTAAAATAGTAGTTTTGATGCCAGCAGAGAATAGGTTAAATTATGTTTTTATTATACTTATCCCATACATTTAACATGTCTGAACATGAACAATATATATTATTATGGTAAATAAGGAAGAAGGCCTGTATGTTCAGAAAACAACACCAGTTAGTTATTTTACTAAAACAAGTGCTTATTAGTGTAAAGAAGATCTGATATGGTATGGTACCAAGACACCATATCAATTATTACAATGGAATGTCTACATCTACATAGGTGAGTCACTTGGTAATAATAAAAACTCCTATAACAATCTGTATACTGAGTCATGCTCAGATGAAAGTATGACTAAGTATACAGATTGATAGGACAACTTTCATCCCCTTGACTGTCACAAGCTCTCCTGGAGATCGATAACAATTAAATTCTATATCTCATTAATGACAGTTGAGCTCTTAGTTATTACACATTCTTTATTTATAAGATAGTAGAACACTGTAAGATGTACAAGTCTATAAATATGTATATTTAAAAGGTAAATCAAATGATTTTCGGCATGCTTATTTAAAAAAAGTAATAGCAAGTGTGCTATCAAGATTTGCATATCTGTAATTTAACCATTCCTAATCAAAAATACGAAAATAAACTTATTGAACATAATTTTATTTTATACATACTTGCAAATTAATTCCACAATGATGACAACAGAAGCATTTGATGTGATAGATCCTCTCCATGGCAGTGCAGCCCGTGGTCTCGCCCATGATCTTCTCTCCACACTTGTAGCAGTTACCACAGTAAAGAGCATCATCTGGCTCTGGAGTAGGCTCCACAGTAGTGCCAACATAACCACCATATAACGATGTTCCAGACAGCTGACTGCACGGTCTAGGGTTGATAGGCTCATACAGAGACTCGTATGTAGATGATGTTTGTGATCCACCATAAGTAGAGAAGTCCTGCGCGTTAACAGACGCAGAGGACGGAGGATACGCGGAGCCAGGCCGCCGCAGCTCGCTGTAATTCGACTGAGCACCTAAATCACTGATCCTAGACACTTCCGACCTCGTATCCCGATCTCCGTAAATACTGTCGCCTCCGTAAGCATTACGTTGCATCATAATATTGGAGTAGACATGGTTGGTGCCCCCAGGAGGCAGTACATTGCTGTACAGCAGAACATCACCGCTTCGCACTCTGGCTGTATTCCTCACGATGCAACTCTTTACAGGAACTAAGTTAGAGTATGTGGAACTAGTGCGGCTACCACATTCGAGTCTTGAGGAGTAGGACGGCTCGCAGGCAGACTTTACCATACAACTTTGTGGTATTTGAGGCAGAGGAGGTTTATTTTTTTTAGGTGGGATTGATGGTTTCTTCATTGCGGCGTTAATATCATCTTGAAGTTTGGCCTCTAATTCGTTCGCGTATATCCGTAAGTCTGCTAATTGTTTGTCGAGAGTATTCATCTCTACGAATTATACTCTCTATTGTTATATAATTAATTATTTTATTCATAAAATGGTATAAAAACGCTACGCCCTGATTTATTGTTTGATGCGAACGAAACTGACAGCTCTTTTTATTGTCATTATTGTTTTTTTTTTTTTTTTTTTTTGATGATTGGCGTTGCACTATTCGTGCTTATTGCCACTGACAATAACTGATAATGACAAAACGTAAGAATCGATAACTCGCGAAATAATAAAAGAATTACAAAGGGAAATTTGGAAACGGAAAGGAGAATAATTGTTATTATATAATAATAATAAATTTTAACAAATTTAACAGTAGGGTAATATAATATGTACAACAGAAAAATGTAATCATTTAACGCAACCAGTGACCCAAAAAAAAAGGCCTACTCGGTGCGTATTTATACTAAACCAAAAACTACTAAATTATGTACATACTTATTAAAATTTACGTTTAAATAGATATATCATTATTTACAAGGAAAAGTGCTATGGTTTTATAAATATCTACATTAAAATTAAATAAAATACATGAGATAGAAGTGGGAAAAGGAACTCGGAGGGAAACAAGGCTTTGGAAAAGTGAGGAGTGGTCATAAAGGGGGCAGGCAAAAATAAAGTGGTTCAGATCTCCCACCTCAGCGCCACATTCACACTCAGGGCTCTGCACAATGCCAAGTCTGGCAAGATGAGCTGGAGTGCACACATGACCCAATCGCATACGTATGAATATTGTTGAAATCTTTTTGCTTAGCTTGTACTTGCTAAACCAAGGTTTGACAGGAATGGATGGCTGAATATTACGATAAAATTTCCCTTTCACTGATTGCCCTGACCAAAGCTGACCCCAGGATTCCTGTAGATAAACCCTGGGCAGAGCAGCCAGATCTTGGGAGTTGTTTTTGTACGGAAAAACGTCTCCACTTAATACGGCATCATTAGCTAACTGGTCTGCTCTCTCATTACCTAAAATGCCACAATGCGAGGGTATCCACGCAAAATGCACTGAATATCCCTTAATAGAACACCTGTGGAGGAGCTCACGTATTTCAAATATAATAAAAGAATTATGAGAATAGAAAGGAAATCTGGCCAAAGATTGTAAGGCACTCCTTGCATCAGTTAAAATGAGTGAATTCCGTAAGCCCATAAGGAGTATATATTCAACAGCTTTGAATAGACCGTAACATTCTCCCGTAAATACAGATGATTCGGGCGGGAGCTTTATTTTTTGAACGACATTAAACTGGGAGTGGTATACACCTACTCCCACACATGAGTCTCTTCCATGCTTCGAAGCATCTGTAAACAGGAGCTGACAGCCCTTCCAGTCTCTATCCATAGTGAAGTTGAAGTTAATGTTATGACATACGTCATCTCGGTAAATGTTAAGGTTATAATGAATGTTTGGTGACATAATTAATGAACTGTAATTACAATGATAAATAGGAAGAAATTGAGATTGGTGGCAAGGAGCTTCAATTAAATTGTATTTTCTAAAGCTTTTAACTAAACACGGAGTATCTTTGTGCCTCCAGTAAGTGGATGAAGTAACTTCTTTAGAGAGAATAGAAAGTCTATTTCGCAAAGGATGATATGTAAATTGCAGACACCGAGCCATAAATCTATCAGCTAAAAATTGACGTCGCAAATGAAGCGGAGGGTCTCCACATTCCACCTGAAGACAATTAATAGGACTGCTTTTCATTGCACCTGAAACTACTCTAAGTGCCTTGGACTGAATTCTTTCCAATTTCTTAAGACCAGCAACATTAGCAGGTTCCAGCAAAAAGGTCCCATAGTCCAATACACTTCTAATCAAGGTGTTGTACAGTAGTTTTAATGAAAAGGGGTGTGCTCCCCACCACACACCAGCAAGACATCTAATTATGTTGATATTTCGTTCACATTTAGCAGCTATATAATCACAGTGTGGTAAACCTGTAAGATGTGTATCCAAAATAAGGCCTAAAAATTTTAATTGATTTTTAACCGGCATAGAAATATTATCATATGTTACTGTAACTACTGGAGGCTTATGCATTCTAGTAAATAAGACTACGTTGCTTTTATCAATTGACAGGTGTAGACCATTGGTTTCCAACCAAGTCTTCAGTAAGCATAAAGAAGAGGTTAAGGAAGTACAAATATTCGCAACAGAATCACCAGATAAATAAAGAAGTAAATCATCTGCATATTGAAGAACTTGAACTGACTCATTTAGAGAGGATTCTAAATCATAAGTGTAAATATTATAGAGAGGTGGACTAAGTACAGAACCCTGAGGAAGACCTTTCCATACTAAACGGGTAAATGTACACCCTTCAATATCTAGATTTAAAGATCTCTCTGAAAGCATATTAATTATAAAATTAGACAGCATTTTTGGAATTTGTAATAAATTTAGCTTTTTTTCCAGGACTGATACTAGGACATTATCGTAAGCTGAGCTTATATCCAGGAAAGCAGCAATTACAGAGTTATTGGATGAAAAGGCTAAGCGAATATCAGTTGTGAACACACTAAGACTGTCAATCGTACTCTTACCCTTCCTAAAACCAAACTGTGATGTTGCTAGCAAGTTTTTGCTTTCCAAAAACCACTCCAAACGATTCTTAATGAGATGTTCAACAATTTTAGCAAGAACTGTTGAAAGTGCAATTGGTCGGTAAGAAGTGACTTTAGAAGAAGGTTTGTTTGGTTTCAGAATAGGAATAATTGTTTGAGACTTCCAACTTGATGGGATGTTGCCAGATATTAAAGCTGTATTGATGAGATCTAAATATATTAAAAGTACAGAGTCAGACAGATTGGCTATAAATGAATATGGTATACCATCTTCACCATTATCTGTGGTCCTGGTCTTGCAGGTTTTACGTTTCATTCTACGTAATTACAATAATTTGATTTTGACTTGCAGTTAGACAAGATTTTTTGTACTTATTGCATTCCGTTGTGACCCTTGTCTCCGACCAAAGTTCAAAGTCACAATTATTACTCAATAACCCCTATATTTTGTGTCTAGAGGTCGGATTCGCGATATTATCACTTTTAGCGTAACTCGGAATGCGGCCAAGGTGTGTGGTGTTTCTGTTTGTGAACGTGGCCATTTGAGAGCCCATCAAAATGGGCAACACTCGTGCAAGATTCTAGGGACTACACCGTTTTCGAGCCCTCTTACTGTGCGTTTGCACTGGCGAGACATCACAACAAAACGTGTTGGAATCTCTAGTTCCTGTCAAAAATAGAGATTCCAACATGTTTTGTTGTGAATGTTTCGCCAGTGCAACCGCACAGTTACTTCTTTGTTGTCCGTTACCTACCTAAACTATTAGGTAGGTAATAGGTATCTTATCTGTCTGTACATGTTCTGTGCTTATCTGTGCCCGTTACGAGACACGGATTCGCACGGACGTAATAAAATCGCGGCGGAATTTTATCGCGCACTGGATTTTCAACTCTCGGTGTTAAGCCGACCGTTGAGAATTCAACGCGCTGGGACACACTCTCGTCCCAGCGCGTTGAAAAACACACTGTTAGATTTTCAACTCTCGGCGCTGAGCAGAGCGTTGAAAATCCAGATCACGAAAATAAATCGCCGCGATATTATTACGTCCGCACGTACGTCGGCTTAATGCTTAAAATCAATGCTTAAAATACAATCTAATTAATGTACGTGCTACTTGGAACTGACTGAATCGCCAATTGGACTTTCCCTCTTCAATCGTCTGTAGTTTTGTACAAAAAAGCATTCTACCTGAGCCTGAGAACCTTTCCCGGTTTACAGGTAGATTGTCTTCCGCTTAGTTCTTCAAACAATATTGTTTTGTTTTATAAACAAAACAAAGCTCCAGCAATTTCCCTATGTAGTTATAATTAATGACCAATCATATTTTATTGCAATCGTTAACATCATAACTCTCAATTAAATTATTGTGTGAAAATAAATGACCTGTAACTTGTTAGTTTCACTTTTGTTAAGAATGGCGAACTACATAGCATTTGCTTTTGCACTAGTTCTGCAGGTATGGGTAAAAACTATGGGGCTCTGGGTCCTCACCTGTTCTGCAGCTGGTCTGTTATCAGTTATGGCATAACCATGGGGAAACTATTAAAGGAGTCTCCTCACGCTGTGTCTGCCACTATCTTTGCTGTGAAGCCACTCGGTGTACTGGCTGAGCGCTCGTGATTCCACCTTTGGGGTCCTGTAACGTACTGTCGATTGTAATGTGACGTCACTAACAAAATATTTTGTTTTACAGTTAGCTCTAGTGTATTCCAATGAGGATGAAGAAGGTAAGTGAATGCAGCATGCAGCTTTCAGCTTCATGGAACCTGAAAAAAATCTTTACAGACGGATCAAATAAAATACTTGAAAAAAAATTAATTCATCTTTTTATTTTTGCAGATAAAATTAACGCAATGGAACCACAGGAGGGTCAGGAACAGGAGGAAGAAGTAAGCAAATTATACCAATATACCTGATTGTAACACCTAATTGTATTAATTACCTACATTCTATGCAAATAAATAAATCTAAATCTAAAAGTTTTTAATATTTTAATAACAATTTTTAATGTTTTACAGTGGCACATGGACTTTATGCCTGTAAGTACTTACTCAAAATTAATTTTCGAGATTTGGAGTAACTAAAACGAATGAAAAAATAAGATTACAGTTTTAGTCATTATAAAAATATATATACCTTCTTCAGACGGGCTACCTACCGGATAGTGTGTACAGAGAGCTGGCGTGGTACGGTATCCTGCAAATCCAGCCCCTTCACCACAGCTCTAAGTTTAAAGTAGCTGCGCATCTGATTTGGCAGCACACGCTTGGACGACCACACGTTATTATGGAGAACCCACCACAGGTACCAACGCATTTTTAATTTTTTTCTTATTATTTATTTACTTAGATTATGACAAGTATATAATCTAAGTTTATTTACTTCTGAGAATCTTCCTATACAGGGTGGCAGGGTGGCAGCCATCGACGCGAAAACTGTTGAAATTATTAGTCGGTTATTTAAAAAAAAAATCGGCTGTTTCATAGAAAAGTGCAATACCTACGCTGTCAAAATGTATGGAATAGCTGATTTAAAAAATTTTACCGACAAAAATTTCAACGCAGGGGGTTCAGAATCATGTACTGAATCCATGGTAACAGTTTTCGCGTCGATGTTCCTGCCACTCTATATCCTCTAATATTATAAATGCGAAAGTTTGTGAGGATGGATGGAGTTTGTTACTCTTTCACGCAAAAACGGCTGAATGGATTTAGATGAAGTTTGGCACACAGGTAGTTTATAACCTGGATTAACACATAGGACATTTTTTATTCCGATATTCCCCTCGGGATTTAAGACTTATGCGGGTGAAACCGCGGGGCGCTGCTAAGTGTTATAATCATAATATCGCAAAAAGAACATAAAATCATAAAATTGTGTGTCAGTAACAGGTAGGTACTAAAATTATGTTAGTATTATTAGCACCTAAGTATACCTAACTGAAGCCAGTGGCTGTCCTTATCCACAGATTTGGAAAAGGGCAGTCAAAACGGGCACCAATAAGCATGTAGGATACTATTGCAGCTGCTTCGTAGACGGTGCAGTAAGGAGTTTGCTTTCTTGCGCATGCATGATGACTTGAAAGCTATCCGTACGCGCTTCAGCAAACATAGCAGACGCGCTGCAGCGCCACGGCAGCCCCAACAGCATCCTAAAAGCGTTATTATACTAGGTACGGAGGGCTCTGTGTTTGCTGCGCATTGCTAGTAAGAGGAATGGAAAATCAAATAATAATATTTTATTCCCCAGTCCACCCAATCTCCAGGAAAGGTAAGTCGACAGATCCTAGCGGAGGAAGCTGCCAAGTGGTCTCGTGAACAGCGCGCGGCGCAGGAGGTGCTGATGGAGAACATCAAAAGCGGCGGCAACGGTCTCACCGTCCGAACTGTTGTCACTGCCAAACAGAAATCTGTTTACATCATACAAAACGGTAAGTTTATTTGAAAAACAGGTAAAAGGTAGCCCATAATAATTATCTCAAAATAAGTACTACTATCCTTAAACCATTAAAAACAGATTTGACAAAGAAACAAAATTGCGCGTGCAGCACCGTAGGTACACGTGATAGAAGTAGAGTTGCCTACCGTCCTGTTTTCCCAGGACATGTCCTGCTTTTTCGGATGTCCTGGGATATCCTGGATAGTTTTGAAGTAACGTCCTGGGTTTTTTAAAGCATCCTGGTAAAGTCGCGGCCGTTTCAAATGTTTATTTATAGAATTATAACCATAAAAATCATCAATACAGCTCTTTAAGTTCATGTAAGTAATCCTATTGAATGATTATTTCATGAAATCATGACATTTGAGGATTATGCTAACTTAAGGAGTTGTATTGCTGATTCTAATGATTTTAATTCTGTAAAGCCATATTTGTTACGATCGCGAATCATATTTTAATCAACATACAATCTGACACTGACCTACAAATGGCAAAACCAAAGAACTACTGTTTTTAATCCGAAATGTCCTGGTATTTTCATCTTCTAATCCGGTACCCTAATTACGTAATATATTTTCCTAAACAATTAATATTCAATAACATTCATTGCGTTACCTATTTACGTTGTTGAGCAGATATTTTTTTCCAACTTATCAAACAATGGATTAGCAATCTGTTTCAAATCGAAACAGATTGTGTTGTATTACGCAATTAGGGTAGGTGGTTTTCAAAATTTCGGGATGGCAACCCTAGATAGAAGAATCTTCTTAAATAAAAAATAAAGATTGTGAGAGACAGAGAGAGATACCTTTCTGCTCACTCATGTAACGAAATGTGCCTAAACGTGACTCGTCCTTGAAATTTCACTCTCAGTTCTCGTCCACGGTTCAACTATCAAATCGCCGCCTAAGAAGTATTACTTACTTAAAAATTTATGAAAATAATTGCACTCTAATTTATTACATAGATTAAAACATGTAACTAACATAACTGGCGAAATGTGGGTGTACTATAGATACACTTCTGCCTAACCCTTCAGGGATTACAGGCGTGATGTTTTTTTTTTTTATCAGGTAATTACTTCATGTGTCCCCATGGTTCGGAGCCCGATCTCGACGCATATCGAGTACAAGCAAATATGCACGAACGAAAGTGCACCTTCGGGAAACTGTCCATACCCGTATCTTTGGACCCCTGCATTGAAGCCGAAGTGGCCCCCATAGAGTACTCATTCCATGAAGGATGGATGTTCTGTCTCGGGAACGGCGAGAGAGAAAACAATTATTTCATGAACGGAACTTTGGATTGTGGAAATAAAACTAAAGTAAGTTATGCTAAAGGTGCTGATAAACTTGAGCATTCACTTGTAATGAGCATTCTAGCTAATGTTACATTACAGAAAAATGAACGGGAGAGTTTTAGTGAGCATTCTAGCGAGCGTTGTAGCGAGCATTCTAGCGAAAAGACAGTAAATTTGTTTCGATCTTTTTGCCGAGCTGAGCCATCCTGTCATTGTTCTGCCACCGTCCCTCTATGCCTCCCGCACCCCTTGACGAGCATTGACTAGAGCATTCGCTAGAATGATCGTGAAAATCTAGCATTCGCTGTTTTTAAATTTGTCGAACTGAACAACGTTCAGTTCGACAAATTTAAAAACAGCGAATGCTCAATGTTCTGTTATAAGTGAATGCTCAAGTTTATCAGCACCTTAAGATCATCTCATAATCGGTCTTTAAGTTGCTGGGACGCATGCAATGCATCCTCTTTGTGAGAGGGAGTAGTCCGTAATCCATTTGCGGGCCCGCCCCGTTCAGTTGTTTTGTTATTTATGTTGTTTTATTTTAAATATTTTTCAGGTAACTGTTGAGGAATTTCTAGATTTTTGCGCAATTGATAATAACATAGTGATCACATTTGACTATTTCGGCGACGAGCCACGCAAGGACATGATGCATAATGCTACTCTGTGCACAACATGGGATCCATGTCGGTTGTCCTATTTGTACAGGCTCGAGGTAATCTTTGAAGTTTACATCGTTATGTGCTGAATCCGGTACCCCAAGTTTATCTGCGCAGTTGACTTCAGCATTACATTTCAGCCGCCACCAGTAGAGTTGATGCCTTCCTTCCCCACATCAAGTGAAAATCCCTGCGATTCTACTGTTTGTGCAGAATGTTTGGAGGAAAACGTTACAGACGATCCCGGATATGTTATAGAAGGTAAGTTAATGCTATTTTATCACTATGTCGGTTATAATCTTATAATGCGTTTCTGAGCGCAGCAACGGAGACCTATACCCTGATTACGTAATACACGATCAATCACAATCTGTTTCGATTTGAAACATATTGCTAATCAATTGCTTCATAAGTTGGAAATAAAAAATCTGCTCAACAACGTAAATAACGCAATGAATGTTGTTGAACTGTCAAAATAAAACAAATTTGTCATAATCGCTTACGAAAATAAGTTACGCAATTATGGTACTAGGTATGAGAGACCACCCAGAGAAATAGGCATTTCGTGTGTGTGTGTGCGCCGGCTACCATAACTATAGATGTACCAGTTTAACCAATTAAACCAATCCATTTAAAACGAAAAAAACCGTTTAAAACCAAAATATACCATTTTTTCGGTTTAAAACTGTTGGTGTTGGTGACATGTTTTTTTTAATTATAACCACATTTTCTTGATTTTACCGAGGTAAACGGAGTACTTACCTAAAAAATCTGTGTTGGTAATTTTTTTTTCATTGTTTTCAAACGATATAAATAATCAATTTGATTCGGTTTAAAACCAAACCTCGCACTCTCGTTGACGTCGTCATTCGTGACTCGACGCAACGTTGAGAGCTCGCCTACCCTACACACACATGCGCCTACATAAACTGCCGCGCGCGGCCGCCCGCGCCGGGCACGCACGTACTTTTATTTTTGTAGGCGAGATTTCAACCGTTTAAAACGATTTATTTGGGGTTTAAAACGGCAACATTTTATTTAAAACGTTTTAAATCGGTTGTTTTACATCTATCACCATAACCGTTAGTTAATGAGTATGCGACATAACTGTTTAATTGGTGTTTTCTTTATTCACAGATGCAGAATTTGAACATATTATTGAGACTCAAAATAGTGTAAGGGGATAAGAAAACAATATCAAATCAATGAACACGTAACTTTTACTGTACATCCTGTATCTACCTACTTGCTGGAATACTGGCTAATAAAAAAATAAAGTTTGGTTCAGAAATTCATGGATTTTATGTTTAACGAAATGGCGAACACCAAATTAATATTTGACGATTTAAATAATTTCTAATTCCCTACGAATAATTTTGATCGTTCTGGTACTAGGTTGGGTACCTGGTCACATAAACAACCGGTCCAGACGCGCTGCATGCAGCATATAATGTGGAGTCATAAAAATTCGCTCGACAAAAACGTGTGAACTGTTTGATCGTTCGTAGACTTAACCGTGCGTTTGCATTGGCGAAACATTCACAACAAAACGTGTTAAAATCTCTAGTTTCTGTCAATATTCCATACAATGTTCGACAGGAACTACAGCTGTCAGCACGTTTTGTTGCGATGTTTCGCCAGTGCAAACGCACAGTGAGTCTGCACTAAATTGCGTGCACCTAAAGTCCTCAGTAACACGCAAATCAAATGGCAAATCACGCAAAAAAGCCCAGTATACGTTGGCCGAGCGACGGGCTCGCCCAACGTGTACTGGGGGCAGTTTTATTTTTAACCGACTCCAAAAGGAGGAGGTTCTCAATTCAACAGTTTTTTTTTTTGTATGTTTGTTACGCGATACCTCAGCCAATTATAAATTGATTTAAGATTTTTTTTTGTTTGGTAGGTAATACTTCAGAGGTGGTCCCATATAAGTTTTAATAACTTTGCTTGGGTAGTTTTTGAGTTAGCTTCAATAATACGAATTTTTTCCCACTTAGTATGTGGATGATATGTTAAGTTCCTCTCACTGTTATTTACATAGCAAGTAGTGGTATTCGAATTTGTGTGGGGTAAATATCACAGCTAAAAAGAGAAAAATAAAAACTTTTTACAAAAAAAAAAAACAACCGTCTTCAAAAAAACACTACAAAGTGAAAAATTACTTTAATTTCGAAAGTCGGTGGCAAAAAACGAAAATTCAAAACCAAAGACACCGACTTCCGAAATTAAAGTAATTTTTCACTTTGTAGTGTTTTTTTTTGAAGTCGGTTGTTTTTTTTTAATGAAGTGCATCTCCTCGCTAACCTCTGAGGTCATGACTTTAACCGGGCTATCCTTTGGCTGCCTTAATCTACTAACTTAAAGCCTCCAGCCAGGGGCGTAAAATAACATATATATATATATATACTAGGCGAGCGCTCGCTAAGGGCACCCCTTATGGGTACGAAACTCGGCTTAGGGCGTCGCTGGTGGAGGACAGAAAGATGGAATAGGCTGGATCAAACATGGGTAATTATTATTGTCAGGGGAATTTAATGGTACAGTCTCAGCTTCGACGCAGGCTGGCGCATCGTCGGATGATCGTGGATCATCGTCAAATTTACTCCTAAGGGCCGATTTTTCAATCCTCAGTTAAGATAGTAAAGTGAACACACCCCAAAACAATTATATTTCTTAAATTGACACATTACTGTCAATTGATTGACAGTCATGAGTTGACCGTACCATGTGTCAATTTCATATTTCACAGAGGAATAGAATCATCCACAGATTTAGAGTAGGCTAAACACAGAACATATATGAGGCTAAACACCGTATGTTCAATAGATATAGTCCGTGCAATCCACGACGACGCGCCCCACTCCGCAATTACTGTACTGTAAGCTGAACTCTAGTATGGCGTGGAGCGGAGTGGGGCGCGTCTTCGTGGATTGCGCGGACTGGCTAACAGACTTCGTCAGGAGTAGAGTGATTATATTACTTTACTCTTTGGTAGAGTGGACGTGCGTTTCGATTAATATTTTCATTCGTTGATGGTTGGTACTAAATATTCTGTAAAATTGATTAATATATAATCTCAGAATTACTTTTTTGTAGATCATCGTCATCTTGAAAACTTATTCACTTACTTAGATTATATACTTGTCTACTTAGAGTATACAAGTATATACCTAATCTAAGTTCACTTATTGTACTTCTCCATTCGTTGTCATACCCAAGAATTCTCAGATCAGCTGTTTCACATTAATCGTCTGCACTTTTTGGCTATTGTAAAATCATCATTTAATTTTTTAATACATACCCATATAGAGCAAATTGTACTATATTTTGAAGGAAACCAGTCTATTTTACCCTCCGTTGAGTAATAATTGTGACTGTAAAATTTGGTCAGATTCGGGATATTATCACTTTTAGCATGAGAATGCAGGGCAAACGATTTGTGTCAACTTCAAATTAACCTGTTTCGCCAGTTTGTCAATGTCAAAATGTAATGTAAATGTCAATTCAATATTTTGAGGTTATCTATCTCCTGGTATTTGTCAATCACTATATTCACACGTATGGTGAAAGTATAACTAAAACAAAGGTTAATTTCTAATTAAAATGGTTGTATTACATACTATTCAAGATATTATAGATACTTTACCACAGAAAGAATCTTTCAGCTTGCCGGCATTCAAGCAAAATCCTTTGAAAGTTGAGTTTACTAAAGATGTAAGTTTATTGGGCTTTTTTCCTTTGTATTTAAATGTTTACTCATAGTCTAAGGTTTAATTCAACAAAAATGTTTATTGGTGTTGGTGTTACAGAGTACAGAAACCACGTACAACCGCTTGGGACCTCCTGTACCGTTTGCTAGCAGTGAGGTGTTCCATGCCTGCATCTTAGCGTGGAGGCGCCTTACTGCTTTAGAAGGAGAATGTAAAGCTGTTTATGAAGTAACATTTGCTGTTGAGGTATCTATTTTTCATATGGTCCAACACTTAATTGATTTCAGCTGAGTAACTTGAACTTGAGATTTTTGCTTCTAAAATAATATTACCTACTGTATTTTATAAAAAATTACAGTCGGTTTTCTGTTAATTTTTGTCAAGGCTAGAATGATTTTTAATATTTTAAATGATCTGTTTGCAGGGCAGCGAATTCATCTTCAAAGCTGGTGACACAATAGGTGTAATTCCCCACAATGATGAGTCAGCAGTAGATCTCATCATTAGTCATCTCAATTTAGATGACACAGCTGATCTGTCCTACACTTTAACTATAGATAACAATATTAAAGGAAGTAAGATTCCTCCACATCTACCTGTGAAGTCTACAATAAGACATGCCTTGACACATTGTGTGGATCTCAGAAGTTACTTGAAAAAGGTATTTCGTTTATTGAAGTTAAAATGTTTTACTTTTCTTTTTTCGGAATTATTATGTTGTTGTTTTTGTGCTATGTCTTGTCTCTGCTGACCATGATGTCCTGAGACACGAAATGTGTTATTGGGTTTTTCCATCTGGAATTTCTCTGTAGCAGCCCGGAGTCTGGATTTGTGCCCGGTTGATGGGAATAGGCTCGCCCCTATTACATGGGACTTAAACATAACTGGCGAAATGTGATTGTACTATAGGAACACCTCTGCCCAACCCTTTGGAAGTGGTGAAGGGCCGGCGTTTTGGGGGACTGCCTTATGTAATTTTGATGTGAAAAGTGCTGATTCTCAGCCTGGTTTGAATAAATGACTTTGTATTTTTTTTTAATTTTCGGAGAATTCAGGCATGATGTTATGTATAATTATGTAGTAATATGTCAGAGTCTGCACTAATTTGTTTTTCTATTTTTGAGGTATAACATTATCTAAAAAAATCTTTGTATTTTCAGGCCTTCCTCCTAGCTTTATCAAAATACACACAGAATGAAAAGGAAAGAAAGTTCCTAGAATATTTATGTAGTAAAGAAGGTTCAGTAGCATATTCAACACATATTTTAGACAAAAATCTATGCATACTGGACATATTTACTATCTTCAAATCTTGCAAGCCTCCAGTAGAGGTAATACTAGCAAATCTACCCAGATTATTTCCAAGGCCTTATTCAATTGTGAACAGTGGCTTAAAAAATGATAAAATATTAAAAATTTGTTTTTCTGTGATGACAAATAACAACCGAAAAGGACTCACAACTGGCTGGCTAGAAAAACTGATTTTGAATGAATCTTTGGAAAATGGAATGAAGAACTTGAGTATATCAAGTGACTCCTATACTAAAGAAAAGATTCCTATCTACCTCAGAAAAAATGTTGGCATGTTTTGTTTACCAGAACACTTAGAAACGCCATTGATTCTTATTGGTCCTGGTACTGGTGTATCACCATTCATTGGGTTTTTAGAAGAAAGAGAGAGCCTGAAGGACAGTAACCCAGATGTACAACTAGGTTATGTTTACTTGTTCTTTGGATGCAGGAATCCAGAATTAGATTTCATTTATGAAGAAGAACTAAATGGGTTCTTGTCAAGAGGAACTTTAAATAAACTTTTTACAGCATTTTCAAGAGTAGACGATCATGAAACTAAATATATTCAGGTGTGTATATTTCTAAAAATAAAGTGTCTCATGTAAAATGTTACGAGGGGAGGTCAAAAAATTCGCGGAATGAAAGGGAAGGGGGGTGAATTTAAACATGAAATTATTTTTCCTCCTCAATATATTCTCCATTAACCCTAATACACTTTTCAGACCTTTAAAATAATTTGTTTATACCTTCGAAAAAAAATGATTTGCCTTCAAAATGAGCAGAAATTGCCGACTTCACTTCTTCGTCATCCGTAAATTTCTTTCCACGAAGCTCTTTTTTCATGTTTGGGAACAAATAATAATCACAAGGGGCCAAATCTGGACTATAAGGAGGGTGGTTTAAAGTTTCGAAGCCGTACTTGTGTAAGGCAGCCATCGCAACATGACTCTTGTGAACGGGTGCGTTGTCGTGCAAAAGGAGCACACCTCGAGACCATTTTGCCCTTCTCTTTTCTTTAATTGCTTCTTTTAATTTTTCCAATAGTGTAGCGTAGTATTTCCCCGTGATATTGACACCTTTATCTTTAAAATCGATCAATAAAATCCCCTCGGAATCCCAAAAAACTGTAGCCATAATCTTTCCGGCCGATTGTGACACCTTAAACTTCTTAGGCGGTGCTGTGCCTTTTTTGTGCCACTGCATTGACTCCTGCTTCGACTCAGGTTCATAGTGATGAACCCAAGTTTCATCTCCAGTTACAATTCGGTTCAGAAATTCATCCCTGTTTTCACTACACAGCTCCAAAAACTCGCGCAAACACTCGACGCGCTGCTGTTTTTGAAGCGGTGTGAGCATTCTCGGTACCCATCTTGCACTGACCTTAGACATGCCAAGATGGTCATGGAGAATATTCAAAACGGTCGTAGATGATACTCCAGTCATCTCTGCGATTTGTTTCTTCTTTAGGCGTGCATCTTCTAGAACAAGTTTTTCAACTTTTTCAACAATGTCTGAGGACGTTGCTTCATTTGGCCGACCTGAGCGCTGATCGTCTTCAATTGAGCCTCTGCCTTGCTTGAAAAGACTATGCCACTTGTAAATCATTGTTTTTCCAGGGCAAGAGTCCCCGTAAACTGATGACATTTCTTTCATAATGTTCTGAGGCGTTTTTCCTTGCTTAGTGAGGAACTTAATCACGGCACGATACTCAATTTCCTCCATAGTTGACATTCTTTCCGATTGACTTGTTTATCCAGCGATATCTCAAAGGTTAATGAACCGATTGGGGTGAAACTTAGTATTTATAATTGTATTGAGTCAACAAGTAGCGACAGGTAAATATAACTACCCCCTCACCTTTCTAACCCTTCCATTTCGCGAACTTTTTGACCCGCCCTCGTATGTAGTTGGTTGTGTGATATCAGGATGCTGGACTGATTATTAGAATCAGTCACAGATGAATACAAATGGTTCACTCCACAGTTTTAAGATAAAGCTACAAGTAGGTACACGATGGGCTCGACTTGTCGAATTCAGTGGGCGTAGCATAGTCGGAAGATATAAGAGTTACGCGATAAAAAGAGAGGCAACTTCTAGGTGAACATAGCTGTAGGTAATTAGCGCTGTGCGACCTGAATTGCAGTTTATTGTGTTGTAGCAAGAGTCGCTTTTTAATTAAATGATTTTGTGGAGTGAACCATCTATACTAATCTGTGATCGAGTTCTAAATTATGTTGCAATTGTAACAGCAGAAAATGAATTGAAATATTATAATTATTGTATTTTTATTGCAGGATGCAATAATGCAAAATGGACAGGAGATTACTAAACTAATCCAGGATGGTGCAGCTGTGTTCATTTGTGGTGATTTAAAAACTATGGCTGCTGATATTAAAGAAATACTAATTAAATGTTTTGTAGATCATGATAGAATGACTGTGCAAGAAGCCCAGAATAAGATATCTGAAATGCAGAAAGATAAAAGATACGTAGTTGACGCGTGGAGTTAATGACAACTTGATAATTATTGTGTAACAATAACAAAGAATTTTACAAAACAGATTCCATTTTAAAAACAAATGTTATTTATTATTGATTATAAAATATTCTTACTATGATAATTAAAAGAATAATTTACATAAGTACAAGATTAATTTTATTTACATAAATATAAACAAAAAAAAATAATTCCATAAATACTAGCGAAAAGATGTAGGTTGAATAAAAGTAATGGCACAGGTAATGTTAACAAATCAAAACCACAAGTATTTTAGAAAAATAATTTAATAGGCAAATTATATTAATAAAATGTTCAAAAAGTGTCCTTTGTTATATAAACTTACAATTATAGCGTATTAGCGTCAATACATATAGCTTTTCTATACGAGATGACCGACTGTAGAGACTATAGATACTGGTGATCGTACGATGGTCGCGAGAACGAGGTTCGGAAGCGTCAGTTAGAGTTTGCTTGCGAGTGATCTCGATTTACTAAGTAACTCGATGTGGGCTTGATGATATAAGTGGGCTACGGTTTATAGCAAAGTCGTAGGTACACTTGCTTCTGAATTGTACGTATTGTGTGCAGTCAATATCTAAAAAAACTCCAACATTGAGCACTTCCGTGCGATTGTGATTACAAATGATATTCCAGTAACAATAAAGCCATCTTCATATAGAAGAGCGTTCACACGATTCTTCGTTGTGTCGATGAAAATGCTTAAAATCTATTCTATAAAAATTACATCTAAACTATCGCTGTATGAAGCAGGCACTCATGGCGATGAAATATACAAACTGATTATCACCCACAAGTATGTATGACATGACGGTTCAAGTGATTTTCATTAATAAGACTTATAAAAAATAAACATAAGATACTGATATAATACTAAAAAATCTCAAAATACATTTATTTAACAGCATATTTTTGTCCTTTTGAAGAGTTTTGTATAATGCACTGTTTTACAGAAGCTTCAAACAAAGTGACATTAAATTGGCCATTATGGTCCATGATATATCACTTCTAGCAGTTGAACTGTGACTTATTGCCCTTATTCCTAAAACCCTATATTCCTATATAACTCAACAATGTTATTATAGAAAACATGACAATGCGGTTTGGTTCCATCTTGATTATTAGAGGCACTATTTAATTTTAAAAAATATTACAAGAATTGATTGAAAGTCAGAAAAGTTGGAACATAAAGTAGAAATACAAGTTCATCTCTCACGAGAAGTAAAACAATAAATACATTGGGGCCATCAAATAAATTGTTTGTTTCTACTTAGTTAATTTCTACACCTATCGTACCCATTTTAAAATTTCATGGCAGTAGTGCACGCAAGAAACTAGCACTGTTTGCTTGCAAGCCTTTCTGCGGATAACCCAGCAGAGTATGCAGATTTGAGGTGACCGCATGCTGTGGTTCCTCTAAATACATCTACAGCACAAGCCGGATAAAAAACGCGGTTGACCAAAATGATAAGACCCGTCCTGGAGCGATTGGGGTTTTATAACCGCATGCGGGCACACCGCACGAGTAAGCCGACGTTCGCACGGACGTAATAAAATCGCGGCGGGATTTTATCGCGCACTGTATTTTCAACTCTCGGTGTTAAGCCAAGCGTTGAGAATTGAATGCGCTGGAACGCACTCTCGTCCCAGCGCGTTGAAAAAACACACTGTTAGATTTTTAACTCTCGGCGCTAAACAGAGCGTTGAAAATCAAGTGTACGAAGAAAAATCGCCGCTATTTTATTGTCCGCACGAAAGTGTGCTAAGACTCGTGGCTAAAGAAGCTAGGATTGGACCCTTACACAATGAAACTGATTAAATTCTATATGGAGTATATAACTAGCCACTGGCGCATTACTATAGAGAAGAATAGCTTAAAACAATTGAACACCATATAAGTAAGCAAAAATGAATAATCCTATAATCCTAAAATATACCACATAGAAATAGTACACACGGCTACACATCAAGCTATGCATTTCCAGTATAAGCTTACCTCGCATTGTACGGAATTCCTATGTAATGTGAGATCAGCGTAAACTGGAAATGTATAGCTTGATGTGTAGCCGTGTGTACAACATATTATTTGCAATACACGTTATTTATAGCACTCAAACATTTCCTTATTTACCATGACCAGACAATTTTTTTCAATTCAGACACTGAATTTTTACCCACAAAGCAAAATACGCTGTAACTGTAACAAAATAGAGTTCATATTTATTATTAAAAAAAAAACGCCACATTCCCGAATATAATATTTGAGCACACTGCACTGTACGGAAATGATTTTGGTGAAAAATCATTTCTGTGCTCGCAATCTAACGTCTAAACGTGGCAATAACACATATATGACGAATATAACATGACCGTTAGATGGATGAGTATATATTTGTATGTGTTAGTAAGAGAATACGGCACACGCAGAGTATATTATACTCAGTGCTCATAACTGTATTAATTTCTAAGGAATGGCTGGCTAATATCTACTATTTTTAAAATGCAGTGCTGTGATACAGTCTTAATTTTTTGTCGTTGGATGAATTTAAATACTAAGGTAAAATACAATATAGGTACCTAGTTTATCTTACCACGGAATTACTTTTTCATAAGAAGTACACAAGGAATAAAGAAATCAGAAGGAATGTGAAACTGCAGCCTTCCTGAACTGTTGCATTTGGTTGAAATGGTAAAGTATATAATTATAAAAACAACAATGCAAATGATTACGACTAGCTAAAAAAGTTATTTCGTTTATGTACATTTTTGGTAATAGCCTATCTGTGCACCAATCACTTATGTTATAAAAAAGGCTTACCTATCTAAACATTGTGGCCACCATATTAAAATATTTTGCCATCGTTTTCAATATTTTAGAAAGGGATAATGGCCTTATTTTTATACATCACTAGCTTTTACCCGCGGCTTCGCCCGCGTGGATGTCGGAAAATATCCCACGGGAACGTGCTACCGAGATTTCATACCTAATAGTAATAACAGAGGGAAAACGTCATTGACTCATACCGCTGCGCCCGCGTTGCTCCGCGTAATTTTGAAACTGTGATATCTTTTAAACTATTCATTTAAATTATATGACATATGGCATATTATCATCTAAATTAAATGCCCAATTTAAATAACATATTTTATTAGATAAGGATTAATACTATACCGGTCAAAAAAGCTACGGAAATAACAATTAAATTTTTATCAAATTCTGAAAGATAAAAATGGTTATTGTGGGTCATCCTTAGAAGATAGACATATATGCCATCGCGGACTTTTTAGTTGAACTTTTTAAGATGAACAATACCGTAGAACATAAATTTGATGTATCTTTTCCGGTTAACGCAGCGCACGCCAGTAAAGCTCTCAGTCGGCATGATTTTTTCCGACTTCTTTAACAATAATCGTCATATTTCAGCAAATTTACACAAAACCTTTAATGAATTGTACACTAAAACCTTCCGCATGAATCACTCCGTCCATTGGTGAAAACCGTTTGAAAATCCGTTCGGTAGTTTTTGAGTTTATCGCGTTCAGACAGACAGACAGACAGACGCGGCGGGGGACTTTGTTTTATAATATGTAAGGATACAAAAAATGTTCATTGAATTTAGTTTCTTTGTTCATTGATTAAGATTACATATACAGTGGCCAGAGTCAAGAACGCATTTAATTATAAAATTGCATAATTTTCCGAAAAATATAAAGTTTTAGACAAAATCAGTCCAAAACATATCCAAAATCTGTTTTCTTACAATAAAAAAATACTTCATTTTGGACAGATTACATTCTTATTAAGTAACTAAATTCTAAACCGAATATCCTAACTTGTATAAGTCAACTCATGTTACATAATTATGGCATTTTCTTGTACAAAAATTACTGATTTGATTTGTTCCCTCAAACATTTCATTTATTAGGGGAATACTTTAGTGTGATGTGTGAATATCTATATCAGTTGTAGATACGGTATCTATAAGAGTTTACAGATAAGACAAAAGCTATGCACGCCTAACGTGCTGTCGAAATTAATATCTTGCGATTATATGCGAAATGCGTACAACAAAAAATGTGGAGCTCTATCTATGAATAAACATCTATGCTAATACAGAATGCTTTCCGTCCTCCACAACTCTACGCTTAAAATCCTGTTTAGAACTTTAAATAATGCCCTGTTTAATATTGGCGAATCAATATTGTCCATTACAGTAATAACCTTGTAAAATACGTACTATGCAAAACTTGGCACAGTCATTACATTCATAAAGAGCATACAAAATTGTAAAAGGCTATAAAAGTGAAATACATGTGGACGTAAAAAGAAATGGAACTATTACCAGTCTCAGTCGTGGTTCTTGTGGTGAATCTTCTGGGCGGCCTTGATGAGCGGCGTCAGCGTGCGCAGCTCCATCGCACAGTCGAGGAACGGATGTCTTAGGAGCTCGTCGGCCGCTGCTCGTAAATCTACATCCACTTGTAAACATTTGTCTAGGAAATCCTGGAATTCTATTGATAACTTTTCCCATCTAGGAATTTTCGGCCGCCCGACTGCCGCGATTAGATATAGAGCCCGCAGCGGAGACTCCTTCATGTAAGGCGGTTCACCTTCGATCATTTCAATCGCCATAATACCTAAAGACCATACGTCAACCTTCTTACCATACTGCTTCCTGGTGACCACTTCTGGTGCCATCCAATAGGGCGTGCCGACCATTGTCTGTCTTTTCTCATCGCCTATAATATTGGCGCAGAAACCAAAGTCTGTGACTTTGACCGTGCCATCCATAGCAAGAAGAACATTGTCAGACTTAATATCCCTGTGTATTGTACCTTTGGAGTGCAGGAATGCTATGGCTTGGAGAGTTTCGCGACAGACGGCTGCGATCTGACCTTCCTTCATGACGACTTCGGTGACGACGTAGTTTAGCGACCCTCCGTCGAGAAGCTCCATAGCGACCCACAGGTGGTCGTAACTGAGGAACGCGTCGAGGAAATTCACCAGATTCTTGTGATTGAATCCCTTCAGCACATTGATTTCGTTGAGTATTAGTTCCTTTTTGCTTTGCTTGGTTAGGTCGATATCCTTGATCGCAACTTTAGAGTTGTCCTTACTGTCAATTGCGACAAACACCACACCTGTGAACAAAACAGTATACGTTATTGTTTGGTGCTGCACTTAGTTAATTAAAAGGAAATGCAATAGTTTGCTGAGTGCGCGAGGGTACGTCAAAGGGGTGTGGTGTCCGTTTTTCAGTTTTTATAGCTGCAGCCGTTTATTTGATGGGCTTTGCTAAATTAAAATTAGTATTCCGATTGTTATAGCTGGCAATTCTGAACATTAAAAACCGGCCAGGTGCGTGTCGGACCACACACAATGAAGGGTTCCGTAGTTGGGATGAATTTATCCCAAGAAGAAAAACATGTACTCCCATACGGAATGTATGGGAAAACATGTTTTTGCAACTGCAAATGTAAGTTGGGCGATTATTACTCGTTGTAAAGTCTACTTAGCTGTGATAGTTATCCTTTTAATTTCGTTATATATACTACTGCCGTGAATTTTTTCACGTATCTAAAACCAACCATTTAGCTGGGGGGGACACTTAACTCTAACAACAATTAGCACTTTAAAGCTTAATATTTCGCAAATGGAACCCTGAATCCAAAAATGGTTTTCACAGACTCACAATATTTTTGAATGATCTTTCCAACGACACCCCACATCATGGGATAGATGAGAAAAAAAAGCATCCACACTTTACGTGTAGGGTATCCAAGCACTTGTCGGCGTGATTAATATGTATACCCGTGCCAAATTAAAGCTTTCTAGTACTAAGATTCTCTGAGCTAAGCCGCAGATAGACAGACAAACGGACATGGCGAAACTATAAGGGTTCCTTGTTGACTACGGAACCCTAAAAACATACATTAGGAACAAATTGGGAAATATAAATAAACACAATGTATTTTGGTCATCCACAAACAGAAAGATATTGTAATCAATCCAGAAAGTAGTCAACAGATAAGATTGTTACATTCTTGGTTGTTATACTCGTTATGTAAAGATTTTGTATGACGGTTAATGTTGCATTAATCATAGTTAAGAACTCACAAGGTCGTTTATACCTTGTTTTATTGTTAGCAGATTACTTTGCAAGATTTGGATGTCTTGGCAACAGGTTTTCTACTAAAGAAACTGTGAATATTTCTATTATTAATTGAAACATTGGTCATTTATCAATTATTAAACTAGTTTATCACAATAATTGACTGTTAGATTATAATACTTGAATTTTGGGGTGAGTTAGTAGTGTCTTCTTAACTGCTATTAACCAATTTATATTAAAAATGTAATGAAACTTAACCAAAGCCTTATAAAATTAAACTTATTCTCAGTTAAAATAAGATTTTGGTTTTTTGTTGATGATATTAGATATATTAAAATTTAATACACACACTGCCTAGTTGGCCCAGAAGTAGCAGGCTCACGTGCTGAACATGGGGTCTAAAGTTTGATACCCAGGTCAGGCTGTGTTAGATTTAAAGGTGTTAATGGGTTTTCTATTGGGAATTTCTGAGTAGCTGCCCAGAGTCTAGGTTTGTCCTTGGTCAAAGGCAGTAGGCTAACTCTGGGACTAATTGGGACGCAAAGCATAGCTGAAATATGGGTACGTACATTTGCTTACCCTTTTGAGGAATACATATATACAGGTGTCTTGTTTTGATTATTATGTAAACTTCAAGGCTAACATTGGCCAGTCAAGCCAACCAGTGTTTGTTGTGAGAATACTAACTACTATCTCAAACCTTGGGTATGAATTAATGGACCTCGAAGCATGACCAATGTGGTACACACACGTTTGCCATTTCTTTTGTTTTGAAACGGCAGAACATTATGTAAAATAAAGATTTGGACACAAACATATTTCTTAACTTCCCGTACATGAGTAATTATGACTGAGATTGTGTTTCGAAAATTGAAATATGGTCATTATTTTTTTGTAAAACAGAATGTACAGTATTTTAAGACAGTATTATCACATGTTTAGATAGTACATAGCATTGTTTAGCTATTGTTTTCTTTGTTGGCCAGTATAAATGGTTGAATCTTCTCAATTTGCCACTTATTCTCTGCCCAATTAACGCATTAGTGTCAATTGGTCACTGAATACATAGCTGTATTCATAATGCTCTTAACCTCATTTGTGATCTGAAGGTGATGTTAGTACAGTCCGATAGATTGTAGCAGTTATATTATGATCTGGCTACTTAGTGGTCATTAGCATACTAAAGCTATTTACATAATTAGGTTTATACATACCAGCTAATACAATTGTTTGCCAAAAAAAAGATAAGATAAGTATCAACATCTTCCTTGTATGCTAAAATCCTGTACTACGATCTACATTTGTCCTGCTATGTATGGGGATTATTGATAAATTCATCTTTATTCAGTAAGTGAATTTACGGGACACCAACATCAAGAAACAGACGTCTATGTTAGATATGTGGATAAATAATAATTATGGTAGTATACCTGAAGCACCAGCACCCAGTTGCTTGATCCGCTCAAACCGCACATAAGGATCATCCTTATTGCATATCCTCTTCAGCTCCTCATATATCTCTTCATCGTTGAGTGTTGCATATCTCAGCTCCTTCTTCCTCAGTATGGGGCTTTCCTCGGGGTCGTTACCAATAAGAGACAAGTCTTCCACCACAGCTGTCAGGTCCATGACAGCATCCTTCTTCTTCATACCATGCTTCATAGGTGCACAAGGCATGGTCTGTCTCTGGTTATATATGTCGTTGGCACTCACTTCCTCCTCACTGCTCTGACCTATCGACAGGTCAGAGTCTTGACTCTGGTGCGCATTCTTATGGTCTAACAACTTCTCTATTTCCTTGTTCTCTTCAGTGATCGCCTCGTCAGTGAGGAAGGGCTTGAACGGCTCGTCAGGCGCCTTCTCCTTTTTGATTGTGTACATGTGGAACTTGACGGCCTGGATGGCCGCGTCAGGGTTCTCATTCTGTTCGGCAGGCGTAATCTGTGTGTTCAACAATCTCAACCAGGACGTTGGCAATCCTTCCAACATGCCCGTCTCCGAGTTCTTACTGACGTGAATATGTTGTTTCACATCTGTTGGCATACCAATGTCAGTCACTCGCTCTTCTCTTTCTCTGGGTTGCTTTTTAGAGAAAAGTTTCCCAAACACACCACGGTTCGATCGCCCACTCATTTTGATTGATAACTGTTTGTCTATTAACTTTTAAGCCATATCACTGTCACGTATCTAAAACACAATACCTACATTGCTTGTAAGACACTTTTTAGCAAAGGCGGAATTCAGATTTAACTATGATAGGAGTGGCTTTTACACGGACGGATCCTTGGGACGGCGGCCACTTTATCATCTGTCAAATGTCGTGAAGAAAAATGGAGAGAAAATATCAGGTGTATTCGGTTTTACGCATGTTAAAATATGGAGACAACACAAAACAATGCTTTAAAATGTTTCAGTTCATTTCGGAAAATCTCATTGAATAACATTATTAACACAATTAAACAATAAAGATTTGAAGTTGTTGAAATATGAAATAATTCGTAACCGTGTCAAAGGAAATTAATTTAAATTTTTGATGTTCATTTATCAGCTGCGTATAAAGGAGCGTATATATTCGTGCACCTATACATTGGTAGGCCTGTCGTATCGCTGCTGATAAATAGGAATTTTGGATGATTCATTGTCCATCCGAAAGGCGTGAGGACTGAGGAGTAATATTGAATCTTTTGCGACATTTGAATATTGTGATAACAATACGGTTGATAATAATAGATGATAATTTATTATGTGAGAAAATTGGGAAGTAAGCAAACATATGACTTGTAAATTCTTATTTATTTTTCAACTATGAAGAAAAGTTAGTTATATATAAATCTAATTTTATTATTGTATTTGTTATGTATTCAATGTGTTAATTTGATGAGTAGAAAGTCAATTAACACACTTTTATATTATTATTTAAATGTTTTACCTAATGTAAAAGTAGCAGTGATAATCGACTTTCGTTGCTAACCGTACTTACCTTCTTTCTTTTAACTATGGTACTTACTAAGATGGTACAAAAAAAGGGAGAGTTACAAACTTATTGTATAATGGTTCTGAAAACTTGAAGAGGGCAGGTTCTTACCAGATGCAGTATAACATGGATGCTGCAACAGGCGAACGAGCAAAAGGTATTCATTTGCGATTCTGGATTCGGCATTTTGTATGTGAAATGATTTTGGTATATTATATAGAGTGGTAAAAAAAGGAGACATATTGCAATACCTACCTGAGCGTTCCTGTTATTCAAACTGATGAATTGGTAGGTAGCTATGGGGCCGTTCAAGTATTACGTAAGCAGATTTATTACAATTATTTACCCCCGCCTCCCCCTTGTCAACAAAAGTAAGCTAAGCTCTTACTCTTCCTCCCATGCTTACGTAAACATTGGTATATGCATTTTTCTTTTGTAAGTATTCTGTTTATTTTTATTGTTTCATGAGCAGCAGTTATAATAAAATTCAAAAAAGTGTAAATTTAGACAAGTGAATAGCACGCGGTAATTCCCCTACTCGGTTCTAAGCGAGTACCTAAACGTAATCATTATTTTTGGGAATCCCCGAATATGCGTTTCGTTTTCAAGCAACCTTTCAACTGTCATTAACGAGACACAATAGAATTTTAATTGTTATCCACCTCAATCTGGCGTCGTAACAGATGATGAGATAGACAATGTGTGGGTTGCCATATGTGTAAAAAATAAATAATTACTGCTGACGTAATCACCATCTAGACCCCTCCACCCCCCATGTCCCCCCGCCCCCCTGTAGTGCTTACAAAGTCAAAAAGTCAAATCATTTATTTCAAATAGGCCCATGTATGGCACTTTTGAACGTTACGTATTACTTGAACGGTTCCTATGTAATATGTAGGTATGTTCTAGTAGCAAGGTATGAAAAAAAAAACTTGTAGGTTTATTCAAGTTTATTTAACATCTTCCGACTCGACGCTAACCCAATCACGGACCATAAATAAATTCTGTTTCTTCTTGTTTCAAATTTTTCATTTCACCCGAGGTACTGGAAGGTTCTTTTGGTGCTTTATGTTTTTTTCCGAAATGTGGTCTCCACTTCAGGACTCGTCTGCTCCACCGGCTATTGGTCCTTCGACAAACATGGCTAGCCCACTGCCACTTCAGCTTGCTTACTGTGCATTCTACAAGCTATGTCGGTTATTTTCTATAGTAGTGTAAAAATTTGTGCATTTCTGGGCTACCTCAGGGCCCTCGTTTCGTTTATTGAGCTCGTTCCACAATTTTGACCAATTCTTTGGCAAACCTTCGAGTTGGCCTGTTTCTGGATTCTTGGTTACATGTATGTTTTGTCTCATATTCGTTGGGGGTCCAATGTCAACAGCTTTAATTTTATTTTCCTTTCTATTGTCATTATTGCATCTTCTAACAAAACAAAACATGGCGTTTATTTATCTTGAGCTATTACTTCGTTAAATCACTTTGAAGAGAACACTTGTCTTAACTAGGCAACTGCAACTTTTAATAAAAGTGTGTTTGTTTTGTTAATGGATCGATTTGCCCATTGTTTGGCGGCCGCCACTTCAGATTTTCAGTCGTCTGTAAAATGGAGAGGATACGAGTTCGGTTCCATTTTACGGGTCTTTAGAGTCAACACAGTTTATTAAAGACCTTCTTGAAAATATCGTTTATTTTTTTTTCGATAAAAACAAAACAAGTACTTACCCTACTAACTAAGGTAGGTACTAAGATGTGAAAAAATAACAATAAAGTTTTAACTTTATTAAATCAGCGTTTATTCAACGTGTAAAGAATCGTATGCACAACAATGTGTAGTAAAACCTTAGTCATTTCATGGGTCGTGTTCCTATAATTTCATTATTGAGTTATTTTTCCTTAATTGTATTTAGCAAATATATTATAATGCCCTCATCCTCATACGTAGGTACCTACACTGGCACACTGAACCACATAAATATTTAAAATATTACGTGATTACAAACTCAAAACTCAAACTCAAAACAATTATTTCAATTAAACCAATCACAGGCACTTTTGAATTGTCAAAGAGTCGGTCAGTCCCATTCCAAAACGTAGATCTCTAGGTATGGAGAAGAAAGGGTAAAGGCTTGTGCAGACCAGCGCGACACGCGACCCGACACAAAGATACCACTAGTCGCGCGACGAGCGGTGCCTTTGTGTCGCGTCGCGTGTCGCGCTTGTTTGAAAGAGCCTTAAGAAGCTCCAAGGATTCTTTTTAAATCAAAATATTACAAAATCCTGGTACAGACGCCAGCACATCAAGCTACCCGAAACTGTCAAATTTTACCAATCAACTTTGAACTTTGCTGTTCAGCGATAAAGTTGCAAATCAATTAAATAAATTTGACAGATTGTAGTAGCTTGATGTGCTGGCGTCTGTACATTATTCTTGTTGATTCTGTACGTGAGACAATTTAAAAAAAAATTAAAAACAATTCAAAATACAGGTTGGTCCAAATAGTTCGTCGTACTCGTAATTGTAGATTGTTATACAAGGGGCTAAAATGACCCACTCTAAGCGAGGTAGTTTCACTCCCCGCTTTAGCGAGGGAGTAAATAGAAACCGAGTTTTAGTGGGTTTTTAGCGCCGTGTGTTATGGTGTGTTACACTCTACTTTTCACTACGATTGCGAGAGAATAGGTAAAATAATCCAATATCTACAATTCTACAATATTAAAAGTTACAAACCTATTTCTTTATATTGACATTAAGTCTTGTCTGTATTAGTTGTTCGTAACATTGAATATGTGCTCCAAAGGGTTGAACTTTGATATTTTTTGGAAATTTCATCAGAATACGTACCTACCTAAGAAAAACTCCTTCCGTAAGCGAATCCCTCGTTTTTCTGTGCTCCACTTCATAAACTTGTCGTAAGTAGGTATTTAAATAAATGCTTTGTGACCTTGACGGCAACAGATTGAAAATTATCTCTTTTCCTTTCTCTTCCATCTGCAAATTAGGGTTTCCACTCTCACTAGATCATGACATTTTCACTGTTGTAAAATAAATTACGGTCACCAATTCAATTTGTAATTAGAGAAAAATTCTAAAGATTTCGCGCCAATGCCTTTTTAGGGTTCCGTACCTCAAAAGGAAAAATGGAACCCTTATAGGATCACTCGTGTGTCTGTCTGTCAGTCTGTCCATCCGTCACAGCCAATTTGCTTATTATAATTTTGAAATAAATGCTTTAAAAGATATTTAAGAAAATAGATGAAATTTGACCCTTATCTCCGAAACTACTGAGCCTAAAATAAAAAATAAAAATGCACAGAATAGTTCTATGCTTAGAGATTACAGGAAAACCTATAAGAAGTCTTAAAATAACATGGTAAATCTCTCAATATGAGCGTACAGACTTACATTTGCAGTTGGAATGTATGGGGAACATGTTTTGCAACTACAATGTTAAGTTTGTTCTTGGGATAAATTCATCCCGACTACGGAATCCTTCATTGTGCGTGGTCCGACCCATCCGACACGCTCTTGGCCGGTTTTTGAAGTGAAAACTTCTTTAGGCGCGTTGGGCATTTTTGAGATGGGAAAAACAATTGAACTCGCGACACCGTTACCGACTCCTCATTTTTGTAAACGCAATTGTGCTCTTTATTTATATTACATTACGGATCAATGTTCTATGCAAGTATTTTTACTTTAAAGGTTTCTTTTTTTTGTAAACGCGTTTATTCTCTTTATTTAGATAAGGTTACGGACCAATGTTCTATATAAGTATTTTTCTCCCACCAAGGCGATTTTGTTCAAGTTTTCACTTCTGTAGGCACTCCCGGAGTGCCACTGTTTTAATTTCTTCTGTAGCCGCAACGCAATGTACGCATTCTACCGAAGAGATCGCCGCTTTTAGTTCCATTTCCAAAAATAAAATGTTCTTCTTTTTTATGAAACAGTACCTATTATAATAAGTCGAGTTTTTATTAATAATTATTCTACATAAGAATAAAGACTTTTTCACTCTTGCTCAAAAAGGCCGTCATTGTAGAGTTAGGGGCTAAAATAACCCATGGTAACGAGGTAGTTTTACCCCCGAGCTTTAGCGAGGGAGTAAATAGAAACCGAGTTATAATGGGTTTTAGCGCCGTGTGTTACACTCTACTTTTCACTACGATTGCGAGAACTTGACAGATTGTAGTAGCTTGATGTGCTGGCGTCTGTACATTTAAATAAAATAAACAATTTAATTTGTACAATTCTGGATATTTAACGAGATGTTTTTTTCCGGCAACTTCATTTCAGTAGGTACTCTGTGAAGATGTTCTCACTAGATGATGACAATTTCACTGTTGTAAATTATATTACGATCACCAATTCAATTCGTAATTAGAGAAAAATTCTAAAGATTTCGCGCCAATGCCTTTTTTATTTCTTCTGTAGCCGCAACGCAATGCACGCATTCTACCGAAGAGATAGCCGCATTTAGTTCCATTTTCAAAAATAAATGTTGTTTTTTTTTAAGTCGAGTCCATAATCATGATTATTATACATAAGAATAAAGACTTCTTCGTTTTTGAAGGCTCGTTGGAACAGACAAAAATTTAAAAGAAATTACTTTTCCCCTAGAGCAAGAAATGCTATTTTTTCCCCGCTCTGGTACTCTACAATGACGGCCTTTTTGAGCAAGAGGAGTGAAAAAACTTTTTCACATGGCTTTTTCACATTTTTTCTTTTGCAATTTTCGTTGTTATTAAATATTCTTTCAGACATAAAATAATCATCTTCCTATCATTAGTTCAAGATACATTTCTTATCGAAAAGAAGGAATTTACGTTCGAGTGATATAGAGTCGAAATTTTCGAGTCAACTTTGTGTGTGATATTGTGCAAGCCTACATTCCGCTTAGGTTTTTAAAATTATTTAGGAACCAGGTAGTATAAAAAAATAAACATTGAAGTGATTTCGACTGTATCAATCTTTATATTTAAAAAGTCCCCCCCAAATGTAACTGATAGGTACCTATTAGGTTCCTACGTAAGAAGGATGTTGGCAATTTCGGGATATTGTGCTTGAGTATAAAAAGTATGAATCTTAGCAAGTCTGACTGAAACTGAAGGGTCAATGGCCAATGATAATTTCAATTTATTCTCGTCAACAAGTGTAGGCTGTAAACTACTTAAAACCTACTTACTGACCACTTGTACAAATGAGAGATTTAATGTACTGTAAAACGTGGAGCGATTGGAGTGAATCTTTTATTTTATCCCTTTTGACGTTTGTATCAGTCCTTGCAAATTCAGCCTCATTTCCAAAACACATGAATCAACGAAACAGCTGTAGTTGAGAACGGGAAACGAACCTGCTACCTGAAACGCATCCTGCCAATCGGGAACCTCTGCGCCAAATTGTACCATCCATCGGCGGCGTCAAATGCTGCCAATAGACATTTCCAAGGGTCTCTCAGGATAAGTAGATCATGCAGGACGTTATTATAATCTAAGTGATTACGACGATAGTCTTAGTTAAAATGTTGATAGTACAAAGTAAAAGGTGATAATAAAGTAGTTAAATGTATAAAGAAATAAACAGAAGACTTATTTAATTCGATCCAGCCTGTCCATTGCTGCCCTCCCCCTGGGACGCCCTAAGCTAAGCCGAGGTCCGTACCCCACCGGAGGTGCCCTTAGCGTGTAATTGCTTTGCTGGAGGCCTTAATTTATTGAGGTACCCACAGGCAAGCCCGGTTAAGCAGCCGACAACCTCCTAGGCACATCAAAGGCACTTTTGAATGTCATTTACAAAAAATAGAACTGATTCTAGTCGCCCCTTCCAAAAGGTAGTTTTCGTATGGAGAAGAATGGGCAAGAAACTCCACCGTTACTCTCTGAAAGATGTTACACATAAAAAAAACAGTATTAGACATTACAGTATTTTGTGCATAATGCTCAGCGTATTTAAGAATGCTGAATGAATGAATGTTTATTTGCTAAAAATAGTGCTTTACATTTCCTTAAAGTCTACATTATTAGCTAGGTTTATATTCTTTAGTGACATAAGACGCAAAGGAAGTAAGTACATTGCTTATGAACTCCACACTAGGACGTGCCTGTCTCGTGGAGTCCTTGGGTGGTATTGCCATATGAAAATGCGTATTACATATTTAATTATTGCTACAAATTCAGAAGCACATAAAAAAGTGTTATTAGTAATTAGTGATCAAAACATTGTTTAAACTAAGAACAGTTAAATACAAAAATAAAATAAAATAAAATTAAACAATTAAAACAGTAATATAGATGGATAAGAGAATATTTTGAGCGAAATGTGCACAATGTGTGTGTGTGTGTGAGGGGGTGTGTGTGAGGGGGTGCGAGTGTGAGTGTATGTGTTGGTGTGTTACGTAATTAACTTTAAGAGAGATTCGGATTCATTGTAGCTAACACTTGCTTGCAGGCAGAATTGTTTCACTTTAGACTTTTTAAGACCTTTCCGTTTATAGGCTAAGCTTTTGGATGTAACTACCTTCTTGTCTGTAGCGTCCATCAGTTCCTGTAACGTGCAGCTGACATAATGACAGGACACGCAGGACACGACATTAAGTGTCCAATCATTTGTGGAACAGCACCATATTTACACTCCAAGACGGAGTCGTCTATGAATCTCCACCTGAACAGATTTTCCTTGCTTCGGCGAATCTGGGTCCGGAGTCTGTTTAAAGACTTCCAGTACCTTAATTGCGTAAAAACAATCACAATTTGTTTCGATTTCAAACAGATTGCTAATCCATTGCTTCATAAGTTGGAAAAAAAATCTGCTCAACAACGTAAATAACGCAATGAATGTTGTTGAACTGTCAAAATGAAACAAATTAGGCATAATTCTTCACGAAATTAAGTTACGCAATTAGGGTACAGGTTACCCCAAGGCAACTCATGTCTAGGTGAGAGATCTTCAGTAGGTGGATGGAACGAATGGTTTGGGGAAGGAGCACTCTGTACCTAACAGTTCTACATGTACCTAACATGCCTAATTTAACTTTTATCCTATGTCTGGTTAATATCCTCTATACATACAGCCCTAATTGGTTAGTTGGAACTTTCACGGAAGTAACGTAAAAGTACTTTGCGTACTTTATTTCTGTATTTCTATGACGTGAAAGTCTACTTTACTCTGTTTCCGATATTAGTAAAGTTTGTCTAGTAACCCTTCAGCGTTTGTTTTTGATTTCCAACGGGATTAGGAAAGAGTTATGGATACTTTATCGATACAATCTTATCGATAGTTTGACGCATGAATTATATATCGTTTTCTTTTCTGTTATTTATATTAACATTAATTTATTCTGCCTAAGGGTGTGTAGCGGGTACACCGCCACATACAAACTACGCATCATAGACATGACGTCACACAAATCCTGCATCGCACAATTAGAGTTTACCGAGCGATCTACATAGATACAAGATTTCAACTTCAAACCGATGGGCAGTTGCCCACCAGACACAACACCTGTCTGGTCGAGGATCCTCCCTTTTCTATGATGGATGAGTGAACTTTACACCCTGTTCCTCATACCCCTAAAGGTGTATAAGCAATATCGTTTACGAGATAATTTTAATTAAAATACTTGGTTACTTCAATAAAATGAAATAATGTCACGTAAGTATTAGAGATTACAAAAGCCCTTTTGTTAGTTTCAAAGTAGATTACTTACTACGTAGTGCTACTAATAATATAAGTAAGTAGGTAATCAAACTAAGCACATTATGGGTTAGTACAGTCACGAGTACTAATATGTAAAATACACTTGGCAACTTTCAAAAGTGATTTTCTACTACTGTGTTGATTGTAATTTTATGTTGTTACGAACATAGTATTTTTAACCCACACTACCATGAAATAGGCCTTATCTCAAAGTCGGAGTCAATTTTGGAAAGTGGATACAATTACATAGGTATATTATTAGCGCTCGTCACTAAACATACTTAGCACCGTTTTCATACTTGGTAGAACTGAAGTATTTTCATAAGCCATTTTTCATAAGCTAAAATGAAAAATATTAAAAACCGGCTAGCTCCTAAACCATACATAATCGCTGAACATACATGGGGGTGTTTCGGGAAGCCCTTGGGAGACGCTTCTAAAATTTTGCTTTGGACCTCGTTTCACGGCCACTCTGTATTTACATCTATAGGGTACCTACATTTGAACAAAACAGTCCTTTGTTAGCATTTAGCAGTAATTTTAAGTATAAATATACTGTAATCTTATTTCGAACACTATTGGGGTTTTAAAGAAACCCAATACAAACGCTGGACAGAGAATTAGGTACCTACTTACATCATAAAAGAACAAAGGTGACTGCGACCGCATGTTTCAATATAATGTAACAGATATTTAACGTATCGTGTAACTGATACTGTGCCATAATTATGATTAATAGGTAAACTCGGTCATTTGTAAGGGCGCGTATGTCCTTGTTTATGTTTTTAACGTAGGTAATTTTGTGTTAATTCTTGATAAGTTTTCTATTAAAATCTGCCTGCATTTATTTGGTTTAAGCAAGTTTTTATTTATCTAGATACTAGGTATATCTAACGATCAGTAGATAATTGTTTGATTTAATCAATATTTTGCAATATGTGTCACTGCGACAGAAGAAGGTATATTTTACAACCTTCTTTCTCATTTTGAAAAAAGAACGCATCATGATTCACGACCGCAGCTTGGTATTTTATCGATAAAAGTTCACATCACTAGGAAAACTTTTAAAAGTTTATAGTAAGTTTGTGTACATAAAGTTCAAGTCAAAACTCCAGGCGTGAACAGAGATGGTATAGTAAACAATTCTTTCTCTGGCTGATGCCGAGTTATTTTTAGGTCAATAGCTTTTGAATTCGCTCATCGGGCGTAGTTGGACCAATGAAAATGTACGGCGGTATGCGTGAGCGCAACAAGAACGCCAGTAATTGATTTCTCATTCGATTAGGCACGGATCTAATTGGGTTTTAGTGTTTGTTTAGTTTGTTTGCGAAGACATCGAAGATTGGATGTGTAAATTACGTTTAATTCCCGTTTGATTTCTGCCAGCATTTAAGTTTTTACATTAAGAATGTAGTGTCGTCTGTGTATCTATAATAGTCAGTCTGATGGAGATTGCTCTTATTAGTTCTCCAGATAACTGTGATAATTTAGTTGGCTCTGAGGTAAGCTCATTTCTGTCTACCACAAGCTCATAAAGCAGTATTATTTTAATATTACTTCAGTGTGGGAAAGAGATGAAGCTCTACAGGACGTATAGCTCCTAGCTGTAGTGTTCGGCCATTTTTATTTACTGGCCATAGAGAGTGCATAAGGTAGTTTTATAGTGTTTTTACCATAGATATAAGAAAGAAGGAGATATGCCCGGTAGTTGAAAATGTATCGAAACCCAATGTCTCCACTTTGTCCCCACTACCTCGCCACTAGTCGCCACAACTACACATGCAGAAATAGATATGAGGCTGCGCTCACTCTTGCAATTCATAAATCAAAACGTACTACACAATCAATTATAAACCTTATCCCATCAAACACAGCGTGCATTTACCATGCACCGTACAACTCACTCACACGAAAACATCATTTCTATCGTTGTGCTGTACAGAAACAATTTATTTTACATATACGCTAGTGATTGACCAAATCGGAAAGGTATCGATTCTTCCATTTAATATTATCGACAGTGAAGTATCAATATCTAATAACTAACATTTTGGCGGTTTTCACTTACTAATTATTAGGGCTTATTTTAATTTTTTGAATTGTTCTTTGTTTTATCTTTTTATTACGGACGCTTCTAACGTGCACGTCTTTCTACATTGTTCTCACATGTATAATTTCAACATGAATGATGTAACCAATATTTTGTAACAATTTTTTATTTAAAAGAGTGTCCGCGGAGTTTCTTGCCCGTTCTTCTCCATAGGTACCTACTACGCTTTGAAATGGGCAACTAGCTTCATACCTATTTCTGACTGACCGATTCCTTGACAATTCAAAAGTGCCTGTAAATGGTTTAATTGAAATAAATGCTTTGAGTTTGAGTTTAATGTTTACTTCAAATGATCAAAAACTATGGAAATTAAACGTTTTTTTCTCCTCCTGTGAAACCATGTTTTTGTAGTTATTAGATATTGATACTTCACCGTCGTTATACTTTAAAAAATTTGGTGTCCTGAAAATAAAATAAATAAAAACGATAAGTCCAGAAAATATGATAATAAAAATAAATAATAAGCAAAAAATTCAAACAATAAAAAAAAACCAGTTACGTTGGTTTAACCTGTCATAGTTTATTGAAACAGTAGGTATTGTTGAACCCTGCTATGATGTTTACTCCCTGTCCTGTAAAGTGGAGGTATTTGTGCAGCACTTGACGCTTTAATATTACTGGAGTGGCATTTTTTGTCAAATAGTGTAATCAATAGTGTAGTGTAGTGTAGTGTAGTGTAATAGTGTGTCAATAGGCTCGCCCCCTCTTACATGGGACTTAAACATAACTGGCGAAATGTGGGTGTACCAGCTACAGGGACACCTCTGCCCAACCCTTCGGGGAAACAAGGCGTGATGTTATGTTATGTGTTAGTGTAATCTTAAATTAATATATTTTTCCATGACTGCTTTAATTAGAAATATTATGTGATTATTCATCGGAGACTGCTCAAATTGGTGAAACTTAATATTATCAAAGAGATCTAATCCTATAATTCAAACCCAAAACACTCCACCTAAAATTTTATTAACTTACTTTACGACAAAATAAGTAAAACACATTATTTCACATCGATTTTCCACCCGGGTAAAACAGTTGACAAATTGAAGAATAAAGTATAATAGCAATAAATTCATTCGCCAAACGACATTGTTGTCGATAGCCTACGTTAGTGGATCTGCACAACTACATCACTAGCTCGTCGCCAGACACAGCGGCCGTACTGCGCGATGCATCCGCAGTCCACAGTTTCGTTTTGTGATTTTTACATTGCTTGTTGAGTCACTGAGCGACATATTTAGGTAGTGGTTAACGAGCAATGTATGTAGTGCAAAAATAGTACAGTCGCTGTGATATTTGGAAACAAAAATAACGTAGTAAAAGCAAGAATTATCTTACGATTTGTTGTTTTTCATTATTTTAAAGACAAATATAGTAAAATACTTGTACTTACATAGGGTAAGTGATTCCATGATTCACAAAGTTTTTGTTTTGACTTCGGTTTTTACAAGAAACCACTGAACAACACGGCATTCTTATAAATTGTCCCGATCACGGCCGAAAGCACACTAGTTCGCGGAGACGGCCATTTTCGTATGCAATGAGCACTTTGATCATTACGCGCGGACACAGACACGCCCCCATGCCACTTCTCCTGTTTTTTATATTTCTATGGTTTTTACAGTGTACAGTGGGGGACTAGACTTTAGCTGGTTTAGGAAAGTAAATAATAAGCTGACGAAGTTTGTTTGTAATATTTTTAAATTGACAATGAAATGTAGATTATTTTGATCGTATAAGATATAGTAGATGGAAAGCAAAACATGGAAAAAAATCTTTCACCGAATGAAAACATAGACGCTATTATTTATCGCAAAATTGTGCATCTGTAGATTTTCACGTACTGTAGATAAACTGATATCTACACAAGATTATGAATGATACATCTCAATGTTATGTATGTAGATGTACCTACTACAATAACAGTTGTTTTGCTGAGTGAACGAAAAAAGAAAACATCAAAGAAGTCTATGTGAGAAGGAATTTACACAGAAGCAGTAGTTCAGTTTTGGTTGAAGTAATCGCAAATGGATGGTGCATCTCAAAAACGTCAAAGATTTAAGGTAAGACCTACAATACCTACTGTATACATATTAGAGCAGGATTTTAATGACAACGGTAGACTCAATTTAAGAACCACCATCTTGTACGAAAAGGCTGTGATGAGAATCGTCAGGTTTCTATAAAAACAAGCAAAAAGTATAAATTAGCACTTAATTGTGATTTCACACCTTGGTAGGTATTTCTGTGAGTCATTGATTAGTAGCGCTATTTTAGAGTTAATATGGAATCCTCATTTTTGTTTACGGAATGAAGGTCAAAGAAAAGATGGATGGACTGTGAGGAATGATATGAAAGGGAAGGGAGTGAATGATAGCGTGACGGTTGACAGGGGAGAGTGGAAGAAGAAAAAGGATGCGCCAACCCCACGTAATTTGGGGCGAGGGTAGGAAAATGATGATGATGATGATTTTTGTTTCCAATCCAAGGGAAATTACTGAAATAATATGATTTAAATTGTAATGATTCACAGTAAAAAGCATGATAGCTTTGCTAGGTAAGGTACTGTACAGAATGGTACTTGACGCCTGTTTGTTTGATTGATACAGTTTATTGAGTACCTACCATTGAATTACGACCTCCACGTGTGTGATTAGAAGCAGTACAGCGCTATTGTCGGTGAGTGTTGAGTCTTCAGTAATCTGTACCTAGGTACTATTGTCCTCATCATCGCGCACGGGTAGGGTCATAAATTAATCAGGTTCAAAAGTTCCATTATGCTATAGGCATTTTTTTTTATAAACCTTAGTTTTTAGGTAAATGGGTTATAAGCATAATACACTAGCAGCGCCCCGCGGTTTTACCCGCATAAGTCTCGATCCCGTAGGAATATTGGGATAAAAATTATCCTATGTGTTAATCCAAGTTATAAACTATCTGTGTGCCAAATTTTATCTAAATCCATTTAGTAGTTTTTGTGTGAAAGAGTAACAAACATCCATCCATCCATCCTCACAAACTTTCGCGTTTATAATATTTTATTATGATTATAATATTAGTAGGATTATAATACTTAGTGGGAAGTGCTGGAAAAATAAGAGATCCATTTAATTAAAAAATGTCGTCAAATATTGTTGAAAATAAGATCGAAGGAGTTTCTTTACCCACTGCTACTTTTATTCCTTCTTTTTTCAGCATTTCAATTACCCCTAAGACGACCCACTGACCCTAAAATCTGCCCCTTATTGTGAAAGTAAACCTGAAACTTGTTTAGTGTGGAATTCGCCATTTCTATTAAAATTTGTTCACAACTTCCTGAAAGCATATTATTTCAGTGCTAGGATCAAGGAGGAATTGTCTCTCTTTTGCATGACGCGTGCGCCAGCGTCACTCGCCGGCTGGGCGGTGCGGCCGCCCACTGAAAACGTTCGAGCGCCAGTCTCGACGTCCACTCCGCGCGGTCCGCCTGTCGTTTCCCGCGACGGCAAACAAAACCCCCTATTTATAAGTATAACCAAAACCAAACTTCCCACGTGATACGAAAACCGCGCCATTTTTGTTTTTAATTTTTTTTATTTAATTTTCGAACGGGAAACGACGTAATGCGATTCGATTCGTTGATTCGATGTTCTCAATTTAAATTGTAGTGTTTCAGACTAACGGGGTGTCAAATGTTTTAGTGCATTTTTGAGGATATTTTTGTGGATTCTTTTTAGAAGGTATTTTGGTTTATTTTCTTTTTTATGTCTACTTATAAGTTAAGTAGGTATGGATATGGAGCACAAAGTATCGTGTTAAAACCTGTAATATTTTTTTATTCACTGATCAGTTATTCATAAAGCAGTAGTCAAGTATGATTAGCGATGATTATTAAGTAATAGTTCATAAATTTTTCATTAGATTCGAAGAACTGAGTGGAACAGCTCTTGCACATGACATGTATGTAGATAATATGATTAGATCAACGTCTCACTGGGCAAAGACCTCGTATAAATCAACAGAGATGAGATATCTAATATTGCTGTTAGTTGTTGATTTAAAAAATCATTCAACGGTAAACCCATTAGACCGGCAACTTGATTGTTGATGCAATAAATAATTTTAATTATCCTAGACATGAGTAGGTCGACTCAGGACTAGGACTAGAGGACTAGATTTAGGTAAAGACTAGAGTAAGTGTAATGAATTTAAGTAACTGATAAGTTACCTAAGTAAATAAGCTTAAAATCCGTCACAGACGTAGCTATAATATATATTAAAATATACATTTTTTTTGCGTAAGTTTTGGTGACATACTGGAAATATATATAATAGCTCCGTCTGAGATCGTTCGAAGATTACTATAGAAAATGTATCGTAATATGTCTTGCAATAATAATGATATATTATTGCTACGTCTGTGGTGGGCTTGAACTGTCTCAAGTGGATGTTTTTAGTCGAAGTTTGTAGGAAAAGTAGTTCTAGATTCAATGAAAAACCTATTGGGTGATCGCGTGACGTATTATTACATTTATAACCCTGGGGTAACGACCCCACCCGAACTTTTATTTGGTCGCCCTAGCGTTTCAATAATTTACAATGTCAACATGCTGACGTGTTTCTTTTCACGGTTATAATCGATATTATTATCGTTAAAGGGAATAGAAATAACCTTTATTTTGGGCTTTTTCAGCTGATAATAGCTTATTATTCCATTAACGTAACTAAATAATGTCTTTGTCATTATTTAAACACTCGTTGATTAATTGGTCGCAGGTACTAGGCCTTGGGTTCGATTCCCGGGTCGAACAAAGCGGTATTGGGTTTTTCCAACAGGAATTTCTCAGTAGCAGCCCGGAGTCTGGATTTGTGCCCGGTTGATGGCAATAGGCTTGCCCCCTATTACATGGGACTTAAACATAACTGGCGTGATGTGATGTTATGTTTGAACAATTATCGGTCGAACCCAATAACCTATTTTTAGTAAAAGACAGCCCGCTATTGATGGTAGACAGTATGATTCTATCTGTCATTGAATGTCGTCCCACAATTCCGTAAGGTCCTTATTCTCTGACAGATTATTGGGACGTTAAAACCATAGATAGATATTTTTTTCTATCTCCAGTATGCCAAAACTGGTGATAGATAAGTAATTGGGTTCGGCTGTAAGGCGGTTTTAAAGGGTGATAAATGCCGAATCCAATACTTAAGTTATCAACATCCACCTGCTCTAAATAGTTTAGGATATCACAACACCAAAATAAATTCTTTGATATTTTCAAGCATTTTTCATATTAATTTAACACTTTTCTTGTCACATGCTACTTTAATTAAATACTTTCATTCTTCAAAACTTTTAGTTGAGACGTCAAGATTTCTTTTGTTTTCTTATCTAAATATACACAAATCAGCTGTCTACGAAAATGAGATGTGACATCGGCTTGAGTCACTGAAATTGAACAAAACCATGTGTTGTGAGTCTCTTTTAGTGTGTGTGGGTGAGACACAACATTGGCGTAAGTTTAAACAAGGAAAATGGTGTCTACAAAACGACATAAATATTAAAAAAATTGTATCGCAAAAACTCGAAAATGGCTCAATCGATTTGTTTTTGTTTCTTTCACCTCATTACTGGGGGGGAGGGGGGGTTTAAGAAAAAAGAAAATTAGGAAAAACCTAAAGGAACAGCCGAAAAATCGAAAAAATCGAAATCTTGTCTCATGTGGTGCGAAGTTCACCGGGTCATAGAGTAGGTACCTACTTAATATATACCTAATATAATGAATATAAATTCTTTGATTTAATTAACATAATACTTACATTGTCTAGGTACATATATTATTATCTCAAGAGCGTTTACTCTGAAAGTGGGCAACAACGCAAATAGATATCAAATATTTCGCAGTTTTGATTAATTTGGCAATATTACTGTATGGAAATAAGAAATGTGGCTAACTACTGAACTATATTAATAATAAATTGCAATTATAACACTGAATTTGAATTTCGTTTAAGAAGTAAAAAAGGCATTTGGAAAGTTTCCAAATATTTTTTTTTACATCTAAAATTAAATATTGGTTGTTACGAAATTAATTATCGCATTTCATAATCAATATTATAGTTCCCTAGTTAGCCACATTTCTTAATTTCATACAGTAATATTGCCAATTTAATCAAAACAGGTAAATATTGGACAGCTATTTACGACGTTGCCAACTTTCAGGATAAGCCCTCTTAATTAAATAAAGCCCGAAAGCTGCAAAGTTTTCAGCCAGCATGGTCACCCGCTTTCTACGTGTCCATAATAACAAGAGGATTTGTAGTTGCACTAGAGTCCTACTATTCGTGCCTGTTAAACTAATCAAATGCGATGATCTATCCATTATCCAATACATCTGCCAAACGTCATATCCCTGTTTGAGCACACGAAACCGCCGAAATCATGCAACATGTAGGGTTGATCCCGGATTTCATTGCGTCACGTAGGCGTAATCTATTAACTATTTGGTCGTTGCAAAAAATTCAGACGAAAGTGTAAACCCTGTTTAAGTAAATTTTTACGCAATCACTTTTAAAAGGGAATTAGTAACGCATTCATCTGTATTTAGAAGGCTTCAACTTTATGTCTCACCTCTTTTCCAACAATGATTGTTTGTGTAACATTATTAAATTAAAATTGAAAAATCATCGACAAAAATTTATAACCTCAATTGTCGAATGCAAAACATCTATATGGTGATTTAAAATTAGAATTTTGGTGTTCGAAGTCAAATATTCAAAACAAAGCACTCAATTTATGGCACTACGAATTAGCTTCCAGAGGTATGTTTTGTCAACGGCAGAGATGTCAGCACAATTGAAGGGGTCTGATAGGGCCGATGCCTGCCGGGGCTTCGGGTTTGTCCGAAAGGGTTACCGTAGCCCCTGGCAACATGGCAACTGAAGGAACATGGGTGGGTATTAGTCAGTGAGTCTGACAAGCCCTCCCGCTCCACCCAGAGCGGGAGAAGGTATTTGATAGATTCCCACCCAAAAAAAAAGTTATGTTTTCTGATCCATTTGTTTACATTTCATTAGATATTTTTTGAACAAACTATACTTAGGTTTAGGTACATACGTTTCGGAACAAAGTCGACTCCACGAGCGTGTCTTCTGCGTGGGCTGGAGGCCTTGATGGTTCATGGTAGTCCAGTATCAAGGCAAGAAAAGTATTACTGCATGCATCGATATGCATGCAGTAATACTTTTCTTGCCTTGTAGAGGCGTTTTCTCACTAACTAAACGATTTTAGTTAGTGAGAAAACGCCTCTACAAACACAATGGCCATCACTTGTCCATGCTGATTCGTATTTCTGAAGAGAAAATTACGGTCAACCGGTGCTATAATCCGTACTTAATATTATATAGGTACGCAAAAGTAACTGTCTACCTGTCGGTCTGTTAACTTTACACGTCTTAACGGCTGAACGGGTCTGAAGAAATTTGGCGTACAGATAGACCATGTGTACCCTAATTGCGTAACTTATTTTCGTAAACGATTATGACAAATTTGTTTCATTTTGACAGTTCAACAACATTCATTGCGTTATTTACGTTGTTGAGCAGATTTTGTTTTCCAACTTATGAAGCAATGGATTAGCAATTTGTTTCAAATCGAAACAAATTGTGATTGATCCTGTTTTGCGCAATTAGACATACGATACATTGTATCTTTTTTTTTTTTTTTGGTTGGGAAATTTCCAAATAACTTCTCTCGCTCTGGGTGGAGCGGGAGGGCGTGTCAGACTCTTACTGACTAAAACCCACCCGTGTTCCTTCAGTTGCCATGTTGCCGGGGGCCTCGGTTACCCTTTAGGACTAACCCGCAGCCCCGGCAGATACTTTGTATCCCGGTACTACGTTCCCTTGGGATAATTTCCAACCTCCACGCGAACAAAGCCGCGGACACAAGCTACTAACTCATATTACTTAGCTCTCGTGTTGACAGTATCGTGATAATTTCGCACGACTTGATGTCAATATTTTTTTGGTGACATCAGTGCATAAGTAATACATATACAGATAATTAATTGATTCAGGCGAACTCGAACACGGCGTGTTGCCACACCAAGCGCTTGGTGTGGCAACACGCCGTGTTCGAGTTCGCAACAAGTCCATCGTCATCCTGAGGATGCCTCGTTGAGAGGTGAAACACGTGTCGATTTCTTTCAGGAGTTTTTTATGGCTCTTTAGAAATAGCTAAGCGGAACAAGTTACTAAATATATCCACGTCTATTGTACATATACAGATTTCATGTTAGATACCTGAATATCCGCGAAATTTCGCATTGTTGCATGACTTTATAATTAGTCGAGATTTTTTAATTCATATTCTTTATGGCACCTCTTTAGGTCATGAGTACTCATGAGCTATCCGAATATTAAAAAATATTTGACTTAGGTCTTAAGGGGCAGGCGTGAAAATTGATTCGCTGTTACAATGTAGGTATACCTAGTAGATATGTAGTTGACTGAGTCCATATTAAGGCTAAAAGAAGCATTACATGTCACTGGTAGTTTAACATACAGGGTGGCAGGGACATCGACGCGAAAGCTGTTACCATGGATTCAGGACATGATTCTGAACCCCTGCGTTGAAATTTTTCGTCGGTTATTTAACAAAAATCAGCTGTTTCATAGAAAAGTGCAATACCTACGCGGTCAAAATGTATGGAAGAGCTGATTTAAAAAAAAAATAACCGACGGAAAATTTCAACGCAGGTGGTTCAGAATCATGTAGGTAGGTACTGAATCTATGGTAAACAGTTTTCGCGTCGATGTCCCTGACACCCTGTATGTTTTTAAGATTTAAGAGTTTGCTAATTAGAAGATAGGTTCTAGGTACAGTTAACAGTGCACTTCATACATCAGCCAAGATGTTTCCGAAAACACCAATGATGTTATGTAGTTTCTATCGCAATCCGACGGATATTAAGGATATTAGCAATATCCTGCACGCAACTCTGGTGAAACAATTTCTATGAAAACTTCACGGAAATTATTCTACTGGTGGTGTCGCGTCGCGCCTGTCTGCGGGAGCCTTTACCCCGCTGGATTTATGAAATATGTAGCTAATGTAAATGAAATTTTCGTAATGGCAATCAAAACTCGAAGAGAAATTGCGTTCGTATTCTTGCCAAGTGCATTTCAATTAAAATGACGAAATTATTTCGAAAAACAAAATTTTATTCTGAAAGTCCTGGAACCTTACCTAACAAAGTTGTCTGCACGAAGGTATGATATTGTTTAAGGTTGATTTTTATTGTAACATAAATTTCACAGGAAATAGCGTACTTCCTAAATGACTAAAGGCGACGTAATTAGATCAGGTATCGGTATTAATTATCTATATTAGACCAGTTGTAGAGGTGCGCCGGCAACCTGGCTCAGACCGGAACCTATTTCAGTCCGGATTCAAGCTTAACGCTGGTCATTGACTTTATAAGTGAAGTATTTTTTTAGAAAAAGCTGTAGGTTATGGATCCCCCAGTTGTTAGTACTTAGTTAGAGTCATCCGGAATTATGAGTAAATCTATACATCTTCTATACATACAAATAAATGAAATTGAAGTGTCTGTTTGTAATGTCAAAATAACAGCATTATTAAATGCTTATGAAAGTATACACGGTATAGATACTAGACACACAAAAAAAAATGCACAATGGTACAGAAAAAAAATTTTTTTCTTGTCATAAGTACTTACAACAAAAAACATTTTTTTTCTGTCTGTCTGTTTGTTCCGGCTAATCTCCGAAACGGCTGGACCGATGACGGGTCTTTCACTGGCAGATAGCTGATGTTATAAGGAGCTACTTTTATTTTAGAAAAATAATAAATTAAGGATATTAACTAAGGATATTGCTAATTCATTATTTTACATGTTCGAAAAATTTGTCTCCTCAATAACGTAAATAACACAATGAATGTTGTTGAAATGTTCAAATTGAACAGATTGCGATTGATCGTGTGTTACGCAAGGCTGCAGGACAAAGGCCTCTGTTCTAGCAATTTGCAAAATTATTTAGTTAAAAAAAATTAGGTACAGTTTTTTATCCTTCCAACGAAATCTTGATTAGGGTATAACTAATTTGAAATCCCAGGAACTAAATTGTAGAAATTAGTGTTACTATACAAATGATATGACTCTGTCCATCTGATTTAGTATAGTGATTCATTGCACAAGTTCGTGTGCAATAAACACATTCACCTATGTGCCTACTCTATTACATTGAATATGCTCAAAATGCAAATAAATGTCGGAAAGAGAACGAAACACATTTTTAGTTGTTGCAAATGCAACTTGCAGCGAAATTAATTTAAACATGAACACGAAAGCCTTGCCTGTTTGGGTACATAATGTTAACTACTTGACACACAAAAAAAAAAACTTAAGGAAAATCTTTGAAGCTTTTAAAAACATTCAGCAAGTTTTAAACTTTATGATAAGTGGCATAGTTATTTCACCAGAGCTCTCGGAAACTGTAAATGGTAAAGTAAATAAAAAATACATTTGAGACTTTGAGAGCAGTTTGCGTAGGTTGCTACTTAGGATCCTCCTACAAGTTTAGGTACCTACCTAAATAGAGTTTTCCAGCCAAACAAGTACATTTTGCCAATAAGCTTTTCATTTATTAAATGACGTGAGAATAGCACTACGAAAAGACGTGGCTGATCAACAATCCCGAGAAATTCACAATGCTTCTCCCAATACAAGGGATTCCCGCGTCCACACAAAAAAAATCCAATTATGAAGTACCACCTACCTATCCAGATTTTATTACCTATAGTAAAATACGCGCCAACAGAAGACCAATATCCGGATCTTGATTTACATTCGCAATTTGAAAGTTCCAGCTAACGTACAAGTATTGTAATTTTATGCGGCCAGTTATTAAGTTAAAGAGACAAAATTATGCACGCGAGCAGAATTAACTGGTCAATCCTAAGTATGTTAAGATATTACCGTGATCACGTTCAACACAAGTTGAATTGCAAAGACGTTCTGTTTACGCAGCCACTAACTAGTGTAAAAAGAGAGATCTACAAATCTACAACCTGTATCTTGCTCTCAGTTTGCTATAGAAAGTAAGTATGAAAAATCCGAGTGTTTCTTTCATGATGCATGTGTTAAATCTCAAAAGCAAAGTAAAACGCCAGTTTCACTGTAAATCTTGTTGAAGCAACAAACTGTCTGTACGGAGGCCCAGATTATCCTGGCGGGTGGTGGAAAAGGGAACTAAAATAAATGTACTGATATTGACATTAGGCCTTGGCAAGCAGCGCCACCGTGAACTGCCAAGATAAACTGGGCACGAAGTATGTTTAGTTTCTGTAACGCCCTTGCATCATTGACGCAGAACGCGATTTGGTCTCCAGTCCAGTTTAATGTCAGATGTGAAGCACACTTGGCTCGTCGCCATAAAGTAGGATTTAGCAGAAGCCGAGAGCTTTGAAGGACGATGTTGTATTTCTGAATTAATTTGGGCGATGCGGATAATTTTTTTGGCAAGTGTAAACAAGGATTTATGTGCCGATGATACTGGCTTAGGCTGAATAAAATAACATCGTGGCTTTATTGCCGGAAGCATAATGTTTTAATAAATAAACAAAACCAAATGTTCCACTTTCAAAATGTAAGAATCAGTGTTTATTTTTTTTTAGTTTTGGCCATTTTTGGCACTGGAAAGTACTGGAATGGTTTCGGTCTCTGTAGGTTTTATTGGAAACGTTAAGTACCTATATGTTTAATAACGTTAAGTAGCATATCTACCCACCACATAATATTTTATGAATCATTCAATCAACCGATAATTTAGGTACTTGTCCGAAACCGTTACAAATAACGCCTCCTATAAATCAGTCGGTCCAAAAACGAATAAGGAAAGGTTCAATGACCGCACAAGATTTGCTTCAAGAAAAAACGTAAATATTTATGTTTGCTTTGTCGGTTGCTAGGCAACGGAAGAATGGTCGAAGTTGGAAATGTTACGGGGAAACAGCTTGTTATAAAACTTCCTGGGTTCTTGAGCGAGAAATAAATCTTGGTCAGTTTTATTGTGCTAGTGACAGGCACTTTCACTGATGGATGATTATTTCTGATTTGTATTACTATTCTCGTCTACAGAGAAAGAAATTAGAATGTATCGGCTCTTCTTAATGTAACTACTGTCGATTGTTAGGATACATTGTTGAGTAGTATTAGATCCAACAATAGGATTGTAAGATACGGCTCGGCGTTCGAATAACTGTATCGTGTGAGTGGCGCAAATGTTTTGATAGGAAAACAATGAACTGAGAATTTATGCGCAGTCGGTATTTAGGTACTGGCTAATGTGGAAATCAGAATCTCACCGACCCTGATGATCCCATAACCCTCCTCCAGAAGAGCAATAGGGAAACAAGTACAGTATACAAACACAGACGCCTCCCGTCATTCCGACCTCGCCGCCGAGGTCCTTTGCGATCGCGACCGCGTCCCCGAGTAAATGATACTCGATAACGAGGTGCCAGCAGTTGTTGCAGCTGTGCACGTAGCTTTAAATTCCCCTATTAATAATCATGATCAAAACTTTGATCCAGCCCGTCCCATCTTTGATGTCCTCCCTCCGGTGCCGAAGCCCCCTAAGCCGAAGTTCGTACCCCACAGGAGGTGCCCTTAGCGAGCGTTCACCTAGTTAATAAGTAGTTTAGTTTGTACACTCCTGGCTCGAGGCTTTGAGTTTAGCAGCTTTAGGCACCCACAGGATTGACCGGTTAAATAGTCATGGCCTCAGAGGTCAGCTATGAGACGTGCTAAAGAAAAAAAAAAGTAAATAATAAATAATAACCCCACCGCCGTATCTCTACGTTGACGTCGTGGTGGGGCTTGCGCGCTTCGAACTTTAGGTCTGTGCCAGTAAAGTTTACTTTGCCGGAACAGGTCTGGGATGAGGAGCCAGACCAAGAGAGATACAAAAACCCGCAGGGCAGCATGTTGCAAGCTGTTGGGCAGTAGCGACCCCACGGACCCTATCTCTCGGGAGAAGTCTTGTTCCATGCCTCTGGCTTGCCTTTATTGGCCGGCTGGAGTGAACACTGACAAGGAACGGAGCTCCCACCTCATTCTTGCCTTTATTGGCCGGCTTGAGTGGAGATTCGCAAGAGTAACCGTGCTCGGAGGAAGGAAGTATTCCAGTAAGATGCTAGTAGGGATCTTGACCGTACTTCCAGGATTGTCCTGATAGCCGTGGAATACCTCTCCACTCCTCATAAGCACCTCAGGACATGTGGCCCCTTGTCGCTACGACACTTTGTGCTAGCGACCGTTTTCGGGGGCCCATTATTGAGTATGCAAGTCACCCCCTGCCATTTTATCCGTGTACATATAAAACATTGATAAGGCCGGGTCCATTGTCCGTCTATAGTTCCAGGTCACCAGTCAACTTAAGCCACCCAAACCCATAGTCCGATAGATTTGTTTCCATATTCTGCAATAGTTCTACACCAACCGGGGGTTGTCCTTGGGTGCACTTGCATAGTACATTCAGGGATAATCGTCGGTTGGTGCCTCATTCCATATAAAATTGTCTAAGGGGCCTCTGCGAGTTGGCTTCGGCTCCTCATACGCCTTCCAAAGGGCTCCTACGACCCCAGGGTCCCGAGAAATGTAAAACAACTAAAATAATAATAAATAATTTATTTCCAAAAGTAAATTACGAAGTAGTTATGCGCAGCATTTATACAAATCAGAACATTGACACCTAATTATAGACTGAACTATGTAAGGTTACCTCATCCATCACGTCTAATATCAGGAGAGAAGAGAGAAATATTCAATCCATCCAAAAGTGAAGTCTGTGAAGTACTGGGCTCCCTTCATACTGTATTAACTACTGTATTAATCTAATGCTGCGTCCGCATCTGCGTCTATTTTGACGAAGCTTCGCACAATGATACGATACACGCAGATGTGACCAACCATTATCGGTTATAGTTCGGGCTGCGTAGCACTTATCGCCCTGGTGGCGGTACATAATTAGCGTAGCGCGTGGTCGGACTTAGCGTTGGTCATTTCGACTGTTGTTTCCGGACTGCGTAGACGCTCTGTCGAAATAATGGAGAGCCATCTTGGATTATTGCACTATAATTCGTTAAAATTGTGAAGCTGCTAATGTGACCACCGCATTAGTGCGATAACTTTTTAGCGAAACATACGAAGCTTCGGCACGCATTGCTTTGTCACGCACGATAGACGTAGATGTGGCCCCTGCATTATAGGTACTAACTCTTTCTAGCTGCTTTTGAAAATGTAAATAAATGACTTAAAATCCCACCCAATTGTGCCATACTAAAATACTGTACCTTAGGTACATACATACATAAACTCACGCCTTCTTCCCATGGGGGTAGGCAGAAACTACAGAACGCCACCTGCTACGATCCTAACATACTTCTTTTGCCTCGTTTACGTTCATACATCTGGTCATACACGCACGCCGGTTGCGAGTACTACGCACCTGGCCTTTCTGAAGAACATCACCAATAAGTGACCTTATTGGTGATGTTCTTCAGAAAGGCCCTCCTAGTATGTCCTCCTAGGGCGTCCCCGCCCGGCCTTTCCCTTCACATTAGCCTCATAAATACATTTTGTTAGTCGCCTTTCATTCATCCTCTCAACATGCCCAAACCATCTCAGCATACCCTTTTCAATTTTTGTCACTACATCTTCTTTTAAATCACACCGCTGTCTTATCACAACATTCCTCAGCATACCTTAGGTACTCATTATATAGTAGATGACCACTGTTGCTAATCACCAGAATACACCACAAAAACCGGTGGAATGAACAGTCAAACAAAGTACAGACTGATGATAGCTTCAAAGTCAAAGTCAAATCATTTATTTCAAATAGGCCCGCCCATGTATGGCACTTTTGAACGTCAAAATTTACAAAATAATAAAATTGATTCTAGTCGCCCCTTCCAAAAGGTAGTTTTCGTATGGAGAAGAATGGGCAAGAAACTCTACCGTACTCTTTTAAAATGTTTTACAATTGTTTGTATAGGTACGTAAATTAGTTAAATAATTATATGTGAACACGATGCACCTAGAATAAAATTACTATACCACAATAGGTAAAAAGAATTAAAAATGAAGCAACGACAGATAATTTAATATGTGATAGATACATGGTGCTCACATATTTACAAACATTGTAAAAGTAGACGATTTTCCAAAAAAAAATGTAATTAATAAGTCAGTGTGTGAGGAAGTAATCACAGAATGTAAAATCAATGTCATAAAACACAAAATAATAAATTTTACAATTAAATTAGCAACCAGTTTGATTTTGTCTTGATTCTAAATTGTCCTATGGAGCAGGACCAGCATGTTTCCAAGCACTCTTATCTTGGATATAATCCTCTAATTTGTAATATGCTTAATCTAAAGATGAAGATTTACGATACGAAAGTTCCATTGGAAGAGTTGATTGGTTACGTCTGACCAGGCACAGACAAAGCACGACATATTTCATGCATTGCTTTACAACTTCCTCCTGCAGCTTTGTCATACAAATATAATTATTGTCTAGATATACGATAGAATACGTAACGTTGTCTGTCTGCATTGTGTCTACAGTATTGACAAAGATGTTATTTAAAGAGTTAATAACTTCTAAGAAGACTTGGAGGTTTTGGACACAGAGAACCTCGATTAAAAACTGGATTTGAGTTGTAAATATGAAATCTGTGACATAGAGATTTATAACTGGATAGCATAATAAGCCACTGTTCCCAATGCAGGGACACTGGCCTCCTGTCTTCGAGAGGTAGTGGGCTGCAATCCACCACGCGGGTCAAGTGCGGGTTGGTAGATGTCATATGTCTTCGAATTTTTGGTTCTAGGACATGGCGGTTTCCTCACGATGTTTTCCTTCACCTTTTTGAGAGCAGTGGTGATGAGATTATTTACATAAAGTAAAGCGCCTGCTTGGATTCGAATCCACGACCTGCAACTCGTAAGTCAGGGCCGTTACCACTGGGCCACCACCACTGCTCTCCATAGGATATAACTGGCCATGACTCCATAGGCGACTATTTACAGAATAAACAATTTCATTTCATTTCAACACTTGGACACTTGAGCTTGGATATCCAGTAAATTTACAAAATAATAAAATTGATTCTAGTCGCCCCTTACAAAAGGTAGTTTTCGTATGGAGAAGAATGGGTAAGAAACTCTACCGTTACTCTTTTAAAATGTTTTACAATTGTTTGTATAGGTACGTAAATTAGTTAAATAATTATATGTGAACACGATGCACCTAGAATAAAATTACTATACCACAATAGGTAAAAAGAATTAACAATGAAGCAACGACAGATAATTTAATATGTGATAGAAACATCTTCCGGATCCAAAAACTTATGAGCTAGACTCGAGAGAGAGAGAGAGAGACTAGTTACTCTGGTAAATCATTATATTGAAGCTAGCTAGTCTCTGCCAAGTCTCAATATTATAATTAAGTAACACAGCTATGAGCTTCATCAGGTTATTGTTTATGGGTACTTCATAATTCCTCAGTATGACACAAAACAAACAGTTACATTCGGCTTTTCCAAATTTCGAGATGGACCTGATTATCAAATACCTACTATACCTACGAGTATGTCATTTGCAACTAATTTGTCTGATGTTATTTAAGAAGCTCTACTCAAATTAGCGTCTAGATAGTCTATTTATCCAAATCAGGTCGGGTGTAGGTGTCTGCGGACTGCGGTAGCATGCGTGAAAACTATGGCCTCATTCTAGTTCTACATATTTTAGCAGAGAAGTGTGTACAGAATGTCATGCAGAAATGTGTACAGAGATTCCATGTTCGCAAATATTTGAAAATTTAGAATAAAAATTGGCTAGTTTAACTAAGTACAAAGTAGGTGCTATGATAAGGGATAGAAAAGGAAACGATAGGGATAAAGAATATAAAGAAAACTATAGCATTTGGGACAGAGGACAGAAAATGACAAACGATCTGATTTCTATGATCAGTACTAGCTGCATGTCTGATTCACGAATGAGTGAGTGTTTGCGATATTTTGAGAGAGATGACTATTCCAAATCTTATTAATACTGACGTAATCATCTCAGAAGCTTTTGCGAAATGTATTCACACTGAAAGATTTATGCTTTATTCTAATGGTGTTTTTCAGTCTTCCATCCTCGTCAGCCTCTTATTTCTTATGGGTGCTTCTGCTTCATGTATAACGGTTGCGACAGTTTTTCGCGCAACATTGTGCTCTACGTCATCAATCTATTAGCTTTTCTAGACCGAACGTCATCACATCACAGACAAAATTTAGCATCAGTCACACTAACATTTGTATCTTCTACGTTCATTTCATCTTCTCTCTAATTTCTATCTACCAAACCACAACAGTGAGCACTGTTTAAATTAAACACAATTATAAGCACAATTTCTCGCATTAATTCATGCCCACATGCCGTAACCGTAAACGTGCGAATCTAGTCGCACATCTAAAGATACTAGGTCATCGGGTTCAATTCGCTCTGGTAATTGTAACAATTGCAAGCGTCCTTTGAGCGCGTTTCCTTATTAAATTGGACCTAATTTGCGCTGTTATGCGCCCGCGCCGTGACGCGAGCTCTGAATATATTGCATTGTGATTGTAGAGTTTGTTGACTCGTATCGTAGTACAATATATAAGAGTTGTATATTTTTAAAGCGCTTTATTTTTCGTTGCGAACATGTGCTTGGTTTACAGTTGAAATACCAATAACTTGCTAGCATGCTCAAACCGTGCGTAGTACGTAAATTTTATCTCCGAAAAAAAACTATTTGGAATTAGGAAACATCTATGGAACGCGTCATCAGGATTAATTCCGTGATTAGGGCGGTCAATATGCACCGTGTTTATACCAATTATACCGTTTGCCCGTACGTTATCATTTCATTTGCAACATGTCAACAGTTTAACTCTTGTGTGTTGCGTAAACTAGCTTATACCACTACCTACTGCATTTTAAAGTTTCCTAGAACGGACGACCTCTCACTTCCCGTCAGTGTCGTAAGGTTATATTTATTAGGCTCACCTGCAGCTTCACCGTCATCATCAGTTATCCTTATCACTTTACTATTTGCATAAGTGTCAATTTTGATTTCGATAATTTTTTTCATTCCATTGGTTGACTTATTTAGAACTTTATGGAAAACAAAAGTTATCTATACCTTATTATAAGTCTACCACTTTTCAAGTGAAATGACTTTATTATCATTACTTTCTTGGCTGTCAATTCCGTACATTTCCCATCTCTCTTCCGAAATAGTCCGAGTTTTTCAGTCGCAGTCTCGTCTCGGCAGTCATGGTTGATGTCATCCGCCTGAACGCTTCTGTCTGGCCTCGGATCTTCGTTTTCAAGGGCAGTAGGACTATTTATAATGATGGTGTCAACGTTTCCCAGTATCCCGGCTACCTGTATATTGGTTCGTGCTGTTCACCCATTAGCTAATTGTGTCATAGTGTCGAGTGACAGACTGACCTACTTTAAATTGCCTTACTATTTTTATTTCGCACTTATCACGCGCGCTTTCTGTCAGACAGGCGGGAAGAACATTAATTATTCGTATTAAAATGACGTCATGTTTTTTTTTAAATTTCCGTCATGTTTCGTTCTAATGGACCTGTATATGAACCAAACATTTATCATTACTCATGTTTTAACTTTTCTTTGAAAACGTTCTTTGATGTGAACGTCTATGGCTGTTTCCTTTTATGTAGGCACAATTATATAACATTTTAGCGACTTTTATCCGATGCTGATTTCAGTGCATCAATGTTGATCAATATCAGAGGAGCAAAGAAGCATTACTTATTTAATTGTTAGGGTAGGTACCTAATAATTAATTAAGGGACTAAATTCAGTATTATTCACAGGACGTTTGAAGAATTTAGAATAGGTCTTTTTGTATCAAAGTAATATTAATAGAACTTAGTTTTGTAAAATATTTTACAACCGTGTCTAATTACAAAAACACATGTAACGTTGTTTAAACCCTAAACAAACTCGATTTAACTAATTATGTACTAAACAAAGGCAGAGTTTCATTGTTTACGCAGAGATTACCGGACACGCAAACGTATAATGAGAACATGGTAAAGATTAAAAGACTACTGTATAATTCCTAGCTGGCCATCGTCCCACATAGTTGTTCACGCACTGCCCTACTTCCACGCAGCGTAAAGACTCTTTCACAAAGTAATTCATTTCACTATAGGAACTCGAGCAAATGGTTTAGAATTTAGATTTATGGCCCATTTTTCATTTTTAATTATTGCAGACAATAAGCAGATTCCTAGACCTATTCAGCCGGCCCGCAAAAGGCCAAAACACCGTGAATTACAACTAAATATAGCATCTCACACATGGAAATAATAACGTAACATAAGTTTTCAATAATAACTTCAGCTTGGCACTTTTCCAACTATGTATTTCAATTTAAATGTTTTGCATTTCAGAATTGGAAACACCACCCTGGCATCGGGAAACCGCACGAATCGATACGAAATACGATAACAAAGCGATCCGTACGATTATAGTACGAGGCCAAAGACCGCGGACGGTCGAGACATAGTCCCGAATTGTGATAACGAAGCCGGGGACGTCGACATGGCGTCCACCGACACATCGACCACCAGCAGTCAGATATCCGCCGTAGCAGCTGAGGAACACAAGCGTACCGTCGACGAAGCATTCTTAAACAAGATGAAAGGCCTCGTCGAAAGGTTAAGGCTTGAGAACGCGACCTTGAAGAAGTCGCTCGACATCGAGCGGAGCGAGGTCCGAGCACTTAAGGCCCGCAACGAGAGCACACTCAGAAACTTAAAGACTGAACACAGAAAGAAAGAAGAATTTCTAGAGAAACAGTTAAGAACACCTAGAACAGATAAACCATCAGACAATGTGCAGTTTAATGAAAACAAATTAATCGAATTAAGGAAATTAACGATAGAAATTCAGTCTTTAAAGTCAGCAAATAAGGGTCTTCAAGAAAAACTCAAGGTAAACAATTCAAACTATTCTTTATTATTTCTAATAAATTTGTGAAACAGTATTTCTAAGATAAATACTACGGTGCAGATAAATTCTCCGATAGCCAGCATATAAAACATTTCTTGCAGATTTGTGATGTTCAAAGGTTTCCTCTCTTTATTTTCTATTGAAACGAGCCGACTGCGGTCTACGTTATATTCCTCTGTCTTGCTCCAGTACTGTAGGATACCAGCTTGGAACAGATGATGTAATATGTAGTTTAATCTAGTGAGGTATGGACTTCCATATCGCAGGCCATACACTATAAAACATGGTACAGGACAATCCGGCATAGTGTAAAAAAGCGGTTTTCCATGGTGCATGTTCGCTGGTTTACTACACACGTATTGAGATTCAGATTTTCTTAACAACATTGCGTACTGATACTCTCTTTTATCTAACACTTCCCTAATTTTTTTGTCGCCTATTGGAACAATGCGGTTCTGTACCAACGTATAGTAACTTGAGGAAAGGCTGTTGATAAAAATCGCGGAATCTCGATTATGAACTCCAAGTGTCAAATTGGATGTTGCTAATTTTTGCATCGTTTCAATGTCTGGCTTATATCGCGGATAAGTTATTGCAGAAGTTATAATACCCTAGAAAGAAAACATAGTTTTAAATAAAGGCAGAAGAGAAACTGGTATCGATGAATGAATTAACTGTGCAAGTACTTACATCAATGGCGCAGTCGATGATTAAGGAGTATACAACAATCAGTAAGACAAGGCTTCTAAATACTGGGCCCAGGAAGTTAAAATCCACCGTTTGTCTTATGAAACATTTTATGAGGTCTATCAGAGTAGCTCCAGTGCTCTGTTTGTCATTTATATTCAGGAGATTTATTTCCACTTTTCTTACCCAAATCGTTACTATGATGAAAACGACAAAGGTAAAGAAAAACAGTAAGAGCATTTCCATTGAAATCAAATTAATCGTCGTCTTGAATGTAGATTGGGTATCTGATTTCTTGACAAGGAAACATAATTCATCTTGGTTGAGAGGATACGTAGTATCAATGTATCCGTAGTAACTATTTTTGAGGATTCGTGAATTTAATTCAAGGTCGGTGTAGCCATCTATTAGATCAGCAGTGACTCCTGTCGCTGTCCCGTTGTCTAGTAGATCACCAACCGTGCTTTCGTCTCTAGGAGACAAAGGATAGCAAGTAGCGTTTATGAATTTCATAACAGTTTTAGCGAGGTTCGAATCACAAGTTACTGGTCCTGTCTTATCGGATACATAAACTTTTCTAAAGACACTTAAACGCAGTTTATATCCATACAAGTTATTATATTGCTTAGAGAGCAAGTTACTAACGTCTTTAACATCAGTTATATCTTTGATTTCTTGAAAGAAAGGATTGTAAGCGTACATTCTCAATCGGTCTGTTTTCAAAATTAATACTGAGTTCGTTAAGCTGCTACTCCATAGCAATTGAAAATGGTTATTTAGTTCGTGGTAGAAATAATTGTCCAATTCAACTGGATTCTTAATGACAAAAATAACAGCACTCCTGGGTTTGAAAATACCGGTTTTTTTCAGTGCAGTTATAACAGTCTCACTGACGTCGATGGACAGATCGTTCGATGTTACCAAGTAGGCAGTCTCGCCGTGCCTGTTGAACCGTGGCTTTATAAAACTGTTGTTTGAGTATGGACAACCATTTAAGAGCATAACGTTGTATCCATAGCCGTATTGTTCCGTGTATTTTAAGATTCTGTTCTCAAAGTAAGTAAACTCACAGAATGTGACGGTGAAGTACCACTGGCGGAAGGAGTTGTACATGATGTTCACAACATCGTATGCGTATTCTGCTTTCGCATACGAATCATTGTGATATTTCATCACTTCTTTATAGAGTACGTCAGATTTATCGAAGCAAAGGGATGGATTGCAAAGTAATAAAGTTAAAAATATGACTAACATTTTGAGGATGTTCAGCGTTCGTTGTGGAAGGTGTCTGGACACAAACTGCAAAGTTTAAGGCCATTTCCATATTAACGGGCGTTTTAAATCATTAGCGGGTGAGCCATCATTCTTTGTGTGTTTAAGCATGTCAATTACTGGCTTGGAAAATATTGTCGTTTAATATTGTGTCGCTATTTCGTGTAAGTACTGCTGGGGCTGTTAACGACGCCTGCTCATTACCGAAAGGAATTATGACAAGAAGTGACGAGACTAGACTGTAAGAAAATGTCTAGTCATAATTTTAATTAGTTCAACAACTTTGTTTCTTGAGAAAGTCGTTGATCTTATACAGATAACCGCCTGTTATTCGTTTTACTACAGAAAATGATACTGTACCGGAGAGTTTTCAATTTTTTTGCAAGGTTTTCTGTTCTATCTAAATCCCGCTGTTTGCATTGCTTCATAAATTCGTACGCCACACTGTAATAGACTGGCTGATTGGGATCTCTTATCTAATTGAGTGATGTAACCATTTTGATGCATGTTTGGATTTTTTTTTACATCAATTCATTTCTTCAGCCTTGCCCTTTTAATAGTGATTCCACACAGCTTTGGAATTTTCATAATTTTTACCAAATATCCGATAAGCGTTCACTTTATATACCGATCAAATGTGCAATCATGTGCATCAATTTATTAATTACTTTTATTTCTACTAACATGTCGTCTTGAATTAATCTTGTTCGGATGGGTCTCCTAAACTTCAGGCGACCCCTTTGTCTTTTAGGTCCTAAAGACCCGGCAAAAGACAAAGGTCATAGGTAGTGGCTAAGCTTGAGGGTGTGGCCCATGTCCAGCAATGGTGTTCTGAATGAATGACAAAGATGATGAAAAAAAATAACGATGATAATGATGAGATAATTCTAATTGTAGTAGCTATTAATGATGTGTTGTATGTTCGCAGGTCGCGCAGGCGGCGGAGTGCGCACGTGCGGCCGAGCTGCGCGCACAAGCGGCGAAGCACGGCGCGCTCGAGCAGGCCGCGCGGAGAGACGCACGCGCACAGTGCCATAAACTGGTCAGTATCAACATATCCTTCTTTATACCTCTGCTGGAGATAAGAGCCTGGTAAAAAGGAAGGCCTCACTTCTCCGAGCTCGCAAAATATTTTCCTTTTCCACTCTCCCGTAATCGCTGTTACGATATCATGAATTCCCTTTACCTACATTATTATCATCTCTGATTATCTTTCCTTTGGTTTCTGTCACCCCCATTCATCAAAATTTATCGTTAAAAAGGAAGGTCTCACAATCAGTGAAATTGCAATTTGTCAACCTAGTGATTTGCAGTCCTTCTATTTGGTGAACCGTGGGTAGGATTGTTGGTCTTCGGTCTTCCTACTGTTTTTGGTCTTGAAATTTTTATCAGTAGCTTTAAAACCTATTTTACGGTTCCTATTAGCTATCCGACTAACCCAGTATAACCAGTAGGTTCATTTTCTCGACTGAAACCTTCTTGCCCATCAGAGTCAGTTTTATGTTTATCTCTCAACAACCTTTACATGGCTTTTTTTTTCATGGTATGATAATATTGGTGCCGATTCTCTTGAACACCGAACTAAACTAACTAAACTATCACTAAAATTCCTTACTTTTGGCTATGAGAATCTTAAAGCTATTCTGCAAAAAAAAAAAAAAATATCTCTAGAATTAAAAATAAACACAACTAAAATTGAATTTGACAATCGCGACTCCACGTGGTACTGGTGTGACGGGGTCCGCTAGGGCCAATGCCTGCCGGGGGTTCGAAGGAACACGGGTGGGTTTTAGTCAGTAAGAGTCTGACACGCCCTCCCGCTCCGCCCAGAGCGGGAGAAGTTATTTGATAATTTAACACCAAAAAAAAAAAAAAAACGTGGTACTGGTGCCATACCCCGTGAATTTTTTTAGAGCCGTCGGCGCTCATTTTGAACAAAAAAGTATTACCTACGTGTTGAGTTTATGAGGGTTTCGTGTTACGTAGAGGGGGTCGAAATTTTCATTATTTTTGCGATAGGACCAGGACACACCGTTTTCGAGATATAAGCAAAAGAAAAAAAAGATACAGTACTGTTTTTGCACCTGAAGTCGATGTGTTGGTGTGAATTTTAGTTCATGACAACAAATTTTATACCACACATCGCTATTAAAAATAGTCAGATTTAGTTAGACAGTAAAATTTTTTGGTGAAAAACGTCAAATTCAGAATAGCTAAATTGCCATTTTCACTAAACTAATAAATAACTCAGTGCCACTGTAGTGCTGTCAAACTAAAATATAGTTAGTTATGTTATGTCACTTTAGTCTATTTCAGAATGGGAAATCGTTGTTTGACAGGAATAAACTAAATTTTAGTGATTTTTTGTCTAGTTTAGAGACATTTGTGACAAGAGAATCGGCACCTCATATTATGTTGTTTAGTCTAACTTGTTCGTGCCCGCAAATTGAATTAATTCATCCCGGGTATGACTGCAGACATTCGGTAGTGTAAAGTATCTAGCTTTATGAGCATTTACGTTTATGATCAATACTTAAACATAACGCCTGTATTCCTCGATGGGTTAGCCAGAGGTGTACCCAGGTGTACCTATATTACACCCACATTTCGCCAGTTATGTTCAAGTCACATGTAATAGGGGGCGAACCTATTGCCATCAACCGGTCACAAATCCAAACTCCGGGCTACTACTGAGAAATTCAAGATGGAAAAATTTAGTAACACTTTGCCCGACCCCGGGAATCGAACCCAGGTCCTCGTGCTCACCAGTAGCGCTTGCGACCACTATACCAACGAGGAAGTCGATCAATACCTACGTTATACATGCATTTGAAATGATGGCCCTCGGGTTATGATAACACATTTGTTGATTGGAGTAGGTAATAGCATGGCCATAATTATGTTATTACTTTCAACAGATCGCTCAGTTTGGTTTAAGGCTTGTGCAGACCAGCGCGACACGCGACGCGACACAAAGGCACCGCTCGTCGCGCGACGGGCGGTGCCTTTGTGTCGCGTCGCGTGTCGCGCTGGTCTGCACAAGCCTTTAGATGTTCCTAGGGTAGCTAGTTTAACCTGTATTTCACAATGGGTTTGTCTGTTTCTCAGTTTGCCTACTATAAAATAATGTTGATCCCGTAGACCTCTGAACAGGAATGATGGAAGCCTTTCTTTTGGTTTCCGTTGTATTTGATCTTGTATTACAACCTGGCAGGTTCATTGTAAGCATTCTTCGCAAGGTGTAGTATTATGCAACCAAAACATTTTAATAATACAATAATCTTAACTATTCAGATGAAACCCACAACCGATGCGTTGTTATAATTCTAAAGGATCAAATGACCTTTTATAAAACAGTAGTACAAAGATTATTTTAATCTAACATTTAAATTGAGAAACCAGCAGACAATTTTGAACGTTGTAGCTTACAAATAAAACCTCTTTTTGGATGTGGTTGAATACGGTTAATTCTAGTTCTGTAGGCGTTCGGTTATATCAATTCTAAAATATCATATCTAATTTTATTTGTCCTAATTTACGTTTTTCTTACTTATTTGCAAATACAACTTTATTAAAATAACATAATATCGTTTCGATTCTAGTAGATTGATGCGTAAATTTATAAAATTGGCGTCATTATGGTAATACCACTAATACTAAGTATCTTGTTAGTGTAACCATACACCAAAAGTGGCCTTGGTTCTTGGATAATCTAATTTAATTATCCAAATACGTGCATAATCCAATTATTTACTGCTAAATGAGTAAGACTGGCTTCTTACAACGCCTTAGCTAAATGTAATAGCAATGTGCCTATTCTAAACTGACCTCACTTATTTTATCAGGCGTTAATAAACCACTTATTAGATTAGTGTTCTATTTTAATTGGTTTCAATAAATTATTCATTACTTAATTGCTTTTTGTTCTCAGCTGGAGGAAATTAAATCGAAAGAGAGGGTGATATTACAACTGAAACGAGAGGCAGCGCGGACGGCAGTCCTTCAACAAAATGATCAGGTATGTGAATATGTAAATCCAAAGGAGTGCCAACGGGAATTACTTAATTTATGAAAAAAAGGTATGAAAAATGTTTAAGCAAAATAGGCAAGAAACACATTTAAGTTTATAGTAATACAGAAATCGAATTCTTAAATATAACTCACTCTAGGTTCTTCGCTCATAAGCTCAAACCAAATAAGAAATACAAATGATAATTAATTCTGTTTAGGACAAGCCAAATAAACCACAACTAGTTCCAAAGACAAGACGATTACAAAAAAAAAGTAAGTTCCTATAAGCATTTGTTATTCATGTCTTTTGAACATTTTACGATTCCTACTAACGACCCTGAGGGCTTTTCTTGGAACACTACTGAACTTGAAACTTTAATGTCGTTGCATGCTGTTATGATATGTAGAAGATATATGTACTTACATGGCGATTCATGAGTTTATCGAAGACAGAAAGAAAAGAATAAGTGTACCTACTTACTAACAATATTTTAACAGATAATATGAGTACTGAAGCTGAAACTAGAAACAATAGCTTATGCCAAAGTCAAAGCAATATCCAAAGTGCAAACACTTAGGAGTTTATTTATAAACGTTGATTAAAGTTAAGTAATGATTTGCGACTGTTTAACCATACATTTAAGTAAAGTAACGTTTATAAAAAAACCCATCATATTTTTGCTAAAGGATGTTTCGTGAATCTGGATTTAGTCCTCAGATTTAAGTCGAGAGTATTATTAAGTCAGTCAGTTTGAAATCGAAACTCCTGTATGAGAATACCGCTCAATTGATTTGATTTGGAATTTCAAGAGGTGTGTTGACGGAAACCCAAAATTAAACGTACCACTTCATTAATTAGTAATCCTTACGAAATATATTTGACTATCTCATATTTGAAAGTCTAACATCCAACAACATCTTAAATGAACAGTTAATGACGATGAGGATATTAGAAGTCATATCAAACAGTACAACTCTGAACTCAGTTGTTGATAATTAGTAATTAAGAGCCAAGTAGAAGTAAAAACTGAACTGTTGCCTAATTAAACATTATAAAAGAGTATATGAACCTGTAGATAGTCCTAAAGGTATTCCCGTGGGAAACTAATAAGTCGGTGCGAGTAGCCGCGGGCCAGTCAGCTCTAAAATACTCGTATTAAGTTTACGTTGCGTCGGCCTTTTCCGCCATACGTGCCAGTAATAATAACCATTAAGTGACATTAGTAAGATGATGCCGATAGCTTACCTTGATGCTACCTTCCTTTTTTACGGCCATTTTTCAATAAAACATTCTTCTCATGGCTTCAACTTGTCTTCAAGAAGTGTTATGCGTTTTTAGGGTTCCGTAGTAACTTCGATCAACAAATTGTTGATCGAAGCGTAGTAAACAAGGAACCCTTATAGTTTCGTCATGTCCGTCTGTCTATCTGTCCGCAGTCTAGATTCGAGACCCTTAGTACTAGAAAGCTGTAATTTGGTATAGGTATACATATTAATTACGCCGACAAAGTGGTAAAACAAAATTATGAAAAACATTTTTTTTTAGGGTACCTCTCATACACGTAAAGTGGTGATGTTTTTTTTTTTATCCCATGGTGTGGGGTATCATTGGAAAGGTCCTTTAAAAACATTGGGAGTTTGTAAAACTATTTTTGGATACAGGGATCGGTTTGCGAAATATTAAGCTTTAAAGTGCTAATTTTTGTTAGAGTCAAGTGTACCCCCCCTGCCAGCTAAATGGTTGATTTTGGATGTGTGAAAAAAATCACAGCCGTAGTTTATATAACGAAATTAAAAGGAAAACTATCACAGCTAAGTAGGCTTTACAAGTTAACGAGTAATAATCGACCAAGTTAACTTTGCAGTTGTAAAAACATGTTTTCCCATACATTCCGTATGGGAGAACATGTTTTTCAACTACAAAGTTAAGTTTGTTTTTGGGATTTTTGTGCGTGATCCGACACGCACTTGGCCGGTTTTTTATGTTATTTGACATTTGCTTCAATTGTTCCTTTTCATAAGGCATTATTGTGACTATCATTATCAGCATCGTGATCGATAACTAATAGCAATATAGCTAGTGATGTGCGAGCGCGGCAGCAGCTGTAGATATTTCTAATGGTAAATCAGTTTAATTTACACAATTTCATACAGATTTTTAAAATCATCGACAAACACGATATGGTGCAAAATTGTAGAGCGTCAAACTAATTGAATATCACGGAATTACATATTATGAAGAATATTAAGAAATATCTATAAAATTAAATAATGCTTTAGATTGTTTCAAGATTCATATAACCTAAATAAGTTAGTAAAAAAAAATGAAGGGTCATTTCCAGGGATGGATACGAGCAAAGGAGCATAAAAGCCCTAGGTAAAATTATTCAAACGATGATTATTAAAACATTTTTAAAATAAAATCAAAAGTAAATGTAAACCCGAGGCACCCCAAAGCGTGAGAGAGTGCCGTAGGGCTCACGATAACCGCGCTACTTGGGGAGTGCCCGATGAACGATATTATAACTCATGTCCGGTGGAATGTATGAAATTTCCGAATTTTTACTTTAATAACTTGGGTCTGTAGTAAGTAATAACTGGAGTTTTATGTAGACTGTTTTGGAAAGTTATTTCTTATAATTCAGATTTTGGTATCGTTGACTGTGTGAACTACCATTTTCTAAATAATTTTATGAACGGTTGTAGTCTTTCTGATGTTGATCTTGATGCTTGTTCAGGGAGTGCTAGCAGTAGTTGCGGCAATGAGACCTATAAAGTTAATGCAAAAATCAATCCATTAGATATATCTGCATAAGTTTTTGATTTAATATCGTATGCACAAGAGAGGCCAGCGAGCGATAGAAAAAAATGGTAGTAATATTTTGATATATTGTAATTATTGTCATCAAACTAAATCTTTAATTTCTTCTAAAGGTTCTGCCGTAGCAGCAATAAAGACTTGCTTTAACATGCATCTAATACAATTTTCAATTACTGTGTCTTATAAGCCGGATATTGTTGCTTGTGGGCATTGCTGTCAACTTCAACTGTGATATTATTATGTGATAGACACTTGCTCTAAATTACGATTCCGCAAAATACTTCACCTACAAAGGTCATGAACATAATATTCAAAAACTTTGTTTTTCCTTCTACTAAAAGTGTCACGTTATCCTTAAACTTGTCCTGTCTGCATAGCATTTTTTTTTCTCACGGTTTTCTACTGTGTCGACGTAAATCTTATCATCTCAAACGTTTACGAGTACCTACCAACATAAAGCTGTATTTTTTCAAAGAACTAGGTAACTACTACGGCAGATTGGCAGTTTAGATAGCCTTTCTAAGTAAGATTGTTTCTGCATTTGCAGTATTCTCTTCTGAATTATTGAACTGTTTAGATTTATTATTGTTGCCCAGCTTATTGTTTTGCAACTTTGTTTGTTCAAGTCTGCTGATCTATTGCGAATGCTGGATGTAAATTCGGATTTTCATTGCGATGTTTGTAAGATACTGTTGTTACAGGATTTATTTATGCAAAATTTTGTGCTGTCGGGATTTGCGGATTTAGAATTTTCATTATTAGTATGTATTTATTGTGTATTAAGTTTTTTTTTAAATAATACATTGGCTTAGCATACAAGCGTAAATTATGCTAAAAGTTTAATATTGTGACATTGACCCACAGTTCCCATTGGTCGGGTGTGCCCGGGTTCGTGCCATAAACCTATGTGGGCTTGCCAAAATACCGTCGTTAGCAAAAACATATTTTAAAGATAGTAATGGCATTGTTATTAATGTTATGTTATGTGGATTATTGAGATGTAACGATGTCAAAATGAGAATAGCACTTGTGTATACACAGAGTATACGGTACCATCGTTCATCTTTAATATGAGGGCGCCCAATGGGCCACTAGAGCCAATAATATATTAATAGGTACGTCAACTGTAATTTAACTTCATTTACCCATAAATACATTAGTGGTGTAGCCGGTATATAAACGTATTGCTTGATAGTGGAACCACATTAGTTGGTTCTACATCCATATTGTGGTTATTGTTGTTATTATCAATCAACCTATTTTCTTTACTCAGTAAATTCGCAGCACTTTAGCACGAAAGACTAAGTTTAACATTAATAAGTTTTTATTGATTCGTAATAGTTTATTTAATTTTTTTATCCTTCTTTATCTAAGTCTTTTCTAATATACGTAGATTTCCTTTTACTGTGTTCCTTCCTGCTTTCGATACGGTACTAGAGCAGCTAGAAATTTCGTAGTAATAGTGTTTTTATTATAACAGGTGGTAATTCTCAGTAATCTACACGGTATAAGTTTACGTTGTTAGTCGGTCGTAAACTTTAACTACTCGATTCACAGTTTAGATACGCCTTTTTTGAGTTCCGTTTTAAAATGGAAGAGGAAACGAGTCGAAATGAGCGATTGTTATAATTTTTCGTAATTATAGATTGGTGTAGTACAGTTTTGGGTTGGAATGTGACGTTTCAGTATGTAGTTATGGGAATGTAATGTATTCTACGCAAGTGAACGCTCATCTTCAAGAATGTGCAAAACAAAATGCTTCTTTTGCTTTGATTTAGCTCAGACAGCATCATTTTCAGTTCCAACTTGGGAATATTTAGGATTTTAACACTGTTGGAATTGGTTTACTTTTTCTGATTTTTCTGTAGACCAAATCGAAGTGTTCTATTTTTGTTTGGCATCTAATTGATTGTTAGTAGTTGTACACTTTCACGTCTTTTTTCACTTTTATAAGTTGAGTTCTTGTGACGAAGGTAATCTTTAGTGCCTCAATCCCAAGATTCCATTGCTTGACAAACTGATGGCCTAAAATTGACCCAGAAAATATAAAATCCGACGCTTTAATCATCTCCCAACTTCCGGTACCTTTGGAAACAGTTAAATCGTTCATTGTCGCGTGCGTCTTTTCACATAAAAACGTTACAGTTAAAGTTAACGTGAACAGGGTCCATTACACCATTACATCTGTTATCTGGTATTGCGTATCGTTCTACGATTTCGATTATGTTATTAACGTTGTTTTTGTTTAGTACCGTTGAATTTTCCGGTTACTGTTAAATCATTTTTCGTAAAAATCTTCTGTAGAGACCTTCAAATCGATTTTAAAGTAGAGCGTGTCGCGATTATTATGTAGTAACGATGAAATTCTCATAGAACTACAGTTAGGGCAAACGTGGTCTTAAAGGGAGTCTCTGAATCTATAGCTTAGGAAAACTACGGGTTGGGTTAGTCCACTTCGGTTATCCGCAACAGGTGCATTGGGCGTCGGCGTAGGGCAGACAACACCCTCTTCCAGCCCCCTAAATGGATCTAGGGGCGACGGACTCGGGGACGTCCGTCGCTCTCCATCACACAGGACCCGAGATGGTGGCGCGTAGTGTTTCACGCGCGTCTCTGTTAGACGTAACGGGGTGAGTTTCAACACCTCACTTTCCCCACGGGATGGGGCCCACAAAGCGTGGGCCGTCACCAGTCCGCAGGGAGCTGAAGTCGAATTTGCATCCGCAGCTCCCCAAAGCAAGTGTGCGAGGGAACACCGAGGTGGTTTTAGTCAGTAAAGTCTGACAGACCCAATTCGACGAAATACGTAAAATGAGACCAAATTCGGCAATAACATTGAATAATTATGTGATTAGTATAATATTAATTAAATCGAAAAACTTATCCAGGGTAAACTAAATGCTAATATTTTGTGACAGAAAAATGAGTTTTTTTAGCACATACATTTTTTATTGCACTTGACACAAAGAGTGAGCCTGTCCATGGTCATTCTTCTTAAAAATAAATGTTGAATAATTTTAGAATTTTGCTTGTCTACTCTTATCTACCCAGGGGTCTGGCCCCGTGACCCTTATTTGTCCAGGGCCTCCAATAGTTACAAGAGGGCCCTGTGTGTAAGTAGTGGATGGATAAAAGTGGTTCAAGGATCATGCTGAGTGCAAGGAAAGAGGCCTGATGTTTATTAGTGCTTAGGATAGGCTGATGACAGTGATGAAGGAAAATACCGTGTTTTTGTCGTTAATGTACGTGCTTTTTTTTTTTTTTTTGGGTGGGAAATTATCAAATAACTTCTCCCGCTCTGGACGGAGCGGGAGGGCGTGTCAGACTCTTACTGACTAAAACCCACCCGTGTTCCTTCGGTTGCCCTGTTGCCGGGGGCCGCGATGTCCCTATCGGTTTTCTTCGAACCCCCGGCAGGCATTGGCCCTAGCGGACCCCGTCAATTCTGCTGACATCTCTTTGAGGCTTAATGTATGTGCTGTGCTATATACGGAAGGAAGTGCTGTAATTTGCCTATTTGCGTCAAATACTGCAATTGCAGTCGGTACCTCGTTATTTGGCTTAATTGGTTTGAATATTTATTGAATGCTATAAATAGAACGGTACTTGATATACATAACTACTTCGTCTATGTTTTGTTTTAATTCAGTGATTCTATACGATAAACGGGCTTCATTACTTTGAATAGGGAAATTGTACTTTGTTTATCACATAATGCCTTTTCTCCCATTATTTTTTACTTCAGTCATTATGTGTTTAGAATTCCCGCAAGCCTGAAGCCCTCCAGTCTATGCAAGTATGTAAAACAAAAGCGACAAGTGAAGTTATAATAAAGGGTTAAACCCTGGCGGTAGGGTAACCAAGTTTATCGATGTAACATTCCACGCTGAAGAGTGTTAAAAGTACGTTGAATGATGAAGATAATGAAAATATACAGGATGGCATAGACTTAGTCGATGAGAGGTGATCCTCATCGATTTCAAATGAAATGGGTTGGAATAGGTTTTTTTTCATTCAAGTCCACCCAGCGTGTTATTGGCGTTGAAGGTTCTTAAATTGAACACCCTTCGTGTTTAATTTGTAGAGTTCATAAATATCGAGAACTTTCATCGAAACCGTGTTATTTGGTCAACAGCACTTAAGTGCATTGTGAGTGGGCCACACACGACTCACTTTATTCCAAAGGGTTATATACCACTTAGAAGTATGCGGGATCGTCATAAAAAACCGTCTCATTATCATGGATTCGTGTGGTCGCGCATCGTAGCACGTTAAGTGCAGACGGGGTCGCCAGACCGATCCGAGTAGCGACGGAGTGCGCACGCGTGGCGGCCATCTTGAATCTGCAACTGTCACTTGTTGTCCCGCGTACCGTTTAAATAATAACGTTCGGTAACGCTGTGTGCGCTTAATTTTTATATCGGCTGAAAAGTGTGTGACGTTTGTGATTAGTGCAATTTAATTTATAATTAATAACAACTCTGTGACTGTGCTACGTAGAGTCGTGATCTAACCTGTGGACTTCGTATTTCGGATTTACTTTCTATCGCTGTAAGTGGCCGTTTTATTATATTTAACTCGTTATGAAGTTAGTAGGTAACCGGAGAAAGTCCATCTTTAAGAGATTCTGTTACAATTGTCTACATATCGCAATATTAGCATAGAAAATGGTCATTAACAGTAAAACGTTTGAATATGATATTTTAATCCCCTGCTTTGTTGATAGACAATATCGGTCATTGAATATGATGAATAAATTAAACGAGAATTGTAAAAGTATTTAGTATATGTGGTGAATGTAAGTGCTAAATTATTTGCGGAGAACATTCGACACACATAGAGTTAATTATCAAACGGTAATAACAGCAATCATTATCTAAAGCAACGAATCAATGAAATAGCTGAAAACACGAAGGAATCGTATTTGTTATCGCGGAATACTGGTCGTACATGACAGGAAACTATGTATGTTATTATCGAGTTTAACGGTTCCCTTATGTATTATTGATTATGATTATAAGCTTCAAGCACTATACCACTTTTAATTATTTCTTGCTTAAAATTCTTTGACATAACATAAAATTAATTACCAGTATTGCTATTTTCATGCGCCTGGTGATATAGTCGGAAAGTTAATCTATTTTTATCGTCTGCAACATGTAATTTTTCTTCATAATTATTATAATTTTAGTTTCCACAGTCACCTGTGGCTTTAATAAACATTAAAGTTGAGACCTTCAACGCTTGACTACGCCACGATTGCTTATTGGCACGAATGCTAATAAAATGCTGTTCATTATTTAGGTTACCTACCGCTGTATTGTTAATTACGTATTTCGTTACCGTTAAAGTATTATCTATTATAATTATGACAAGTGCGACAGACGTCTGGTCATCCTTAACTGGATTATATGTTGTGTATTTGTGGGTTTTCGCTACCAACCTCTGCTTTCTAACTCGTAGTTACTCCCTTAACTGTAAGTATATGTGTAATGTTTTCAGTTGTTCTGAACTCTAATGATACTATAGCTTCTATCTAACTGGCTATCAAACAAAGAGTTTCTGAATTGTATAGGTATATTTTGTCACTGGGAATGCCCATTAGCTATGATTCATAATTTATGCTCGATTCTGCCTCGGCACTTAGAGTAGCATAAGTTTTATTTCAAGTCAAGTTGTAAAATGAGACAACCTTTCTTACATACACTGTGTCTTATTGTTATAGCATGCAGTTAATTTTTATCTCATGTGTAATGTTTGGGCAGGTGTAATAGAAAATAATTTTTATTTCATGTATGTGAAATAATTATGTTTGCCTTTCAATTCTTCATGCGGTGTGCCCGGGGTTTAGAGGGCAAAGAATAAATTATGGAGTAATATCTTAGTTTATCGGGTCAGTCAGATCGAGCAAAATGTGGAATGATTGAGTCATTATTCAGAATAGTGACAATGTATATATTATGTCCTATACAAGTAACAGAGAGAGAGCTAGGATATACTGCCGTTAGCCAATATTGTGCTCTACTTCTTCATTTGTATGATATGATAGCTGGATTGACACGTTTTGATTATTCTTTCAGGTATTCAATGAGTGTTGTTTTTAGTGCTAGTATCGTATTGGAATTACCATTTTCAGACTTTGTTTTTTCCTGGTTCGTAGTGACTGACTGTATCTCAGGTACCTATATCAACTTTTTTTTGGCTCCCACGGTTACACCATATAGTCCTTTAAATTCCAATTGACACACTTTAAAAATAATTATTGACTATTTATAGGAAGCACATTAAAGTTCGATCATTCAATAGTTAGCATTCGCTATAATAAATTACTGTCATTCACGTCGGCTTGTAAAGAACTTTCTACTTGCGTCCGCGCATGGCACACCGCCTTTAAATAATTGCTTTCATAACTTTATCGGCACACATTAAGGTGTATTATTATTTATTATTCAGGTTTTATTTTGGGAAAATACGCCTTGTTGAAGAAAATACATAAAAAAATGTGCGTATTGTGTAAATTGACATAAGTTTATTACCTAGTTAAATCAAAGTCGTTTACGGTGGTTATGAAATAGTGATGATAGAAACATTTAATTCAATTACGCACATGATTTTTGGAAGGCTTCATGCTTCTGAATATATTTTGAATCAACATCTAGGTACTACTAACACAAGAGACTAGAAGTTAATAAAACCAGGACACTTAGAAATGACGTGTAACTAGAACATCGACCTAATAAAAATAGGATAATCTCAGTTCTAACAAAACAAACAATAGTTCTGCGATTAGCAATTTATAATGTAAACGCAACAAGCAAAACTAAAATGGCACAATGATTTATGAAGCATCTTAGGACGGTGATAAATCACGTTTGGCACGCACTGGATGAGCAATGTCAAACAAAACGAACATAATTCGATGACAGGCGTTCCTACAAGTAACTCAGAAAGAAAAAGTTACACAATATGCATAAATGTAACTATTTATTCATCATTATTGATGATATAGAAATGTATACCATCTCTATATGAAGAGTACAATCAGATTCAAATCAGAAAAACTAGTCCACATTACTATAGGAAACGTGACGTAATACTTAACTAGAAAAGGAAATGCTTTGACCACAAGTCACGGTTGCCTGACCATACATTAGTTAGTACAAGTCCAGCAACAATCGAAATGTTTGGAGTTGCTGTACTACTAGGAAATCCGTAAACGCGCTAAACCTTGTTAATATAGCTCCAAGAACTATCAAGAAGGAGGCCTTAAAAAATGATGAACGTAGCAGTATCGGAGAGGAAAGATTATTGAACGAATTAAAACCAAAAGGCATGGTAAGAAATGATAGAGATAATCCAAATTCTTTAAAATCTATTTATTTGGAAAATCTATGCGAAAGCACTTGCAAGATGAGTGATTCAGTTTTATAGCCTACTTGATTATAAAATATTTCTTTCAAATACAATCACGAGGCATCAAACTATTTTAATTAACATTTCTCATGTGAATCAGTATGGTTGCGTTCTGCATGCGAACGCTCAATTTGAGATATACCACAGTACCGCTAAAATCACAAGGTGAAAGTAGTTAAATATAGAAGATCTTTTCGTAAGACATTGAATAACTGATAACACAAGATACCATGCAGTAGAGATAACAAAAGATAAAGTTACCGTGTACATAGTCGGCTCTGATAAAAATGCAGTGCCGGCGCCTAAAGAAGGTTGATTACAACTGAAACTCTATGGACCCACCACGTTGCAAGTTGTGGTTATTATTCAATGATTACACATTGATGTTTTCTATCATTAATAATTTTAGATACAAGCGCCGTGAGCCGGCTTTGATAATGCGGAATAATGGGCAAAGTTTGTACTATATAGATTTCAAATGGAATCATTATGGAATAGAAAGCGCAATTCTATCGTATGAAATATGATTTTCTTTAAATATATCAACAGAGAGTTCAGTTTTTAGAATGTCAATGACCGTGGTCAGTGCTGATATTTTATGTTCCAAAGTAAGTGACCGTTGCTTGCGGCATCTATGTAGGCTGTGCCTATAATTTTGTGGCTCCTGAACAATGGTAACGTGGGCAATAATTCACAGTTAAATGTCTGTTGCTTATTTATACATATATGTATGTATGCAGGGCCACGAAGACAGTTAATCTATTAATGGATGAAAATGTTTATGTAGGTAGAAGCAGAAATAAGAGTACTTTTAAAGATAAGGTACGCTACTGATGTAGTAAAAGTTGGTTTATTAGGTTTATTTTTTTGCCATATTTATGTCGAATTACTACTCATAACTCGCTTAATTACAAGGAATAATGCCAAACATTTGCAGCGGTAACATGTGTATAAACAGATATAAACAATGTTAATAGGAACGAGCTAGCAAAAACAGAGGTCACCGTTCACCGTTCGCTTCTCGCCATGCTGCGACCTCGGCTAGTTACAATTGTTCACCAAAGAACGGACGTGGAGTACAAACATGACTTTATTGTTCTTTTGATTATCATTTACCCCTTGTTTTAATTGTTTGTTTATTTGCATTCATCAATCAATCGATTCATATATAGATGCATCTCGAGTCTCGTGGAATTTTATTGATTGTCTTAAAGAATAATATTCTTATTCTGCTACCCAAATATTATTATTGCTTTGTTTGTTTAAAAGTTTATTCAATTGGAACGTCCTGTATTGGTGACCCCATTTGGTACTATAAGTGCTTCGAAATTGCAGCCGATTTGTTTAAGTGATAACGTAATCTCGTACATGTTGTTGGTGCTCCAGTTAATTTCACGTATTCTTAACGGGACGATTCTGAAATTTTATGTATGTACGACTTCTTACGATTGAAAAATTAAGGTTTTCATTACATCATTTGTTTCGATGTTCATTATGTTTTAGTCATTCGATTAGCACAATCCATGACACAGGAATTATCCTCTGTCAAATAATTCTGATCACCCGTCCTATCTTGCAGTGCTCAACCAAAATATATTGAGTATTGTTACTTCAAAATTTATTCAATTTCTGGTATAGATATAAGCAACTTATTTCTCCATCTTTCACATGTTTATTTTCCTATAAAGGATCTTATCAAGGGACTGTTTGCATTTTGAATGGGTGTATTATATTCCATCGGCCATTGAAATCAATGAGTTGCAAGCACAAACGCATCTTGCGATATGCCGTTATGCGGGACCCATCCACGAGACTTGTTAAGTCGAGATGTATGTGAGTTGAATAGATTGACGTCATATAAATAACTACATTTAATGTCAGCTGCTTAGACGAACGTCCAATTATTTTGATGAGGGCTCTGTAGATGTCAATAGTTTTCTTTGGCATAATGTTTATCTAAATCTAGAACTGTTGGCGTGGTATTATGAGGTGAATATAATTATTATCGTTGGAAATCTGGAACTCAGTAGTGGAATTGTATCCTTCTAAGTAATTTCCGTTAACAAAATATAATGACGACGAAAAATACTTTTGTTAGTTTTCTGTATTTTTATCTTTACTTATTTTTTTAATATAGAGCTGCAAAGATCTGAAATCATCTCGCACCTCAGTCTGCTGTGTTTAAACAATATAGATATATACATTTTCCTTAAACTTCTCTGTCACATAATTTGTCGTTGGTTTTTTGCATCAGAAACTAGGATAACCACCCGTGGTGTTGTTACGAGTTTCATCAGTAATTGATTATTGTTGGTATTGCTTTTTATATTTTGTTATTTGATTTTCGTTGAGAAACGCTAGCTCTTGCACCAATAGGTGTTCATTGTACAATACCGAGTTGTATATTTCATTTAGTTTTATTTTACGAGCTGTTCTGGATTATTTAAACTCATTCTGTGAAAATGTTGCATGAAGTGTATCATTTACTTTTTGTCATGAACAGTATTTTGTGCTCTTCCAGTATCTTCGGCAATTGCAGCCATTGCTACGTCTTTCATGTCATTAGAAGTTTTTTTAACTGCTGTTGTCTACTTCTTTCGACTCATCCTTACAACTTAAAGTCATCTAAGCTGTTTCAAACACAATATAATATATATCCTGTCTATGTATGCGTATTCTATAATCTCAGTACAATCATTTGTTTCCCTAGTTCGTTGCGTTGCGTGTCATTACGTCGCTCGTATGTTTCAGCCTCGCCTTGGTTCGCCGCTCCGGTGTAGAAATCGCCAGATATACGCAATTATTTTCATGTTCATTTCCAATTTATTGTTGTTAACAATTTTGTAGGTTTGATCGTTCGTTTGACGCTTGGCTGGGCCCTGCCTGTTACAAGCATGTAAGCTATAGCTAGCATACTTTATTGGCTAATTTCGTTTGTCCATTACATCAAAAATTATATGTTATTTTGTCTTCAAAAGTGTTACCAAAATGATTATCTAATGAAAATATCATGACGAATGTGTCACTAGACCAAGTCTGCCGTCGCCCGTCAATTACATGACCACGAGTTGATAATAAATAACTTGTGACTTGATTTAATGCTCTTATTTAACGAATTCTGATGTCATGGAATATATTTTTAGATTAGCATCTTAATTGACACATAATTAGCTCGTTTCAAATAGAATGAGACCAAAGTGTCTATAGTATTTAACGGATGTAGGTAATAATTTACCAGATGAATGGTTTTCAACCATTACAGCAATGTCTTGCACTTCTTAGGGTACCTAATTAAAACCGGTCTGTAAGATGAAACAAAGGGACGTTTAAAGGGCATTACATTTAGGTACCGTATTATTGATACTACTGCAGGTGTTGGTGCAGAATGACTTAGTATGAAACACGCAGGTGTATACTTGCCCTTTCTTTTTATTCTTCAAAAGTTAATAAGCATTTCTTCGGACCGATACTTTAATTTTCATAAATTTTTGATGACCTAAAGCGGTTATGTCAGAATGTATGAATTTTAATGCTGCATTCTTTAGTGAAATGCTAACACACCTTGATGTAAAAGCTAAATTATTTACTTCCAAAACAAGACTGTGAAATGCGTCAAGTTATTTGTAAGTATCGAGCTGCAGTAACATTAAACAGACACATTCATTAATATTTTGTCGAATTATAAAAAAGGAAATGGATGGAAGATCTCTATTACGATAAAATGAAATATTATTAGTTCGCTATAAGTAGTCCTCGTCTTTCCATATTTTGAAGGACTTTGTGTTCGTTATTGAACTTAATAAACTTGAAGATCACTGTTTAGAGCTTTTACTTAATTTGAGTATTGTTATGTCTGAAGGTGACGCCAATTTTGTAACTTTACTGATGCTAGTCACCTTATATGCATCTTTTAATGTAGGTGTATGTTTCAATGATTCATCGTTTTTTTAGCTTCATATACCCAAAATGATAATGTTACTATTTTAAAGTGTCATGTTTTTATTATGATAATAATCATAAAATATTTCAGTTGATCACACGTCTTAAAGCGTGCTGTGAATGCTTTGGATAGGGGGAAGGAAAAGGTTTGTCAAACCTAAAACAGTAATGTAGTATTTTAGACTAGCATTAAAACATAAGTTAAAAATAATAATGAAATTAACAATGAAAAAAATTTAATATTTAAAACTGAATGTGCATGTTTGTATGCATTTGTATGAAGGTCAAAAATTATATAAATATGTAAGATAATCTGACTTTCGAATCATTTAGGTTGTTTCAAAATATTAAGTAGGTACTTGACTATTATCGCAGCGAAAGGAAGAGTTAATATTCTGCAATAAAACGCGAAAGGTTTCGACCCAGTCAGGTTTTGCAATAATAGGATAATAGGCCAGAGTCTAGACTTCTGTAAACAAACATTACTCAAACGAAGCGGTGGCAAATAAAATATACGGTGAGGTTACAACAGACCAATCACATGTTTAGAGATGATTTGTAGCTCACGAAATTTGAATTATCACATTATTGGCAATGGATATACCGACATCATTCTATTTCTGATGAAATGTAAAAAAATCATAGGTAATATGAATAATTAAATGGCTCGACGACGTGAGGATCCACCATAATGTATGCATGTATCTATATGGTTTTAATTAATTAAAAGTTTGCGTTCTTAAAAGCTCAGCGAAAAAATTTTGCAACAGTCTAGGCTAGGCTAATCTTAATTAAAGACTATTTTCATAATTTACTAAGGTGTGGTTCACTCATTTAGGAGATTAGATCAATCGATCGTGTTTTCGCAACGATTATGACAAGATAACTGCTTTCTAGTTTAATAATAAATAATTGACGATAAGTGGGCAGACTCGGGTCAGCAAGTTAAATTGGTCAGTTTCTCAAATCATTATATTCCAAAAGACACTTTAGAAAGAATAGTCATTTAACAGTTTCAAAAGTAAGAATATAAATAAGCTTTCGGTAGCACTGAGATTGTTTTGATGAACATTTAGAATTTAACTTCAAATCATAATGCAAATAAAACATAACAAAATATTCAGCTGATTAAAATAAACAGCTCATCAATTACCAACAAATTTTCCTAGATTTTTCCAACACATAAGCGGATCTCAAAACAGGATACACAGAACGTGATGAAAATGAAAATTGTGCTCGGTCGACCAGAATACTCAGCTCAGAATACTCACCATACAATACATAAACACCTTAACTTACAAAGAAAGTTAACCGTGGTGGAAACACATACTTTCCTAGCGAGTAACCGTGACCTACCTGAACAAGCACTTGGTTACTACTTACGACAGATGGATATCTCATGTTCGAGAGCTTGGTGACAGTAATTTGACATGTTGTTGTGTTGTTGGCCGTCAAAATATTGGAGAAGTATTGGGTTATGAAGTTGTTTTTGGTGCTCTAGTTGATATTGTATCTTTGGTAAGTGATGTAATTAATGTTAAAGATCGCAGTCAAGGTAGATTCGATGATAAGTTGCTTCTAGAGAGAAGATATTGAACTAGGAACGGACACTGTACTGTAACTAAAAATAAAAAGCAGTCAATGAAGAATGTTTGCCAATATTACAATCTTTTGCCTAAGAAATCTTTCAGAAAAATGTGCAAATACAATGGTGCCATTTCCTTACACATGGCGTCAAACTAAATGCCTGATTGTTACAAAGAAAGTCGACTTCCCCGTTCATTAGTTTGGTCAACCATTGTGGCCTGAACGTTGAGCCGTGTCCAACAAGGTGCAAATTTTCCGGAAAATCTTGTCACACGATCAGAGACATTAATGATTATGTACCGGTGAAAAGCTAACTTTAAGTGGCAGTGGTGGATTGAAACCTTCAATTACGATATAAGAGGAAGTATAGATTTTAATAAAGATTCTATTGCCAACATTTATATGTAGAGACCATAGATTGTACCTATTATTAAAAAAAAACTAGCGTGTAGAGACGATGTAATAGCTACTTAATAGGGAAACTAATTGGTTTCATATATTGTTTTTCCGTCATCGTGATTAATTTTAACGTAGTGCACTAATTCAATCTGAAGAGGAATCATTTTCTCAAATCAAAATGCCAGCTGGTGCGAAAAGTAAAGACCAATATTTGTGATCTGATTTCTATAATGTAAATACATAGTTAGCTATCCACCCCTAAGCTTCTTTAAGGCTCCTGCAACAAGGCGCGACTCGATTCTGGTAGAACAATTTCATAAAGTCGCGTCTCGCTGTCACGTCACGCTTGTCTGTGGGAGCCTTTATGGGTATGTAAACCGGTTTCCACGAGTTAAATGTGATTTGCCAAGACAAGAAAGTAAAGTGAATTTATCGGTTTTACTTTTATAGATATAACGTTTTGTTTATATTTTCTCGCACCATTACCGTCAATTGAAACGTAAAAGTCTATCACTGATGTAAATTTTGATTGAATTCGGAATGCAAATTGGTGTCGATTTGATTTGTGGTGTGCGAAAGCCTGCGGTAACTTTCTTAATCGAATTTTAACTTTATTAGTAACGATTGGAAATGTAAGTGAAATCGTAATCGATTCAAATGTTTTCGAATTAATGGGCATGCCAGTAGTGTTGGCAATTTGGCATGCCTTTCATGTGTTGGGAACCAGATTGCTACGAGTAATTATAAGTTACGTATTTTGGTATCAGGACTTTTTTAAGGTGTAGTCATCATCACCTGTCAAGTCTTTTTGCAACTATGTTGGGGTCTATTTCCTATATTATCCAAACAACAAAAGTTACTAAGAATATTATTCTCTTTCAAAAGTAATTTTAAGTTTCATGTCAAGGAGTCATCGAAGCACTTGGCACAAGAACTCACATGAGTAGCAGTATCTACTATCAGCGGTACCGGATTTGTAAAACAAGACAATTAATGCCAACTCATTAGCCACTTAACCTGGAAATCAGTAACCGTTATAACCCAATGAGTTAGCATATATTAGTAGAATACCTGCATCGACACATAAGTCTCTGGTTTTGTACGTGTTGATTTAAGGCCTTGTAGTATGTCCTTTCTAATGTAAATTGATAAAATCATCAAAAGAATCCGATTTGTCTTCGTCAGTGAATTGTTACGAATTGATAAACAAGTTAGAAGTCACGTAGGTATGTAGAAACGCAAAAACATCTATTGTAGTGCGGATACCTTAGTTATAAAAGTTAATTTTGTTGCAGTAGGGTATCTCTTTTAGGTTGACAAGTGATAGTAGTTTATTGAAAATATTATCTGAGCCGGAATTTTTAGTATTTTATTTAGAGCAGTTTCTTTAATGAATTCCTGAGCATATTGGTTTTCAATCGTAACCCTCACGTTTTAAATTTATTATCACAGTGAGTGCTAATAAATCGATTTAGAAAGATCTTTCGAAATAGTTACAGCATTAGAAAAAAGTTTAAGGCTCTCGTTCGTGATTTATTTCATTTCATAGACAAGTGTGCGAACTTCCTTGGTCAATAAGACTTTTTGCTCATTTAATCTAGTCTATGCCCAATATGTGCTGTAACGATTTTGATTGATCTACTGATTGCCATCTCGTAGATGTTTATTTGTATTAACTAATTTGTTATTACGAAACATACAGCTTATGTAAATATGGCGCTATGTACTTTAATGTACGAGTATATTCCTCATAATTACGACGTAGAATAATGGGCCCAGCATTGTACATTGTGGTTTTTACGAACCTTATGTTTTTAAGTACTGTGTAAAGTAGGTACACCACCGGTACGTACACGTACTTATTAACAAGAATTTTATTTTCTCTTTAAAAACCATAACAAGGTTTTATGAGTTTGAGGTAAATGTATAATTATATGTTAAAATCGAAATAAAAGCATGTAGGTAAGTAAAATGTTTTAAATACAAAAAAGGTATAGGTACAGTGCTAGTCATACTTTTTATTTTAGTCGTGTATAGTTAATTTTCATATCGTTTAGGTAGGTTATTGAAGCCCACAACACAAACGAAATAGAGCACAATTCATTGATTTCAGCTTCACTGACGCACGAAGGCTGACAAACATTAAAAAGAAGAAATGCTCGACAAAAACGCCCATTTACTTTTTATTACTTTCGGCGTCTCTAAAGTTCCAATATAATGGAGCAACCATTGATTCCTTATTCAATCAAATGTAATTGTTTAAAGTGCAACCTTTTAGCGAATTGGTAAATGGAAACTTTATTTTGCAGAAATAAATTCTTGAAACCGATAACCGAAAAGTTCAACTTCTAACTGATGGCCAATTCTACAATGCAGTTTCTGAGATAAGCTTGAAAATAGTCACGTCGAGAACGTTATATTAAATACCTATCTATCTCTACTCAATCTATACATGATATAAAACAAAGTCGCTTTTCACGTTCGTCTGTATGTCTGCGTTGTTCTTCTAAACCACGCAACAGATTTTGATGAGGTTTTCACCATAGTTTAGAGAATTTATTCCTGTAGGTTTACGTGTATAATTCGTTACTATTAAAGTTACGTTTACCTAAGAAATCTCGATGTTTTGTTAAGCCGTAAAAATCGCACGAAGCTGGGGTGGCTCACTAGTAATTTTATAATTCTGTTGTTCTGATTTCTGAGGAGGAGCTCATGGCTAAGTAATAACAGCCGCACGATTCGCTTCATCAGGTTAAGCTACGCTTGCTGGGGTTGGTCTGTAGATGGGTGACCATCTTATCATACCGAGACTCCTCCGTAACTCGGAAAGCACGCTAAGCCGTTGGGCAGATAGGCAGTCGCTCCATGTAAAATACGGTATTCAGCTGCATCCGGTTAGACTGGAAGCCGATCCCAACATAGTTGGGAATGGCTATGCAGATTGATTGATATAACAAATATAGATAAATCGTTTATTTGGTGCACAACATACAAAAACACGATTAAATAATAACTAAATAAAAAAAGAAAAGAAAAAAGAAATACAAATAAAGAAAGAAATCGTATAGATTCGTATAGTGATAGATGTTTTGTCATGTCGTAAAAACCGTGCGAAGCAGGGGTGGGTTACTAGTAATTTTATAATTTTGTTGTTCTGATTTAATTTGAATGACTAACCTTTCATAAACGGGGAAACGTCAAGGTCCTAACCTTCAAATAGTTTAAAAATGCTCTATTTTACTCGTTTCTGGGTTAACACAAGGAAATGATTTACATCTTGCTTTGTTCTTGTAAGATTTCGGAAATTTCAGTTATGTAGACTTGTTAATTGTACTTCAAAGCTTTTAAAGTATGAAAAGGTTCTATGGACCAATATTGACAAAGAATCGATATGTTATGTAAGTCAGGAATGGAGCTTAGTTCATCAATTTAAAGTTGTTATTAAGTTATCGAACTAACAATAATATCCCATTAAAGTTGTTAAGTCATTAAATAGGGAAAGAAAAACTACAAACTTTAGTAAAACACGCTCGCGTAACAGCCCTATCGCGGCAAATATTGATTAAAAACTGATTCTTATCAAAACGGGTCGATGACTCGGGTTCAATAAACTTATCAAGCCGAAACTAATTCAAATGCAATAAATAGTTTTACGTCGAGAGAAGCACAAATTACGTTATTTGATTTCACGGTTTTGTACATTTATTTTCTGGTAGTTTATTATTTGCACTTGTAAATGTTACATAACTATAAAGTCAAAGCCAAATAATTTATTTCAATTAGGCGCATAAAAGGCACCTATGAACGTCAAAATTCGTATGGAGAAGTTCTGTTTCACAATATTTTGTATACATTAAATATATAATTATATGTGAAGACTATGCATGCACCTAGAATAAGATTACTATACCACAATACGTAAAAATAATTAAAAATGAAGCAATGACAGAATAATTTATTATGTAATGGATACATGGTGCTCACATATTTCAAGCATTGTAAAAGTACCTATACGATTTTCCAAAAAAAAATACAAGTAGGTAATATTAAGTTGTAGGGTCGCCAACTGTAAATAACTACATGAACCAATAACTTGCCAATGTTTAGTTTAAAAATATTGAAAAGACTTCTGTTTTCTTATAAACAATGAGAATAGATGTAGTTGCTTTGTAAATATACAAATAAATAAAACTGCACTGAACGAGTTTTACAGGCTGTTACGAGAAATGAGTACTTACTCAGCAATGTTTGTAGTTTCCATTTTTCCATAACCTACGATATTGTATCCTATACTATTAAACGAGCAATCTTTGTATGTATATAATATATATTTGTACCTACTCACGTTCTCGAAATCGGCTCTAACGATTTCGATGAGTTTCACGAAAAATCGATCTAGCTAGGTCTCATATCTGGGAAAGTTAGTTTTCTCCGTATTTTCACCCGAGCAGAGCTCGGTAGCCCAAAGTTTAGAACAAGATAATGAATAATGACATGACATTATTGACATTAGTATAATGATCATGGCAGCATGGAATTAGTAAGTACCTACTATCATGGCAGTATGGAATTAGTAGGTTCACTAGAATAGAGCTCAGTCGCCCAGGTACTAAAGATAATACAACTTGTATCATCAAAATGCTCAGCAGTGTTACGAATTCGAGGATATAATGTTTGTAGCAATTATCAAAGAGAAACTGTTCTATGGCAAACACAAAACAAATAAAACTTTCTCGTTCATATACGCCTGTCTTTAACGTAATTAAACGGAAAACATATATGGGTAAAAGTTTGCGAAATCGATTCAACGGCACTTAAAAGATTCCTCTGTGCAAAGCTAACGAATAGCAATTAAAGTAAATCACCCTTTTCACTGAGATCCGTAAGTGTTAAGAGTAAGGTTGTTTTGATGGTCTTTTAGAAGTAGGTATGGGATCAAACATTAAAACTGCTCCCTTATTGCGTAATACACGATCAAAACAATCTGTTTCATTAGACAGTTCAACAACATTCATTGCGTTATTTACGTTGGTGAGCAGACAAATTGGTGCCAATTCCCTTGTTCACAAACTAAACTAAATTTAAGTTCAGTGCATCTTTTTCTTTCTATTTCATTAAGAAAAGGACAGAAGATAAATTTTAGTTTAGTCCTGTCAAATTCATCAGCGCTTGACGTATATTGACGTAATTTTAGTAGGCAAGTTTTTAATCACGTCTAAACTTGTATGGAGTAGTGACAGGCGCTGATTAATTTGACAGGACTAAACTTAAATTTGTCTTCTGTCCTTTTCTTAATGAAATAGAAAGAAAAAGATGCACTGAACTTAAATTTAGTTTAGTTTGTGAACAAGGGAATCGGCACCATTATCCTTCAAAATGATTCAGATTATGATTGATCGTGTGTTAGGCAATTAGAGTGCTGGTCTTGACAACATAAAGTATCTAGGTAATTGATCTTTACGGCTGATTAAATATAGAATTAATACTTAAAGATAAAGTCCTTTTAGTACGCAAACTGTTACATAATAATATTATTTCCATTAAATTTAAATAATACCCGAAGGTTGATCCGATCTAACAAGATCTAGGTCTCAGCAATAAACTGATAAGCTTTCCTGTTCTATTAAAACCCTTCCAATAATTAAATTCAACGTAATGTCTTAATCTACTGCATGCAGCATTAAATTAACCGCTTTATAAATAAATTATACAATTCTTTGATAGGTCACCTTGCACGATCCTTGATCTAGTAGTTGATCTACGCATTCCGATCTAAGCGCATAAATCCATTTGTTGTGTTGTTAAGCACTTAATAATGCTTTCACTTTCATAAAAATGTGCATGGAACGGAACGGAGAACAATATGTCTTAAACAAAAGTGTTGTATGTATTGTCAATTAAAGTGATGTCATATATAATCGTTTGTATGACTTCATGATGTTAATAATGATGACTAAAATAATTAAGGATAGGTCATTGCAATAATATAAGAGTTCTAGAATTTCAAAGTAAGCTAATATGATAAGGATTTAGAAAAGATTTCGAGAAATTTTATCAATGTCAGCAGTTGCAGCAATATCAATTATGTAGTAGAAGTTCGACTACTATAATCGAGAATTGAGTTTAATAATCAAAGCATTTAAAACAAACCAACCTCTAAAAATAACAACGGAAAGAATTGTATGTTTAGATAGACATAATGTATATTGTCTCTCACAATGATGGTCCAAGAATGATGCAACGAGAGACTCCAAATAGTTGGGTTCAAATGTAACGAAGCATATCGGCTTTCGGAGAAAGTGAACTATTTCTAATAGACATTATTTCACTTTTTCTTTGTATCTCTAATGCTCCAGACGAGGTAATGGCAGGAAATGTTTATGATAATCTCATCGCCCATTATACTTATGGCTTGAAACATTATGATCAATGTTATGGGAAAATGTAACAATTTGATAAGAATCTTGTTGAACAAGATTTGAGGTTATACAACTAAACGCGTTTCAAATAAAATATTTGGTGATCCTGATCCTTTCTTCTTCTCTATACTCTGAACCAATGGATTGAGTTGCTTAGTCCTGAATTAAAACCTGAATATTATAACTATTCAATAACTTTAACTTCTTTAAAGTCTTTACTATCCTTTTTAACTTACAAAAAGTAAGAGGAAAAGAACCAAGTTTTTCCGGGTACGACTGCTTCGAAGAAATATTATATGTGTGTGTGTCATCATCACCCTATCGTAGTAGCCTTTACGAAGGTTAGAAAATACAAAAGCAATGATGACTCGACTGATGATGAAACAGGGACCCCACATGGTCTCCTAATGGCTGTAATGCCAAGTAACACCTGCAAAGATATTCTAATATGGCCGCAGACAATACTTGAGGCGATTACAAATGACCAGATGATATCAATCATTCACCGCACAGTTTCGCAACTTAATTGGCATTATTAATTGTTGCTGTTGCAATATCAACGTTATGGTCATGGCTTTTTCCCATACTTTGTTATAGGGTTGCCTATTGTATTTTTTTTCGGCAAGATTTTCTAGTACTCACATGGTATTTATTTTACATGGATCCGGTACTTTATCTGCAAGAGGCTGTAGATATACTTTTTAAAGGTTGACGTGTTACTGGTTTTTTCTACCCTATTCTGTTTTTTCGGGCTTTTAGTCCCAGATAATCAGCATTGTTGCCTTTCATTTCGTTTGTTCATGGAAACCTTCATCGTACTTTTTTATGAGTTGTTTTTCTTATTTGTCAAAATGTTTTGTAGGTACAGCTCCAATACTGGTTAATGATACTTATATCTGACATGTCATAAAGTCCAATGATGTATGATAGAGCCTTAAAAGTTTACCATAATTTATTAGTCATCCATTTTTGACCTGCCATACCCTGCAAGACCTTGAGTTCTATGGTGTTACAAGATTTATGAGGTAACACTCACGAACTGCTCTAAATCATGAAGTTCATTTGAATACAATACGCGTTATGTTTGAAACCTGTCCGCTAAGCTCGGGTATTTCGTCAGCTAACTCCTGTAACAATTATGAGCTGACATTATTAAAACTTGTTTCGTTGGCTTTGACGTGTGTATTACATGTAGATATTGTGATAAGTGACAATAATCTTCACCATTCATTGTAGGATAGAATAGGTTTCATTGTAATTTAGATGCTTTGTTCAGATTTGATTTGAGTATCTTCATCATCTGTTTTATCAGTATTGTTAACTTCTTGTTTATCATTTATATATTCTACTTAAACGCACCTTACTATTACTATTTCACAGCTAAGCGTAATTTCACTATCGTAATTATGTTCATAGTCATAATCCAATTCCCAGAAGAAATGTTACCATACACGAACGTTCCCACATATAGGTGTGGTGTTATTTTACTCTGTTCTTGCAAATAATTTTTGCTAACCTACATGAAATCCTATTTACGATACTGACAAGCAGTACTGCACTGTTTTAAAACTTGTCTAGCTTGCTGGTTTTAAATTGATAAAACTGCTGGCCTCATGTTGTCGGGCTATAGCATAATTGTTCATTATTTTTATTTGATATATATATTTTTATCCATAGTCCTGTTTCTTGATGATAAATAGCTATTGAAATCGTATTTACATATACTTTTTATTTAATAAATATTTGGCTCCTGTGTAAGTTAATATAATATATCTGATCTAATAGTTCTAAGGCTTTTCACAGTTAACACGGAAATCTTAAAAAGATCGTTGATTGTAGCTACTCTATTTACAACAGTAAACTTGTTAATTGAATTTCAGTTACGTAAACATAAAGGAACATAATTTTATCTTCATAGTTATTTACTATTGCTATAAACTATATTACCCACAATAGTTAATAAACATCGTTTTATATGTTCAAGCAACTAAGCGATCGTAACAATGGAACGGATGCATTTCCTGCAAGAATGCAAGGAGCCTACACTTCGTAGAACGTCATATCATTTGAATACTTAAGCGTTGCTTCATACTGAGAAGTACACGCTTTTGTGTGATCAGGGTAGGATCGACGATTTGACGCTTGAGTGAATATTTATTTTGATAAAGTTTGTTACAAACCCTTTTCGTTTGGGATCGTTAAAGACACAAAAGTATTATGTGTAACTTTATACACGACTTTGTTTTTTAAGACCTGTTTCATCACCTTCGTATAGACACAATGACAATTCAGGTCCAGAATTGAAATGAATTGAAACGAGAGCTTTAGTAAGACATTTGGTAAAACGGGCCCTAATTCTTTGTAGACGCTTAGCAGAATATTCTCTTCCCGGCGGTTATTATTAAATTATGACTTGTAGTCAGTGTCTGTTCTTTATCATGAATCATGTCCTCAATAAAAGGTCCATGATGATCTATAATTTTTAAAGTTTCTCGAAAGTTTAAGTAGTGTAAGACAACTAAAAAAGTATTGAGTTAAAATCCATGTTAGAGCTTCATGCAATTAACGCTGTAGTAAGTAGAGAATCACGAAATGTCTCCAATATCATTGTGGCCAAGACACTGCGATCTGCAATCGATACTCTGGGCAACAATGAGTATACTGCAATCCTTATTCACACGAGGATAGTATTATATTATTATGAGAATTGTATACTGTGTGGGTTATATTTGTAAATACAAGTTGTTTAATTTTGGATGAATTAATATCGATTTGTTTAACGTTAGAGAACTGCGGTACATTGCGATTACGTGAATCACCCTCCAAACGGGTAAATTGTATGGAGTTGTTTTGTGTACAAAATTAATATGATGAAGAAGAAGAAGAAAACGTGAGCTTATGTTTGTATGTATTAATATAATTGGTGAAATTAGTTGTTTTACAAGTTTTATTGCAAGTAGTGAGTCATCAGAATATTGTTTTTGACAAACTAGTTTTCGCTATAATTTGCGGTGACCGCCTTTTAAGCCTACGGCGACTACCAAAATATTTGCGATCTCGATAACGAAGCTTGAAGCGACCGCTGCTATAATAATTTATTTTTTGTGTCCATAAAGTAGAGCTTTTTAGTGAAAGTGCGAGCAGGTGACAGTAAGTGGATGATCGATTAGCCTTTTTTAGGTACTGGAATAAGGCAATTTAAAATGATCTCTGTTATCTACTTTTTAACAGATGCTGCAAGTGCGGCTTATGTACCACCTACTTTTATACGCTTGTATTTTTAATACTTATTCTTTTCATCACAATTATCGTCTTATGAGTCGGTATTAGCATTTCCCCTCTCATCTACCTAAAATAAGTTTCTACCTTAATAGAGAAATGATCGATCACTAATCCAACGCTTTATCCATTTGGCTATTCTTGCTTCAATGGAGCATTCTGTTATAAATCTCATTAATAACTAGGAATTGGTACTGTATCTTATAAATTGCGATAGACTCGACCCGTCCCACTCTCTATAACATTCGGACCTAATACGGCTATCGGACGATCGAACTTTTGATGTACGTTTGTACACTTCTGTTCAATGCTTTTAGAATTAAAAGTAACCGTTACAATATGATTCGGAACTTCCGTTAAAATTACAAGGTTGTCACTTCGAGAAATTTTTCTCACGACCATACCAAATTCTCAAGTCATCTTAGCTTGAAGTTCGTTTACAAAATATTTTTTTACTTCCCTTGCTTAATCACTAGTAGCAATATTATGTAATATACATAGACTAGAATTGTTATGCCTTTTAATAGTATTAATAGGAGATGAGGTGACTGACCGTACGCACAAAAAACTTACTATACAACTTTAGATCGGCACGTTTGCTTCTCGCTCAATAATAGGTGCCAATCTAGCTGCTGCAACTTGTCTATTGGCCATCTAGATTCCTAGTTACTTAATCATTGTCCGTATTAATATCCTCTATAAATAATGTTAGACATTCTGTTGCTATGACTCCTTGAGTGACGGTTTTAGGATTTATTACAAACTGTTTGTGACCTTGTTAAAGTCGGTAAATAGGCTAATGATGTTTTTTTTATCGAAGTTAACTGTTGTGCCATCATTTCTTTGTTTAAGTGGTGATATAAAAATGTCACAAAGGCGAGAGGTATGAATCTACCTTTTCCATTTGTGTTAAAAGAATTGATTAGGATAATAAACTTGTATGAGATAGATGGACATGGATGGATTCACATATCATAAGAGCTTTTACAATATTGGAAAAAGTTCGTAACTTAAAAAAAAAACTTAAAATAAGTGATGGAGGTGAAAACTTAAATATACGAAGTGCACGTTTTCTGTGAGTTGTAAAAGTCAATATAGTGGAAACTGGTTGGTTTAAAGGTGCTAATAGGCGATGGGCCAGCGACCTGGCATTTGTGCATTGAATTCTTAAAATCCAATATGTATTTGGAGCTGCATTTATATTGGGAGTTCTTCAGATGTTGTCTTCTGCATTGGATATTTTATAAGAAACTGCATTGATCTCTGTACTAAGTGGAAGTTAGTGCAGCGGCGAGGGTAAACTTCTTTCACAACTGCGTAATTTTTCGATTCCAACACAAAACTTATTCATGTAACGCAACAATTGCACAAACAACAAATATGACCCTCTAATAAACCGTAATGTTTCACGACTATAATATTATGGTCCACAGATTGTTCTGTATGTGGTCGTTATTTCAATATCGACAAAAGGTTAATGACTCAGAAAATTGATGGCATCTGCGTTCCGCTCCCATGTGCTGTAGTGCCGTTTGTTATTGTTTGATCATCTTGATGTACTGGTATATTGTTCGATTTTATTGCTTACAAGTTATTGCTTGTCTGTTGGATCTTCGGTATTGGAAAAATAATTGTGTTTTCTAAGAGAGGGAAATTGATAAACAATGTTTGCATCACACATTGCAAACATTGTTTATCACTACTGACTACTGTTTTTAGGACAAGTTGACTGCTCTCATTTTCAATGTTGAACTGAATTGAATTAAACCGTATCATAATGATTATCAGGCTTGAACCCAGTAGTAATAACTATATTATTTCAAGCTCTGTGGGTATAAAGTGGATGCTACAGGAGGCTCTCTACTCTCTTATCGAGTATTTTTTTTCTCACTTTGCGTCTATGCTTCCTCCAAATTTTCTTTCTCAATCGTTCGTGCATTTATAATTACGATTTTAGCTCTGTTATGTTTTATTTGGATACGATTGACCCGCAATTCAGTTCGCTATGACCTCTTCGGAGACGTCATTTTACTTTTACTCTCTGACCCCCTTCTGTTGGTGGGGATGGTATTATCTTCGTGTGAAGGAGGCTTTTAACGGTATCATTAATATTGATTGTTTGTTGATGGGATTGTCCTGAATACTTATAAGGACACTATTAACAGCTAGAGTTTGCGGTGACTCATTAATGTGCTGTTAAAATAATGTAAAACGGATATAATCTGATGGTGTAGTTGTAGCAGCTACACTCGTCTTACACAGACTGCTAATTTTCATACTGTTCTCTTTTGTATAGTTTTACTTTCAAGCCTATCTTAACTCATTTATAGCCGTACAGCAGTGAGAAGTACTTTCTAAAGAATCCGGTGGAAGCTACCGCGGATGCTTGCCAACTGCCAAGACGAGGTGTGTCGGATGCGCAGTGTGTGACTAAGCTTAATGCGCGGTTCCGTTAGCGCGTGCGCAGTGCGGCCCTACGCGGACGATAGAAAAATGTTGGAATAGAGGTGCGACTTTTTCTAAATGACGCAGGCGGCGGGTTTTTGCTTCACGGTCGATTATGTGAAGGTGTGAAGATATTTTGTGTAGTTAGGGCTTAGATGGAAAATTCTTTGAAGTAGCATAAAGAGGTTTATCGATTAAATGATTAAGTAAAGTAAAAATGAAAAGTACGCAAGGATTACTAGAATAGGGTTTTCAAGAGTCCGCACTATTTATAGATCATGGGTTGACTTGACTTGTAAATTTTTATTTATAGTACTACTGTCTGCTGAACGTATTTCATATGTGCGATTATTATTTGTCAGAGTGTAGCAAATAAGCTGTATGTGTGGACAATGTTTTTTTCCCAATATGGCGTCCTATAAAGCGGCACCAAATAGAGACATGTACTCGTACGCTCAACATTTCATTTTAAGTCACGTCCGGCTATCGACCGTAATAGTGAACAATTAAAGTCATTAGTTTCTTCTACCATGTCATTTACTGGTAAATTACATAAAGCTTCAATTAATTTGCCATTTGTAAGCTTTTGAAAAGCAGCGGTTAGTAAAATATAAACTTATGCCTGCTCTATTTTTATGGAATTTAATGCGTTACTATCATCATTTTCCTGTTATTGAACTTTGGCAGATTTATTTTGAAAAATAGAACATTATTTGTAATATATCTTTTACAATATTTAACACAACTAACTATTTACACTAAGTACTAAATTAAATGACTAACTATCTATACAAAAACAAAAGGACACTTAGGCGTCGAAGTACTCGTCCGCATCGCTGTCATCCGGAAACGTGCCGAGAAGACTGGCAACATTGCCACGTTGAATGGCAATACTAATTATTTTGCCAAAGAACGAACCAGCCCTCTAGTCACGTGAAGTGTCGACCTGTCGGCGAGATTATTTCCTTAAAAAGAAGACGCGCACTCGGGCCCCATAACCCGAGAGTTTCGATCCCAAAAGGCTCAAAGCTGTAGATACCCATAAGGTTATAGGTGAGGGGGTAAGGGTATTAGCGCCGCTTGAGGGTCTCAGCAGCCGCAGCAGCGGTTGCGGCGCTAGCAAAGCCCGCCGTGCTAGGAACATGAGATGGCGTAAGGGTGTCAACTCAGGTTGCATCCCACACATAGAAATAGATAACAAATAGAAAAAAATCGACTGTTTTTGTCAAGTCAAGTCAATTAAGTTTGATTTAAATATTGAAAATTATTAAAAAAAAAAAAAACTTGATAATCACTCAAATGATTTAAAGCAATCAACCCTGGTACTGCAATCATCACACTACATAACCAAACACATGCAAACACGTACCTATACGGAATCTCATAACAGCTAAACCAGAAAGCGCATTAGCATGTGCTCACCATTTCTAATTAAATACAATTTCACACTGCACTGGCATGCGCGCAGATCTTCTATCACTGTACCTTTCTACTGTGCTACTATAACGCACAGACATCAATAAATTCAATCACGTTCCAAACACAAACTGATCTTACTTTTTCTAAGAACTTTGATAACGTTACATAAAAAAACAATTAAAACCCTTGTTTCCAATTGATGTTATTTCCAGTTCAAATATCAACTTTATGAGGGAGTAAATTAAGTTAATTTTAGAATTATCAGTACACGGTTTAGTACTACTTACTTCGAATAGATGCATTGGTAGTCATGTGATGGCGTGGCATCGTGTTACCTTACTAGTGCGTGGCCTAGCCCCCCAGACTCCAGATTAGGTATGACAATCGGAATACCTTCCGATATGCAGTTGGTATATTATGTATGGGTGATGTTCAAAGGTCGATATATAGCTCTCTAAAAAATATTCTGAACAATTATCAATCTATTCTTATAATATAACACATTCCTGTGCCTACCTAATTTAGGTATGACTCGTCAAACCCCGATTTGATCGTATTGAATTTCGGCTTTTGACTGTCCAAGTTGAAATCTCCTAGGATTAGATATAAATTCGTTAGCCAAAGGCCGAAACACGCTATTGCTTTGACTTAGACCTGAGCGCCGGAGCTTCGATGTTTGACCAAACAAATAACATAACATCACGCCTTGTTTCCCCGAAGGGTTGTGTAGAGGTGTCCCTGTAGCAGGTACACCCGCATTTCGCCAGTTATGTTTAAGTCCCATGTAATAGGGCGAGCCTATTGCCATCAACCGGGCACAAATCCAGACTCCGAGCTGCTACTGAGAAAATTCAGATAGAAAACCCAATAACACTTTGCTCGACCAGGGAATCGAACCCAGGACCTCATGCTCAGCAGTAGCGCTTGCAACCACTACACCAACGAGGCAGACCCAACAAAATAATATGCTTGGAATATCGCTAGCGATACCCGGCCATGATAACGTATTAAAGTTTTTAAGTTTCCGTACCCAAAATATCGTACGGTGGTACCAACCCTCTGTGTGCGAGTCCGACTCGCTCTTGGCCGGTTTTTTCATTTCTACAATTATTTTATGGTCGCATTCCTTTTCTTTCTGTTTAAAAACGATCGTATTATATTGTAATGTGTGCCTACTATCTCTAAAGGCATCTAATCGTTTTTTCTCATAGCCAGTAAGTAGCGGTATGTCTCACTGGGTAAATAGAGCAATGAGAACAATGATGCGTCTACCGCACTCTTTTTTGTCATAATAACCGTTAATCTGGCAACACTGATGGGAAAATTAAACGCAGCCATATTGTTTCTCACTAAATATTGTTTTATTTTGTTTCAGGTAAGTTCTGGGATTATCTGTGGTACGGGAATCTATCGATCGAGTGGAGTAAGTTGCGTCATAGATTAGTATCGGTAGATAGCGGAAGTTTGTTGATTTTATCTTTGATTAGATCCGTCGCTTTTGGCTGCGGATTCGATTCCCACGTGGAGCAAATATTTTTTGGTACACGTGGTGTTTTCTGGTAGTTTGGTGGATGTTTGTTTTTATTACATGTGTGATTTATCTTTATAAACGCACCTACCATACTTTTTTTTTTTTGGCTGGGGAATGATCAAATAACTTCTCCCGCTCTGGGTTGAGCGTGTCAGACTCTTACTGACTAAAACCCACCCGTGTTCCTTCAGTTGCCATGTTGCCGGGGGCCACGATTTCCCTTTCGGCCCTTATTCGCAGCCCGCACCTACCCATACCTTAGCCGGGCATTTTATGATATAAAAGTGGCCATTCACGGGTACTTAACTCCATAACATTCCACGACAACACTCCAAAAACCTTCCGAAATCTCACGTGGATTGAGTGGAGTGGTAAACAATATTGAATGAAAACGCGTGGAGGGATGGAAATGCAGTGCCCGTGAATGGCCACAAGTTTATATCTATAGCAAGGGAGGGCTCTCTTGCTATATGAACGATCGTGAACTTTTTAGCAGGTTTGGTCCTGAAACTTATTTGATAGACAGAATAATAGGTTTCTAATTACAATGTTGTAACTACAAAGCAAGACGGTACATCATAGAATCCCTTTGTTGCCGAAGTCACGACACCCACAACTATGATGAAGCAGTGTTGTAGGCGGGACCACACAATTAGTTGTGTATTTAAACCAAGTATGCAAATGATTAAGTTTAACTAAGTTCTGATTTATGGTGTAAACCGGAAGGCTTGCAGCCACATTTCTCTTGTAAAATGTCCCGGGGAAAAAACTTGCCATAATACCAAACGAATGTCATAATTTATTTATTAGGCTCTTCAACAATGAGTAAAAGCGCCTACAGCTTGGCAAAACGGAGTGAAGAAATGAGTAAAAGAATTTAAACAAATTGTTAAAAACGCTGCTTGTGGGTGACTCAAAACCTACTAGCACTTGTCGGCAAAGTGTTGCCTCATAGGTCTGTATTACTTAAGTAAAATATTTAGTTCCAAATGTCACCATGTCAGACTCTTTTGTAAAGCACAGCACGCAGTATCTACACTATGCGCAGATAATAACACAATTAATTAAATACATTTATTTCTAATACGACTAACACCTTAATTGACTACAATAAATGAAGTAGATTTAATTAAATTAAATTCGATTTTGTATTAGATTTTTATATTAGATTAGGTTAACATTTGATGTTATGTATAGGTATTAGTGAGACCTGCAATAAATGGCCAAGGCAGTTCTTTTTTTGTTAAAATAGGTTTTGGATAATGTAAACAGTTAACAAAATCAATGGGCGGAAAACTAAACTATATGGTTTAAAAATGGCAACACACTGTAGGAAAACGTGGTCATTGGTGCCGATTCCCTTGTTCACAAACTAAACTAAATTTAAGTTCAGTGCATCTTTTTCTTTCTATTTCATTAAGAAAAGGACAGAAGATACATTTTAGTTTAGTCCTGTCAAATTAATCAGCGCTTGACGTAAATTGACATAATTTTAGTAGGCAAGTTTTTAATCACGTCTAAACTTGTATGGAGTAGTGACAGGCGCTGATTATTTTGACAGGACTAAACTAAAATTTATCTTCTGTCCTTTTCTTAATGAAATAGAAAGAAAAAGATGCACTGAACTTAAATTTAGTTTAGTTTGTGAACAAGGGAATCGGCACCATTGTAATGCTGGTTCCATATCTGTATGAAACGAAAAGTCTTTGCCCTACAGCTGAATAAATTACAGGCTATTAATTATGTAAGTTGCCATTTCTAAATCCAGGTTGTAGGTACGTTACGTTAAAGAGAAATGACCACCGTTTACTTGCTATGTTTGCTGTCATTTACTCATTAAAGCTGCCCCAAATTTGCTTAACTAGTATACCTTATAAGGCGCACATAATTAGTGATAAATCCAGTTATTTCGCTACCATGACACGCAGTTTACCCGATCATGCGTAAGCGTCGATTTTTTGTGTAATCAGTACCCTGTTATTACGGTGATCGTTAGTAATACATAATTGATGGTTCATGAATTTGTTAATTGATGTATTTTGTAAAGTTGTAATTAATGTGGCCGAGCTTTTTCTTGCACCAGACGTTTTGATGTATAGAGCTGGGTTCAGAAGAAAAACTTTGAGGCATACTGAAACATTGATATAGTAAGGATACGGACATGGTTTATTCTTCATTAAACATTTTCTGTGCACCTCTGAATATGAACATAGGTACAGTAGGTAATGATAAAGGAAAATAGCAGTACTAGTTGTGTTCCAGGCAACTGTTACTGCATTTTATCCATTTTCTTCAGCAGTGTAGAAGTAGTGGTGGCCCAGTGGTAACAGCCGCGATTTACAAGCACGCACTTTATTTTGTGTAAATAATTTCATCACCACTGCTCTCAAAACGGTGAAGGAAAACATCGTGAGGAAACCGGCATGTCCTAGAACCAATTCAAAGATATGTGACATCCACAAACCCGCACTGGGCCCGCGTGGTGGATTATCGTCCGCTCCTTCTCAAATAGAGGAGGCCTGTGTTCCAGCAGTGGGAACATTACAGGCTGAGATTATTATGCATATTTACAACCAACCCATTGTCTTATGAACGCTTCCTTGTCTTTCGATGACGCAGTTTTTCTTGCTATGTTATTCTCTTTGCTCTCTCACGATCTTCCTCATTTTTCTACTATACATCTCAGTAACGAGAGAACTTATCGTATAGTAGGAAAATTTTATGATAAACATGGAGTAATGCTATTTATGAGTGTTAGTGCATGTTTACAGTTCTCATTAGCATGAAATTTTTCTTAGAATTTTTATGGTGCCATCGAACTGATGCTTTTGAGTTGGTCACACGAATACTTGTCGTTGTGTATAGTTTCATTTATATCTACATCTAAATCTAGGTTTAATTCGAATTATTTCTAGGAATTCTTGCCTCTTAGCCTTTCTTCTGATAAAATTGTGACAAAAACGGCACTATCATTTATTAGAGTTCAACTAACCTCTAGTCACCGCTCTTCAAATTGACCTGATCTTCCTTCTGACATTAAAACCAGTGCAATATCAAAACATTGTCTGCATCTTACCAACATGGACCAATAGTTAAAACATACACGAAAACTTTTTCCAAAAAAAAACAACCGACTTCCAAAAAACACTACAAAGTGAAAAATAACTTTAATTTCGGAAGTCGGTGTCTTTGGTTTTGAATTTTCGTTTTTTGTCACCGACTTCCGAAATTAAAGTTATTTTTCACTTTGTAGTGTTTTTTGGAAGCCGGTTGTTTTTTTTTGGAAAAAGTTTTTATTTTTCACTTTTTAGTTGTGGTACCTACCCCACACAAATTCGAATACCACTACCTGCTATGTAAATAACAGTGACAGGAACTTATCATATCATCCACATACTAATGGGAAAAAGTACGTATTATTGAAGCTAACTCAAAAACTATCAAAGCAAAGATAATAAAATTTATATTGGTCCCATATAAATTTTATTATCTTTGCTTTGATAGTTTTTGAGTTAGCTTCAATAATACGACTACTACCTCGAGAGCATACCCTTTCAAACAAAAAAAGAATTTTCAAAATCGGTTCACAATTGACGGAGAAATCGGTGGACATACATAAAAAAAAAACAAAAAAAAAATAAAAACAAACATACGCGACGAACGTATAACCTCCTCCTTTTTGGAAGTCGGTTAAAAAATAAGTACTTAAGTTCACATAGGACGTACTAATAACTTAACAAAGTTACGAGCACATTGTCGGCGCGCCTCCGCTTGGATGCTGCGCCCTACGCTCCGACCCATTGTTTCGGAGGCTCCTACATAACAACATCTTTATTACCTTTACATTATTATGTAAGTTTTCCTTTAACATCCGTTTAGGCTCGCCCACGACCATGTATGTAAATAGGCAAGCGGTGGGCTTTCGCTTTACGTACACAATGCCTTGGGCAATTTGGATAACATTTTTCTTCGTGCGTCTTCGTCAATTGATGTTCTAAAGGTTTAGCGAAAATGGTCATTGTGTGTAATCTGTGATGTATCTTGGTAACTTTTATTTTCTGGGCTGGTACATGACATGTGTTTTGATAAATCAACTACGTAATTATTGCTCTCTCCTAACGGTTTGAGTGGCAATATTTCCGTAAGTTATTTCCAACTATCGGGGGATAACTCTAAAAACAGCGTTGTCAAACTTTAATCCAACTTATTATTACATTTTCCTTCCTTACTCTCACGATAAAATAAACTTTTGATCGCATTGGCAAGTGATAAATATCTATGACGCAAAATGAGAAGAAAGCGCACGCTTATTTCGACGAGTGAAAAACTAGGATGCAGGCGTCGGCGTCGCTGCATCTCAATGTGGAGCAAAATAAACGATAACGATCAGTAGCCATTAGGCGCGTTCTACAATGTTGGCACTTGACTAAAAATCTTTATTCTAGAACGATTATCTTTTAGTATAGCTGATGTGGTGCAAAAGACTGATCTTCTAAAACCGGACTGGCCACTGGGCAGCACATGACTGCAGCATGCCGGACAAACTGTGGGTCCAAGTAGGATTTGAACTGGGAACTTCCCGGACGAAACACGACTTCAACGAAGGGATTTAAAAAAGTACTACTTTAGTGGAAAAGAGGATAAGTTGATGATTAATAAATAACTATGTATCGCTTTTAGTTCTATTGATCGATTATGTAGAAATATTAATCAAACTTGTCAGAATTAAAGCCCTAAGTACCTACAATACATTTATAGTAATAGACTACACTTTTAATATAAAATTGCGATGTCTAATATGTGTTGAGGTGACATTTAGAACATAGGTGCGTTTTATTGCTTTTTCATTAGATTGTAGGTTTCAAACGAAAAAGGGTTTAGATTTAAACGCAGTTTTGGCATTAAAGTTAAGTAGCTGACATTTGAAAATTGGTAGTTTTATCACCAAGATTTTAGTCTTTTAACAATAAATGATGGTTAAATCAGAAAACTGATCGTTGACTTATTTTATCCGCTTGATGCGGGTATTCATTGAATTGATGGACTTACTTATCAATATTTTATCTACACTTAAATTGTAAATAGTATTACAATAAAAATAATAAAAATTGGAGAACCAGATACAGATAAAATATTATTGCTTGTTATAATGACAGTTATTTTAATGGCAAAAAAATACAATTCAAATCACAAAATCTCAGCAGACGACTTATGACTTCGAAGTTACGAAAATAAATCAACGAAGGCTAAGTTTCCATATTTTCGGTATAGGAAACTCGTTGACCGTTTTTCCCTTACTATTTCGCGCCAGGTGACTAAAAATAGTTCCTTTCTAATTCTTTAACGAAGTTTTTGCCTCATATGGGTGCAGGGCGTTGGCTAATATAAGTGCAGGAAATTAATAGGAGCAGAAACAGGTAGGTAAGCTAGTTCAATATTTGTAGCAGGTATATTGAAATCTAGACGGTTGCACTGATTACGTGGATTTCAATTTCCTTGTGGTAATCGATGGACGCATTAATAGAAATTCATGGATGTGCAAGAGCACTCTTTCCTTACCGACGATGTTTCTTGTAATGTTATGGATAACATTTTCTATATGGTCTACATATATTTTGAATATATTTTTTACTTCTATTTTCACTGCATCGTTTTCGTTTATCGTTTAGCAATATTTTGATCATTCCTGTTTTGAATTTCTTCTGCTATCTTATTTGCAGGTCACCTAGTAATTTGCATCCACTGTGATCTCAAGCTTACAGTGAAATGCTGTTTGAAGTATTTCTAACAATAAATTATAGTTTTCCAATGACTTAATGTCGTAGATCGATCGGTTCCGATCTAGTTCGACTGACTGGCTGCTGGCTGCCGACATTGACTTCAAACATTTAGAGACGGTCATAATCATATCTTTTGCTATGCTAGTTTTCTGCTTTTGTAGTTAGGGTTAATGTATTTTTTTCATTTTCGGTTCAGACTGTCTTGTTTTGTAGAAATCAGAAAATAAGTATTATGAAAATCTTCAAGTTGCGTACATTGTGGTAGAGTACGTCATGAATTGCAGGAGTATTTGGTTAGGTTCGGTTAGTGTACAATTTTATTACTACACAATATTTCGATTATTTCGGATCAAAAATCTACCGTGTTAAGGTGTTTAGTGTTTACTCTTTTTACCTACATTAAAATAAGCAAACTAACAGCATACGCTTTACGAACGATGACTCTAAGTACTTGGAAAGTCGCCTCACGAAGGTTGAGGCTCGCATCAGTGAAAGTGGCCATGATTGCTATCAGTCCCGACTGATAAGACAACCAATGCGTTACTTATTCGGTCAGATGGCTTTTTGTTTGAAACCACTCTTGTTAGGGCGCGCTGCGAAAGGAATGCTGGACCAGCTTTCTTTTCTGTGTTACATTTCATACTTATAAAATCAATAGATAATATAATCTTTATTACTGCTATTGATATTGTAAAAAATTTTAACGTGATGCAATTGTATAAACCCTGCTAGTTTTCTCATATCTTTATTTCAGCAAATCGACTTAGTGTTTTTCTCTTACTAATACGTGGGTTTGAATTTATTAGTCTACAATCGGCGTCTAATAGTCTATAAAGAAACATTTAATTAAACTAAATTTTGTAGTAGGTATAAATATACGGAAGTAATTTAAACACGGAATTAATCGTCTGCGTTTTGTGGCATCATCGTAATAAACTTTTCAACCATAGAATCTTAGAGTAATTCGATCATAAGCATAACACTCTCGTCACACATGTTATGGCGAATGCTCATGTGATTCGCTCATTATTGAGGACCCGTGAAAGTTCGATTTTGATTTATTACTTATAGCTTCGTCACTGTTGTGTAACAGTAACGTGAAGATTGTACAGTCATGCGAGGTTGCGTTGTCGCTGTGATTTTAGTCACAATGTGTACGCGCCTTTATTAATATGTGCACGTGATTAATTCGCGATTTCACATGCTAATGTTGGAATGGAAAACCCTTTTGATTATGCGGACGTATTTTATGGGTATTTTTTTTATAAACAAGTGAACAAACACTCAACATTGTTTTTAAAAGTGAAAATTTGTGTCAAGCAAACTTAACATTGTTTTTAAAAGTTACAAGTGTCAAGCAATTGTTTTTAAAACAATTACTTTCCCTACATACAAATCTACTTCGCCATTATATTATTTTCCTCATACAATGTGTTATTAACTTATTATGCGTAATATTGTTGCGATAAATAAAACGCTTTACACAAAACAAAATTACACAATTTGTAGAAACACGCGGCGTTTTCTTTAACGATTCATGCGCGGACTGCAATAATAACTACTAACTAACCGAAAAAAGTTTGCCAATTAAAGCAGAACGGTTACGAAAGTTTCACGTGTGCACACAATTAGACGAACGGACAAACGGACCGAAACCTAATTATACAGATTATACATAATTGCGCACCTGACTGTCAACGCGCACCTTTTTGGTTCTTTAGACAGATTGAGGTTAGGGCGGGAAAATAAGAGATGACATACGTCATTTTTGGCATTCGTGCAAAAATATTTGCTTAATTAATGCTTTAATTGGATTGGTAAAGGCATTATTTAAGTAAATAACAATAAGCTGATTGTTTAGATAACGAAGGACACTCAAAGTAAAAATTGAGGAAGAAGTCATTATAAATTATAACTCGCATTTTATGACAGATAGCATTACCTTCCTTGATTAAAACACTTACTTTTAACTACACTTACTTTCATTACACCCGACCACAATCTTAATCAACAAAACGTCAGTCACAAATAAAAATAAACAAACGTAATTTGTGTTCACCTTACGATGTATGACATAATAAGGCCTTAAGCCCCCAGACCATGTGGTCGTATCACAACAAAATGATATAATAGACCTTAAGTGGTTGCATTTATCATAATTATCTTAATTGCTCGTGTTGTAATGTTAATAATTTGTTACAAAATGTCCCTTTGCTTGTTACAGGTGAGAGTAATTTTCGTAAAAATGCATTGCGTTGACGCCGAGCAAATAACTTAAGGTGAGTGTACTTCAAAGTTAATTGTTTACTTGTTTGCATTGTTTTGCAATATTACCTTCAGACTATACCAGTTGGTATCTACTTTTTAGTTTTCGCTTTATACCCTTTTCCAAAACCAAATATGGTAGAGATTTATCATGTTTCAAGGCATAATAGAGATCTGAAAGATTAGAGAGAGACCTATCTTTTGTGCCAACCACATATCTTGCATTCAGAGCATAAACGAAATCGGCATAAATCACTATACATTTTGATCTCAAAGCAATTACAGCCAATTATCTGCATTTAAAAAGCATTGAAATAATGATAGTGTTCATAAAGTAATGCAACGCCTCCCAACAAGTTGCGTGTTTCAGAGACAATCGTACTGTAATGTCTAAATAAGGCTATTATTACGTTCAATGTGAAAATTACATTTAAATTATATGTAGTTTACTAACGTCTTATTTGAATGATGTTACGTGATGTTTATGTACTGCAATCTTGTTTAATTCTTCGACAGTGATTTCTCCCACTAGAATTGTTTTGTCTTCGTTCATTATTGTATCAGTAATAATTAATGTAGTATAACTTATTCCACCTACTTTTGCTTTTGTTCAGGCATTTTAATTTCCACTGCTGGGTAGTTTTCTATGATTCTGAATTTTACTCGCAACCGCAAAATAATTATCAACATTCTTTTGTTTCTCCTGAAGCAATTTACATATTCGTAATATTGCAATTATGTATTCCATTGTCTATAAAAATTACCTTTCTGAGAAACTATGTATTAAACAACTCGTTAGGTCATAAACTTCGGATCTCCGTATCGTTACTTCAGAATCTATTATCGATCAAACAATTTAACCGGACGATAAATTCTTGGCGCTAATAATGATACGTTTTCCATCAAACAGCGAGCTTGTAGAAACGGTTTTATAATCTACTGTAACTTAATTATGTGTGCCAAGGACTGCCGCCTCATTTGTACCATGCATGAGCTAAACAAAGCTTGATAATAACTATGTTTTAGTAGAGGACAAGGGTGGAGTTCACGTTAATTAAAAATAGTAATTTGTTCTGCTATTGTGTTGTTGGCGTGTGCGGTCGCTCTAGCGTGTGCTTGGTGATAGAAGTTATAGGCTATTTATGTGTACCTTTATAATTATATCTTTTAATGTGTATATATCTAGGTTGTCCATGGCATATTACTTTTAGTCTCACGTTTGCAGAATAATTGTCTCGTTTGTCAACTCTCAAAGATTTTATTTTGTTAAGTCGTGAGTAATTGTAACAATTTCTCATGATACTTTAGTATGTAGTAAAAAGCGACCTTGTTGATCCGATTTACAAATTCAGAATGCAAACGATTTGATTTGGGAACCCTTTGGTTAAACATCTTTGTCAAAGTGTAGCAGTGCAAGTGCACCTACCACTGTTTGTCTCTGCATCACCCACAGGTTGACTGGGAGAAAATGCCTATGGCATTAAGTGCGCATTACATTTGTGTGCTTAAAGTATTACATAAAGAAATAATAAAGTGCAATGCAACAATATTTTTGAGACTGTTTCAAAACCGAATAATTATCAATGGCCGTTTCTAGTTTCATGAAGATTGTCTATCAAAATATTGTAATTTCGCTTTTTTGCCTCCAAAAAAAAAAAGCCTATTGTGATGTTTATATTGCTACCCACATGCCAAAGGATCACCATAGTCTTCTAAGAATATTCACAGTTTATGCAAAATTGTTGTTGTTGCTGGGTCGTCTACGGTATTGACCCGTATTTACGGGATGATGCACTATAGCGTGTAGACATCCGCTAAGTCCATTGTCTCCAATTTATTGATGCCGCTGTTTTATGTCATTTATTAACCTCATAAAAGAGAAGGCGGGCAGGCCACGTAGGAGATGGCGGGATGAACTGGACATATTTCACCAAAACTGGAAAGAGGAGGCGCGGGCTCGCGAACTATGGAACGAGTGGAGGAGGACAATTGCCCAGGTCAGGCAAAAAAAAAAAATGCGAATAATCACAGTTCAGATTAATAATTTCGTATGTTGTTATACTTCTATTTCCTAGAGTTTATTTCAACTCAAAATCAAAGGCAAATCAATTCAGGACGAATGAGGATGATAAAACAATTTAAAAATTCTGTGACAGTAGTAGGCAATTCCCAATAACAAAATTCCAGTTAGTCTTATAAAGTTCTACATTTTTATAGTACCTATTAACTCTGTGGTCAGTATTTGGTTTGATAATGGTGTTTGTACGATGACGCGCAAACATGCAGTCTTGAAACCAAACAATGACACAAATTCACAAAAAAAAAAAAAAAATATATTTTTTTTTTTTTTTGAATTTTTTTTTTCCCTTATATATATATTTTACAGACATTTATTTCGTCATTTATGGTGCTGGATTTGACATATGCTGACACAAGCGTTCAAGTTGTTAACCTAATAATTGCCTGAAAAGGCTTTACTTTGCTTCATATACGAGTCGAAGATGATGGTTAAGCCTAAGATAAAGATAATCACGACTTAACGGTATCAAAGAGAAAGACCACGACACTTGACTCTACGAGTTCCTAAAATTTATTTGACGGTCTAGAAAAATCAAACTGAACATGAGATCAAAACACAGTGCCAAAAAAACTATGATAAATGATTATCTCTTCAAAGCCAAGTAACAATCAGGATGAGGCTGATCCGGTCGCCTTATAAGCTCCTGCGCTTATAAGGCGACTTGATATCATCTATAATAAATATTGCCAGTCACTTTATGTTATTAAATGTTCGCAATTACCTCAGACATATTTACGGGAACCGTATTTTGATAACAGGATCCTTTTAAAGTATATTTTATTAGTTTGTTAAGTACAGTAGCATGGTGGAGTTAATTTGATATACAGCCTGGTTCTTAGTCTAGGAGTTATTTGTAAATGTTTCGATCTAATCTTAGTATAAATTACTACTTGTATTTGCACATTAGTACTTGTGTTATCGGTGAAGGAAAACATCGTGAGGAAACCGGCATGTCCTAGAACCGAAAATTCGAAGACATGTGACATCTACCAACCCGCACTGGGCCCGCGTGGTGGATTACGGCCCACTCCCTCTCACAGAGAGGAGGCCAGCAGTGGGAACATTTATAGGCTGATGATGATGATGATGACTTGTGTTCGATATTTTAGTCTGTTCACGTTTGCTAACAAAATAGCCTTACGTTGAATGAAGATATACATTTAATGTTATTGGTAGTAATAAGATAAAATTAAATTAACGTCTTGTAATCGCCAATCAAAATACAAAATAAAACCTACCAAAGTACATAATATTACGATATTCATTGTTATGATAGCTTAAAGCTGAGTAGAAGTGTAGGTGCGAGGTATCTATGCTTCGCCATTTATGTCGTCTCTATTAGATCAACGTGAATCATCGAAGGCACAGTTTATTATAACTAACATTAATGAGAAAAATATTACTAAATAAATTGCTTTTAAGTATAAATATGTCTTATTGAGGAGTAAATATAGAAATTTCATCATTGTAAATAATTGTGGCGCTTATAGAGTAAAGTACCTAGTTAATAAATCACTTGGAATATTAATAAATCGCTAGGAATATTGGGTATAAAATGGCTGACTGAGTTTGAGAGTTATGTTAAGAATTTAAGGCTTTAAATATGATTACGTTATAATATTAAACGACTAACCAAGATCAGCCTGATAAATGATACAAACATTTCAAATTGCTCAAACGTTAGACCATTAAGTATTTCATTTACATTCATTCATAATGCTGTCGATAGCTTCAAGATAGTTACTTTAGTAGGCAACGTAATTTTTCCGACCGAAGTATTAGATCAGCTATTAAATCTCCATAATCCGCTGGTTTTATGAACGTTTTCTTAAGCAATCGGATTCGAAATGTCAGTCGTGCGCATCTTGTACCCGTATAACCTTTAACCGATAATTGGACACAGTTACCCGAGTGTTTTATTTGTTGTGACGCTACCTAATTGATTATTGGATTTCAATTTTGCATCATTTTATACTTAAGCTTGCTTGTTAACTAAATATTGAAGTTTGTTCTTGACCCTAAAATAAACTGTTTAATAAAAGGCATTAGAACGTATGAATATAAACTTGGTTGGTAATGGATACTACTGATTAGAATTTTATCATTGCGTAAATAATTGGCAGTTACATAAGAAAACCGATTCAGTATATTTCTTAATAAACTAATGAAACGTTACGGAGACATTTCGACCCACACAATTTTCACTTAAAAAAAAATCCCTGCATTACGACCCACGGTTAATAGCGTCATTAAAATATATTCTATAACAAAATAAGCCTAAATGATGCGATACATTCGATCTCAGTCACGCAACAGACATCACCAAACATAGAAGTTACTGGCACAGTACTATAAAGATTAAAGTTAAGCTAAATTAGCATGGGGCATTACATCCGTCTGGCAGATATGATCGGACTGGCAGTTCGCTGGGTGTGCTGGCTGATCACGTCGGCAGATAAGCTCTAGTGTCCCTCAGGGCATTATAGTTGGTAACATTTTGTTTCTTATGGATGGTTTTCTGGAAATCTGTACCGGAATTTGTGCCATGATAATACATTGGCAGTGTTGTCGTGCTCTTATCCCTTAAGCGATTAGCAGTCCTTAGAATTAATCTTTGAAAACGATGTGCGTATTCTAATTAAATTAGAGCAACCATTTTAATAGACACCATAATTTCAAATATTCGAAAGTGTACCCTCGCACCCGAATGCTGCGCCAAGAATGGTGATGCTGAGTCGTGCACTCGTGTGCCACTGGCGATGAAAGCGGCCGCTGTCCCACATGTATTGTTGTATTAAATATGCGATAGACGACAGTAATATTCTGTTCTGTATGGTCAAACTATGTTATTAGATTACCTTTTGTGTATTCAAACAACGTTGGAATATTAAGGAGTATTGATAAATAGTTCGATTAGAAATTCATGTGACAATACAATTGCGATTGTGTTGTGAAATTATGATAGCATCATTATTGATATCCGTAATGTTACTAATTTGGGTTGGTTTTCCCCTTTGTCTTTAGACTTTTTTCTATGCATTTTCATTCATGCACGTCTCTACGTATAATTATGTTAATGAACTCATGATCTAAGGGCTATGAGTAATATTATGATATATCAGACAGTCAATCTGGTCAATATAATCACTACGTTAATGAAGCAATTTGTTGTGTTGTTAGTAGATAGGAGAACGCTGAAGTCGATAGTCGGTAGTGAAACGGTTACCTATTTGTATTTAGGAGAACATCTTTAATTCCAAAACGAACCGGAAATAAATCAAAATTACGTAGTGTTATTTTAAGGAAGCAAACATTAATTTATGAGCTCACTTTCAAGGCTCGTGAGTATTTTAAGATTTAGTTTTCTCTTATATAACAATATTGTATCATCTGTCCAAATATTAATACATTACCTTGGCATGCAGTTTGCAGAGGTTTAATTTTCTTTTAAAAATATTATTTAGTTCTTAGGAATACTATTAATTACAGTTACGGAAGTCGGAACTTCGTCTTTCTCAGGGTAACAAGTTATTCTAGAATTGCCCTTTTTTCATAAACACCTGAGTTTTTACACACAGCTCCGCAACCGCAACTGTCCTCGCATGACGACCACCGTGGGAAGCATCCACTTCCTCGAGAAAGAAATCAATTTACTTTTACACCGTAGTAAATCATACATTAATAGTAATGGAAAACATGCCACAAAAACTTACTGTAATCGTAGAATTAATGATATTGTGAAATTCGTACACGCTATTGTATTCTTTATGGTTGCTTCAATAGGGGCCATAATTACAGCAATAATTTTAAGGATGGGACAATTTGTATTGCTTTCATGTTTTTATCTCCTGATGTTTGTACTTTGTAGTCGGTCAAGGCTCGTTGGCGAGGTCGGTAGCGTCTACTGCCTATTGTTGGGATTTGGTCGTGATCAGCGATGCATGAAGAGGAATTCTGAATAGGTTCTATTCATCTGCTATGAGAAATGACACATTTGTGTCGGCTTGATCTGATTGCTGACAAAGATATAGTTGCGATAAAATAACAATATTACAATTGTTGTCAAAGTAGCTTATTTTGATCTAGAAATTGTAAAATAGAAAGGCTTTTAAAACACGTGTATCATCTTATCTAAGCTAATGTGAATATTGTCCTACTTTTATAAGTTTAGCGTTTAGAGTATTGCATCTTAATCGTATCAGATCGGATTACGTGAAATCATTTACGAATTAGATTTCATATTGACATAAACATAAAATAATTTTATCGAGCTATCAATCATCATTGACATCATTTCATTTCAAATCGCTTTTACTAGCTTTACTATGCACATTAATATTATGACTAGCCCAAATTTGATGCAGGTGACTTGGCGCATTCATATGCATATAAACATCAGTTAGGTCCCAACTATTACTTAAGTCGTTCACCTATGTATCTAGGTTGCCTCTTTATGAGTGGGTTTTACATCTTACGAAACCTTTAACAGGCACACATGAAATTATCTCGCTGACATGCATCATTTTCTGATAGACTTGGCTTTGAGTGAATTTTAGCTCCACTTATCGAATACCTACGACAAAGGGAAAGTCATTGGCCTACGAGTATATTATGGAGTATACAGGGTGTTTGGCAGAACGTTGAATATACGAAAATGGTGGATAGGTGGGGTCATCTGCTACTTACTCAGCCCTAATTTATTTGACCCTGGCCCCCTGGATATTTTTTTTTAAATTTCACCACTTTCTTACCTTTAAAGTGTAATTTTTATTAAATAGGCAATATTTTTGTTTTTTTTCTAAATCTTTAATGTTGGCAGATTCTTATAAAATTATTGCTTTATTCAGATGTTAGCTAGAAAAAAAATAACGAGTCAGAAAAAAACTTACAGAAAGATGTAAAAAATACTTAAATCTTAATTTCAACTTGCATTTAAAAAAAAAACAAAGGCCAAATAAATTAGGGCTGAATAAGGAGCAGATGACCCCACCTATCCACCATTTTCGTATGTTCAACGTTCTGCCAAACACCCTGGATAATCAAAATACGATTTGAAAATGCAACCTGAGATATGAAAAATGTAGATATCTTTACGCAAAGCAGTTAATAGAAAATTTAGAGAGTTAAACATCACGCTTTGTTTCCCCAAAAGGTTGGGCAGAGGTGTACCTATAGTACTGTATGTATGTAATGTGTGATTTTAGTGATTTATGAGACTATAGATATTATCATAGATGTCTTACCGATTATAAATTATGTGTCAATCTTCACATTCACTGTCGATTGTTTCTCGATTCTTTACGTTCACATACTCTAGTGATTCATCCGCCAATTCTCTCAATGGTGCCACAATGTGGTCCAAGTTAAAATCGGAGAGCGATTTGTATTGTTTTTCTTTTCCCCCTTTTATACTAGGTGCTGTGATTATGGCTTGATAAAATCCTAACTAGTCCTAAATAATATTACAAAATGCGAAAGTGAGTTTGTTTGTTACGCTTTCACGCCAAAACGGCTGAATGGATTTGCATGAAATTTGGTAAATGGGGAGACCATGACCTGGGTTAGGACAAGGATACTTTTATCCCGATTTTCTCACGGGATCGAGATGTATTCGGGTGAAACCGCGGAGCGCAGCTAGTTGATGTATAAAGCTTAGATGAAGGTATACTAGTCGTTTTGATACTTATTTAGATAAATTTATAAAACTCATGGGGCTAAGGAACAAGTTCAACGAACGCAACTGTTTGGTGACAACAGACAGTTCTTATTGTCGGTATTATTAAGCACACAAAGACGTTATAGATAAAATAGCAGCATTCTGTTAATAATAATATCAAAAACATTATCATCACCATTTTTTAAAGCCTTGTTCCACCTACTCCGAAGTAAAGGCCTTTCGCCTTTTGTACCCACGAAACATAATGTTATTAAACTCGCTCTCGTCTGTTATTTAAACAACACAAGACTATTTGAATATGCTGTTTATCTGCTAAAGGTGGTTGTATTGTGTTAGTACAATGATGTATAGTCAGAGTTCTGATTTGTCATCGATGCAGGTTCAATCCTGAGCACCAATGGGTTACGAAAGTTATTTGTATTCATAGTGCTATGCGTCATTTGATTGACTGCTGGTTTCTAATATTTAATTAGGAACCATTTGAGTTTCAATAGATTTACGTTCAACTTTGTCAGAATGCAAATCAGAAATTTTGGAGCGTCTTTGACATTGCTGAAAGTGCAATTAACTAAAACAAATAATTTTTTCATAACAATGTTCATATCAATCAGTGTTTTGGTAAAATCAAGATAACTGCCATATAGTAAATTATTGTATTTAATACTGTGTTTTTTCTAGGATTTTTATATCAAAGTCTAACATCCTGCCTTCTTTCAATATCATTATGGAAAAACATTTACTCTGCAACCATTTTGAGTAATTATTAAGTTTGCATTGTTCACACATACATAACACATAATGTTATCATTTTGTTTCAGGTAAAATGAGAACTGTGTGCGAGATTTCAATATTACGTAAGTAACTAGGGTGTTGGAAACCGACGTGCTAATATGAAAGTAGCATTACAGTACTAGTACCATTTTAGTGAAGATGGCGTGAATTTTATTACAAGTGTGCTTATTTGGAATGTATTGACATTTTAGTGTGGATGGAATCGGTACCGTTGTTGATGATACTCGTAATTATGAGCTTGCTGCAAGTTTTGAAATCATCAATGATGATAAGTAGGTGTTAGAAATGATAATCTAAATATTAGGTTGAAGTAAGAATTAGATTAAGATATCAGTAAAGCAATAGACAAGCAAGATCCAAATCTGACCTAGAAGTTATTAAGAATACTATAATCAATTTTAGACGAAAAATAATCAGAATCTAAGTTTTTTAAATAGCTTCGATTTCTCGTAACAAATTCGCCATGTTTTGGTTTTAAGAACGGAAAAACATATAGGTAAACCAATTGCTTATTTTGACCATATATGTATATATATTATTTATATATTTTTTCTTTTATAAAGTTTCACAATTGGTGATACTTTATTCACATTACAATCTAGCCTATTAGGTAATAAGTAATTTAAATATAACTTAAACTGCTAAGTAACTATAAAATTAAGAAGTCGTCCAATAACGTCTTTCTTATTCACTATAAGTTAAGGGGAAGACACTTGATTCACGTGTTCTTTGTAAGTCAGCACTTGCACTACAGTTTAAGTTCACTTACTCTGCACTAAACTAACTCAAAAGGTTTAACCCTTTTTAGTCTTCGCACTAAGTCAGTACTTATTTTGACCATATAAAAAAGATTTATTCCCACGATGGGCCATCTCACGGTCAATACTGGCAAGTTGGCATCTCACACGGCTAAGCTCATCGTGATTTTTCAAGTGTGTACGGAATATAAATGTTACAAGGTTAGCATTCAAGAGAAATTACTTATTTATACAATCTTAAGGATGTATCGTTTAGAAGTATACTAGTAGTGAAAAGGTCAGACAATCGATGCCAAGTCTATTCACTAACGAATTGTTTAATGGGTTTATTGCTTAATATTTGTATGGCGTGTAAATATCACTGCATCTCTCCAGTGTTAGGTAATTCATTCGTCATAGCATTGTATATTTCATCTCATAGTTCAATTGTTGGTAAAAAGTATTTATTATATCTGCATACATTCATTTATCCACATTTTTTTATGGTGGTTTTGTGATTTCCTATCTTTTTGGGTGATTAGGTGAACCGCATTATTTTTATAATTTTTATAACAAAATTAGTGTTCCGTTTTACTCTTTAATAATACTAGCTCTATCTACTTCCTTAGTAATTTCATGTTATCTTTCAGTTTTATCTTGTTTGTTTATATAGTCTCCTGCTTCTACCTCAAGTGTAGTTTGATCAGGCACTCTCTCCTAAGGCCCTCCACTTTCGCTTTTATATAATTTTACAATATTTTAAACTATAAGATATAATTATTATAATGCTGTCATTTCGTATGATAGCTATTGTAAATTGTATAATTAGATATTACTCGTTTTATTGATGTTATGTAAGTCTAAAAGTTATTCAACTTAGTGAATATCGCTTATATCGCAAATAATTTAGAAATTATATATTTTAATAGTCTTATACAGAAAGGTAAGTTAAGTAATACGTACATTGATTAAACGCATCTATTACTCAAACTTCGGTCCTTTCTACACCTAGTGAAATCGTAGGTACATGGTAATTCTTTTGTGATAAGCTTACCATTTCGAAAAATGTCGTATTTTTTATTCATATGTACACATAATTGAATACAACGAAGTGTTCAAGTTAATTATGTTAAGGAAATAAAGCACATGCAGAAGTCATTCTTGCTGAGTTTAGTTCCTGTAGGAAAACATGAAACAATAAATTAACAGATTCGAACATTCATAAATTTTTTAACACGACAGAGCATGGCTAATCGCATGCAATGTAAACAAATTAAATTGGTTAGGAAGTAGTTATCTAGTCCAGCTTACATAACATCTATTGAAAACCAACATTTTAAATGAGCCAATTATATCTGGCTTCTTATTTGACTAGCAGTACAACCATAGACGAGTTGTGGTTTTAGGGAAAGGTTCAAAAGTAACCGCAGAAGGAAAATTGCGAAACCGAACACTTTGCCACTTTTAGTGCCCATTTAGAACAAACCCTTATTTGTATAGTAACTCTTGAACGAGAAAATTAAGTGAACAATGTTGAAACTGTGAATCATAATCGTTAGTTTGCTATATAATTTAAATATGAATTTAAACGGTTCTCAGTCACGGTATAGTCTTTTAAAGCCTTTTTATTTAAGCAAGTGTGAACTATTTGTATGTCTGTCTTGCTAGATATGTGAGAGATATAGAAATAATATGAATAATACAGGCGTTATCAGTATTCCACCGATATCAGTAAATTTTATACTAACTAAATCTATTGGCTCAAATGACATCTTGTTAATCTAGCTTTAACTGTGCTAGATTTTTATCAAGCGGCATTGCAGACATCGCTAATTTAATTTTTTACTGTAGTCAAATGATTCTAGTCTGAATTTCAAAATACTCTATTTAACATATCTTTCTCACGTAAGCGTGGAACTAAATTTGCGTTAACAGAGTTTTAATGCAAATTCAGTCATTTATTCTGTTGGCTTGCAAATAAATTGATTTTGTATGATTCGAGGAAATATAAACAGTTATAGATTACGTCAGTCTTGCCTACGACTAAATTGATTTGGATTGCGACAAGTGTATTACCCACGACAGGTGTTATTGAAATGAAAACATTCAATTTAGTATAAATTGGCTTCTAGTTATAACTTCACGATCATCGTTAACGAAAAGGGCTGATTAAAATTTTTCTTCGAGGTCTTAAAATAGTGCATAAAAAACTCAAAATGCTCTTTGGTTACTCTTAGCATTTTATGATCATCGTTACTGAAATGAATTGGTTCTTCTCTTTCTTCTATAAGGCCTTAAAATGGTGCTTGATCATGATCTTTCAATAGTGATTGACTCTGGATTCCTTCTTTCAACACAATCGAGAACGAAGTTTCACAAAGTCTCAGAACCATCAATTCCAACCTTCTAGTTACTATTTAGCTGACCGAATTCCTTTCAAAGGTTTCAAAGTAATTAACAGAATCGGCTCGTGACAGAATCGGCTCGTGACAGAATCATGCAGAGTTAGCCGCTCGTTAAGAAGTTTCGTACGTGATCGAAAGGTGAATTACTGCTGTCGGCAATTAGTTATCACCTTGTCTTACTTTAGTTTTAGTCGATTTGAAGTGCGTGTTGAATTACGTGGGAGATTAAAATGAACGGAACATGACAACATACGTATCTTCATATTTTCCTCAGTACCAAGCGTAGGTATTGTTCCTTTCTATAAATTCCCATGTAAAAACAGACATTCCATCCATTATACTTATGTTTTTGCAGAGCGTTGCATCTTAGCTCGGAAATAACTTGGTGTATTTCGGTATTTTCATCATCAGTTAGGTTAGGTATTTCCGTTGGCGACATGCTAGCGATATATGCACGATATATTTAGTTTGGGCGAATCTTTAACTGTTACCGAATGAGTACCTACTTTATTCTTCCTTGCTATAGTAATATGTATAAATATTATTATACTCTGAGAGTTGTCTGTTAAAGACGCGTGTTGTTAAAAGGACATTTGAGGGTTTACAAATAAAAACCATCTCATCATCTCATCTCATGAGTACAATACCATAAAAAGTCCCCCACGACAGTACCATGCTCTTGGTTCATGTTAATCTCACGTCCCAACAGTGTACTAGGAAGAGGTACACCCATTCACAGTCGAGACACCTCCATGCATAGTTCCAAGAAAGTACGCCACTGGCCGTCGTCGGTCGAATAACAATGTGAACGAAAGTGTCGCGCCCACCGGAAGCACCCAGTGAAAATCTTATAACAGACAAACAGCTATTACGATAAGTTCAATCGGATTTACTAACGTCTTGTTATGTAAGGGATTATGTAATATTTTATTGTCATATGGTTTTTTATTCTAGTTATGCGTTGTCATGTTTTCAATTGGAACTTTATTCATATTTTGTACCCATCGGCCGATAGGAGCAGTAAAAGAAAAATGTATGACTTAAAAAGTTAAAAGAAACGATTTATATAAAGTGATCATATTACAGACAGTCGTTTGTGAGTCAAAATGTATAAACAGACATGTTTTAGTAACTTTGGTTTTCGAACGACATAGTGATTGATAGTCCATATAATTAAGCTGCTTTTTACGCCTGAACGAGTCAAACATGTAGGTGAATGATTAACGGAATAGCTATGCCTGAATACATCACTGAATATGTATGAACTGGCAATAAAATATCACTGTGTTGATAGATTTTTCCTTATGCATGTGTAGAATGAACAAGTTATTTCGTACAGTTAAGAATGTGGTGGTGTAAACAGTAAAATTTTTCATATCGCACAATGTGTGACCTAATAATGGTAATTCCTACAATATGTATGCAGAAATCAAAAGAATAAAAAAAGAAATACCATCAACTGATACCGTTCATACTACTAAAGCCTTAAACAATCATAAAATAAAGGAGACTTTTGTTTAACGCACCTACCTGCATTATTGCCGCAAAACTACTTAATCAGTCGGTTGCAAGATCCAAACCAGTAAAGGGTTGATCAACTTTCGTCGCAGCAAGAACATGTTTTGCGATAATTTTGAGCAATATGTGGTTTGAATTTCATATTATCCACATTTTGTATCCATCAACTTTGTAGCTACAAGTTTCTGCATCTAAAAATAACTTAATGTTATTAAGTAACGATATAACGACCAGAAGAATGTACATATATGAACCTTTTGAACTTTGGAATCCTGAAACTGGTTTTAGAAAAATCTAAGTAGATTTAGGTGTAGAAATTCAACTAGAAATAGTAAAATGTGTTAAAAATACTAAACATCCAATACAATTAGACAAGCAATACTCAATAATTAGACAGCCAATGTAATTTTATTGTATTCGTACCTAATAATACGGTGGTGCAGTAAAAACTCATGCGAAATTCTATTACTTTACGTGAAGTGCGCAATCCTGGTGTTTAGTGGCCTGTCATTAATATGGACAGACATGGGAGAACAGTGGGTAATACTGGGTAAAGGTGGTTTTTTCGATCGCGGAAGAACATGATCTTACTTTCGCTTTGATGTGTGCCTATTGTTTTTTTGTAAGTTCTATATATTATTAGTAGTTTAAATCGAGGAGTGAATAATTATTATGTACATGCTCTATATATTATTTGCTTCATTGTATTTCAAGCGCCTTCTAGTGTGTTTTCGATTTCATGTATTTACTCATGATACGGTGTGCTTTAATTTAATTGATTGAAGATCCTGTTTCATGAAGGTACTCTCCAAATATAATTTAAGTTAAAGATAATATCATTATCTTGACCTTTTCAATTTAGCCTAAAACAGCACCTCAAGTCACCGTTATGTAGACGTAATATTGTGTGAAAACGGAACCCGTCGCAGTTCAATTGTCAGCGTTTAACGAACATCGTTGCGTAACCCTAAGTTTAATGAGAATACGCGTCGGAATTAAATATTTCCGCAAGTTTCTTTGTAACTTGTTGCCGATAACATCTTCAGTAATAGCTGCATGTGATGTAAATGTTTTTGTATTAGTGTCGTCATTTAATAATGGGTCATTAATGTGAAGTGAGGTTAATTGTGAAGTGTAGTTATGTGGGATGTTTTGGTATGGTTAGTGTGCAGACGTCAGCTGGAAAGTTTTCATAAGGAGCAGAGTGTCTCATTGTATCATTTGGTCTGTACATTTTACTGAATCTTCTTAAAGTTGTCTGTACATTTTACTGATTCTTCTTTGAGGTGGATCGATACGGGTACCTATGCTTAAAAAAACCATAGGTAGGTTTATTTACTTTTTCTTGACAATCCGTTCCTCCGAGCTGAGGATTGTGACTTAATTTCGTAACAATAATATCATGTCAGTCTACTTACTGTACGCTGTCAATGTCAACAATCAAACATAATTAGCAATTACATTTTCACAAGAAACCAGGGAATGGATAATGATATACTTAAAAAAATGATAACCTTGCCCAACATATAGACGTAAATTGAGACATTTCACTGTGACAAGTAAGTAACACACAAACTTATCCTTCAGTGCGACTGATAAGACGACCCGTTAATTACGACTGTTTGGAAACCGCCTGCATGTGAAATCAGAGTTACAATTACAAGGCCTGTAATTTACGTAGTATTGTGCAATTATTTGAGCACTAAAGATATTGATATGTTTTATTTAATTGGATTTTCTGGTTTCCTGCATGGTCCTTGGATACGAGAACGCGGTTCACTAGTTATTTTCCCGCCGATACTGTCATGATTATCTAAGAACCAACCCTCACTGGGTCTGCGTGTGGCCCGTAGCCACTCTCTCTCATAGAGAAGAGGCTTATTGTGTCCTAGTAGTGAGAACGTTATACCTAGGCTAGTTATGATGACTAACAAGATCAAGAGATGAAATACTCTGTAGTAACTCGTTTCTAAAATAATTTTATGCACTAGACAAAAATTCTGAGACCGTCACAGATTCAATGGCTTTTTTTTTCTGGGTGGAGAGGAAGGGTGTGTCAGACTCCTACTGGCTAAAACCCACCCGTGTTCCTTCAGTTGCCTGTATATTGCCAGGGACCACGGTATCCCTTTCGAACTTTCCCGCGACCCCGGCAGGCACGGATTCAGTGGCTGGTGTGCAAATCATAACATTGACTTTACCAGGAATAAATATTGTGAATCAATTTAAAAATTACAGTTTGTTATGAATTAAACAATAATAACCATTAAAACAACCCAATGTTATCAAAACGACTATTGTGTAATAACAAGTTCATAGCCAAGTTGTATAACGAAGCCCCGAGCAACACATATGTATGAACACATACGTTTGATGGTTTACGATTGTGTTACAATGAATTAATATTATTTATAATACAATGAGATCGCCCCGAGCGACGTGATATAGTCCGCATTCAGGCAATTAGTTCATCATAAAAGTTCATATTTGATTTATAACACTGTTTTGCATTTGATCAATTGTAATCTCCTGATTTCGATGCTCAAGGGCTTAAAAGTAATTGTATTTTGTTTTAATTTGAGCGGCTTTAATTCAATTGTTTTAACTAGAAGTACCTATATCGTAAACATCAGTTTCGTTTATAAATGGCATGGCAAAGGGCTTTCCACCCTTATTCTATCTACAAAATACTCCGTCCTCAATTTCCTGAGTTTCTTGCCCGTTCTTCTCCATAGGTACCTACTACGCTTTGAAATGGGCAACTAGCTTCATCCTTCTGACTGGCCGACCCCTTGACAATTCAAAAGTACTGTACCTATCATTGGTTTATTTGAAATAAATGCTTTGAATTTGAGTTTTACAGTTATCTTATCTAATTTAAGTCAGACCATGCCAATCTCATTCAAAATTGAATTTGCAGTAGGCAGCATCGCATCTACTATTACTCTGATATTATCAATAAGGTTATGTACAATTATCATTATATCATTGGTCTGCGGTCGCTGCTGTCATTCACCCGCGGCCGCTCACCGGCGGCGGCGCTTGCGCAAGTGGCCGCGACACCCGATCTATCTGCCGGTTAATTGCATATTGTTCATAAGATTTATGTAGGACCATGTGTACAGGTACCTTGTGACCACATGCGTTAAAGCTTTATTGATAGGCAGTTTGAAAATAGGTTGATAGGGGTTAATTTAAGATGTGGTGAAGATAATGTTGAATGTGATGTGTAATTTAGCTCGACATGCACAAATTCTATGGGCTTGTACCGAGCAAAGACTCGATATACGCTCAAGATAATGAAGATGAAACCATAAAACGTTATTAGACGCACTTTTTAGATCTAAAGTTACTAAGAACTTTAGTACTCTGGTAGGCTACCCAATTTTGTATAAGGAGCGTAAGTCAATCATATAAAAAATACAATAAACATTAAAAACAGCATTTCTCTAACACCTTCCTTGAAACTCTCACTCGTCCTCAATGAAGGCATTTCCAAGACATCTATTACTAAAATGTTGACACTTGTATACTAAGTAGTTAGGAAGTACTTGTTTACCAGCTTCGGAATGTATTTGCCTTTCCCACGTGTGTTCCCTTTCCCATTGTGTACACACTGGCCTCTGCAGAGTCTACAACTTTTTCATGGTGAGTAGAAGTTATCAGCGAAAGTTGGTAGCCATGAATATTGTTTATGGAAAGTAACGTGTTTGTTTTTTTCAACAAATAAGGTATGGTTTTTGCGTATATTTTAATCTCTTTTGCATTGAAAAAACTTTGCATCCGATTTATTTAGCCTATTAACCCCTTCTTCTTTACTAAATTCTGAACTGTCTAATATCTTTAACTATCGTCTTTTTCTCCTATGTATTTGAAATCGTTCAACAGTTTCTGTACTTTATGTTAAGTGTTTATTTTTACCGTGATGTTTATTTTACCAGACAAGTATTTTCTATATACTTGACTTGTATATTTTATACTCACAATTTCTTAACATTTCCGTTGTTTGCCAGGATATTCAACAATGCTTATTGAGGTCGTTTACTCTTTGCCAAAATTATGTACCTACAGGTTTTAAAATATTAGACTTTTGATTAATGTAAAAAATATTCGTAACGTGATTTAAACAAAATGTTTGAATTTTAGAGATATTAGGGTAGGTATTTATGATTATTTCGTTGCGTATGTTGTGTTATTTGCGGTAGAATTTAATAAAAGCATATTTGTAGACAAACGGATGATGATAAGTGTCGTAATGTAAGTCCATTGAAAGAAAGTAAAAGGTAAGCAGTGCGTGCGGTGCCTACAGGAAAAGTTATTAAGCTAAGTGTTAATGATGATGTACACAGTCACTGAGAAGAAAGTTAGGAAAGTCATAAACATTTATTGAACAAATTATACATCTTCCTACAATGACCATAATTTCGTTTGACCTTCCACACATTACGACTTCAATGAACGTACGTAGGATATCATTAGAAACAATGAAATGATTCGAGCTAATGTGGTCCTTACGTTCAATTTAAATAATGACAGCAACGTTCATTTCGCATTAGACTTAACCCAGTCAATTGTCCCAGGTACACGAGAACAATAAAATGTTATAACATGCAAAAAATATTTTCTCATACAAATAATTACTTGAATGTAGTCTCGCAATCACGACTGTCCTAGAAAGTAAGTGACCATATTCATTGCTCGTTCATCATTGTGTTGATGTGTTTAATAGTTTTCCAACTAGTGGCACTGTGACGTTCTGACTTAAAAACTATTTAGTTCAAGAGACGCAGTGTATTCTTTAATTAGTGTTGGAATGCTTTTGTTGGATATAAGACCTGAGAACGCCTGTGTTCAATTATTTAGAGGTGAAAAAGATGAAAATAATCAGATGTGGCAAAAGAAGGCGTATAAAGAAAACATTATGAAGTTCCGGAAAGTAACTTTTAGAAAAATGTTGTCAAAAAGTACTACAGTTCAATTTAATTGGCATCAAGTCGTTATCTTTCCTGTCTATAAAGACTACTAACTTGTGTAGTAAAATTGATAAAGTATTTAGAGAAAGTCAGATCTGAATCTTTCAAAATCAACCGAGTCTAATTCGTCTGTCCAAATCTTGAAAATGCTGATCCGTACAAGACAGATAATTTAATTTTTGCACACGAAGTCGGTCTCACGTCATTCGAAAGTTTTCGCCATTCTTCGGAACTGTCAGATGCATTTTTTGATAAAAATTATGTGCTTACAAACCTATTATTATTTTTATGAATAGTTCTAGTGAGCATTAGACAGACTCATTCATTACAATAAAGAGACCAACTTGATGTCTGTATTGAGAACATTTCTTTGAATCCTTAAATTTCAATTATTTTTCTATCTTGGAAATGGCAAGTCTTTGAATTACATAGCAGACTTTTTCTAACTTTTAATTTTAGTGCCTGAATTTAATTTACAGCAATTTCTGGACCATTTCCAAAGGCATTGTCAGAATCATTAGGCATGCTAGTTTTTGCTATCCATATCAGTTTATAATGGCGGTCGTGCGATCCGGCGGCGGTCGCACGGTTGCCTGCCTCTTAATTGATCCCATTGTTGTTCTTCGCCCGTTCGGCGAAGTTATTAGTGCTGGCAAGTTCAAGCGATCACAGTTTACTTGAGAAACGTACCACATTTGATTTAAAATAATTATCTTTATTTAAATTAAACATCTTGTGAAAAGAGGTGATCAGAATATGAATAATACCTACGCAATTCTGAAATACTTTTTGCATCATTATTAAAACATAGGGTCCCATGCTGTTGGTGTTCCTGCAGTGTGTGAAAATAAGTCGTGCATTGACACACAAGTATTCATGAATACATTAATAACGTATTTATAAATGAAACAGGTAGGTACGGAGATTTACCTACAATAAATTTGAAAGGAGAATTACTGTTTTAATTCTTAGCATGAAGATGCAGTTATGTGCAGAAAATAACAGTCTCATTAACGCATAGCTCTATAAAGTATTTAAGTTATATACCAAGTATTCACAGCACATAGAATTCTAAACATATTTTACCATTCCATGGGCACCGGTTAACAGCACTGATAAGATTAAAAATTAGTATATATTATTCATTCAAAAGGCAAAAGCTTTTGAAATATAACATTAAACATTCAAGAATCGTTTTGTAACTGTCTAGTTCTTATGAATGGCTTGTTGTTTAACATTCACGGTGTCTTGTCTAATATAAAATTATTCCAAATTGCTTCTATATCATTAGGTTTTTGTTTTTAACACGTGCTTATAGTTTATTGGTGTATTGTTGTTTATTTAAAGTATGTAATGGGATTTGGAAATATTACAGACATGCGATGGCCAATTACTCTATACCATGGGACGTGTGACAATAATGACCAAAGATTTTTAAAGAGTATATTGGAGAAAATGTTAGTAAAGAAGTCAAAAATGGAAAATAGGTGAGAGCAAACAATGCAAAAATTAAACAGAAGAACGTGACACGATAACCAATAAGTTATTCCAATATGCCAACAAAACATTCCGATTAGCTCTACGAATAAAATTAAAAACCAAAACGATCATGGGAATCAATATAAAAATTGCAAGGATCACGAGGCGAGCATTCAACTCTGTCCAAACGTTGCGCTAAGCTCTACGTTTCCAGTATTAGCTGACCTCACATTCTATAGGCATTTCTTACAAGGAGAAGTCAGCTTATACTGGACATGTATACATGTATAGCTTGATAAATGTCGTTGTGCGTACGAGCGTGAGCAGAAACAGAATTCAGATGTCAACACGTAGTAACGTTCACATGATGTGGATGGAATCGCTGATTGTCCATATTATGTATAGCAATATTCGCATCGTGACCGTACGGTGAATTTATGGGAATTGTTGGTTGATGAGAAGGAAATAAAGAAATTATTGCGTTTTAAGTTTTTGTATTTTTTCGGATAATACAGAAGTTAGACTGCAGTTTCCTATTTTTAATGCTACTGATGATGCGCTAAATATTGAGTCTATAAAGACAAACTAAAATAGCAGAATAACAACAAAACGAATTACATATAACTTCTAATTCCTCTAAACAACTATTTATAACTCAACTTAAACACACTGATAATTACAATTCTAAATTAACCGATAAACTAGAATAAGTTATAGATGTAGCTGACGATTAAAACTTAGTAGGTTCCGATGGTATGCACGATAAATGAACCGACCGTTAATGAACGTAAAGGTACATATATCCAAGTAAGGAAGAGACAGATGATCCGCTATCGACTAAGAATTTTCCGTAACTTAATATAGGATGATTATTACATTATTTTGTTTCCTGCGATCAGACAGATCTTGTAATTGAGTTGCATCATTCGTGATGTTGGCGACTAGTTTAAGTCCTGCGGGAATTATGTTTTGCCTTTTCCCATGCTTTGAAGTTTTGATCTTAATTTTGATAAGGTAAGATTTTATAGCTACGTTTAGTTAAAACCTACTTCATTTGAAGATTCTTTAAATGAGAATTTATTAATACAATTCACCGTTACTCCGAAGTCGTATGACACAGCAAACCATACAAACGGTACTAGAAAATTACAGACTTAACTTCGTTAGAAAATTATAAGTGAGCTGTAAAGGAACTAATAAGTGAAATGAAGTAACCCATGTTTAGACTAATGCTTCGCTGGTATCTGGCTTCTAATCACTGTATTCAACCGAGGTGTAAGCACCACAAGCAAAGGCTCGTTTGTGCCTAGAAAGTGTTTCAGCAGCACTCTCTAACTACACTTTAATGTTTCTTAGTATCGGTATCAGATGGTTTTCATCGTTGATTTTTTTATTCCAAAAAGGTACTGCATTATTTTTGTTGTTGTTTTTATTAATCTGTTGTGTTGTGTTGAGCTGTTCCGTTCGTTGATCACTCTATTCGCAACTGAATGTAAAATGTGTGCATTATTCTATTGTAACTTTATGAAAATAGCAAGGTAGTGGAAGGCACATCCAAATTCAGAATCAGATAAGAATAAACTGGGCATTATCTGCATGCCCCACTAAACACAGCAAGTACAAACCTCATTACGTAATTAAGTAAAACAAATGACAAACTTAGCATAGATTTTTGGGAATAAAGCCTCTTTGTCTCCGTTGCTACATCTTGCCTTGACTGGTTCCTTGTCACGTTGCTTGTACACATCGGCTTTATCACCGACGTCATTTGCAAACATAATGCAGTAAACATAGAAATGATGACGTCATCATTTCTATGTTTGGTTATTTCATTATCATTGTCTTTATTTTTCAGAGCACCCTAGTTAGTTTTCGTCAGTGTCCATATAGATGTTACTTCATATTTTATTTTATTATTGTTTTTCAAATAATGTCCATTGTTACGGAGAAGCAGGAAAAGCTGCTGTATTTAGCGTCAGCTTAGTATCCTATAGTATTAAACGAGCAATGTATATATATTTGTTTGTATATATGTATATTTGTACTCACGTTCTCGAAATCGGATCCAACGATTTCGATGAAACTTGCAATATAGGGGTTTACGGGGGCGAAAAATCGATCTAGTTAGGTCTCAAATCTGGGAAAATTCGTTTTCTTCATATTTTCACCCGAGCAGAGCTTGGTCGCCCAAAGTTTAGAACAAGTTAATGAAAAATGACATGAAAATAATGACATTAGAATAATAACATGGCAGCATGGAATTAGTAAGTACTTACTATCATGGCAGCATGGAATTAGTATGTACCTACTATACATGGGATTAGTATGAACTATCCTATACTGTTAAATGAGCATTCTCTATTTTAAATTTTTAACCAGAGCAGAGCTCGGTCGCCCAGGTACTTTTATTGATACGTGTACAATTGTACATCTACTCTATATATCTAATCTACAATGATTTCGTCCGTTACAATTTAAGTACTGGATATACAGGTGGTCTTGCAGTTATAACACACAATTACATAGAATTAATGAATTAAAATACTGAACCTTCACGTAACCGCTAGCAACGAAAAAATATTTAAAAAAATGTGCACCTATTAGCTTAATTACCCAACAGTCACGTACAAACATACTTGCGTACGTACGTCTTGCGTAAGAGCATTTGCAACAACCAATTATCGGGTGAGTTGTTTTTCAGAATTATTTGAAACAAAACAATACTAGACTTACCGGTTCGCTGTGGTCATCGCAAAAGGATGGTGCTTTCACCTGCGAATAATTACTCGTCGACAGCTGTCCATCATGAGAATAAGTTCGTATCATAATGGCATTTGCGGCGTCTTCAGTTTTTTTGACATCGGCTGTGTTTTTTGCGGTTTTAAATGTTAATGCTCTTCATTAGTCATTGTGTACAGTCGTTGTGTATTTGTTGTTTAAAGTTGTTGTTAATGATTTGTATCCTATACTATTAAACGAGCAATATTTATATTTGTTTGTATATAGATTAGTACTCACGTTCTCGAAATCGGCTCTAACGATTTCGATGAAAGTTGCAATATAGGGGTTTACGGGGGCGAAAAATCGATCTAGCTAGGTCTCATATCTGGGGAAATTCGTTTTCTCCGTATTTTTAACCCGAGCAGAGCTCGGTCGCCTAAAGTTTAGAACAAGATAATGAATAATGACATGACAATAATGACATCAGAATAATGATCATGGCAGCATGGGAGTGGTAAGTACCTACTATCATGGCAGTATGGAATTAGTAGGTACAATCCTATAATATTAAATGAGCATTCTCTATTTTCACCAGAGCAGACCTCGGTCGCCCAGGTACTAAGAATAAAATTGACTTTTTCTTCCCAACTTAAACACTAGGAAATGATGAAGGATGGGCGTTTTGTAATCCGTCTTTGGCAACATTTGACTTTCAAAAGGGTGATTATTCTCAGCTTAACGAAAATTTACTAAAATCAGGTTTAGCAGACGTATTATCTACATAATCAGTAACAATCGTCCGTGAACCCTCAACACCTGACGTAAACATTATACATATTATGCATTTGAGTTCGTTGATAAAAAGCACAGGTCCGTAATGTTACCGCAGTATTACGCAGGTATTTATTACGTACGACATTATTCGCAACGCCCACGTTTGCGTACCGCCTAGTGTGAGTGAGCTTCCTCTCACTGACATTGTTTTGTGATATTGCTGATAATGATTGAAAGTCAGTCATATAATTTTTTTCAATTAGGCACATAAAAGGCACTTTTGAACGTCAAAATTTACAAAAAATAGAATTGATTCTAGTCGCCCCTTCCAAAAAGTAGTTTTCGTATGGAGAAGAATAGGCAAGAAACTCCACCGTTACTCTTTAAAATGTTTTACAATATTTTGTATACATTAGTTATATGTGAAGACGATGCACCTGGAATAAGATTACTATACCTCAATAGGTAAAAATAATTAAAAATGAAGCAATGCCAGAAAAATTATTATGTGATGTATACATGGTGCTCACATATTTACAAGCATTGTAAAAGTACTTATACGATATTCCAAAAAAAAAAAAAATACAAGTACTACTAATAAGGCAGTGTGTGAGTTCAAGAGACCACAATTTTTGTTTGTTATTATGCCAATATTATAATAATAATACATTATATTTTTTAATATTTTTAAATGTTTTTATATAATTTTATTCTAATATTTAAAAATATAATTTATATGTAAATAATGAAATAAAGGAGATAAATTATACAATTAAATTAGCAACCACTTTGATTTTGTTTAGACTCTAAATTGTCCTATGGAGCGAGACCAGCATGCAGCAGCATGAATATTATCACTTGGCAATAAAATATAAAGAAAAAATTACATTGTTGTCAAAGACTGTAATTTCAAATTAAAACTACTCACTTTTCATTTCGTGAAAAGTATCCATGTGTCACCAAGATTGATTTTATTATAAAGTTATAGATGACATACCTACGTTTGTCACTAGGTTCCTACCTAGTGACAAACGTAGGTATCTCATCTATAACTTTAAAGTAAAGGATACTGAAGAGGATGTTCAGATGACAGACGATAGTACTGGTACCGATGTGTATGGAAAGGAAGACTATAGGCCAAGTGTTTCGTTGGAACCTAACTTGCATGGCCATTTTTAATTAAATATGCTTTAATTTGTATGCACAAGAATACTTATTCCCTTTAGAATCTCTTTTGTATTTTTAACTGCCATTCTCCATACTTGTTTGAAGGCTACAATAACTTAAATTTTCATTACATACGAATCGTGTTCAAGTAGTCATTACAAGTTTGTTATTAATATGCGTGAAGTTATTGTGAGTACATAGATGATTTATTATCGTAATGAGAATTCTAACATTCATATTTTTTTGTTAAAATAATCTTCTATTGCTTTGTCAGTTCGGTTATTGGTTACCTAATTAAGTAATTAGAAACATGTTATATTACTATAGTTGCGAATTTAGCATATAGTGGAAGTTGGTTATATTCCGATGGAAAATTTATATGAGGCCTTTTTACTAAATTACTAATATATAAATGTGTGCATATTTGGATACTTTGTTTCATCTTGCACCGAACAAGAACATAGTTACTTTTATGCGGATGAAGACGAAGACCATCATTTATCATAAATTTCATTTAAACGACCCATAAAATAGCGATATAGATAGACTTTTATGTTAATTAAATGAAGTTTGATGTATATTGATGTTATACTTTACGTAACGAAGGCGGAAGAGCATCAATAACAATTTAAATGAAAGCACCTGTTTTATGGACGTCGCGAATCGAGTATCGTGAACGAAATTATTTAGATTGAAAGTTACCGGACACGTGGACACGATGCGATCGATATACGGGAAAGCAAGCAGAGACTATGAAAATGGAAAATTTTATTACGAAAAGAAAATATGTTTTCATTGGTAAAGTAAGTGAAAAGACAAATTAAAGAATTACAGCAATACTGATTAAAACACTAATAAGGACTACCATAAGGACCAAAGTAAGAAACCTTCTAGAAATTTTAATTAAATTAATGATAGAAAACAGTTAGTTAAAAGCGAAAACATTCTACCACTTTCAAGCTTAATTGACGTCTGCCAAATTTTAATTAGAAAGAATTAATTAAACTCGAGATTTTTTCTCACAATTTAAAAGAGCATTGATCAACGCCATGTCAGAAATTGGGAAGAAATAATGATGACGTAACTACACTATTTTTCTTGTATAGTTACATTTTTGCAATTCTTATAGCAATAATATAAATCGTAAAAAAAAGAATAATCTAATTCTTAGTGTCAATTTATAAATTCATCTATGGTGACGATGACGTAAGAAAAGTTATTAATACGGAACATTTAATGATTGTCGTTTACTCTGAAACGACTTTAGGTGATTAAAATAGAATAAATTAAATGAATATTAGAGTTATTAAATTATGTAACATTTAAGTTATTTATAAACGAATAAATTCATAAATTGTCAAGAAGTTGTGGGTCAAAGAAGACTGCAATTTAGTGGCTGCAAAATTTTGTTCGATATACTGATACAATATTGTAGTTTTAATACATGGTGGGTTATAATAATAATATTTTGAAAACGTATGATAGAATACCAAAGTGTGGCTAGCCCAGTGGTGTGCAATGGCAGAAGCCTATATCTAACAGTGAATTGCTATAGGCTGATGATGATGATCTTAAAACCAAAGCAGTTTCCAACGTAGACCTACATGATAAACAAAATTTTCCTTTAAGATTTGAAATAGACGAGTTAAAGAGTATAGATAAAGGGATAAAAATTGATGACCATCCACATGTTACTTTTAAAACGATGAGCGATTTTACCGCAGTATGGTATCGTCATACCGTCACACGTCATCCACCATATTAGGGAGTATTTTTAATTTCCTGCGAACTTAACAACCTGTTCAATCTTTTCAAGTGGGCGCGGCTCGCTTTCATCCTTACGTAACAATTTTCATCATTACGTCATGAACGGAAGTGAATATGTTAAATTTTTTAATGACATGCTTAAAGGGACTTGTAACATGTGATAAGGTAGGGTCAATGAATCGTTATGTAAGTGTGTGACTTTGTTGATGTTTACATTGATTTTATGTTAATGTTTGTTTACGTAGTTTTTCCTTATTGGGAAAACGGCATGTGGTTTTCCTAAGCGTTGTGTTGTGACATTTACGGTTTTACGATTACTTCTCCGATTAAAAGATTCTGATCAGAGAAAATTCTTTGAATAAAACAACAAGTTTTAGAATACTCCTAGTCTTCATTATTAGTTTCTTTTCTTCGATATACTTTTTTAACATATTAAACAAATCCTAAAACTTTTTACTACCCCGCGCCAAGACATCAAAAGTGTTGCTAGTTATTACATTCTCGTACACACTGATTTGAAGATTACTGAAACATTACGTGAATAGAATTCATAATGCCCAGTTTGGGCATCAAAAGGGTGCGGCATGATGCCTTATGAAACTGAATACACCTTGCATACGATTATGTTAATAGCAACGACAGGAAGGGGCGATACAGATAATACAATGTTTTGTTTAGGTGTTGCATCTTTACTGGTTAAAATAGTAGCGATGTTAAATGGAATAGCTGGAAGGAAAGAAGGAGACCCAAACAAAGATGGATGAATGAGGAATGATGTAAATGGAAAGGGAGTACCAGTGGACGATAATGTGACAGCTGTTAGGGGAAAATGGAAAACATTTTACTCGGATCAAAGGGGCAGGCAGAGCGAAGGTACTGAAGTTAGATTTTAAGAAAACTACTATAACTTCATATCAGGTAATGTTTTTTCTATAAAGTCGGTACCGAAACTATCAACAAACTGTTTGAGGAATTTTATTTGACTCGAATATCGAGAGCTCGCAAGTTCGCAACTTCGCAAAAAGCGAGCAATTAGAGAAGAATGTTCAAATCCCATAACGGAATAGAAATGTGTGTTACGTAACAACCAATTTTGAGTAGATTCCATAACCACTGTATTGTATTTGCTAATCTTAAAATAGATGTGCAGCCAAGTTTTATTTTTGAAATATTTCAATAGTTGCGTGAGAAATAACTGTTAAAACCGACTTTCCAATCGCAATTCGTGTCTTAACTTTTATATGTAACGTTTTACACCAAACTTATTAAATTTGCTATTCACTCAGATAAGTCTCTTTCGTTGTGATTGGTTATGAGTTGATCTTGTCAGAAAATTGTATTTTATTTTATTTATATCCTTAAGGATTAGGGGCCATTACCAAGATATTAGCTGAATTATTGCTGCAATAGAGAAGAAATAATCAAAACTCTTTCAGATTCCAAAATAAAAGAACATCTTTACTTCCATTATTTGGGTCTCCTTTGGACTTTATTTTTTTTTCTGTATGGCATCTCACAGCTGGTTTAGGAAACCATGGCTGTTTAACCGGTCAATCCTGTGGCTGCCTTAAGCTACTACACTCAAAGCCTCCAGCCAGGGCACATATAAACTAAGCTAAAAAGCTTAGGATGAACGCACGCTAAGGGCACCCCCTGCGGGGTTCGAGCCTCGGCTTAGGGCGTTATCTGGGGGGAGGACATCAAAAGATGGGACGGGCTGGATCAAAAGGTTTTGATCATTATTATTATTAAACGGGGAATTTAAAGCTACGTGCATAGCTGCAACAACTGCTGGCACCTCGTTTTCGAGCAAGGGTCGGGATACTCCCCGTATTATTTACTCGGGGGCGCGGCTGTTGAGATCGCAAAGGACCTCGGCGGCGAGGTCGGAATGACGGGAGGCGTCTGTATTTGTACACTGTACTTGTTTCCCTATTGCTCTCCTGAAGGAGGGTTATGGGGTCATCGGGGTCTACTAGCATATGCCTTGGGCGGCGAACATGACTTATTCTACTTGGGACATAACTGGCGGCCTCGAAAACCAGAGGGTTGCGATGTTTGGCCGCGGACTCAAAGAAACGCTTGGAAAGGCGTTTTAGAAATTTGTGGATTGTGGGAATCTTTAGGTCGAGGTGGAGTGCCTCGTTCCTAACGAACCAGGGGGAACCTGTCGCCCTACGGAGGAATCTATTTTGGACTGTTTGCATCCTATGGATATGACGGGGTTTTGCATGAGCAAAGACGGCACCCGCATAGGTCATGATTGGTCGAATGCACGCCGTGTGAACGCGCAATTTACACCTAAGTGACAATTTGCTACGTGCATTCACCAGGTAAAAGAGTCTACCGAGAGCGAAAGCGGCTCGCGAACGAACCATCTTTATGTGCTCTGCGAAGGTCAAATGATGGTCTAGAACGACACCGAGATATTTGGCTCGCTTCTCCCAGGGGATCGGCTTGCCGAACATGGTGATCGGTGACAGTTCTCGATATTCCTTTCCAATAAATATTAAACATTTGAATTCTTAACAATGTAATGCCAAACATATGGTTTTTTGTTGTGTTTTGTATGCCAAGGCTTTGTTTATTACACTTTAAAATATTAAGGTCGTACCATAATCAATCTAAATATACTTGGATAGTCAAATTTTAATTAACTAAGTATCGGTTAACGACATGGCTGATGATATTATAATTTGTCTATCAATCAACATATTAAATGTTGAAACAAACATCGTTAGAATTAAGTTATTTAAAATTATACATATTAATAAATGTATGAAAATTAAAATGCGTTGTGTCAAGAATGAAAGTGCAATGCAAGTAGATGACAATATCACTTTGCACTTAAACAACTTAGTAACTTTAATAAAGCACGCAGGATTAGGGCTACTCTCAGCGTAGAAGGAATCCTGCTATGTACAAAAACGATTTACAACTTAGAACTTAGGTTTAGTAGCCTTTTAAGCATGTAGGATTTATACTAAGTCATTGCTTGATAGAGTAACAAAAAAGCTTTTTCAATAAGGATAAATTTTGAATTATTCCACTTTTCCCCACTTGTGGGGCAATATGGAATACCTAAAATTTTGCAGTGGAATCTGCCCCACTAGTTCGATTTGGACGGCAGATTGCACAACTCAATTTTTTTTTTTTTATGTCGGGAGTAGACAGTGCTGCTTTGCACATTTAGCAACATAGGACTTAACCGTTCTAAGTAAAAAGTTTTCCACTTTTTAGTGGGTTGGTTTGTAATTTATCTAAGTAACAATAGCCTAATGTCAAATGCTCATCAAAAATACCCAAATAGCTATAGATGTGCCTATAAAATTTGAAGAGTTCCCTCGATTTCTCCAAGATCCCATTATGAAATCGTGACCAAATGACAATGGGACGAACTTGAAAGTACACCCTTTCAAACAAAAAAAAAAAAAATTTAAATCGGTCCAGCCGTCTTCGAGTAATCGGGAAACACATAAAAAAATAAAAAAAATATTCCGACGAATTGAGAACCTCCTACTTTTTTAAGTCGGTTAAAAAGCACCAAAACACCTTTAAAAAATTGGTGCCGTCACAAGCATTATGTATGAGATATAAACAAATCTTAGATAACTTTAGGTATCGTTTATTTTCAAAATGGAAGCCTACTCTAATTAACTAATTGAAATAAATAATTCTCGATACAAAGGTATGGTTACAGCAACCCATGGCGGTCGGGCTTGACGTTTATCTGTCATGCACCAGTTGTCATTGCGACTGACACACAATACTCTAATGTTATTGTATAATTCCATTTTTAAATGAATTCGATACCTACCACAGTTTGTTCCGCGATTGACGAAATACTATGATTAACCACGTATAGGGTTTCTTTAATATTACGCCATCTTAGAAATATGCTATTTGGTACTTGGGATTTCTGAACGAATTCAAATAAAATAATAGAAGAATTAGCTTCTTTCCAAGAAATATTTTCTATTTTTCAAGTCAAGAGATTTACTACTGCGAAACCTATAATTAAAGCTATTTTATAGTTCATAGAAGTTTAGCGTACCAGCCAGTATTCAAGACTTAAAATAGATCAAAAACAAGCAAAAACAATGACACTGAAACGAGGTTGAAATGAAGAGCTTCGGCTTTTTCTCTTTGAAATGTAGAATCAGTTAAAAAGAAATAATACACAGTCTTTTGTATAACGATATAGGTATTCGAAAAAAAAAAATTACGAATGGATTAAATTTCCTAGAGTTGATAGAACATTTGATTTTGCTTGTTGAAATTAATAAAATAGAATTGTGTTACTGTACTGGTCCAATGGCTTACTGTTTATGAATATTTGAAATAGAATAATATCACGCTTTTGCAAATATAACAGACACTTTGGAAGTTGAAATATTTGAACTACTAGTGATTGCAGTAGATAAGATACAGTTACTTTTGACTGTGTGAAGAATGCTTTAGCTCCTGATGTAATGTACAATGTGAATCATGAATGGCATCCATAAACAGTACAGAATTTATAACGGCATTTATATTGTTTTAGAATATAATGGCCGCATATCGCTCGAAGAGAAATTGCGTGCAATTTGTATCGCATTCATGTTTTAAACATCAATGAAATATAAGTTGCATAAATTCTTTGATCTCAGTATCTTCGTTGAAACTTACTTTGATTTCAGTTTGCATAAATTAATTTGAATATGTTTATGATACCGTATGAGAACAAAACAAACAAAATGAATTCTATAAACAAAAATTTCCAACGATAATCGAAATACAGGTTTGTTGCACCTTGATGACTAATTCGAAAATGACTGGCTGTATCTGATAGATTCCTTTGTCAGGTAGAATGGCAGGGTTAAAACATGAGTCGACTCACAATTAGCGGGAACAATAATCTGTTGGCGCCATTTATAGTCTGTCCGTTTGACAAGGGTCAAAATAACTGACAGTGAGATTTATTTAAGGGAATGATTTCATTCTCTTGTTTTGAATATAAATCAAGAAATAATGAGATTTTAGAATAGATACAATTAACCTAGTTTCTGAGATGAAAAGTGATGAAACGATCGTATATCACAAGAAAGAAAGGAAAACAGAGTTAGTTTATGAACCGTTTTTCTTCTCACGCAACCAGTAAGAGTCGGTCGAGGTAATTGAGTCACAATAGGTAATAACAATTACTGTGCACTTGGAAATGATCAAACAGTAGCTACATTTGTCGTGGAAGAAGATAACGGTAATACATCATATCATTGGCCTATTTAAAATAATTTCAAGGCTAACCTACCTTAACCCAACACGAATATGAATGGAATTCTCTAGCTGCAGTGACGCTTTAGAAGTTTGCTCTAAAAGAGAATGGTAGCAAACCTTAAGTGCCCTACCATCACTCACAGGTTCTTGCTAATTCATACCTGTCTGCAATTAAATAGTTCTGCTAGACACAGTAATCTTTATTATGCAGTCACGAAGTATGTCTGTTATTGTATCCTCATGGAACTTGTACGGTTTCTCATAACTCTATCGGACCTTGGAGTCTGATTAAGCTTTGAATCCATTCACTGACTTAGATATGTGTGATTTATATTGTAGAATTATCGTATTTTTATAGTTAATTGTTTTATTCAGAACAGTTACCACTAACTTATTTCAGTGTATAAGTGCGGTTGCAATTATGATGATAGCTTCTCAAAAGCACACCAGTGGTGGAATTATCGCCTCGAGTCTCTTCAAAGCTATCAAAGAAACACAGTCATTCGTCTTATGTTTCTATTTCATTGCTTCTCTTATTGTCTTCATTACGTCATCGGTCCATCTGGCCACGGCTCCACTCTGTTTTCAGAAGTTACTGTCATTTTTTTTTTAATACCGCCGGAACTACAAACACGCCATTAAAGAGATAGTATCGCCGACGGACTGCAGATTCTCACTCCGCCATGATTAGCAACATCCCGACACTGCTGTCATTAATCATTAGCTGAGCTTTCCATCCATACTTATCTCCAGCGTTTGCACCTTCAATAAACTCTACAACAAGTGAAATAAGAGTTATAGTTCAATGTTTTAGTGAAAATATAAAGTTGTTTGCAAAATAATGATAGTGCTCATTATGAATCGTATTACGGACTGTGTAAGTCTGAAATACTGTGGCGGATGGCAACGGATGCAGAATCGCGTAAGCTTCTCAACAACGGATGGATGTAGGCATGGCGATCGCTTTCCTGTTATCTTTGTGTTGCATATTCAAGTTCTTATTTTGATTTAAGACTCCTCTATGTATTATTATCTGCGTTGTATAATACAAAGTCAGCTTTTACAACGAAGGTATATTTTACGATGACATCAAAAACCATACATTTTGATGAGCCTAAAGACTAAAATTAAGACTCTGACTTTTTTCCTTTGACTTCTTGCAACTTTTTATAGTTTTTATTAACTTATGGCTATCAAAATTAATTTCCTCTTTTTTGTTACAGACGCAAAGAATGGACTGCGGAGCAAATGAGCTGGGCAGGAAACTGCGAGTTGATCAGGTAAATGAATATTATGTAGGTATACACACACACACGAATGCGAAAATAACTTGTGACATTTCAATTAACATAAACATTTCACCGTTATAATTTAATCGGATAGAATGACAGTAGCAAATTGTCGTGCACATTGATAAATGGCAGCGAAAAAAACAAACGCGCATAGATAATCACTCTCTCGATTGACATAAGTGTCATGTGTGTCAGCTGTCAAATTACTAGTTAGTTACGTAACCGGTTTGCACACACCTGTAGGAAAAAACTAGAGTATCCGATCAGCTGTTTGTAGGTTAGTATAATTATTACTGGCAATTATAAACTTGTTGTAGTCTTATTGCTGGGCAATTACTTCGCATTTTAAACGTAACCGTCCGTCTTGTTCATGAGAGTTTAATTATTTTATTGAACTTAATTAATAGTTGTTAATAATTTTTATGATTGCAACACATTCATAATTCACGTAATTGATTTTATGTCTGCAACTTGACAATTCTTTAATTTAGTTTCGAAACCATTCACTTTGTTACCCATTGATGATCATCATCATCATCATTTCAGCCGAAAGAAGTCCACTGCTGGACATAGGCTTCCCCCAAGCACCGCCACTTCGACCAATTCTGTGATTCCCGCATCCTTCTTTGATGATATCAGAAGAGTTTTCTTTCACCACAATAAAGTGTTATAAACCCAATTTCCAATTCGTAAACTCGACACAGTGGCACTTGCTCTCGAAGTAATCAAAAATAATAGAACAAAAACGAGTATTTGAATCGAATCCATTCAGTATCGAGTCGTGAGCGGTTTATGTAACGGTCCCGTCCTGCGCGAGAGATGGCCCGATATATCGGACACCGGTTACTCGATTCTTCAGTGCGTCCAAATTGTTGAACTTTAAATTGGTATCGATTAAATTGTGGTGAGTGGATTGAGTATGTTGCTAGTAGGTTAGGGATACTATCTGTCACTTTCTTCTTCTTTCTTTTCCTGTCCTTTTCTTATTTTACTTGTATTTAAAGAGCTAGAGCTCCTAATGTATGTAGCTAATGCTTAGGTATATCTCCAGAACCGAGAGAATAACCATAATATCCTTGCACACGATTATGTAACTATTTATTTATGATTTTTTGACAGACTTCATATAACGAGAAAATATCTGCACATTTTCTCGTTATATGAAATGTGTCAAAAACAAAAATAGTAAAAAAAAAAACGCATTATATCTGAAAAATTCAAATATAGTTGCCAATAATTTGCCTACCAGTTTGTATCCTATGATATATTTATGCAAGATATTGGCTATTAGAAGCCATTTCAAGCTTAAAAATTTGAGCTCCTATGTCTTCTCTTAACCTTGAAAATAATTTTGGAGTTCAATGAACGTTAAGTATAAGTACATTCTGCTATTAGTCACAAAAAGTTTAACGTAATCAAAATAGCTTCTCGTGACAAATGTCTACAATATGAGCGAGCTAATGACCAAACATTTTTATAAAACACTAGTTGACCCAGCAAACTTCGTTCCGCCTAACAGTCAATGAATGTGCATGTTTAGGATTTTAAAATTTCTACCCTACCTACCCTACCTACTCTACCTACTCTACCTACCTACCGAGATATCAAAAAAGCCGATCCATACAATATGTATGAAAAATTTCTTCATAATTTTTTTTTTCGTGAGTTTTCCATATTTTCTCACCGTTTAAACCTTCCCTGGACTACGACAAACATTTCAAAACCAAAATCAGCTAAATCGGCCCAGCCGTTCTCGAGTTTTAGCGAGACTAACGAACAGCAATTGATTTTTATATATATAGATTACTTACCTTTTGTTGTAATTTATTCAGTAGTAACATGCTAAGCTTCGAAAAAGTTTTTTGTAGGTAGGTAGGTACCTTTTTTTTTTGTTTTTGTTTATCGGGGGAAACCTTCAAAAGGCGCCCGAGCTTTGGGGATAAGACCGGGGATTGTGGGATTTTTACCTCACTAAAACCACCCCGGTGGTCACCATCTGCACATGGAACCGTTACCTCTCGAAAGACCAATCCGGAACCCCCTCTGTGCAGCGCTTGTTAGGGCACATATCTGGGGAGAAAACCTAACATAAAAAAATTTCTTTATACTATTAACAAACAGTGAAAATTTATCGATTGATTCGATATTAGTCATCGGAGTAGTATCGACCTCCTTTCTACGTACACTCGAAAAATAGTCGATTGTTCACATAATAAGCTATATCGACTTCAAATTAGCTTACATAACGTCATTAGAAATGTTTATTTTTTCAACCGTTAGTGATGTGCTTATAATAGTATAACTACTGTTTTAGATTTAGTCATGATCTAACTAAATCTAAACACATAATATAATATCATGCCTGTATGGAAAGGGAGATAGAGGTGTACCTATAGCCATAATAATACTGGTGCTGCTGGTGGGTGGTGCATAGATAGTGGTGTTGCACCTAAAGCGATTCGATCTTAGCTATAGTTTATTTGTATATTTATCAGTTATTTATATTAATATTATTTTTATTTTATGTTATCAGATGATGATTCTTTTTACTCTGCCATTGATTCTTCTAGCTCATCCGCTAATGCAAGTTTTAGCTCCTTAACTGACACCCTTGGTGACTTTGTGCGTCGGAGCTTCAGTCAACAGAGAGGTCATTTGTTTAATGTCTGCCATATAAATGCGCAAAGTGTTCCAAGTCACTACAGTGATCTGTTGGACACCTTCACCGACGCCAATGCTCATGCCGTTCTGGTTTCTGAAAGTTGGCTCAAACCTCATCTTCTCTCCAGCACCTACTCTCTCCCAGGTTTCACTCTTATCCGAAATGATAGAATCGGAAAGGGAGGGGGTGGTGTAGCTATCTATCTTCGTAGCGACTTCCCTTTCAAAATCATTTCCTCATCTCTCGCACAATATCATGCTTCCGCCGAGTACCTCTTTTTGGAGGTCTACGTCAAGGGCGTCAAGACCCTTCTTGGTGTTGTTTATTGTCCACCCACCGTTGACTATTTTTCCAAACTTGAATTGGCGCTGGAATCCGTAGGTTCAGAGTATGCACATTGCGTCATCATGGGCGATTTCAACACTGACCTTGCTCACCACAACGCCCGATCCCATAAACTTCTTCACATCATTGAGTCCGTTAGTCTCCATTTACTTTCACTGCAACCTACCCATTTCAATATATCAGGTGATGACACTTGGCTCGACTTAATCCTTACATCCACTCCCTCTCTTGTTTCCTCTCATGGTCAGTGTCCTGCTCCTGGATTTTCCCATCATGACCTCATTTTCCTCTCGTATGTCCTAAAACCGCCTAAACCTATCCCAAAAGTACTGCACATGCGGTGTTTTGCACGCATGGACGTTGAGAAGCTTCGTCAAGATGCATCAGACCTCAGTTAGGAACACCTGGCAGCGGCGACAGCTGTAGATGAAAAACTGCGTATTTTCGATCGGACGGTGCTTGCTCTCTACGATAAACACGCTCCTGTCAAGACAATTAAACTTCGGCGTCCTCCTGCTCCTTGGATGACGACAGGGGTTCGAATGGCGATGAGGCGCAGAGATCGGGCCTTTCGTAAATTTAAAAAGGATCGTAGTGAAGAAAATCGGAACTTTTTCAAAGCTGCTAGAAATCGGTGTAATCAGATGATACGCAACGCTAAACGCCGCCATATTCTCGAGAATATATCTTCTTCTTCACCTGCTGATATCTGGAAGTTCCTTGGTACTCTTGGTATCGGCAGACCACGTCATGTGGATTTTCCTAATACAATTGGTCTTAATGATATCAACCGTCACTTCACAACCACTTGTCATTTGGATTCCCAAATGTTGTCCCAGACGGTCGATTACATTAATGGCCTACCCAGTCCCATCATAGAACCATTTCACTTCTCTCCGGTCACCTTGGGCGAAATTAAAACGATCATCTTGTCAATAAAATCCAAGGCTATGGGCCATGACGGCATCAGTCGTAGTATGGTCGTTTGGATCCTTGATATTCTTCTCCCTCCGATTATCCATATCATCAACTTTTCTCTTGATTCCGGACAATTCCCATCCCTGTGGCGTATGGCCTATGTACGTCCACTCCCAAAAATTTCAAATCCCACCCTTCCCAGTCACTTTCGACCCATTTCTATTCTCCCATTCCTGTCTAAAGTGCTCGAGGCCTGCGTACACAAGCAGTTTACAAGGTTTGTTCACCGGAACAACCTTGTTAGCTCTTTTCAGTCTGGATTCAGGCCTGGGCACAGTACAGCCTCCGCTCTCCTTAAAGTGACTGGTGACGTTAGAGAAGCGATGGAGGATACCAAGGTTACCGTTTTGGTATTAATTGATTTCTCCAATGCCTTTAACGCCGTCAGCCACGATATTCTCCTTTCTATCCTCTCCCATCTTATGGTTTCGTCCGAGGTTCTGGAATGGTTCTCTTCTTATCTTCGGGGACGTCAGCAGTCGGTTCGCGTTGATGAGCGCTCGTCGAGTTGGCGCGACCTGGATGCTGGTGTTCCACAAGGCGGTATTCTCTCTCCATTGTTATTCTCCATCTTCATTAATTTTATTACTCATTGTCTTCGGTGTTCGTATCATCTTTATGCCGATGATCTTCAATTGTATACAGCTGAGCGGATTGAAGGTTTGTCGGACGCTATAGCAGATGTAAACCGAGATTTGGATACCATCAAAAAGTGGTCTGATAGTTTTGGGGTGTCAGTAAACCCCTCAAAGTGTCAGGCCATTGTAATTGGGAGCTCACGCATGATGAGTAGGGTGACGCTTAGCTCTCTTCCTTCTCTTATTTTCAATGGTACCGTCATACCTGTTACCTCTTCTGTGAAAGATCTCGGTTTGCATCTAGACTCGACGCTTGGCTGGCAACGCCAGGTCTCTGGTGTTTGTCAAAGGGTCAACGGTACTCTGCGATCCCTGTATCGTCTGAGAAACTTTTTGCCCGCTAAGACGAAAACTATGCTTGTGCAGACTTTGATTTTCCCTATCATCGACTATGGTGACGTGTGCTACTTTGACTTGAATTCGGTTTTGCTGGATAAGCTCGACAGACTGCTCAACAATTGTATCCGGTTCATATTCAATCTCAGGAAATATGATCATGTGTCGAGCTATAGGTCTGAGCTCAAATGGATGTCCATTCGCCAAAGAAGAAGTTTGCGCGCTTTGACCACGCTTTTCTCCCTTCTCAACTCTCCCACTCCTCCTTCTTATCTGTTATCTCACTTCCAATATCTTTGTTCTTCACACACTAAGAATTTGCGTTCTTCTAACAATCTTCTCCTACTTTGTCCTTCTCATACTTCTGACTTTGTTCATTCTTCCTTTCATATTCAGTCCATTCTTCTATGGAACGCGCTTCCTCTTGATATCAGGACGGCCACCAGTCGGTATGCATTTAAGCGGAAATTGCAGAGTTTTTTTCAAAATAAATAGAGTAGAGTCATCTCAACACCTCTCTCCCTTGAATTTGTATATATATATATATATTCTAGATATATATTATATTAAATGTATGTATGTGTATTATAAGTTATAACCTATTTATGTACTGTTGTTCCTACATTTTATTTCTAATGATATATTTTTATTAATTTTTTCTTTGTTCCTCTCAAACAGAGCACCTTTTTTTTTTTTTTTTTTTTTTTTTGGGTGGGAAATTATCAAATAACTTCTCCCGCTCTGGGTGGAGCGGGAGGGCGTGTCAGACTCTTACTGACTAAAACCCACCCGTGTTCCTTCCTATGCCATGTTGCCGGGGGCCACGATTTCCCTATCGGTTTTCTTCGAACCCCCGGCATTGGCATTGGCCCTAGCGGACCCCGTCAATTCTGCTGACATCTCTTTGAGGCGCGCGTGGAACACAACGCGCCGTCGACCCGGGCTTGGTCCTTATCGGACGGCGAGCTACCCATTGCTCACCGTCCGCAAGCCCGCGCCTACGGTGGCCGGAAATCTTCCTGCGATTCCCGACGCCCAGGGCGTCTCCTGCTGCGGCGGTTAGGGGCGCGAGGGCGCGAAATTTGCCTCTCCCTCACGCGCTCCGTCTCCTCCTTCGCGAGAATTACTGCTTCGCAGAAAGAGGTGACGGCCTCCCATTTCCTCTCGCTCCGTAGCATGGCCCGAATCAGGGCCGGACGCGAGAGATCACCGCCGCCGATCGCATCCACGAGGACACGGCGATGCCCTGCCCAAGCCGGGCAGACCTCCACCGTATGCTCCACCGTGTCCTCCGGGCGATCCACACAGTGACGACACCCGGGCGTTTCCTCCCGCTTTATCCTGAACAGGTACCTCCCGAAACTGCCGTGTCCGGTGAGTACCTGCGTCAGGCGGAAGGTGAGGACGCCGTGGCGCCTCTCTAGCCACTCCTCAAAGAGGGGTCTTATCGCCTCATTGCCATCTTATCTCTTCACCACCCTTGGTTGACTGGTAGAGAATGCCTATGGCATTAAGTCCGCCTTTGTACCTTTTTGTGTGTGAGAAGTTTTAATAAATAAATACGGGCCATACCACTGTGGGGAAGCTCTTACCTGCATCTCACCTGATGGTACGTGATGATCAGGCCGAAGGTGGAAGCGAGATTTACCCGAAATCCTCAACCACAGAGGAACTGGCTATCTTTTCTCTAACTGCCGAACTCCCAATTCAAATAGTACACCCACATTTCATCAGATATGTTTAAGTCCCACGTAATAGGGGCGAGCTTATTGCCATTCATCAGGTATAAATTCAGACTCCGGGCTGTTACTGAGAAAATCCAGATGGAAAAACACAATAACACTGCACGACCCGGAAATCGAACCCAGGACCTCATGCTCAGTAGTAACGCTTGCGACCACTAGACCAACGAGGCAGTCTAAATCAGTAGTTGAACCGCATAAATATCTCAGATACATAACATACATAATATTACATTAACATAAGTACCTGAATACCGGAGAGGTAATCAAATCGCAATAGCACCATTATTTAGAAGCCAAGTTTAGGTACTCATATGTCATAGTTATCAGAACCCGTTTCGTTGGAGATGACAACAATGCTTGTAGAATACTAGAGAGCTTTCAAAGAGATGTTTGGGAATATTTATTGTGGTATTGTGAACATAAACCATGTATAGAATCAACAAGCGACGCTGTAAAACTTGACCTAGTTCACAAAGCGATGAAAGTTTAGGTTCTTAAAATATTATCCTCTAGTGGAAACTTGCTTGGTCTGTATGCTCATCTTCTTGTTTATCGTTTTGAATTTTAAATTGGTCATGAGGGATATAATTCTGTTGATCGAATTATAATGCAGACATACAGTCTGTATGTCTGCATTATAATTCGATAAAAGAATAATCGTAGCCATGATAATTTATGATGAATTTTAACAAGGAATTTTCATATAATTAGAGTTGCATATACGCATAGGCAGGTAGTAAGTATCTACCTGATGTAAACTATATTAATTAATAAGTTTTTATTATTGAAGTTAAGAGGCATCTCTCAATCAATCAATCGACTCAACCTATCGCAGTCCACTGGTGGACATAGTCCTCTCCCAGGCTGCGCCACAACGTCCTCTCCTCCACTTTCCGCATCCAGTCTGTCCCAGCCAGCCACCTTTTTAAGGTCGTCCATCTAGCTGGGGGCGTCCCGCATACTACTCTTGTCAGATAATAATACTGATATATAGATGATTTCCTCTTACCTATTCAGCGCAAAAAGGGATGCGCATTTAGTTCTCTCCATAATATTACGTCTTCATGTCCCAGATTGACACGGAACAAAATTCTTATATTCATAACCTCCTTAAGACAAAAGCCAGCATACCAATACATCAATATATCTATCAGTATGACGCGTGCGCAGGCTCACGGTACCTATAGAGACGTGGGAACCGACATATTGGCGAATCATCGGCTTGTGTGCCTTCGTATTTAAGTTTCTCGGGTTTATCTCTGTTGTCTTAATAACCTACTGTCTTAGAATTTTTGACAGTCAATATAAAGAGTGGGGATTTAATTTCGAGTTTTCTTAGGGTGGAGTATTTTGTTCTGAGGGATAATTCTCGTTATTTTAACATAATTTATTTTCATTTGTTTTCATTTGATTTTATTTTTTTGTATTTTATTTTAATTAATCTTATTTGTTAATATAAAGTTTGGCTATGGGTGTTATTTACCTGAAATAAGTGAATTTATTATATTATTATTATAGAACGTTCGAATTCAAATCTCAGTCTCAATCTGTCAAAAATACCTTTAATTTATGTACATTTTTGACAAGTTTTTGACAGTTGATTGTCGCTGAGATGAGATTGCCTTTAGATTTTGAACGTTTTTAATTACGAGAATTGGATATTTGCTCTTTTTTGGGCAAAGATGTTTGTGAGTTATTAAATTCTAATGCGTGTCAGTCGATTTGCATAGGAAATCAATGTTTATTCTTCACAAGAAACGTGAGCTTTGTAGTTTTTACAACAGTCGGATTCATCAGGAAAATTCATTTAGAAAGCGGGTAAAAGCTTCAAGAAGAATTCGTGCAAATGCGAAACTTTTGATTCGGGAAAATTACGATTCACCCAGATTTTATACGTGTGACATTCGAACGGTGGTTCGACGTCACGACGGTGATCCATCACGGACCGGACCGTACCGTGCAGACCGGTCCTACGAACGGTACACCCGCTATAAGGCGAAGTTTCCACCAAAATATTTAAGCAATACTAAGAATTCGCTGAAAAAATGCGAATTAATGGTGTCTTACTGAAAGACCTCGTTTAAATAACTGGATATAGAAAATAAAAAACGGAATTGGGTTGTTGTAAACTGTAAATTATAAATAAGAAAACCTGTTGCTTTCATGTTAAGTATATAGTATACAGCGCGCAAATCATGCCAGATAATTATCTTAGGTAGTTCTGCCTATTTGGAAAATAGTCTTCCTTTGAACAATTTTTAGCAACGTTATCGACACCTTATCTAAATCAACTAAAATCCCCTTACATCTCTAAACCTTTTGAATCGTCGACCGATAGTACAGTCTTACCATTAACAGCATCGGATATCGGTGTCTGCGACGTTTTTACACGTCCGTACGTTTCCGCTCTCGAGTACTTACCCTTAATGACCGGGGAGTACCTGCTTGCGATCAGGTTTTACTTGTTCCGCGATGTGGACTATTGGGTTATGTCCTTTGCTTCTGAACTGACAGACGAGTAGCCAATGATTGTCACTAGAGTTGATCCGGTCTTTAGTAAATACACGACAACCGGCATTCGGTTACACGATCTTTGGATGTCAGATGTCTAAAATTCATAATACTAAATTAACAGATCGTTAACTGCCCGCGAATCAGACGCAACAGGAGAAATATGACTGTGATAATGTTAGGTTAATGGACAGTGAAAGTTTTATGATTGGGCTCGTATTTTCCAAAGAATAACTCAATTTCTTGTAGCAGATTTCAGAAACATACGAAGACCCAAAAGTAGCTCCACTAAAAATATTCCATGCCACCATTGTCACAACAATCATCAATCCGCCTGTCAAACGCGGTATTTATGCATTATCCCCCAAGAAACTTTCTTTTGAGTTCGTGGGAGATGCAACTGTTCACAATGCACATGTTCGATGGCAGAAATGAATGAATCCGTGATCGAGTTGGTTAGTGCAGTGGATAATCAAATCAAAGTCAAAGTCAAATAATTTATTTCAATTAGGCACAAAAAAGCACTTTTGAACGTCAAAATTTACAATAAATAGAATTGATTCTAGTTGCCCCTTCCAAAAGGTAGTTTTCGTATGGAGAAGAATGGGCAAGAAACTCTTTAAAAATGTTTTACTATATTAATGAAGCAATAACAAAAAAATATTAAAAATAATTATGTAAGTAATGGATACATGGTGTTCACATATTAACAAGCATTGTAAAAGTAGGTACCTATATGAAATTCCTTAAAAAAATTCAAGTAATCACAGAATGTAAAATAAATGTTCTAATAAATCAAAATCAAATCAAATTATTTATTTCGGAAAACATCCATATTGTATTAGTATTAGAACTTACAAAAATAATTATGTTAGTAGCACTAAAATCTAAAACATAATTACAATAAACCCAAAAATTCAATTAATTACAATCAAAACAACATTAAATCAGAATCAAATTAACATTTAATTAAAATTACATCATAAGCTTTGACTTTCTGTATTAGAATAAGAGCAGGTTGGATTCAGGTTTTAAGGTAAATATTTGTTCTCAGCTTTCATTCCGGATGTAAGTAGCATAGTATTGTGTCTGTCTAGTAACCCACAATTCATGACATTATAATCATTCGTCAGGTGCGTCTACTCTATCCATCGTATCTATGTAGGGTTTTATGACCCATGTTATTAGTTACAAGTATTACAACGGTAATAAATTAAAATAACCGATATCCACAGTAAATTATTTCTTAGATGCTAACTGTAATTACGTAACAAGCTGTGCTGGGACACCTGTAAACACATTACAGCACGCAAGCAATAGATTTTGTATTGGTGTTACTTGCATCGTAGATGTTAATTGAATGCACAATCTTGATGAATTAGGTGTTGATCGATTTGTTGGAGAATTACTTCACGTTCTTTCAGTGGGTGCTTCAAAACGCAGTAATTCTTGTACTGTACCTTCTCTGTACTGGAGACAGCAGCATTTATATGAAGTGGTTTTTTTAAACGAGGCAGTTAGGGCAGGTAGGTATCTTAACCGTCGTAACTACTCAAAATGGTCACTCTTTTTTTTCAATACATATGAATATAGGCCGTCTCCTAAGACCGTTTTTCTGTAGCTACAAAGGTTAAGGTACTTGTCCTTAACAATATTCACCTTGTATAAATACCGCTCAATTTCATTTCCCCCCCGACCCTTGCTCATAAACGATGCGCCAGCCCGCGTCCATGCTAAGCCTGTATAGCTTTAAATTCCCCGATTAATAATAATGATCCATATTTGATCCAGCCTGCCCCATCTTGCTGTCCTCTCCCCAGGGACGCCCTAAGCCGAGGTTCGTACCCCACAGAGGTTGCCCTTAGCGAGCGCTCACTTAGTATATAAGTTTAGTTTACGCACCTTTTTTTTTTTTTTTTTTTGTTTGGGAAATTATTAAAGGGAGGGCGTGTCAGACTCTTACTGACTAAAACCCAACCGTGTTCCTTCGGTTGCCATGTTGCCCGGGGGCCACGATATCCCTATCGGCCCATATTCGCAGCCCTGGCAGGCATTGGCCCTAGCGGACCCCGTCAATTCTGCTGACATCTCTTTGAGGCGCGCATGGAACACAACGCGCCGTCGACCCGGGCTTGGTCCTTATCAGACGGCGAGCTACTCATTGCTCACTGTCCGCAAGCCCGCGTAGTTTACGCCCCTGGCTGGAGGCTTTAAGTGTAGTAGCTTCAGCCACAGGATAGCCCGGTTAAGTAGTCATGACTTTAGAGGTCAGCTACGAGATGCCCTTACATAAAAAAAGCTTATCCAATAAACTTTGACGTTGCCTTCAGCATCTCTATTTTACTATTCCTTTGTGCCATCATTGCTCGTATTTTCTTAACAAAGCATAACGAAGTTGAATAAGTTTATTTTTGGCAGAGATCGTGATCGAAGCTTTTTTGCTTAAGCTTGAGACCTCGGGCTAATAACAGCCCGAGGATTAAAAAGTGTTAGACCTTTTAACACTTGACAAATTCCTTGTGAAAGTAATAAAATTACGTAATAAAATATTTCGCATACAAAGCATCCAAGCAAGAGATTTAAAGCTTCCTAAAAACTCCGCGCCCTCGAACGTGATTTTCATTGTTATGTAAAAATGTAAAAGTTCTTTAAATTTCTTGGCTTACACTGATATTGTGCAATTTAACCTTTTACTTGATTTTCGTACATTCTTGTGTAGACCACAGGATTACTTTAAACTTGTGCCCAAGTAGCACATAAGTACCTATGTATCAAATAATCAGCCTTTCGCGTTGATGATGACGATTTTTATAGGAAAGTTGTGTTGTTTGTATCAATAAGGAAATTCTGATCATATCGTATGATTGTTAAAATCTATTGTCCACTTTTAATATTATTGCGGAAAATACTATAAGGAAACTCACACCTTGATCATAAATTCTACACGTTTGTTTTGTTTTGTGATGCTTTCATGAGCTTCATGTTTTATTTTATGCCATTATTTTGTGTGCCCGGCTAAATATTACATAGGTTTCCATTAAGTTATAGCAACACAATATTTCAAAGTAAAAAGTACAAACAATTTTTCTAATGGACCACTCTCAAAACACATTTGACAAGATTAATTCCATCTAACATAAAATTCATTCATTCGATGGACATCATGCCTACAAAAATGTCTTATAAAGCTTATTTTGAATTAATTCGAGTCTTATCAGCTACAAAATAAAGCCTATATGACCAGAAGTCGTAGCTTGGTAGTATTTGAAACAGGTAACTCCAAAAATGATGTCGTGATCCCTTTTCGTCGTCTACATTCATTCCTTGGAACCGGTTTTTTCTTCGGGTTCATTCAGTGAACTATGTTTGATATTTTTTCTCATGTTCGGTATCATGTTCCACAATTTTTTCTTGGGAATTCTTTTATTTTTTGGGTCCAGCGGCGTTTAGACGGTGAATTTTGATGAATGGTGTAGTTTTTTTCCTAAACAGTTAGTTATCGGTTTATGAAACACCTAAGTAGATTTTATGCTATTTTCACATAGTAAATAAAAATAAATTATGCTTATTAAAGTTACTATACAATTATTAGACGAACTAGGAGGCGCAAATTATAAAAATATAATCATTGAGTTTTATTCTTTACATGTGCAGTCAATTACATCTAAGTAGGCATAATTAAATAATTTGCACACAGTCAGCTAATGACATTAATAACTTCGGCTCATATACGTCCAAGGTGATTCTTATCAGTCTCGTCACGCCTCACCGGAATACACGACAAGAAGTAAATGTGCCAGCGGAAGTGCCAGCATTGTCACGTGCATCAGATTTTGCGTAACCCATCATGATCATGTTTGATAACCTGCAAGACTTGGGAGAATTACTTTTACAAGGCTTCTTTGGTCTTTAACAAGTGAAATTATTGAAGAAGGATATTAAATCATACTTTTTAACCTACTTAATAATGATGTGGTTTTTGTCCACCACCTTTGTAAAGATGCAAGTATGCAACTGTGTAGGTTTTCTGTGAGATAAAAAAGCGCATCCTGTTTTCAAGAATCATGCGTCTTAAGATGCGTTGTTGACATGGATATCTGTCCGTGGTTGTTGATATTGTTGAGAATATTAATAAAAACAAACACAAAATCATCCATGTTGAAACCCAAATGAATAAATAAAGTTTTTCAAACGTTACAGCTACTACATCAATTATTAAACATATTTTACATTTGTATACGTAGAGGTACCTATACAAACAATTCATTTCCTTTTCACTTGAGGATAAACAAATACCCGTCAGGTCTCCATCGAAATTAAATCTGGTGGTATCCAAAGGATATATCCAAGTATCATCGACAGTATCATCTGACAATATTGTAGCTTAAAAACACCAAGAAGAATCCTCATCGTATACTTTACAAGAACATAAAATAGTACCTCATGTACACATGAAATGGTCATCTCATCGTACAGGTGTTCCACCCACACGGGACCAACAAAGTGGTCCGTCGTCCCACTTATGGCCACTTTCCCAAAGCGTCTACATGTGGGGGTCACAAGTTTATGAACCTACTTTTATTGTGATTTGTATGAGAACTGTATTATTTTGTGGCTGATAATTTATTTTGGGATCGATGTCGTTTGGGTGGGTGTCATCTATCTATTAGCGGTTCGGTGTTTTGATTGATTTTTTGTTTAAGTTTTGTTCTGTTTGTCTGCGGCATTATAAAAAGCGCGCTATTCTTGCAAAAATTTCAATTCGGTCTGATCCTGACTAATATTTGGGTCAGACAATATTTACTTTATTTAGCCATAATTACAAAAAATTTTGCTTAAATTACAAGCTGCAGAACCAGATCAGAATATTGTAAAACTACACTTGTTAAATCTCGGAACGGCTTTCGTATGTCACAATAAAAACGTAATAAAAAATCTTTAAGCACCTTGTTGGACAACTTACAACTACTTAAAATAACATGACGAACACTTTGCTACCATTCAGGTATTACGCGAACAGTTTAAGTTCACAATAATAGATCGTTAAAGGAAATCGAAAAACAATGAGTATTGATTACATAATCGTTTATTGAAATAATCGAATGTAATCGATACGGAACATAGATGCAGTGGTGAAAGTCGGCCGGCCGGTGCAGGCGCATCTCAGAATGTCAAAGGTTTCGGCGACGACCCAGCTTTTTATGAAACTTGTTATCACGATCGTAACCGTTTTGTCTGTTCTCGATTAACTTTATCTTTTTATTTGAGATGTCAGTTGTTTAACTTATTAATGTGTTTGATTAAGACACGATTATTTTAACTTCAATTTTGTTAAAGTTATGACATTAATTCACACTTCTGTACGATATATTAGAAAGAAAGAAGAAATGATTACTTGGTACCCAGACAAAAAAAAATTGCTCCAAAGGTTACACAAATGCCAGAAATCACTAGATTTTGCTTAAAACTTATAATGGTGGGTTAAATAATGGCAAAATAGTATAATGAAGACTGGTTCTCAACCATCCAATAAACCCACATATTCCACAATATCTATTACAAGATTGCACCACAAATTCCGGAAAGAAGCTTATTATCCTTCTGAGTTATGTTGCTATCTTTCTAGTTACTGTCTGTTCTGAACAAAACCATTTTAAATAATCCGTTAAAATATTGCCTACATAGCTGGCTTGATCCTAGAGCCATCACCACAGCTCCCACTACCAAGGCACCATACACCACGAGTAAGTTATTCCTCGGTAATGACCGTCATTACGGCAACGGGAGGGTCGGACCACAGTTAAGGTCACACTTTCCCATGTGTTTGTCTTTATCTGTTTACATTACATATATTAGAATCTTTCTTTTGGTTTACGGTAAAAGTAATGGACAGGATCGGTGACACATTACTTTTTGTTATTAACTGACTAGCTTCTGCTCACAATTTCATCCGCATGAAATTTCTTGTTACCTCGACTCACCGCATCGCGTCGCATCGCCCGCCTGCTCCATTACTTCGTTTTCGCTTAGTGCTCTTTCTGCCTTTTTTTATTTGGCTCCTAAGGGTCGTAGATTGATGTTAACCCGGCGAGGATGTGGTGAAAATAGTTACGTGGAGGTTGTGGAGGGTATATTTGACCCTGTATTTCTATTGCATTTTTATAGGCTAAATTTATATTTTTTATCAAACCATTGAATAACAGTAGATTAGTTGGATATTATTTTATGGATTTTGATTTAAAAAAAACAAGTCCTAATACAAAATATTTTATTTTTTCTAATTTTAGCTAAGGCCTAAAAACAATCAACTTTTGCAAAGCCTTTCGTTCCAAACACAAAAAAAAACTAAAAATAAGTAAAACTTCTCTTAAAAATTAGGATAATTTAGTATAAATATATATTTAGAGATTAATCAGTTTCACTAAATAAGTCAGTCTTATATACTACACAATGTTACTGTCTGTTGTTGTAGCACATTCTTGGCAGAACGAAACATTATGTTCTGGACAAATATATTTATGCCATTCTTCGCTAACGTTGCCAGTCTTCCGAAGTCGGGCATAAGGACACACTTGGCACCTTTTTCGTACACCTGGAACTCTGACAGGCGGTTCTTGTTCAGATTCTCCACTGAATTCTCTGATTCTCTTACGCAGCAGTCTCGGCAATTGTGGCATTTCTTTTCGGGCATTCAAGTGTTCAGTAATCCTATCCGTATCCTGACGCTCCCGGTTATTCATTTTGTCCAAAAATACCCGAAAATACAATTACAATAAATAAAAAATATTTTGAAATATTGCACAAAAATGCTACGTCGCGGTTGTGGCAGGGTCATATTTACCCTTTTTGACTTCGCGCACGTGTAGCTCTCATCGCAGGTGGCGGCCAACTCAGTAGCGGTGTGCGGCGTGCGGGCGGGTCCCTTAGCAACAGCTACTGGCACGTACAAGCTACTACAGCCGCGGAAAAAAAAACTACACTCGATAAAAAATTGACAGGGTCAAATAGACCCCTCCACATCCTCGCCGGGTTAAATAGCATATAACCTTCCTCAAAATTGGGCTATCAAATGCAAAACGATTTTTAAAAATTCGATTAGTTCCAGAGATTAGCGCGTTCAAAGAAAAATACAAACTCTTCAGCTTTATTTTATTAGTAAGTACAGATACATGTGGACATTTATGATGCTGGGCATTGTCAAACTGTAGTAATGCTGCTTTGTTAGCTTTCCTGCTTGTGTCTCTGTGTCTTATCATTATGGCCGTCTAATATAAGTAGTATTCGTCACCAAAATAAAGACGCGTCTCCTCTTGAAAGTGGTCTTTGTTAAACTATTCGGTGATTGAAATGATTGGAGAGAAATGCCAGTTAATTGTTATTCAGTTCTACTTAGAGTTTTATGATTGCACTTACAGACCAGTTGAAAAGCCCAAATGACCATTAAAACACATTAAAAACTCGTTCAATTTCTCTCAAACCTTTCAAGTGGCAATCTGAGCCTAGGAACTGCTCACGACTAGTGCGGCGCCTTAATCGATAACTTTCGATTTATTACAAGATCGATCCCCTCGATAGTGTTGGATTTATACCGAGTTACGATAAACGTGAATTATTGTGTCTGTCTGTGTTACATAGCCTTATTTACAGCATTTCGTGTAATGTGATTTATTATCGGTATGAGAACTTGTTTTATGCAGTCTAAAGTATTAATTCGTCGATTTACTTTGTCAACTTTAAGGCAGTCGGTGAAATTTTAATTTATAAGCTCTGATTGAATTACGATAATGATGTTAATAGCGCGTTTATTATCAATGCTATTTGATTTGCCATTTATAATTTGATTTAGTAGCCTGACAAAATTCTTATTTAGCTTTCTAGATCAGCGTACGTAAATAATATAGCTCCTATTTTGAACAGATCTATTTTAACTTTGGTGCCCTGGTTCTGTGCTTCTTGTGTGATTTATTTTCTTATTGTATTTAGCATACTTTAGCGTCATTGATATCTATCTCTATGCTCAGTTTAAGCTTCTTCCTTCGAAACTCCAACAACTCTCATGTTCCATAAATAGGTGCATTCTACACAAACTTGATGATTAATGCACCATGTAAATTATTTTTTTGATACATATTAATTTCACGTAACCTTTTTATATTTTATACCCAAAAAATATAATTTACGAGTATCTCCTAACTTTATGAAGATCCTTTTCCGCCTGTTAAGCAGCCATCGTTCGTTAAATTCAACGCTTGTGAATACACATCACGATTCTATGTGTGCGTGACCAAAATACATAGATTTGTTTGCGTGTGTGTAAACAAAACTCAGATTTTACGACATCCTGTTGTATGTACTCAGGTGTTTGATAAAAGTAAGAGTTTCATTCTTTTGTTTTGACTGGCCTTCCTTTACGTGAATATTATTTGATATATTACTACGTATATTTAATTATTTACCTTTATTACACAAATAACTCCTGTAATTTGAAATTGGGTAATCATCAAATCTTTTTTCAGTTCCTTAAATTTATAACAACTCATTGATTCTTAATTCTTTAACACGCATCGCCGACTAACGAGCCAAACTGCAGCAAATTCAATCGTTATAACTCCATAAGTCCTTGAATGAACCAGCCCAGTTATAAATACATGCTCCATTGTTCTAACAACGTTTTGAAACAAACGCAAAACAAAGAAACATGATGTAACATAATCAATATACCGGTAAATCAGTCTATAAAATTTGATATCGAACAGTAAGTACTTGCAAAGCATGGGAACTGGGGCAAACAAACGGGCTTCGAGCAAATAGCCCAAGACTTGGGACAGTCACAGTGAGCTATACAAGGACATTTAGACCATGTAGCAGGACACAGTATACAGTACAAGGGATATTGTTTCGTAAGGTCTTAGACATAGAGAGCCGCAAGTATTGATATTATTACAGAATTGTTTAAATGGGGTACTACTTTCCCTTCAGTATAGTTTTAAAGATAAATGTGCACGTCTCTTCTATGCGAAAAGTAAAACCTAATATGTGCTTACTTTGTGGCATCCGCAAAAACTAAAACCTGAATAGGTACTTACTTTGTGACATCCTCCCGATACGTAACTTAAATATGACAAAGACTGCAAGATGGAGGTTTTGAAGAAAACTTGTGGCGTAGGTAATTATAAATGCCCCATCAACGCGTGTTTTAGCAACTTGTTTATTGCATCTTGAATTTTAATTAGTACCTACACTTTTAGCACATCCATTGCATTCTCATGAAGGAAAGTGAATACTTTCTTTTTAATTCAATCTCGAACAAAATTGACGTTATCACATCAAACAATTGATGTGAACTTTTGATATGTTTCGGTGAGTTCATCGTTTTATTTTTAATAGTGTTTGAAGCCACCTATATCGACCGCCATACTTATCAGATTTACAGTTATGTAAAATTTAGAAATGAGCTAAGTATCTATTCCATAAAAAAAAGATAAAGTACCTCATCATTAGCGAAAATGCAAGTCATACAAGCGTAACTATCAATATTATAAAAAAAGTAACCCGGTCACGGATACCAGTTTATCGGTATTATCGACACGCGTCATCGAGCATCGCCCATCACTATTTATTAGATTATGTTGGAGCAATATTTGACTTTCGCAGCTTTCATTACGAATTCTAATTACTAAGAACAATGTAGTGAAAGTTCTGGTCAGATTTCAAATGGTCTTAGGAATTAAATGAGTAATTCAAAGCCAGTACTGTCCAACTGATTGTCGTCATTACAGGGTACGTGAGTTCTGATGGACTGAATTTGCTGCTGAGTCTCATTTGTTATTCGCGTGGAGTTTGTAATGGATGGTCACTTACTTAATTTGGCTAGAAACATTGGCGAATGTAACATTGATTTGGTTGATGTTGTAAATACAAATGTTATTATCATGCGTGTTGTTTACCTGCATTTATCTTGGTTTTGAAATCCTTGGCAAGAAGTACCTAATTACATAACATAAAGCTGTCTTAAGTAATAAGGAAAATGGAAATTTTAAAGAGGTAGTTGCCGTTCGATGGTAGATACGGCAAATCAAAGTTTAAATAACCTCTTTACTTCAATCAAATTATTACGGTATCACAATTTATCGATACAATCAATCAATCAAATCACAGCCCTATCGTATTTAGGGCAGCATAATCTCGCAAATAACTAGAGATGATCACATGAGCTTCTACAACTTTCTATCGACTTTCGCTAATCGAATCGTAACGATCCCCAAGGGAATCGAGAAGTGTAATAGCAATTATTGTTATCGCGGTATCGAATAATTGGTTATTGGAAGGTAGTTGAATAATCGGATGTAGAGTAAGTTTCATATTTAGAATTGAGAAGAAATTCGATTCGATTACTTACTGTAGGGTATGTGTAGAAATCGGTTTTACGTGCAAAAGGTTTGATTACTCTTAAGAAAGACAATCTTATTCCATTAAAACAGTACCTACTTTATAATCCTAAATATAATTCTTAACTAATATGCTGACGAGAAAAATAAAAAGTCACTTGCAAAGTGCCAAAAAAATCTAAATATCTCCTAAACCACACAAGTTAGCTACATGAACTAAAAAAATCTTGAAAACAGTTTTATAGATGTTTTTTATGCGGCATTAAAATACACTTGAATGTTGTTTTTTACTTCAAGAAGCTATCTTGCGTGGTTTTGGAAATATTTCATGATAAGTAGTGGCTTTTTTATATTGCTCGTCAGTGTATTGTAATGTGAGAGTGAGTTTGTTTATTTCACTTTCAAGCTAAAATGGCTGAACGGATTTGGATGAAATTTGACACATGAGTAGACCATGACCTGGAGATGGACATAGGCTACTTTTCATCCTCAATCACAGACGAAGTCGCGGGCAGCAGGTTTCTTTCACTCGTGGCATTGAAAGACTCAGTAGCACAAACTGTTTCCAAATAGCTACTCACATTTTCACACGTTAACCAATCAAACTATTTGACGCAAATGCGTTAACATTTCGCGGTGCTGTCATGACATTGTTCATAACCGATTTTTACGGTTTTTGTCACGATACAACGCGTAAAATTACCGTGTAACTGACTATGCATTTGCGTAAAAATGCGGTTCTGGTTTTTTGGGGTAAATTAAAATACAATCATAATTTGTAAGATTCGCCATGGAGAAGGTTGAGGGATGGTTTCGTATCTTGTAACGCCATCTATTGGTCATCTTTTTCAAATTAATTTCTTTCCTGTTTTTTTTAAATCTTGGTAAGAAATTATAAATTATTTTATCTTGGGAAAATTTTACAAGAAAAAGGTGGTTTAGCCATGTTAAGATCGGGTTAAGCTTTCTATAAAATATAGGGTTGCTGTCAACCGGTTTAACAGGCCGCGGTAATACTTACAAATGTTACGAGAAGGGCAAAAGTTCAGCTAATCCATACTTATCTGTGGCTTGTACAGCCATTTGTGGAAAATTATGCCATATGTTTATACGGTCGAGAAAACTTGATGTAAAAGTTGAATAGGGCAAAGAAAATAAAACTGTAATTGCAACATCTATTACATACTTGTGAATGTAAAAACTTCATCTTGTTTTAAACGCCTTGCTATAAAATTGTTCGGTAACGCGTGACAGAAACTTTGCTATTACAAATCATGTAGGCGTACGGATAATCATTCGACGCGACGACGCCGCGAGACGTTAGGACGACTTCGACTTCGTATTCATTGAAAGAAATAAGGATTAAGATAACTTGTAAAAAATCATAAAACTTGATAAACTGCTAGATTACATAATTTAAAATAACATTCGAGATTACAGACTTGTGAAAAAAAAGACGCCTATTTTTAAATATAGTCTTTCGACACCTTCCTAAGGTACATCTTCACCAGCCTGACACATAACCTACCTTTTAACATTTTGAAAGGTAACTTTATGCCAAAAATGGTCTTTATTAAAATTACGTTACGTTACGTTTGCATACTGCACTGTGAGCAGTGGACAGTTCCTCCCCGTCTCAATGTGTCCTTAGCTGCTTTTATTTTGTGTATGTTGTTTTATTTTGTTTGTTTTATTTGATGTGAATTAGTTGTTTTTAAAATGTGTGTGTAGAAATATGGATGTTATTACATGGGACTTAAATATAACTGGCGAAATGTGGGTGTACCTGCTACAGGGACACCTCTGCCCAACCCTTCGGGGAAACAAGGCGTGATGTTATGTTATGTTATGTTACTCAATCTAAATCATCATCATCAATCTCCTATCCATCTGCCTAGCCTTTTCCCAACTATGTTGGGGTCGGCTTCCAGTCTAACCGAATGCAGCTGAATACCAGTATTTTACATGGAGTGACTGCCTATCTGACCTCCAAAAAATAGTTACTAATAGGTAACACGATACCCCTTGGTAAGACTGGTTGTCAGAATTTTCGGGCTTCTAACTACCCGTAACGACTGTCAAAGATCTACAAATGACAGCCGCTTAACGTGCTTTCCGAGGTACGGAGGGGTCTTGGTATGTAAAGATGGTCACCCATCCATGGCCCAACCCCAGGAAGCGTAGCTTAACCTGATCGATCGACTCGTACGGCTGTTATTACTTAGCCACAAGCCCCTCTAAAATAAAAAAAATCAAATCAAATCAATCTCCTATCCTGATCCCAATTTATTTGGGGTCGACGCAACATGTCGACTTTTTAGGGTTCCATTGCCAAATGGCAAAAAACGGAACCCTTATAGATTCGTCATGTCTGTCTGTCTGTCTGTCCGTCCGTATGTCACAGCCACGTTTTTTCGAAACTATAAGAGCTATGCTGTTGAAACTTGGTAAGTAGATGTATTCTGTGAACCGCATTAAGATTATAATTTTGGGGTTCCCCATACTTAGAACTGAAACTCAAAAAAATTTTTTTCATGAATCCCATACGTGTTGGGTATCTATGAATAGGTCTTAAATGATATTGAGGTTTCTAAAATCATTTTTTTCTAAACTGAATAGTTTGCGCGAGAGACACTTCCAAAGTGGTTAAATGTGTCCCCCCCCCTGTAACTTCTAAAATAAGAGAATGATAGAACTAAAAAAAAATATATGATGTACATTACCATGTAAACTTCCACCGAAAATTGGTTTGAACGAGATCTAGCAAGTAATTTTTTTTTAATACGTCATAAATCGTAAACCGCAATTTACCTTTCATTCAATGTTACTTGCTGCTACGGAACCCTTCATGGGCGAGTCCGACTCGCAATTGGCCGCTTTTTCTTCCATAGGTACTTCTCTCTAAGTCGTCATCTCGGTAGTCACCCCCTTTCTATCCATATCATCACTCACACAGTCTATCCATCGTTTCTTTGGTGTTTCTGTACTCCATCTACCATCTAAATATATAACTACTCCATCTACATAATAACCGATTCAGACGAACAAACAAACAAATCAATCTAAGTCAAAGACTAACTCGCTCATTAAACATTTCGCAGATCATGTCATTCAAATTACACAGTTCAGCTCCATCGATACGTATCGTAACTAAACAAGTAACCACTTTTATTTTCGTTGCCGTGTCGCAATACTAAGTATCGAGTTAAGTTTACCGGTCACGACCCGGCCCGGTCAGAGATATGGACAACAGCTGTGTCAGCCGCGGGCGGTCATTGGGCACTGCTGACAGATTTAAAAGGAAATCCGAACCTGTAGTGGAAGATGGAAGATAAAGAGGGGTGTATGATTAATGTTGGGTGCAAGGTTGGACTGACGAAATGTTAGATTAGTAATTTTTAGTTAATCAGGTGATTAGGATTTCATATGGTTGCAGTTTCGGGGAAGGCTAAGATGGAGAGGCGAAAGGCTTTTAATTTGACTTTTGAATATCGATGAACTAAATAGCATCATAAGAAATAATTAAACGTAGCAATGGAGTTTGACGGCAAGCTAGGTTGACAACTTTAAGTCCATAATTAAGCTTCCGGAAAATTTGGGCAAGGGTTACCTATATAAAACGACAAAGATCTGCGAAAATGGGAGGAGCCTTAAGTATGCCTTAATGGAACGAAAAAGTGTAAATCATATATCAATCAATTGATTATAATAACGATTAACACACTCTGCCCAACTCTGCCCAACCCTTCGGGGAAATAAGGCGTGATGTTATGTTACATCACGCCTTATTTCCCCGAAGGGTTGGGCAGAGGTGTACCTGTAGTAGGTACACCCACATTTCGCCAGTTATGTTTAAGTCCCATGTAATAGGGGGCGAGCCTATTGCCATCAACCGGGCACAAATCCAGACTCCGGGCTGCTACTGAGAAATTCCAGATAGAAAACCCAATAACACTTTGCCCGACCCGGGAATCGAACCCAGGACCTCATGCTCAGCAGTAGCAATTGCGCACTTGGATAATTACGAACTTCACAAACGTATTACGCAATTCACAATACTTTGGTAATTCTAATGATAACTAATCAATCACAACTGTAATAGTTTTTATGCCATTTGTAAAAAGCAAGTAGTCACCATTACTTAATCAATTTAAACTAATTAAGGCTTTCTGCTTGTTACAGGAAAAAGGGAAGACTAACCGAGAGGATCTGAAAACAGATATACAGCATCGGAAAGAAACCTTTTATAGAGTATGTATTTGTTGTAACATTTACTAAATGTAGTTTATTATATTGAACTTACTATTAAAGGCTCGCAGACAAAGTTCTAACGGATCACGCACGCTTTGAAGAAGGTCAAATTCTACATTCTATAACAACGTGTCAGTATATATTGTGTACTTACTCATTTATTGATTCATATTTTGAGATAGATCCCGTAGACAGGCGCGACGTGACGGTGCGTCGTGATTCTGTAAAACAATTTCTATAAAGTTTTCATATAAATTATTCTACTAGAGTCGCGTCGCGCCTGTCTGCGGGGGCCTATGATCTATTGCCATATTTTTTGTTTTGTCTGAAAAAGTGGCATTATGAGCAAGCAAGACATACGGACCAGAATGAAAGTCAGGGTTTGCTAGAAATTATGGGAGTACGAGAAAGCTGGATAGCCGATCTAGTGATTCCCAGGTGTTATTGAGATTTTCTATCAGGAATATCTCATTGGCCTTCAACATTCACAGAGTCTCGATTTGTGCCTGGTTGCTGTCAATAGGCTTGCCTTCTATAACACGAGGCTTAAACGTAACTGGTCTACACCTATGTCTACCTATTATGTTTTTAATAATAGTGCATTCCAGTAAATATCGTCGTTTATGTTGCAGGAGGCTCCGTCGGACGAGGATTCGGCGGTATCGTCCGCGCCCGCCTCACTGTCACCCCAGCCGCTCAGCGACATGTGGGTCAGTATTACACAAAGGCATTAATTACATCACACATTGCTACAGTATCTACTGTCTACACATGCACAAACTTTTCAGTAAATCGGTGGCTCTAGACAACTACGTGTTTGGAAACAATGGTCTCTGGAAAGCCGATACTGAAGTTAGATGATTATGTTTTATCAAGCCAGGGTTCTCATATACATGGGTAATCTTTTTCATCGTTATCTTTGATTGTCTATACCTACTACATTTGTGCCAAATCAGTAGCATCAACAGTTTCCGCTGTCTAAGCAACGTCCTACCTGGTAGGTACCGGGGTACCGTCTGCGTTGGATAACCCTGAACAAAACTCTGTACGAAGGGCTTTCTCCAGTAAAAACAGGCTTCCATTAAGGAAACTGTTCTTCTTCCATTTACGAATAGGTCAAGTCGGTAGGCTCTACATACTATAAATCAGCATTATGAATTCGCGTATCAATATTGTAGGTAGATTAAGTTTCCACTGCTGGAAAGACCTACTTGATTGAAGTAGAACGAGCACAGAGAGCGCTTCTTAAAGTAACTTTTAAGAAGCCCTATCGGTTCTCTACTGACTTACTCTATCGTGAAACGAGAGTTCTCAGAGTCCGCCAGCTTTTTATTCTTTCTGCCTGCACCAAAACTCATAAAATAATTAAAAACAGACCCGATTACACATCAATCAAAGCAAAAGAAACTATATAATCCCTACACCTGACAACACCTCATTGCTAGCTAGACGCTCTCCAGCTTACTCTCTTATTAATACGTACAATAAAGCCTGCAAACTCTGTGATGTCAAAAATACTACCTCATTCAGATTAAAAAAAATTATAAAGGAAATGTTGCAAAACTCTGGTTATGATGGATGACTCGGAACAATTAATCTAGATACCCTGACCTGACACTGAATCAAACGTTACACAATGGGAACAAATTCGCAAACATACACACACTTACACACACGAAACACCACAATCACACACACCAAACACCACAATCACACACACAACTTTCACACACATCACACACCACACTCACACACACCACACTCACATCACACGTACACAAACACGCCAGATATACCCACACCTGGAATCACCTCTCTAGTCTCCACTATGGAATTCGTACCCCGAGCCCCAAGATACAGACTAACTGTCTAGTTTGGGGCTCATTGGTAAATAATATTTTGTAACCTAGCTATAGGTAATATTTTAAGCTACTCATGTCGTCTCAACTTGGTGTTAACCTGTAAACCTGCTTACTGTATTACCTGGACAATAAACTATTTCTATTTCTATTTCACTATGGTTTTTTATCGACTGCTCTTATGCATGTTCTAGATTATATAAGTACATTGAATAAACAATATAGAAATTAATTTCATTATACATCATATATAATCAGGTATCTGGTAGATTTTATTGACATTAATCATTACCTTTAGAACATTATTTACGCATGAAGTAGCAAATAGCTGTCGGACTGAGCAACTTGCTTTCCAAATAGAGTCTTCCTTGTATCCACAATTAGATAATTCCGATACATTTTTGGCTTGATAGCAAGTTAATATTTAGATAATAATACTGTTTTAGATCTTACGAAAGTATTGAAACTAGGTCTACTTTTACACGGCTTCCATTTAGACATTAGTTAAGACAAGTCTGTGGATTATGTAGGACTAGCGTCTGTATCGACAGTTATGAAATATATCGACCTATGGTTTAGATTGTGCAAGCATGGCCGACGATAGCGAGTCCTGTCGTCCTATAAATTAATGTTAAGTAATTAATTTACCTACACGATGTTAAAATATTGACAGCATTCAATGATATTGGACATGGACACATTAAAAGTCGCAAAGTCGCATGTGGTACAAATTGCACTAAATCTGCCGGAAAAAAAGAGGCCGCCCGCCATCGACTTGGTGGTCAAATTTAAAAAGAGACCTCAAGGAAGCCCAATTGCCAGAAACGATTACCCAAGACAGAATAACTTGGCGCAGAAAATTGAGGAGATCCGACCCCAAATAACGGGACCAGGGACGGCAGAAAAAGAAGAAGTCGAATGATATTATGTTCCATATACGAAAAAATCTTTAGTCTTTATTGCTGAAAGAACGATGATCAGAAGACATGGATAGGAAAATATTAAGCCATCGTATCACATATTGCATTTAGCAAGTATAATATTAATATCTGTAGGTGTGTACCCGTAGATAGAATAATTAAATTCGATGCAATATATCACCGACACCTCCTGTCGCGCCTTCTTCATAAATATTGATTTATACGCAGAAGGTCAGATCACATCATTAAACTAATACTAGTAGCAATTTATCTATGGCTGGTTATTAAATTAAGTATCTACCTACTACTAAACGTCTTCTAGCCACAAAGCTATTTTGAAAGGTCCTTCAATCCTAAAAGCTTATGTCTGTTCCAATCACCCTTAATCTAGCTAGAAATTAGCTGTGCCAACGAATCTAGCCACGATTTATATTTTTTATCCAATTTTATGGAAATGGGCAAAGATCGTCACTTACTGGACGCCTGAGGGAGGACATCGCCGTTGAGAGACCGCGGCAAAGGTGGCGTTACGGTTTGGTCATGTTTGCAAGGCCGACATGGTCAGACATCGGGCAAAATAGAGAGGTTTGGAAGGAAAAAGGGGAGGCCTTTGCCCAGACAACTTAGGTAAACAAAAAAAAAAAGATATAGCTGAAAGATATATAAATCTGGCCAGTTGGGCAGTTTTGCCGTGAAATTGAAGCAAACAAATCTGCCTTAGGACATTCAGGAAGTAAATCCACAAGCAAAAGCTATTTAAAATAACATATAAAATCAATTAGATTTATGAACATCAATAACGATGAAATCTAAGTGGCTGACCATTGTGCCTAACAAAAGGCGATTAAAGCAGTAACAGCCCAATTAAACCCACACGAAACGACTTATCTTTAAACTTGACGTGGATTACCTTTTACGTGTTATATAGGGGACAGTTTATACTGTGGTAACTGCTGCCGGCGTCCAAATGCTGATAATATTGAGTTGTACAATAGGATATAGGAAATAAAGAGCCTTGTCGTCTCTTAGCGTGATTAAAGGCGACGAAGGAATTGGCAAAGATATGAAATAGCAGGTTCTTCCTATGTGATAATTGACTATGGTCAAATTGTTTGGAAAGCGTGGTGATTATGTCCGGTGCACACTTCAGCTACGTCAACCTGAGAGGAATGAAGATATTCCTGAAGTGTGGCGCTGGCGCTCTAACATAATAAACTGCAGGAGTGCAGGGCAAGTCAAGGTGGCAATTTGCTGCACTTCACTTTTCGTCTAATATTGATAGGAGAGTGTGGTAACCCATCTGGTCAATGATAAGCAGGTGCCATCAAGCCATATAATCCTGTAGCTTTAATCAAAATTGGTTGGATGATATCGTCGTCGGTAATATATTATTAACTGTTCAGATTTTGTCTCTGCTTGCGTGAGTTTATGATCTCGTAACTTTATAGGCTGTATAACACTAATTTGTAGACATACTTTTAACTACCGAGTGGCATTACTAAGTGATTGGTCTGCAACTCTGCACGCAACACAGATTATGCTAGAGGCACATAAAGATCAGCAGAGTAGTAGTTAGTGTCACTATCTGTTTTTGTAATGCGTAAATTAATTAGCAGGCTAGCTGATTAATGATCTACTTATGAATGTTGCGTGGCCACCAACTGAGACCAAGTATTTTAAAAAATTGCCATCAGTGCATTTGTAGAACAAGAGACTGAACCAACTTGAACTCATGAATTTCAAAATTCTGTAGCGAATGGTTTTAACAGTGCCCAACTTTTTGAAATATTCCTGAAGCCTTTCAGTTTAATTAAACTGGGAAAACTTAATTGAAAATGTATTGAGGAAAAGAAGTTTTATTTTGAAGACACACTTATTTTGAAGGCAGCCACATTCCAAGCTAAATTAGGAGTTCCAATTTGGACCAATATGCATACAATACTTGGAATACACACCAAATTGAGAAATAGGTATGTATTTCACGTACCTTATTGTTCTACATATAATTGTGCTAATTTATACCTCAAGTAAGTACCATTTTCCGGCGCCGACTTACCTATGTGCGTCTGTCTCAAAGAATGCATTTCGGCCTTGGGACACACGAGAGGATGGCTGAGATCAGCGTATAATGTCAAATAGTATTGCAGTATAAACATTTTGTCACCTAGTAAACTATTGGCTTGGCTCTTGCGTCACTGTATTGTGTTTCTGTGTTATGTAGGGTGACTATGCTTCTTTAGTTTACTCGTACAATCTCTACTTACCGTACTAAGTAATTGGATAGTTTGAGGTTTGAATAAAGCGACGTGTGAGAAGAGATAGCCCATATGAGAAACAGTCAAAAGAGTTGCTTACAAGCAACTTTTTGACATAAGCAAACTGACTATAGAAAGGCTCCGCTCAGTGGTATCCACTGAAGCTGATTGGAGACGAGATTTATGAATAACGAAATTCTATAGGTTGTTTAAAATACATCTCCTCTCTTCTCGTCTCCGCTTTGGTGGAGTCTGGGCCTAAGAAAGGACCGTACATAAAGCTGCACCTGAGTATTTCTGATGAGTAGGTACTCAAACAATTATTATGTAAATAGTAATGTTAAATGCATATTACAATAGATGTAGTAGGTAGAACAAGTCAGATGGTCACACAAGAGGCCTGCGTCGGGTGATAGGTAATTGTAATGTATAAATTGTAATTTCAATGCTAATCAAATAATTATGGAAAACTTGTAGTAAGTATATCAATAGAATTGCCAACAGGTTTAACAATTAGAAATTGATATGTTGCACTATGTAGGTTAAAAGCGTTTAATTATTTTCCGTTTCGTGAATTACAAAAGACTGGTTTTGAATGAAATATGTTCGCAATAGTTTCAACAATATCTAATTTGTTTCACCGTATCAGTGGTACATGCGAGCTTGGCCTTTTTAGTGGAACTGCGCCTTAGACACGACCCGAGTGGGTGTTGCACGTGTAGGCTAATAATTTGTTAATTCTTTAAACAAAATCACCCCAATTTGGGCAAAGCGATAAAATCTAGGCAGTTTGGTTATGTAGAAATGTCCACCTGCCTTTCCGAAAATATCAGTAGGATAGGTATAATTAATCGTTTTGTTTTTGGATAGTGAAATAAATTAAAAGTCTCTTGTCTTTTTCGTGTTAGTAATAAATTAATTTGACATTAAATGAGTTCATTGGTTTAACACTTTATGCAAAAACAACATTCCGTTTTGAAACTGAAGAAGTTTTCATTATTAATTTCAGTGTTTGACCATCTTTATTTTAACTGAATCACATAGGTACACACTTACACAGGTACACCAAACGCGTTGGAATGATGGACCAGCATTTCCGTAAAGTTTATGTCGTACCTACTCATTGACATACCTACAAATATTTGTTATCCTAAACAGATTTTTTTTTTTTTTGCAAAATATTATCCCATGTTTACAAAACTGATGGTCCCTTCCGTTCCAGTCATGCGGCCAATGCCGTTCGACGGCGGAGCGCGCGTCGGCCGCTGCGCGGGAGTGCACGCGGCTTACGGACGCCTTGCGAGACGCGCGCGACCAACTCGAGCTCATGGAGTTCAGGCTTTTAGAGTTGGAAGACGCACATCCAGATAAGGTACATTCAAAAATACAATATTTTAATTTTTTTTAACTTCTCCCAAAGTGAGTGATTCCCTTCTTTAGAACCATAAAGTGAGGTGATTTTCATTTGTTTTCCGCTGTGACGGTGACGTACGTTTTCGCGCGTGATTCGAATGTTTTATGTACTGTTTTGTGTATGTTTGATCGTCATGTGAAGGTGAAGGCTGCATTAGTTTGCAATGGAGTTTAGAAGCGAAGTGATGAATGGCGCACGCGTCGATCAGGTATTTTTGTGTTTTTTTTTACTTGTTTTCGTATTCATATTTATCTGCCTAAGTAAATTGTTATTTTTCGAGGTTTCCCAATATCTTATCTCCAGTAATTTGAAAGATACGATTATGTTTTTGTTATCTTTATCACTTTTTTCTGAGATAATACGTGTAAGTACCTAATGCGTTTAGCTTTGCGAATTTTTGGTTAGGCAAGAATTATTTTGAACTACATAATTTCGACCTCGTTATTGAATACTTGTTATTCTAGAGGCAATCCATATTATTATAAACTTTTTATTTATGAAGGGTTCTAAAATAAAATTAACCTGGTCACACTACTTACAAATAGTTCATGTAAACGGTTATTTTCTAACTTTTAATACAATGCCATCGAAGCTTCACCGAAAGCATTGAATTTTTTTTTTATGAAAAGCAGTAGAAAATTGTGAAAACAAGAATTTCCTCTGATTAATTCACTCACGAAATTCCTACATAACTTTGACCATTTATCTTTTGATTGTAGTAGCATGAACACTAGACGTAAGAAACCCTTCCAAAGTAGGTACAAGTGTAAATCAATTAACCGTTAATATCCAACACCATTATCCATAGAACAGCACGGACTAAAAATACTTTCTCACGTAACATTGATTACAGATAACCTTGACCTTAGGCTACACACATTCTCCATACAAGTAAGAGGTCAACTAGAAGTGGCTGTTGTGAAGTTAAGCGCAGGTCACACCACAGGCATAAGCAAACTTAGCAAAGCTTAGCTCCCCTAAGGCAGTTTACTCTCGACAAAGACCTGTCTACAGCAATTTGCGCTAAGCTAAAACTTAGCGCTTGGTACAAAAGTTATGACAAGCTTATGCCAACTAACCCGTAATTTCCAAATAAGCTAAGTAGCTTATTTGGAAATTACGGGTTAGTTGGCGTATAATGTAGGTACTTCAAACGATCTAGTGAGCTGTCAATATTGACAATCCAAATCTAGCATCAGGTGGAATGATGGCTCACTTCAAGTTGAATTCACCTAGGTTTACATGGTCAGATTTTTACAAAATAGTTGGGCTGTCAGCTCGGCTGTGAACGGTGTCAAGAGCGTTTATTCTGAATGTGGGCATCGTCGCAAATAGATGACAAATATTTTGTTGATTTGTTTAATTTGGCAATTGCAATTATAACACTGAATTTAATGTTGTAACCGTTTTAGGTGTAAAAAAGGCATTTGAAAAGTTTCCAAATACTTTTTTTACATTTAAAACTAAATATTTTACGATATTTATTGCATTTCATAATTAATATTTTAGTTCCCTAGTTAGCCACATTTCTTAATTCCATACAGTAATATTGCCAAATTAATCAAAACGGGTAAATATTTGACAGTTATTTACGACGTTGCCAACTTTTAGGATAAACCCTCTTAACCGAAGTAAGAAAAGACGTAGTAACTTCTTAAGCTAAACAATTATAGGTAAGCTAAGTTTGCTAAGCTAGCGGTGTGGCCTTCGCCTTATGTTCTTTCAAATATAGCTTAAGGTGTTAACGGAAACACCATTGATCATTATTAACGGTTTTGTTACTTATTTCTATGGTGGCCGGATACACCTCTGTTTATGGGACACTTGCTGGTTGATTACCTAATTCTGTTAGTCATAGTCTTATATCAGGTATTGATAAATAAAACATGTATGTATTTACTAAGTAAACAGGTATGTATGTATGGAATGGACAGTAATGCGCAGTACTTTAGTTCTGAGGTTGTTTTAATGTCAAGTATCAAGATGAAAATCGATTAATGTATTTTGATACTAAAAATTGTAGAGGCTCTTTATTTTGGAATAGAATCGATACTCTAGGAATAAGGGCTTATCGATCAATTATTAGAACTGCTATCGACAGCTAGGCCTATAATTTCTCACGTAGGTACCTAACGCATAATTTATAACAAAATAATAATCTTAATTTATCAGAGCACGTGTCTTCAGAATAAATGGCTTAGCTAATTAAGGGTTTTTAGCGGTCATAAAAATAATTTATGCAGCAGTCACAATGTCCATCATGACTCACTTAAAATATGACCAATCTTCGCAGGATGTGTTCACAAATTCTCTTTGCAAGAGTTAGTTAAGGTTTTATCGTGGAGAGTTTCACGCGCATACTTTGTAGATACAGCAAGTCAAAATCATATATCGCGTGAATCCCCGTTACCGTTTGCAACTTGATACGGTCCGCAAAACTAATTTAATATCCCATCAATAACGCTAGTAAGTAAGTCACAATAAACATGTCTCGTTGGCTTCGTTAGCTCAATTATAACTACCGCAATTATAAAGTAATTTTACGCTTTGGGTAATTTAACCGATGGTTACTCTCGCAATATTTGAACATCGCTAACCATCGCTAGTTATCTGAGACATGGAGCTACCACAGAACTAATTTGTTGGCATGAAGTAATTGATCTTTTTTTTTAGAAGACACTCCGCCTTTTACTTAATTGATCGAAATTGATCAGCCAGTCTTTGAGCCAACTATTTGTTGTTGATAAAAAAAATCTAACTCCAGTAAACACACTCCATTCATTTGTCCTGTTTATAGATAATTGGCATGTTTAGCCCTAAGTACAATAACCATTCATTTTTATGAATTTATTATTATTTTTATTTATTTACTTTTGTAAATAAATACTTTTGAATAACTGGGACAAACAAAAGGCCGTTGAAGGAGGAAGCGAATAACTTGTCCAATAACTCCATGTTAGTTTATTATTACGTTTCCACGAACAACGAACGACCGCCTATTATAGTAGCAACATTCTACAAGATACTTAATTCTGTATCAGAAAGAAAAAAATCGTTTTACATAGGTATATCTGTCAACGCCTACTGCAAGTCGCTCGTTAAGCTTCTGGCCGCTTTAACAGAACCACTATAGTTCAACTAATGAGAGAGTACGGTCAGATTTTTGGCGTCCATATTTTGTCTCGATTTTATAATACGTGTGTGATGTAAAGTGATTGTTGTGTTTCGACAAACTTGTAACGTAATACCGTGTAACCTTCTTTCAGACAGTTCTTGTGTACTTTCGTGACTCTTACAAGGATTGTTATGTTCAGCGGCCTGAAAATTGTGCGGTGTTTTTTGTCTGTATTGCAATTCATTTCGTTTCTATAGCATCTAAGTTCCATTTCTCTTTTTCAGGGTGCTAGGGACAACCTAACCGACTCGGATTCGGGCTGCGTGTCCCCAGGCTCCCGTATCAAGGACTCCGCGTCGCCCGAACTCAAACGAATGGATTCCGGATACAAATCCCCCCACGCCCCAAGCAGCCCCTGCAACCCTCGACGGCACCTGGGCACGCCACACGATGATTTCAAAGAAGACTTCGCCAGAGCCCAAGTTTTAGCCGACATTTTAGACAAAAACTCTGAAACCACCAGTGATTCCCTCAAAAGTAACCCAGTCAAAGAGCATTTGGAACAGATGATACTAAATGCGGCGTCGGCGGAGGACAGGGCCTGCTTGGAACAAGTTCTAATGCTGCTATACAACCTTCAAGCGTTGAGCAGTTCTGTCAGTGAAGATGAATGCTTTCAGGTTAGTTAGAAACTTTTTACACCTTGACAAATATAAAAGAAAAATTAAATGACAGTTGTCAACAAAAACAGTACAAAAACCAGACAAAGTTTTATGATTTATATTTCCAAATTTCCGTTTATTTTCAGGCAAAACCAAGAAAAATATGTGACCTAAGATTCAAACAAGAAACTGACAAAACTCAGAAGGCGATCGCAACTGTTACACCGTATCAACAGAAAGGATACAAATGCGAGTCATTGGAGAGTCTTTGCAGTGAAGAACGGAAACCCAGCAATGTTTTGCAAGAGAGTGGCATCTTCGAAGGTGTAGAGACAGAGTCAAAGAGTACCCAAACAGATGTTAACGAAAGCTTTGAATGTAGTGGTGAACTAAACACCGAAATACAACGACTGAATAGTATAAGAGAGAAATTAGAGAGACAAGGAGTTAGGAATAGGACATTAAGTACTAAAGAAGATGGAGACGGCCTGGAGTGCAGGTGTGTGAAGTTGGGCAAGAAGCACAAGCAGTATTACGAGAGGAGGCTTAAGTTTTTGGAGGGGAAGATCTCTATATACGAAGCGGCACAAGACGTTAAAGAGGCTAAGCTAGCACAGAGATTGCAGAAAGAGTTTCTTCTTGAAAATAGAATACAGGTATTCAAAAATACAACATTCTAACGTAAAAGCTAAAGTGTATTGTAGAACGTGTATACAATATTTTGTTTTTGTTTTACAGGAACTCGAATCGCAACTATCCGAACTACAAGATAAATACGAGAGACTAGAGGAGGATTGCTGTGAACTAGAAGAAATTGAAAATGACACCCGTTTACATTGGCAGCAGTAAGTAGCGTGATCTCGTTAAAGTAAATTACCATAGCATTGTTTACCTAGCTTTATTACTTTAACTTACTGAATGAAATGCAGTCGATCTCAAGGTCAAGAGTATCATTAAATAAAACTCTAGTTGTTGAAATCTTGAATTGTTTTCATGTATTTTATTAAGCGTTTAGTTTCCCGGTTTCCCATTTTCATATATTCAGTTGTACCTATACCTAGGATATGTTTGGTGTTTAGATTTTCTAGTAAAAACAAAGAATCGGTATGACGATGGTCATACCGATTCTTTGTTTCAGGTCTACAGACAGACATGATGATGTCTGTCTGTAGACCTCTCCGTCTGTCAGACGGCAGTTGTAACTCGAACTTTAGACTTTTCAACATCACCGTGATTAGTAGGTAGTTTATTTATTTGAGAATCCTAAAATTATATATGTATGTTAGGATCATAGCAGGTGGCGTTCTGTAGTTTCTGCCACCCCCATGGGAAGAAGGCATGAGTTTATGTATGTATTAAAATTCTAGGCTTGAGATGGACTATGAGCTCTGTTCTGCTCAACTAAGAGACATGACGGAGCAACGAGAATGTTCGCGGTCGCAGGCCGAGCGCCTGATGACCGAACTGACCAATAAGGAGTGCGCATTGAAGTCTAGGGAGGTAAGTTCTTTTTTTAAGACACATTTTCTTTGAAGACTCCTGTAGCATTAACTGATCATCATCATCTTCCTGTACCCACATTTATTTGGGGTCGCCGCAGCAAGTATCCGTCTTCCATACCTACGTCTCTATTAGCCGACATCTCAAAAATCGCTCCCTTTCCTGGAGTCCAAAATGTAGTTACAATAATAAATATGAAATCAGCACCCCAAATACGAAACACACTTTCAATCACAATCCCAAGGAGATTGATAATCCATTGCTGCATGTTTAAAAAAACTGTTTGCGGGACAGCGTAAACAACGCAATGAATATTCATTGCGTTGTTTACGTTGTCCCGCAGACAGTTTGTCATGTCATTCATTTTGACAGTTTGACAATATTGTTAAACTGTCAAAATGAATGACATAGGGATTGTGAGTGTGTTACGTAATTAACCTGCTTGTCTCTTTTAAGTTAATCACCGTTCATAAAAACAATCACATCTATTGACATCAGATTTACAGATCAGTCATTAGAGTCAGATTTGATACATTGTAAGTAAGATACCTCTACAATAAGAAAAGAAAAAAATACATTAAATAATAATGAAAAAACAATGATGATGATGATTATAACTCAAACCATTTATTTCAATTAAAACATTTATAGACCCTTTTGAATTGTCAAAGAGTCGGTCAGTTAGTCAGAAAGTTGAAGCTAGTTGCCCATTCCAGATGATGAAAATAATGATGGTGATTTTTTTTTTTAATTAGCCTACCCTGTCCCACTGCTGAGCAAAGGCCTCCCCCAAATCCTTTCATGCATTCTTTTCCAAGGACACCCCCATCCAACCCTTGCCGTACGCGTCTAGGTCGTCTCGCCACCTCTTCCTGGGCCGACCTCGGCGCCGCCGTCCATCCTCAGGCACTTACCGTGTGGAGACTGTTGCCCAACGGTCACGATGCATGCGGCTGACATGACCCGCCCAATCCCATTTTAGCTTGGCAGCCTTTTTGCCTACGTCTAAGATTCCCGTTTTGGAGCGTAGCGTGGTGTTGCGTATTCGGTCAGTTCGTTTTACACCTAAAATGCTGCGCTCCATTGCTCTTTGGCAAACCCCAAGGTGGAACTTTTGCGACTCGGTGAGCGACCAAGTCTGAACCGTAGGTTAGGACGGGCAGAATACACATATCGATGAGTTTTTGCTTCAGAGAGATCGGTAGATCGCCCTTCATTAGCGTCTTAATGATGGTGATATTTTAATGAAATTGTGAAGTTGCTGATTGTCCGTCAATTCTTTAATTTTTCAGAAAGAGCTACGTACGAGGTTGGAGAAGCTTGAGAAAGCGGTGCCTGCGCTGATAGCGTGGAATGTAGTGCAAGTGGTAGGCGCCGACTTGTCCTGTGGTGGAAAGGTACGATACTTTCTACCTTCCTTAATAAAATTATCAAAATCCTTCTTTTCTTTATAAATATTTCGTTGAACAATGATACAGGAAGATAGATATTCAAATATTTGCTTTGGTTTAGGTTTGATATAGATTCTTCTAAAAATCGTAAACATTTTATGGGATTTTGTCCTAAAAAAGATTTTTCACCGTTGTACATTATAATTAAAAAAAATAGTAAAAGTACAAGATACATATCTATAAGTTTCCTATTTGTGACAAAAGTATCTGTTGTCTTTTTTATGTTCGTAGGTCAGTGCTGGACAAAGACTTTTCTCAGAAGTAGAAAATTACTCATCTGTCATTTAAACACTCGGTAGATCCTCCTATGCTCCTACTAGATCAACGTGTAGTGCGATATCTTCTTCAAAATAAACACGTTGAATATAATTGCCTCAACATGGCGGTAGTTTAATTTCCCTCTTATATTTATTGAATTTTTTTACTATGAGCTAAATGAGCTTACTCTTGACCTCGATTACACCTTTTGAAAAGCGATGGATGAGGTCATCGATGAAACGAGCGTGTCCAGAAGATCTTTCTTCTAATAAAACCCTCTGTTTGCTCTCCAGCAAGCGCTAATGAGCCGGATGAGCGACTACAGCGAGAACACGCGCGCGGCCGTGCAGCAGATACGTCAGGAGAGTAGCGAGTGGAGCAAGAAGTGCGGCATGCTCGTCGCCTGGAACAACATCCGGACAGGCACCACGGCCCAGGAGCTGGAGCTGCAGAGGCAAGTCACTCAGTAAGTATCCCATATCTTGAACGTCCTAACGTTAGTCCCTTAGAATTCGCGTCATTTCAAATTGTTCTTAAGGTTCTTTAGTCCTTTAGCCATAGAACACGGAATCGCCTCGACAGCAGTATTAATCAAATTCATGGCGCCAAAAGTGCGTTGAGCACACAACGGCCGTCTATACCGGTTTTCAAAGCAGTCAGTTTCTATACGTCATTTGTGTCGTAGTACATGTAAATACTTTTCATAAAAACAAAGCGCTTTGTTTTTATGAAAAGTATTGACAATGTTGCCTCTGGCAGCGGCCACTGAGGCGTCTCCGTACTCTGCGGACTTAGCCCTACGAATAATGTATGCGGAGGTTTAGCCATATTGACATCAATGATCCAGTTAATGGCAGTTTATCCAACACTATTACGTTCATTTTTGTATTTGTCAGACAGTATACGTCGATTATGTTTATCTTGTTTTTTTTTAAGGTCGGGTTTCACATCACTAATACACCGTGACATTTTTGTCATCTTACAAAAGCAGCCTACTTTATGTATCTAATGACTACTAAACTATCATTAAAAAAAATGATATATTGCAATATTTTTTTAATTGCTCCTAGAGGTATTTTATGTCGGGTACATTGAGTGGCCCTTTGTAAGACGACTGAAATGTCATGGTGTATATTAAATTTCAAATAGAGCAAGTGGGCTTATGTATTTAAATAACTTAAAATTATCACAACATCAACGTCAGTTAATTTTTTCTTCTATTCCCAGGTTAATAGCCGAGAAAAGGGATATAGAAGATCAAACAGCAGATATAAAGAAGAAACTCGAAGCAAAAGTGCGAAACCTAGAAGAGCAATTGGAGACCGCTAAGAGACAGATAGCAGCCACCATCTGCGGTGGAGAAGTGAAGAAAGAACAGATTGAAGCAAAGTTAGCAAGCTTAGAGTCTAAGCTCCAATATGATAAAGAAAATGCAAAGGTTCGTTACGTCTGCTTTATCTTTTGTAGAAGTTTAACATTCTTCCGTAACTATACCTACATATATTCAAAGACGACTATAGTGCAAGAATTATCCTAGAAGGTTATTGATTGTTGGTAGTTGAAATGTTACCGGCTTCAGTCAGTTTACATTAAACTGCTTCAAGACACAAATACTAACTATTGTTACAATAGCCAGTTAGTCTGTTTGAATCGATTCATCAGCTACGCTACCGCATCATAAGTTTAACTGACGTAATAGAAATTTGAACAACCTGAATACCAAGTCACATTGATTTCTGATAACGTAGACTCGGAGTCACACATACTTGCGCGAAGTAGAGCGTTGTAACAATGTAACACATTTAATCTATAACCATGACGATTCTTTTGATGAAATCTTGCTTTCCATAATCGAACAGATGAGTTCCGCTGAGCTTACTAAGCGCTTGTGAGACAAAAAAAAATGTGTTGAAATTGTGTTTCCGATGGGTTTTCTGAAATTACGTTAACTAGGTGGCAGCACTGAGACGTCAGGTCCGGGCACCTGTCAAAAGTGTTAAAGCGCCCATATTTTCTTTTTCTTCTTTTCGTTAGTGACTAACCTGGTGTCAGAGTTTTAAAGCTGCCCATGGGCCTCTGACTTCGCTTCACATGCCGTCGAGAAATATCTCTCAGGAATGCTGATTTCCTCACGATGCCGATGTGAGGTTTTCTTTAGTTGTGACTGATGATGTACGAATTCATGAAATGAAAGATGAACGTTATCATATATTTTAAGAAACCTCTTGTCAAAGTGGCGCTAACTGGTGCCCTGAATTTTCATGAAAACCCTCAGTACTGCTTGTTTTATTATAATTACAGCAAGAAAATTAAACAGATCGGTCGATTTTCCTTCCTAAACGATGTATTCTCTATTTTTATAAAGGTGAGCAAGCATCAGATTTTCTATCGTGTTTCCATCTATTATATTCCGTGCAACACCAAAGACAATGGTCGTGGCTACAAAAACAAATGCAAGAGATGTCGTGTCAGTGCAATACATATCATAACTTATGATTCTTAGGGCTTATTTCACTTTGTAGGATATCATCTGCTAAGTAAGTTAACGAGAACCTAATTGGAGGTCGTGAAACAGGCTCTTAACCTTAAAAAAATCCCATGCCGTATTCTCGTTTCACCGTTCCACAATAAACCGAAAAGTAGTGACTGACAAAATTCCTCAAAACATAATAACATTAAGCAAATTTCTCGTCCTACAGCAACCAGCAGACCCGTCAATGGGAATGAAGATCCGAGCGTTACTGATCAGCGAACAAGACCTAAAGAACAGAGTGTCAGAGTTGGAGAGAAGAGAGGCGGCTTACCTGGAGATGTTGACGCAGGCAGACGATATGTGGGCCGAGATGGAGGGCGGCTACAAGAAGAGGATCCAGGAATCGCAAACCACAGAGTCGTCGCTCAAGGGAAAGGTGGGACGATATATTTAAGATTTTAATTGTATAAAGTTTAGGAATGAAGTTGATATAAAAGACTATGTTTTATAATATACAGGTTGTGGTGTAAATAATGGATAACCCTAAAACTATCGATTGGCCAGATTATCATATATCATTTACCTCACTTATATCGCCATATGCCCATGGATGACCAAATTATTATTCTCAAATTTTTTAATTTTTTCTAAGGAATTATGCAATTTGGGGCCCCTGTATCGAAAAAAAAATGAACTACACTGCGGTGGCATAAGTGGGGTAAATGATAGATAATAATCTGGCCGATCGACAGTTTCAGGGTTATCCATTATTTACGCCACACCTGTATATAAAAAACCGAGGCAGATGGCTCTGAAATTCAATGATAATCGTCACAAGTAGGTTTCAAAAACTACAAGAACGAAAAGAGTGAAAGGCACAATTTCAGACCATGGAAAAATATATTATGACTGTGTCAAGTAATTTTTTTTTTTGTAATTTCAGGTCGTAAAACTAGAAACCGAGTGTGATCAATTTAAAAGATACATCGAGCCACTAAAGAAGACGTTGAGAGAAGTAGAAGAGTCCGAATCAGGGATGCGCATAGCGTTAGAGAAAGCTGAAAGAGATACCAAAATCCTCATGAATCAGAATACATGTCTGCATAGCGAGCTGAAAAAGGCAGAAATCGAAGCGAAGAAGTCTGAAGTCGCGTTTAGGGCCCTTGATGCCAAGTTCAAGGTATTGTCCAGATTTTACTAGATACTTGGTAATACAGAGTACTTAGCTGTTTTATTCCCTGCTGAGGACTTTTTAAATGGCGTCTTTTTTTTACTTTCAAAATACAAAAGTCCGTTTTTTTATATCTTACAGAAAGAGTTAGAGCAACTGCGTAAATTAAACAAACACTTGGACACCGAGCTGAAGGCCTCGAAGGAAACAGTGAAGAAGACAGAGATCTGTTATATAGCAGACCTGGACACGATCAGGAAAGAATTGTCTCGGGCCGGCAAGTGTAATCAAGACTTAGAAGTAACAAATAGCGAATTGAAGGAGGAGGTATGTGCAATAGATTTAAGAAAAGACAGACTACTTTGCCAGGTTTTTACTAGGCATTGGATTGGATTAAAGATTAATAAATTATCTAATAAGGAGATGGTACCTTCACATTATTCATTGGACAGGAATAACATCTTCTTTATTAATACCTTTAGACGTAGACCTTCTTATTAGATATTCCGGTGGATTTATTTATTTAGTTATTAAGTAGATGATGGCTCAGTATTTATACGTGTAGTTGCTTTTGGTACGCACTTTTAACGCTTTCAATGTTTACCGCTTTTTTAAACTAACGCTATATGCATGTCTGCTTGACACTTATATTGATCGTTCTGATCGCTCGGCACATTACAGTGCATGCTCCGTACCGCGGTGTGACGTGTAAATATGCATGGAAGCCTACGAGGAAATTCTAAGAAGAAATGTGTTCTCAGGTCGAATCTCTGGAAAAGCAGCTTGCTTTGACGCAGAAAGCTTTAACGCAATGCAAAAGGAAGTGTGACGAGAAGATAAAGACTTTAAGTCACGAGTTGTCCATCAAAACTGAAGAGCTAGAAGAATTGAGAAGCGAAACAATGAGGCAGTCATTCCATGCCTCTCGCGTAGAATTAAAGCCGGATAGAACTGAATATATAGACGAAGGCTATTCTGTATACACGGCCGTACCAAAGAAGACAGATTACGGGAGAATGCATCACAGTATGAGTTATATAACGTCGGAGTCTCGTTGCTCGTGTCCGTCAATGCGCAGTCAGCTGGTCGGACAGCTGATCGAGGACTTGTTCGAGAGGGTGCACAACACTGTGGATGACGACCTCACCAGGCTGTGCAACGATGTCAATTTGATTAATAATAGAGAAGTGACTGCTGAAACCAAAGCGAAAATTACAAATTACCTCTTAATGGCTATCTCGAAGGAGCTCGTTAGGTCTATAGGGGACGCTGATGCTAAGACTGATACAGAGGTTAGTATGGTAGTGGTTTGTTTTCATTATTATCATTTCATTGTGACTAAAGTTATAACTGCATTAGATTATGAATGTTTTGATTTTACTAATCAAGAATTTTGATAACCTAATGGTTTTGGTCGATATAATTTAATGATGTGGTAACCTGGGTTAATTATTCAATTTATAGTGTTTGACGTCTTCTTTTACTTAGTCGTCTTCTTGTCATTTTACACGATTTTTTTTTAGGTTATATCATAAAAATCAATAATATGCCTCGAAATCAGTTAGCTTCTAATTAATCGTTTCCAATTTCATACAATAAATACAAAGTATGAACTCTGGATAGAAAAGAATACGGTTTTAGATTTTCGAAGCAATTTTATTGGATCATCACATTATCACTATGCTAAGCTGGGTATCCACAATGTTTGTATACCGTGTTGCGCGTATAGCTAATCTCCGACTGCAACAGTTGAGAAGTTACTGCTCTGATCGGAACGTTACGTGTGTTCGAACACTAACCGCTGCCACATACGTGGAGCGATCACCGTGGACTGCTACACAGACTGGACTGCTACACAGACTGCGGTGATCGTCTCGTAGTGCACACTCTGAGGGTATGTATTCACTTACGGAGAAGTTGCGAAAGCCCAGAGCGTAGTTGGTGAACTTGAACATGGTGGAAACTCAGCTTCTGAAATGTAGGACTAGGGAGTCCTTTCAACGCTATCGGTGACTTCTGTCGTCAGCGTAAATGTTACTGAATATTTTGCGGCCGATGGCGTTTAAGAGACTTCACCCCTAAGTCGTTATCCACCCGCGAGCTTGGAAACGTCGTGACTCGTCTTTCCTGCCGGTATATTCTTGAAAAAAATCTCATCGTGAAAACTTAGCATGAGGTGGAGTGACAGCTCACCTCAAGCTCACTTCACCGGATTTCACCGGTGAGATTTATACAGAGTAGATCGGCAGAAATACGAGCGAGCGCCAAACAAACAGAGTTGTTCTATCTAGTTTATGTGGCGTGCCGTGATCCTGCGGTAATATTATACCAGCTTTACTGGCGAGCCAACACGACGGCGCTAGAGCTCGCTGGTGGATTAACGGCTTTTTTTACCATAACCGTATTATTTTGATTGGTGTTGCTCGCTAGGAGTGGCAGCGCGCTGCGTCGTCGATGTCCTACGGCGCGGGTGGGCTGGGCGCAGCGGGTGCGGCGCGCGGCAACGCCGGCGTGGTGGCGGGCGCCGCGCGCCTGGCGTCCGTCAGCTGCGCCTGCGCCGCCGCGCGCCTGGCCGCCGCCCGCCCCGACCTCGCCGCCGCCGTCAAACTGTGTCAGGAGGTAACTGTTGCTGCACTACTAATGTCTGTTCCGGGCGCGGCGCGCCTGGCGTCCGTCAGCTGCGCCTGCGCCGCCGCGCGCTTGGCCGCCGCCCGCCCCGACCTCGCCGCCGCCGCCAAACTGTGTCAGGAGGTAACTGTTGCTGCACTACTAATGTCTGTTCCGGGCGCGGCGCGCCTGGCGTCCGTCAGCTGCGCCTGCGCCGCCGCGCGCCTGGCCGCCGCCCGCCCCGACCTCGCCGCCGCCGTCAAACTGTGTCAGGAGGTAACTGTTGCTGCACTACTAATGTCTGTTCCGGGCGCGGCGCGCCTGGCGTCCGTCAGCTGCGCCTGCGCCGCCGCGCGCCTGGCCGCCGCCCGCCCCAACCTCGCCGCCGCCGTCAAACTGTGTCAGGAGGTAACTGTTGCTGCACTACTAATGTCTGTTCCGGGCGCGGCGCGCCTGGCGTCCGTCAGCTGCGCCTGCGCCGCCGCGCGCCTGGCCGCCGCCCGCCCCGACCTCGCCGCCGCCGTCAAACTGTGTCAGGAGGTAACTGTTGCTGCACTACTAATGTCTGTTCCGGGCGCGGCGCGCCTGGCGTCCGTCAGCTGCGCCTGCGCCGCCGCGCGCCTGGCCGCCGCCCGCCCCGACCTCGCCGCCGCCGTCAAACTGTGTCAGGAGGTAACTGTTGCTGCACTACTAATGTCTGTTCCGGGCGCGGCGCGCCTGGCGTCCGTCAGCTGCGCCTGCGCCGCCGCGCGCTTGGCCGCCGCCCGCCCCGACCTCGCCGCCGCCGCCAAACTGTGTCAGGAGGTAACTGTTGCTGCACTACTAATGTCTGTTCCGGGCGCGGCGCGCCTGGCGTCCGTCAGCTGCGCCTGCGCCGCCGCGCGCCTGGCCGCCGCCCGCCCCGACCTCGCCGCCGCCGTCAAACTGTGTCAGGAGGTAACTGTTGCTGCACTACTAATGTCTGTTCCGGGCGCGGCGCGCCTGGCGTCCGTCAGCTGCGCCTGCGCCGCCGCGCGCCTGGCCGCCGCCCGCCCCGACCTCGCCGCCGCCGTCAAACTGTGTCAGGAGGTAACTGTTGCTGCACTACTAATGTCTGTTCCGGGCGCGGCGCGCCTGGCGTCCGTCAGCTGCGCCTGCGCCGCCGCGCGCCTGGCCGCCGCCCGCCCCGACCTCGCCGCCGCCGTCAAACTGTGTCAGGAGGTAACTGTTGCTGCACTACTAATGTCTGTTCCGGGCGCGGCGCGCCTGGCGTCCGTCAGCTGCGCCTGCGCCGCCGCGCGCCTGGCCGCCGCCCGCCCCGACCTCGCCGCCGCCGTCAAACTGTGTCAGGAGGTAACTGTTGCTGCACTACTAATGTCTGTTCCGGGCGCGGCGCGCCTGGCGTCCGTCAGCTGCGCCTGCGCCGCCGCGCGCCTGGCCGCCGCCCGCCCCGACCTCGCCGCCGCCGTCAAACTGTGTCAGGAGGTAACTGTTGCTGCACTACTAATGTCTGTTCCGGGCGCGGCGCGCCTGGCGTCCGTCAGCTGCGCCTGCGCCGCCGCGCGCCTGGCCGCCGCCCGCCCCGACCTCGCCGCCGCCGTCAAACTGTGTCAGGAGGTAACTGTTGCTGCACTACTAATGTCTGTTCCGGGCGCGGCGCGCCTGGCGTCCGTCAGCTGCGCCTGCGCCGCCGCGCGCCTGGCCGCCGCCCGCCCCGACCTCGCCGCCGCCGTCAAACTGTGTCAGGAGGTAACTGTTGCTGCACTACTAATGTCTGTTCCGGGCGCGGCGCGCCTGGCGTCCGTCAGCTGCGCCTGCGCCGCCGCGCGCCTGGCCGCCGCCCGCCCCGACCTCGCCGCCGCCGTCAAACTGTGTCAGGAGGTAACTGTTGCTGCACTACTAATGTCTGTTCCGGGCGCGGCGCGCCTGGCGTCCGTCAGCTGCGCCTGCGCCGCCGCGCGCCTGGCCGCCGCCCGCCCCGACCTCGCCGCCGCCGTCAAACTGTGTCAGGAGGTAACTGTTGCTGCACTACTAATGTCTGTTCCGGGCGCGGCGCGCCTGGCGTCCGTCAGCTGCGCCTGCGCCGCCGCGCGCCTGGCCGCCGCCCGCCCCGACCTCGCCGCCGCCGTCAAACTGTGTCAGGAGGTAACTGTTGCTGCACTACTAATGTCTGTTCCGGGCGCGGCGCGCCTGGCGTCCGTCAGCTGCGCCTGCGCCGCCGCGCGCCTGGCCGCCGCCCGCCCCGACCTCGCCGCCGCCGTCAAACTGTGTCAGGAGGTAACTGTTGCTGCACTACTAATGTCTGTTCCGGGCGCGGCGCGCCTGGCGTCCGTCAGCTGCGCCTGCGCCGCCGCGCGCCTGGCCGCCGCCCGCCCCGACCTCGCCGCCGCCGTCAAACTGTGTCAGGAGGTAACTGTTGCTGCACTACTAATGTCTGTTCCGGGCGCGGCGCGCCTGGCGTCCGTCAGCTGCGCCTGCGCCGCCGCGCGCCTGGCCGCCGCCCGCCCCGACCTCGCCGCCGCCGTCAAACTGTGTCAGGAGGTAACTGTTGCTGCACTACTAATGTCTGTTCCGGGCGCGGCGCGCCTGGCGTCCGTCAGCTGCGCCTGCGCCGCCGCGCGCCTGGCCGCCGCCCGCCCCGACCTCGCCGCCGCCGTCAAACTGTGTCAGGAGGTAACTGTTGCTGCACTACTAATGTCTGTTCCGGGCGCGGCGCACCTGGCGTCCGTCAGCTGCGCCTGCGCCGCCGCGCGCCTGGCCGCCGCCCGCCCCGACCTCGCCGCCGCCGTCAAACTGTGTCAGGAGGTAACTGTTGCTGCACTACTAATGTCTGTTCCGGGCGCGGCGCGCCTGGCGTCCGTCAGCTGCGCCTGCGCCGCCGCGCGCCTGGCCGCCGCCCGCCCCGACCTCGCCGCCGCCGTCAAACTGTGTCAGGAGGTAACTGTTGCTGCACTACTAATGTCTGTTCCGGGCGCGGCGCGCCTGGCGTCCGTCAGCTGCGCCTGCGCCGCCGCGCGCCTGGCCGCCGCCCGCCCCGACCTCGCCGCCGCCGTCAAACTGTGTCAGGAGGTAACTGTTGCTGCACTACTAATGTCTGTTCCGGGCGCGGCGCGCCTGGCGTCCGTCAGCTGCGCCTGCGCCGCCGCGCGCCTGGCCGCCGCCCGCCCCGACCTCGCCGCCGCCGTCAAACTGTGTCAGGAGGTAACTGTTGCTGCACTACTAATGTCTGTTCCGGGCGCGGCGCGCCTGGCGTCCGTCAGCTGCGCCTGCGCCGCCGCGCGCCTGGCCGCCGCCCGCCCCAACCTCGCCGCCGCCGTCAAACTGTGTCAGGAGGTAACTGTTGCTGCACTACTAATGTCTGTTCCGGGCGCGGCGCGCCTGGCGTCCGTCAGCTGCGCCTGCGCCGCCGCGCGCCTGGCCGCCGCCCGCCCCGACCTCGCCGCCGCCGTCAAACTGTGTCAGGAGGTAACTGTTGCTGCACTACTAATGTCTGTTCCGGGCGCGGCGCGCCTGGCGTCCGTCAGCTGCGCCTGCGCCGCCGCGCGCCTGGCCGCCGCCCGCCCCGACCTCGCCGCCGCCGTCAAACTGTGTCAGGAGGTAACTGTTGCTGCACTACTAATGTCTGTTCCGGGCGCGGCGCGCCTGGCGTCCGTCAGCTGCGCCTGCGCCGCCGCGCGCTTGGCCGCCGCCCGCCCCGACCTCGCCGCCGCCGCCAAACTGTGTCAGGAGGTAACTGTTGCTGCACTACTAATGTCTGTTCCGGGCGCGGCGCGCCTGGCGTCCGTCAGCTGCGCCTGCGCCGCCGCGCGCCTGGCCGCCGCCCGCCCCGACCTCGCCGCCGCCGTCAAACTGTGTCAGGAGGTAACTGTTGCTGCACTACTAATGTCTGTTCCGGGCGCGGCGCGCCTGGCGTCCGTCAGCTGCGCCTGCGCCGCCGCGCGCCTGGCCGCCGCCCGCCCCGACCTCGCCGCCGCCGTCAAACTGTGTCAGGAGGTAACTGTTGCTGCACTACTAATGTCTGTTCCGGGCGCGGCGCGCCTGGCGTCCGTCAGCTGCGCCTGCGCCGCCGCGCGCCTGGCCGCCGCCCGCCCCGACCTCGCCGCCGCCGTCAAACTGTGTCAGGAGGTAACTGTTGCTGCACTACTAATGTCTGTTCCGGGCGCGGCGCGCCTGGCGTCCGTCAGCTGCGCCTGCGCCGCCGCGCGCCTGGCCGCCGCCCGCCCCGACCTCGCCGCCGCCGTCAAACTGTGTCAGGAGGTAACTGTTGCTGCACTACTAATGTCTGTTCCGGGCGCGGCGCGCCTGGCGTCCGTCAGCTGCGCCTGCGAATAATTTAAGTACAAGATAATTATTATTAAACACAAAAGTCCAGTTTTTATAGATAGGTTCACGCGGGGAACACCTAATGCGAAGAGTGTCTTCAAGGTGGGTGTTCGTTAATCTAGAACGGTATTTGTTTAAAAAAAAATCATTTTTGTAAAAGATGATTAGTTACTTAACAATATTTCGCGGTCCAAGTTCCGACCTTTCACTGTCCGGGTATGGACTGCGGTTAGCCTGTTGTAGACTGTTGATCTTACACCAGTGTTTATAGAAAATACATGAAATCTATTCTTAAAAATTTTACAAAGTACAGTTTGAATTGCAGGAAGTTCTGGATCATGGCGATGTAAAAATCATGGAGGAGCAATTAGCGAATGCAATCGAAAGTATTGTTGTAAGTATTAATATCTGTTAGCTTCTTCTTCACACTATCTTTAAAATAAAATAAGTGTATTCAGAAGTGTCGTACCACAAGGATGTGCAGTCCTCAGAACATTGTATTGAGATCGATCTTATTGGTGTCAAACCCTGTGCCCGACGGGATTTCCCATCAGAAAAATTTATGAACTTCCATAAAAACTTTCATCCTTTATGTAACCCCTAAGGGGATTAATATTCAAAAAATATTTTTAGCTCCCTTTCGTAATAAAAGGAACTCTTGTGAAAAAATTTCAAGCTTCTAGACCCATCAGTTTAGAGGCTGTGCGTTAACTGTCTGTCTGTGATTTTAACATTTTTATTAAGTACTAGCTGACCCTGCAAACGTTGTTTTGCCTTATAAATGCTTGGGGTGCACCATCTTTATCATTTATTACCTACCCTACCTACCCTACCTACCCTACCTACCCTACCTACCCTACCTACCCTACCTACCCTACCTACCCTACCTACCCTACCTACCCTACCTACCCTACCTACCCTACCTACCCTACCTACCCTACCTACCCTACCTACCCTACCTACCCTACCTACCCTACCTACCCTACCTACCCTACCTACCCTACCTACCCTACCTACCCTACCCTACCTACCCTACCTACCCTACCTACCCTACCTACCCTACCTACCCTACCTACCCTACCTACCCTACCTACCCTACCTACCCTACCTACCCTACCTACCCTACCTACCCTACCTACCCTACCTACCCTACCTACCCTACCTACCCTACCTACCCTACCTACCCTACCTACCCTACCTACCCTACCTACCCTACCTACCCTACCTACCCTACCTACCCTACCTACCCTACCTACCCTACCTACCCTACCTACCCTACCCTACCTACCCTACCTACCCTACCTACCCTACCTACCCTACCTACCCTACCTACCCTACCTACCCTACCTACCCTACATACCCTACCTACCCTACCTACCCTACCTACCCTACCTACCCTACCTACCCTACCTACCCTACCTACCCTACCTACCCTACCTACCCTACCTACCCTACCTACCCTACCTACCCTACCTACCCTACCTACCCTACCTACCCTACCTACCCTACCTACCCTACCTACCCTACCTACCCTACCTGCCCTACCTGCCCTACCTACCCTACCTACCCTACCTGCCCTACCTACCCTACCTACCCTACCTACCCTACCTACCCTACCTACCCTACCTACCCTACCTACCCTACCTACCCTACCTACCCTACCTACCCTACCTACCCTACACTTTTCATTATAATAAACACTGTACTATTGTAGTATTCACACAATTCACAAAGTACGTAGCTTAAACAGCCGTAATGTTAATGTTATTGTATACATTTTTGCCGGTGTCGGCGTCTGCGTCTCTTTACTTGTCTCAACGATGCCTAGACTACCACAGATACTAAAGGCATAGACAAGTAACTGTTGTTACGTCGGGTGCAGACACGCGGACTACTTATATTTTATTTTTAATATTTCACTTAACTATTTTATTTTATTTTATTTAATGTTTATTTCTGTATCTACGAGTATCTATCCGTGACATCACTGTGGGCCCTATCAGAATACCAGCGCTGAGACATTTATTTTTTAAATGTCGCAGCATATGCTGAGATAGGAGCCTTTTGGCCTCGTACAGGACTTTCTGTTTTCGGTTTTTTACCTTGTTTTTTATTTTTTCTTTTATTTTTTTTATTAATGTTTTAAGGTGAAGGTGTTTAGTTTAATTTTTTATTCCTTGTGCGAGTCTCAATAAATACTTTTTCTTTCTTTCTTTCTTACCCTACCTACCCTACCTACCCTACCTACCCTACCTACCCTACCTACCCTACCTACCCTACCTACCCTACCTACCCTACCTACCCTACCTACCCTACCTACCCTACCTACCCTACCTACCCTAAAACCTTGTCCTAAAAATAACGAACATTTTAAAAAAAGAATTGACCAAATTGGTCTAGGCATTGTTGAGTTATGCGCTTACCAACACATTTTGCGATTCATTTTTATATTATAGAAGATAAAGTCAAATGATGAGAATCTCTTGAAAGCCAAAACAAGATAAGAAAAAGTCTTATCTTGACTGTGCAAAACACGATGTCGAAATTTGAGATGTGAAGTCATCTAGTAACGTTACAGATTCGATTTTGAGCATTACGTTACAATACTGCCTGTCTAACGAGCATTCGCCTGTAATGTAACATTTCAGATTAAATATTTATCTTTCAGTTTGCCCACTGTAATGCTCCGTTCTCCTCCCTCACTGATGTAATGCTCGACTCTGAACGCTACATTACAGGCGAATGCTCCCGGTGATCCAGCACCTTAATGGTGGCTCTCTATGGTTTAATAGGTCTAAGAGCCTCAACCACCGACCGGTGCTGGATACCGAAAGTGGTACTCTTTGAAACGGCTCGTATGGTCAGGAACTCTGGAACCTTGATCCGTGAGCTCGAGTTTCCGTTACGGTGGATGGTTTTCTCATGGTTTGTTTCTTAACTCTTTGAGGAACACTAAACGCCCATAGGATAAAACTTCAATTGTGTATCGTTGAGTGTCCGTCAACCAGCTAATATGTTTTGTTTTTCTTTTTCAGAATTGTCCATCTTGTGCGTTGGGTACAAATGCGATAGTTTGGAGCACGGATGTTTAACAACATCATTACGTGCGATTTTATGTGAGATAATATTTTATAATCACCTATTTATTTATTATTAATGAAGTTAGCCTTGCAATATATTCGCATGACTGTATTTTTCAAGTTTTAAGTAACCTAACCTAACCTTTCTTATTGTTAGTACATTTTTACAACATGGTGTACCTTGTTCCAGGTGTAATACCTCCACCGACCTCACTCTGGTGCCTTCATTAGTTAAGCCGTTAGCCACTTAAATACGAAGTGTAAATATAAATTGTATCATAATAATACTCCTATTTTAATGAAGTAACGTAAGCGAACCATATCGAACAAGTGTACCTACATTCGAATAAGAAAACTTTTTAATACGCATGAATTCTCGACGTATTTTTCTTTATTATTTTTTTCTTTTTGTCCGTTTCTGTGCCAATCGTGTGTTGATGTTAACTTGCGTGCAATCAAACTTAATAATTACATTAGTAGGCTTCTTTTGGGACTAAAATCAAATACCTATTTTATTCCAAATTTTTCAGATCTGATGATTTATGTTTTAAAATATATTTTATTTACTAATTTATTTTCTGTTTTACGTTTTGTATGGAACATTTCAAAATTGTCGACGGATATTTTTCAGATGTTAAAATAAATCGAATTTAATTAGTTTAATTGCAGGCAAGTGTTGTTTGTGTAAATAATTATTACCATTCGATGACGAATCAATGTTTTGTTTTATTAACAATCGAGTCACTCCCAAAATTAGATACATTAGGTGTCCTTCTTTATTTTATAATTAAAAATGATTTTATTTAGAAGATGATTCATTGATCGATTAAAATGATTATTTAAAACTGTTGTTTTATTATTAAAATACCTACTTTCAAAACAAATACCTATATTCGATAGGTACAGTCAACCGTACATCAGTGGTAGAACTACGAAAGTCGCCCTAACTATTACAAAATTAAAGCCGCGTCCTATTTAAAACCGATCGTCGCACGTATACGCGATCGGTCGCATGCATGTCACTTTTTGTTCGGAAGACCGGAAAGCGCCCTCTGTCGGCGGAACCACGCGTTCAGGTTCACCGAACAAAATGTTCCAACGATCGTGCATTCGCGCGACGATCGCTTTTAAATAGAACGCGGGGAAAGACACTGTCAATAAAAAAATACAATAGACGTGGATATATTTAGTAACCTGTTGCGCTTAGCTATTTCTAAAGAGCCATAAAACACCCTGAAAGAAATCGACACGTGTTTCACCTCTCAACGAGGCATCCTCAGGATGACGATTGACTTGTTGCGAATCCGAACACGGCGTGTTGCCACACCGAGCGCTGAACGCAATGTCAAATTGTTACCACTCATGTGCGATTGACTGTACATACCTACTTGAGTAGTTAGACAAATTGCTTCTAAATTTATTAGTTATTAATTTATGAAGTTACAAAGAGTAGATAGTTTAGGTAGGTACTCACCTATATAAATATGTAGAAGTACATAGGAACAAAGGTCCATTTTTTGATGTAGATAATTTATTAATCTCTATAATTTACCTAACGGTAAGTTTCCACTAGTTATACTTAAGCATAACAATCTAAAGTCAAACTAATATTTATAAAGAGAAAAAATATATATTTTTGTTTGTAATCAATAAACTCAAAAATTACTGGACCGATTTAAAAAAAAAAACACCAGTAGAATGCTGTTAGCACTGCGTGTAAAATAGGCCATAATTTATTAAGACACCACGTGGGCGAATTCACTGGCAGAAGCTACAAAATCTCTCGACGAATTGCATTTACAAATTGAGTCGTTTCATAGTGAGAAACAGGAACAGTCAACAGTAGATAGTTTCCGTAGGTTCCCACTAGCCTCAACAATAAAATAAGAACATTTATGATTTATTATAGAACCAAAGTTGTCGACATTATGTAGGTCACAGAATAAGCAACTTGAATGCCATCTATATTAGCCGTAGAATCGATGAGCGTTGTTCTTGAGTGGAGACCGCGAATCGGCAAGCGTAAGGTAGGACGCCCTCAGGCGCGGTGGAATGATGATCTTCACAGGGTGGTAGGTATCAGCTGGATGAGAGTTGCCGAGAATCGAGGTGAATGGCGTGCAATTGGAGAGGCCTAATGTCCTGCAGTGGACTTCTATTATGCTGACGATGATGATGATATATGTTTTATAACAAAATCTGTTAACATTTCATGACACATAATCGGCCTGTGCCTTGGCTGTGTTTCCGGCTTCCACGCCAACAACTCTTCCAACAAAGAGACCACATTATGTACCCATTTATTTCCTGGGTTCGATTCCCGGGTCGGGCAAAGTGTTATTGGGTTTTCTATCTGAAATTTCTCAGTAGCAGCTCGGAGTCTGGATTTGTGCCCGGTTGATGGCAATAGGCTCGCCCCCTACATGGGACTAAAACATAACTGGCGAAATGTGGGTGTACCTGCTACAGGGACACCTCTGCCCAACCCTTCGGGGAAACAAGGCGTGATGTTATGTTATGTTATTAATGTGTTATTTTATTTTATTCACTAGGGACAAAAACAGATACCGTGAAACATGCCAACTTTGACCAGTTTTTTGGAATAATTACAATTTTAATACGATTTTTCTATGGAGACGTAAGTATTTTCCTTCATCTGCTACAACTGTAAGATCATGTACAGACGCCAGCACATCAAGCTACTCGAAACTGTCAAATTTTCCCAATCAACTTGAAACCTTATGCTTCAGCGATAAAGTTGAAGATCTGTTAAATAAATTTGACAGATTGTAGTAGCTTGATGTGCTGGCGTCTGTACATACATGTGTTAGTATCGCTAAATTTACTATTATTCAACATTGAATTCAATATTTGTTCGATTTTGTTGGCGGGAAAATTTATGACTTTTAGCCAAGTTTGTCCACATCGCTTTTTTGACGTCGTTAGTGTACACGCGGTTTCGTTGCAGCAATGGTGCGGCGCATGTGAGATTCATATAATAAGTCGCACGGATATTGTCAAACCAGTAATATTATAATTTCACTAGTGAAATTATAATTGCACGAAACTTTGTCAATTGCCTCCATTTCTTACAATTTAACGGGCTCATTTCAGTGACATTATAATTCCACTAGACCCACGCAGTGATATTCCAAGGCAGTAATATTTTAACAATTTCACTGTATGTACAAGCCCGTTCAATTGTGAGATGGTCGATGATTGGTCCGTTTCCAGTGTCATGCTTTAGGTTTAGATAAAAATGAATAAACTTTTACACGTTATTATGCAGATCTTAAAGGCGAATGAAGAAGAGTTGACCAATCAAAACGCACGGAGACCCCACTACAAACTTGACTCATAATATACCTAGGGTTATTACAAAATCACAACAGCGTTTCCGTGAAATTATAATAACACTAAAAAAAAGTCGGTTAAATTGTGAGAAATGGAGGCGATTGACAAAGTTTCGTGCAATTTCCCTAGAGAAATTATAATATCACTGGTTTGACAATATCCCTGCGACATTTATACACGGTTCCTTATTTGCTATTTCGGTACGGAACGGAACCTTAATAAAAAGGACTTATTCAAACTAATTCGGCCATAGAAGAATATAAATAGAAAGAAGAAGATTACAATGTCAGATATGTCAAAAAAATAAATAAATCAATAGTAACGATGTCTTACAATAAAATTTATATAGATTCAATAAAAACTAAAGAAAACAAATCATGATTCCATAATTATAGAATAAATAAAGTTTCTTGGAATGATGGTGATGTTGGCAAGTACTTTTCGCTTAATCAGTACCAAGTTTTATGATGGAAATCGATAGTTTTATGTTTTAATTCATGCCTATCCTGAAGCCTGAGGAAGTGCACTATTGGCTTCTAATTTCTGATTCTGTGCGCAAATACATGGTCAGTTTAAATCATAGATCTGTTTCCTTTTCTCACAACTAATGAACAAAATTGATCAAAATCAGTCGATTTCGTGCACGGCCTCTTACGACGGAATTAAATCATAAAATATCTTATTTAGTAGGTATTCAATATTTTTATACATAATTGTTAAATAAATTAGCTATAGCTCCTGAACCGACTGACTAATATCGTCAGTTTTTATACTGTTCACATAGGCACTGCGCATACTTTAATACTATATAAGTATCAGCCTTCCCATTAATCGTTCATTTTTGGTAACCATAGCACGTCTTTGAGCAGCCATATCTAGTGAACCGGCCGATGAATATCGTCAGTTTATGTACTGTTCACATAGGTACTACTCATATTATAATACCATACTAGTATCAGCCTTCCTAGTTATTGTTTATTTTTGGTAACAATAACTCGTCTTTGAGCGGCCATAGATAGTCACTTGGCCGGTTGCATGCGGGCAGACCGTCACCATTGTCACCAGAGGAGGGCCCTACACCCACCAAATACTGAATCAACCTTCCTAGCGATAGTTACCAAACATACGGAATATATAGTGACACCTTCCTATTAATAATTATTGTCCACTAAAAAAAGTAAATCAACATAACACACATCAGCTGTGTGCATACGTAGCTCGTGCGCATTTGTCTGCACAAAATCTACTTTAGCTCATCACCCGTGCAAGTGTTGACACGGGGTTTGCAAATACGTCTACGTTACAAACAGAACGCATTTCCTTCTTCGCCTCTACACAGCTCATGTGTTGTGTTAAAGAAACATACGCAGCACGAATTTACAATATATCTATCCAAATGCTTCTTTAGCAAAACTCCGTACAAGTTTTGGCATGAAGAAGCATTTGAATCCCGTATTTAAGCGAATTATCTTTCGCCTTTGATTTACTTAATGAAGATATAGTACCTACCTATAATCATAAAACTAAATTTTAATTTTATTTCAAGGATAGCTGAAGACTAAAGTGTGATTTTTGAATTTCTTGATATGGTTCGCTAAATAATAGTAAAAAATACATTACGGACAGGGTTTAAAAAAAAAATGGTTATTTAAAAAAAAAAATCTGCTTATGTTTTGTATGGAAGTTGAGAAAAGTGGTTCCCCAAGTGGCTCTGGCTCATCATATAATGATGTTAATTATATTTTTTAATTTTTAAAATCAAAAGTAGTTTCTTCTAACGAAACGATCAAACGTCAGTCTTGCGTAAATTTTTGGAAAACTTGTTGCTTTTCCACGAATCCTTAATTTATTTGAAATATCTCTTTCCGTTATGTACAAGACAATGAATTCGACTTTTTAAATCACAAATAATTTTGTTTTAGTTATTAAACAACTGATAAGTTAATGTCAAACTACTGAAAGAAAATAGATCTTGGTTTTGTAACGAAATAAAAAATTATTATAAATATTTTTTTATTTGTGACAGACAACATAGATAAAATATTAGTATTTTGTGTAACCTCCTTCTGCATTTAATACGTCCTGTAACCGTTTTCGCATGGAACCAACAACATTCTCACAAAAATTTCGTCCTCTGAAAGATTCCCAAACGATATTTGCATGTCGTCTTAATGCTTCCTTTGTTCGACATTGATTCCCATCCCACTCTTGCACCATTTTACCCCATAAATTTTCAATGGGATTGAGGTCTGGACTTTTTGGCAGTAGTTTGATTAAAGTAAGCTCTCTCTGTTCATTAATCCATGCTTGAACTGTACGAGCATTATGCACTGAGCTGTTGCCTTGAATGAATGTTATGTGTTCATCTTGATAAAATACTTTAGCAGTTGGAAGAAAAGTATCTTCAAGAAGTTCCTTATAATTCGTTGAATTCATTCGTCCACTTATTTCTACAAGCTCACCAGGGTCATTTTTGCACATCCACCCCCAGAATCCAATCGTAATACGACCACTCCGACGATTAGGCAGCACATTTTGTTCCAAGTACCGTGTATTTTCTGGTCTCCACAAATGAGGTATCAGGGAAGCCACATGTGCAGAAATAATTATTGCCAAACTTCCTTGTCTTCAACGTTTCTTCCATGTTTGCAAAGCAATCGTCAACCGCTGAGTTAATTGCATTCGTTGAAAGTTCCCTAAAATTGCCGTTCCTATATATTTCATGATTGACTGCTTAGTTCCATGAAGGTCGTGATGATAATTATTTAAAAAGTTAAATCGATAACCATCTGCAAAATCCTAATCTTTTGGCGTGTTATAAAAAAATACGAACATAATATAATATTGCTCAAACGCCATAGCAAATAGCGTGATAGTATATACCCTACAGTTTGACCAGACTTATAGGGAATACCTATACAAAATTTTAACAGAATCTATCCAGTAGAATTTGCTTCATGCTAGAACATACAAATACAACATAATGTAATATTGCTCATCTCTCATAGCAAATAGCGTGATATGCTATACCCTACAGTTTGACCAGACCTATAGAGAATATCTATGCAAATTTTTAATAGAATCTGTTTTTAATAGAACTCTTGACTCAGTCTCATAGTACAGCAGCTTTTAGAGGTAGTTTCCGTTATGCGGCTTCTAAAGTGTGGAATAACCTGCCACAACCTCTTCGAGCAATAGAAACGATCGACACATTTAGAAGACGCCTACGGCAGTATCTCGTGGATGCGCAACGGAAGCTAGACATGATCAACCTTAATGTTTCATAGACAATAAATATTTTTTTGGTTTTTCCTTTATAAAGTTTTACAATTGGTGATACTTTATTCACATTACAATCTAGCCTATTAGCTAATAAATAATTTAAATATAATTTAATCTGCTAAGTAACTATAAAATTAAGAAGTCGTCCAATAACGTCTTTCTTATTCACTATAAGTTAAGGGGAAGACACTTGATTCACGTGTTCTTTGTAAAAGTCAGCACTTGCACTACAGTTTAAGTTCACTTAAGGTTTAACCCTTTTTAGTCTTCGCACTAATTCAGTGTTGTCAAGGAGTTGGGTCGCCTCAACATTCACGTGATGATGAAGTCTGTGTTCATGAGTTTGTGTATATTTTTGTATAACTATGTTTACGACATCCATCTATTGATAATATAAAATTTATATTATAAATTTTATTATGATAACGTTATCTATTATTTTATTGACGGACAGTCCTTTGTTTATTGTGCAAATATACCATTTTAATTATTTTGTTAAACACCACTGTATAACATTTAGGACTAGTATTGTATTTATTTTTGATTTGTTATTTCACTATATGCTGCACCAGTTGACGTCATCACGTCAGCGCCGGCTATCGCTGAAAACCAGCGCTGGGGCTCTGTCTCGCATAGGGTCGCAGCTTTATGCTGAGCGATGGCCGTTTAGCGTGGATGTGACGCATAATTTCCCCCAATTTGTTATTTACGTGTTTTTTCTTTCTTTGCGTCATGTTTACCGCAAATAAACGAATTTTCTTTCTTTTTTTTTTCTTTCTTTAATTCTTTTTTAACTTAATTGTATCATATCGATTTTATTATTATTTGCTACACATATCTATATATTTTCTATTGAAATATTTACTACTCACACTATAAAACTGATTTTGGCGATTTGCGTAAGACAAGAGGGATCACATTTTGAGCATTTAATTAATTAATTTACAAGAAAATACCGACTTAATTGACTACGGCAGTTATGTGTATGTTTTTAATTTGATTAAAATGATTAATTTCACGCTGTTCCTTTCTTTTAAACTACTATGTTATTTAAGAAGAGTATAAGGATTATTCCAATGAAACCACTCGTAAACCAATTTTAACAGCAAAGTCCATTTATTGTTCTGATAAAACCAACAGTTTATATAAAATTACACACTAATAGTTTGACACTAGAAGCTAAGTATGACCGCCCGATATCGGTTCCGCGATGGAAGCCGACCGTGCAAGCCAGAGAGAGCTAGACTGCCCGAAACCGTTCCGAAGGAAGCGTGTCCGTGCGAGCCGAACTGAGAAATGAGTCTTTTTTTTTTTTTTTTTTTTTTTTTTTTTTTCTGTAGGGCATCTCACAGCTGGTTTTGAGAAACCTTCGCTGTTTAACCGGTCAATCCTGTGGCTGCCTCAAGCTACTACACTCAAAGCCTCCAGCCAGGGCACATATATAAAACTAAGCTAAAAAGCTTAGGATGAACGCGCGCTAAGGGCACCCCCTGCGGGGTTCGAGCCTCGGCTTAGGGCGTTATCCGGGGGGAGGACATCAAAAGATGGGACGGGCTGGTGAGAAATGACGGGCTGCACGCCCTTTATATACTCTCAGGCCGCGGCCGGCGGGGGCAGCGAGCGCGGTAGTGGGCACGGTGAGAGGGAGCGCGCACGCATGTGTGCGCGTGAGACGGCGTCGTGTGTTGGTAGTGCTACAGTCTCCCCCTCTGTCTCCGATGACGACCCGGTGAGGTAAACAGGACTTAAGTAGGCTGTGGCTTCTTTGGTGGTCTTCCGTGGGGTCGAGGCTTGGCAGTGGTTGCCTGGGCCTCAGACGGAGTTTGCTTGTTTTTCCGCGGGCGACCTCGCCGGCGTAAGGGCAAGACCGGCTCGGGCAGGGTGGCTGATGCCAACCCTTGATACGGACGCAAGGCTGAGGCATGGTACAACCCTGCAGTCAGGTTTGGAGTGGCAGGATCGGCAATCTGAAAAGAAGATGGTCCATGAATGTTTTTGATAATGTATGGGCCATCTCGGCGAGGTGCTAGTTTAGCACTGAAACCTTGCGACGATTTGCTTAAGGCGTGAACATCAACCATGACTTGATCGCCTGGCTGATAGTTAGGACATGATTGGCGTCTCTTATCAGCGTATTCTTTTCGCTTCTCCTCTTTCATCTCCTGTATTTCATGGGCTCTTTTCATTGTAGAGGCCATCATCAATAACTTTGGTGTTATCTCGGGGACAAAATTTTCATTTAGTACTATATGTCGTAGATCATGACATACGTCGTTGATTGAGCGAAGGTCTCGGCCAAAAGTTAAGTACGCTGGCGTGTACCCAGTAGATGAACAAACGGCCGTGTTCATTGCGAAACGTATGCTAGGCAAATTTTCCGCCCATCTGTTATGATTGTCTCCCACTAGTATGGCCAACTGTGTTTTCAAATCTCTGTTGCGTCTTTCAACAGGGTTTGTTTCAGGATGATAAACAGGTGTAAAACCGTGTTCAATGTCCAGACAGAACGTCAATTGCTGCATCACATTACTGACAAATTGAGATCCGTTATCGCTAATGAACCGTCTTGGTGTGCCATATCGTAGAATGATCTCATCCAATAATACTCTAGCACATTCTTCTGCGGTTGCTTGCTTCAATGCGAATAACTCAACCCATCGAATAGCCAAGTCTTCTACAATGAAGATACATGTCTCATCTTTAGCCGTTTTGGGTAAAGGTCCGAACAAATCGAAGGATACGACTTCAAATCGTTGGTTGAGAGCCGTTGTTTGGAGCAGGCCCGCTGGTTTGAGATTGCTTGGTTTGTACCGCTGACACTGGATACAGTTCCGGATATAATTTTCTATTTGGGTTCTCATACCCTTCCAAAAGTATCGCTTAGCAATGCGTTCAATAGTTTTCTCCACTCCATAATGACCAGCAGAAGCTTGATCATGATACGCACTTATAACTTTTACTTGCTCATGCTTGGGAACAACTAGTTGAGCGTTTTCATTATCATTGTCTGATTTGTACCTGTAGAGTAGTCCTTGGTTCATGAGATCAACACAGGTGCCGTGACTAATAGTTTCCGTAGCTCATCAAACGCTGTTTTCTGATCATCTTCCCAGGACCAGACTGAATTCTTCTTCATCAAACGAGAAAGCGGTTCGGTGATCTTTGCAAAATTAGGGATAAATCGCCTATACCATGAACACATCTGCAGAAATGATATCAAATGCTTCAAGTTTGCTGGTGCAGCCATATCCACAATGGAAGCAATTTTGTCTGGGTCCATTTGAAGACCATCAGGCGTTATATAATGACCTAGATATTTGACCTTAGAACAGAAGAAAACACATTTTTCCCTGTTCGCTGTGAGATTGTACTCATTCAAGCGATTGAAGACGTCTTGCAGGTCTCTGAAATGATCATCCAGACTAGCAGACATGACAATTAGGTCATCTAAATAAATGAGGAGCTTAATGTGACTGAGGGTTATGCGAAATCTATCCATAAGGCGCTGAAAAGTCGCAGGTGCATTTCGTAGACCAAAAGGCATTCTTAAAAATTTGTACATACCTAATGGTGTGATGAAGGCTGTCTTTACTTGGTCTTCATCCTTAACATAAATTTGCCAGTAGCCGGCGCGGAGGTCTATGGTGCTCATGTAACGCGTAGGCTTAGCACTGTGTAGGAGATCGTCAATACGTGGCAGTGGATACACATCTGCAGTCGTGATCGCATTCAACTGGCGGTAATCAACGCACACTCGTGTACTGCCATCTTTTTTCGGAACAAGTACGACTGGCGCTGACCAAGGTGAGGAACACGGTACAATAACTCCTTGTTCACACATCTTCTGTATTTCTACCTTCAGGGTTTGCATCTTAACTGGTGATAGCCTATATGGTGGAACAGATATAGGCTTGTGTGATCCCGTATCAATGATGTGTTCAGTCTCCGTTGTTGGCTTGCCATTGGATACGAATACTGCTTCATTTCTTTCAAGAAAATGTTGTAAGCGCTTGGTCTCTTCTTCCGTCAGCAGGCACTCGTGGCCGTGCATAGAAACAGAAGAGATCTCAGTTCCTGGGAATAAACTAGCAGAGTCTGATGACAATTCGACGTCCGCGTCATCGATGTTTCTACGTGCATCTTCGTACAGGGCATCAATAACTGGAGAGTACCCATCGAATAGGACTGTTCGTGGTCTCTTTGGTGGAGTCGAGAATCCTATGGGTATTAGTGGTCCATATGGTCGTTCCAAGGCTTGCTCCGTTGCCCCGGGCACAACAATGCCACCTCTCTGAGGGGAGTGTGGAGGCGTCATCACGTGGACAGTCGGCTCCTGATGCTGTCGCGGAATGACTTTTGTCATACCAACGGGCGATAGTGCAGGACTGGATGTTTTCATCATTGGCGATTCCATTGCTGGCAAGCACACACTGGATAAAATACCCGCAATATCCTTTGACTCTTCCGGACTCTCTGGATTCAGATCATAGATCTTATGTGGTTCATCAACAAAATTACAAGTTTGCTGGGGTAAGTCTAGGGCTAGCATAGCATCTTCTATAAATCCTACCCCAAGTAGTGTCCTATTTTCTCGGGCTTCCGGAAAGATAACAAATGACGTGGCTACGTCTCGGCCATAAAGATTGACAATCGTCTTGGCTGTAAGAACGTCCTGCTTCCTTGGTACTCCATCGGCAAGTGTTATGTACATAGCCTCCCTCTCTAAACTTACGCCCTTTTGTTCCAGACGTTTATACAGTTGGTAGGAAGCGATACTCGACTTTGCACATGTATCAATATACGCCGTCCCAGTCATTCCCTCGATGGTAACAGGTACCGTGGGACGAGGTCGTACATCAGCAGTCATATTGGCCGAGCAGAAACAAAAGTCAACTGCCGTTAGAGACTGCTTGCTTTTACATTTTGGGCAGCGACTGCGTATTACACCTGGCTCCCCACAACTATAACAGACAAACTTTGGTTTGTCCTCATTTTGGGTGTTCGAGGTAGTTTCCGCCTTAACAACAACATTTTGTTTATCTGTGTCCTCTCTTGCCTTCTTTCTACATACCTCGGCTGTGAGACCGGGAAGACGACAGTAACCACAGCGTGCCTTATTTTGTTTTTTATTATTTTTATGTTGTGTTGTTGTATCTTTATCGTGTAAATACTCTGATTCCTCTTTTTGATTATTTTTCTCTAGTAGTGTTCTTTCAATATCCCTTGCCTTTTTTAGTAGCTCATCAAAGGTTTTTTTAGAGTCCCTACAAATATTCTCCCTTACGGTGAATTTAATCTGGCCAAAAATGAGGTTGATCTCTTGCTGCTCCGTATGTGGTTCTGACATCTCAGCAAGAAGCGCCCGTTTCTTGGCAATGAAAATCTCTGTCGGGGTCTGGTTATCTTGCTTAACACCAACAATTTCCTGATAGATTACATAGTCTAATTTCTTTGGGGCGAAGGTATGGCGTAAACGTTCCTTAAAAAATTCCCATGACTTCACACTGTTTTTAACGCCTTGCCACCAAATCGCTGCATCACCGATCAGAACTAATGCTAGGCCTTCAAGAGCGTTCGCATCGGATATCTTTTCCACTTCTTTAAACACTGTCACTGCTGCTAAGAACGCTTCAACTTCCGCCTTTGAACCTCCAAATTTTGCAGGGCATTGTGCAAAGGTACTCCTCCCTCGTGTGCCGGTGGTGATTGCGAGGATGAGCTCCTTAAACTGGCTGTCCGTCATGTTGATAGCCATTTCTTCAGGAGAACTGCTTCCAAATCGAACTGGTCTTCGAGTGGGCCGAGCCCTTAAATATTTTCTGTCTTCTGCCTCCACGTTGTGCGCCACTTATAAGGATTATTCCAATGAAACCACTCGTAAACCAATTTTAACAGCAAAGTCCATTTATTGTTCTGATAAAACCAACAGTTTATATAAAATTACACACTAATAGTTTGACACCAGAAGCTAAGTATGACCGCCCGATATCGGTTCCGCGATGGAAGCCGACCGTGCAAGCCAGAGAGAGCTAGACTGCCCGAAACCGTTCCGAAGGAAGCGTGTCCGTGCGAGCCGAACTGAGAAATGGCAATAGAGATGTCAGGGTCAGGGCTTCGCCCCTCGCCCGCGGAGGCTCTACGTTGGCCCATAAAAATGCGCCCCTCATTTGAGTCGCCTACAACGGCTAATAGAAACGACCGCATTATCGTGAAGCAATAATGCGTCGATGTAAATGGTTGCTCTGAATATATCTGTAGGCGCGCCACGACGCCAGCTCCTGGCGCCGCTTTCTTCACGACATCCCGGCGGTCTGTCCCCGCCAGGTGAGACCCCCGGTTACCCGGGGGAGGCCCAGCGAGAACGACCAGCGACGGTGATGCCGACTCGACGCCCTACAGGTCTAATATGTAGCTTCCCCCTCTCCCCGCTTACAGATCGAGCCGTTTACGGTTTGAGGGGTAGGCAGTCGCGTATGTGTGAGCGGCTAGTGTTGTAGTGTAACACCGCTCAGTGTATACGTGCGTCGCGACCCGCATCGCGCCCGCACGTGTTGTGTTTGGATGCATGTATAGTTGTGAATGTCTGTATTCAGTTATGTGACGTGCCTATATTAACTTAGCACACGCCACACAACAGATGTATGTGTACATCTGTAGAGTCTTATTATTTCGGGTAAGCTGCGTGTAACCTGGTTGCTGCTTACCCGAGGCGTCCAGTCCGGTGCGATGGGGTCTATGGGTCCGCTACCAGGTCGCGGGGTAGGGGTTTCGCGTCAGGCGGGCGCGCGTGCAGTGGCGCTATCTGCCTGACATGGGGCCAGGCAGAGGCGTCGGCACGCGCGAACATTACCTTCGCGAGTCGCCCTACAAACTCATCCAGGCTCTCAATCTCGAGGTCCCGGTGGAGAACATCGTTCCTCACGCAGCGAGGGGCGTGAACTATGGTCCGCAACGCAAAGTTCTGTTGCGTGCGGAGCGTTTTTCGGCTCGACTCGCTCGTGAGGGCGAACCAGGCCGGGGCGGCGTACGTCAAGACTGAGCGTATGTACATCTTGTACACGCTCAGCTTGACGCGCGTCGGGATGCGGGATGAGAGCACTGGTCTAAGGAGGTTGCGGGCGACCTTACCCTGCGCGACGACCTTGCGGACAAGGGGCCCCATCGTGAGGCGGCGGTCGATGGTCACACCCAGGTACTTGGCCTGGGGCGCCCAATCGACGTCGACTCCATGTAGCTTCAGGGGGGGTGCCAGTAACCATGGCTTGCGTCTTACCCACGTTCACCGACAGACGCCATTTGGCTAGCCACTCGGGAAGAAGGTCGAGGGCGCGCTGCATTTTGACCGCCGCGTACTTCGCATTAAGCGATGTAGTAATGTACGCGGCGTCGTCGGCATACAGCGCGAGCGTGGCATCGGGAGTGGTGGGGATGTCGTCGGTGTACCGTGAGTAACACGCCGGCGAGACGCAGCTGCCTTGGGGCACGCCAGCCAACACCGGGCGGGTGCCCGATAGCGCCCCGTCGACCACCACCCGGAAGGTCCTGTGGGACAGAAAGGATGAGACCACTCTTAGGACGCGACGAGGCGCGTCTGAGGTGGCCAATTTATAAATGAGGCCCTCGTGCCACACGCGGTCGAAGGCCTTCTCCATGTCGAGGAATACTGCAACCGAGCATTCTTTTTTATTTAATGCTGTAGTTAGCAGGTGCAGTACCCTCGACAATTGGAGCGTCGTGCTATGCTCCGCCCTGAACCCGAATTGCTCCGGTCTCGGGGCGATGTGTGGAGTGAGGTGTCGCAGCAGGAGTTGCTCGAACACCTTGGAGATGGTAGGCAGCAATGTGATTGGCCGATAGCTCTCCGGCTTTGCGGTATTCTTTCCCGCCTTGGGCAGCATAATGACGCGCCCCTCCTTCCATGCGGCGGGGAAGGCCCCCGTGCGGAGTATCACCGTGTACAGGCGCGCCAGTGCCGCTACGGTACGGAACGGCAAGTGGCGCAGCACTGTGTTTGCGATACCATCCGCCCCAGGGGCCTTTTTTTTCTTCGTCCTTAGGATGGCGCGTCTGACTGCGCCCGGCGAGAAGAAAATAGGGCTCTCCTCGGGAGCTATCGGCGGTGCGAAGTACTCCCCAAGGTGTTTCTCGACCGCTGCGACATGCTCGTGGTCGTCGGTCGGGTTAGGGCGGAACTGACGCTCCAGGTGCTCAGCGAAGACCTCCGCCCGGTCCTCCGCTGTATACTTAAGCACCCCGTCGCTATTGAGTAGAGGGCGCACCGGGGCTGGGGTATTTGTCAGCTGGCGGCAGAGTTTAAAAACTGACGGCCAACTGTCCGTCGTGGCGTCGATTCGTTCCTCCCAGCCCGCGGCGGTGTGGGCCAATAACTCGGCCTTTACCCTCTCCGCGAGACGGTTAAGTTGCGTCTTGATAGTCGGGCAACGTAGTTGTTGCCACTGCTTGCGAAGGCGCCTTTTGACGGCGATCATTGCAGTGATGTAAGCTGGCAAGGGCGGCAATAGCCCTCTCCCTTGCTGCTGCTGCGTAGTAGTCGCCGCTTCCAGGGCGCTCTGAATGCAAGCAGTGACGTCGTTTGCCGCTTGGTCGACGTCCGCGGAGGAAACGATAGGCCGAGTTGGCGTGGTGGTCTCCATCCTTTCCGTGAAAGCGTCCCAATCAATTAATCGACGTGGCGCTAATGGTCTCATTTGGGTCGGCACTCCTGTTAGGACGACGAGTACAGGTTGGTGATCAGACTGTAACTCGTCGTCTACGACCTGCTGCGTGATCTGGCAGCGTAGCCCTCTGTGGACCACGATGTCCAGCACGTCCGGCATGCAATGTGCTGCGTCCGGGTAGTGCGTCGGTGTCTCCGGTCCGGACACCGTGTACCCGAAGGCCTCCGCGTCCGCGAAGAGCCGTCTCCCCCCGGTATTCGTCTTGAGTGAGTTCCACGCCGGGTGTTTACAATTTAAGTCGCCGGCAAGGATGGTTGCGTGGTCACTATGCGTGCCAATTAGCGCCCGCAGCTCGGCCACAACTAGGGGGGCCGCAGGCGGCTTGTAACACGCATAGATGTCTATGTCCTCGCCGGCAACGTGCAGCTGCACACCCAGCGCGTAAAACGAGCTGAGCGTCGGGAGGGGAAGCTCTTGATGGACGACTCTTCGCTTCACTAGCACCGCCAGACCACGGTACCTCATGTTGTTCTGTGCCGACCTTTCGTCTTTTCGGTAGACGTGGTACCCCGGGAACCTAACCCTATCTTCGGTTCCCAGGAGCGTTTCACTGATTAGCGCCACGTCGATGTTTTGTTCCCGAAGGAGATGGCGGAGGGGGGCGACCTTATCCCTAAGGCCGCGGGCGTTCCAATGTATGACCCTCAATGACCTAGCCATCGCAGAGTGCGAGCAATGTGGCCAAGCCATCGAGGATCACCGTCTCTATGTCTCGGCCCTGCCTTATTGCTTTAATCAAATCCATAAGGAGTTTGATCGCACAGGTTGTGAATTCTTTTTTGTCTTTCGACGATATTTCTGACGAATGTATCGTCGAATGTTGTCCGAGTTGTTTGGAGGCAGCGCCGCCACGCGTCAATGCCGGGAAGTTTTCCCGACCGCTGATTGGCCGCTGCGTCTCGATGTTTCCAGCAGCGGCAGTGGCGGCGCCGTGCGGCTTTTGGACGAACCTACGAGCTTCTCCGCTCTGCCGCTGCGCCATGTTGGCGCTACTGGTAGGTTCGCCCGTTATTATTATTGAGTCCGCCTTAGGTACAACCTGTGCGCTCCTTGCCGCAGGGCCGGCCTTAGGGGGGTCTTCTTTGTTCTCCGGGGGGATATTCCTCTTTCCTCCCTTCCCCCCGCGTCTCTTGTTCCTCCGCCGTGAGGAGGGGGCTTCATCCCTTTCCGTGGGCTCGTTGGCCGGCGCCATCAGCGTCTGGCCTTGTGCCTCTACGGTGGCAACTGGGGCTATGGTAGCCTGTGCCCGGCGTGTGGCTGTGATGGCGACGGTCCCCGCTCACCTGTTCTTAGTCTCCCGCTCGAACACGGGGCACTTTATATTGCTCGCTGGGTGCGGGCCACCGCAGTTCGCGCAGGTGGCCGGCTCCTCCCGCGGGCGCGGGCAGTCTCGTGCCGCGTGTTCGCCGCCGCATCGCACACAGGCGAGCGGCCGGTGGCACTGGTGCGAGCTGTGTCTGAAACGCTGGCACCAGTGGCACTGAGCGGGCCCACGTTTGCCCTTCCAGGCTTCTATTTTGACACCCCGCATGTACATAAACACGGTGGTGTCATAAATAGTCCGGACGTCTGGGGTTCTCTTCAAGATGGCGTGGAACACACAGCCGGGTCTTCCTTGTGCGCCCTTGATGTGGCGCACGTACTCCGGCTGGTATCCCAGCGTCCGGAGCTCCTCCTCAATCTCCTTCGGGTCCGTATCTGCCGGTAGTCCCCGAATGGCTATCTTCAGGCTCTTCTCCGCTGGCAGCGAGTAGGCGAACCAGGACACGCCGCTGTCCTTCTCCAGGCCGGTCAGATATCGCTGGACCAGCCTATACTCGTCTTCGGTCTCCGGGGTAAACCTCACCCCGGTCCCGTACGGACGAGCATTGGGAGGCCGGCCCAGCTTCTCCCGGATGGCCCGGAAATGCATGGCCCAGTTCGGTAGTTTCTCCACTACCAGCGGTGGATATCTCAGCTTCTTCTTCCCCTTCTGTTGCTGGTTGCTTGATTGTGAGGCCGCCTTGGCATCAGGGGCATCAGCAGGGGGGGGGGGAAGTATTAGGGGGCGGGGGGGAGTGTAACTTACTCACCCCGGCCGAACTCGGTGGTGATGGTGACCTCGGCGGTGTGCGACGGACCGCGTCGGAAAAGGTGGGCGACGCTGGTGTGCCCCGACCCCGCGGCGCGCGTTCGCGCTGTGGCCGCGGCGGGTCTAGGCAATAACGTTTCGCCTCCTCCGACGCGGTCTCGTCGGAGCTTCGTCGGCGTCGCTGGGGTCTGTGGGCCTCAAGCTCGAAGTCAAAATCGAACCCCAGCGACGTTGAAGGTGTGGGTGACGTTGGCGACATCATTGTCACCCCGGCAGCTATTGCTCTTCCCACGGTGGGCCGCGGGCCGGCTCGCGGGGTCGTATCCAAAGACACGTCCTCGCGACCGGACGCGGCCGAGCCCGCAGACGCCAGCGACATGCTCGACCCCCCACGTGAGGAGCATGCCGACAGCATGGCGGGCGAGTCGCAGGCAGAGACTCGGGGGGGCGCCGGGGAGTCAGGCGCCCTGGCGAGTGGCGCCGGCCGATACGGCCCAGCGCTGGGTGGCCACTCCCGCTCAGCCAACGCCGGTCCCGCCAGCGAGAGGCGGAGGCCGGAGGCAGCGGCGTGCGGGGCGGTCGAGACTGTGGCGGTCTTACCCGACTTGGTTGTTGGAGGCGGCGGTGATATGAACCGCGGCGGCGGAGCAGCGGCTCGGGTCGGGGGGGCGCAAGCCCGCGCCGACGGTACCGGGGTACGTGGCGGAGGCAGCGCCGGAAAGTCAGCGCGCGGCGCGGCCGGGCGCGCAACAGACGCGCCGGGGCGCGCGGCGGGCGCGTTTTGGTGTCCGGGCGCGGGTGGGCGCGCGGATGGGGTATATTGCTCGCGACTAACAGTCGCGGCAGGCCCCGGGGCCTGTATGGGCACCGGGCGGAACGCGGCTGGGCGGACCGGAACAGCGTGTGGCTGGCCCGACGACGGCGTAGGCGCAACGCGCGCAGGCGCCGATGACGTCGGTGGGCCGGCAGCCACAGCAGCCCCGGTTGCTTCCTTCTTCCTTTTCTCTTCTTTTTTCTTGTTGGGTTTTCGGCCGGCCGGCGGCGCACCGGACGACGCGTCACCTATATTAGGCAACGACGTCGCCCGGTCCAACGTCGGGCGGGCTTCCTCTTGATTCCCGGCATCGCGGCCTAGCGAGCCGCGCTTGCCGGGATTTGACATCTTAAAACACTGAGGCGTGGCCTCCGCGACCGCGGCGGCGTTATTCGCCGAGCAGCCTGGGGCTGCTTACCCTGTGTCCGCCCAGGAATCCGAGATGGTGTCCTGTACGCACACAGAGTAAGTAGATTAAAATATGCGATCCGCGCGGAACTAACTAGTAGGATGTGGGTCTCTAATAGCTAGTATGACCATGAGCCAATCCTGAGAAATGACGGGCTGCACGCCCTTTATATACTCTCAGGCCGCGGCCTGCGGGGGCAGCGAGCGCGGTAGTGGGCACGGTGAGAGGGAGCGCGCACGCATGTGTGCGCGTGAGACGGCGTCGTGTGTTGGTAGTGCTACAAGAGTTATTATTTTTTGGCCATTCTTTCGATTGGCATCATAAAAGTAGGGGTGTTTTTTTTTTACATTTAAGTCGGTTCGATTCCCAGACGAGGCAAGTAATTTTTAGAAAATCTTTGAATGCAGAATTACTAACTTTTAAAAATAACATAAAGTCTTCTTTCAGCAAAATACCCTATCTACGATATTTAAGGTACTTTCCCCTTATGTCCCATAATTTTGGGACGCCCTGTATAGAAGATGTGAGAAATTTTGAAATTTTGATGATAACGTCCCTTTAAACCACTACCATCAATACTTTACTTTTTATTCCGGTACTACGATCTCATGAGATAATTTCCGTCGTCCACGCAGGCGAAGCCACAGGCAAAAGCTAGTCTTCTAAAATGTTTATTAGGTATTGATGTGAAATGGTCTTTTTCAGGTCTTGAGAGAACCCAGCTTGTATTGCAGCAGTCGGGGGTCGAAGTAATCAACGTGTTTATCTATTCGTAATACAGAAGGAGGAGGAAAAACACAAAACCCTAGGTGTGTGCATGTACAAGCTTATAGAAATTTGAAAAGTATGGCCCAAAATAAATGTCATGCCGTATGTTCGTGTTCATATTGTGACATCAAGATTCCATCTGAAAAGTCACAGGATCTTACCTGCTCTTGCGAAGACTGCACAAAACCTAAAACATGTCTCTATTACAACAATAGGCCAGCAAACCCCATGACCATAAGAGAATGGATAACTTTAGGCTTATCTCAATTATCTAATAAAATTAAATTACCCACAACATCCCTCACAACTCCATCAGGTGCTTATGGTTGTGCTGCGGATAATGTTTTTGATGAACCAAAGATTTACTGTGATAAGCAAGAGTCATCTAAGGTACCAAAGATTTGTTGTGATAAGCACGATTCACCAGATCTTATTAAAGGTGCTGCGGGTTACGTTTTTGATGTACCAAAGACTTGTAGTGATAAGCAAGAGTCATCGGATCTTATGAAAGGTGCTGCGGGTTATGTTTTTGATGTACCAAAGACTTGTAGTGATAAACAAGAGTCATCTAAGGTACCAAAGATTTGTTGTGATAAGCACGATTCACCGGATCTTATGAAAGGTGCTGCGGGTTACGTTTTTGATGTACCAAAGACTTGTAGTGATAAGCAAGAGTCATCGGATGATAAACAAGAGTCATCGGATCTTATGAAAGGTGCTGCGGACTATGTTTTTGATGTACCAAAGACTTGTAGTGATAAGCAAGAGTCATCGGATGATAAACAAGAGTCATCGGATCTTATGAAAGGTGCTGCGGGCTATGTTTTTGATGTACCAAAGACTTGTAGTGATAAGCAAGAGTCATCGGAGGTGCGAAAGATTTGTCGTTGTGATAAGCAAGAGTCATCGGAGGTGCCAAAGACTTGTAGTGATAAGCAAGAGTCATCGCAGGTGCGAAAGATTTGTCGTTGTGATAAGCAAGAGTCATCGGAGGTGCCAAAGATTTCTTGTTGTGATAAGCAAGAGTCATCGGAGGTACCAAAGATTTGTTGTGATAAGCACGATTCACCAGATCTTATGAAAGGTGCTGCGGGCTATGTTTTTGATGTACCAAGAACTTGTAGTGATAAGCAAGAGTCATCGAAGGTGCCAAAGATTTGTTGTTGTGATAAGCAAGAGTCATCGGAGGTACCAAAGATTTGTTGTGATAAGCACGATTCACCAGATCTTATTAAAGGTGCTGCGGGTTATGTTTTTGATGTACCAAAGACTTGTAGTGATAAGCAAGAGTCATCTAAGGTACCAAAGATTTGTTGTGATAAGCACGATTCACCGGATCTTATGAAAGGTGCTGCGGGTTATGTTTTTGATGTACCAAAAACTTGTAGTGATAAACAAGAGTCATCTAAGATACCAAAGATTTGTTGTGATAAGCAAGAGTCACCGGATCTTATGAAAGGTGCTGCGGGTTATGTTTTTGATGTACCAAAGACTTGTAGTGATAAACAAGAGTCATCTAAGATACCAAAGATTTGTTGTGATAAGCAAGAGTCACCGGATCTTATGAAAGGTGCTGCGGGTTATGTTTTTGATGTGCCAAAAAGGCAATGTTGCAAAGAAAATAAAATAGAAAGCCACAAAAGAAACATAGTGAAATGTAACCCTGAATGTGCATATGACATACCAATCACTAAAGAAATAGATAATGCAGAAAGAAATAAAAAAATTGTAATATGCAAATGCAACAAAAACATTGAAAATAAACCATGTGGAAATGCACATGAGCTACCACAATGTAGATATCAACCATCACCACAGGAAAGTTGCACTGAGAGTCGTCAAGAATCCATAAATGTTTATAACATCCAAAAGTTACCGGATTATTTTAATGATAGTGCTTGCGATGTTTTTGATGAACCAAAGATTTGTTGTGATAACCAAGAGTCATCAGAGATATCAAAGATTTGTTGTTATAAGCAAGAGTCACTGTATCTTTTGAATGTTGCCGCACGTTCTGTTTTTGAGTTACCAAAGACTTATAAAGAACTATCCAAAACAGGCCAAGAAGTAGGTATCAGAAGACAATGTTGCAAAGAAAATAAAATAGAAAGGCACAAAAAAGACACATCAAGTGAATACAATATGTGCAATCCATCAGAAACATCATCATCAGAAACTAAGACAACACGACTTGGGTCAGAGAATAGTACAGAAGTATTCAATATACCACTTGGATCAAAGAGAACTACATCTGAAACAATGTACATTTGTTGTAAAACAAAAAATGGATCAGATTCACAACAGTATAAGCCGACGAAGAGTGTGCAAAGATTATTCAAAAATATACCTCAAACACAGGAAAATGCATTAAAAATTGAAAATATATTATCTGGAAATATATATGAGCTACCAAAATATTTACCCACAACACAGAAAAATACACATGAGTGTCGTGAGTCAGTGGACAATACACGACAAATCGGCATAAACAGACTTAAAGCAAAGGCTTCTGATTCAAAGAACAACTTAATTAATAAAACGAGTTGTGAAGCACCTGGATGTGTGCGGGAGGTAGAGAAACATTCACCTAAACATTATGATCATAAGAAACAGAAGTGCGACTGGAATGAGTTCGCAAAATATGAATCTGATAAATCGATATGTGGTTTGGAAGAAATACAAAAAACAAACAGTTTTGTTTTCACTGAGCCAGTGAAACGTAAACCTAAACTACCTGAATGTGCGTATGACGTCCTAATCTGTAAAGAAATAGATAACGTAGAAAGAGTATGGAAATATAAAAAAAGTTGTAAGTGCAAATGCAAAAAATGTATTGAAAGTGAACCATCTGGATATGCATATGAGCTACCAAAATATAGACATAAAGTACAGTCACAGAAAAGTAGCAGTGAGTGTCGTCAAGGATTAACAAAGATTTATATGCAAGAGCTACCGGATTATTTCAATGGTGGTGCTTATCTTTTTGATGTACCAAAGATTTGTCATAAGCAAGAGTCACCTGATCTTATGAAAGGTCCTCCGGGTTATGTTTTGGATGTACCAAAGATTTGTTGTGATAAGCAAGAGTCACCGTATCTTTTGAATGTTGCCGCAGGATATGTTTTTGAGTTACCAAAGACTTATAAAAAATTATCCAAAACAGGCCAAGAAATAGGTATCAAAAGACAATTCTGCAAAGAAAATAAAATAGAAAGGCACGAAAAAAACACAACAAATGAATGCAATGTGTGCAATCCATCAGAATCATCATCATCATCAGAAAGTAAGACAGCACGACTTGGGTCAGAGAACAGTACAGAAGTATTCGATATTCCACTTGGATCAAAGAGCACTACATCTGATACAATGCACATTTGTTGTAAAACAAAAAATGGATCAGATTCACAACAGTATAAGCCGACGAAGAATGTGCAAGGATTATTCAAAAATATACCTCAAACACAGGAAAATGCATTAAAAATTGAAAATATATTATCTAAAAATGTATATAAGCTTCCAAAATATTTACCCACAACACAGAAAAATACACATGAGTGTTGTGAGTCAGTGGACAATACACGAAAAATCGGCATAAATAGATTTAGAACAAAGGCTTCTGATTCAAAGAACAACTTAATTAATAAAACGAGTTGTGAAGCACCTGGATATGTGCGGGAGGTACAGAAACATTCACCTAAATATTATGATCATAAGGAACAGAAGTGCGATTGGAACGAGTGCGCAAAATATAAATCTGATAAACCAGGATATGGCTTGGAACAAAAAAATAAAATAAACAGTTGTGCGTTCACTGAGACAGTGAAACGTAAACCTAAACTACCTGAATGTGCGTATGACATACCAATCTATAGAGAAACAGATAATGCAGAAAAAGTATGGAAAAACAAAATAAGTAGTGAATGCAAGTACAAAAAAAATATTGAAAGTGAACCATCTGGATATGCACATGAGCTACCAAAATGTACAAATGAACTAACACCACAGAAAAGAAGCAGTGAGAGTCGTGAAAGATTATTCAAAAATATATTTCAAACACAGGAAAATGCATTAAAAATAGAAAATACATTATCTGGATATATATATGAGCTTCCAAAATATTCACCCTTAACACACAAAAAGAGTTGCGTATGTCGTGAATCAGTTAAAAACAAATCTGGATCAGTTGAATATGCACAAGAACTGATGAAATGTACACAGATACCACAATCACAGAAAAATAGCAGTGAGTGTGCTGAATCCGTAAGTAAAGCTGGTAAAATTCAATCGGGGTTACCGGGTTATGTGTTTGTGGTACCAAAACAAACAGAGAAATATTATGCCTGTTCTAAGAGTTTGCATTTACTCCATCCAGCATCGAAATATAAAATTGATTTATGCAAAGATGTAATTAAAAATCAGGCAAAAACTATTGAAGGGCTGAAAAAGATATATGTGCCTCAAAAAAGTAAAACAGTTTCTACTAGCTGCTCTCTGAATTTGACCAAACTATCCGATACTATGAAAAAATACCAAAATGCAGCAACACAGCCGGGAACTGCAAATCTTAGCGCAGAAGAATTGGCCCATATGCCTGATGCAGAATTCAATGACTGTTTAAATTGCAGACAGTCGAATATGTCTAATAAACAAAAAAAAAAAACAGAATATGATATCATTAAGAGATTAAAAGAAGCATACAAAGCTTGCAGTTGCAAAATCTGCGATTGCTTCGCTAGTAGTAAACCGGTTAAAATCGATGCAAGCAAATCTTCTGAATGTGATAACTGTTCGAGATCAATATCATTGCATGAAATGAACGAACAAACACTATGTTCCTGCAAACCTTGCGATTGTGTTCAATGTACTAAAAGTTTAGCAGAGCTGTGCCATTATGATTCTCGTCAGTATGGTGATTATAAAAGTAGGAGTTTACACCAGGGTCAAAGTTTTTTGGTCGCGCCTGTTGTAACCGAAAAGAATACCCAACGTGTAGCATGCACTTGTTCACCATGCGCTTGCATCGAATGCGGACTAATTTACCCTTTGGCTTCTACTACAGAGAACGAAATGTCAACAAGTACAAACAGACACGCACTGTGTACATGTGAAATCTGTCTCAATGAAAGTTGTGACCAAAGTGGTTTAAATTCCTGTAAATTTCAAAAGCACAACAAGGTCATGAGTAAACCAGTTGAACATGATATACACGAGTTTGATATATGGAAATCTAAGATTATACATAACACGCCTATGTTCCAACGGATAAACAGAAATGATACAATAGGTATGTTCGCAGCTATACCTGGTAGATATCCTATAGCTGTTAACGCTATAAAACCCTCTCAACTCTTCTCATCCAATAAAGCAAAATCGAAATCGGATTTTAACAATCGTTCCAACAATTATTGTGAATTAAAAATGCCGTACGAATGTCCATTATATAAATGTGATTGTTTAAATTGTGATGGCCTATATGGGCACTGTTCTAAAAAGGAGACGCCAGAAAGAGTTTTGTACTCCTTTAAAAAGGGTGATGTTTTAACCCCATCAACTCATAAAATGAAAATTCAGAATCTAATTTTACAAAAACAACGCTTAGAAGAGCCAAGTTGCTATATATCTAAAGTAACGACAAATACAGATTCAACATCTAAGCTGCGGGACTTTGATATCTTCCAAGAATTAACATCCAAATTAAATACATCAAACAGAAAAAAAGGTTCCATAACACAGGCAAACTTACATATGAACGATTATTTGCATTATCAAGAAAGAAATAAAAGGAGGTCTTTAAATAAAAATATTGCGATCGATACTGAAATTTCTTTCCAGAAATTTAATTTCAACCATGAATATATGATGAGGAATACTTCATCTTACTACAAACGCTATGGTAGTAACATCCTAATTTCACAAAATAAATCTAGGGAAAGTTCCAGTTACAGTTCAGGTTCCAATTACCCGGAATATTTCAAAGAGTTTCCAAAAGGAACTGCGGAAACAAGCTTACAAGATGTCATGAAATTAGACATGGATGAAACTATAAAACTAGATACATGCAACATTATCCAAAATAGTACGGAAAAACATAACGTGCATAAGATATCATATGACGATAGGTCATGTAATGAAAATAGTTGTGAGATTAATGAATGTAATTATTTCAGTAATAGCAAACTTATAGCTAGGCCAACAGAATCAAACAATAATAATTCGGAAAATGCTCATATTGCACCTATGCGTCGTAATTGCAAAAACAGTTTACACGTACAGTTAAATAATCAAAATGAAAAACATAAAAATTGTGGGAATAATGTTTTACAAAATAGAGAAAGAAATGAATCACAAAATTCTGCGTGTTTAACAGGCAGTCAGTCTTCTTTAAAGATTAATATTGAAAACCGTGAATATATGAATGCAATTAATGATTTCGACGATTTCCATGTTGTACGTAACGTGTATTATAACATCGCAGAACGAAATACCAGTAGGCTTTTACTTCCTATACATGATAAAAGATACACTTCAATATGTTCAGACTCCGTTAATGATGCTAACATAAATATCAAAAGAGTCAGAAATACGCTAATGGAAGCTAAGAAGTTTTCTCTAGAGCTAATAAAATTGTTAGAAATGTATGAAAAAGCAAATGATGAATTCGAAAGTATTTCAGAAAAGCTGAAATTATCCCATCCTATTTAGTTCTGATTCTGATGGAAGAAATAAAATTTGCATTGTTAGAGACGATACTGTGAAGAAATGATTGTTGAAGAAAAAACGCCAACGAAAACACGATCTTCACGAGAATCACTTGAAAGATGTACACATGCAAGGTTCTTTTTCGCAATTTCAGTCCCATAGTAAAAGTTGTTTATAATGATGAGAGCAATAACCCGTTAAGAGGTTTAGGGTTAACAAAAGTTAGTAAGAATTACATAAACAAAATAAAGGAACTTTTTCAAAAATTTAATCAAACAGAAAAATACAAATATAAACAAAACAAGCCAATTGTGGGATTGGGAGCATGTACTGTTGTTACAGATACGAAAATAAATGAAGAGCTTAACACCGTGTAATCAGTTCACATTGCTGTTAAACACATTCAAGAAGAGAATCTAATACAAAACACGGCAGTGATTTAGGTAAATCACATTATGAGAGAACCAGGTACCTACCTACTGTAATCGAAAGCGTTGAAGAAACGGCAATGTCGACTTTGAAAACGCTGCAATATCTCATGTGAGTCAAGTCTATAATGTAGAATTCATTGAAAGCAGGACGTTTGATTTAAGAGCGCTAACACACTGGGACGCCATGGCGATGTCGCTGGCTATGATGTAGCCATGGCTCTGGCTACCTACCGTAGACAAATGAGGTTACCAAATAAGTAGCCAGTAACACGCGGGCATCCGTCCTAGCGATCAGTTGGCCACTGAGTGAGGGAGGCGTAACTTACTTGTATACAAAATACGACTTGGCTTGACGCGTCTCCAGGTCGCCAGATTATTCAGTCTCCACGTAGAGGCCGCTCGGTCGTGGCTACGCTTCCAAATTGGCGTTGTCGCCAGACCGTAGCCAAGTGAGTTATCTGTCATACATCTCAATACAAATTGTTTGGGTACGTAGCTGGCGACGTCGCCATGGCGTCCCAGTGCGCTCTAACTTAAATGTTCAGTCAGTCAGTCAGTCAAATAAATTGGAATAAGCAGAATGATGTTGATGATTTAAATGAACTATATTACTATTACTTATTTACTGCATCCGATTAGTTAGACAAGAAACCAACCCCAACAAAGTTGGTATAAAGCTAGGTAGATGATAGTGATGAACATGTTGAATTGTGAATTCTCTTAAAAAATCACTGTGATGAAAAAAATTCTGACAGATGAATTGTTCTCAAATTCCAGTTATTAGTCGGCGGGTGTGCTGTAGAGTCGTGTGTAGTAGTCCATGGCTGTGGAGCTGTGCTTGCCGAACAGACTTGCTGACTATCTAAATTTCAAGTGTACCTATCGGTGCCACCAGCAATCTACAAATCCCGTGTTTTGTGATAACACATTAAAATGATGTACTATAAAAATAATGTGTAGTTATTTCTATGAAAATATAAAGCAAACATGACTTAAAGCCGAGCCGTAGCCAGAAATTCACTTTGGAGGAAGAGGAGGAGGGGGGAGGGTCGAGCTCTAGTTGTAAAAAAAACTTCCTTAGATACGATTTTTGAGTCCTCTTCTGTCACCTTGTCTGTTCTAATAAAAATGAATATGGTTAGGGGACTGTAAGGGCGTTTGCGCACTCATGCGTATCCCGTTCGTGTTAGTTTCTGATCCGGCTTGGCTTGGCCATCCTAGTAATTGTATGAACGTTTGTGCACTCATCCGTATCCGGTTCGTGTTAGTTTCTGATCCGGCTTGGCCATCTTAGTAATTGTATGAACGTTTGTGCATTCATGCGTATACGGTTCGTGTTTGATTAGTAAATTCTCACTTCGAGTCGTTTTTTGACGGATCAAAACCGATTGTATCAAACAAAACGAATCAAATACGGATAAGTGGGCAAACGCCCTTAATGAGAAATACCGTGTGTTTACAATCTACTGTTATATTATTTTAGTGATAGCTGTTCGTTAGGAATAATCTGTAAGAATGCATCAGTCAGTGTATCAATGTTGTCCCATTAGTTAATATTACCTGGGCGACCGAACTCTGCTCTGATGAAAATAGAGAATGCTCATTTAATAGTATAGGAAAGTTCACACTAATTCTATGCTGCCTTGATAGTACATACTAATTCCATGCTGCCTTCATAGTACATACTAATTCCACGATGCCATGTTATTAGATGTACTTACTAATTCGATGCTGCCATGTCATTATTCTAAGATAGCCATCTTGTTCTAAACTTTGGGCGACCGAGCTCGGCTCGGGTGAAAGTACGGAGAAAACGAATTTTCCCAGTTATGAGACCTAGCTAGATCGATTTCTCGCCCTCGTAAACCCCTATATTGCAACTTTAATCGATATTGTTAGAGCCGTTTTCCAGAACGTGATTGCAAACATAAATAACGTCCATCAGATCTGCTACCTGACGGACGTTGTCCTGGCCTGTCCGAACAGCGACACCTACCGGGTCCGATTGTATTTTCAAACGATCCAGGTACCTAATCACATAGGTATACACACAAAATTTCATACAAATCTGTCCAGCCGTTTAGGAGGAGTTAGTGACATACACGTACAGAAGAATTCCATGTATAAAGATACTAGCTGATTCGGCAAACGTTGTTTTGCCATATAAATGTTTGGGGTGGACCACGCTTATCACTTAGGGGTATGAAAAATAGATTACGACCGATTCTCAGACCTACCGAATATACATATAAAATTTCATAAAAATCGATTAAGCCGTTTCGGAGGGATATGGCAACTAACGTTGTGACACGAGAATTTTATAAATATAGATATCTATACAGTTGTAGACAAAGTTTATTTTATTTACACACTGTATGTATTTACATGATTTAAAAACAGAATCTTTTTTCTATATATAAAAGGAGAAACTGAATCACTGACTGACATATCGACGCAGAGCCGAAATTACTGGGACTAGGGAACGTGAAATTTTGCACACAGCTTCCTTTTATAATGTGGGAGCACTTAGAAGTGGTTTTTGAAAATTCCACCTTTAAGGGGACGAAAAGGGAGGATTTCGTTTGTACGAAAAATCTTATTCCTTGAAGTAGTAAACTTGAAACTTAGCACAAAAAGTAGTAGAGTGGAGTAGGAGTAGTAGTAGTAGTAGTTTTTACTTTACATTAGAGGTTGTGTACAAGATGTTGTGTACGGTGGTCGGAAATCGGCCTGCGATTCCCGACGCCGGCGCCGGGCGTCTCCTCCTGCGGCGGATAGGGGCGTGAGGGCGCGAAATTTGCCTCTTCCTCACGCGTTCTGCCTCCTCCTTCGCAAGCATTACTGCTTTGCAGCAGGAGGTGACGGCCTCCCATTTCCTATCGCTCCGAACCATGGCCTGAACCAGGGCCGGACGCGAGAGATCACCGTCGCCGATCGCCTCCACGAGGACACGGCGATGCTCCGCCCAAGCTGGGCAGACCTCCACCGTATGCTCCACCGTGTCCTCCAGGCGATCCACACAATGGTGACACCCGGGCGTTTCCTCCCGCCTTATCCTGAACAGGAACCTCCCGAAACAGCCGTGTCCGGTGAGGACCTGCGTCAGGCGGAAGGTGAGGACGCCGTAGCGCCTGTCTAGCCACTCCTCAAAGAGGGGACTTATCGCCGCAATTGTGGCATGCCCAATAGCTTATAAGCTGGATTAACACATAGGATACTATTTATTCCGGTAGTGCGTTTCCATGGAATGATTTCCGACGCGGGCGAAGCTGTGGGAAAAAGCTAGTATGTGTATATGTTACGGCTAAAACCCGAATTGCGGCTACACCTAGTTTTAGCCGGTTACAACTAGGTGCGGCCGGTAGCAGAAGTGCGGCTACACCTAGTTTTAGCCGGCTAGAACTAGGTGCGGCCGGTAGCAGAAGTGCGGCTACACCTAGTTTTAGCCGGCTAGAACTAGGTGCGGCCGGTAGCAGTTGGTTAAACTTGCCTAAATGGATCCTGGCACTCGCCGGCCGCTGCCGCGGCACCGCTCGCTTCGCTCGCTCGGCTCGTGCGGTGTGTTATGTGGTCACAGTTCTAACCTAACCTAACCTACCTTTCAGCCATTTTCATTTGCTACAACTAACTTTAACCAACTGCTAACCGCACCAAGTTCTAGCCGGCTAAAACTAGGTGTAGCCACACTTCGGGTTTTAGCCGTGACATATACAAATATTACTCGTTTTATAGTATAGGATAGGGTAATGTAGACAAAAACGCGTCACCAGTTCTGTCTGACTCTCTTCATCAAAACATAATTTTAAATCTTTTTGATCTACATGTTTTGGCTGCTGAGACCAAAACTACAAACGTAGTAGGTATACAGGGAAGTTATTAACCGACTTCCAAAAAGGAGGACGTTGTATGTCCTTGTGGCATTTTTTTTTAATGTGTGTCCACCGATTTTTCCGTCAATTGTGGACCAATTGTGAAAATCCTTCTTTTATTTAAAAGAATATGTTTTCTAGGTGGTCCCATATAAATTTTATTAACTTTGCTTGGATAGTTTTTGAGTTAGCTTCAATAATACGTATATTTTCCCACTTAGTATGTGGATGATATGATAAGTTCCTGTCACAGTTATTTACATAGCAGGTAGTGTATTCGAATTTGTGTGGGGTAGGCACTACAACTAAAAAGTGAAAAATAAAAACTTTTACAAAAAAAGAAACAACCGACTTCCCAAAAAAACACTACAAAGTGAAAAATAACTTTATTTACGGAAGTCGGTGGCAAAAAAAGAAAATTTCAAAACGACAGACACCAACTTCCGAAATACAACAAAACGAAATGCAACACTGCGTAAATAAAATAATCCGGTCTCCGCGACGGGTACCCGCGACGGGGGCCGTCGCGTTCCCACGGACCCCAACCGCGTGTCCACGCGCGTAGACCTACACGCGACGGGTACCCGTCGCGGGCGTCTGCTTAACGCAGTTTCAGGCCTTACGACTTCCACGCGAACGAAGTCGCGAGCAGAAGCTAATAATAATAAAGCTGAAGAGTTTGTTTGAACGTGCTAATCTCCAGAACTTCCAGACGGATTTGAAAGTAGTACATTATTGCAAAGGCCGGGAAATGGCAATTGCAGGTCGAGTATGAGTTTGAAGGCCGAGCCGTCCGCGAGGACTTCACTAATACGAGACAGGCAATTGCCATTTCCACCGAGGCATATTTAGTGCTTTTCTCAAAAGAATGCAGGGAAATAAAAGTAGTTATATTTCCATAATTTTTCAGGTTAACGTTTTTAACATGAACTCTACATTTCAGCATGGAATAAATTGCCCATAATGAAGATGGCTTTTTAGTTTTAGTAATCTCATTAAAATACGCCAAAAATATACAGTTTGTAGAAAATGTTCACTTTATTCTCGTTTTTCCAAATCATCAAATTTTCATATACTTTCATGTATTTTTCTTTTGACTTCGCTGGAAGCAGGATTTCCATTGCTAATTTGGCTTCTGATCTTAAATCTGGTGGAGTACAAACCATTTCACTCTCTGAACCGTTGGAACTCATTTTCATTATCTATTATTTAAGTAAATAACAAATCAAGACGAATTTTCAGCTTTGCCGCCAATTTTCTATTTATCATCTGTGTCGAAAGGCAAACGCATCTAAGGCTATACAGCCACGTGAACAAGAGAACTTTGGTATGCCAAGAATGATAAAAGAAATCCAATCAAAGAGTATTTAATAACCCCAGCACGCCATTTCATACAACATTGCTGGAGCGTTCTAATGTTCCAAATTCAAAAAACGCGCCTGCAATGGGTTTGATTTTCTTTGACCGTAAATTTGATACTTCGCGTGTTCTTTGTTCGAAAATAATGACAATATTTCCATGCATGTTTGAGAAAAGGCTAGGTATTTAACATCACGCTAAGACCCTGAGGAGCCGAACAACAATAAAAACATTCAGAAAAACGCTAAGCGAAAACGAAGTAAAAGCGCGGGCGGGCGAAGTGCCCAAATACAGGGTCAAATGAAATTAGCTAACGAAACTTTATTGACGTGATGTGTATCGATATCGATAAACACGACGCCGTTGTAACTTTTTAACTAGTGGGGAGAGGCCCAAGACGCCATAGGAATCTTTTGTGACCTCTCCAAGGCATTTGATTGCGTCGATCACGAAACCTTGCTCTTGAAATTACGGACATTGAAAAACTTGCGCTCAGTTTAGTTAAATCCTATTTAAATGATAGACATGGTGCCGATTCCCTTGTTCACAAACTAAACTAAATCTAAGTTCAGTGCATCTTTTTCTTTCTATTTCATTAGGAAAAGGATAGAAGATAAATTTTAGTTTAGACCTGTCAAATTAATCAGCGCTTGACGTAAATTGACGTAATTTTAGTTGGCAAGTTTTTAATCACGTCTAAACTTAAATGGAGTAGTGACAGGCGCTGATTAATTTGACAGGACTAAACTAAAATTTATCTTCTGTCTTTTTCTTAATGAAATAGAAAGAAAAAGATGCACTAAACTTAAATTTAGTTTAGTTTGTGAACAAGGGAATCGGCACCAGTAGCAAGTTCAAATAAACGGTATCAAATAACTAGGTTTAAAAGTTAAAATTGGTTTTCCACCTGTCTCGATATTGGGTCTTTTCCTCTTTTTAGTATATATTTATGATATTCTCCATTTATTAAAAAACCAACCACAACTGTTGTTATTTGCTGACGATACTTCCTTCATTTTAAAGTGTTATAATATAAGTTAGGGGGTTACATCGCTATTAAAAATGCTTGGCTCAATGCTGGTTCTGCTTCACAACCACAACTATTTCATATACATTTGAAAAGAGTGTTGAGCTGCTGAATATTGTAAGACCATCTTTTCAGCGTCCATACATGCATTTTTTTTATTAATTTGTAAAAGAAAAGTCTTTTTTACATCATGTGTGGACGCTTATATACCATTGGAACGCCCTCTTTTAGTTAATATACTGTATAATTAAGATTACGATTATAACTTTTTATTATAGAAGGGTGAAGGGGGAAGGCTGTGGGAATTTGTAGGAGAAAATACGAAATTCACGCGAAGTCGCGGGGAAAGTACTAGTTCGGTACAAAATTTATCACAAAAATCAAGCACTTAAAACTGAAAGCTCGTCATAGGTGGCAGCACTGCTGCCCGTCTACAAAGCGCCATTGTTTTGTTTATTTTACTTTTGAGTCGATCACAAATTATACGAAAACTAGATAAATATGTATGCGACTTGGAGTGTAGCACTAAAAGACGAGCTAAGGGAAAAAGGAAGGAGAAAAGGGAAGCGTCCACTGGCAAAAAAGTTGCTGTAGTGGGAAAGTAAATAAATTATGAAAATTTTATAATACAGGATGTGACCCCAAATCCTATATTATAAAATAAAAAAATCAAACCCCGGAGTCGATGGGTATGCGCAATTTTTATATTTATATATATTTTTTTGTAAAGTTACCGCTTTTGGACACTTTCTCGGCCACCGTGTTCACAAATGAAGCAATTTTCACAAGGAATCTGATTTCTGCATAATATTATTTTAAATAAACGTGCTTTAAGATGTGTACAGACGACAGCACATCAAGCTACTACAATCTGTCAAATTTATTTAATAGATTTCAACTTTATCGTTATCTGAAGTCCGAAGTCAATTGTGGTAGTCGGATCTATTCCGGGGATTCTTCGCACCCCTTGCCTCACAGTGGCCCTGACCGCTACCGTAGCCAAGGGTAGGTGGGCCGCCGGGCACTAGGGACCACTTCTTTTTGGTGCTTGTCATTTTTGGGGGGTAGGTATGCCATGATCGCCACGCTTGGCAGACGGGTTGGCGATCGCAGTATCGTGTTAAAAATGCATAGAGAACGCTGCTGCCCATTCTCTAGTAAGTCCCTTAGTCACCTTTTACGACATCCATGGGAAAAAATAGGGTAGTGCTATTCTTAAGTCCGGTACCACACGGTCTCACACGGCCTGTGACAATTTATGTTAAATCTGTAGGTCATATTTTTTTAATTATTTGAATAGTTATCCTGATTCTATAAACTCGCCTTCCCTGCATTCCGAGCAGCGTTGTTATTGATACGGCAATTGCTGTATTATACGGCAATCCACGATATATATTCTGAAAATACGGCATACGGCAGGCCTCTCATTGCCGTATCACAAAATACGGCAATTGACTAGAGGTTATACGAAACGTTTTTTCACTAGAAAGATTTTGAATTAAAACGAAAATGAAACTCAAATAATATATCTGTCACCTGAAGAGGCTGTGCGCCAGGTGCGCCACAATAATAGAGAAAAAAAAAATCGTTAATTTTGCCACTAACCCAGAAACTACCACTAATTGTCAAAACTGAAAATTACCTTAAAAAAATCGATGACAACTGATTCAAAATCAAGGATACTGATACTGTACCTAGTGCGTGACATATGCGAGAAGCAAGGAGAAGTACACTCTAGATAAACATGAATCTAAAGTAATAGAAACGATAAGAAACCTTTATGGAGAAGAAACAAGTGAGGAATCGTTTTTTTTTTAAATAAATACGGCAATTTAGTATTTTTTCCCTTAAAATACGGCAGTCCATACTGTGACATACGGCAGCTCAGATTTTTACGATAACAACACTGATTCCGAGTTAGCATAATTCGGAATGCGGCCCTTGATACTTGACAGTGTTTATACTTTTAGCTGAAAGCATTTTTTAATTTATTGTAAAAATATAATAAAAGTGGTAAACATGGATGAATTAAAATATTGCCGAGTATGTCTTGTGACTGATGTGAAGATGTTTAGCTTGGAAACTACGTCGAGCGATTCCATCGGTGTTGTTTACTCACATTTGGCGCAAATTCCAGTAAGTCATCGTAAAACCCTTTATTAAACTATTACTTCAAAAACCAATGTTATAAATTTTATAATTTGCAGTGGGCCACTAATTTATTTCTATTATTGACATCTTGGATACCGCAATAGCTCATTTAATAACTATTAACTCTTGCAAGCATAATCTGTAAAAGGGACGCTGCCAAAGGATTGCAGGGCAACAGTGCGTCTTAAGCTGGAAGGAACAACGAAAGAAATTGACAAATGTATAAGTTAAAATGTAGAAAAGGGAAAGGGAGGCCCAGCAGTGGGACAATATGGGCTAAAATATATAGAAAGAGAGATACAATGAAAATGACCAATTTGCTCATATTCTTTCAAGAAAAACCTTATTGGTGCTTTCTTATCCTCAATATAATTATGTAGGTACCTAAATCTCATATTTACTTTACCTCTATTACAGATATTTGATAGGAATCAACATGTGTGTTTTGAATGTGCTAGTCTCCTCCATAAGTATCAAGAGTTCAAGTCAAAATCTCTCAGAGCTCACAACATAATATCTAAAATCAAACTTGTTTCATCACAGGCAAGTATTAAAAAAAAAATGCAATCAATTATAATATTTATGATTTTATACTAAAATTTCAATGACATTGCAGATAACAAGACAAACCCTCAAAAATGTGGATAGGAAAATAAATAAATTGGAATCCACCTTGTTATTATCTCCAGTAGCTATCCTATACGAAGAACCTACAAGTATAACAGACACAGAAATTAATGTAGAAGACAAAGAAAATAATCAGTTAGAAATTAATGTTAAAATAGAAGCAGTCAATAATATAGAAATAGAAAATAATAAATATGATTACAATGAATCATATATTGAAGATTACATTGATTCTACAGAAGAGTCAGTCCCAGAAAAGGTAAAACATAAAAGTAAACCAAACAAGGAATCAAAAAGTAAGAAAAGAAGAGTTAGAACTGTTATAAAGAGCGAGGATGATTTCAGTGATGATGAACCTTTATCAAAAAGTGCTACGAAGACAGTAAACACAGAGCCGATAAAAAAAAAGAACGGTCTCAACATTGGTTATTTTGATGACTATGCAACTGTTGTGTTTCTGACCCCTGAAGATGCCAGAAAGGAGGTGCTATTGAGAAAAGAGTCCAGCAACTATAAAAAGTCACCATTCAAGTGTGATTTATGTTATAGAGGATTTGAAGCAAAAGCAGCATTCGAGAATCATACAAAGAAACATAGCATTGTAAGCATTTAGCCTTTATTTGTTATTTACACTGGTATCTTAAAACATTATTTTATTTAAATTAGAGATTATAGTCCATGCAATCCACGAAGACGCGACCCACTCCGCGATTACTGTACTTTTATTTTTTTTATTTCATCATATTATAATACAGAGGTGTTACTTAATTCTAAATTCGCCAAACTTTTACATTTGATGGCGAGAGGAAGATTACTGTACTGTAAGCTGAACTCTAGTACGGCGCGGAGCGTAGTGGGGCGCGTCTTCGTGAATTGCACGGACTGTACAGAAGACTGCGTTTGCGACCTTATTTTGAATATAATGAGGTAAATAATTTTAGTTTGTTTAATTTAGTTTTACTTAATTTTATGTTAAGTAATATTTTTAGTTAAAATTAACAATTTTTTTTTTGTTAATTAGTTATATTTAACATCATGTGACCCTTCCCTCACACAGGTGCAGTCAAATGTTAGTAATTTGAGTAGTTTCTTATAATATTTTCAGGAGAACGGGAATTATGAATGTGATCTCTGCCATCTCAGGTTTCCACAACAAGTACATTTATGTAAACATAAGCTCTCATGCCATAAAAGAAAGTTTAGCTGTAAATTATGCTCATACATTTGTTATTGCACGTAAGTATAATTGATACATACATTTGTTAATGAGCCATCTTGGTTTTATGTTACTCATCATTAATTTCTAATTATCAATCTCTTCAAATCCGTTTCTGATAATGTTTTATCAAGGCAGATTATGGGTAGACTATGGCAGGTATAGTCTGGCTTCCTCATCTTGAGGAATAAATAACAACTAGCTTTCGGAATAAAATACCTGTTATATAAACCTTCTCCGTGAAAAAATATGTATACATGCCAACTTTCATGGTAAGTATGTAATTGGTCAAACAATGTTGGAATTTATCAATTTCATAATATACCAACATCCATTTTATTAGTTATTTATGTAACTGTTGTATACATGAGGCGAAGCCGAGTGTGATATTAGTATCACATGAGTGTTTTAATACCTAATTATAACAGTTGCATACAAGACTTTATCTACACGCATGATATGAATCCTCTATAAAAGTTTCTGAAACTATTGGGTGTTTGTAATTCAAGATCAAGAATAAAGAAATTCCCACGAAATTCAGTACAAGTCCACGTATGTATATCGCCTGCAGCAGCACATCACACACACATGCGTGCAGCGGGTGCTGCTGTCCCCCGTTTGAACATTGAAACGAGTTGCATAATGAAATTTAGTACAACATTATAACACTCGTTTGGATGATGTAATGGTTACTATGACACTGGCTGTTGTAATGGTTACTATGACACTGGCTGTTATAATGTTGCCAATAAGCTAACTGTTTCAGAAACTTTTATAGAGGTTTTATAGCATGGAGAGTAGATAAAAATATATAACGTGTTCCTTTTGATGTCCCATATAACTCGTAAGGTTATATGCTATAAATAAAAATAATAAAAAAAGTCCAAGAACAAGTGTTCAAAAAATACATAGTTTCGAAGATAACATAACACTGGACTCGATGTGTGTATGTGTTTCATTCAAACCAATCATTCATATTTAAATCTAAGAAAATGCGACGTTTTCGTTTTTTTTTAAGGACATATAATATTTTTATTTATTTTTACATTTCACGTAAGGATTTTACATAAATCATCGTGACTTAGTCGAATTATTTTAAATTAACAATAAAACCGTCTATTAATAATAATTGAACACCTCAGGAGGCTCTTGTTGCTTGGGCTTGATTCAGAAAGCAGTACTCCTAGACACGGCACGCATAGTGAGGAGGTTCCTCTCTCTAGAGCCCTGGCCACCGGCATCTTGGACCCTGTTCCTGATGCCGATGGGCCACTATTTTTTATATTTTTAAATATTTTTTAATTCAAATTCAAATTCTTTATTTCAGACATGAGTCCATAGTGTTAGTACCAACAAAATAACTTAATAACTAGAGTTAGTAATAAGGAGACATAAAAATAATTATTACATAAAAATATTTAAAAATATTATTATTTTTAAATGTCTTTGATAAATCTCGGGACTCTGGGGTCCTGGACCTTTGGAAGGCGTACGAGCGGCCGAAGCCAACTCACAGAAGCCCCTTAGACATTTTTAAGTGTTGAGGCACCAACCGACGATTATCCCTGTTCGCACTATGCAAGGGCACCCAAGGCATCATTGAAAAATGAAAAAAATCATAGGCTAGTTGATTCTTTGATATGGTTCCATTAATACCCTAGAGTTATGGGATATCAAAAATAATATGTTGTATAGAGCAGAGCATCCAGTCTCTAGTATAGTTAATATTAATATTTTTACGTTCTTGTTTCAGTTATCAAGCTAAAACCCATGTTAGTCTACACAAAGGAAAGAAATATCCATGTAAACACTGTGGAGAAATATTCAGGTATATAACTGACATGATTAAAAAAAACCGGCCAAGTGCGTGTCGGACTACGCACAATGAAGGGTTCCGTAGTTGGGATGAATTTATCCCAAATACAAACTTAATATTGTATTTGAAATACATGTACTCCCATACATTCCAACTGTAAATGTAAATTTGTTCGCAAAAATTTGAGAGATTTACCATGTTATTTTAAGACCATAGACTTCTTATAGGTTTTCCTGTAATGTATGAGTGAAGACCATTCTCTGTATTTTTGTCAAAATTTTAGGCTCAGTAATTTCGGAGATAATGGGGGGGGGGGGGGGAAATTGGAAAAATTTCATCTATTTTCTTAAATATCTTTAAATGTATTGATTTAAAAATTATAAAAAAAAAAACATATTTAAAATCCTAGCATCAAGCCTCCCTTCATTTGATATGTCACACGATACAGTTCGATTTTTTATTTTTTTATTTTCTTTTTTGTCTCCAAAAGTGACCCGCATATTCAATGTTCATTTATTTACGTTACACGTTCATGTTTGGGTCACAGAAATACATATGTGTACCAAATTTCAATTTATTTGGTCCATTAGATTCAGAGCAAATTGGCTGTGACAGACGGACGGACAGACAGACAGACAGACAGACCGACAGACAGACACACGAGTGATCCTATAAGGGATCCGTTTCTTCCTTTTGAGGTACGGAACCCAAAAAATTGGTAATATGCATTTTGCGTTATTTTTCTATATGTCGACACATTGCTTTATGCTCGGTTCCTATAAACAAAAACGAATCGTTCTACTTACGGTTAAAGCTTTTTTTATTGTCAAACTGGGCATATAGTGGTGCCGATTCCCTTGTTCACAAACTAAACTAAATTTAAGTTCAGTGCATCTTTTTCTTTCTATTTCATTAAGAAAAGGACAGAAGATAAATTTTAGTTTAGTCCTGTCAAATTAATCAGCGCCTGTCACTACTCCATACAAGTTTAGACGTGATTAAAAACTTGCCAACTAAAATTACGTCAATTTACGTCAAGCGCTGATTAATTTGACAGGACTAAACTAAAATTTATCTTCTGTCCTTTTCTTAATGAAATAGAAAAAAAAAGATGCACTGAACTTAAATTTAGTTTAGTTTGTGAACAAGGGAATCGGCACCAGTATATAGATTCGTAATCGAATTTTACCTGTGATAGCTACTTCCATATCATAGAGTGTCTACTATGCAAAGCTCTATGCTAGGCTCTAAGCTACTATGTAAAAAAGTATTTGGAATCTTTCCAAGTGCCTTTTTCACACCTAAAACGGTTACAACATCAAATTCAGTGTTATAAATTGCAATTCATTATTAATATTCTAGTTCACTAGTCAGCCATATTTCTTATTTTCGTACAGTAATTTTGGAAAATTAATCAAAACAGCGAAATATTTGACAGCTATTTGCGACGTTGCCCACTTTCTGTAAAATTATGTGCTTTTAAAAATGTACGCTTCTGCACACTTTGCTGCTGCTGGGACTGGTGGAGAGTGAAACACGTTCTTTCTTGATGTTCTTTGGTTCCGAGTACTGAATCTGAACTGACTGTCCTGTACTAGATCTGAATCTGAACTTGAATGCGTCCGTAATCTAAAAATCATTCAAAAATATTTTCCAGCATGCCGAACAGCTTACTAATGCATAACCGTGTGAAGCATTTGAAGGAGTCTGTACGGGAAAGTGTTTGTGAGCTTTGTGGAAGTACTTTCGGCACGCCCAGGGGATTGTTCTTACATAACATGAAAGTGCACAGGCAGGTGAGATACTTAGTCCTTTGGCGCCACAATGATCTTTTGGCGCCCGAATGACACCAGCATTATTGGTAAACATTTTGTGAAATTGTCACATTGGTAAACATTTTATGAAATTATATTTTGTTAATTATTGTTATGATATTATTCTTCAATAATTATTAGTCAGTTATAATATGGACTGTACATTGTAATGTGTAATATTGTCTGAAATAAAGATTAATTGATTGACTAATGTTACGCAACTTTCGTTTACCAAGATACGGCACCTAGCTGTCCCATCGGCGATTTGCGAGATGGGAGGAGAGCTAGCAACTAAAAACGAGTTGTTTGTTTGACAGAGTTCTCGCCGGTGTGTATTGTGAACAGTCAGCGATCACTTACAATCTTTTGAACGTTTCTTGAGCGAGAAAGTAGTCGATAGCTAGTCGCTTCCTCGTCGCCGGTGGGACAGGTGCTTAAAAGAGATGCTCTAAACAAGCCCGCGATTTTTTCAAATTGCCGTTTATGAGTCAAAAAAATGGGATGCTTCAATTAAAGTTTAATTTTTTTAAATAATTTTAGGATAAAAATGACAAGCTTGGCCCCGTGTGTGAAGACTGCGGGGTGCACTTCACATCAGAGCAAGCTTGGAAGCGACACCTAGTGCTTTCTACTAAACATAAAGTCAGGTTTGTATAAGATAAGAATGATCACACATACATACATATAAACTCACACCTTCCCATGGGGGTAGGCAGAAACTACAGAACGCCACCTGCTACGATCCTTACATACTCCTTTTGCCTCGTTAACGTTCATACATCTGGTCAAAAACGCACGCCGGTTGCGAGTACTACGCACCTGACCTTTCTGAAGAACATCACCAATAAGGTCACTATATGTCCTAGAATGTTACGGCGTTTCCACTCACATCTGCCTTGTCAATGCCTTTAGTTATTCGCCCTTCATTCATCCTCTCAACATGACCAAACTATCCAAGCATACTCTTTACAAAATTTGTCACTTCTCCTTTCAAACCGCACCGTTGCCTTATCACATCATTCCTCAGCCTATAATTCATAGTCACACCATACATGCTTCGCAAGGATTAAGAATGAATTAATAATTAAGAATGAGAAAATGAAAACGATTTAAGACCGTGATTCGTTACAGTAACGGTTGCAAATTCTGCGGAGACACATTCTCGAACGAGGACGATCTTAAGGTCCATTTGAGAGTGCACTCTCGGAAGCCAATGAACAGATGCAATAATATAATACTACCCGCCGCCTGTGCTATTGTGAGTATTGCCATCAAGGTGTGATTCCGAACAACGCTGTACGCAGCAGTGCTGCCGCGTCACTACTGGTCTACTGGTATATGAGATTACATTCCGAGCACGGCAGCAATGTGACGCAGCGACCTCTGAGTTTGTTTCGGTCTTTCTTCTCAGAGTTGTCGGATAGGAAACGCCGACCTCATCTAGCTTATTTTTAATATTTTTTAATATGATGTGTAAAAGAAAAAAAAAAACAAACCTACATGGGCACTTATGAAACGTCAGAAGCTAGGTGCACGGTTCCAATTGGTCGCTTCTTATGGAGAAGAGCCGGCAAGAAACTCCACGGTTACTCTTTTAAAAATAATTGGCTTTTACAATGTTTTCAAATTACAGTGTTAATAGGTATGAGAGGACAGTGTTAAGTGATTCCGATATCCTATTTACAGAATAAACAATTTCATTTCATTTCAGCATTGCTGCCGTGCTCAGAATGTGATCTCAATTTTTTTATAGCGAGCTATCATTTTCTTGTGGCCTTGTATTAATTTAGCTAATTTACAACTATTATATCACACAGTCCACTAGTTTAAATACTACCAACTCCTCAAACATTTCTTCGAAGCAGATCAATGGTGTTCCGCCTAAATTTAAAATTCACGGATGACCAACGGGGCCGCGATAACTTTTGAAACGGCGACCACGTACCGGAGCGCTCATCGTGATTTTCTTGCTCGATAACGAGGTGCCAGCAGTTGTTGCAGCTGAGCACGTAGCTTTAAATTCCCCGACTAATAATCATGATCAAAACTTTGATCCAGCCCGTCCCAACCTTGATGTCCTCCCTCCGGTTGACGCCCTAAGCCGAGGTTCGTACTCCACAGGGGGTGCCCTTAGCGAGCGTTCACCTGGTTTTAATAAGCATAGTTGAATAACCCCTGGCAGGAAAGCCCGGTTAAGTAGTCATGATCTCAGAGGTCAACTACGAGATGCCATACCTAAAAAAAAAAAAACATCGTGATTAGGACCCGTTTTGGCGATACTTGAGGGAGGGAGGCCTATATCCAACGATGGACGTGTTTTGGTTGAAAAATGATTATGAAATTTATATTGCAGTGCGCCAAATGGCTAGTTAATCGGGTGCAGTACAAGACACACGTGACGTCAGAGCACCCTCACAGCGACGAGGCGAAGAAATTTCACGCAGAAGACCAGACGCCCTTCGTGTGCGAAGTTTGTGGACAGATGTTTAAGGTATTAATGGATATTGCCTGTTTTAGACTAATAAAATATTTTTTTCATCTGGAATTTCTCAATATAAGCCCGGAGTCTGGATTTTTGCCCGGCTGATGGCAATAGGCTCGCCCCCTGTTACATGGGACTTAAACATAACTGGCGAAATGTGGGTGTACTATAGGTACACCTCTGCCTAATCCTTCGGGGAATACAGGCGTGATGTTAAAATATTCACCAAAAAGAAAAAAACACAAAATCAAAAGTCATTTATGCACTTTGAACTGGCGCTTTGAACGTGAAAATTACATAAAACAAAGAGCAAGCGAGTCAAGAGTTACGTCCAGGCAAATCACTGTCCATTCCAAGGTTGCCTGGAAGAGATCGCGGAAAGCGATAAGGCCGCCCATTGTATATTTTGCAGTGTTTGATTTTTTTTTTGTTATGTATATTTATGGTGTACAGACGCCTGCGAAACTGTAAAATTTTCCCAATCAACTTTGAACCATATGATTCAGCGATAAAGTTGAAAATCTATTAAATAAATTTGACAGATTGTAGTAGCTTGATGTGCTGGCGTCTGTACAATAAAGTATATACACCGTGACATTTTAGTCGTCTTACAAAAGCAGCCCACTTCATGTATCCAATGACCATTATACATTATATATAGTAACAATTTTTTAATTGCTCTTAGAGGTATTTTATGTCGGGTACATTGAGTGGCTCTTTGTAAGACGAGTGAAATGTCACGGTGTATGTCATTTTTTTTTAAATGAATGTTTAGTAATCATTGGATACACGAAGTGGGTTGCTTTTGTAAGACGACTAAAATGTCACGGTGTATAAATAAATATAAATAAGACAGTCCCCCAAAACGCCCACCCTGCATCACTTCCAAGTCCTTTAGCTGGGAAAAAGTGGCGCAACAAACTTCTCAATTAATACGTTTTTCATAACATCACGCCTTGTTGCCCCGAAGGTTTGAGCAGAGGTGTAGTACACCCGCATTTCGCCAGTTATGTTTTTAAGTCCCATGTAATAGTGGGCCATCAACTGGGCACAAATCCAGACGGCTGCTACTGAGAAATTTCAGATAGAAAAACTCAATGACACTGCCTGACCTGGGAATCGAACACAGGACCTCATGTTCAGCGGTAGCGCTTGCGACCACTAGACCAACGAGGAAGTTGAATATGTTTTTCAACCCTGATAAAAGTGAAATATCCTTTCTTACATAATAAAGGCTGCTTATTATTTTCACAAAGCTTAACACACACTCAAGGCGGATGCGCTCCCGTTCCCGACCCGCTCCGCGTCCGACCCGCGCTCGCGTATCGTGTGCTGACATCCATATAATACAAGGAATTACAATATACAGAATAAGTTTTTAAACACGTGACTTTACTCATAATTATTTATTTATTTATACCAAACCTGAATACGGAAAAAAATCTGCTGTTCCCTACATTTATGTTCGCATAACTCGTCAAAATGTAGGGTACAGCAGATTTTTTTTTTACAGGTTTGGTCCCATAGTAAAAGTTGTTCATAATAATGAGTAAAGTCATATGTTAAAGTTTGCGCACTGGATAAAAATTTACCCTATATACAAGCTTGCCGTACTGCCGACCCGCTCCCGACACGCTCCCGACACGCGGTGTGTGTGTGTTGAGCTTAATACCACAGATGAATACATATGGTTCATTCCGAATTTTAGGTATGAAAGTACTAGTGCGCTCGACTTGTCTAATTTAGTGGGCGTAACGTAGTCACAAGATATAAGAGATACGCGATAGAAAGAGAGGCAATTTCTAGGTGAATATAACTGTAGGTAATTATTAAATTGCACTTTATTGTGTCGTAGCAAGGGTCGCTTGTTATTTAAATGATTTTGCGGAGTGAACCATCTGTGATAATATTAAGAGTTCAATTCAGATTTCTAAATAACTGGAACCTATAATATTGTATAGTCGATCTCGTAAATTACTTTACTACTTGTGACAAAAAACTTCCAGTAGGTAAATTGAAACTTCAGTAAGGTTGAATTATCTGTCTCCTTGGTTTTGAAAGCAAAACATTTACCGTGTCGTTCTATAACGTGGAAGTGACATTCAACTAGGGTAAAAGTGTAGAAGGTAAAACAATTTTATGGTCGACTATACCTAGGTTCAGTTTGCTCGTAAATAAATTAAAATTTGGAGCACTTTTCTTTATTTCTCTTGAATTTATTCTGTGCCAAGAGACTTTAGAGGTATGAGGAACAGGGTGTAAAGTTCACTCATCCTCTATAGAAAAGGAAGGATCCTCCGACCAGACGGGTGTCGTGTCTGGTGGGCAAATGCAACTGCCCAGTGTGATGCGTAGTTTGTATGTGGCGATGTAGATGCCGCCACAAGACCTAAAGTCCTATTTCCAAATTAAATTATTTTATTTCACATAAACCTACATGGACACTTATGAAACGTCAGAAGCTAGGTACACGGTTCCAATTGGTCGTTTCCTATGAAGAAGAGCCGGCAAAAAACTCCACGGTTACTCTTTCAAAAACTCATGTTCACTAAAAGGCATTTGAGGTATAATTTTTCCATTTTTTTTCCAGCAACAATGCTTCCTAACATACCACCAACGGAAACACACGGGCGAGCGTCCCTACAAGTGTCAAGAATGTGACAAAACGTTCCAACTGGCCGGAGCGCTGTCTATACATCGCAGTATACACAATCGGAAGAGGCGACATAAATGTCTGTTGTGCGCCCGTTTGTTTACATTCAAGAGTGCCCTTAACAAACATATGAAGGTAAGAAAAAAATTGTCTTTCGAAAATGTTGATCACTTCTGAACTTTTTCACATAAAACTCGTACCTTGTCAATTGATGCAATACCCAGACTACGCGCAAGATAAGCCGATGTCGCACGGACGTAATAAAATCGCGGCGGGATTTTATCGCCCACTGGATTTTCAACTCTCGGTAACACCGAGCGTTCAGAATCCAGCGCGCTGGGACGTACCCTCGTCCCAGCGTGTTGAAAAAACACACTGTTGGATTTTCAACTCTCGGCGCTAAGCAGAGCGTTGAAAATCCAGTGCACGAAAAAAATTGCCGCGATTTACATCCGTGCGAACGTCGGCTTAGTCTGTGCGCGGCTGAAATCGGAACTAAAGCTACGGTTTCCTAGAAAACCGGTGACCGCTCACGTAGCGTCCGCAATAAACGGGCGAATGACGTCACTAAAACGTTGATTATGAAAGTAAGTTAGTGTGGTTTCCTTGAAAGCGTTGTTGACACCGTAAAGCAAACCCCGTCCCCCAAAGATTTAATTAAATCGCTAGATTTGTCCTCACCGCACTCAGTCACAAGAAAAAGTGTCCTTACTGAAAAGAGTGAGCGTACACATTCATAAATGTTTCCATGACAAACATGTCGCACCCTTAGTAATATAAGGGTACAACTCGATATTGAGGTTTTGAGTTTTTGTGTTAGATGGGCTCAATATCAACTGTTCTACCACGGAGGTGGTGTGAAAGAGACACAATTACAGTATTCGCTTTAATATTGTCTTCAAGTGTTGGTGTCAAAACGAAACAAAAGCGCGACTATCTTTTGACGCAGGAGGGCGAATCTAACGATTTAAATCTTAGCTGCTGTCATCATTTTCATGACAGCCGTCATTGCGGCCGTCTTGTCGTTTATGTAAGGTCAAATAAAGTATATTTAAGTAATTAATTAATATTACGATTATTAATATTATGATAAAATTATAAATAAAGATTTAATGTTACTTTTTAGAATTAAGCACATCAGCGCCACCGGTCGCGCGCACTTATCTTGCGTTTGTCGTCGCCTTTTGCATCGTATAATTTGACAAGGTTCTAAGTATGGTTAAGTTTTGCGTAATTCGTATAAACTGTTAACCTGACCAGCTCTACAAATTATTTACTTGTAAAAAAAGGGGTGTTATGTCCCTTTTGATAAATCAGTACCCATTTAAATTTTTCCAGAGAGCTGTCTGGCTTCCCTATTTAAACAGTAACTATTGTTAGGACAGAATTATGTTCCTCTCTTTCTCGCACCCAACAGTCACATAGCGCCATCACACTCCCTCATTACTTTCTTACACTGTCAACAGGTCCACCTCGGCATCCGCCCCCACAAATGCGCGATCTGCGACAAAGGCTTCATACACATGTGCGACTTAAAGCTGCACATCAAATACGTGCACGATAAGATACCGTGGCCTAAAAAGAAGAACAAGAGGGCTATTGTTGATGATGCTCCGTATTTAGACTACCACTGATGTACTGAAAAAGCCCGAAGGACTGACAACCAGTAGTACGCGTCAAACTTCATGGCGGCTCTGAAGTTAGCTACTCACTGCGCAGTATCCCACCCCTCACCCCCGCGGACACATGAATTTGTTAATGCGCAGCGACTCGCCTCATGTTCCGAGCCGCCATAAAGTTTGAATCGGGCTGTACCAACAGTCGTTCCATGTTAAACACTGATAGCTGCATTTGGTTAGATTGGAAGCCGACCATAACATAGTCGGGAAAAGTTATTTTGTTTGGGCAGCTATTAGACTTACTAAATACCTTGAACATGCAGGCAATTATAATTCTATAAAAGATCACCCATCCTTAGACTGACGCTAACAAATGCAGCTTAACCTCGTAAATCGGTTAGCCTATACGCTTGAGTGGAGTTTACTACACAATAAGACGAATGTGAAGAAATCTATAAATCTCGTAAGATTAAGTGTTAGTGAAGCAACTTGAATGAAATGTACATTACATACAAATTGCTTCACAACAATTCTGTAAAATGTGAATTAACTAAAATATACAATTATTGTAAGAAATATATTTGTTTCTTTTTTTTATAGCACCTTAACACCTTTTATTTTTGAGGTGGGAAATTATTAAATAACTTCTCCCGCTCTGCGCGGAGCGGGAGGGAGTTGCCAGTATGTTGCCAGGGTCCACGGTATCCCTTTCGGACTTTCCCGCGACCCCGGCAGGCACACAGAACATTATATACTCAGGCATCGGCCCTAGCGGACCCCGTCAGTTGTGCTTACATCTCTTTGAGGCGCGCGTGGAACACAACGCGCCTATATGCCTATAACTGGTATAGATGCAGTGACCTCAGTCCAAACTCGAATATTTTTAATATGTAAACTAAGCTTGACAAGCAATGGTGCCAATATGACGGCAAGGGAAAAGTTTTAGTGAACGGTTTGTAGGTACATGTCATAGGTATGAGTGTACGCGACCGACGAAATCGACGTAACACTATTTCCAGGACCATTTAGACGGGGCCAATCCCCGAGACAATCCTCTAAGCCAATCTAATAATAGCATCGTACAAATAGAGACAGTCCACTGCATTGGATTGTCCTCAAGCCATTGATGAAGCCAGTCCACTGTAATTAGCTAGCGCCAATAGCTTCCCCCACCACTTTCGCAGTGAATTGTCGTCGTGTGAACGCGTGTCCAAGTCAGTTAGCCATTCCACTACTTGTTTTCAGTATGCATGTGTTTTTTAAGAGCCCGAATCTGACTTAACTAGTCTACCTACTCGGCTGGCGTATGTGTAACAGAATGGCACGAATTTTGCAAACCTACTAGAGTCTGGCCACGCTGTCTGCATAAGTAAAAAAATGGCGGAATTTGAAAATCTATAGACGGCAACACCATCTGTCCTACAAATAATTATTTGATAAGTACTTTGTTTGTCTTTTTGTTTTTGATAGGTATTATTTTATATTCTGATTCCAAATTTGGATTTGGTTTTTTTATTTCTGGTATACAATAGTCACTTTAGCACGATGCAGCGTGGATTTGATACACTTTTGTCATCGGATGGAGGTAGAGGTCGAGATCAAAAGGCAAAATATCAAAATCATTAGATCTACTTACAACTCCGAAACTGACATACTTATCTGACTGATGTAAAAGTATACCATAAGTATGTATTTTTTTTTGGGGTTGCCCATTTGTTCCATTGCAGACTTAGCGTGGCCTATGAGTGTCGTTCGCGTGTATAGTCCGTGCAATCCACGAAGACGCGCCCCACTCCGCGATTACTGTACTGTAAGCTGAACTCTAGTACGGCGCGGAGCGGAGTGGGGCGCGTCTTCGTGGATTGCACAGACTATATTTGCCATCATACAAAGTACCTACATTTTTTTATCAATGAGATTATAAAAAATATCAATGGTCGACCTAGATACGCCCCTGTATTTTTTTTTTGGTTGGGAAATTATCAAATAACTTCTCCCGCTCTGGGTGGAGCGGGAGGGCGTGTCAGACTCTTACTGACTAAAACGCACCCGTGTTCCTTCAGTTGCCATGTTGCCGGGGGGCCACGATTTCCCTATCGGCCCATATTGGCATTGGCCCTAGCGGACACGTCAATTCTGCTGACATCTCTTTGAGGCGCGCGTGGAACACAACGCACCGTCGACCCGGGCTTGGCCCTTATCGGACGGCGAGAAACCCATTGCTCACCGTCCGCAAGCCCGCGCCTACGGTGGCCGGAAATCTGCCTGTGATTCCCGACGCCCAGGGAGTCTCCTCCTGCGGCGGTTAGAGGCGCGAAGGCGCGAAATTTGCCTCTCCCTCACGCACTCCGCCTCCTCCTTCGCTAGCATTACTGCTTCGCAGAAGGAGGTGACGGCCTCCCATTTCCTCTTGCTCCGTAGCATGGCTCGAATCAGGGCCGGACGTGAGAGATCACCGCCGCCGATCGCCTCCACGAGGACACGGCGATGCCCTGCCCAAGCCGGGCAGACCTCCATCGTATGCTCCACCGTGTCCTCCGGGCGATCCACACAGTGACGACACCCGGGCGTTTCCTCCCGCTTTATCCTGAACAGGTACCTCCCGAAACAGCCGTGTCCGCTGAGGACCTGCGTCAGGCGGAAGGTGAGGACGCCGTGGCGCCTCTCTAGCCACTCCTCAAAGAGGGGTCTTATCGCCACAATTGTGGCGTGCCCATGCGCCCTTGTATACGCTGTACACATTTCAATTGACCTGACTTACGGACATAGCTTTCAACATTAAAACCTTTTTAACACCATACCAACTCTATTATTGCTACAACTCTTCTCTATTCTCTCCACATTTGTACATGTCAGATACTTAAAAAATATTTTTCCGAATAAATTTCAAAAACAAACAAAAAAATCTAAAGTAAAATGTACAAATATAAAAAATGAACAGAATGCCACGAAGAGGTAGGGCACCTCCGGTGCCTCGTCACAACGACAGCCTAAATAGATTCAAGCAGACAGTAAAAACAAAAGGGTCGAATTCGACTGGCGTACAAGTGCTGCATTCTCCTCTCCGTAAACCACGGAGTAAAGAGAAGACCTTTGTCAATAGATGTTGTTATGTATCACCGGCCACGAAGGACTTTGGTCAGCATTTCATCGGCTTGAGCCCTAAAGCTTCTATGGAAACGAGGCAGGTCACACTACAAACCGAGCACGATCAGGTACTTTTTTTACTATGTGAAAGCTTCTAGAATGCAGGTTTAAATTACAGAACCGTTACGCTCGCTTATTGGCTGATTTGTTATTCCATGTAACAATTATTATATCCCGCTCTTGAAACCATGCATGTTGCTGTGCATATGAAAAAAAAAAAAACTGCTGTTCCATACATTTTGACCGTGTAGGTATTGCACATTTCTATGAAACAGCAGTTTTTTTTTTTTAATAACCGACGAAATATTTCAACGCAGGGGGTTCAGAATCACGTACCTACTGAATCCATGATCAAAGTTTTCGCGTCGATGTCCCTGCCACCATGTATTACCAAAACACGTCAAAAAAAAATGTGAATCTAAATTCGGAGTGGTCAAATAAAACAAGCGTTACGAGCGGACGGGCGGCGATTTGCAAGTCTCAACACGCGTTGTACAGACGCCAGCACTTCAAGCTACTACAATCTGTCTAATTTATTTAATAGATTTACAACTTTATGTCTGAAAAATAAGGTTCAAAGTTGATTGGGAAAATTTGACAGTTTCGGGTAGCTTGATGTGCTGGCGTCTGTACTAAATATCGAATGTGCGAGTTTTTTTAAATAACAGTCGCAAGTAACCTTCGAAAATAAACCAATAAAAATAAATAAGAAAGGTTTTAAAAAAACGAAATTAATGCTAAATAAACAGGCTATTTCTGATCCTAACTGAAAAAAAAAATTACAAGCCCAAGGACCAAAAAAAAAAAACAGGAAAAAGTTTGCAATATTATTTTTCCGCGCTATCTGTTAGAATTTCTTGAGAATCGTAGCGAAACGTTATCTGTGGTTATAAAGCTTCAAAATGCTTTTTAGTCTCAATACGACCATTTTTCACCGAAATACAGCCCGTCATAATTTTTTTTTGTAGTTTTTTTATCGCTTACATTGACAGGTAAAGCCAAGTCAACATTTTTGTTCTTTACTATAGAACCCAGATAAATTTTCGTGGACCCCCACTCTGCTGTACGAAGATTTGCTAGTGGCACGGAGTTGCGCCACTTCACGCAGACAAGCCATGGTGTCTCCGTCGAAGATGGCGCATCGACCTCTCCAATGTTTGTCTTTGAAGTATGCACTCCCGTGCCGTTTTGTGGAAATAAACTACTATAAATAAAACTTATAACCTGTGAATCCATCAGAAAATACCGCTTTTGCTAGCATGGTGAAGAAAGGTTCCGATAACTTCATCCGTCCTGCAAATTTGAGATCAGTCGCCATCTATCCCAGTGATAAGACCCAAACAGCAGCCAAGTTTTGTCGGGAAACTAGTCCTACTTGCAACCACTGTGGAGAGACTGGACACTCCTTCAAGGAATGTAGCAGCAAATCTTCTCCCGCTCAATGTGCGACATGCAAGCACTTCAAGAGGAAATGTGACCATCCAACTGGTGACGTAAGTTGCCCAGCGCGCAAATATGCAGACATCAACTACATCAACTCAATAGACTATGACGGCGCCTAAGAGCGCCACCGAATATTTTATTTAGTTAGCACACAAACAGGTAGATTATCCTATATTTATATTTCCACTTAGTTCGTAACTATCATAACAAATCAGCTTATTTGTGATCTAGATAGTTTTTCTGTGTCTCAATCTAAAATCTGTAATGTTAAGGACTGTAATCACCATATTCCACCTGGTGGAAAAACGTTAACCCTGCTCACACAGAATATTCGCAGCATTAATCGAAACATGAACGGATTTGAAGTGTTATTACAGAATCTTGACATAAGCTGATATTATCGTCCTAACAGAATGTTGGTTGTCAAAACAGACAGTCAATTTACCATCTCTTGACGGCTACTATTGTTATAAAACTGACAGAAACATAAACCCAGAACGATGGATTAGTAGTTTAAATCAAAAATAATTTACGGACAATCATAGAAAAACCTGTATTCATAGTAATTGCTTAATAATCAAAATTATTCCCGATAAGGTATTCATGGCTATTTATAGGCCTCCTTCTCAAAATATGGACAGATTTTTAGACTCGCTTGACACCAACTTAAAAAACATAACATCTTTTAAAAACATAGTACTTTTGGGTGATATTAACATAAACATTGCTTCCGGGAAAACCGATACCCATGTACATAATTATGTAAATATTTGCTCAATTCACGGACTTTATCGCCCCACGCATCAGAGTGGCTCATGCTTAGACCACGTCATTTTAAAATAAAAAATCCATCTAAAACACTGGTTACTAATTCTTCGCTTACCGATCATCAAGCTGTTTTACTAACATTACAAATATGTTCACCTAGAAAAAACTGCATGCGTAGCTCTAGCTACTGACAAACCTGGAAACTGACTTACGCGGTATTAATTTTGACCCAGTTTATAATTCAGACAATGCCTAGAAAGTATAGTTGTATTAAACCCTGGATTACACCCGGTCTTGTTAGTTGTATACGACATAGAGACAAACTTCACCTAAAATTGAAACTCGCACCAGATAATGAAATACAACTGTTTGTACTTTCTGTTACATACAAAAGGTATCTAAACTTTTGTAAATAATATTTTGAAAAAACTAAAAAAATCAGTATGATAAAAACTTTTTACAAAAAAAAAAACAACCGACATCAAAAAAAAAACACTACAAAGTGAAAAATAACTTTAATTTCGGAAGTCGGTGTCTTTGGTTTTGAATTTTCGTTCTTTGTCACCGACTTCCGAAATTAAAGTTATTTTTCACTTTGTAGTGTTTTTTTTTTTTGAAGTCGGTTGTTTTTTTTTGTAAAAAGTTTTTATTTTTCACTTTTTAGTTGTGGTACCTACCCCACACAAATTCGAATACCACTACCTGCTATGTAAATAACAGTGACAAGAAGTTATCATATCATCTACATACTAAGTGGGAAAAAATACGTATAATTGAAGCTAACTCAAAAACTACCCAAGCAAAGTTAATAAAATTTATATGGGACCACCTCTGCAGTATGATCTACCAAACAAAAAAAGAATCATCAAAATCTATTCATAATTGGCGGAGTAATCGCGTAACAAACATAAAAAATAAAAAAAAACATACAGACGAATTGAGAACCTCCTCCTTTTGGAAGTCGGTTAAAAATGAATTACAGGAGGCGGGGGACAAATAGTAAACTTGTGTGGAAATTTATAAAAACGAATACATTTAGATCGAAAAATCCCGAACCTCCATTTGACTTACTATCTACAGAGACAAACCCATCCGAAGCAATGATTAAAGTAAACAACTTTTTTGCTAACGTTGGTAAAAACTTAGCTGATCTGAAAGAAAGAAAGAAAGAAAGAAACGGACTCGAGGTGGCCCTACACAAGACCGAGGCCATGGGTTTTATGGTCCTCTGAGTGCGCCACCGTCGGGTTCCCAGGTAATGGCGGGAGGGGTGCACATCGGCGTCGAGTCGACGATGAAGTATCTGGGACTCGTCCTCGACAGCCGGTGGAACTTCGTGGAGCATTTCCGACGTTTGGCTCCCAGGCTGGACCGGGCCGGGGCTGCCTTGAAGCGGCTCCTGCCCAATCTAGGGGGTCCAAACGCCTCCTGCCGAAGGCTCTACGCGGGGGTCGTGTGGTCCATGGCCCTTTACGGGGCGCCAGTGTGGGCGCGTTCATTGAGGCGGCAGCCAGCCCACCGGTTGAACGCGTCCCAGAGGGTCATGGCCATCCGGCTGACCCGAGGATACCGCACGGTCTCCTGCGAGGCGGCGAGCCTCCTTGCCGGATTACCGCCATGGGATCTGGAGGCAAAGGTCCTCGCGCACATTTGGGAGTGGCGCGAGGAGGCGAAACGCCGGGGCTTAACTCCGATGCCGCAAGAAATCGCGGCACAGCGGACAGAGCTCCGGCGGGATTTCATGGCGGCATGGAGAGTGCGATTGTCGCAACCCAGCGCTGGGCACGCCACAATTGCGGTGATAAGACCCCTCTTTGAGGAGTGGCTAGAGAGGCGCCACGGCGTCCTCAACTTCCGCCTGACGCAGGTCCTCACCGGACATGGCTGTTTCGGGAGGTTCCTGTTCAGGATAATGCGGGCGGAAACGCCCGGGTATCACCATTGAGTGGATCGGCCTGAGGACACGGTGGAGCATATGGTGGAGGTCTGCCCGGCTTGGGCGGAGCAACGCCGTGTCCTCGTAGAGGCGATCGGCGGCGGTGCCCTCGCGCCCTCGCGCCCCTAACCGCCGCAGGAGGAGACGCCCTGGGTGTCGGGCATCACAGGCAGATTTCCGGCCACCGTAGGCGCGGGCTTGCGGACGGTGAGCAATGGGTAGCTCGCCGTCCGATAAGGACCAAGTCCGGGTCGACGGCGCGTTGTGTTCCACGCGCGCCTCAAAGAGATGGACGGGGCACAGCAGAATTGACGGGGTCCGCTAGGACCGATGCCTGCCGGGGTTGCGAATAAGGCCGAAGGGACATCGTGGCCCCCCGGCAACATGACAACTGAAGGAACACGGGTGGGTTTTAGTCAGTAAGAGTCTGACACATCCTCCCGCTCCACCCAGAGCGGGAGAAGTTATTTGATAATTACACAGCAAAAAAAAAAAAGTATTTACTTGTATGTTTAGTTTGAGATATTAATGTACCAATATGCTTTTTCTCATAGTTGTTAATAATTATTTTATATAAGTTTTAACTTTAAATTTTAGTGTTCCATTTTAATTCAAATGTAAAGTGATGGCCTGAAACACAGGTTTGAATTAACCTAGATCGGGCGGGTTGCTACCTAAAATTGTAATTCCGAACCATCATTACTTGCACTTGTTATAAACATGTTTTAGTTTATTTTTAGGCAGTATAATTGTTTGGGAAATCTTACTGTTGACTAAATGTAGGTACCTACACTTTTTGTAAACGTTTTCATTCAATAAATATATATTATTATTATTATATATTAACCCCCATTTTTATTTCACGCCAACGTAGACCTCTGTCGTGTCTCCCGTGGACCCCTGAGGGTCCATCTGGACCACTTTGGGAATCACTGATTTAACCATTCACCTTTCCGATGCGGATTCATAATTTTATCATCCTAAAAAACTTAAAAAGTACCTTTTTTCATGTTTTCCAGCGCGTTACTACGTTACAAGAATATGGTTACGACCCAGTAATACCAAACATCCCTCATCTGAAGGCGTTGAAAAAAGTGCCTTATGACACACGCAATAAGGTTAAAACTAGTTCACAACGCGTTAGCACAAGAAGTGGCAACTCGGCTAAGTTTGAGACCTCATGTGACGGATCGAATTGGCAGACAGTGGATAGCGTTGAAGAAGCTGATAGGCTTATTATTAGTGGTAACTATTGGGTCTTGTTAAAGTTGGTATTAGTCTATAGCAATCCACTGTTAGGCATAGACCTGTCCAATCACACCTCATTCAACTAGATCTTCAGGTACTTTTTTTGCTTGTCCAGTCTACCTGCTGCCAGCCAACCTCCGGAGATCGTCGCCGTTTTCCGTTTTGATGGAGTTATAGATATCCTTGTCAAGGTTTTCAAGGTTAAATTAAATATGATAGCAGGCCATCATGCTACTATAACGTGAACTGGCCTTGGCCTGTAGACTACAAAACGTTAGGATTTCACATCGTCATACCTATAATTTTAAAGAGCCTAGATTTCATAAATACCTAGTGATCTTTCCTGAATTTATGTGCTGCTTTTGTAGTTGATTTTTTTTATATCGACCATCTTCTACAGACAGTTCGGGTAGCGACTTCCCTTTGATACACAATATCTTCATATCTACGGTGCCACGCGTGAAGGTCATTGCAGAGAAGTTTTCAAAATATAAGAGAGGCAACTTGGAACTGCGTAGACTGGACGAGAAAGTGGTTTGTGTCGAATACGACGTTTTCAATCAGCCAATCAATGAAGCAGTTTTGAATCCAATGCAGAAGCTGAGGGCTTTCTTCTCAATCAAACCTTCTCTTGAAAATGACAGTGGTCAAGGTGGGTTTATTTTTCGCGCCTTGTTAAAACTTCAGTTTTGCAAAAGAATCTAAGGTTGAATTAAACAAAAAAAAAAAAACACCGGCCAAGTGCGTGTCGGACTACGCACAATGAAGGGCTCCGTAGTTGGGATGAATTTATTCCAAATACAGACTTAATATTGTAGTTGAAATACATGTTCTCCCGTACAATATTGATTGATTTACCATGTTATTTTAAGACCATATACTTCTTATAGGTTTTCCTGTAATCTATGAGAGAAGAACCGTTCTCTGTATTTTTTTCAAAATTTTTGTCTCAGTAGTTTCGGAGATGAAAATTGACCATTCAATCAGGTCACTATTTTCTTATTTTAAAATTATTAAAAAAAAAATTGAGATCCTCATAACAAGCCCTTTCATTTGATATGTCACACGATACAGTGTGAAAAACTTTTTTAATTTTTCCTATTTGCCCCCCAAAAGTGACTCCCATATTCAAAATTAATTTATTTACGTTACACGTCCGTGTTTGGGTCACATAAATACATGTATATGTGTACCAAATTTCAACTTAATCGGTCCATTAGATTCGGAGCAAATTGGCTATGACAGACGGACAGACAGACAGACACATGAGTGATCCTATAAGGGTTCCGTTTTTTTCCTTTTGAGGTACGGAACCCTAAAAATAGTTTATGTACCTACCTACCTTATAATAGTAATAAATTAAAAAAGAAGAATATTTAAATGAACTTTTGTTGGCTTCATGGAAAAGAAAAAGGCAACTTTAGACAGCTAAAAATTATATTTTTTATTTTCAGGGATATTACCGTCAAATATAAAAAATGAATTCGAAGTGTCAGATGAAGATCTCCAAAAATTAACAGAGAAAGAGATAGAATGTATCGACAGCATGATAGACGAAAACAAATCTTATCTGGAGGACTTAAAGCGTATTTTGAAACGGAAACATGTGATAAACGCTCAAAAGAATAGGACTTCTTTAGATTTGCAGTCCCTGTACGAAATGGCGAGAAAGAACAGACGACCTTTAGACTGTGATTTCTCGGAAACAAATTTGCTGTCAAAGGCGGAGTTACAAGAAGTAAAAGATTTGATTCTTCAGCGCTGTACGTCGAGTGTACATGGGTTTAGTAGAAAAACGATTAAAAAAAAGGAGAATGGATCAAGAATGGATCCCAGTGTTATCTCTGAAATCATTACGGCAGAGTTGTTACGTTGATGTCAACTTGAATCAATGAAAGCGATATTTCCTTTTGTAATCATATATTTCAAAAAGTATAAAAAAATTGGTAACAATACTTTAAAATATTAACAATACATCGCTTAGGTAAGACAACCGTCATTCAATTTTGAGGATATTGATTTAGTTTTTCTAAACATATTGTGGATAAGATGTTTTTATTGATAAGTATGTACAGTTTCACAGCCACCATTATAGCAACCAGCTTGGATAAAGCACTTTGAATCTTATTATTTAGATCTATCTACCTATTAGTGGATTTGTTGTGATCTCGACATCACGCGTCATCACTTTGCCCCATTTTTGACGGTTTCTGGATTGAAGGCTGGATCGAGTCCTAATTTCTTCATCTCCACTGCCATTTCGAATAAGTAATCGTAACATTCCGTCCTGTTATTAAGAAATTTGAATTAGCACTAAAACCACTACAGGATCAAATAAAAATTTAAAATCGCTTTAGTGGATAAAACATGTGATGTAAATAAATAGCACGGTTGCGGAATACGAAGAATTTCGTACTGGCCTATCACTTGTCTCTGTCGCTCGCGTGACATTTTGAAATATTGCTGTTTCGCTCGGATATGAGCAAATAAGACAGCAATAAAATAACGGCATTGCAGACAGTGGCGTAGCGTGAGTCACTGTCGCTCGGGGCGGAGTCATAATTTGCCGCCCTTTTGACGTCGTAAAAATAATTAAAAATAAAATAATTAAATTACTTATAATAAAAAACAAACTAAAACACGGCAGCGCGGCAGACGAAGAAGTTACTGGTACAAGTTCTTGGAAATCACGAGCGCGGTCGGCCCTTGGTTGTGGTTAGACGTGTACATGTACGGTGCTAAGGTGTGCGCGCGAGGCGTATGCGGGCACGCACATTGTAAACACAAATAAGAGCCGACCGCCACTCGTGATTTGCAACAATTGTTTTAGGCGGGAGGGACATTTAATATGTGCAAGTGGGTAAAAGTTAACTTCTTGAAAAATTAATTGTCTGACTGACGCCAGTGACTGCACAAATTTTTTATTTGCCGCCCTTGTAATGGTGGCGCCCGGGGCGGTCCCCCCCTCCGCCCCCCCCCCCCCCTCGCTACGCCACTGATTGCAGATGTCCATAGACAACAGTGATCAGGCCAGTGACTTATTTACCATCCATTATTTAAAAAAAATTACATCGTCTTTGCCTGCTGCCAAGAGTCTCCCCAAACGTAGACTCCATGCCTCCTGACGAGCACAGCGCTGGTGCCAGGGTACTGTCGCAGGGCTTCTCCGAGAGAGCCTGCGAGGTCTTTCTCGAAAGGAGTGTTCTCTATGATCGGTACGACCAGCTTCTCGTCGTAACGGAGGTAGCGGTCTAGGGAGGCGTCTTTTATGCCCTGTGGAAGAAAAAATAAGGGTCATAATTATATAATAGCTAACGACCCACCCCTGACACGCACGGGTGCAATGGCGACATGTCAAAACATCGACATTTCTGTGATAAATAAAAAAAAAAAAACAATAAATTATCTAAATGGTGGTGAAAAAATCTTTTTAGCTTAGCAAAGTGGGAAAGCTACAAATTCTAAAACAATTTAAAATTTAATTTCTTCTGCATAGTGATGGCTGTGAATGCTAATATAACAGAAAAAATACTTTAAATTAATTTGGACAGGCAATGTCTTCATTTCGGCTAAGTTCAAACAACTACCAGGCAACCATTGACGCGCAACACGTGACGCTCAACATGTTCAGCAACATTGCACAACAGCGCGCGACGTTGCCAGCTGGCGCGCAATATGGCGCACGGCTTGTTGTTTGTTTACGTGCTATAAGCAGTTGAGCATCAAATCTATCAACCACACTGAGATCACTGAATACATTTTCTTTATTTTGTTTTTCTTTTTGATGCATTTTTCGATAAAATTATAACCACCGCCGCTGAAATCAACACTAGTTCCTCTGGCGACGACTGATCATGTGTAGACAGACAACGTTGCTAAACAAAAGTTCCGCGCTAACTTTCAACATGTTGTGCAACATGTAGCGCGCCAAATGTTGCCTAGTGGATACGAGGCTTTATGTACAAGGAACTTAATACGGAAAGTTTGCCGGCAAAACCGCAACATTCCATGTTGCCAGCAACATTGTTTTCAGGAACTCAAAAACAATGTTGTGCAACTTTGTTCGCGAGTTTAGAGTCCAGCAATTGTATAAAAAATTCCTTCAAAATCTTTCGTATTGATAACACACCTTGTTACGCAATTAGGGTTCTGAACCTTACCTTGATCATTTCCTGATGAGTGATAACAAACTCCTTATCATACAGTAAGGTGCATCGCACCGCGTGTGGAGAGTGCGTGTGTATGACTGCGCCCGCGCCGCGCTCCTTGTACGCAAGCATGAACAGTGGAGTGCATTGGCTCTTCTTTAGCCTGGAATTTAACATTTAAACTTGTTTTCTATTCCTAAAATAATGTTTGGAAAGAGTGTGTTACTACAAAAAGGTTAAGAAGCCCTTCAATGTTTCAGGCATAGGGTAGATTTTTCTCAGGAATAAAACTGAGGCTTGACAGATTTTGTTTAAAAGAACTAAATTATTTAGTAAATTAATAGTAGTTTATGAAACTGTTGCATAATGAGGGGTATTAAAACATGAGTTTGAGGCGAGGTTTTTAATAGTATCACACGAATGTTTTTATACCTAGTTATGTGCAGTTTATCACCTCTCATACATTTTGATTGAACCTAATACTAAATAAAAGATTAAAGATCAAGAATAAATTTTAAAATCCCACGAAATTCAGTACTGCTGCTGGTGCAGGCTCCATTCATTTGTTTTGTAAACAAATGAATGTCGCCTGCACCAGCACAACACCGCACATGCGTGCAGCGGGTGCTGCTGTCCCCCGCTTAAACATTCCATCACAAAAGTTGATGGAAACTCCTTGGTGATATTAACTTCTTGGATTAGCCCTGTATCGTAATAGAAAAAAAAAATTGTTTTATAGCATTATTTGTTAGAGAAAAAGTGTTATAATATGATTCTATTTTTTAATTTCGGTATTGTGTTTATAAAGTATGTCAATATAAACTCGTTTTGAAGTTTATAATTATTCGAATATTACGTTATGAGAGTAGATAAAAATATATTATGCAATTGAAAATGGCTTGATAATAAACATGATGTATAATTTTGTTAAAACTACAAAAAATTACTGTTTTGCCACGCAAAGAAAAGCAAGAACAGGCCTCTCAAATACAATATAAATTTTGTGAGAGAGTAATAAATAAGAAAAAAAAAATATTATATAAATAAATTACTTTTTCTCAGGCGGTGGTAATTCAATATCCTCATCATTGATAGTCTGCACAAACAGATCATCAGATTTCATGCGTTCCTTTTGTACTCCTGATGGTGCTATGTAGATGTTGTCCCTGTAATTTTTTTAAATATAAGTTGTGAATTTATAAAAACTAGCATGCAAAAGAGTTTTTAATAAAATTCAAAAAGGAATGAGTACTTATTTTTTGTATGATTTCAGTGAACATCTTCAATCTTTATGTTAATAAGTAGCAAACGTGTTGGCTTACAGTATCGTAAGTGGGAGTGTCAGAGGCATTGCAAATTCATAATATACTTATGTTAGAGCATAGATATTAAGACTAGAATATCTGACTATGGTGTAGCAGTGATAGCCTAGTGGTGTGACCGTCAGATTGCAAAGTCATAGGTCTTGAATTGAAATCCAAGGTGTACACACCTCTGACTTTTTGGATTCATGTACGTATTTGATTCACTTGCTTCAAAAACAGTGAAGGAAAACTGGCATGCCTGAGAGATATTTCTCGATGGCATGTGAAGCCAAGTTAGAGGCTCATGGGCAGCTTTAACACTCTGACACCAGGTTAATCACTAACTGCATGAAAAAGAAAGAAGAGGACTAGAAGAGTCGAACATACCCTTCCTTTATAGAGATGCCTCCGCCGGTTCCTGTTACCCATCCTAAGTGGTAGAACTGATTACATAGCTCTGGGATCAAGTTTCTTGGATGTTCCTGTGAAACAATTATAATTATACCTTTGGACTGTTTTACAATAAATAATTTGGTTATTAGATGATCAACTTAGGGAATGCCGCCCAAATATGTAATAGTTTTTACTCTGCCTTATTCACACAAAAAATCAGTAAAGATGCTAGGTATTGTTATTTTAATGTGCATTGAGAAGGAAAAGTTATCACATAATCAGTATTTATTTAAGTATGTCTTTATTCAATACTAGCTGTTTGTACCCGGCGTCGCCTGGGTGTATTTCGGGTGGATTTTCCAAAATTTTCTTTCATACTTGTCTAGTTTTATTTATAGATAGCATTTTCAAAATAAACTAAACGTGTATTTATGCAAGCCTAGTACTTTTTTATAGTTATAAACTATTTGTGCGCTAAATTTAATTCAAATGTGATAATACTAATGATTGTAATACTATCTTGAATTCATAGAGCCTAGTACCTACTTTTTGTTAGGTTAAGACGACCCACTGACCGATTACTCTCAGAAATTGTGCACAGTAGTGTTGTGAACAGAATACCGTCTTGTATGACGATTACTTTTTTTTGCAACATCCGATTTTAATGAAACAAAGCCTATATTCTAATCCAATTTAATCTCTGTCTACCTGTGAAAACTATATGAAAATCCGTTCAGTATTTCCGGAGATGTGCGCGAACAGACAAACAGACAGACATCGGATTCTACTGTTTTGATATAAAATCCGTTCAGTATTTCTGGAGATGTATCGGATTCTACTGTTTTATTATAATATAGATCTCCTAAGACGACCCACTGACCGTTTGCCTCAGTGTTTACAAAAAAGCACCTGTGTCAATGTAGCTTGTGAAAATGTAGTGGGTATATTTGCTAATGTTAATTCTGTTTATTTTTAATATACCTAATGTTTGTTTTCCCGTTCGAAATAAAATAAAATAATACAAACAGTTACTCACTGGGCCAAGTTCTGTCATGTTTCGTCTTAAGATCTCACAACGTACTAGTGATGTAATCGGTCCCTGGAAGACAAAACAGATGTTTTATCACAATTTTACAACGTCTTTCTTTATCTTATCAATACGAGACATTCAAAAAACTTGCTCAAATGCGTTCAAATCAGTGGTTCAAGTCGTTCAAAATATTGACATCGCAATCAGTAATCACAAAGGTCATGTCAACATGTCAATGTCATCTGTCATCAGTGTTCCCACATCGAAATTATCGTTTTTTGGGCAGAATTGGTACAGACGCCAGCACATCAAGCTACTACAATCTGTCAAATTTATTTAATAGATTTTCAACTTTATCGCTGAACAGTAAGGTTCAAAGTTGATTGGGAAAATTTGACAGTTTCGGGTAGCTTCATGTGCTGGCGTCTGTACAAAAGAAAAGTCCAAGTAATTAAAAACAACCGTAAAACGTTAATTCAAATTTCTATCAATAGACAATTAATAATTTTATACTAGAGTCAAAGAGGAAGAATGCCAAGCTCCACCTATGTGGTGCTATCAGCCCAAACGGTGAACATGGTTTATCATAGTTTTTAGTTGATTGAAAAATGTAAAATTATTTAAAAAAAACTAGGGAGGGAAAGAGAGGAGAGAGAGATACTTGTAGTAATTGACATTTTTCTGTTTTTTTTCTACTTTTAATCTTGCCTGACAAATACGTTTTGTTAATGGAACTTTAATAATTTGTTTCAGCACATCTCAAAATTATCGTACGTTAGACATTCATTGTTATCGTTACATCGTACCATTGGGAAAATTATCGTGTGCCCCATAATTATCGTACGGGCTGGCAACTCTGTCTGTCATGTCAACAACAATAGCTGCGTTCCGAGTTACGCTGTAATCAATTTGAGCGTGCTAACACCCGCACCGATTAGCGTGAGCGCGATAACGTGGCATTTTTTAAATTGAGCTTTTGGCTACAGTCGCCACTTAACCAAAGAAGAAGAAATTTGTGGTGTATACTCAAAGAAATACTGTAATCCAACCATCTTGTGCAAAGGTTTGGGGTTATGTTATAAGTTTTGACGTTGAGCAAGTACTGTAAGCAGTGTGAGCGCGTTCACGAGCGTTCCGAATTGTTAACAGCTCTGAGCTGTTATAATCGTGATATCTAAATCGGCACGCAAAAAGTATCGAAGTGAGCGCTGTAAGCGATTAAGGCGTAACTCGGAATGCGACCAATGTCAACTCTACATGATTGTGTTCGGAAATTATGCTTTTTATAAGCTTTTATTAACTTTTTTACTATGGCATCTCGCAGTTTTGACCACGAAGGTCTTGGCTTTCCTGTGGGTGCGTGTGGGTGCCTTATGCTCAGCCAGGGGTCAGTTCAATTTGCCTTATTGGTTGTTATATTTAGCAAATCTTGCAAGCTGAATTACAAAACCACTTCCTCTTATCCAACGGAGTTGAAATGTTGGTTAGTTGAAATGTTGGTTCAGTTTCGAAGACAATTAAATTTTAAGATAAAGATCATTTATTTGTCCAAAACATGAGTATATATAGGTACCTACCTACACACATGGCATGCAAGATATTACAATTAAATTTTTATCACTGTCAAACCAGACCATGCATGCATGGCCTGATTTGACAGCCAGGATTGACTCCAGACGAAGGAACTATACAAAAGTTTACGGAACAGACACGAAATTTAATACTTACCTATATGACAGTCCGTTCGAAAGTCTAGGTACATACTATGACCTGGCTACAGCAGCTAGGATTTGCTCCAGACGAGGAAACTCCTCAGCGGTCAACAGCAGACACTAAATGTTTTATACGTATTCAATTATAATAGACCGTTCTCAAGTCCACTATTAGTACCTAATTACCCAGGACTGGCTTCAAACGAGGGAAGTCCTTAACAGTCGACAGCATAGACACAAATTTTAATAGACGCATTCATACACCATGACCTGTCTGCTTTTTAACCAGGATTGGCTCCATACGATAGATCTCCTCAGTGGTCAACAGCACAGGCAACAAGTTTTATGTATGCATTAATTATAGTCCGTTCTAAAGCCCACCATGACCTAGCAGCTGCACCCAAGATTGGTTCAAGATGAGGAAACTGCTCAGCGGCCAACAGCAGCGACATTAAATTTTATATACGCATTCAATTATGATGGATAGCCCGTTCTAAAGTCCACCATGACGACCATGTAACGACGTGTTTGGGTTTGTTGGATTTGTCTTTAGAAATACCTTTCGAGTGAAGGTGATAGAACAGATATTTAAACAAATTCTAATGCTATCAAGTACAAAATAAAATTTAAGTAAAAACCTTTTTAAAAACAAGCTTAGAATGAACTAAAAAGTACAAAATAAAACTTACGTAAACATGAACTTCAATATTTTTTTAAAAGCTTTTTAACCGACTTCCAAAAGGAGGAGGTTCTCAATTCGTCTGTATGTTGTTTTTTTTTTTTTTTTTTTTGTATGCTTGTTACGCGATTACTCCGCCAATTATGAATTGATTTTGATGATTCTTTTTTTGTTTGGTAGATCATACTTCAGAGGTGGTCCCATATAAATTTTATTAACTTTGCTTGGGTAGTTTTTGAGTTAGCTTCAATAATACGTATTTTTTCCCACTTAGTATGTGGATGATATGATAACTTCCTGTCACTGTTATTTACATAGCAGGTAGTGGTATTCGAATTTGTTTGGGGTAGGTACCACAACACTAAAAAGTGAAAAATAAAAACTTTTTACAAAAAAAAAAAACAACCGACTTCAAAAAAAAAAACACTACAAAGTGAAAAATAACTTTAATTTCGGAAGTCGGTGACATAGAACGAAAATTCAAAACCAAGACACCGACTTCCGAAATTAAAGTTATTTTTCACTTTGTAGTGTTTTTTTTTGAAGTCGGTTGTTTTTTTTTTTGTAAAAAGTTTTTTGTACTTTTTAGTTCATTAAAAGCTTCGATCAACAATACTAACTGTTGATCGAAGATTAAAAGCTTGTTTTTGAAAAGGTTTTTACTTAAATTTTATTGCTATTTTAGTACTAATCTAACTTGTATAAGTATCTACCTACCTACCTATTGTATTGTATTTTTAGATTTGTCAAAATAAATAAAAATTGTTGCTTTAAGTTTTCATTGCAAACTTGAAACAACATTCGGGGAAGATTTATAATACAATGGTTAGTCCTGCTGTCTTATAGGGATTAGAATGTTGGGCCACGACAAGGAAAAATATTTTCCGGCAAGTGCCAAGCTCAGTTTTACCCTCACTACCACTCCTTAGCTGTATTTCTAAAACCGGCCAAGTGTATGTCGTTTCACGCACAATGTAGGGTTCCGTAGTTGGGATGAATTTATCCCAAGAACAAACTTAACTTTGTAGTTGAAAAAAAAAATCTTTCATACAGAATGTATGGGAGAACATGTTTTTGCAACCGCAAATCTAAGTTGGTCGATCATTACTCGTTAACTTGTAAAGCCTACTCAGCTGTGATAGTTTTCCTTTTAAATTCGTTATATAAGCTACTGCCGTGAATTTTTTCTCATATCTAAAACCAACCATTTAGCTGGCAGGGGGGGGGGACACACACCTGACTCTAACAAAAGTTTGCACTTTAAAGCTTAATATTTCGCAAACGGATCTCTGAATTCAAAAATGGTTTTCTCACACTCACAATGTTTTTGAAAAACCTTTCCCCACACCAAGAGATAGAAAAAAAAAACATCCCCACTTTACGTGTAGGGGAGGTACTCTAAAAAAAATATTTTTCATAATTTCATTTTACCACTTTGTCGGTATGATTAATATGTATACCCATGCCAAATTACAACTTTCTAGTACTAACAGTCTTGGAGCTAGACCACGGACAGACAGACAGACAGACAGACGGACATGACGAAACTATAAGGGTCCTTGTTTACTACGGAACCCTAAAAAGGAACTTGCGTCCACGCTTCGAGGGCGCGCTAAGGGCATCCGCGTGGGGCGCGCCTCAAACGCGCGTATAACGCGCACCCTTTGACGACAGCGCTTGTTATAATTCGTTACATAAGTAGAAATTTATACAATATTATTGAGCGCCCAAAACGCAGCGTACAAGACGCGCGCCTCGGGCGCTTGTTATGACTAGGGCCTGCCACGATACCTGATACCGGGATAAAACTTGATAAATAACACTAGTTGGTCTGGAGTCTATGGTTCAAGGAAAACCAGAGAATTTTGAATCGGAATGTAGAACACCCGAGACTCCGTTTATCGTGAAACAAGCAAGTTTATTATCCTGTGCTTAGGTAGGTACAGGTATGCATGTTCCGCTGTCACTTGGACACTATGTTATGTGATACAAATACAAATATATTATTGTAATACTGGATCGAGTATCATAGAAATAAACTAGGCGCCATAACGCGACTAAAAATGGTGGCGGCTTTTAAGCTCTTTTCAGACTACGCTATAATATAATATCATATAGATCATAGCACAACAATATCGCGCACCATACAATATGGACGCGTTCACACTTCACTGTACGATATTATATTATTGGCTTACTATACGCTATAAAATTGAGCGTGCGCTGAGTTCATGCTGTGCTATATCGTGCGCCGCCCTCTTCCTCCTCCCTCACCCCCGGCTGTCCCGTAAACGAAAGGAGTCAGAGCTTGACATATACATATAAATATACTATAAATGCTTGCGATTATATCGCGTAATGTGAACGCCATGCTATAGTAAGCATTAGGTTCTTATTTGCTATAATATATATCACAATAGTATAGCGTAGTCTGAAAAGAGCTTTACGGGCTTTTGACTACCAGTAACTACTGTCAAAGATCTACAAATGACAGCCAGGGCAAACGGCTTATCGTGCTTTTCGACGCACGGAGGGGTCTTGGTAAGTTATGGATGGTCACTCATCCACAGACCGAGCTCAGAAAGCGTAACTTAACCTTCGATCGATCCGTGTAGCTGTTAATTAGGCACGAACCAAACATACATGAAATGTATTCATCAATTAAAATGAAACATTTTTCATTAATCGTCTACTATGGCATCTTTAAGAAATGAGGCAGGGGCTGTAAATCCCGCATTTCTGGAGTACCCTAAGTACCAATACCTACCCTAGGTACCAAACATATTATACAGGGTGGCAGGGACATCGACGCGAAAACTATTACCATGGATTCAGTACATGTATGACTCTGAATGCCCCTGAGTTGAAATTTTTCGTCAAAGTCAAAGTCAAAGTCAAAGTCAAATCATTTATTTCAAATAGGCCCATGTATGGCACTTTTGAACGTCGAAATTTACAAAATATTAAAAATGATTCTAGTCGCCCCTTCCAAAAGGTAGTTTTCGTATGGAGAAGAATGGGCAAGAAACTCCACCGTTACTCTTTTAAAATGTTTTACAATAGTTTGTATAGGTACGTACATTAGTTAAATAATTATATGTGAAGACGATGCACCTAGAATAAAATTACTATACCACAATAGGTAAAAAGAATTAAAAATGAAGCAACGACAGATTATTTAATATGTGATAGATACATGGTGCTCACATATTTACAAACATTGTAAAAGTAGACGATTTTCCTAAAATTTTGTAATTAATAAGTCAGTGTGTGAGAAAGTAATCACAGAATGTTAAATCAATGTCATAAAACACAAAATAATCAATTTTACAATTAAATTAGCAACCAGTTTGATTTTGTCTTGATTCTAAATTGTCCTATGGAGCAGGACCAGCATGTTTCCAAGCACTCTTATCCTGGATATAATCCTCTAATTTGTAATATGCTTGTTTACAAAGTGCACTTTTGATATGAGTTTTAAATTTTCTTTCATTTAATTGCAATATGTCACAAGGTATTTTGTTGTAACATTTAACACAGTACCCCATAAAAGATGTATGTACTTTAGATAATCTGTAAAATGGTTGATCTAGTTTATCTTTATTTCTAGTATTAAAATTATGTCTATCACTTATTTTATTAAAGAGATGTGGATTTTTCCTTACAAACATAATATTTTCATAGATGAATTGGCAAGGTACCGTCATAATATTAATCCTTTTAAAAAGTTCCCTGAGAGATTCGCGGCGACGTAGATTATAAATGGCTCTGACAGCTCTCTTTTGCAAAATAAAGATGGATTCAATGTCAGCAGCCCGACCCCACAGTAAAATGCCATATGACATAATGCTGTGAAAGTAGCTAAAATAGACCAAACGCGCGGTTTCCACATCTGTTAACTGTCTTATCTTTCTAACAGCATAAGCGGCCGAGCTTAACCGCCCCGCAAGAGATGTTATATGAGGTCCCCATTGTAATTTCTCGTCTAGCGTGATTCCTAGGAAAACTGTTTGATTAATAAATTCCAGTTTTTCTCCATTCAATATGATGTCACATTCGCTACTTTTAACATTAGGTAATTTAAATCTAATGCATTTGGTTTTTTTTTTATTAAGTACCAGATTATTTACCGTAAACCAATCTTGGACTTGCAGAATAGAGCTATTCACGTCGTCAAGATTTTGTGACCGTCGGTTTATTTTAAAGATTAATGATGTGTCATCTGCAAATAACACCATCTTCGGTTGATTTTGAAGTAATTGGGGTAAATCATTAATGTAAACTAAAAAGAGGAATGGACCCAATATCGAACCTTGAGGAACGCCCATTGCCATTTCAGACCCTAATGAGTTTACGCCGTTTACCTGAACTTTAACATTTCTATCTTTCAGGTATGATCTAAATAAATCAAGAGCTGTATTCCTAATCCCATAGTGCTCTAGTTTCAGCAGAAGTGTCTCATGGTCTACACAATCGAACGCCTTCGAGAGGTCGCAAAAGATTCCAATGGCATCTTGTGCTTCTTCCCAGGCATTAAAAATGTTCTTTATTAGGGTGACACCGGCGTCAGTAGTACAACGCCCTTTGGTGAAACCGTACTGTTGTTTATGAAAGATGGAATTTTTATTAAAGTGAAGTAACATTTGATTGAGCATCAACTTTTCAAACACCTTACTGAGAACTGGCAGAATTGACACAGGCCTATAATTGTTGGGTTCTTTTCGTCTAAAAATATCTGCTGTTTCATAGAAAAGTGCAATACCTAAGCGGTCAAAATGTATTGAACAGACATCATCAGATCAGCTCAAAGGTTCCAAATTATAGTATTGTCATCCAAACTATATATAGGTACATGCAAAGTTTCATTTCGATACGACAATTAGAAGTTGATGAAAATTACGTTGAAAGATTCCATTACGTAGATGTGAATGTGAATCTAAAACCCCGAGATCTTCTCTCGCGATATATATAGACGCCAGCACATCAAGCTACCCGAAACTGTCAAATTTTCCCAATCAACTTTGAACCTTATTTATCGACGATAAAGTTGAACATCTATTAAATAAATTTGACAGATTGTAGTAGCTTGAAGTGCTGGCGTCTGTACCTATATTCTTGCAAATAAATATCATTCAATCATTCATTCATTCTCTCTTATGGGATCGTTTTAGCGAAAACCATTGAAATAGAACACGAAAACAAATAGCATGTTTGTGACATACTATGTTTGCCATACTTCACCGTGCATAAATTACTTATTTTAATCTACTCTGGGTTTTTGGTCTATACATTTAGTAGCATTCTCCTTTTCGCGGTAAAGGTAAGTACTGGCAGGATTTATCTTCTATTAACTTTTTCATAATTTATCACTGTCAATATAGCAAGGCATTTAGTATGTCAAAATTCTAGCAATAACCAATAACGTGAAAACAACAAATAAAAATAAATAAAATAAAATTGTTTGCTGTGGTTACTGACCATGACAAAGTAATAAACATAAATTAAAGCTTAGTTGGAAACGTGACTAAGTTAGTTTAGAATCTCCACATAGTACCTAACAAATCTGTGGTAAGTATCGTTTAGATAATAATGGCAAAGCGAAGCCAAGCGTGAGTGCTACGCTTGATCAGCGTCAACCATGCGTGTAGAATCCTGTTGATGCTGATTATATCATTATACTGACTCATGACCACACCAAGCCTCTCGTGCAGGCACCGCTTCACTTTCAACTGTTTCCCGCCGTTTGTGGTGAACTGACAGTTGACATTAGTGACAGCGACATCACTGCTGACGTGCGTGAGATACTGTTTATGTCGTGGCCAGTCTGTACCCTAATTGCGTACCTAACTTATTTTCGTAAACAATTATGCCTAATTTGTTTCATTTTGACAGTTCAACAACATTCATTGCGTTATTTACGTTGTTGAGCAGATTTTTTTTCCAACTTACGAAGCAATGGATTAGCAATCTGTTTCATATCGAAACAGATTGTGATTGTGTTGTATTACGCATTTAAGGTACTATTGGCCATATCGTTTAAACGTCAACGTTTAATGATATGTCAGTACCTAGACGTTTGGCCATATCATTAAGGTATCCATGGTTTAAGGTGTAGTAAAAATAGCCAAGTAACTGTGACCAACTTGGAAGTAGCGCTTGCCGGCCGCTGCCGCGGCACCGCTCGCTTCAATCGCTCGGTTCGCGCGCGGTTGGTCACAGTTTAACCTAACCTAACCCATTTTAATTTTATTCACCCATTAAAAAAATTACGGCGTAAATTTTTAATTTTTAAATACCTACTAATTTCAAGTGCTTTGTTGCATTTCACGCCGCGGTAGCGGTCGGCCATCGCTGCTTCCAAGTTGATCGCTTTCCTTAGTATCATATTTGGAAACCCAATAAAAGTCCATCTACTTTGTTTGATTCGTTAATATGCCGCTGCCATGATGCACAACAATAAAACCTTTAAAAAAAAAACAAAACAACCGACTTCCAAAAAAAATAAATAATAAAATACCTAAATCATTTGCAATTTGGGCATATTTTCACCATATTATGTTGTTATTCGGATTTAGACAGTGTTTATGACTAGGCTCCCACATCTTTTTAACCGACTTCCAAAAGGAGGAGGTTCTCAATTCGTCTTATGTTTTTTTTTTTTTAGTTTTTTTTTGTATGTTTGTTACGCGATTACTCCGCCAATTATGAATAGATTTTGATGGTTATTTTTTTGTTTGGTAGATCATACTTCAGAGGTAGTCCCATATAAATTGTATTAACTTTGCTTGGGTAGTTTTTGAGTTAGCTTCAATTATACGTATTTTTTCCCACTTAGTATGTAGATGATATGATAACTTCCTGTCACTGTTATTTACATAGCAGATAGTGGTATTCGAATTTGTGTGGGGTAGGTACCACAACACTAAAAAGTCGCGCCCCTAACCGCCGCAGGAGGAGACGCCCTGGGTGTCGGGCATCACAGGCAGATTTCCGGCCACCGTAGGCGCGGGCTTGCGGACGGTGAGCAATGGGTAGCTCGCCGTCCGATAAGGACCAAGCCCGGGTCGACGGCGCGTAGTGTTCCACGCGCGCCTCAAAGAGATGTCAGCAGAATTGACGGGGTCCGCTAGGGCCAATGCCAATGCCGGGGGTTCGAAGAAAACCGATAGGGAAATCGTGGCCCCCGGCAACATGGCATAGGAAGGAACACGGGTGGGTTTTAGTCAGTAAGAGTCTGACACGCCCTCCCGCTCCACCCAGAGCGGGAGAAGTTATTTGATAATTTCCCACCCAAAAAAAAAAAAAAAAAAAAAAAAAAAAAAAAAAAAAAAAAAAGGTACCACAACTAAAAAGTGAAAAATAAAAACTTTTAAATAAAGACATGTCATTTACGCTGTAAAAATGAGCGAAATGAAATTCGTTTAAACTTAATTTTAGAAAAGTTTTTGGAAAAAAAAAACTTTTTACAAAAAAAAAAACAACCGACTTCAAAAAAAAACACTACAAAGTGAAAAATAACTTTAATTTCGGAAGTCGGTGTCTTTGGTTTTGAATTTTCGTTCTTTGTAACCGACTTCCGAAATTAAAGTTATTTTTCACTTTGTAGTGTTTTTTTTTGAAGTCGGTTTTTTTTTTTTTGTAAAAAGTTTTTTTTTTCCAAAAAACTTTTCTAAAATGAAGTTTAAACGAATTTCATTTCGCTCATTTTTACAGCGTAAATGACATGTCTTTATTTAAAAGTTTTTATTTTTCACTTTTTAGTTGTGGTACCTACCCCACACAAATTCGAATACCACTACCTGCTATGTAAATAACAGTGACAGGAAGTTATCATATCATCTACATACTAAGTGGGAAAAAATACGTATAATTGAAGCTAACTCAAAAACTACCCAAGCAAAGTTAATACAATTTATATGGGACTACCTCTGAAGTATGATCTACCAAACAAAAAAATAACCATCAAAATCTATTAATAATTGGCGGAGTAATCGCGTAACAAACAAAAAAAAAAAAATTTAAAAAAAAAAACATAGACGAATTGAGAACCTGCTCCTTTTGGAAGTCGGTTAAAAAGATGTGGGAGCCTAGTCATAAACACTGTCTAAATCCGAATAACAACATAATATGGTGAAAATATGCCCAAATTGCAAATGATTTAGGTATTTTAAAAAGTATTGTAAAATTAAATTATGAAAAATATAAATATTGTTTTTTCTGCAGAAGCATAGCTTATATTATAAAGTTACAAAATATAGAAAAAAAAAATGGAAGAATATTAAGTTTTCTTCATAACTTTTGGTATTACGGTACACATCCAAATTTACCATACATTTCGAAATCTAGTAGTGCTATCGCGTCAAGCAATAATTGTCAATGTGTGCGCGGTAGTATTGCTCACTGTAGGTGTATGGGCCTTTGACGGGGTCCGTTAGGGCCAATACCTGCCGGGGGTTCGAAGAAAACCAATAGGGAAATCGTGTCCCCCGGCAACAGGGCAACCGAAGGAACACGGGTGGGTTTTAGTCAGTAAGAGTCTGACACGCCCTCCCGCTCCACCCAGAGCGGGAGAAGTTATTTGATAATTTCCCACCCAAGAAAAAAAAAAAAAAGAAAAAAAGGTGTATGGGCCTGCGCCCACTGGCGGCATGGCACGGCAAGGGATTTTTATGCGACGAATAGGAATGTAACTTATAAGTATTGCAATAGAATTGAAATTCTATTGTCATACATAAGATGATGATGCCTAAAGACGTTGCGGCATGTCTAAGGATATCGCGGCATCGTTGTTGTTGCAATTGAAATTTTAATGTTATATCATTGTAGAAAGTAGTGCTCGGCGCTATGGTGACCTAACACACCTTTCTCGTATTGATAGGATATGGTATATATGGTTTAAGTTAAAGTCTCGAATTATAAGGGAAATAGCTATATTGAATCACTATAACACTTAATTACAAGAACTGGTAGAAAATGGTAAACTATATAACTGACTTAATTATTGGTAAAATGTATGGTAAAATGGTATGGTAATGGTTTTGAGTACATGGTGTCTCTAATGAGATCTGAACGCGAAACTGGCCCACATTTAGGTGAACGAGCGAATGTGCATATTTGCGTTCGATGCAATTATGCATTTTCGCTGAGTGTTCGATTAACTCGAACATATTCCCGAGAGCGAGAAGAAATGCGGGATGATGGCTAAAGCTATATGACATGGTACAAAAATATTTAACTACTTAACACATTCGTTTCTAGTAATCTTAACTGGTAGGTATATAAACATTGATAAAGCATAGAAAAAGCAAAATATAAAAGCATATTGGTCTACTTAATTATTCGTAGTTATTAAAAATATTAACGATGATTTAAAGTTAGACTATTGAGTCTTCCACAGTAAAAGCAATATTTTGATTTCCTGTGTCCGTATTTTTACCCCGTTTGATCGCACTATAGCTCGCGCTAGGCCAGCGTTTGGCATAATTGTGTAAACGGAAACCTTCACTTTGGTCCTTTAGATCCCCGGCACTGAGCACTTCACTATATGATTCGTGTCTTCTGGTTGGTTTTGGTGTCAGCGGAGCCGCTGCTAACTCTTGTTGACAGCGACTCTCGCTGCGGCGTCGAGGCCTCAGAGGTGGCGGGGTCACCGCGGTCTGCTGCCGGCGGGATCACTCGCCACGGTGCCCAGCGGCAGCCTTACGGCACAGGCAAAATCGCCCGGTCCGCCACAGCCAGATTGCTGCCACGCATATAGCGATTGACATCAACACGTAACAAATTACGTATTGGTGGATGTCATGGGGTGATATGTCGTCCATTTCAGCATCACTTTTCTTCAGTTTTTCTATCGCCTCCCCCAGACTGGTCATGGATATGGTTAGGTTTCCGTCATCAGTCTGTCTTTCGTCAGGGATTTTGATGTTAATCAAGTGATTAATCTGATCAAATTCAGGCATGTAAATGGTTGGTGAAATATTCATTTGGTGGGATTGATGTCGTATTGAATATAACGAGAAGTCCATTCCTTTGATAACGCACTCTTGACCTATGCCAATGACCCCGGCTTGGCTCAGCTGACGAACTTGTTACATGATCGCCGCATATTATTTTTATTGTGTAGGTGTTACAACAAAAGTAAAAGTGCTGAGAAGTCAAATGTAATTCAAGCCATACGTTAGTGCACTTGACTTTTTCTACGTTACATTTATTGGTCGCCGAGTTTTTGTCCCAAAAACTTTCGTCATTTTGCAGGTCTATAATTGGTTTTAGCAGCTGACACATGTAAGTTGGTCCATGGTGTAGACATGCCGTTAGTTCCTGTGTGGACATGCTAAAGAAGGAATCTTTCTTTAGGTTGACCGCCACATATTCGGACACTGGTGTTACTGTGGTCATAATGGTGTTGGTTTGGTGCGGTACAGGTATTATCTTGTACAGTTTGAAGCTTTCTCTGGATACAAGTGGAAACGTAACTTCAATAATAACAAATTTTTGCGTTGCCCTGGCTTTGACCTTCAGTAGTTTGTAAAGATACTGAAGATCAGTGTCTAAATTAGTGATTGGTAGTGTGAGTTCGCTTGGCATTTGGCCGTATATGGTTTGGAGCTCACGTTTGAGTTGCGTTGGTGGCAGTAGATGTATACTAATTTGACCGTGGTAGATGTCTGTTAATGCTTCGAGCAACGTGTCTTGAAGTCGTCTTAATCCTTGCAGCAAGCTATTTCCAGACATCGCTGACAATGTGAAGTCATTGACATATGAAACATTCTGTAATTTTCGTTGGAGAGTGCTTGCGTTTTCTTGCAAATCCATAAGCTTCTTGTTTACAAATTTGTGCTGTTTGTTTACTGTGGTTTCCGTTCTTTTCATAAAGTTGAACTCTGCTTCAATTATAGAAGTCTGATTTTTCCATAAATTTACAAGGTGTTTCTCATTACGATGTATGGTTTCAATGTCCTTTTCATACTGGTCTGCGAAACGTGAGTCCAACACTCCGAATAAGTCATTCGCTAGATACCCGATACCGTTAATAAGGCCTCGTCGGCGCCGACTCGTCTTCCTTGTTGCGCGTCGCCGTCTAGCGTGGACATCAAAATGCTGTGTTAGCAAAAGTTCATTGTATTATTCGAGTTCCTGGTAATCGTGCCGGGCTTGTTGCACGATCGTATTACAATGGCTTTGTGTTTCAATGGTTGCACATAATTGTTCTTGATAATTTGCTATTTTATTATAGGTGTTTATGCCTGTCCAATACGGCCCCATGTCGTAGTAAATTACTAATGTCCATTTATCCCTGATTAATTGTACTTTTGAAATAGGGTCAAAATAAAGCGTCTGGTTGCTTGGAAATGGTTTGACGTTGTCTAAACCGTAAGATGTGAAAATTAGCATGAAAAAACTTAGTAAAACTGTTGCTACAGTTGCGATTGTTGCGACTGTTGCGACACATGTAAAGCATTCATATTTGACTTGGAATTATCTTTGTTGCCTGATTGATGATTATTTCGGTGAAAACTTTTCTTCTGGTTTTGGTTGTCGTTGCCGTTTTTCCATGGTTGTTGCGGCGTGGTCTTTTGGTTGGCTGGTTCTTGCTTGCGACGAGATGCTTCTAGCGCTGTAGATTTCGTCTCTAAGAATTCCAGGAATTCCTGTAGATCAGGTAGCTCTAGGGTTCTTGACCGATTCTATGTATTCGGTGAAGGTATCAAAATCAAAATCAAATCAAATCATATCATTTATTTCTTTGCAAAAATGGTATAGTACATAGATGTTTTTATAATAAAGTTCTCCATATTTTACCGTCACATGGGCATGCAAAGGTTTACAATTCCAAATAAATAAATAAAAATTAGAAATATGTAGATCATTGGAATTACAAAAGATTAAATAAAAATGTCAGTGTGGTCATAGCAATAAAAAAATATAAAATAAGACTAAGTAAGCGAATCAATAATTATGTCAATTAGGGTAATAGTATGTCAATTAGTTAGTGAATCATCATTAAGAAAATCGTCAATCGTGTAATAAGTTTTCATAATTAAAAATTCGTTTAGCGCCCTTTTAAATTTTAATGTAGTGCAAGCTTTTGTGCTAGTAGGTGCACTAAAAGTGGATCCCAAGTTGCTATATCTACTCCCAGATTCTGGATAGCGTGCAACGTCTTTATGTCGTGCAATTTCTTGATCATAGCCAGCGATTGTTGTTGTATGTTGGGAAGTCCCAGTAAAATGTTAATATGGGACGTGAAAATCAATTTCGTGTTACCATACCTGTGGCTTAAAATCTCCCAGCATACCTGATAATTGTCAGAGCTAATCTGTAAATGGTGAATCAGACGTTCTGCTTCTCCAGTCACCTTACTCTTTAAAAACTGCATTTTTTGCGCATTAGACATTGACGGGTTTTTATCGATCGCTTCGCTAAACAAGTCTTTGAATGGAACCCACTGGTTGTAATTTCCATTGAACACGGGGATGTCCATCTTTGGAGCTGACTTCTCACGTTGCTTCACTGCCCACATCTTTTTGTTGATGTCGTTTGTCAACTCACTATACTTTTCCTCGTGCTTGCAGAATTCCATTTGGTACGTAATATCGTCGCCTCCATCCTCACCTTCAATTACCCAATGAAGTTTGTCAATCTCGCCCCATCGGCTGTCCAGTGATTTTAGAGCGTTCTCAAATTGCCATTGATTCTCGAACTTATCAACTTTTATATTACTCACAGTTCTCAAGAACGCTTGGAAATTAATATTCTGCTTCTTCACTAACCCGTTCAGCTTGCTGGTCCCGCTCTCTGTATAAAGAAAATTCTCTCGCTGCGAGGACTCCTCATAGCGCGATGACGCACCTGGTTGTGGCTGCGCCGCCTCATCTAACGGCTGAGGATGGTCAGCGCTCAGCTGTTGCCTAGTCCGGATACCTGGTAATGGTTGTGCCTCTTCCGCTGTTGTCCTACGGGGGCTGCCTTCTTGCGGCTGCGTTGTGCCTAACTGCTCAAGAGTTTTCTCAATAATCCCCTTAATTTTTAAATAAACTTCCTGGACTGTATTGAAACAATCCTTTTTGAAGTAAATGTGGTCAAACATTTTCTTATGGTTTTCATGGTAATCGCGCCAGTATGCTTCCAATATATTAGCCTTACGCTTGTAATTATCGATGGTCTTCCTCTCGGATCCATCCTTCTTTATGTTGGTTAAAAACTTGTTAAGGATTTCATAGAGCTCCGTTTGGTTGATGAACAGAGAATCAGAATCCATACTTGCAATTGGTTTGAAAATATTTGGTAATGGTTAGTTTAAATAAATGGTTTGATCTGACCTTATATGCTCCAACCGCCTCTGCGATCTTCTGGTTCGCGTGGCGCTGTTTCACTTGATAGTCACTGGTAATTAAATGCTCGAAGGACCATGTAGAAAGTAGTGCTCGGCGCTATGGTGACCTAACACACCTTTCTCGTATTGATAGGATATGGTATATATGGTTTAAGTTAAAGTCTCGAATTATAAGGGAAATAGCTATATTGAATCACTATAACACTTAATTACAAGAACTGGTAGAAAATGGTAAACTATATAACTAACTTAATTATTGGTAAAATGTATGGTAAAATGGTATGGTAATGGTTTTGAGTACGTGGTGTCTCTAATGAGATCTGAACGCGAAACTGGCCCACATTTAGGTAAACGAGCCAATGTGCATATTTGCGTTCGATGCAATTATGCATTTTCGCTGAGTGTTCGATTAACTCGAACAATCATTAAGTTATATTTCTATTCGTGGCATAAAAATCCCTTGCCGTGCCGTGCCGCCAGTGGGCGCAGGCCCTATATCGCTCCGACAGGCACTCACACTAGCGCAATGTGCTTGGAATTGAATTTTGCAAACATCTCGATTTGTAGTTGCGAGCAGCGTTGTGTCGCAGGCCTCTTAATGTGGCCGTTTTAGACCCGCTGAAATGTTGCTCCAAACATCACTACAATAACAAAATTATCTCGACTATTCGAGCGAAAGAACACACATGCAAATAAGCCAATAAGGTGCGCGCGCGTAACGCGTTGTATTCCGGCAAGCGCGGTGATTGGTTCTTGGTAGGACAGATAATAGTAATTGGTTCGCGAGCCTGCTACAGTGCGTGATGCGTGGACGATGTTATGCATTAAGTGTGAGAGGATAAGTCATAATAAAAATGATTGTGTTTTTGCACTATCCATATTACTTAGTTGGATTAATTAGTTGTAATTTATCTAAACCATTCTTGAATATACTTATTTAAAAGTTTGAGATTCTAGTGTTTTTGAATTAAAATGTTTCTAATGACTGTGTAGTATTGTGTCGTAAGCATCTAAAATAAGAAGTATTTTAGTCAGTTTACCTACGAATAATAGAGTGATTGGTCGCGTCGATGTCAGACCACGTTCGCATTCTAATCTCATTCGCAATCTGTCAAAAATGCAATCAATTGACCAACATTTTTGATAAGTTTGACAGATTGCGACTTGAATGTGTACGTTTTTTAAGTACGAGAATTGGTCTTCTGGAGATGCGTGGATGGTGTTTGAAAAATAAGTAAGCTTATTACGTGTTACTTTTTACCCGACTGCCCCAGAAGGAGGGTAATGTTTTTCGAGAGTATGTATGTACAGTAAGCGTTCAAAAGTGCATAGGCACGCTAAGGGCCTGGCCACAGCTTCTGGCGGTGTGGGGCGCGGTGCGGCGAGAGGCGCGGCGGGCGGCGTGATTTGCGGTGGTATGCCACAGCTAGACTAGTTGCGACCGCGGCGGCGTCAGCGGTTGACGTATTTAGAGAATTGTTAAACTATTAAAATGCCCCTATCAAAAGTGGCACGGTATTGCCTTGAAACAAGTGCGTTCTACCACTACTACCAGGAAATTGTTGTTTTATTTCGTCCCACAATTTTTTTATAATATGTTTATATTTATGCTGTGGATGTTTGGACATCCATATTGCTGGTCTACTTAGTATTTCACTTATAAATTGGTCCATATTCATTATTTATATGAGCTCAACGTGCGACAAAAACAAAATGATTTGTTTCGGTCGTGCGATGCCTGAATGCGTCCACCGATGCCGCCGCGCGCGCCGTTCTGAGCTGTGGCCGCCTCGATACTCGCTAGTACATTTGTTTCATTCGCACACCGCGCAGCCCGCCGCCGCTGCGTGCCGCGCGACTCTCCCTGCGCCGCAGGTCGCGCCGCAGTGCGCGTTGCCGGTAGGTATCATAGGTTGTCTACCATTTGGTCTACCATTTGTTTTCGCCGCTCACCGCTTGCCGCGCCTCACGCCGCGCCACAATCCGCGCCGCTCTTGGCTGTGGCCAGGGGGTTAGAGTCGTATTGCTGTGAACACGCCTGTGTAGTCCGTACATGTGTATGTGTAAACAGTCGGACGTCTGTGTTGTGTGTGCTGTACACGCACCACAGAGAACGCACTTTGGACTACACACTGTCGTATCGTCACGGTTCGCGGGCGCCGCACTTTATGAAACAAAAACATCACTTTTGTTAGACACGCATCATACACGTGACCTTGGCCAGTGTATGGCATTGCTAAAATTCGAAAGTAAATTATATGTGCAGATAGCAGAAGGCGTTAAGCGTTGGGTCTTAGATTCAAGATGACTAAGGTTCTAATTTCGTAAATCACAGCGCTGTTTTTGCAAATATTATTATTTTTGTTTGCAATAATAATATTTTTTAAATATTGCTGCCTTTTATTAATGTTGTTATTGCAATAGAATAGTTTAGAATAAAAAATGCGTGATATGTGATAAAAAAATAAAAAAAATCTTTATATTTATTTTACTTATAGTTAAAAAATACAATAGACGTGGATATATTTAGTAACTTGTTCCGCTTAGCTATTTCTAAAGAGCCATAAAAAACTCCTGAAAGAAATCGACACGTGTTTTACCTCTCAACGAGGCATACCCGAGAATATGTATCCCATGTCACAGAGCGCATCGACTTCCTGAAGCAGAAAGTTTATGCATGGGCAAACCGTAGCCGTCGGTACAGGCGAAGAGTGGATCGGTACACTCAGAACCGCATGTTCCAGAGCGATGAAAGGTGGGTATACAGAGCATGGGAGCGGCCCACTCCCAATCAAGGTGTGACTGCCGCGCGTCCACCGGATAGTGGTGCCATGAAAGCTTGTGATGTGGCCCGTGCAGTCCGTCCATTGCCTAACTGGAAATCCCCAAGGCCGGACGGACTGCACAATTTCTGGCTTAAATGGCTACAAAGGTCACACGCCTGCTTAGCCTCGCAATTCCAGTCATCTTTAGAGACTGGGTCCCTCCCATTGTTCTTCACAACAGGAGTTACCCACCTGCTCCATAAATCGGGCAGTACTGCGGAACCTAAAAATTATAGACCAATTACATGTTTACCGACGGTCTATAAAGTTCTTACATCCATTCTTAGAGCAAAAATTTCACACCATATTAACAACAACTTAATTATGTCTGTGTCTCAGAATGGATGTAAGAATGGGTCCCGCGGTACCAAGGAGCTGCTCCTTATAGACATGACCATCAGCCAACAGGTTCGTAGATCCCGGAAGGATTTGTCGACTTGTTGGATAGATTATAAGAAGGCCTATGATTCGGTGCCGCATCATGTATGCTGGAGTTGTACAAGATAGATGCCACTCTGCGCACCTTCCTGATGTCATGTATGCGGCGATGGAGGATGAATGGAGGATGTCGCAACCCAGTGCTGGGCACGCCACAATTGCAGCAATAAGACCCCTCTTTGAGGAGTGGCTTGAGAGGCGCCACGGCGTCCTCAGTTTCCGCCTGACGCAGGTCCTCACCGGACACGGCTGTTTCGGGAGGTTCCTGTTCAGAATAAAGCGGGAGGAAACGCCCGGGTGTCACAATTGTGTGGATCGCCCGGAGGACACGGTGGAGCATACGGTGGAGGTCTGCCCGGCTTGGGCAGAGCATCGCCGTGTCCTCGTGGAGGCGATCGACGGCGGTGATCTCTCGCGTCCAGCCCTGGTTCAGGCCATGGTACGGAGCGAGGGGAAATGGGAGGCTGTCACCTCCTTCTGCTAAGCAGTAATGCTCGCAAAAGAGGAGGCGGAACGCGTGAGGAGACGCCCTGGGCGTCGGGAATCGTAGGCCGATTTCCGGCCACCGTAGACGCGGGCTTGCGGACGGTAAGCAATGGGTAGCTCGCCGTCCGATAAGGACCAGGCCCGGGTCAACGGCGCGTTGTGTTCCACGCGCGCCTCAAAGAGATGTCAGCAGAATTGACGGGGTCCGCTAGGGCCGATGCCTGCCGGGGTTGCGAAGAAGTCCGAAAGGGAAATCGTGGCCCCCAACATGGCAACCGAAGGGACACGGGTGGGTTTTAGTCAATAAGAGTCTGACACGCTCTCCCACTCCACCCAGAGCGGGAGAAGTTATTTGATAATTTTCCAACCAAAACAAAAGGCACCTAATCAAATTCGTTTCGTTCCAAACGAACCGCAGTAACCCATTTTTTTCGCTGTATTTAATTTTTCGGGAATCTGTGACATTAAATTCATAATTATAATAATGCATATTATCATTTTTTCCTTTAAACTAAATACAAAAACCTCCGGGTTCAAGTGAAATTTTAAAACGTATAAAATAAGCTTTCATGTTGCGTTCGTGTTACATAACACTTTCCAGAGTCACAAGTATAGGATTTAAAATTATTTACTGTCATATGAAAATTGATTCCAGAATTCTTCATATCTGTATGTATGGCTTCTACACCACTTTACAGCACATGGTGGCAATAATAATTACAATCGTAAATACTCTGCAACTAGACCGCATCGACCACAGATCGACCCAATGACACCGGCGAACTGTTAGCGCTGCGCTGTTTATATTTTGGCCCCGCCCACCGCGGTCTATCCTGCGTGGTGCCATTTTTTAACTTGAGTTATATTTCTTGACTTTTATTATTCGTAGTATGAAATGTTAGCACTTGGAGTGATCCACAGACTAGTTAGGAGTGATCCGATATCGACAGCTCTACTAGTTTTATTTTGGCGGATTCATCAAATCGATAAGCCCTCGTACCCATGGGCGATTTTTTATCGTGCTCTGGATTTTCAACGCACTGCTTAGTGCCGAGAGTTCAAAATCCAACAGTGTATTTTTTTGACTGTCTGGCATGTACTCTGTTGGATGCTCAATGTTTGCTTAACACCGAGAGTTGAAAATCCAAGGCGTGATAAAAAATTGCCTGTGCGTACCTGGGCTAAGGGACCTCGGGCACTACACGTGATCGTGGCCGAGTAGTAAGATGCTCTTGTTTATTTTTAGGACATCATAAATTGCAAAGATGGGTGAGGTGACACCCGAATGTCTGAGCCGTCGCTACGAAGTGTTGAACTTCTTAATCGAGGATATAATCACCGCCATGCCAGCATTCAGGGCCAGTAGCTGTGTTGGCTGCAGCAGGAGCACCACGGGCGGTGGCGGCTGTGGCGCCAGTGGCAGCGGCGGTGGTGGTGCCAGGGACGGCGGTGGCGGTGGCGCTAGTGACGGTGACGGCTGTGGCGCTAAAGGTGGCGGCGGCGGTGGCGCCAAGGGCGGTGGCATCAGCGGTAGCTGCAAGGGTGGCTGCGGTGGCCCCAGGAGCGGCGGTACCAGCGATAGCTGCAAGGACGGCGCCAGTGGCGGTGGCAGCGATGGCGCCGGTGGCACTGAGGAAAGCGCAGTTTGCTCTAAGTTAATGGGCGATTTCTGGAAAATTCTGCAATCTAGATTAGATTGCAGTCTAACGGTTCGTAGATTTTTCGATCGGTACCCACTACCACAGATATTATAATACTACGTACAGATCCCCAATCCCATACAAAGAAATGACGCTTCCTTAAATCTGGCTATTGAGCTGGCAATTTTTTTTCTCCATTTTATTAACAGATGGCAGCATGAGTGACTCACAAATTACTAGACACTGTAGTTTTACAACGCCATCTAGGAGTCGACTTAGATACTTAAGATTCTCAACATCGCACATCGCACGGTGCGTTCAAGGACAAGTGTAATAACAATACAACAAAAAAAAAACCGGCCAAGTGCGTGTCGGACTACGCACAATGAAGGGTTCCGTAGTTGAGATGAATTTATTTATCCCAAGAACAAACTTAACATTGTAGTTGAAAAACATGTTCTCCCATACATTCCAACTGCAAATCGTCGCTTGGCATCCAATACCGCGAATGTGACATTTTTACGTTTTTTTTAAATTGCAGGATCACTTATTTGACCGTTTCGAATGAAATAAAACAAAAATCTGATTTTCGTTTAAAATTTCTCATTCGCGGTATTAATATAATAATAATCTAAATCTAATTACCTTTAAACGAGCAATTCTTGTATATATATAATCTGAATCTCGGAAACGGCTCCAAGAATTTTTATTAAATTTAGTATGCAAGGGGTTTCGGGAGTGATAAATCGATCCAGCTAGGTTTAATTTTTAGAAAACGTCGTTCAAAAAAAAATGGTCATGCAGATATTTTTTTTATTCAAGTAACAATAAATTATGAACTATGTTAGCTTATTTTACCAGGTCACTCAGAAAGTTTTGCGACTAACAGTTTTTGTCTATAGGATACTGGCTGGTTTTGATGTCAATTAATACAAAAAAACATAACATTCCAAATGCGAAATTCCCTCCACATTTTTTTACGAGCAAATTCAAAATACTCTGTCTTGCTGAAAACTGAATTTACAACGAGAACATTTTCGCGCAATGATTTTGTACGATTTCAAATGTCGACTAAAACCAGAAGAATCGTTTGAAAGACTTCGAATGTTGTTTACAGAAAAAAGCCCATCTAAAGCGACTGTTTTCCGCTGGTTCAACGAATTTATGGGTGGTCGAGTAATTTTGGCGGACAAAGAAAGAAGTGGCCGCCCTATGACGGTTGTTACATAGAAAAACGGGCTGGCTGTGAAAAATTTAATTCAAGAGAATAGGCGAATTACATATGAAGAGGTTCAGCATATACTGCCGATTGGATCGGGAAGTGTGCATGAAATTTTACACAGGCATCTTCGGTTATGGAAGATAGTTTCATGCTGGTACCGTAAAATCTAACGCAGGCTCAGAAGGAGGTTCGGGTAGAATGGTGCCGAGACATGATAGCAAAATTTGTAGCAGGCTCGTCTCGGCGCGTGAGATATCATTACGGGATATTTATCAGTATGATCCAGAAATAAAGCGTCAGTCGACCGTGTGGCTGTTTCAAAATAAACCAACGCCTACCAAAGTGAAGCGAGCCAGAAGTGCAGGCAAAATTTTGATCGCAAGTTTTTTTTCTTTGCCGGGTTATCTGGTGTCAGTACCCTGACGAGTTCAAAGGAGCATCAATGCTAAATGGTATGTTACCAGATGTTTGCCAGAAGTTTTGACCGAACACTGGCCTCCGTGGGCTACTGCTTCATCACGACAACGCGCTGGCTCACTCGGCGCTCAAAACAAGGGACTTTCTGGACAGCACACCGGTCAAATTTATAGGTCATCCTCCTTACAGTCCCGATTTGGCTCCGTGCGACTTTTTCTTGTTCCCCAAAATAAAAAATCAACTCAAAGGAAAACAGTTTTCATCACCTGAAGATGCACTGGCTGTATTTGAGAAGGAGATTGGAGAGGTGTCTGATGCGGACTGGAAAATGTGTTATAAAAATTGGTTTAGACGTATAAAACTGTGTATAGACGCCAATGAACAGTTCTTTTAAAAGATATAACAAAAAAAATTATAACCTGTAGTATATTTTTTTGTAGTATCACAAAACTTTCTGAGTGCCCCACGTAATCTAGTTTAAATTCATTTCACCCCATGGGAGATGGCACTGCAGTGATTGATGTACATGCAATCCAGCCTGCTAGCGATCTTGTTTAGGATATTGTTGGAGCTGGCCCGTACTCTGCGCACCAGGGATGCACACCTCATTCGCATCGTTGCGTAAAAACAATTAATATGTGCGTCTGTAAACATTCCCGATGCGCTACAAAAACGGGGCAGCCCCACCAATACCCTGAAAGCGTTGTTGTATTGGACACGAAGGGCGTTGCACGACCTTTGGGTATATCTAGCCCACAGGCTGCACGTGTAAAACGTTGTACAATAAGCTCGAAACAGAGTAATTTTGACTTTTTAAGTGAGCAGCGTGCAAACCTGCGAGCCAGCATATTCGCCCTTACCGACAACACCCTTAATTTCCCGCTCAAATATCGAGTCCGTCATTGAGGTCAGGGGTCAATATATGACCAAGATATTTAAACGTAAATACTCTTTGTAGTGGAGTCCCATTGAGTAATACAGGTGGTACATAACCCGGTCTACCCCCAGCCTGAAGACCATGATCTCCGACTTATTGGAGTTATACATCAAACCATGTGTTTTGGCATACTGCTCACATTTCGCGACCAACGTTCCGAGACCACAGATTGACGCGCTCAGAAGCACCATATCATCTGCATAGCTAATATTATTTACACAAATACCATCTATGTAGCAACCCACTCTGGTGCTGCTGAGCTCGCCAATCCAGCCTCACCCCGCATTCCAACCTGTATGGCCTGGAAACAGTTCCAGCCCATCGGACACTATTGATCTGGTTACCATATCACTATTTAAAGATGTTTATAAGCTCCGTTGGCAACCTATCCTTCTCCATCTTTCTCCACAATACGTCATAAGCAACTAGATCAGAAGCCTTGAATAAGTCGAGGAAGCTAGCATAAATCGGCGTCCCACGCTGTGTATAGTAAGTATGTGATAGTATGCTTAAGACACAACACTGCACTTTCTGTTGTTGTTGAAACCCGAATTGGCTGTCATGAACATTTACATTTTTATTTATTTGTGTATTAAGCAGACGGTCAAACACTTTTGATATTTTGATATTATAGTAGCTAGAGAGATGGGCCTATTGGATGCCGAGCGACGAAATGTAAGTTTGTACGCACAATATTGAGAGATTTACCATGTTATTTTAAGACCATAGACTTCTTATAGGTTTTCCTGTAATCTATGAGTAAAGAGCCATACTATGTATTTTTTTCAAAATTTTTGGGCCAGTAGTTTCGGAGATAAGGGGGGGGGAATGGTCAATTTTCATTGAATTTATTAAATATCTTTAAAAGTATTTATTTTAAAATTATATAAAAAATATATTTAAGATCCTTGCAACAAGCCCTTTCATTTGATATGTAACACGGTACTGTTAGCAAAACTTTTTTTTTTTAGATCTTGTTTGCGCCCCAAAAGTGACCCCTATATTCAAAATTAATTTATTTACGTTACACATTCGTGTTTGGGTCACAGAAATACATATGTTTACCAAATTTCAACTTAATCGGTTCATTAGATTCGGAGTAAATTGGCTGTGACAGACGGACAGACAGACAGACAGACAGACACACGAGTGATCCTATAAGGGTTCCGTTTTTTCCTTTTGAGGTACGGAACCCTAAAAATATCTCGAGTTGGCGGAATAGTTTCATTGTGTGAGTGAGCTAGCAATTTTCACGCTGCAGCGAATGCCTCTTTGTGTTTTTCAGTATTTCAATGCTTAAATCTAGATTTTCTTCTCCTCGTTACCAAATCTACTATTGCTAAAACTCTAAAACTGAAATCACACCTTCTTCGTCTGAATTCATTTTGACAGAAAGCTGACGTTTGCACGGACGTAATAAAATAGGGGCGATATTTTATCGCGCACTGGATTTTCAACTCTCGGTGTTAAGCCGAGCGTTCAGAATCCAACGCGCTAGGATTCACTCTCGTTGCAGCGGGTTGACAAAACACACTGTTGGATTTTCAACTCTCGGCGCTAAGCAGAGCGTTGAAAATCAAGTGCACGAAAAAAAAAATTATTACGTCCGTGAGAACGTTGGCTAAATGTTTTTAGAAACACCAAATAAAAACCGGCCAAGTCGGCCGTGTCGAACCACGCACAATGAAGGGTTCCGTAGTTGGGATGGATTTATCCCAAGAACAAACTTAACTTTGTAGTTGAAAAATATTTTTTTGCAACTGCAAAGTTAAGTTGGTCGATTATTACTCGTTAACTTGTAAAGCCTACTTAGCTGTGATAGTTTTCCTTTAAATTTCGTTACAAATACTACTGCTAGGATTTTTTTTTCACATTATCCAACCATTTAAGTACCTGGCAGGGGCTGAGGGACGCTTGACTCTATTAAAAATTAACAGTTTAAAGCTTAATGGTGCTGATTCTCTTGAACACCCAACTAAACTATCACAAAAATTCCTTACTTTTGGCTATGAGAATCTTAAAGCTACATAAACTCACGCCTTCTTCCCATGGGGGTAGGCAGAAACCACAGAACGCCACCTGCTACGATCCTTACATACTCTTTTTGCCTCGTTTACGTTCATACATCTGGTCATACACGCACGCCGGTTGCGAGTACTTATAAATCAAACTAGTCTTTTCATAGTAGAACAAACGAATGTGTATTTTCATAACAAGTACAAATCAAATTTAGAACAAACAGATGGCGTTACTTCTATATTATTTTGATATAAAACTGACACCCCTACTTATCAAAATAATCTAGACACCTACATATCAATTCATACAAAAAATAACAAAACTAGATTTTTATTTCTTGAACACCAGCTTGAACAGCTGCATAAAATGATAATGCTTGGCACTACTCAAACCTTTTGTTAATAGGTCTGCTGGCATTTGAGCTGTTTCCAAATATTTCAAATCTACAATTTTGTTAGAAACACATTCTTTACAAAAATGGTAGCGTATATCTATATGCTTAGTTCTTTTATTAAAATTATCATTTGAAGACAGCTTAAGTGTACCCTGGTTATCATTAAATAACAGTATGGTGTATGACTCAGAAGTCATTTCCTTTAGTAAATTAATCAAATACACAGCTTCCCTACAGGCTTCAGCTAAACCCATATATTCAGCCTCTGTGCTGGAGAGGGCTACTGTCTTTTGCTTTTTTGCCTCCCATGAAACAACACTTCCAGCTAACATAAAACATATACCCGTAAAAGACCTCCTGTCTACAACATTACTCCCCCAATCTGCATCAACAAAACCTACTAATTTCGAATTACCACTTCTAGTATATTTCAACCCAAAATATTTAGTTTTCTTAAGATATTTCAAAATTCGTTTAGCATATGCCCAAGTTTCATGATTGTAGCAATTATTAAATTGACTAAGGAAACTTACTGAATAAGCTATGTCAGGTCTAGTTAGCACAGCTAAATACATGAGTCCGCCTATGAGCTGCTGATAAGGCAAGTCACTTTCACATTTTTTGTTTAATAAGTTAATATTTAATTTGGTCTCTAAAGGTGTTTCAGCTACTTTACAATCTGCCATGTTGAACCTATCCAACAACTGGTTAACATATTTCTCTTGGCTTAATGTAACTGTACCATTAACTTTATCAATATTAACTGTCATTCCTAAACAATTCTTAACTTGTCCTAGATCTTTTATTTTGAAATTTAAAGACAACACCTTTTTTAAATTATTACATTCAATATCATCGTTTGAAAACACAAAAAAATCATCGACATATAAAGCTATTATGGTCTTTCTACCAGCCTTGTTTTTAGTGTACAAACATGATTCTAATCTGGAGCGTTTATAACCATTGCCAACAAGACATTCGTCTACCTTCTTGTACCAGGCCCTTGAGGATTGCTTTAGTCCATAAATTGCTCTATTTAATTTAAGTACTTTATTATTATTGTTACTTTGAGAATCTAATAAGCATTCTGGTGTTTCCATATAAATTGTCTCCTCAAGATCCCCATTCAAGAATGCTGTAACAACATCAAGATGAGTAACATCCAAACCAAGTTTAACAGATAATGCAAACAATAACCTTAAAGTTGAATGCCTAACCACGGGCGAAAAAGTTTCTGTATAGTCCACATTTAGCTTCTGCATGTAGCCCTTGGCTACCAAACGAGCACGGTAACGAACACTAGTATCCATGTTCAGCTTTTTACGCAGCACCCACTTACATTTTACTATGGTCTTGTCATCTGTTGGCATATCCACTAGCTCCCATGCGTTGTTGTCCATAAAACATTGAAGTTCTTCTTTGACTGCTGATAACCATTGTTCTTTCTCTGAACCTTTTAATGCTTCTTTTAGAGATATTCCACTAGCATCATCAAATACTTCCTCAGGAATACACATATTTAACATCCCATATCGATCTGGCTTCTTTCTTATTCTGCTGCTGCTTCTAACACGCTGCTTAGGTGAATCATGAGCATCTTCATATTCACTAGGAATATATGAGTTATCTGACCCATCCGATATTTCTTCAATTAGTGTATCCTCATCTCCAATTTCTTCTTCTGGACTTGGTGAACCCTTGTCAAATGGGTCCCCCACTGAACATGAGTTTTCTCCACTTCTAGTAATTGGTATACTGACCTCTGTGTTCTTCTCATCCATGACAATAACATCTCTGCTTGTTGTCACTCGTCCTGTTCTTGGGTTATATATTCGGTAGCCTTTAATGTCATCTGGATATCCTATAAGTATCTGCTTCTCAGATTTTCTGTCCCATTTCTGCCGTTTCTCTTTAGCCACGTGGACCATCACACTGCTACCAAATATTCGTAAGTGACTTACGTCTGGCTTACGTCCAGTCCAGATTTCATATGGAGTTTTTCCATTTAATGCAGGAAGTACAGTAACTGGGCCCATAACCTATAAATCAAACTAGTCTTTTCATAGTAGAACAAACGAATGTGTATTTTCATAACAAGTACAAATCAAATTTAGAACAAACAGATGGCGTTACTTCTATATTATTTTGATATAAAACTGACAGTACTACGCACCTGGCCTTTCTGAAGAACATCACCAATAAGGTCAGTATATGTCCTCCTAGGGCGTCCCCGCCCGGCCTTTCCCTTTACATCAGCCTCGTAAATACATTTTGTTAGTCGCCTTTCAAACATCCTCTCAACATGCCCAAACCGTCTCAGCATACCCTTTTCAATTTTTGTCACTACATCTTCTTTTAAATCACACTGCTGTCTTATCACATCATTCCTCAGCCTATCATTCCTAGTCAAACCACACATGCTTCGCAAGGAACGCATTTCCACAGCATTTATTCTACTTTCATGTTGTTTTTGCCACACCCAACATTCACTTCCATACATAAGCGTGGGCACCAGCACATCATTGTGAACAGCCAGTCGAGCCTTAAAGCTATTCTGCAAAAAGTCTCTAAATTTAAAAATAATTTTGACACAACCAAAATCGAATTTGACAATCGCGACTCCACGTGGTACTTGTTTGCCCTACCCCGTGAATTTTTCACTTTACCAAAATGTTGAGTTTTATGGGTTTACAGGTTTCCTAAAGGGGGTCGAAATTTTCATTGTTTTTGCGATACGACACCCCATTTTCGAGATATAAGCAAAAGAACAGAAAAAAGATACAGTACTGTTTTTGCACCTGAAGTGCAGGTTGGTGTGAATTTATTTTAGTGATAGTTTAGTTAGTTTAGTTCGGTGTATAAGAGAATCGGCATCAATCAAAATTTTAGGTGAAAAACGTCAAATTCAGAATAGCAAAATGACCCCAGCAGGCAGATGTTGTTCTGCGACAACAGCGCCACGCGAGTCCAACTATAGTTATGAACTCAAAATCAAAATATTTTATTTCACATAAACCTACATGGGCACTTATGAAACGTCAGAAGCTAGGTGCACGGTTCCAATTGGTCGTTTCCTATGGAGAAGAGCCGGCAAGAAACTCCACGGTTACTCTTTTAAAAATAATTGGCTTTTACAATACTTTCAAATAACAGTGTTTCTAGGTATGGGAGGACAGTGTAGGTCTTTCAATAAGTACCAAGTACTTAACAAAATAGAAAATGGTCAACAGGTCTACAATCCACTAAGCCTACAGCGTTCTCACATTCACAAAATATGTAGAAATAAATCTATACAAAAAATAAATTAATTAATAAAAGTAAAAAAACCTATTTTAAATAAAACGCAATTATATGATTGCTATTACAACTGTAGTCAATCTGAATAATTATCATGTGCACAATAGAAACAAACAAAAAAAAAAAAGTTGAAATTAAATCGTAGGTATATAATGTCAAATAATAGAAATATGTCAAGGGCGAATGTAAAAATAAATAAAAAATAAAGATTTAAATACACATGGTAATTTGGGAGCAGTTAATAGACTCTTACTTATTTATGGCGTTCATGAGGTACCAGGGAAGCCATATGTGCAGAAGGAATTATTGCCAAATTTCCTTGTCTTCAACGTAGTCTTTAATTTTATAATATGATTTCTTGATAAGGACACGTTTGATGTGGGTTTTGAACTTCCCATCGCTAAGTTCTGTCACAGACTTTGGCAACTTGTTATAAAAGCGGATACTGTTTATAAGAAATGACTTGCTTGTTTTAGTTAATCTAAATTTGGGTATCACAATTTCATGTCGACTACGTGTATTTATATTATGGAAATCGCTTGTTATTTTGAAAAGTCTTAAGTTTTTGCGAACATACATAATACTTTCTAAGATATAAAGTGAAGGCAAAGTCAGTATATCAATTTCTTTAAATTTGTCTCTAAGGGACTCGCGAGGGCCCATTTTATAGATCGCGCGGATTGCCCTCTTTTGTAAAATGAAAATTGAATCTACGTCAGCTGCCGATCCCCACAGCAGGACGCCATAAGACATAATACTGTGGAAATAAGCAAAGTATACTAACCTAGCTGTGGCTATATCAGTCAACTGCCTTATTTTTCTTACTGCATATGCTGCTGAACTTAATCTACCTGAAAGAGTTTTAATATGGGCGCCCCATTGTAATTTTTTTTTTTTTTTGGGTGGGAAATTATCAAATAACTTCTCCCGTTCTCCCGCTGTGGGGGTCCCGGGTGGAGCGAGAGGGCGTGTCAGACTCTTACTGACTAAAACCCACCCTTCCTACTAGCGGACCTCGTCAATTCTGCTGACATCTCTTTGAGGCGCGCGTGGAACACAACGCGCCGTCGACCCGGGCTTGGTCCTTATCGGACGGCGAGCTACCCATTGCTCACCGTCCGCAAGCCCGCGCCTAGGGTGGCCGGAAATCTTCCTGCGATTCCCGACGCCCAGGGCGTCTCCTCCTGCGGCGGTTAGGGGCGCGAGGGCGCGAAATTTGCCTCTCCCTCACGCGCTCCGTCTCCTCCTTTGCGAGCATTACTGCTTCGCAGAAAGAGGTGACGGCCTCCCATTTCCTCTCGCTCCGTAGCATGGCCCGAATCAGGGCCGGACGCGAGAGATCACCGCCGCCGATCGCATCCACGAGGACACGGCGATGGCCTGCCCAAGCCGGGCAGACCTCCACCGTATGCTCCACCGTGTCCTCCGGGCGATCCACACAGTGACGACACCCGGGCGTTCCACACAGTGACGACACCCGGGCGTTTCCTCCCGCTTTATCCTGAACAGGTACCTCCCGAAACAGCCGTGTCCGGTGAGTACCTGCGTCAGGCGGAAGGTGAGGACGCCGTGGCGCCTCTCTAGCCACTCCTCAAAGAGGGGTCTTATCGCCGCAATTGTGGCGTGCCCAGCGCTGGGTTGCGACAATCGCACTCTCCATTCCGCCATGAGATCCCGCCGGAGCTCTGTCCGCTGTGCCGCGACTTCTTGCGGCATCGGAGTTAAGCCCCGGCGTTTCGCCTCCTCGCGCCACTCCCAAATGTGCGCGAGGACCTTTGCCTCCAGATCCCATGGCGGTACTCCGGCAAGGAGGCTCGCCGCCTCGCAGGAGACCGTGCGGTATCCTCGGGCCAGCCGGATGGCCATGACCCTTTGGGACGCGTTCAGCCGGCGGCCTGGCTGCCGCCTCAATGAAGGCGCCCACACCGGCGCCCCGTAAAGGGCCATGGACCGCACGATCCCCGCGTAGAGCCTCCGGCAGGAGGCGTTTGGACTTCCCAGATTGGGCAGGAGCCGCTTCAAGGCAGCCCCAGCCCGGTCCAGTCTGGGAGCCAAACGTCGGAAGTGCTCCACGAAGTTCCACCGGCTGTCGAGGACGAGTCCCAGATACTTCATCGTCGACTCGACGCCGATGTGAACCCCTCCCGCCAATACCTGGGAACCCGACAGTGGCGCACTACGAGGACCATAGAAACCCATGGCCTCGGACTTGTGCAGTCCCAGCTGCCGGATTCTGTCGACGATTGTCGCAACCCCGCGTGTCGCTAAGTCGGCCGCCGCCTGGTACGACCTCCCCTGCGCCAGGACCAGCGTGTCGTCAGCGTAACAAACGACGCTGACGCCAGTAGGGAGGTCGGCGCGCAGCACCCAGTCGTATCCGATGTCCCACAGATGCGGTCCCAGGACCGATCCCTGTGGGACACCGCACGACATCTCTCGCCGGTTCCACTCTCCTTGGTGACCGGGGTAGATGACAGCCCTATCCGTCAAATAGGCCTCGACCACACGACAGAGGTAGGTTGGCATCCGGTGATACCGGAGTGCCTCCCTGATGCAACTCCAGGGCAGGGTGTTGAAGGCATTGGCGATGTCTAGAGACACCGCCAAGAAGACCCCCCCCCCGGGCCACAGCATCCCCCGTCGTGAGGGCCCGCACGCGCATGATGGCATCCACCGTAGAGCGCCCCCTGCGGAAACCGAATTGGCTCTCCGCCAGATCCGGCCCCACCCGCACCAGCTGCCCGACGAGGCGGTCTGCAATGACTCTTTCAAAGAGCTTGCCCACCTCGTCGAGCAGCACAATGGGCCGATAGGCGGACGGAGAGTCCGCTGGGCGCCCCGGCTTCCTGATGAGGACCAGTTTCCCAGTCTTCCAGCAAAGTGGGAACTGGCCCCTCTCCATGCATGCGCTTAGGAGCCCTCTTAGTCGAGGCCCGAGAGTCCCCATGGCCAGGACCCAGGCCCTTCCGGGTATGCCTTCGGGTCCTGGGGCGGTATTCCTCGCACTCATCCTGCGTACCGCCACTCTCATCTCTACGTCGGTCACCTCCGGAGCATCGTCGTCGTCGTCGGCGGTGTGGTCCGCATCGGGCACCGCAATGGGCGGAGCCATGGGCGGGGGCGTATGTTCCCCTCTTGAAGGGAACAGAGCGCTCACCACGTCCTCCACAAGCTGGGGCCGGAGACTCTGCGTCAGCGGGGGAGCCCATGGGCGGAGTTTCTCCCGCACCATCTTATATGGGCGTCCCCACGGGTCTCTGTTCAGAGTCTCCAGCAACTCCTCGCGGGCCAGTGCCCTGGCCCGCAGGATCTCCGCTTGGAGGGCGGTCTTCGCCGCTCTGTACCCCTCGTCGTACAGCTCCGCCTGAATGGCTTCCGTATCCGGAGGACGGATACGGAGCCTGCGGTGCCTGGCGTACCGGCGTCGCGCAGCAACGCACGCCCTGCGTAGAGCTTCCAGCTCTTGCGACCACCAGTACACCTGGCGCGAAGCGCGTTCAGGGTGGACTCGGGGCATTGCCACGTCACATATATTGGACATGGCCTCCCGGAACCACTCCGCCTCGTCATTAATGTCGGCAGGCCTGTCCGGTGATGACACCCAGGCCTGCACGATCGAGGCTTCCAGGAGGAGCTCCCGGTCCAGCCGCTTCAGCGCCCACCGCGGACCACTCGGGGCCTGTCGGACCGGCGCGCTCGAGGTCTGGGTGGAGACGTCAAACCGGATGTACCGGTGATCGGAATAGGTCTCCACCCCCTCCATGACGCGCCAGTCAATAACACGCGGCGACAGAGCGGGGCTGGCGAACGAGATGTCCACCACTGATTCACCCCGCATCCGCACACACGTGGGGACAGAACCCCGGTTTAGGACGACCAGGCCTGTCTCCAGAGCCCAGTCCTCCACCATCCTGCCCCGTGTGTCCGTAAAGCGGGAACCCCAGGCCAGATTTTTGGCGTTGAAGTCCCCGAGGACGAACACGGGGAGGGAACCGAACCCGACGACGACGACTCTCAACTCCACAAGGGAGTTGTGGAACTCGGCGAGAGTTCTGTTCGGGGAGAAGTATACCCCTACCACGACAATCTCCCCGAACCGTGCTGCCACGCAACCCCGTCCTCTCTTGACAGACTCGAGGGACGGGGTAGCCGGGGTACCAGCGGCGGCCGACGAAATGAGGGTCACTGAGCCGCTCAGGTCCTCCACCCAGTCATCCCTGGGCGGGACAAAGTACGGCTCAGCGACCACGGCGATGTTAATCGACCACTGCGCCATGCTCTGGAGCAACAGATCCTGAGCGGCGGCGCAGTGGTTGATGTTCGCCTGGAGGAGGCGTAATGGGGCCATTATTGACACTCCATTTCGACCCCCTCCCTAGCCCCCTGTGAGGGCATCGCCGCGGCGGCAACGGCGGCGACGACGACAGTGGTGGAGGCGGCAGCGGCGGCGGCAGTAGTGGCGGCGGCTGCGGCGGTGACGGCGGTAACGGAAGGCTTGCCCTTGCCTCTGGCTTTGGCGGGTGGAGCGCAGGCCTTGCTCCCAGCCCGGTGATCGGCCGGCTTGCCAGCCGCCGCACATACTCGTACGACGCAGTGCGGCGCGGCGTTACACGAGCCGGCCTTATGACCGGGCTGACCACAGCGGAAGCAGTGGTCGCTGCGGTCCACCTCCGAGGTGCACTTCGCTCCCACGTGGTCGCCCACCCGGCAGCGGAAGCACCTCATAGGTCGGGGCTCCAGCAGTTTGACCTGTGCGGAGACCCAACCCACCAGAAGCCTTCGGCCCTCCCCGGCTATAAGCTTGGCCACCGACACGGGGCAGCTCACTGTTACGGCTCGCATCCCCGTGGAGTCAGGGTGGATGGTGCCTACCCTCACCTCCTCGGCAGAGCACCCCCCAGTCCTGGCGACCGCGGCCACCACCTTTTCCGCCGTCACGCAGTCGTCCAGGCCCCGGATGCGCAAGTCAGCGCGTTTGGTAGGCCTGGACACTCGGACCTCGTCCGGATTCAGGGTCGCCCTGAGCCTATTGGCCAGAGCGTCCGCTGCCGGGCCGCTGTTCGCACCGAGGATCTCCAGCATCCTGGCCCCAGTCGCGGTGATCTTTAGCCGGACGCCATTGGCGGTCTCCTTTAGATCAACCGCCGCATCCACCTTGGCGAGCACGTGCTGATAGGACACGCCCTTCTTTTCCGCTTCCGGCTGTAGTGTAATCACTACAGCTGCGGACTTCGGGGCGCGGAGCCTATCTGCGACGCTTCGCTCCTTGCGCCGCTGCCGCCTCGCCTTTCTCTTGGCCGCCCTTGCCGCCTTGCCAGCCTTCTTCTTTTCCCCGGCTACCTGCCATCCAGCGTCGGCTGGAGGAGATTCAGAAGGTGATGGGGGCGGCCGATTTACCGCCTTAGCCGAGGCCCCCGCTGCCTTGGCCGGGACCCGTGCCGCCTTGACTGGGGCACCCGCCGCTTTGGCCGGGGCCCCCGACCCCTTGGCCGGGGCCCCCGCCGCCTTGGCTGGGGCCCTCGCCGCCTGTGCAGCTGCCCCACCATTGGTCGGCCCCGACGAGGCTGGTCCGGCTGCGGCAGCTGCGGTGGCGGCGTATGACGCCGCCTTTCGCTGGCCCGAGGCCGGCTGGCTTGCCGCCAATGGGGGGCGCAGGACTATGGCCTCCAAGGTGGAAAACTTGCTCCGTAGAGCCGCCATTTCCTGTCGCACCAGATTGAGGATCCGGTCCTCAGCAGTCACGGGCCGTCCCTGCCCATGCTGCTCCCCCTTCAGCGGCACCTCTCGGGGGCCGGCTCGTCGGAGCCCAGCCAAGTCCGCTCGGAGCTCCGCATTCTCCTTTTGGAGAAGCACCATGGCGGCTGTCAAGCGGGCGATCTCCGCCCGCATTTCTGACATACCGTCCGACGGAGGCCCGGGTTGGAGGGCCTCCGCTGCCGCCATGATCGAGGCAGTAGCCACGGAGATGGCCTTGCCTCTAGAGGACTTCGTCTTCTTAAAGGCCACCTCGCTGATCGCGGCCGCTACCTCCTCTGCGAACTTGACCGCTCGCTCCGAATTGGAGCCGCCAGCGGCGTCCGGCTTACCACCACGGTGGTCCGGCTTGTTTTTGGCCCGCTCCCGGAGCGGACGGGCCATTTCGGCGACCTGTTCGGTGGCGACCACCCCACCCTGAGCACTCTTCGCGGCGTCAGGCCGCACCTTCGTGCCCATCAGTGAAGCGGCGACCACCACTTCCGATTCCTCTGTTGAGGCCTCGGATGACGAGACCCCAGGGTCACTCCCCGCACCGATAACTGGCGTATCAGGCCACTTGGGGCGACCCCGATTGCCCCACCCTGGCCTCGAAGTGGAAGCTGCACCCGCAGCCGCTCGTCCTCGGCCTCTCCTCACCGTCGGCACTTTCGCGATCGGGAGGCTTTCCTCGCTCGAGGATTGCCCCGCCGATCCTGTGCGCTCCGACCCGCGCGACCTTTTGCCCCAGAATTTGGAGGCCCCACGTCCTACGTACTGGTCGGACATACTTTGGTCCCCTGAGGGACTGGAGCCTCCTCGGCTCTTGTTGCCGTCGCCGGCAAGCGGTATCTTCTCCGCCAATACAATTGGCACTTTGTCGTCATAATGGTTTTTTGTTTTAATTAAATTTTCCATACAGTTCCCACGAGTAGTTAGGATATAAACGTCCACCTAGGCAGAGCCTTTTACCTAGGTAAGCCTATATACTGTAGAGGTCGGCAGGTATCTACAGGGGAAGCGCTAACGACTGGTCACCCACCAGCCACTCATCCTCTCGCCGCGCTTCAAAACTTAGGATTAGGTGGTTTTTTATCTTAGAGGTGTCCTTCCTCTGGGCCGGGCGGTTAAGCCAAGCCCCCGGCGGCGGCATTAAATATGCCTCCGTTCGCTGTCCAGATAACCTGGCTCAGCGAACCCGCCGAAAGTTCTCCCTCAAGATCGCTCTTGAGGGAGAAACGACAGCCTTTTTGGTGCGCCTGCACCGCAGCGGGTGGGTCACGTCCAGTGTCAATCGACTAACGTCGATCGATCAGGAGCGACCCGCCTCCCTCGTTACTCCACTGTGCCCTCTGCAAATCAGAGGGACACGCGGAAGAACGTCGAGGAACATGCTGCTCCCCCGCCCGCAGAAATTAGCCACAAACAATACCCTCTCCGAAAAACTCCCAAACCTTTTCCGAAGAGTATATTGTTCATGCCCAGGGTGCACCGGCCTGACAACTGCTCTTCCCCCCGAATGTATTCATAAGGGACCAGCAGGTATCAGGCACACGTGGAGGTTTTCTGTACGCACCCCATCTAAAGTAATTTTTGAAGTTTGTAAGTTCGTGCGTAAGTACCCAGAATTCTTTACAAAAAGAGAGAACATACAAAAGAAAATTATTTTAAGACATAAAAATAGACTAAACTTACCAACATCGCGACTAAAAATGCACTCCAATAGTACCTTTGTAATGTCTATAAAAATTTATAATAAGTTACCCGAAATAATAAAGAATTTAAATAAATATAACAGCTTTATCAATAAATTGAAGTTTTTCCTTGTAAACAAATCCTACTATAGTATAAGTGAATACTTAACCTCTCGAATGCCGTAATTACAGACACAATTAAAAAACCATTGTGTCTCGTGTATATCTACGTTCCGGCATACCAAGGGTATGATAAGTTATAGGTAACTTCATAACTATCCATTTTTATCTACAAATACTCACTATTAAAGATACGCCTACCTACTCTTATGCATTCAATAAATAACTTACCTTAGGGATGATAAATATTAATTATGTAATAAACAATAATAAGTAAATAAAACAATAATGAATAAATAAAAATAAAAAAAGGTAATTATAATGCTACTGCTGAGCATGAGGTCCTGGGTTCGATTCCCGGGTCGGGCAAAGTGTTATTGGGTTTTTCTATCTGAAATTTCTCAGTAGCAGCTCGGAGTCTGGATTTGTGCCCGGTTGATGGCAATAGGCTCGCCCCCTATTACATGGGACTTAAACATAACTGGCGAAATGTGGGTGTACCTGCTACAGGGACACCTCTGCCCAACCCTTCAGGGAAACAAGGCGTGATGTTATGTATGTTATGTTATGTGTAATTATAATGTTACTAATAAATAAACGTATAAAATTTATAAAACTATAATTATATATAATTCATAAATTTAATTCTGTATTAATGTTAGTAATGTTATTAATGTTAGTTATGTTAGTTATATATATATATAACTAACTAACTACTTATCTAATAATACAATTTGTCACATTAAACGACCAGTGCTCTTCCTCCTCTCTCCTACTTGATCTATGCTGTGCCCGACAGGGTCCATAATTGTGACTAATATAATTATTTCCCTACCAACTATATACATTATGGTACGCATACGCAATAAAGAATTTGAGATTTGATTTGAAAGTAATTCCTAAGAATATAGTTTCCGTTATTGCATCTAGTTTTTTGCCATGAAGTTTTAGATTTAGACCTACTTGAGGTACATTTGGTAATGAGAACCTAATACATACATGAACTATCCAAGTGACACAAAAAGAATAAAAAAAAAAAAACATCTAAATCAGTCAAACCGTTTAGGATAAGAAGAATTACGAACACACGTACACCGGTATTTTATTTATTGCCAGACATGCAAAATTTTAATGTTCTTCAAAAACAAGCAAAGTACTTTAAAATAAAATGCGGATCAAAATGTGGTAGTCAATGTACAATTTCTGGAATATGTTAACATCGGGCACGAACGTGCGTGTGTGCGTGCTGCGACGCAAAGTGATACGTTCTCACGCTGGGAAGGCCCGTTCGCTACTGACGGAATAGGTTTTCCGCGATCGTTTATATAGTTCACTTTGCCATTTATTTACGTAATGAAGTAATTGGTTATTTATAAAATAAAATTTAGATTCTATTAAACAATTAACTTAAGATTAATATGTAATTTTTAAAATTTCTTAAACGTGTTTCTAAGTATTAGAAAAAAATATTCATTTGGCTTGAAGTTTTGAGAAAGTTACGTTATTTAAAAAATAAAATCTGCTATATTTTGTATGAAACTATGAACGTTGAAAAAAGTGGTTCCCCTATGTACAAGTAGACCATATAATGATGTTGATGATATTTTTTAATTTTCAACATCAAAAGCAGTTTCTTCTAACGAAACGATCAAACGTTAGTCTCGCGTCATTTTTTGGAAAACTTGTTGCGAATTTTAGTGATTTTCCACGAATCCTTAATTTATTTGAAAAATCCCTTTCCCCTATGTACAAGACGAAAAATTGGACTTTTCGAATCACAAATAATTTTGTTTAAATTCTCATCCCCTTTCTCACAACGAATAAACAAAATTGATCAAAATCAGTGATTTCGTGCGGTGCGGCGGCACGGGGCCTTAAGTTGTGTGTGTCACTTTAGTCTATTTCAGAATGGGAAATCGTCATTTGACAGGAATAAACATAATTTTGGTGATTTTTAGTCTATTTTATAGGCATTTGTAACAAGAGAATCGGAACCATTAGCTACTTATCTACTTTTAGGGTTCCGTACCCAAAGGGTAAAACGGGACCCTATTACTAAGACTCCGCTGTCCGTCCGTCTGTCTGTCTGTCCGTCTGTCACCAGGCTGTATCTCATGAACCGTGATAGTAAGACAGTTGAAATTTTCACAGATGATGTATTTCTGTTGCCGCTATAACAACAAATACTAAAAAAACAGAATCAAATAAATATTTAAGGGGGCTCCCATACAGCAAACGTGATTTTTTGCTGTTTTTATAGAAAATGGTACGGAACTCGGACTCGCAATTGGCCGGTTTTTTATAGAAAGTTTTAGAAAGGTATCAGTAAAATGAAAGAAAATATAATTAAATAGGTAGGTAGGTAGGCTTGCCAAAAACATGTTAATAGATTTCTTTCAGTTATTATATTTCTTTGTAGGTAAGAGATTATTAAAAAAAAAAACAGTGGCACTCCGGGAGTGTCGACAGAAGTGAAAACTTGAACAAGATATTGGTGGAAGAAAAATACTTGTATGGAACATTGGTCTGTAACCTTATATAAATAAAGATCACAATCACGTTTACAAAAAAAAAAAAAAACTTCCAAAACCTTTAAAGTAAATATACTTGCATAAAACATTGATCCGTAATGTTATATAAATAAAGAGCACACTCGCGTTTACAAAAATGAGATGTCGGTAACGGTGTCGCGAGTTCTATTGTTTTTCCCATCTCAAAAATGCTTAACGCGCCTAGAAGTTTTCATTTCAAAAACGTAAAATGATTACGACAGATTATGTGATGACAAATTGAGTAATACGCCATCTATTGCAAAGAGCTCTGAACAAAATGATTAACTTTATCATTCTATGAGTTCGAATTGAAGTAAAAGGTTTCATTTATCTTTTTTGTTGAAAATACATGATTTATGAGTTTAAATAAATAAATCTGCATTAAAAAAGGAAGTTTTGATTTTTATTAATCTTACTTATGCCAAAATCTGCCGTTTATCGCTTTTTAGTGATTGTTAATGTCATAATTGTTACATATGCTGCCATCTATGATTTTTTTCAAAACGAATTATAATTTGTTCGAGTTGAGACCCCATGCCACTACTGAAACGCATTCATGATCAAATTTTGATGTAGGTCAGCAATGTAAGTCGATTAACTGTTACTTTTAAAATGTTCAATGAATTTGACTTAAAAAATAATTATACACTTTCTGATACGCATTTTATAGAGACATCCGATGTTTTTTGGTGGCGGTGCACTTGTCTGCTACGCTTGAATTTGTCGCCCCCTGAAGTTGGCGCCCGGGGCACTGGCCCCAGCTTGCCCCCCCCCCCCCCCCCCCCCTAGATTTGGGACTGCCATGTAGGGTTACTTTCAAGTACCAGAAAATTGGCAAAACCGGCCATATGGCGTATATGGTCGTTACATGATATACAGAAGTTTCAAATTCCTAACTTGTTTAGTTGTTGCGATAGAGCTCGTACATAAATGGTCTAAAACCTGACAACTTTTATGGCCCCCTATTTAATCATTTTTGAAGATAAAAAAAACCCTTCCCTTTCAGATAATTAATTGATTCAGGCGTGACCTTGCGGAAATCCATTATAAAATACAATAGACGTGGATATATTTAGTAACTTGTTTCGCTTAGCTATTTCTAAAGAGCTATAAAAAACTCCTGAAAGAAATCGACACGTGTTTCACCTCTCAACGAGGCATCCTCAGGATGACGATTCGAGTTCGCAACAAGTTCATCGTTATTATTTTGAACTTTATTTAATTATTATTATTAGTTGTTATAGCGGCAATAGAAATACACAATCTGTGATAATTTCAACTGTCTGCCTATTACGGTTCATGAGATACAGCCCGTTGACAGACAGACGGACGGACGGACGGATGGACAGCGGAGTCTTAGTAGGTAATAGGGTTCCGTTTGGCACCCTTTTGGTACGAAACCCTAAAAAGTACCTAAGTTACCATCTATATCATACTGTAACATCTTTTTGATGCTTATATTTTTTAGCAAGCTACCCAGGAAAAAATGTGCCCTGCCAAGTGCAGGTCGGCCGAGTCGGACAAGACAATATACCGTAAAGAATCTACAACCACCGGCAGCAGTTGGACCAAAGTTAGAGAGGGGGAGTTGCAGAGAGTTGTAAAGTAATCTAATAATACTCATTTCAATGAATACCTACTAAGACTTAGGCCATAGTTTCACATTTTGACGTATTGTTTCACTATAAAAAACAGCCCGTTCCGTGAGAGGCCTAAGACCCAATATTTCACCAAACTCTGTTTGACATTTAAATAAGAACAGAGTAGGTATGGCGAAACAGGCTCTATACATTTATCGACACTGGAAATTTAAATTGTCGTAAAGGACATTGTATTCCCTGTCCTTTACGACATTTGAAATTTCCAGTGTCGATATATTTGTCGATTTGACATCTGGAACTGTTCTTACTTCAGCTGGCCTATTCTGCAAAAAATCTCACTGAACACTTATGTGAAGTCAGCTTGAAGTGACCTGCTATCCATCTGATGCTAGGGATTGACAGTTCACTAAGTTTTCACGGGAGATTTTTTTTACAGAATAGCATTACATCACTGTATGTACCTACCCTTACAGGCGTATTGCATGGGTGGTTCTGGAGTTGGTCTCCAGAGAGGTCCGGGTGTTGATGGTGACAATCGGGGAAAACCCCACACTCTCTGGTCTAGGGATTGTGGGATTTTTACCTCACTTATAGTTCCTCAGGTTATCTTCTAAAGCCAGCAACCTTTTTAAAGCTTCCCCCAAAAAATAAAAAAATAAACAAAATTTACGCAGCCGCCATCTTGGATCTTCATTTTGACCTTACTATTGGCTTTTGCACCCTTGAAAACCATGAAACCGTTTACCCATGATAAAAAAATTGTAAATTTTCAGACCCGCCATCTTGGATTTTTATTTTGATCAAATTCACACTTTCTCTTTCTCTCATGCAGTGTACTCGGGCCGTTGTGTACAATTTTATCCCACTTCTGCCGGCGTTCTTTCTCTCTCTTGCTTTCTCTAGGAATTAGAAGAAGACAGTCGCAAGTAGTAAATCTTTTTATTGTGACGATTTCTGAAAGTTTACAAGTCGCGTTAAAGAACTTCGTTAAAAAAAAGGCATTTCTTAGGGTGTTATACTTCTTTTAACATTCTGCATGTTTAGTATGTTTTGTAGCGAATAACTTATCTTAATCCTAGTACATTATTCGAGTATCATTATTTTCTAGCTTGCCCCAACCTGCTAGCACAGAGTCATCGGCAAGGCAACCTAAGAAGCATGACTGCAGTGCAACTATTTGTGCTAAAAAGGGAAAGGACGTGGTACTGGATAAGGTTTTATGCAACCTTAAAGAAGTTAGTATAATTTTTATTCCTTACTCTCCATCATTTTTCTCTATTCTATTTAACCGCATCTGTGGTCTAGTGGTTAGACCACCTGTCTCAGACCCAGAGGCCCTGAAATCGATTCCCAGTGGAGGGCAATTTTTTTGCTTGGTTTGGTTGGTGGTAGGGCTTGTGCTAAGTCCACCTGGCTAGCTACCACCATCTTATATAAGTCTGTCGTCAAAACAACAATGTTAACAGCATTGTTGTTTTGGCAGTTAGAGGTAAGATAGCCAGTTCCTCTGTGATTGAGGATTCCGTGTGAAGCTCGCTTCCACCTTCGGCCTGATCATCACTTACCATCAGGTGAGTGCAGGCTAAGAACTTCCCCGTTGTGGTAAAAAAATATATTCTTTGGGACCGTTCAAGTATAATGTACCTAAGCACTAAGTATAGGGCGGGGTCTATGCTTTGCTTATTTTTGATGACATGGGGGTGGGGGGGTCTAGATAGTGATTACATCAGCAGTAATTATTTACTTTTTTACACAAATGGCAACCCATACATTGTCTATGCTGGAAAACGAAACGCATATTTGGGGATTCCCACTAATAATGAATACGTTAGGTACTCGCATAGTACCGAGTAGGGGAATTACCGCATGCTATGTCTAAATTTACACTTGTTAGAATTATAACTGCTGCTCACGAATCAATAAAAAATAGAATACTCACATTAAAAGAAAAATGCATATACCAATGTTTACGTCAGCATGGGAGGGGGTAAGAGCTTTGCTTACTTTTGCTGACAAGGGGGAGGCGGGGGTAAATAATTGTAATAAATTGCTTATGTAATACTTGAACGGCCCCTTTTTCAATTTATTTGGGGTCAGCTCAGCATGTCATCTTCCCATACTTCTCTATTAAGTACTCGTAAATTCAGTAGTCAGTAGCGGCGTTAGGGTAGGGCACAGTTGGGCGACCGCCCAGGGCGCCGGATATGAAGGGGCGCCACTTGCGCCCCTTTATATCCCCTCACTCAGTACCGGCGTTAGGGTAGGGCGCGCATGGGGGTGCCCATGCGCGCCCAAGGCGCCAGACATAAAGGGGCGCCCAACGCGAACCACAGGCCTTTTATTTCTCTATCTTTTCTGTTATTTAACTCCTTTTTTACCCGATTGCGGGACACCAAAGACAGGGTTATGTTTTTCTCTAACTTTTCTGTACAAGTTGACAAAGTTTAGGTACTATTTTTATATGAATGGGCCAAAGAAAAGACGCAGCGGGGTGCTAAAAAATGTTTAGCTCGCTCTTGCGTTTGAACTTTTCTGCATAAATGAAATCCTAAGTTTTCAGTGGCGGGGTGTTGAAATTTTTGAGCTCGCTTCGCTCGTTTTAGCATTCTGCATTTTCCTATTCCTCAAACTAGAATAAAAGCTACAATTTTCGCCTCTACTCTCCATGAGTAATGAGAGGCGCCACAGAAATCTCCCCGGGGCGCCGGGCTAAAAAAAAAACCACTACAAAGTGCAAAATAACTTTAATTTCGGAAGTCGGTGGCAAAAAACAAAACTTTAAAACCAAAGACATCGCCTTCCGAAATAAAGTTATTTTTCACTTTGTAGTGTTTTTTTTTAAAGTTAGTGGTTTTTATAACCAAAAAATTAAATATTTGACTTTATCTTAAATATCTCACTTGAAATACTGAAGGACGTTTGAATTAAGTACCTAGGAAAAGAGTGTTGGGTCGGTAACTGGGTTTAAAGCTAGGTACCTGTTTGAGACACTATTACGAAGTGTGCTAAGTAGAGACAGTTTTCTACAACCCGTAGTTTACGAGCACCCTACTAAGCCATTTAACTGAGTATGTACACTTTTATTACTGAGGCGTGAGCTAAGCTCCTAAAAAACTCAGAAGTTTAGCTCACTCCTCAGTTTTGTTATATTTATTTTAAACGACACGTTCATTACTTAGTTTGTTAAATCGTATTGCATGTTCTTGAGCGTTTTTAATATTTTATCGAAAGGCGGCTTCATTCGAAAAGAAATGCAGCGTCAGATTGAGTGAGCTCGTATTAGCTCAGAAAGATCTAACAAAACAGATCAACAATTTGGAAGAAAAGGAAAAAAAAGGGGTTGGACTAATGAAGAAGGCTGACTTAATGTGGTCTTGTATGGAAGACTCGTACAAGAAGAAATTGGCCGAGTCTCAGGAAAGATATCAAGGTTTACAAAAACAGGTAAGATGTACAGTATTTCTATTTTCTTAATGTTCCTCGGGAATCATCGCATTTCCGAATACAAACGAATGCTAATTTCCTTGTCCACCAATTATAAGATTCATCGTGGATAATAATTTGAATTCAGAATTATAGTATATTATGCCCTCCCTTTAAATCCGTCCTTTATTTAGTGAATAAAGGACGGATTTAAAGGGAGGGCCATACTAGCTAGGCTCCTAGGGGTCACAACGTGTTGTTAACCTATAGCCTTCCTCAAAAATAAGGGAATCAAATGCAAAAAAAAAAAAACGTCTGCGGTGGAGGGACCCCCGTCAGGAACGAAGTTCTTTCTCACTTATGATTTAAAACAAAAACAAAGTTTTTGTAGCCGCCATCTTGGATTTACATTTTGATATACATTCATATTGCCTTTAGCACCCTCGAAAACTATGAAAACGACACCCATGACGAAAAATTTGAAAATATTCACGGCGGCCATCTTGGATTTACATTTCGACCCCACTATTGGCTTTGACACCCTCGAAAACCATAAAAGCGATACCCATGATGAAAAATTTGAAAATTTTCATAGCCGCCATCTTGGATTAACATTTTGACTAAGTTTACACTTCCCCTCCCTCTCTCCGGCATGCAGTGTACTCGGGCCGATGTGTACAATTTTAACCCACGATACTGTAATCACTTTACTCCTTTCTTTTGTTTTTTTCTGCCAGCGTTCTCTTTCTCTCTCTTTCTTTCTCTTTGAATTAGAAGAAGGCAGTCACAAGTATTAACACTTTTTACCGTGACGATTTCTGAAAATTTACAAGCCGCGTTAAAGAACTTTGTTCCAAAAACAAATCCGACTGGAGAGATCAGCGAACAGATCAGAGATTAGCGCGTTCAAACAAACAAAAAAACAAACTCTTCAGCTTTATTAATAGTCTAGTTATCAGCGTTGGTAAACAATTAGACACCTAACTGTCAAACTTTATTGTAGCTGAACGAAGTAGAAGCAAGTGCAAACAAGTGGAGGAAGAGCAAGAAAGATCTGGAATATCAAATGAAAAATATAAGCAAGTGCAGCCAAGAAATTAATGAGAAAAATATTCAAAAAGCGAACGATCTTAAGATTATAGAACTAGAAATTCAAAGCTTAAAAAAAAGAATCGCGAGGACGGAGAACGACATAGTCGCTACAAAGAATTCGTATACATCAAAGAAAAATGCTTCCGAAGTAAGTAACAACGTTCAAAGCTAATAACAGATTTTAATTTAAGATTAAATGTTTTCAATTTAATGTTTTGTTAAATTATAAACATTTAAAACAAACAATTCCTTGGATGAAACAGGATAAAAATTACATGTTAAATAAAATCGTGAGTTAATCTTTTAACTTGGGTACCTACTTACTACGGTGGTGCTTTATACGTTCATACAATTCTGTGACTTACATATACACCGTGACATTTTAGTCGTCTTACAAAAGCAGCCCACTTCATGTATCCAATAACTAATAGAAATTCGTAAAAAAAATAAAAATAAAAATCATTGCTCCTAGAGGAATTTTATGTCGGGTATTTTATGTGGCCCTTTGTAAAGACGACTAAAATGTCACGTTGTCTATCTTTTTTTATGATTGTTTAGTAGACATTGGTGCCGATTCCCTTGTTCACAAATTAAACTAAATTTAAGTTCATTGCATCTTTTTTTTTCTATTTCATAAAGAAAAGGACAGAAGATAAATTTTAGTTTAGTCCTGTCAAATTAATCAGCGCCTGTCACTACTCCATACAAGTTTAGACGTGATTAAAAACTTGCCTACTAAAATTACGTCAAGCGCTGATTAATTTGACAGGACTAAACTACAATTTATTTTCTGTCTTTTCCTTAATGAAATAGAAAGAAAAAGATGCACTGAACTTAAATTTAGTTTAGTTTGTGAACAAGGGAATCGGCACCATTGGATACATGAAGTGGGCTGCTTTTGTAAGACGACTAAAATGTCACGGTGTATATTATTTAGACACCGTGACAAATTTTACTGCCTCGCTGGTCTGATGGTAGCAAGTGATACTACTGAGTATGAGGTCAATCAACTCAGCCTATAACAGTCCACTGCTGGACATATGCCTCTCCCAGGCTGCGCTACAACACTGTCCTCCGCCTTTCGCATCCAGTTTGTTCCACCCACCTTTTTAAGGTGGTCGCTTCATCTAGCTGGGGGACATCCCACACTACGCTTGCCGATACGTGGTCTCCACTCCAGGATTCGTCTGCTCCATTGGCCATCGGTCCTTTCAAGGAAGCATGAGATCTTGGCTTCGATTCACAGCAAAAAAAAAGTGCAATTCAGTAGTGCTATTCTGTAACCATCTCACCGTGTTATCTTAGGTGAAGTGAGCGTGGAGTGAGCTGTCAGTTGCTAAGGATTGACACTATTGGCAGCTCACTTCACCTAAGATATCACGGTGAGATTTTTACAGAATAGCACTACTGGTCAGGTCGGCAAAGTGTAATTGGGTTTTTCCGTCAGGAATTTCTCAGTTGCAGCCCGGAGTCTGGATTTGTTGGTTGTTGTCAATAGGCTCACCGTATTAAATAGGACTTGACCATAACTGGTGATATGTGGGTGTAGTATTAGGTACACCTCTGCGTAACCCTTCGGGGAAAACGGACGTGATATGACGTTACGTTACGTAAAAAAAATACGGATGCAGTGCCATATGTGAATCCATGCATGTAGACCACACCTGCACATGCTTATGTTTTATATTTGCTATTGCTTCCACAATAGAATAACGAAACTAATATACGCGTTAAATATTATTTAAGAAAAAACTGCAAAAATTAGCAGCGGATATAGAAAATGTTCAAAACAAGATTGGTAGTGAGTGCCAATGTAAGGCTGATAAAGAACACGAAGGTAACAACTTTGTTAAAGAAGCAAGAGATGAATTGCAGAAGATTTGCAGGGATCTGTTACAGAAGAAACTTGAGAATGAAGATCTTCGAGCAGAGGTAAGAGACAATTATGTTGAGAACTACTGTTTTGTTCTTTTTAACGACAGATGATTTTCCTCTTTTCAATTATTGTTGCCAGATATAAGTCTCCACCTCACCAAGTAAACTGCTAGGGAGGGAGGATACTTATCTTAGTACATACAGATAACGAATATACACTATACACCGTGAAATTTAAATCACAGTTTTGCTAGAACAAACGTTGTTCAGACCATGGTCTACTACCATTCTACAGCGTCCAATAAAATAAAACATAATTGGTTTTTGAAAAAACACAAAAAAGGTAAAGTTTAAAATGTCAAGATTATATTCTACTGCTTACTAAATTTCGTTTATGGAGGTACATTTCCCTGTAGACAATGCTGTGTCCCATGCGTGGTGTCTGTGTTGTAGGTACAATAATACTGCTATAAGAGCTGGTGGTAGGCCCCCTGAGAGTAGTTTATACCCAAGTTTACAGTCTTAAATATCTTGTGATACTCCCGTGGTGCTCGAAAAACTGCAAAATTCTGGCACTTTTTTCAGTTATTTTGAATAATATACCTTAAGGACGCGTTTTAGGTATTCTATATTTTTGTAAAGCAAGTTAAATTTTCTTCCAAGCACTCTAGGCCTATTGATTGCGAAGATACAGCCAGTCAAAGATGGGCATTTTTTCCAAGTGAAAAATTACATAAAGAACAAAGATACCTAAAAACGCATCCTTAAGGATTTTTTTTTTAAACTGAAACTTGTGCTACAATTTCGCAGTTTTTCCAGCACCATGGGAGTAGCACAAGGGTTTCAGAGTTGCAAACTTGGGTACAAAATTACTCTCAGGGGACCTAACAAAGGTGGCGGCCGAACTAGCTACACGCGGGGTTGCGACAATCGTCGACAGGATCCGACAGTTGGGACACGAGGTGACATTGCACAAGTCCGAGGCCATGTGTTTTCATGGTCCTCGGAATGCGCCACCGTCGGGTTATCAGGTAATGGCGGGAGGGGTTCACATCGGCGTCAAGTCGAAGATGAAGTATCTGGGACTCGTCCTCGACAGCCGGTGAAACTTTGTGGAACATTTCCGACGTTTGGCTCCTAGACAGGAGCGGGCTGGGGCTGCCTTGAAGCGGCTCCTACCTAATCTAGGGGGTCCAAACGCCTCCTGCCGGAGGCTCTACGCGGGGTCGTGCGGTCCATGGTCCTTTACGGAGCACCGGTGCACTATGGAAAATATAGGTCGGTATCGGATCAAAAATCTGTAACTTCATGAATTTTTGTCGTATCGTGATGAAATTCGGCACAAATATGCAGTAAGGTTTGGAGATTCGAATGATGTGTAGTTTATAGTGTTTTCTTGTATATCTATGTATGTTTTTTTGCATAGAATGAAAGAAATGGGAAAAAATCACGAAAAAAATAGTTAAAAATTTATTTCAAGTGGAATACAAGTTTATAATGACTAAAAAGATTAAACCATTGTTAATTACAACAAGCAAAGTAAACAAAATATATATATATGAAAACAATTTACTAAATTAAAATCATATTACTAATAGGTACATCCTATACAGGGCGTCCCAAAGTTATGGGACATGAAGGGAAAGTACCTTAAATATCGTAGATAGGGTATTTTGCTGAAAGAAGACTTTGTTATTTTTAAAAGTTAGTAATTCTGCATTCAAAGATTTTCAAAAAATTACTTGCCTCGTCTGGGAATCGAACCGACTTAAATGTAAAAAAAAACACCCCTACTTTTATGATGCCAATCGAAAGAATGGCTAAAAAATAATAACTCTTCTTAATTAACATAGTATTTTAAAAGAAAGGAACAGCGTGAAATTAATCATTTTAATCAAATTAAAAACATACATGAAACTGCCGTAGTCAATTAAGTGGGTATTTTTTTGTAAATTAATTAATTAAATGCTCAAAATGTGATCCCTCTTGTCTTACGCAAATCGCCAATGTTTTAATGAGTCCGCTGCCTGTTGATTTTCTTATCATTTTATGGTGAATACTCGATATGATATGGCACAATTCTGTTTGTAACTCGCCCACGTTCTCGTATCGCTTTTTGTACAGCATATCTTTCACGTATCCCCAAAAGAAGAAATCTATTGGTGTAAGGTCCGGGGATCTGGCCGGCCATCTAATCGGTCCATTCGTACCAATCCAAGTAGGAAAACATTCACTACTTTTCGAACGTCGTCGTCGGCAATCAATAACTTTCTTGAAATTTGACTCAAACATTTTACGTTGTTCGTTTCTTTAAAAATACTATGTTACTTAAGAAGAGTTATTAGTTTTTGGTCATTCTTTCGATTGGCATTATAAAAGTAGGGGTGTTTTTTTTTTACATTTAAGTCGGTTCGATTCCCAGACGAGGCAAGTAATTTTTAGAAAATCTTTGAATGCAGAATTACTAACTTTTAAAAATAACATAAAGTCTTCTTTCAGCAAAATACCCTATCTACGATATTTAAGGTACTTTCCCTTCATGTCCCATAACTTTGGGACGCCCTGTATACTATGGCTTCAGGAAATGATGTAGCTAGGTACAAATATAAGTAATAACTAAATATAAATAGTATTTTTAACTTATACCACTTCAGGATCAGGGTCATTAAATGTGGGTTCACTTTCAGATGCCACGTTTAAAAGACTTAGTGCCTCTTCTTCAAGTTCTTTCACATTTCTTACGTACGGTTTTCTCAAACTTGTTATACAAAGTGGAGACGACATTAAGACAATAAATTAAAGTACGTATATCTAATAACGTTCTTAATGGATCTGACGTGTATAAAAGCGTTTTAAAGACATCTTCATTTGTAGCAGATCGGGAACATTTTCTGGCATGATGAAGTCGTATGTTTCTGTAGTCTTTGTTGCGAGACTCTTGTGCGTCTTCCGATAGCTGTCCAATAGGAAGCACCGCAAAATGTTTGATAACGTTTTCCCCGTTTATGAGTATTTTGTGAACGGAGGATGGCATATAATACCAATCGTAATTACTTACATAGATTCTTGCAGTTTCTATTGCATATTCCCCAAATTTTTCAGGGTCGATCATCATTCCAGAAGAAAGAACTTGCAAGATAATGCATAGGCGTTTAATCAATGCCTCATCTACACCTGTTATTTCCGATGAGCAAGTGCTATTATAGAAGAATCTTCGTGCGGTATTGCCATCGTTCGTATTCCCGCTAACTTGCCGAGGTTTGTCGACTATTAATCCCAACTCCTCCCTGAAACGTTTTTGAACAAGTTCTTTCTTTTCTTTTTTTAATCTCTTATTTTCCTCAGTTGAAGCAGACCAAGTCTTAAACGAAAGATTATAGGAAATATGCAATATCATTTCCATGCAGCGAATCCAGGCGTGTAAGGTAGACAATCCGTATTGGTAGGCGTTTTCGTTTTCAGGTCTGGCAGTTACTTTCGATAGGTCATTCATTAGCCGTGGAGTAGCCCCACATATCGTGCATGTGGAACCAGATGGAGTATCTGTAAGAACCTGAGCCATCTTTCCATCGATCATCGTTAGAAATAGTTCATGCTTCACATTTACTACAACACCATCTTTGTTTATAAGTGATGCTTGTGCAGCCCTAATTTGTTTTTTAATATCATCGACAACTGCCTTGGTTTTTTCTGGAGTTTCCTTACAAAACTCAATAGAAATGGGTCTGCAAAAACGGACAGATGAAGGTACCAGATTTTGCCAAACAACGGATCCCGATTGCACATCAACTAATCTGATGGGGACTAATGAAGTGATGAACAAATTGGCATCTGAAATTGTTTCCGACTCTTCTGCAAGTATTTGCTTGTATTGGCTTTGACCAGATGAACCATTATATCCCCATTTACAATAAAAGATCAATGTTCTATGTTGTTTTTGGAAAACAGAATCGATTTTTAAAATTCTAGCAGCAGTATGATCCAATGAATCTTGGGTATTAATCACTTTAGCATAAGTATTCGTGATTTCGATTGTAGAAGAAGGTGGATAACAGGATCTTTTTATTTCTTGTATTTTGTAGTAAGGCGGGAATATACAACACTTTCGTTCGTTGGTTAAGTTTTTCAGGTACATATATTGTGCTTTTGTTAGATCTAAATCTATAAAAGCACTCAATGCTTCCGTATCGGAAAGAATCTTCATCTGGTCTGAGTCGTTCCATTTACTTGAAATATCTAATTTCTTTTGAGTGTCAGCGGTTCTTAATTCTTCGACAAGATGAGCTTCTGTGTACTCACGTAAAGCTCGTAGTCCCTGCATATAGGCATTTTTTATATGCTCGAAGACATATTCTTGGAGTAGAAGAGTGTTTTTCCTCTTGGTAGATTCTGAGGAGTCTTCATAAGCCACGCATGCTCTTCCTCGCTGGCCAGATGTTGATGGCGCAGAATATTGTTCAGAATCTGGTAAATTTAACGAATACCTTGAGTCCAACCAAGTACAATTCTTCTGTAAAAATGTTTCTTTTTTCCGAGATGCCCAGCGCTTGTTAAAAATAGGAAGAATGTGCCTTTGTATGTCACTAATTATAAAACACAAGTTGTTTTCAGAAACATTGAGCTTTTCCACTAAAACTTTGGATAATGATTCCATGGTCTTGCCGCCCTCGATATAGGGGATTATGAAGTCTCGTTTGGTACAGCTGAAGGAAGACATTTTAACACTTCACAATCTGCAGAAATAACAGGCGAAGATGAGATTTGCTTCACTTGAAGTTACACTGATGTAGATGGTTCGAATAGTTTTTGCTTCCTTTTATATACTCATTTTACAATATCGAATTGGTACCTACATCATTATTATCTTGTAATTTCCCATGCAAACCGAGTGCAAATTTGATAAGGTCCCTTTGTTATCACGAAATAATGAAGAAAATATCCAAAAAGTTCCATATTGTTCATGTGAATGGTGTCAGCGGTAAACCGCAAAAGATACCAATTTTCGGGTTCTGACTTTTATCAGTTTTTTTCTCATATCTTCTAAAACCGCAAATATCCGCAGCTGATTTTTTTTTGCATTCTATTTATGAATACTTAGACTACTAGTCAACATAAAAAGTAGCGCTTGGGCAAACGTGGGTAACACTGAAAATCTTCGACGAAAAAAAATTAAAGTGAAAAATAAGGTAAGTCTGTCACTTTTTAAGTAATTACTGAAATATTTTTCTTTACTTTTAAAATCATTAAGCTGTATCGCAAAAAGCATAAAATAACCTTTCTAAGAATGTATAATACTGCATATCTGTACCAAGTATTTTTTTCACAATATGGTATTGAAACATGTATACGCAAAGACTTGAGTTTGGCACTTCTGTCTTCTATGTATTTCTATCTATGAAAAAAAAAATATTTTCGCGTATTTAGTGAAAAAATCCCAATGAATATTATAATTTGACTATTAGAGAACCTAATAAAATAGCCATATTAGCCAAATTACCACTTTCCATAGTGCGGTGTGCGCACGTTCATTGAGGCGGCAGCCAGCCCGCCGGCTGACCGCGTCCCAGAGGGTCACGGCCATCCGGTTGGCCCAAGGATACTGCACGGTCTCCTGTGAGGTGGCGAGCCTCCTTGCCGGATTACCGCCATGGGATCTAGAGGCAAAAGTCCTCGTGCACATCTGGGACTGGCGCGAGGAGCCGAAACACCGGGGCTTAACTCCGCTGCCGCGAGAAATCACGGCACAGCGGACAGAGCTCCGGCGGGATCTCATGGCGTCGTGGAGAGTGCGATTGTCGCAACCCAGCGCTGCGCACGCCACAATTGCGGTGATAAGTCCCCTCTTTGAGGAGTGGCTAGAGAGGCGCCACGGTGTCCTCACCTTCTGTCTGATGCAGGTCCTCACCGGACACGGTTGTGTTGGGAAGTTCCTGTTCAGGATAAGGCGGGAGGAAACGCCCGGGTGTCACCATTATGTGAATCGCCCGGAGGACACGGTGGACCGTGTCCTCCGGGCGATTCACACAGTGCAGTGGAGGTCTGCCCGGCTTGGGCAAAGCATCGCCGTGTCCTCGTGAAGGCAATCGGCGGCGATGATCTCTCGCGTCCGGCCATGGTACGGAGCGAGAGAGCATGGGAGGCTGTCACCTCCTTCTGCAAAGCAGTAATGCTCGCGAAGGAGAAGGCGGAACGCGTGAGGGAGAGGCAAATTTCGCACCCTCGCGCCCTTAACCGCAGCAAGAGACGCCCTGGGCGTCGGGAATCGCAGGCTGATTCCCGGCCACCGTAGGCGTGGGCTTGCGGACGGTGAGCAATGGGTAGCTCGCCGTCTGATAAGGACCAGGTCCGGGTCGACGGCGCGTTGTGTTCAACGCGCGCCTCAAATCGACGAGATGTCAGCAGAACTGACGGGGTCCGCTAGGGCCGATGCTTGCCGGGGTTGCGGAAAAGTCCGAAACGGATACCGTGGCTTCTGGCAACATGGCAACTGAAGGAACACGGGTGGGTTTTAGTCAGTAAGAGTCTGCTCCACCCAGAGCGGGAGAAGTTATTTGATAATTTGCCAAGCAAAAAAGTTACATGCGCGTGTGCGATGTTTGATGTTGTTATTGACTGGGCTATTAGTCATTTTATTAGAAAAAACAATATTCTCCAATATTTATGAAATACTAAATGATCGACGTTGTCCTGTAAATAATTCAATATGTAGAAAAAATTACTTTCAGATTTTCCCGAGTTATCCAATTTGGCGAGTAACTTTTCCAAATATTTTATTTCCAAACCAGTCCAGCCGTTCTTAAGTGATGCTCTTACCAACGAACAGCATTTCATTTTAATTTATTTTAATATGTTTATTTACATAATACACAATAATAACATAATATTACCACAACCTACTACGCATTAGGCCAATCAATTATTAGATATAGCATATCCATTTGGGGAGGATGTGCTAAGACATAACTCATCAAAGTAAAAAGAGCGAAACGGGCTATTTTAAAAATTATGCTGTTTAAATTTCGCTCTAATTCTGCTTTGACAAGTTGTGAAAAAATATTGATTTTCGACCAATGAACTGTACAAGCTAAGTGCTGTGCTTAGCATTCGACAATTATACATTGATAAGATCTTAGAATTGCAGCAGCGTTGAGTTTGAAAAAAAAAGCGGCAAATGGGGTTGACAATATAATAATAATAATTTATTTATTGACAGCAAAAAATATTAACACTACATAACAACCATATTGCGTAAAAATAAATTTGTAGGCTTTAATGAAAATAATACAACATAGGAGCATCTGCAGCCGAACTATATATGGCTTATTGGAGTAGATAGATGGAGTAGGCATAATTAAAAAAAACATGTAATAAAGCATATTTCAGTAATCAAGTACCGTTCGGTATTGCGTTCGGTTCCGGGTAGGAACCGAACTACTTAGATTAGGTTAAATATTTTGACTTGCAAAAAAAGGTTAGGTTAAGTTAGGGAGCGTTCAAGTATTACGTAACGAAATTTTTGGAGATTTTTGACCCCCCTCCTGTCTTCATTGACATAATCTTTGCAGTATTTGACATAATATACCTACAATTTTCTATATATATATTTTTTTAATCACGTTAGATTTGTTACAGCTGTAGTGGCAATCATGTCATTTGGTTTAAATAGGTTCTTATTTTTATTATTTTGTTTATCTTATATATAGATTCTTTTCTTTTCTTTTAGATTTTGTGAATGTGAGAACGTTGTAGGCTGTAAACTTGTGAACCATTTTTTATTTTTCTAAGTACCTGGTACTTGTTGATAGGCTTACACTGTCCTCCCATACCTATTAACACTGTAATTTGAAAACATTGTAGATACAATTTATTTTGAAAATAGTAACCGTGGAGTTTCTTGCCGGCTCTTCTCCATAGGAAGCGACCAATTGGAACCGTGCACCTAGCTTCTGACGTTTCATAAGTGCCCTTGTAGGTTTATGTGACATAAAATATTTTGATTTTTGATGTATTAAAAATTACCCACTATCCTGTAAAGCAAGCAAGAAATTTTGTGAAGGTTTAAAAATTTTCAAGTGGTCATTCCATTTGAAATTTTGAGAAAAAAAACATTTTTAAAATGCGTGAGAAACATCTCTACGTGACCGTTCTGAAGGGTTAAAACAATGTTACGTAACACGTAGTTCAAACCCCGTAACGCATCGTAACGTTTCAGAAGACCCCCCCCGCCCCCAAATTGTGTTACGTAATACTTGAACGCTCCCTTACATTAGAACTGTGACTCCCTCAAAAATGACTAGAATATATAGAAAAAAATACTTTCGTTAGGGTTAGTTAGTTGGAGTTCTGAATACTGGAAGGGTTTCCATAAACGCCGCACTGCCGGTGTCCATTATGGGAGCCGGCGGTGCCGGCAGCCGATGTTTTTAATCTCGGCTGCCGGCAGTAATGTCATGCCGGTTCCCAATGGCGTAAAAACGCAAGATTTTTGGGAGCCGGCGTCGGCAGCGGAGGCACTCCAGATCTTACGTATTCAACATAACAAACCAGCGGTTTATCCAGAAGCTATACAAAGAGCTTACAAAATTTACAAACAACCAATAAATAGGACAAAATTTGGCCAGCGATTTCGTTTCTTCCTAGCTCTTTATATTCAAAATAAATTTTGGAAACATAATTCACACATATTTTAGAGATTGTAGGAAAACATGCTTACTCTGCTTAATTTTTATTAGTACTGAAGACACATTTAAAATTCTGAAATAGCAAACTCCATACATACATGCACACTTTTTCTTAGGAAGAAGACAGACATACTATCAAATACACTCACACACACACCACACAATCACAGATAAGCCAAAATAGTGTTAAGGGGCAAGCGTCAGGGTAGCCCGCGAAATTCAAATTTTCTTACGTTTTTTGCATTTTGGAAGTCAGTGTCAGGTTTTATGTTTATTGTTTATTTATTTATTTTCTCATCACAAATGCAGATTTGTACAGGAAATGCTTAATCTAAAGATTGGGTTAACATTTGTGAGAGACTGGTGCCCGAAAAAGGCATAAAATACCTGTGTTACGGGTCACCAGGCCCCCCAATGCTTAAAAATGTACATATTAATTTAGATTAATTAGCAAACGCAAGTGATTAAATTATTTTGTATGTACAGTAACAATATAAAGAAAAAATAAAAATAAATCTAGGCTGGACATTCATATATGTAGTTTAAGTTTGTGTACGTAGGTGTGAGTGTGTGTGTGTTTGTGCGTGTCTGGTGATGTGTGTGTGTATGTGTGATGATAGTGAACGTTTATTAAGGAAATATAAATTTAGCGAATAGGGATCAGAAGACTCTCAGTTGCCTGATAGTCGAGAGTTTTAAGCCATTTACATACATTTAGTTTCAAAGTCGATCGAAGCATGGGGTATATTGAAAGTGTTGTATTGATTTTATTATACAGATATCCTCCAAGAAAACAATAAAACTTTGAGAGAAAATTGTGCGAAAGAAATTAGTAGGACAGACATTACCTTTCCTTCGCTTATCTTTGTTGAGATTAGGGTCATATTTTATTTCTTTATGTTTTTTGAGTAGTAATGTGTATTCCAACGTTTATATAGCTCAGCACTTGGATAGCGAAAGGGGAGCCCAGCTCCAACCTTGAGTACGGCTCTTTGTGCTCTTTCAACTTCCAGAAGGTGCACTTTTCCTGCTCCTCCCCAGGAGGTTATGCAATAATTGACTATTGACTAGCAGAGTGCTGAGTACACCATTTTGGTAGTCTTATTATGTGCCACATGTCTTAGTGTCTAGAAAATGTATATCAGCTTACGAATTCTAGTGACGAGAATGTCAATATGAGGCTTAAAAGTTAGTGTCTGATCAATATACACTCCAAGATATCTAGTAACGTCCGTTCTTTGAAGGGGCGAACAAAGGCACGAAGGCGGGGCCAAGTAGGTACAAGTGTGAGCAGTAATATTGAGAGTTGTGGGTGGCAGCAGATTTTTCTTAGGTGTAAAGGCAATATATTTGGTTTTTGATACATTTAGTGCCAAAACATTGTCTTTAAGCCATTAGCATACCTCATTGAGACCATGTTGAGCACATTGGAAAACATCTTCCCAACTTTTTCCACAAAAAATAACATTATGTCATCCGCAAAAGATTTTTCCTTGTTTAAGTTGAAGTTGACACAAGTCATTAATAAAAAGGAAAAAGGAAAAGGCTAAGACCCAGGACACTGCCCTGCGGCACTCCATAGTGCACAGAAAGTTCGTCACTAGTCCAGTTGTCAATTTTCACTCGTTGCTTCCTATTACTTAAGTAGTCTTTGAGCAGTTGGAATGGAAGACCTCTAACACCAATTTTGTCGAGTTTATGTAATAACAATAGAATAGGGACCGTGTCAAAGGCCTTGGCTAAGTCGAGGAACACCGTCACGCACTTCCTGCCACTGTCAATATTAGTGACAATATGGTTAGTGAGTTTATGAACAGCGTCATCAGTTGACCTTCCCGATCGAAAGCCAAATTGAATAGGTGAAAGGAGGAGGTTTGTCTCAAGGAAGATCATGAGGTGTTTGTTGATCAGTCGTTCTAAGACTTTGGACAACGTGGGAAGGATCGAAATTGGTCTGTAGTTGTTAATGCAATCTTTGTGGAGGGAGGTGGGAATCCCTTGTGAATAGGTTTAACAAGAGCTATCTTCATTCGCAGCCGTAACACATATGGCTTTACTCAATTATAATCATTACAATCAGCATTTGTATTGCAATGATTATAATAATGATTATGATTGCGATTGTAATGATTATAATTGAGTAAAGCCATATTTGTTACGGCCGCGAATCATATTTAGATCAACATACAACATGATACTGACCTGCAAATTGAAAAAAACGTAAGAAAATTTGAATTTCGCTGGCTATCCTGACGCTTTCGCCTTAAGTGCAGCAATTTCGTTGCTAAATTATTGAAAGTTTTTTATTTGTTAATTTTCTTTTCCTAAGGAGTCTATATAACTTAAGTTCTTACTCGTTTGTAATTCTGCGGGTCATAGCAGTGAGGATTAATATCCCACTGTAATACAGTATCAACTAGTACGAGGGGTATTGTTACTGTAACTGTCGGCTTTATATGTTGTAATGTCAATAGTATACTTATGGTAATAATTGTGCACAAATAAATAAATAAAATAAATACATATTTTAGAAAGAGGCGTTAATAATAGAGATTGGACTACTAAAAGATACATTTGACAATTGTGCAAAAAGATGTGCGAGAAGAGAAAAAAATATTGGTGAAGAAACGAAAAAAATCGACAAAGAAATTTCTGTGTTTACGGCTAAATGCGTTAAATGTCACAAAAACACTGACAGTGGAGACGTAATGGGGTTCTGCATCGATTGTCCAATATGTTTAAAACAACGGGACTGTCTGAAAGAAGGCGACCACTGCAGTACTGATCGTACTAAAATCTGTGTTTGCACGCGTGTCAAGGAGAAATTTTTAGACAATGTATTTGAAAATATGTACACTGTTCTGGAAAAAAAAGTAAAGACTTGCCCCGGTAAAGAGGTGGCTGACTGTGTACTTAACTGCTTGAAGAATAGTAGGAATGGGAAACTTGATGAGGCAACTAGGAAAATCTTGCAAGAGTTCATTTTGAGTACAGTGAAACAGAATTTGAATTTAACGATAGTCGGTGGAGCGGTGAAGACAAGGTGTGAGGTAAGTGTAACTTAGAAAAAGTATTTTATCGTGGATAAATTTGTTTTGTCGATGATTTGCGATTCCATTCTGATTACAATAGAAAAATAATTGACCCATCATCTAACGTGAATCTCGAACGAAGTAATTGACCCATCATCTAACGTGAATCTCAATCTAGAACGTGATAGGTAACTGCCTATCACGTTCTGAAAATTGTTATGATTGACTGCAAAAATTACGCAATGATGCATATAACAAATGAGTTCATTACGGAATTTGAGAACGTTTTACTTAAAGTTGAAACTAGATTTTGTCTGATTTTTGTCTGAATATCAGATATATTTTTTAGTTTTGCTTATTTTAGTCCTGTTTTCTTTCATTCTTTTCTTTTTTTGGCATTTTGATAACTTTATTTCCTAACGTGATAATATTTGTACGTAGATGGATCCAGACACATATAAGCAGCTGATTCATTGTCTCAAAGACGTTGCTGTGACCAAACCAATTAAAGTAGACAAGAGTAGTCCAGCTAAGAAGGTATTGTTAACTTGCCAATTATAAATATTATATGCTCATGGACTACTAATTTCTAAACGTTATTCTTAGCATTGAATTGAACTGATATTATTGTATCCATATTCTTAAGTTGAAATCGTTTTTTTCGTTCATCTTGTTTCACTGTCTCCGTTTAGACACACAATAAAAATTGATACAATTTTTTTGGGTTCCCTCTATCTGGCAGAATCTTAATGCTCCGAAATTCATTTGGCATAATCTTCTTTAAACGAATATTTTAAAGGCATAATAATTATTTAATATCATTATTGTTTGATCGAATTTTTATATGTCCGAATTTACAATGGCATGCATTAAGATGGCAGAATTTTATTTGGCATAATTACCTTTGGCAAAGTTAAAATTCCGCATAGTTTCGTTTAGCATAACGTTTATTTAGAGCGACAATTATTTGGTACAATTTCACTTGGCATACTATGAAGATGGCAGAATTTCATTTGGAATAATTTTATTAGGCATATTGCCATTTCTATAAAATAGCATTCTTAACCTTAAATAAAAAAGTAAAATATTGTCTTAAAAAGTCAATATGTTGTGCTACAAAATTTAGTGACAGAAACGAATCGCTACAAAACCGACTCCACGTAGTCTTGTCTGCCCTACCCCTAGAGTGTTATTTAAAACCGCGTAGGCGCGGAGGGGCGAGGCGGCCCTCAAGGTGAGGAGCCGTGACATAAACAAAAGATGATTCTATCTGTGAAGTTTCTGAGATATGATAGTTCTGCCTTTTAATGATTATCGATATGAAATGTATGCCAAACGACGATTCTGACTGTGAACTTTCTGCGATATGATGGTTCTACTTTTTAATTATTATGGATATGTTTATGCCTAAAGATGGTTCTGACTTACTGACTTAATTATGAGTTTTGAATGTATGATAAATGAGTGTCTGCCAAAAGATTTTCTGCGAAATGAAGTTTATGCTATCCGCTGTTATGCAAAATAATATTATGACATTAAAAAGTTCTGCTATAAAGGGTGGACCCAAATTTTTTACGTTCCTTTTTTGTGGGTTCCGTTAACCGTACTTTATCCGGAGGTGGGGTCCGTACTATCATAATTTGCAGGTGCAGTTTAGTTGCATTGCAAGTTAAGGTAAAAATTGCCTAATAGTTGGACCGCACAGTCGCAAGTCGATTTTGACCGAAATTTTAGTATGCGTAGACCACCGAAAGAATGGCCTGTCCCTGTTTACACAAAACTATGTAGAGTGGAGATAGAATTTGATTTCGCTCGTTTGGTCTAAACCTAGCTTCATTTATGACAGTTTTTGTTAACCCCCCAGCCACCGTGTAGCCGCTGGCACTCAAGTAACGAGTGCAACTGTCCTAAAGGGCCTAAAAGCTGTCCTTGCACTAAGAAGGCCGCGGAACCGCCGGCTGACCTCGGATCGTGTGGACAGGTTGAGACGGAAGTGGTGGTATGTATGTAGATACATATTCTTCCTCCGATCGCGATCGTCGCGCTCTTTTATATGAACTAGCTTTTGCCCACAGCTTTGCCCGCGTGGATGTCGGAAAATATTCCACGGGAACGTACTGACGGGATTAAATGTATATGTGTTAATCCGGGTTAGAAACTATCTGTGTATTAAATTTCATCCAAATCCGTTCAGCCGTTTTGGCGCATAAAATCAAAACAATTCACTTAATACATAAAACAAATAATATGAGAATATACTTACTTATTTACAAACATGCATACAAACATATATACAAAAATAAATAATACTAAGATGTTATTAATTACAATGTAACAAAAATATATATGTCGCAAGGATATTAAACACAGAAAAAGGGTAATCAACCTGCCCTGATTGCGGTCCGTAGCTCCTTGCCAAGAACCTGCAGCCAAGTTGATGAGGAGGGTTTCATGAAAGTGGAAAGGAAGAAGAAGAAGCCTTGTTCTCGTAACCTGTGCGGCACCGCACCGAGCGGACCCAATATGCTGCTGCGCCCTGCTGTGCCTACGACGCAGCTGTATCTTTCGCGTCTGCATCACTCCACTACAACTGAGGAAGTCGTGCAGTATTTAAAAGTGAAGACCAACTGGACTCTGAGGGTTGAAAGGTTGGAATCGCGCCACAACATCAACTTTAAGTCATTCGTGGTACGAGTTCCAACCCACCATCTACAGATTTGCCTGAAAGAGGACTTTTGGCCGAAAGGTGTCGTATATCGACGTTTCCGAGGACGGTTACGCGACACCACGCAGCGATACACGACGCCGTCAACATTACGTGTATAGTTATAGGTAGTTGTATAAGGTTTTTAATATGTATTAGTTTATTATTGTATAAGATTATTTTGTGTATTCTATTTATGGGCCTTAGTTGCCTGATAATAAAGTGATTATTATTATTATTATTATTGTCAAACCAGTGATATTATAAGTTGTTTTTATGGATTTTGTTGCAATTTTTGCTCATAAAATTAAATTTATCTTTTTATTTATTTATTTAACACTTTAAGCACATACATGTACAGAGGCGGACTTAATGCCATAGGCATTTTCTTTTTATTTTTTTTTCTTCTTTTTTTTTTATTTTAATCATTTGCATTAGCTTGCTTTTTTTATTCCCTGGTAAACAAAAAACCAAATCTAAGGATTTATTCTGAAATTTAAATAAATTGCCATTCCAATGATACCTTATAGTCATATGTCTACCATTGATTAATAGGGTTAAAATGACTTTGAAAGGAATTCTTAAAGAGGTGCGATTTTTGTGACGCCGAATGTAATATCACTAGTTTGACAATATCCCTGCGACATATATATAAAATACAAAATAAATACCTACGCAACTATGACGACTACTTACTATTTTTTATCGAGACATTGGTGCGACTGGTGCATATAATAGGTTGGGGAAAAAGTTGCTTCGCATTTTTTAAGAAAATTCAAAACATTTTTTAATATAGTTTTTTTACATTTAACTAAAGTATGTAGGTACCATTTTGTTCGATAACTTTTTGCCATCTTGTAGGTAGGGACATGATCTCATTGCTATATAAATTTTGGGACTTTTGATCAAAATACCGCGACAAGTGGTTTTGGCAGTCCTCTCGTGATGTTAACCTGACACTGCCTAAAGAATTCTGAAGAGACCGAAACAGGAGGAAATCTGAAGGTGCAAGGTCAGGACTATACGGCGGATGCATTAACACCTCCCAGCCAAACTCTCTTAATTTTTGCTGAGTGGCTGAAAAAATGTGTGAGGTCTAGCGTTATCATGATGAAAAACCACACCCCTTCTGTTGATTAATTCCGACTTAATCTCAACTTCTTGCTTTAAACTAATCAGTTGTTCTCAGTAGAGTTCAGAATCGATGGTCCTGCCTGGTGGTAACAGCTCATAATGAATAATGCCCTTCCAATCCCACCACACACACAGCATCACCTTGTTGCGAGTTAACCCGGGTTTCGCCACAGTCTGTGAAGCCTGACCGGCCTTTGACCACGACCTTTTTCGCACGTTCTTGTCGTACGTGATCCTTTTTTTCATCACCAGTTATCAGCTTTTTCAAAAATGGCATCCATTTTATCCGTAATAGGGCGACCAGGGCGACGTGCATCTTTGACATCAAAATTTCCGGATTGAAAACGCTTAAACCAAATTTGTGCTACTCTCATAGACACTGCACTAGGTCCATAAACATCGCATTTTGCATTTTTTTTGTGCGGCTTGCGTTGCATTTTTACCTTTTTTGTTGTAAAATTTTAAAATGTATTGAATTTCTTCATTAGATTCACTCATCTTGACGGTACGAAAAACAAATGAAAATCACACATTTTCCTAATTTGAATTTGGAATTATGTTCTTTAAAATTTAAACTTTCAATGATACCAAAACCAGCCAGATACAAATAGTATAGCCAAAGAGATTTTATTACAAGTTCATACATACTATAATGCGAAAAGACTTTTTCCCCAACCTAATATTTTGCTCAGATCTTGTTGGATCTGAAGGAACAACTGACCGCGTACGAGTGCTTATGCGTGATTACTTTATGTCGCTTTTGTGTTTTATTATTTGTTAATTTTTTGGAAAATGTCCACGGTTACAATATTTATAAATATGTGAGCACCTTGTATCTATTACATAATTAATTTATCTGTCATTGCTTCATTTTTATTTCTTTGTACCTACCTATTTTAGTAAAGTAATTTTGCATCGTCTTCACTTAAAGTTAATTAATGTAGGTACCATAATATACAAAATATTATAGGTAAAACATTTTAAAAGAGTAACTATGGCGTTTCTTGCCCCTTTTCTCCATACGAAACTACTTTTTGGAAGGGGCACTTAAATCTAAATTTTCTTGTAAATACATTCAAAAGTGCCTTTTATGTGCCTAATTGAAATAATTGATTTGATCTTGAGTTTGACTTGGCTTTTAGGACTCGAGTGTGAAAGTTTGTCCCCAACCGGAGTCAGCGGCGTGCGGGGTAGACTGCGGCATGCTAGGTCTGCCGGGCGCGGCGGAGTGGAAGCGTGAGCCGTGCCGGGGCCAGTCGTGCTCCTTCACGGCCAACATGCGCGCCGCGCAGTGCGGGCTAGGGCCCGAGGTGTTGGCCGAAGTGCGCACCAGCCGGCCTACGCCGCCCATCGTAAGTATAAGTGTTCTGTGCGTCGTACCCAGCAAGCCATTCAGGGAGGTGAGTGTATGGCCTAACTGCTTTGTAGTACGGTCAACTTACGAAAACCTTAAGGCGCTAAGCAGACGGTCGACAATTTGTCCGCGGACAGAATATACCTCTATTTCGGAGTCTACTGTACATAGCATTGATTTCTACTGTATATTCCATAGATTTCTATATGTTCTATTATCGTGGACAAAGGAGATGGGGAACGGTGGGCCCAAATGTAATAAGTTGAGATGTGGTCTAAAAAAATAGTCATATATTTTTATCCTTGAATTTCAAAAATCTGCTCCATTCTCAATCTGAAAGCGGAGAAACATGATAAAGAAAATTTTTGTGAAATTATCGATTAAAGTAATTGATTACACAACAACAAAAAGAAAACCTATCCACTAGGTAATATTATAATTAACTCAAAGTAATTAAATGCACTATGTATACTTTTATACGATATAGTGCATTTAATTTAAATAAAACATCTTTAATTAGAATTACTGAAAAACTAAAATAATGATTATCAATTTCATATCGATTAAGTCTTATATTTTTAGTCACTGGCAGGGTATGTTCTGTACTGGTATGAACTGACTGGCGAACGACAGCACTGACGATTGAAAACGGTTGCAGAAAACGGTTAAAGGACGAAACTTATCCAACATGGAATAGAATTGCGTTTTCGTCGAGTGCAGTTTTTTCCAACTATTAAAGATTTGAAATGTATGAAATGGTTTTTTCGCATCACGCGAACGACAGCATTGACAACTGGTAATACATTATTGACTGAATTTCATCGATGAAGAGTTCACTTTTATTGGAAGGACTGTTTTACGAGTGTGATAGATAGTTGAATCATTGTACCCGACTGTATTTTCTTAGATGTAAAAATCGCACTAAGTAATTCGAAGACTGGTTTGTGCAATGAAGAATTTGCTAGGACGTAAAACGGTTTCAGGATAAGGCGGGAAACACCCGGGTGTCATCATTGTGTGGATCGCCTGGAGGACACGGTGGAGCATACGGTGGAGGTCTTCCCGGCTTGGGCGGAGCATCGCCGTGTTCTCGTGGAAGCGATTGGCGGCGGTGATCTCTCGCGTCCGGCCTTGGTTCAGGCCATGGGACGGAGCGAGAGGAAATGGCAGGCCGTCACCTCCTTCTGCGAAGCGGTAATGCTCGCAAAGGAGGAGGCGGAACGCGTGAGGGAGAGGCAAATTTCGCGCCCTCACGCTTCTAACCGCCGCAGGACGAGACGCACTGAGCGTCGGGAATCGCGAGCCGATTTCCGACCACCGTAGGCGCGGGCTTGCGGACGCACAGTACGGCCGAAGGCCGCCCTATGCGGCCAAAATTCGAAAAAATAAGGTTTCTATATAGAGTTTTTCATCGTTGAGTTGGCTGAAGTGATCCTCTAAGAAGTGAAAACCGTTCATAGTAACGTCCTTTACCCTAAATCTCCTCTTTTTTTTTCAGTCGCAACGTGGCCTTTATCCAAACATCATATTACTTTAGATCCACAGGGAAAGTTATACACGTGTGAAAGTTCTTGGAGTAAAGGAAATCTAACAAAACCAAATGGAATCTACGTCTAAAGCTTAGTAAAATACGTAAAAACTTTATTAAATTTCAATACCGTAACAAAAAAATAGTTCTTGGAGTAAAGGAAATCTAACAAAACCAAATGGAATCTACGTCTAAAGCTTAGTAAAATACGTAAAAACTTTATTAAATTTCAATACCGTAACAAAAAAATAGTTCTTGGAGTAAAGGAAATCTAACAAAACCAAATAGAATCTACGTCTAAAGCTTAGTAAAATACGTAAAAACTTTATTAAATTTCAATACCGTAACAAAAAAATTTTAGCAGTAGAAATTTGAGGACATATTTTTCGTATTTTTTTATATAAAATTTGAGTTTTCAAACCATATAGTAATAAAACGCCATCGTATGCTGCCTTAAAACCTATTAGAAGTTACTCAGAAAAGTATTAGTTACTGAATAAAATAAGATTTAGCTGCTACTTTCTGCTACTTTAGTTTTTATGCAACTTTTTGTATAAAAGTAATTAAATACTCGATAACGCAGGTATAACGTAATTAATAAAAAGTTCAAGAAAGGAAGCATGAAAATACTAAAATTAATAGAAAAAAGCATCGAAAGAGGGAACTGCATGTGTATAAAACTAGAAAGAAGGAAAATGAGATAAAGAGAGAAAGGGAGAGAAGAGGGGAGCCTATACAGTAAACAGGGGATCTACTTATTGTAGGAACGTCCTTTTCTGTAGAATTTCGATGTATACTTGTATGTGTGTGTGTGTGTGGTAATAGTAGTGGTCTGATCCTACACATGGCAACCCTACACACAATTCTTTTTGTATATCTAAATACAGTGGTTAACATGGGCATGTAGAGTTGCCATGAGTAGTATCGGACGGACCCCTACCTGTGTGTATACGCGCGCACTAGGCACTAGGCAGACATTCCATATGTTACTAGACGTACAATTGTACGTCTAGTAACATATGGAATTGTTGTACTTTAATTCGTTAAGCGGGAAATTCAAACACTGATATTTATTTATAACACTAAAATAAAAGTAACAACGTACTTAGGTATTTCTTCTTCTTACTTAAATGGACACGAGTTACATCAAACTTTGCATATTATAAGATGTCTGATACAATTAATGAAAGAATATGCAAATTCATTTTGACATATTTTAATTGTGGAATAGAATTTTTCAGTAAAATACATAGTATGACAATTAAAACTGTATCTGAAAATATGATGTTTTGTTGAATTTATTCTAGATATTAACTTTTGTTTAATTAATTTATCAACGTAATTTAACAATGATAAAAAATATGTATTTATTTTGTAGGTTCCAGTAATAAGACCGAAGGTGATTTAACCGATTTCGTGATTCCGAAAGGATTCGTGATCAGTGACCCCAAAAACCCCCGAGTACGAGGTTTCAGCTCGATCTAATAAGTTTTCGAATTATGAATACAAAAACGACGCCATATTGGAACCACCATTTTGAATTCCGTAATTCTGACGTCGGGTTCGTGATCAGTGACCCCAAAAACTCGAGTACGAGGTTTCAGGAATGCCGCATTTTGCGGCCATAATTCAAAAACCTGGTTGATCGACATCAACTAGGTTTTTGAATTATGACCGCAAAATGCGGCATTCGGCCGCACAGTGGGAGGGTGAGCAATGGTTAGCTCGCCGTCCGATAAGGACCAGGCCCAGGTCAAAGGCGCGTTGTGTTCCACGCGCGCCTTAAAGAGATGTTAGCAGAATTGACGGGGTCCGCTAGGGCCGATGCCTGCCGGGGTTGCGAATAAGGCCGAAAGGGAAATCGTGGCCCCCCGGCAACAGGGCAACCGAAAGAACACGGGTGGGTTTTAGTCAGTAAGAGTCTGACACGCCCTCCCGCGCCACCCAGAGCGGGAGAAATTATTTAATAATTTCCCACCCAAAAAAAAAAGGACGTAAAGCGGTTTCATCATCACAAAACACAAAACGGTCTTTGTAAACGGTTCGTCGTCGCAACGCCCACCCCTAGTAGACAGCTGCCACTTATTTCGTGTTTTCCGATGCGTTTTGAGTGCTTTCCCGATTATTTTTCATTTTCAACGACCACTGCTTTGTTTTTCACGGATTCTGACCCTGCCTACCTTGTATGACCCTTGCTTTCACACTGGACACCGAAGATCGCTCACACGATTGACTTGGAATTGTTATTTTGTATTTTACCGCCGCTTTGTGTATTGCATATTGTTGAAACTATGGATCGCTGTATGGATTGTGGGATAGCAACTAGTCACTGCAATACAATAACATGTTTGAATCTATAAATTCACACCATTTTAATCTCGTTACATTCAGGCCCAAGAGTGTATGTAATCGTTTCCGTCTCATTTTACATCGTCTGCTCAGCGCTTAACCATACTTAGAACCTTGTCATATTATACGATGCAAATGGATACGACAAAAATGTGACATAATTATCAGATCAATTGACAAGTTACGAGTTTCATGTGAAAAAGTTCTAAGTGATCAAAGAATTCGTAAGGATCGCCTACGTAGTTATCGACTGGAAGCACCTTCAAATCTGTCGATATGAGCCGTGCAACAGCATTGCGTTGATGTTGCACTTCTTTTTTATTTTTCATATTATATTAAGAACACTGATGGGAGCGATGCCACCGCGCTAGTTTCGCGCATTAGTCGTTCAGACTGCTGAGCTCTCCTATACGTCTGCGGTCAGCATAAACGCCTCATAGTATTTTTTTAGGTACATTGACCGTTACAAAGAGACTACATCGGTACAAATGAACTGATGTGATTGCTTTGAAACGTTGTACTAATGTGGTCTCTTTGCAACGTTCACTGCCGATAGGCGCTCCAAGGATCATCCTGGGAGCGGCATTCGGCAAGACTGTCATGCGACCAATGACGTTTAAAGGAGATAAACTAACTGTAGCGGTTGTCGTACGGCTTATAGGGACTAATTTGAAGTCATCCTCATCAATCACTCTCGGTAGGACAGTAAAACCACCATGTATTATAAAACCATTGCTTGTCTAATTTGATATGATGATTGGAGCAGCAACATTAGTTGTTGACCAGTGATTGTTTTTGTTTACGTGTTTTAGAAGAAGTATTAACTAGCTACATATATACAAAAAACAAGAAAATATTAAACTTATATTTAGGTAGGTAATGGGATGTATTTAATAGCACTTTAAATTTGATGAAAACAGCTACAAAATTGTATATCAGCACTTTAAAATAATAATATATCTATAATTTAATATTATAATTTTAATAAACATGAACCTTTACAAAATAAATATACACTATTAAAGTAATAATTTCATAAACAATAATTAAAATACCTACAAGCAGAATGGTTTGCACTATAACTGTGTCGAACTCTCTATGTATATATGAAGATTTTTACCCACATTAGAAGGACCATACAATTGCAATTGCTTACGCTTAAAACCAACAGTACGCAATTAATCATAATATAGGTATCTAAAAATAGAAAATATGGCTGTGTTACGCTCGTATAAAAAAAAAGTTGCCGCTCTATCTTCCGACAAAAAAGTCGTCGTCGCTCCGCCGCCTTCGGCCTACGCTCCTCATGTCCTCATGTCGGGTTTAAAAATTAAAGTCTATAGTTCATTCAATTAATTTTAAAGATAAGCATATTTATAGTGGAAACCATTATTTTTATAGTTCATTCAATTAATTTTAAAGCTAAACATTTTAAAGTGTGAAACATTATTTTTAAAGTGCGTTTATCTATTCCCCTTAGGTAATAGGTAAAAGGTAAAATAATTTAGTAATATTTTTATATTCAGGCTACATGCATTAGTGGAGGCAAAGCGGTAAAATCATGTCATACAGGTCAGTGAAATTGTAGTTTATGGTTTGAAAGTTGCGTGGGAGTACAATAATTTACAGCTTCTAGACATTCATCGTCGTGACATTTAAATCTTAGTAGTTTTAGATGATAGGAGTCAACTTCGACACCGAATGATCGAAGTCGAAGTCATGGAAATAAACACTGAGGTACAGTCTACATAAGAAGTTAGTTTCACATAATCTGTGGTTTCACGAAGAAAATCTGATATTAGTTAAGTGTAATACAAATAGTATGTGGCTAATCAAGACTGTTACAAACATCATATTATATTAAGTACTTATCGAATTACATTTCATGAATTTGAAATGTATCTTTTCGTCATAAAACTAATAAAAATACATGGTGGTTTAATTAGAGTTAGAAAACTGACCACCATGTTGGGGTAACAATAAAATACTGAATTTTTCCGTAATTCTGCCTCAGGTTCCCGGGACTAAAGGTTGTGGTGCAATGTGTTCATCGAGAGGAAAGAATTCAGGATGCGATTGTTCTAGGTTACTAAGTCAGACCAAGAAAAAAGGATAGACAACACCTCGAAATCGGGTCGTTTTAATAGACAAAGTAGTAGGTAATGATTTGTTGCCCACTGGTAATAATATAAGTACTGTAACAAACATTTAGCGCCATCTAGTGTAATTAATCCAAAGCACTACGATGAGCGGCTTCATTTACAGAAGATAGCAACTACAAACGATTACTGTAGACAAGTGACGCCATCTACAATCTTCGTGTGCAAGCTTCGTAACAATGTGCGCCAGCGCCACCCCGCGCGTTAACTGCTCCACAACTACAGACGACTACGTATAGATATTGTGCACACACGTCAACAATCCGCCTTTATAAGCAGAGCTGTGTTCGAACATATCGACCCCGGCTGAAGGCCTTAAGTGTAGTAGCTTAAGGCAGCCACAGGAAAGCCCGGTTAAGCAGCCACCACCTTAGTGGTCAACTGCCTGCTTCAAATTTTGCTATCATGTCTCGGCACCATTCTACCCGACCTTCCTTCTGAGCTTGCGTTAGATTTTGCGGTACCACCGTGAAACTATCTTCCTTACCCGAAGTAGAATTTCATGCACACTTCCCGATCCAATCTGCAGTATATGCTGAACCTCTTCATAATTCGCTTATTTTCATGAGTTCGATTTTTTACAGCCATCACGTTTTCGTCTGTAACAGCCGTCATAGGGCGGCCACTTCTTTCTTCGTCCGCCAAAGTTACTCGACCACGCTTAAATTCGCTGAACCAGCGAAAACCAGTCGCTTTAATTCTAGAGCGACTGGTTTTCGCTGGTTCAGCGAGTTAAAGACTTCGAATGGCGTTCATAGACCATAGCCCTTCGGCTATGGTCTATGAACGTCATTCGAAGTCTTTCAAACGATTCTTCTGATTTTAGTCGACATTTGAAATCGTACAAAATCATCGCGCAAAAATGTTCTCGTTGTAAATCCATTTTTCAGTGAGACAGAGTAAATTTGATTTTGCTCGTAAAAAAATGTGGAAGGAATTTCGAATTCGGAATGTTGTTTTTTTGTAATAAATAGTTATAGTTTTAATTGACATCAAAACCAGCCAGTGTCTCATAGACAATTAACTGTTAGTCGCAAAACTTCGTGAGTTACCTGTGTATATTATTGTAACGTGTAGGTAACGAAATCTAAGTTAAGTTGCCAATAAATTATCATCAAGTTCGACGGGGCTTTAATTTCACAACCAGCAACCCTACACCACTACCTCACCCAGGGGGGGTTACCCTAGTATACTAATATAATTGTTAATAGGTAACAAATAAAAAAAATACGCTTTATTTCAGTCGTGGTCGGGCTACTGTTATAAGGTGTAAAGATATTTTATCTGGCAACATTCCTGTCGCTCACAATTACACTCACAGGGGCGAATAAGAGAGTAAGAGAGTGCGGGGTTTAAATGTACGTACGGGGTTTAACTTTTTTTTGTGAATGGCTTCTCGCAAGTCGGTTGACCTGCGAGATGCTTAACCAAGCTACCTGTCTTGTGGATGCCTTAATAAATTAAGGCCAGGGCCAAGGGCAAGGGTAAACTAAGCAACTACACGCTAAGGGCTTCCCCTGTTGGGGACGGACCTCGGCTTAGAGACTTGCGGAGAGGAATGCAGCAAGGGACAGGTAGGATCGGATTAAAAAGTGCTCGCACGGGCGTCTACGTACATTTTAACTAGATGCGCCCGGGCAAGCACTGCACCCGATTGGCCCCACACATCTCATGTGCACACACCGCTTTAATTCAAATCTGTTCAGCGAGGCTTTGTCTATCCTTTTTTCTTGGTCTGGTTACCAATGAAATATTTATAAGCTCAAATACAATAGCAAAGAAAAAATAAGCCGGTACTGTGCTTGTTCATCTAATTATGTATTTCGGGAAGACAGAACATTTTCTTTAGTAAATTGCTCAATAAGGACAGTATACAGGATGTAATAGAAATAATGGGAAACCTGAAAAGGGGTCCTTGTACTAATCGTTACGAACAAATTTTGCTATGTTGGTAGTTTTGCCGAAAAAAATTTGATGATGTGAAAAATATTATTTTGACAAATGTTTTGGTAGCCATATATAACTGAAGTATGTAGGAACCTACAAAAAAGTTTAGTTTAAAATATATTTTTTTAATGGGCTATCAAATGAAAATTCCTTGATAAAAATTGAGAATCTTACATATAAACAGGCTTATTCACTCGTTCTGACTTCAGAAGTTACCTATTAATAGGTACCTAATATACCCCTATTATACGATCCCCTCCCCTATTTATACCTAGAGGGGACCTATTTAATTGTTCTTTTTCTTTTTTTAATTAGACTATACTTCATTAGGTACATTCTGGACTTGCATAGCTTCGTTAACACGAGACGAGTATCTCGGCTATCAAGAGGGGTAAATGTTCTTGCGAATTACCTGGAGATTCTCGCGTATGGCTCTCGCATCAGCATTCTCGCACCCCAAAGATCGAGAAACTCTCCTCATGTAAACGAGACTATGAAATTTTTGTTAAATAACCATACATTAGATTTTTAACTTTCATTTGTTTTGTACTCCCATGTAATTTCAAACACAACAACGATTTTGGAATAATTATCTCATTTTTTTATTCATTAACATTAATAAATAAAACTTGGATTCCAGTATCAAAACTTCTGAAAGGAGATGTGAAGGACAATTTCAATGAAGGCACAAGGGCCGACGATCAGAAAACAACAAACGAAGATCTTCAACTTAAATTGTCCCCGTCAGACGTTGTACACACACAAGCCAGTTTAAAGCCAATTTCTAGTCTTCAAAAAGCTATCTTAATTACTGATGAACAACAAGAAAAAATACTCGAAGAATTTATCAAAAATAACCTTGACCAAAACGACACTAAGGAACAGTTTCTGATAGCTTTTAAAAACGAAAATGGTCAGTTAAATCAACAATTTACTGAATTGACACAAACACCATCCGGAAAGTTAGCTATCGGGTTAGACGAACAGACAATCAAAATAGTAGGAGAGAAAAGTATAACTGATCCTTATTTATTTATATCTATTAAAACTACTACGTCTGGACATGTATTAGTTGATTTTGACACGAAAGAAAATACAATAGATAAAACTCACAAGGTGACAGTTAGACGAACATCATCCGGAACGAAACTACTAGATATACATAAAAATATGATCAAAATATTAAAAGATACTTTATCGAATAAAATAAAAAATGCAGGTTTAACTAAAAGTATCAAATTGCCATCGAGCCCTAAAAGATCAGAGAGTTCAATTGATGTGGACACCGAACTACCACGCCTACTCATGAGTGACAAAAACTTACTACTGAAAGGTAACACGGGCACTACATACAGTGACCCAGATTTACCGCTAAAACGCATTACGGGACCTGAAACCACAGATAATCACTTGGAACATATTTCGAGCCCCATACTTTTAGAAATATATACGAAGCATAAGAATAAAAAAGAACTGAAGTGCAGCTGTCCTGAAACCACTCCGCATTCAGATAATTGCAAACTTACGAGTGACACAAGTTTAATGCAGAAGAATAAGAAAAAAGCAATACCTGCGTGCTCTTGTGAGAAATCAAATTCAAGTTTAGTTAGTTGCAAGATAATTACAGAATTTGATAGTCCTCAAGTGCTAAAAGAGCAATTAATTAGTAGCTGGACTGATTCTAGAAGTGTTGACAGTTGTAACTATAGTTCAGAATTCAAGAAATTATATAAACTAGGCAACCCAAATGTTGCAGTAGAAATTCAAGGAGAAAATGGAGTAGTCCAGAAATTATCTACAGTCGAGATAAACACTAAAAGGGGTACTATAGCTATCAATGCTAGAGGTATGTCATCTTCACAAGAAATAAGTTTTGATGGAAAAGAATGCCCAGTACTTCTTTCAAAGACGGTTTCAGGAACTTATTTTGTAAGAATTGCTAGTAATGATCAAAATTTCAATGCAACTCTTAGAAAAACTCCATCTGAAGGAATCTTACTGATACCTCAATCATTTCAAGGAAAGTATCAAAACGGACATGAAGTTGAAGACTTTTTCAAAGTAAAACTATACGTAATGAGAAATCAGCTATTAGAACTCCCAGCAGTATTACAACCGACACCATCAAAAAATTACTTAGTTGTTTTAGACAAAGAATTTGAAAAATGCTATAAAGAGACTTTAAAAGAATTTTTTGGAGACAATCTCGAGGGTAGTGTAGATTTACGTACAACAAGTTCGGGAAATTATGTCTTAGAATTGGGCAATGACGACGAAAGTAATTTCGAAAAAAAAAATGCTTTGCTGGTTAAAACTACATCAGGGCATATTAAAGTCCTAGTTCATGGACCTGAGTTTGAATCTATGGATCAACGGAACTTGAGCATTACTTCAACTTCATCAGCACAAGCGTCGGGACAAATAAATAGCAAATTGCCTGGCTCGACTAGAGAATTTCACAGAGAAAATCTAACAATTTCAAAAAACCTCGACAAACAAGCAAGTACACAATCACAATCACTAGTAAAAAAGAAGAAAAAGCTTCAAGACAGCTCATATTCCCACAGATTACATTCCGAACCTTCTATTGCTCTCGAAAAGACTCCTTCTGGCCAATATGCCATTCTTTTAAATGAGGACTCAAAAAAGTCCTTGCTTAACAACTTACAGAGTAATTCTTTAACGAGTAATAAAGAAGGGCTTGTACCCATAAAGCAGTTGGATTCAGGAGAAATAATTATAAATCTTAATAACAAAGACAAAGAAAAAGTACATCATGGAACTTTGAAAGTAACGTCATCGGGAACTTTTAGTGTGGTAGTTGATGAGAAAGTCCTGAAAGATTTGACTGAAAATTCTACAAATAACGAAGAGTCATATAGCGCAGTAGGAAAAAGGTCTATACACGCAACGCAACTAATCGATTCTGTTCATAAAGCCGTTGCAACAACATGTCAAGGTAAATTAGACGATTCTTGCTGTGACCCATACACATGCGTATGTGTTGATCGGCAATTTGACTCAAAGGATGGGTCAAACGACAAACTAGCGCAGCTCTGCCCATGTGTATGGAAGGAGGCCAGCGCTGGTGGTGTGTCTATACCTATACCAACCACTTCTACGGATGATTCTGATCGAATTGGTTTTAAACCTAGTTGTAACTCTACAGCAAGTAAAAAAGAATTTGAATCTACAGAGCAGTCCTTTAATTGGTTTAATTCTTGTTATTCAAACCATCAACTTTGTAGTGATGGCGTATCTAATATGCCATTAGAAAAATCGGAATTTTGCCAACCGCACGAAAACCAATCTGAATTTGCAGCAAATAGCGAAGAGCCTGCTGAACAAAACGCGTGTGAATTATGGGATGCACTAGATTATTTACCACCCCAACTTCCATATTTTTTAAAAGACTTTAGGTATCGTTAATAAGAGCTTTTGTATTTTTTGTTTTGTTCTATGGCCAGATAATAAACACGTATAAAAATAAAACTTATTCAAATATTGTTTAAATGTAATAAGCAATTATTAAAAAAATAAAAAAGTAAAATTGTAGTCACATTTATCTACGTTGAAAACAACGAATGTATGTTGCCCATTTTATTTCCTAACTTCGTATGATCAATGGCCACATACGTTTTGTTAAGGAACTCTTAATGGTTGTATTTTGAAATGCCGCACTAAAACTCTGCGACTGATGATCGAACTTCCATTACACCATTTATCAACTTACCTAACGTTGTGTGATCATGTTATCATTTATCCTGTTTTCTTTAAAGATAGGAAAGGTACCAAATTTTCATGTGTCATGTTAATAAAAATAATATTTTTGTTTTCAACGTTATTAAATGGTCAATCAACAATTTAACGATTTTTTTTATGAGTCTTCACTGAACATCACATTTTACTTACAGTATGTGATGTGATTACTTTACCAAGGTACCTTATTATAATTACTTTCATTCCGAGCATTTCAGAAATACCTAGATACAAATTTTACTCGATTCAAGAAACGACTCCAATTTTCTTTTCTCGGCGGCTCCTATTTTCTTGAATACTTCCCACAGTGCCTTCCTAATGACTTCCTCCGCAATATTTTCCGGACAGGCGTCTCACGATGTTTTCCCTTTATACGTGCGCCCGGTAAATGGTTTAAGTTTGCCTGCAGCTTGCAGTTTCATCTTGCACGTGTGTACCCGATTGCGGACCGAATACCAAACTTAATGTGCGACGCATTAGTCCAAAGGATATTATTCATTTTTATTCTGTTAGTTTCTTCGGCTGTTATTTGTGACTCATGTTCGTGCGAGAAATATGGTAATGCTTGGCTTTAAAAATAAACTTTGTGAAGATATTTTGTAGAAATGGATTTGATAAAGTAGGTATCTATTATCTTTAAAATAAACAGGCTTTGAGGCGAAAATATTGTTACACTGGTTTAAAGATACATAGCTAACATAGCACAAGCAACTTAGATTAGATGTGCGGAAAAAAGTCACGGAAGTAAATTTACTGAAACAACTATTGGTGGTGGCACGAGGAATTAACTTTTTTATCACCGAAAAACTTACCTGGAAAACAATTGGTTAACCATCAACGTCCTCAAAAGTAATTCTTCTTCATGAACATCTAAGACAATTAAAATAAAACAAACAGTAACTCGAGCCTGGTGATCACTTAGCCTAAACATTGAGTTTCTATGCGTGCTTATAACACGTTTCAAATTACATTTTTACGCACGCCGAGCCCTTTTCATAACCTACGTCGTATTCCATTTGGTAGTCGACAAAGCTGGCGTTGGAATACTGTACCAAACTCTCTAGGAGTAAAGATGTACTGGAAATGACCAAGATAGTGCTGTTCTACTTATATGCTTTGTGTATCAATGAAATTATAGGGAAAATGTTTGTGGAATGGGTAATAATTATCTGCTACCGACTACCGATAGTGATGATTAAGGCGCTGAGCAGACAATGGACAATTTGTCCGCGACGTGAACGTATGGGAATCTATGCAATAATGCACACCTAGGGCAATTAGACCGTCGGGATTTCTATACGTTCTATCATTACAAATTGTACGCGGACAAATTGTCCATCGTGTATGTCCTCAGCGCTTTAAATGGTCGTTTAGAACTTTGTGCAACGTCAGGGACCTGTCGACGTCCAAATATTTTTCAACCACGACTTCTTTGTCACAGCGCGTCTTCCAGGGAACTATTTCCATGTCAATGGATGTACGTAAAATTCGCAACGAAGCGATATTTCGGCTCGGCACTTACTCCCGTGGGTTCGCGAAGCTTATTGAATACAAATTGTTTCTTTATCAGCCAACTTTCGCGGAGAGACACCAGAAATAATCGCGTATTGTGAACTGTTCCCACTTTTGTAAATTCACGTTTATATTCGACTTGCAACACCTTTTTACTGCTTTTGCAGTTTGTTGGTTTTATTCGTAAACTGTCCTGTCTGTTTCAATCTATTTGATTTGAAATTGAATTCTTTATACACCGCCGTCATTTTGTACATGTTGTTGCAATCCTGCAAAATGGCAAAAAGTATTAAATTATTTAGCCTGGGAACTATTCTTGTTAGGCGTAATATGAAGTAATATTTTTTGTCTCTATAATTTGCTTGCATGGAGAACTAAGTGAACTAAGTGCCTAATCAAAGCGAGCTGAGGTAATTGTAGGGACCAGTTCCATGTGATTGGAACGTGTTGTCTAGTGGAATCATCTTCACCTGCCTGTCATCCACTGCCAGGTGGAAATGCTATCGAAACCTGCTATTGAGATCATTTGATTACTTAGGAATGCGCAATTTGGTCGATACAAATTGATACAAGTCTGTACAAGATCGTCGTTTTGTACCTACTATATTGTTGTGACAATGTGAGCTCGATGCGTGAACTATTTCTTGGTAAGCCTGGTCCCCCTTTTTATTTTTTTTGGCTGGGTAATTATCAAATAACTTCCCCCACTCTGGGCGGAGCGGGAGGGCTTGCCGGGGGCCACGATCTCTTCCTTTCGGTTTTCTTCGCAACCCCGGCAGGCATCGGCCCTAGCGGACTCCGTCAAATCTGCTGACATCTCCTTAAGTCTGGTCCCCTTATTTATGAAAAAAAGTATAGGTGCATACTCGTTTCTAGCCTACTTGCATAAATCTACTGGTTTGATTTTCAGAATCTCACGGCAAGTCCGGTATGGTCTAGTGGCTGGCTTTCGATTCCCGGTACCGAAAAATACTGTTTTAGTTTAGTTTTAGGTCCAGGTTTAAACGGAGTTCTTAATTTTACTTCGTGGTCAGTAACGATTTGTAGATTTGGTGTATGTTTTAGACAAACTGCAAACATTTGTTATTTTTTTAATTATAACTGTAATACCCTGTTATATTTTGCCTTATCTTTAGGTACCATTAATAGAACATACAGGGTGACGTCGACGCGAAAACTGCTACCATGGATTTCGTACATGATTCTGAATCCCCTGCGTTGAAAGTTTTCATCGGTTATTAAATAAAAAATCGGTTATTAAATAAAAATAGAAAAGTGCAATACATACGCGGTCAAAATGTATGGAACAACAGATTTAAAAAAAATAACCGACGCAAACTTTCAACGCAGGGGGGTTCAGAATCATGTCCTGAATCCATGGGTAACAGTTTTCGCGTCGATGTCTCTGCCACCCTGTATAATTTGATTAGTAATACTACTAAGGTAAAAATTTCCGAAACGAAAAATACACAAAACAATAGGTACCGCTTTCCCGTTCAGCCGGAAACGGTTCGAAAAACAAGCTCTTTTTTAACAGTATACACAAAAACTATCCAGACTGTTGATACAGATAATAGCAACAGGGCAAAAAACCCTTAGACTGCCTCGCCACGCGAGCCGTGGGGGCCTTTTCGACCACAATTTTTCGCCACCGCATGTATACGCCGATGTTTTTTGTAACCCTCCAACGCTCGGCTGATTGATTTATGACCAGTAGTCTGATCTAGTTTAGATATTTTGGATAGTGTTCAAAATGTGTGGTGTGTTAGCAAATAGCGTTTCATGTGGCACCTATATTCATATCTTTGGGTTTTTCTATCTCCTCTACGAAATAAAAAAATATCTTTTGATATATTCAGAATTATAGTGTCTAAGACTAAGGTCTTAGAACAGACTACATTTTAGCCTATTGTTCAGTTTGATAAACGAAATATTCAATTTTGTTGACAAAGGACTCTCATTTTCTGGTTAGTCTTTCATTCAGTCTTGACAGATAGGCTGTTGTTCAGTGTTCAATTCATTCATCATTGTGGCGGAAATTATTTACTTGTGTAATATTTTTTCATGAAAATAATCGCTGTAATAAACAAATAAGATATAAAATACCTCCACAGATTTCTCCACTTTATTCATAACTTACTGGTTACTCTGGTTTACTTTTCCTTATCCATCATATCATATATGTATAATATGAGTCTTCAGTTACAAATATCACGAGTTTCTTTGATGTAAATGCTCATAGTAAGTCGACCCAATGGAATCTGATATTACGATTGGCGTATTTCCAAGCACATCGAAGAAAGTGGGTAATCAACTGGATCCATGTTATAAAAAGTTCGTAAAATGTCAAGCCTCGCTTTTTGTGACGCATTTGGAGACATTTTTTCGTCATAAACATTCAATAATACCGACGCAGAGTTATAGGGTTAGATGTGTTCACATGTATGTATTTGTAGGTACGAAGTATTGGTTAGGCATAGAGGTTTACTTTTCTATTTATTTCCCTGAAAGGATTTTCACGATTTTCATTTTAATCTTACCCGTTTCGATCGTACACAAGTATCGCTGCAAATTAGGTCAATTGAATATTGAGGTGATTGTGGTTCAGTTTTATTATTTTCTCTTTATGGCTTATTAGACGATACTTAGAAAACGCTTTTCAAATGACATTCAATCACAATTTACACGCGCATAATTTAAAGATTTTAATGGATATGAAAGGTGTTTGAACAATCTATACTAATATAATAAAGCTGAAGAGTTTGTTTTCTTGTTTGAACGCGCTAATCTCTGGAACTGAGTACCTACCAGTCGGATAAAAATTATTTTTGCATTTGGTAGCCCAATTATTGAGGAAGGTTGTAGGCTATTTAACATGACGCTACGACCCTTTGGAGCCGAGCAAAAAGAAAAACAAGTGCGTGTCGGACTACGCACAATGAAGGGTTACGTAGATGGGATGATTATTTATCCCAAGAACTTAACATTGTAGTTGATAAACATGTTCTCCCATACATTCCAACTGTTAATGTAAGTTTGAAGTTTGTACGTACAATATTGAGAGATTTGCCATGTTATTTTAAGACCATAGACTTCTTATAGGTATTTTTCTGTAATTTACGAGTTAAGAACAATTCTCTGTATTTTTTTCAAAAGTGTAGGCTCAGTAGTTTCGGAGATAGGGGGGGAATCTTCAATTAAATTAAAAAATTCGTTAAAGTTACATGTCCGTGTTTGGGTCACAGAAATACATATGTGTATCAAATTACAACTTTTAGATTCGGAGTAAATTGGCTGTGACAGACGGACAGACAGACAGATCGACCGACCGACAGACACACACAGACACACGAGTGTTCCTATAAGGGTTCCGTTTTTTTCCTTTTGAGGTACGGAACCCTAAAAAGTGTGAAAAACTCTAAGCACAAAACAAAGTAACGGGATACACACGGCTACACATCAAGCTATGCATTTCCAGTTTATGCTGATCTGGCATTGCATAGGATTTGCGTACAATGCATAGTCAGCTTATAATGGAAATTTATAGCTTGATGTGTAGCCGTGTGTACAGCTAAAGCATATAATTTATGTTAAAACAAGAAATTTTTCGCGGACGACACGACGTCACGCACAGAAGCTAGTTCGTTTATAAATTAAACAAACGATAAAAACACGTTGTAACCGACTTCTCTCCCCATCCCTCAAATTAACAGCTCCAACCAAAACGAAATAAAACTGCCGATAGAGATTAAAGATCACCCAGCAGCCTACAATTCATTCTGTTCACAATTTCTCGCTTGACAAAAGAGTAGCGCGCACAATTTGTCAATCCATCCATCCGTACTGTTAAAATGGGCTGTAAAACTTTTAACACTCGACCCTAGGAGAGTGGGGCGAGACACTCAGAATTTTGTAGTTCCGCATAGGAACCACATAAAGCGAAATGGGACAAGACCGGAACGGAATAAAAAGAAAGGTCGGCCCGGATACGATGTGCCCGACAGTAAAACCAGTACTTGGATGAAAAAAAAAACTTCAGGAGAATAAGATTTGGTGCGTCTTCGGAACGTGAGAGGGGAATAAATAAAAATGGCCGGTGAATTTGTGGCGCGATCGATAGCGCTAACAGTTTGATGCGCTGTGAAACTGGTACCTTAATTGCGTAATACACGATCAATCAAAATTTGTTTCGATTTGAAACAGATTGCTAATCCATTGCTTCACAAGTTGCAAAAAAATCTGCTCAACAGCGTAAATAACGCAGTGAATGTTGTTGAACTGTCAAAATGAAACAAATTAGTCATAATCGTTTACGAAAATAAGTTACGCAATTAGGGTAGTACGGGTGATTATCTTGTAACTACATAATGTTATTGGTCCAAGTAAAAGTTCTTAATGTGCAAACACCGTCGTTGAGGTAGTCAGATAGATCATAGTTAGATATATTTAAAACGGTCCAGTTAAAAGAAAACAAGGATGAAGTGAAAGATGAAATGGCTAGGACGAAAGTGTACGATGACATCTAAAGGGGACATGGGCGTACCCACTGTGGGGCAAGGTGGGGCATCGGCCCCACCTTGGTCCCTGACTCGAAACTAAAAATTTAAGACATGGGAATTGGTTTAATAATTTACTCCGGCGACACTGTGAGTTCGATTTCACAATGAGAGCAATAGATGGCGTTGTGGTCTCAAAGGAATCTATATCATTCACAGCATGCATCCAAACGATTGTGTATTCCACAGTAACCATAGATGGCAGGATCAACGACTTTATGGTGAATAACAATTATAATAAATAGTTACGCATAAGATTATGTTATAATCTTTACAAATAGACGCTTCCGCGGCGACATATATATATAAAGATATATCTATGGCTGAACCCAATTAAATTAGGATAAGAACAGATGATAATGATGTTCCCTGTCAATTATTAAAGAAAAAGAACTGGTTGGCTAAATCCATGTTATTTGTCCAAGTTTTGTTACTCCTAAACTAAGTCAAAGTGACTTCATAACTTTGATTAAACACAATATATGAAGCCAATAAATCAGGTTCCATTTATTAATATTTGATAGGATCTAATACCGAGGTCGTATTACATAATAAATTCTTATGACGAATGACTTTGTTGTTGATGGAGTGTGTACTAGATTCTAGGTAATGTATGTGATTTGTAAAGTACGAGTACATAACACACATTCATGTACATTTTTCCATAGCATAATCAGCCTATAATGTTCCCACTGCTGGGACACAGGCCTCATCTTTGTGAGAGGGAGTGGGCCGTATTCCACCACGCGGGCCCAGTGCGGGTTGGTAGATGTCACTTGTCTTCGAATTTTTTATTCTAAGACATGCTGGTTTCCTCACGATGTTTTCCTTCACCGTTTTGAGAGAAGTGGTGATGAAATAATTTACACAAAGTAAAGCGCCTGGCTGCGTTCGAACATACGACACACAATTCGTAAATCGTGGTCATTACCACTGGGCCGCCACAGCTCAACTGCATATTCTTCCATACTGCATATTAATAGCGATTGTCGTCATATTTAATTTATGTCCGTTGTTATTATTCTTTTAGTTCGTCTGTTATACGAGTATTCTCTGTATAGTTTTAGTATTGTATTTTTTCAAGATATTTATTCCATTTTTATTTCTAACATTTTTCTGTACAGCTGAATTCATTTTAGTGCTTAAATTCAGCAATATCAATGTTTTGCAATGAATTCAGCAGGAGGTTAACAAAAGGCAGGCATCCTGTTACTCCAGAATCCACACCCATTTTTGTCAACCCAGCTTTTGAGTATGTAATTTCCTGTTGCATGCAAAGGCACGATTAATTCCTTAGGAGATAACATATATAACATTATGTGTGTACTTCTAGGGTACAAAAACATAAGCTCGTAGATAAACATTCATTTTTACAGTCCGCATGTTATTTCCGCGACCGCATTAAACGGACCTTTCTGCTTACACAGGAAAAGCTAATGAGCGTGAAGATAAGTGGGAAAGAGTAGATAGAGGCCCAAAAGGTGACCCTTGTTTTGATGTTGTGTTGGCCAAACTTTTCTGTTAACATACACACTTTGTATGATCAAAGGTTGGACCTAAGTAATGTGTGGTTATGGGTGTAGATTTTACAGACCGCACTAATGTTTGTTCTATAATCTAAAGTATCTCTTCTTCTAAGCGTGTCGATAGCAATCTAAGTAGACTTGGCCCAGAATTTGGCCACGTGTTTGGCGCCATCACTAGCGTCCATCAGTTCCTGTAATGTGCAGCTGGCAGGACACGCAGGACACGACATTAAGTGTCCCATCGTTTGTGGAACAGCATCACATTTACACTCCAAGTCTATTTAAAACCAAAACACACGAATTTTTAGTTGCGAAATGCTATTATCATATTAATGAATATTTAAATGAAAGATGCTAGGCCTGTTACATCTGATTTACGATGTTAGGAAAATTATTAGTTATTTATTATTTTGAACTTAATTAATATTGATTATTCTATAATTAAATGTTGGTTGTATTATTATTATTTAATTTAGTTATTATCGATTTATTTTAAATTATTTTTTTACTGTTTTTAATGTGATTTATTGAATTTAGTTGACATTTTATTGATAGTTTTAAATTTTGTTACACTATTTGCATACCCATATAATGGTAAAATATGGAGAACTTTACTATAACGAAAAATATCTATGTATCTCTTACCCATGTTTGCAAATGAATAAATGATGATGATGATGATGAACTATCTCCATCTGAACAGATTTTCTTGGCTATTGCAGTATTACCTTCGTTTATACTAGAAAGTTTGGTGTTAACAAAAGTCTTAGTGTCAGTGAAAACGGACATTAATGTTGCACTAACTTTAGGAACTTTTGTGCTTTTTTTTGTATTCTAATCGTCATATATATACTATAATAGTCTTGATAATTACATTTCTTCATTAAGCATTTCATGATTAGGTCTGGCGTGTGACGTAATTATGTTGAGTATCTAGTTGTCGTCGCTTATTATAATCCCATATTAGTGATAATCTGTTAAGGTCTCTAATGGTAGAGACATACATTACCTACTGAGTCATCTCCCATAGGTACCTTAATAATTTAGAATATAAGTACCTGGGCAACCGAGCTCTGCTCTGGTGAAAATAGAGAATGCTCATTTAATAGTATAGGAAAGTTCATACCATTTCCATGTAATAGTACATACTAATTCCATGCTGCCATGATAGTAGGTACTTTCTAATTTCATACTGTCATGATAGTAGGCACTTCTTATTCCATGCTGCCATGTCATTATTCTAAGGTAGCCATCTTGTTGTAAACTTTGGGTGACCAAGCTATGCTCGGGGTGAAAATACGGAAAAAAGGAATTTTCCCAGATATAAGACCTAGCTAAATCGATTTTTCGCCCCCGTAAACCCCTATATTGCAACTTTCATCGAAATCGTTAGAGCCGTTTTCGAGAACGTGATTACAAATATTGCGCATTTAATAGAATAGCATAGGATAGGATTAGCGATTTGGTGTTCATATACTGTAAGCTTATTTTGCATTTGAAATAAATTGCTATTTATACCATGAACACAAAAAACGATGAGACGTTAGCAAGATATAGTAGGTACTGATAACAAAACCCTCTAGAGGGGTGCTGATGGCATTCTGAAACACGCAACATTCCCATACTGCATGGGAAATACACAGCTGAAACGTTTTATTTTCCCCATTTCTTCAAACGCATGGAAATAATGCAATGTGACGTTGAAAAATTGACTTACTTTATCCTGTGGCGCCATCTACATCGCCAAATGCGAACTACGCATCACACTGACGTCACGCAAACTCCTGCATCGCGCAAGCAGTGTTTACCGCGCGACTAAGATTATATACAACGTCTATCAATCGTGGGGCGGTTGCCCACCAGACACTACACCCGTCGGAGGATCCTCCCTTTTCTATGGAGAATGAGTGAACTTAACACCCTATTCCTCATGCCTCTATAATCTCGTTTGGCGTAAAGAGTGAATTTAGTAAGAATTAAATTAGCTCAGCCTGCTATGAATTTGAATACCAATCAAGTACTAAACGAAAAGGTGGTTGAAAAGTTTATTTTTGTCTTATTGTGGCACAATAATTTTCCAGCTGTTGATTGACAGCTCAGTTTGAATATAATTGCCTGTAGTGAGTGAGTGATTAGATTACGATTGTCTATATTTTATTGTGATCACAAATCCCCCCTACGATTGGGTATTTCTGCTTATGAAATTCGGGACATATAAGAATCATTTGTAGTTTGCTAACCATAACAAGGGCCAAGTTTAGTAATGGACATTCACAAACGGATACGATATCCACTTGAATATTCCGCACGAGCCCTAGGCAAACAAATTTAACAATCTGGTCGCATAGAAAAAAGACAATAATCGAAGGAATTTGTATTTCCATAAAATTTTTGTTTGTCTACCCTCGGCGGGTCCATTATGAATTGATTTGTATTCAATCGGAGTGTATTCAAATCAGTTATTGTGTTCTTTGCGCGAAAGGGGACGGCGTTATATATATCTATTGATATTTTGCGGTTTTGCGTGTAGGGAATTGTGCGTAGGCGGGTAGGTATTACTAGTTTTAGGGTTTCGAATCTCAAAAGGAAAAAAACGGAACCCATAAAGGATCAATCGTGTGTCTGTCTGTGCTTCTGTCACAGTCAATTTGCTCCGAATCTAATGGACAGATTAACACAAACTTGTAACGTAACGTAAATAAATGAATTTTGAATATGGGGGTCACTTTTGGGGGCCAAACAAGAAAAAAAAAAGACTTTTGCAAATTATACCGCTTGATATATTAAATTAAAGGGCTTGTTACGAGGATCTTAAATATATTTTATTTATAAATTTAAAATGAATATATTTAAAGATATTTAAGAAAATAGATGAAAATTTACCATTCCCCCCTTATCTCCGAAAAAGTATTGAGCTAAAAATGTTGAAAAAATACATATAATGTTTTCTTTACAAGATTACAAGATAACCTATAAGAAGTCTATGGTTTTAAAATAACACGGTAAATGTCCTAATATTGTGCGAAGCAGTTGGAATGTATGGGATAACATGTTTTCGACTACATGTTAAGTTTATATTTGGTTTTAAATTCATCCCAACTACCGGAAACCTTCATTGTGCGTGGTCCGACACGCACTTAGCCAGTTTTTTAAAGCTTGGATGGTTATTATTATTATGTGGAAGCAATTTTTGCATGTCAGTTTAAGAATCACAATTTCTTACAGGATTGGGAGGTTGTGTTTGGATCATTTGTTCGTTTCCTGCCTCGTTGGTCTACTGGACGCAATCGTTACTGCTAGTGAAGAGGTCCTGTCTGGCTGCCTGCGGTGTCTTAGAGCCTATCTGATTTTGAGCGGCTACTTCATATTGTGCCGAGATAGGGTTGTCCCAAGTTCGTTTTATTTTCTAAGTGGTCTAGTGGTCGCAAGCGCTACTGCTGAGCATGAGGTCCTGGATCGGGCAAAATGTTATTGGGTTTTTCCATCTAGAATTTCTCAGTAGCAGTTTGGAACCTAAACTAGTGCCCGGTTGATGGCAATAGGGTCGTTCCTATTACATGGGACTTAAATATATCTGGTGAAATGTGGGTGTACTATAGGTACACCTCTGGCTAACCCTTCGGGGAAATAAGGCGTGATACTATTTTATGCTGACATCAAACCTTTGGGATTACCGAGTCATCTTTCCTCAATAACTTAGCACAGTCACTGCAGGAGTCGATAGCTTGTTTCTTAAAATACTTTTCAGACTTCATTTTCATCACCACGATCTCTTAAGGCGAAAGTATCAAGATTGCCCGCGAAATTAAAATTTTCTTACGTATTTTGCAAATTACAGGTCAGTATAAGGTTGTATGTTTATTTAAATATGATTTGCGGCCGCATCAAATGTTTATTTATAGAATTAGCATCATTAAAATGATCAATGCAACTCTCTAAGTTCATGTAATCCTATTGAATTACTATTTCATGTAATTATGACATTTGAGGATTATGCTAACTTAAGGAGTTCTGTTTCTGATTCTAATGATTGTAATTCTGTAAAGCCATATTTGTTACGGTCGCGAATCATATTTTAATTATACACAACCTGACACTGACCAGCAAATTGCAAAACACTAAAGATAATTTGAATTTCGCGGGCTACCTTAGCGCATTCCCCTTAATTTCCAACTGATTCTGTTGTCTCTGGTCTCTCTTCATTTTTCATCCACTCCATTAAATTCCATTACTTCCAGAAAGATTAACCACCTACTGGATATCTATTGCACAAAACAAAATACAAAAACATTCTAAAACCACCGAATAGTTTTCCTCACATCATTGTACACTAAACACCCCGTTCAGATATCAATCACCGGGATTGGTGGCACGGTCCGTGAATCAATCACGACTACTCGCAAACGGCACGATCCTAATGTATTGGAAAATTGAACTTTCAACGTGCTCTTATTTTTGTTTGCTATCTCAAGCTGTTTGTGTCGTGGATTCTATTTTGTTTTTGTTGACGTTAAAATTGATGGGAGTTTTAAATAAAATTTGTTTAATCCAGTCAGGTGCCTGTTTTTAATTCTTACTAGCAAGGATTAAAAACAAAGGCATACAGTTACAATATTTCAGCAGCTGTTTAAAGCCAATGGTTTTGGGGCCAGGCCTATTGCCACGAACCAAACAGAAGAGTGGACCTGGACTGGTGGCTGGTACCGAGGCAAAAAAATTCTAACGAAAAAACCCAATAACTCTTTATCGAACTTGGGTTTCAAACCAGCCATATCAAAGGCAATCGCACAACTTCAGCAGACACCCAAACCTATATTTTCGTGTTTGTCTGGGTGACCGTTTTTTTTTTGTTTTTCTAGCATGCGCTGTCCCTCACTTGGGCAAAGACCTCCCTATACTCCTTCCATCTTTCGCGAGCCCGCGCGTCCTCCTTTCAGATTGGATGGAACTTATCCAGTTCGTCCCGCCAGCTCCTACGTAGCCTGCCAAGTCCCCGTCTTACTGTCACAGGGCACCCGTTCTGTTATATTTGTGCCTACAGTTTATCCGATATTTAAGTTGGGCAGCCTTTAGAGCCACGACAGCTATATACGTTTTGGAGCGCAGAACATATTATGTTTCGAACACGGTCCGTTAATTTAACGCCTAATATACTGCACTCCATTGCTCGTTGGCAAACCTTGAGTCTGGACTTCTGGATGTAAGTCAAAGACCAAGTCTGTGCACCATAGGTTAAGACGGGAAGAATACACATGTCCATGGGCTTGCGTTTCAGTGCCATAGGCAACTCATTCTTGAAAAGTTCCTTCATAAACCGGTAGCTCTTCCGTCCGTCTTGCGACTTCTTTGTCTTGCGTCGCCTGGAAAGAGACTACTTGGCCCAAGTAAAGGTATTCCTGAACATTTTGTATTGTCTCCCCGTCTACTTTTGTGATTTTGGGTTTTTCGTTCGTGACCGCTTAGATTGTTTTAAAAACCCAATGTTTGATGCGATTTTCACCATCATGTAGAGCATTTATTTCAGAAAGTTTGTGTGTAGAATACGTTATTAATATTCAACTTAGATATAGCACTGATAAGTATCTCGATCGATGTTATGACATGTCGCCATTTCACCTGTGCGAAGCAAAGGTAGGGCGCTTGTTTTCCATAAAATAATATTCGCTAGTATTTGAGTATCCGGAATTCTATATTGCAAGGTCTGCCAAGCCTTGTCAGCATTTTGAGAAAGGTCGCAATCATGGAGTAGTTATGACGGATCTTGTAGCAATCTGTAGAGAAGCTGAGCCAACAGTTTTGTTTCTCGGTTCTTATTGATATTTCAACCTTTTCTAAGGATATTAGATAGGTATAGTAGATATATACATTGGTGCCGATTCCCTTGTTCACAAACTAAACTAAATTTAAGTTCAGTGCATCTTTTTCTTTCTATTTCATTAAGAAAAGGACAGAAGATAAATTTTAGTATAGTCCTGTCAAATTAATCAGCGCTTTAATTTTAGTTGGCAAGTTTTTAATCACGTCTAAACTTGTATGGAGTAGTGACAGGCGCTGATTAATTTGACAGGACTAAACTAAAATTTATCTTCTGTCCTTTTTTTAATGAAATAGAAAGAAACAGATGCACTGAACTTAAATTTAGTTTAGTTTGTGAACAAGGGAATCGGCACCATTGTCTTCTGAATTGCGATATTTTTTTCATCAAACAATTTGCGGGTTTGAGGGAAAATTTAATATATATAATATTCGCAAAAATTGCCACTTAAAGTGGGAGTAAACAAACAAATGAATTTATTAGAGGGCAAGGGAAAAGGCTTCCTTAAATATTTTAAATAAGTATCAGCTTAGCAAATAATTCTCCATATTGTAGAGTAGTGAACATAACCATCATAATAGGTGGTTTGTTTTGACAAGACAACGCAGTGTTAGGGCGAAGGGAGTCGTATTTAGTATGGGGCTCGCGGTGAGACACTCAATTGATGTTTCCGATTGAGTGAACAAGATATTTATATAGAGCTGATAAAACGACACAGTAAATAATTATGTAGGTAGATAAATCTAAGAGATATACACACACTAAGCGAGATACTACCTATGCAAAATTATTATCAAAAATTGCTTAATCTTTATTTGGAAACGATTCGTAGACGTTTTATTGTCAATCACAAAGAGAACCTTAGAGTTGTAAGTATAATAATACAAAGAAACTAAAAAACGTTAGATAAAATGTTGCATTACCAAAACTTTAACAAAAAAATTCCTAGACAAAAAATAATATTCTCAAAAAAGATATAACGGCTCCAACACCTCTATAAACTTACATCAGTTGTATAGAAATCGAATCACATACTCCTTGATTTTGAGGAGATCACATCCGGAATACCAATGACGCGCCTTCAGTTCGATCTGAGGGTAGGAACAATTTACTGCCGTGCGCGCCATCTCTAGGTCATAATCTAAAGATGTACGCAATTTTGAACACCGAACGTGCTATCGGTTGCCTGGTTTTTTGGTATCTTCTTAAGTGATAATTTTCTATCTTTTATGTCTTGTTTATAACTAACCGGTCTAACTAGAGAAGGTGAAGTTAAGAAGTAGAAAATTGGATTAAACTCTGGTAGAGTTCTTTTTGTTCGTGAAAAGCCCTCTAGAAGCTGTCAAACAGGTCTTTCAACCTTGGCGTAACGGTAGTCTCCTATTCTCCCATAAAAAAGAAACAAACAAGTAATAGGTAATACTGTGTTGTCTAATTTGTTGATGCCGATATAAGTTTTGTTGTACAGACGCCAGCACATCAAGCTACCCGAAACTGTCAAATTCTCCCAATCAACTTTGAACCTTATACTTCAGCAATAAAGTTGAAAATCTAATAAATATATTTGACAGATTGTAGTGGCCTGATGTGCTGGCGTCTGTACCTATTCGAAATTCTACTTTCAATATTACCATCCACAGGCGATGTTACCGGGTGTCGATTCATATAATATGTCTAAACTAATCACTATAAAACACAAAGGTTAAAGTACATAAAAATATAAAATAAAAAAGTTAACCTCTCGCTACCAAGGTTATGACCCAACCACAGTCTGAGTATTTCATAGAGACCCAGCACTTTACGACATTCTTAAAGTTCTTCAACATTTAAAACTATATTAAATTCTTGGAAAGTGGTTACAGCTTTGTAAATACTTCATTTCGTCAGTCAGACACCGTCCAATGAACGGATATTTACTAATTAGGACGAAACAGGTAGGCAGTTTATAGAAAACAAATCCTTTTTTTATATGAATAAATCTGAAAACTGCACAGCACTACAATTTAAAGAGCTTAAAAGGCCCATATAAACCTTCCGCACTCCCTAAAAAGTGATCCAACAATGCAACTACTAGGTCAAGTAGCAAACCCATTACAATCGGGCACAATAATTCCAGTCAAGCTAAATATTCCTGTAAACAGAAACGACTAAGATATCTTCTACTTTCCCTTTTGGTGAATTTATAGCTCCTGTACTGGCTAGCAGATAAATTCATTCAACTACTTTGTTAACTAATTCTATCAAGGGTGCAATTCCTTTTAACTCTTTCACTGCAAAACTTTTAATTAAACTGAAAGCTTTGGTGTCACCTGAGAAATACTGTATAAATAATTCTTTGGTCAGCGTACTATTAAATATTTTATTTTGTAATCTCGCTATACAGGCGTTCCGTCTTTTATTGACGCAGCCAGACCTCCATAAAGTTGCTCCACTTTACGACGCCAACTGAACTAAAGCTTTTTGCACCGTTGTGTATGATTAAAATTAATTATTTAATAATGAAAAGTAAGGTTCGAAGGGAATTGAGCTAGTTTTGTGTGGCCGGAATATTTAGGCAGTTCTGTAACGGGATATTGTTGACAAAGGACTCTGTAGGGCTCATTTTGTAAAGGGTTAAAGTATGTAATGATTGTGAGTGGTTAGAAAATATATTGGATACTTTCTGAAATAATGATTTTTTTTGTGAAAAATCACGACCAGTAGGATAATTAAATAAAATAGACAATACATATATGACAAAATTTATTTACCCAACTACCATTCAAAATAATCAATATGTGCGCAAGAGTTGACATTGCCGCAGTGTTTCCTATCTGTGAGGCTAGGACAGTCGCGGCCGCCATCTTTCTTTTCGCGCACCACGCTCCTGTGTCGAAGCTTGTCACCGAAGCCGCAGGTCACTGAGCAAGGTGACCAGGCACTCCATTCTGACACGAGGCAGTCATTCGCTGAAGGTGAAAGGAAAGATTAGGTAATATTTTTCTTTCTTTCTTTCTAAGAAAAGCTATTCATAAACACATAATATGGGTGGTGGATACTGAAGATATGAGAAAGAAAAAAAAGTTGAATCGTGGCATGGAACACCCGGTTGGAACGGAGTTTCTTTCGGTATTAATATAGAGCCATCTAGTATGGCCTTGTGAAGGTCGCAAGAATCCGCTGGATGCGGGAAGCACATAATCGGTCGAAGTGGCGGTGCTTGGGGGAGGCCTATGTCCAGAAAGGGACGTCTTTCGGCTGATATGATGATGATGATCTAGTATGGTCTCAAGTTTCTTTGACTCGGGTAATTACGTGACGATTTCTACCAGTTTACTCCTACTGTAGGCCGCCTAAAGAAAATAGAACACATATCAACTCGGTAAAGGGATCATCACCGTATCAACTCGAGCCATTCCGTATTCTTTGTATGAAACTCCCTACTGCAACGCACACTAGTCGGAATCGTAACGTAATCGTCCCGCCTCGGGACAAGCTCGCGAACCGCGGTGCGGTGCTGGTCAGCTTGCAGTTTCCGCGCTTACGGCTCGTCGTCCCCGCGCTTACGTCTCTCACCACTCCCGCGGCCTGCCTGCAGCATACTACTGTTCCTCTTCGTTCTTCTTCGTCCAGTGCTATGGTTATGATAGCCATCTCGTGTATTGTGTACCGGGAAATATGTGTGTTCGGATTCAAACTGATCTTGTGCCAGCCAAGTTAACCAGCGGTCGGCGAGCCGTAAGCGCGGCGTCGCCTAGCCGTAGCTGAGTCGACGTATCGGAGCTGCTGATCGGCTTTGGTTACGTGCTTACGTTAGGTTGACGCCTGTTTGACGGCGAGGCGAAAGGTGATACGGTGACGATCCCTTTCCGAGTTGATATGTTTGCTATATACATTAAAAACCTTCGTTCCAAAAAAAATTGGTAGTACTATATGAGTAGGTATTGATCGTTTTAGCTAGAATTTTTTATGCTATGAATTTTAATCGAGATTTATCTTGATCATTTAGTTATTCGGGCCTTTATTTTGCCACTTTTATAAATTATTACCTACTTATTTTATCCTCGTTCGATCGTCTAGACACTGACTTGCTTTAGATATTATTTCAGATCCAATTTTGAAAATTAATGGAGAATGAGCAACATTGATTCAATTAATTTATAGAGCAATTCGTGATTCGTATCGTCCTTAAAAGATCGCTTTGAGCCATAATTAAAATTTCAACTTTTTATATCGTCGTTGCGCGTGCATAAGTCGCTATGTGTTATTTCGTGATTTTCGGTTTTTTATGCAGTTTGAATCGTTATTTCAATAGACACATACTGTAAAAACAGCTAAAAATTCAAATTTGCATATCATGTTTAATTTTGACATTATTCATAATGTTAATGCTACAGGGACACCTCTGCCCAACCCTTCGGGGAAACAAGGCGTAATGTTATCTATTCAAAAGTAATCTAAAACTACGTAATTTTTTTATATGTATTAAAGTAAAAGTAAATTATTTAAATACTCTGGGTATTTTTTGAGAAAATCAGTTTTTTGCGTCTCCTGTAAAGTGTGTAAAAAACACATAGCGATTATGGAAAGTGCAGCGACGATATATAATGTCATTTATATGGTGTACATAGTAAACAGTTTTGTATCTTGTTTCTTACGTTGGATCTTGTTGATTGCGTGGTGTAAACGGGATCTGAAGTGCCTCGGCAGATGCTTGTGTAGACCAAGCTTTCTGCCGTGAGCAACAGCCAAGACGACGTCATCCATGTTCTTGAGCTCGCTTTCAAATTCTGCTTCTGTCGTTCTGTAATAAAACATAGAAGCTAAGCCTATGTTCTGTTATATCACTCCTACTAACTTACGAAGGTACACAAGCAGGCTACCGAATTATTCAGAGAAGATTGCATTTTTATATTAGCTAAGAGCTTTTAAACTTTCATTTCCACGATATAGCTTTGTTTTTATTTTCCTTTCTAAATCTACAAATTGATCCAATAAAATAAGAGTAGAATTCCCGACAAAGCGTCGTTAACATGTCGAAGTATTCCGGATACACAAAGACAGCCTGTCGAGTATATTCTCATTTCCATTGCACCAAGGGATTAATAAAGTTTCTGTTGTATTAAGTTTATATTTTGCAACATAAAAGTACTATTTAGGTATAGAATGACACTGCATTGAAGAAGAACTTAATGCTACCAACTCTAATGCCAGGGCCGCATCTGCGTCTATCGTGACGAAGCTTCGCAGTGTTACTATACACGCAGATGTGACCAACCATTATTGGTTATCGTCGCGATAGTTCGGGCTGCGTAGTACTTAACGCCCGGGTGGCGGTACATAATAAGCGTTGGTCATTTCCACTGTTGTTTCCGGACTGCGTAGATGCTCTGTCGAAATAATGAATAGCCATCTTGGATTATTGCACGATAATTCATTAAAATTATGAAGCCGCTAATATGACCTGCGCACTAGCGCGAAAACTTTTAAGCGAGCTAAACATACGAAGCTTCGGTATGCATTGCTTTGTCACGATAGATGCAGATGCGGCCAGCTTCAGATATAAATGAAAGTCAATCAAATACAAACCAATGTCTATAGGCCATTGAAGATTTGTAGTTCCTATCTGATTATTGTATTATTTAGAATATTATTAAATAATTTTTTTATGAAATTGAATTAATTTTGTATAATGTATATTGTTTGTTTTTGTTTAGGGTGTAATTTTTTTTTCTTTGTGTATATTCAGATACACAGAACAATTTCCGATGGACAAATATATGCAAAAAATGCCATGATTACTCTAAGGCTGCGCCCACTATGGACGCGTTTTCGTACGATTTTTACTCGTGCGAACACATACGAATACGCACGAACGATACCAACCTTCCAAGTACTGAGGGAGCGCGCAAACTGAATTCGAGTCATTCGTACGGATACGAACGTTTAGTTCCGATAGGCGTCGTGACGTCCGAATACAATTCAAACTTGTTGGGATTTTAAAACATTTTTTTGTGTTGAAAATTAAAAATGTATGTAGAAAAATTTATTAACTTTGTTTGTGGGATCAGAGTGATTCAAGTTCACTTCATGAAATTCACCGAATTCATTTATTTTTAAATATATCTTACGCATCCATTCGGTTCTACGACAGCAACGACGCCGCCGCAGTTTCCGAGATAAGAAAATTATTATCTTGAAAATACACATTATTCATCGCGCTCTAAAGAGGACGTCACAAATACGATATCACCAGAACACTACCTATTTGACGGAGAAAAACGTATTCAGTGCACTCAATTCGTACGACCACGATCGTACGTTTACGTACGATTTAAATTCGCATCCAATGTACGCGCGGTTTTATTCCCTAGTGGTATAACCAGAATAATTATGAGTAGTCTGCTGGTACTGAGGAGATGTAATGTGACGCAATATTGATACATCTTAATACAAAAGCACTTTCAATATGATGCAGTAACATGCTTAAATACCAATTATCAGTAATCCGTTTACCAGCCAGACATAATGGGAACGGATCCTTATGCTAATACTAATGGAAAAGTAATAAAGGTAAGTAACGATATGAAATTCTATCAATTTCAATGTAGCAGGAGTGGGTTTCTGTGTTCAGGCTTTATAAAAATATTTGTCTCTTTCTGAAAGCAATCTCTCGCGTTTCCATTAGTTGGAAACCGACGAAAAATTTCATCGCGAGGGGTTCAGACTTATGTACTGCATCCATGGTAACAGTTTTCGCGTCGATGTCCCGGCCACCCAGTATATGTAACTTCTTTTGTCATAGGAACTGACAGACTTGTCGTAGCACACTACGGTTAGATAATTACAACAAACTGCGATTATTTATCAATCCATTAGTCGAGAGTATTGATTTTTCTAATTTCTATAATTGTAAATGTAAATAAATTGCAGAATTTTGGCTATGTAGAGAGATGGTGATGAGCTCTAAGAGAGTAGCCAAGGACAGTAAAATATTTTGCGATTGCAGAGGTGTATGTCCGGTTAAAGATTAAAGAGGAACTGAAACTCAAAGCATTTATTTCAAAAACCATTTACAGGCACTTTTGAATTGTCAAAGAGTCGGTCAGTTAGTTAGTCATAGAGTTGAAGCTAGTTGACTATTCCAAAACACAGATCTCTATGGAGAGAGGAACGGGCAAGAAACTACAAAGACACTTAAATCAAGTTATTACAAAATCCTGGGTACATTATTCTTGTTGCTTCTATATGTAAGAACGATATAAAAAATTATTAAGCCCTGGCAGAAAAGAGATGACCAGTCTCAACTAACAGCGCGTTCATGAACATGACGCGTGGATCAACACCATCCAGCTCAACTATTTTGTAAAGAACCGACGGAATAATAATATGTAGATTATATTCTGTACATATATTGTATATGGTTAGATTGGAAGCCGATCCCAACATAGTTGGGAAAATGCTGATGATGATGGTGATTTGTATATATTGGTGTATATACTCACGTAGTAGTAGGAGCTTGAGTCACAACGACAACATAATTTTCAGGCACATTAGGTCTCGGAGTCCCAACAGGTTCCTCTTCTAAGTCCTTCAGCTTGTCAACATAGTTTCTTGTAGTCATTACATTGTGTTCTTGATTTTCTTCATTGAAATCGTTATCATCATCGTTGTTAACTATTGTCTTTCGTGGTAGTCCTTTGTGTTCATTTTTAGCTTTTAGCATCGACATGAGTTCTTTGCGAGCTAAGTCATTCAGTTCCTTAGTCGAGTATTCCTTTACCTGGAAATTTGAATCAGTTCGTAAATACAATATTATGTTTATAGAGTATAATTCTGTACCTTCAGTGAAAAGTGATATATCTCGACCTATATCAGTTTTAACATTCTTATACTAAGTTTAACAGTAACAAAAATCTAATTTTTTGGTCTAACCCCTCTAAGATTAAAATTGAGCAAGCTTATTTTGGTGTAAAGTGCTCTAACTAAGTATTTTTTACATTTATTAATGTGTAATAAAATACATTTTAAATCATATCAATGTGAACTGGACAAATATTTCAAGTACCTTAATGCATATTAATACAAATGTATGACTCTTATTACGCGATCTATGTGAATTAGTACAAACTGATATAAAATTTACACATAATCATCCAACACCAACCAATAAATAATGTGTAAAATGGTTTAAGTCATTTTAAATTAATTTACATATAAAACGACTTTAATATATGTTGTGTTAGATGATACAACTGGATTTCTTTTTAAATTATAAAACAAACTATACAAATTAATCTGTTTCTTCTTGCACTAAATCGTGCTCTAAGATATTGTTAACCAATGTCAGTAATCAGTACTCATTTTAGTGAAGTAGACAAAGAGTCAGATTTTTTTTAAACTTTAACATTAATTTTCTCAAAATCATGATTTTCCAGTTACATCACTTTTCACTGAAGGTACAGAATTGAACTAGATAAGTCTTTAAATTGTATGGTTCAATCAAAATCAAGTATTTTATTATCTGTAATGTTTAAAAGGTTTTATAATTTTATGTTTGGTTCATATTTCTACAACCTACTTGTATATAAGCACTTTACGTCTTTTTATTAAGATGCCATAGAGAAATGCGAATATTACACAGTAACCTGCCATGGTAGTTCTATGAGGGCTCTTCATACAATGTAACTGCAATTTTATACCGTAATGGTGGCTCGCCAGCGACTTGCGGGGAAAAATTGATACATCGTCTATCTCGAAAAATTCTCTTTAAAGAAGAATGCAAACTTTATGCACAAAAAAAAAACTATTCAACAAATATACTCATTGTGTGTGTTAAATGCTCTTTATGGTTTAATACCTACATATATTTTATTCTATTTCTTATATCATAAACTTGTGGGTAAAAAAGGGTAATTAAAGGGGTTAATAAGATGTAAAGGATAAAGTTGATATTACCCTCGGTATAGGTACTTAATTTCCCATTAATCAACCGTATGCACCACACCTTATGGCATAAAACTAGCACTCAGCCACAGAGCGGAATGATTTGATTAAACACTAGAAGCACTTAGCTATCAGTATAACCCGATAGCCCGTGTAACGCGATCATGTACTTGTATTAACATAATAGTTACATTACAAGTTACAACGCCTCAGCGGTTAATATGCGCGCATTTAGTTTTAGACTACAATGGGGTTATTAGAATGGCTTTGGTGGTACGTTTTTGTGCCACGTCTACAACTTAATGTTCATTATTTAGCGATTATATTGGTAAGGTAAATAGAGGATGAGTTTGATACTGCAAAACGTTGTCATTGTTACGTTTTTGGTTGTGTTAGTTTGATTGTGGATAGGGGTCCTGACAGTGGTCCAACTTTTTTTAATAGCCAATGGAATTTTGGAAAAACTTGTTTTTAGTTGTGTGAAGGTACTTATGACTCTTGACTATGGTATGATTATGGTGACTCTTCAACAAAAGCCGTGAAGATAAGGGACTCGTTACAAAAAATACATAAATAAAAATATTGAAAAAAAAACTACCTTGGTCAGCTCTACTTTGGCGATGGCCGGTAATTCCCTCAGTTGTGGGTAATAGAAGCCGGCAGCTGGATGATCGGGGAGCCTCGGCTTGTGTCTCGTTACAGGGTCGGGAGGAGTGGTTTCCCAGCGTGGAGCTGTGAACGTCAACCCACTAGCCGCCCCCGCGTCTAAAGGCTCCAACTGATCATAAACAGGTTAATGGTTAGACGAGAAGGGATAAAACTGATCCAATTTGTTTGACCGGGTAAGTGCAAATACACAAAGCAATCTGGCTCTTTAGTTTCAATGATTTGCTTCAAACTGAAGTTCGAATTGATCAAAAGACCATGATTTTAAGACGTAAGCTTATAGAGCCCTTTAGATAGTTGTTTGTGTGGGTGGTTATTTCATAGCCACTCAACTACAGTGCATTTTAACAAGCGTCTCTTTATGAATAGGAGGTATTGGAGTATAGATATGCCTGTTTTGGCTTATATGAGAAATTTGTAGTTAAATGTTTCCTTACGTCAAGAGTTATCTGATCCACCCAGGAGGAGTCTACGCAAAGATTCACACCATCTACACCAATGAACCAATCGGGTGATGGTATCATGCGGCACATGAAGGATACCTGTAACATAAAACATATATTAGTAACAGTTATTAGTAAATATGTATTCCGGTCTGTGGCCAAGAGTCTCCTTTCTTGTAATAGGGCGTAAGAGGTGACAGGGTGGTAAATGAAACACCCGGGTGTCACCATTGTGTGGATCGGCCTGAGGACACGGTGGAGGCCTGCCCGGCTTGGGCAGAGCAACGCCGTGTCCTAGTAGAGGCGATCGGCGGCGGTGATCTCTCGCGTCCGGCCCTGGTTCAGGCCATGGTACGGAGCGAGAGAAAATGGCAGGCCGTCACCTCCTTCTGCGAAGCGGTAATGCTCGCGAAGGAGGAGGCGGAACGCGTGAGGGAGAGGCAAATTTCGCGCCCTCACGCCCCCAACCGCCGCAGGAGGAGACGCCCGGGGCGGGAATCGCGAGCCGATTTCCGGCCACCGTAGGCGCGAGCTTGCGGACGGTGAGCAATGGGTAGCTCGCCGTCCTATAAGGACCAAGCCCGGGTCGACGGCGCGTTGTGTTCCACGCGCGCCTCAAAGTGGCCCCCGGCAACAGGGCAACCGAAGGAACACGGGTGGGTTTTAGTCAGTAAGAGTCTGACACGCCCTCCCGCTCCACCCAGAGCGGGAGAAGTTATTTGATAATTTCCCACCCAAAAAAAAAAAAAAAAAAGGGTGGTAAATAAAGCGCGTTTGCTGGGCGAGGCAAGATCTCTTCTGATAAATATTACGTTTACGATTACGTAAAACCCGAAAATTTTGTCAGTTTAACCGCTATTCTTCCGACAGCTGTTTGCTGTCGTGGCAAGGCGAATTGTGTAATTTTCGACACGATAAGCTGTCGAATGATTGTGAAAGTTCTGCTGGTAATTTTTTTTTTCTTTTTCATGGGGTTAGTAACTAACCTGGTGTCAGAGTTTTTATGCCACTCATGGGCCTCTGACTTGGCTTCAGATGCCGTCGAGAAATATCTCTCAGGCATGCCGGTTTCCTCACGATGTTTTCCTTCACCGTTTTTGAAGCAAGTGAAAATTATATATTACAAACATGAATTTGAAAAGTCTGAGGTTCGAATTCGAGACCTATGACTTGGCGGCCCGACGGTCACACCATTAGGCTATCACTGCTCGATCTCGGTCGATATTATATGAAAAGTAAAGTATCTACCTAGCTGTTAACTATCACCTTCGCTTTTTTGTATCAATCATGTGAAACATCAAGAAAGGCCCTGAAAATACCACCCTTACCAAACTGTGTCCACCATCAACAAACACCATGTTCTCGGTGTCCCCAGTCCCAGCTCCTACAGCAGGCGCCGAGAACTGGTCATACACTTGCTGCTCATCATCTCCTTCGTTCACCAGGTCATCGATCTTGCCGTACTGGGAGAAGGCGCGGACTGAAGGCTTGGCTATCGAGCCGATGTGGTACAGGCTGTAGTTTGTAGAGTGAGATTGGCCTGGGGAGAATGGAAAATAAGATAAAAATATATATACTGGTAGTCACAACCCTGAAAGTCTGATAACCAGTCTTACCAAGGGATATCGTGTAACCCAGTAACTGGGTTGTGGAGTAAAAATTCAAAAAGTCATTTAATTTTATTCAAAGTAGGCTGAGAATCAGCACTTTTCGAACGTCAAAATTACTTCGCAATTTCAGGTTTGGTCCCATGACCCAGTCACGTGTTTAAGTTTGCGCACTGGTAAAAAATTTACCCTGTATAAAATACTGGTAGGTATTCAGCTGCATCCGGTTAGACTGGAAGCCGGCTCCAACATTGTTGCGGAACGACTAGGCTGATGATGAAAGATATTGCCATGTCTACCAGGCTTGGCAGATGTATTGGTTACCAAAGTTTTAATGGCGCGACTGTGGCAATATCATTATAAAAATTTAGGAGACCCATAGGAGCCGCGACGTACTGAATGAAATAACCTTAGTAGAGCTGGTCCGTGGAAACATTACCACCATACTTGTCCCTGAAGCCGATCAGGGTTGATGTGTTACACTATGTAATTACACCGGTATCCATAGGAACAGTCAACCGCACGTCGGTAATGACACTTTGAATTTGAGCTGTTCTAGCGTAGTGAGTTTCAATAGAATAAGGGTGTTTTCCCATGAGCCACCGCACGAGACGATTTAAGCAGCACACGACGCACGACACACGAACTGTCGTTTATACGTTTTCCCACGAACGAAGATTCCAGTAACAACACAGCAGTCGATTACTGTAAAATTTCTTATTAATTTTTTACCATTTTTGTCGAATTACAACTCATTCAAAACACACTAAACTGTCGTGATAAGTCGTACAGTCCGTCATAGCAAGTTCTTGTGGCTGTGTCGTCACCGCAAAAAAAAAACGTCACAACCTAGCGGCAGCTAATCACATAGCGAACTGTCGTTTGAAAAACGTGTGTCGTGCTGTGCGATGTCGTTGCGTGAGTAAACGGTTCATAGAAATGTATGGTGCCCGGAGTCGTCACCGCATTTTGTCGTGTCATGCGGTGGCTCGTGGGAAAACGCCCTAAGAGGTTAGTTTATACCTTCTGGGTTTGTTGGCACTGACGTGCAGCTTACTGTACATATATTATCAGCTATGTCTTATGCTGCGGCCGCATTTGTGTCTATCATGACGAAGCTTCGTATGTTTTGCTCGCAAAAAAGTTATCGCGCTAATGCGGTGGTCACATTAGCCGCTTCATAATTTTAATGAATTATCGTAGAATATAGATGCTCTCCATTATTTCGACAGAACAGTCAAAATGAACAACGGTAGTCCGCCTACGCACCACGCTAATTAGCGCGCTAAATGTACCCCTTTGATGTACCCAGGCGATATGTGCTACGTAGCCTGAACTATCGCGACGATAGCTGATTGGTTAGTCACATCTGCGTGTATCGTATCACTGTGCGAAGCTTCTTCACGATAGACACAGATGCGGCCGCAGCATTAGGGAAAGCAACATATTATATATATGTAAATAATGTTAGCTGTTTTCTAAATCCAAATTCCAGCCAGTCATGCATAATGAATTCCCTCTACTATTTACTTATTGAACCTCGTTTACTGATACAGACATAACTCGCAAATATACCGGTATTTCAAGTTAAATTCAACGTAAGCGAAGCGTGTAAAGGAAGCGGTCCATCGAAGCGTCTGGTGAGTGATTCTCAAAGGAGTTCCGCATAATATTGATTATGGTTGGGATTTAATTATTAATATTATGTATTAATATTGAATATGAGGGTTAAAGAGTAGAATAGGGTTTTGTTCTAAACAAATTAAGGCTTTTAGTAACGCGATTGTTTTTTCTGTTGGCTTCGACCGCGTGGATGTCGTAAAATATCCCACGGGAACGTGCTACCGGGATAAAAATATTCTGTGTCCTAATTCAGGTCTACCCATGTAACTAAGGTCATCTAAATCCATTCAGCCGTTTTAGTGTGACAGCGCAACAAACATACAACCATACAAAAAATCGAATCCTTTCTCTTTATAATATTAGTTTAGACAAGCCGTGCCTCGCCTTATTGAACCCCTTTAGGTTATGAATTTTCAAAAATCTATCACCTTCGATATTAAAAGAAACCCTTGTGTAAAATGTCATGCTTATAGACCCAGCGGCTTAGACTGTGCGTTGTCTGATAGGTAGTGAAAGTTTTTGAAGTGAAAACTTCTTTAGGCGCGTTGGGCATTTTTGAGATGGGAAAAAACAATTGAACTCGCGACACCATTACCGACACTTCATTTTTGTAAACGCGATTGTGCTCTTTATTTATATTACGTTACGCATCAATGTTCTATGCAAGTATTTTTACTTTAAAGGTTTTGGAAGTATTTTTTTAAATTGTTCATGTTTTCACTTCTGTCGGCACTCCCGGAGTGCCACTGTTTTTTTTATTATTAAATAGATGCCTTTAAAACGATTATTAAAAAAGAAAAACCTTTTATATATTACCTCATTAATGCAGAGGGCAGATTCCTATTACAGACTTCTTATTCTGAGTTCCCAGAGGAATAATGTTATTAGGCTTTTAATATTAATTTTAAAGTTTAAAATAGTAGGTAACTACTCATTATGTTAACGAGCTGTAACATTTATTAACGAGTTTTTTAAAATAATAAAACGTGTTTAATGTATGAGATATTATAATAAAGTTCATTATAATAATGTAATGTATCCGATGGGCTACTATTTTTTATATTTTTAAATGTATTTTTTTTGTTTTTATAAAAATATAAATAAAATAATGTAATGTTAAAAGCATATTAGGTTTAATGTTATTCTACTAATATTATAAATGTGGAAGTATATGTCTCTGGATGCTTTTTACTCAATACGCAAAAACGGCAGAATGGATTTGGATAAAATTTGGCACACAGGTAGTTTATAACCTGGATTAACCTGGACACATAGAATAATTTTAAAACTATATTTAAAAAAAAAAGCCGTATTACGTTCCCGTGGGCCAATTTCCAACATCATTGCGGGTAAAGCTGTCAGTAAAATCTAGTGTAAGATAATAATCATGTGATAATTTAACATTTTCATTTTATTTCGAAAGCCGTTTTTTAATAAGAATGTTTTCACCACGAACCTATTACAATAACGGGTTATTATTAAAATAATTCAATTGAACCTTATTTGCATTTGCAGAATGGCGCTCGTAGCTACCTTAGCCTTTATCGAAGCATTTTATAGGCCATTTGCTTGGAAACAAGCGGAGTGAGATATGCAAATATAACAGTTTTCTAAGGCCAGGCTATGTTCATTTTATTATAATTACTTGATAGTCATCGTCTGGGTGCTCCAAAATTATTAATAGGCTGAACTGTGAATTATTTATGAGATTTAACTGAATTATCTTCCGGGGATTCGGAGAGAAAGTTTCGTTTTAAAATGGGTTAAAGAAATGTTACTTTTAAATTAGATTTATATTGAGAAAAAACTTCAATATTGAGAACAGCTTTGATTGTAGATGTAGGTAACAATTTCATTGCCTACGAAACAGACATAATAGTAAGTACCTACTTTAATCAACTGTTTTTCATGAACCGTAAAATATAAACGCGAAATTTTGTGAGGATAGATGGATGGATAGATACATGTTTGTTACTCTGTCACGCAAAAACGACTGAACGGATTTGGATGAAAGGACATTGTTAATAATGGCCTATGAATCAACACGTATGAAACCTTTACAATAATTACTAGTTTTTTTTATAATTTACGTTACACTTATTACAATAGAACGGACACTTCTTATTTTTGAAAACATTTTAAAAAGTAATTCAATTCTGTCTTATTTCCCAGGCGCCATTCATTTTTGTTTCAATTTGACGTTTTGAATAGGCTCTCTCAGCGCTTGATCTATGATTAAGGTTTCTAGTTACAAACAGAATAAAGCGATTGAAAGCGCTGTGTGAAACGAGCAACATCGACACTGACAGTCGATAAATTGACAGATGACACCTTGACATTTGATAGTAATGACAGTGTCAATTTTGTACATTTTTATATTGTCTAATAACTACAAATAAATTAGTTTAAAGAAAGAATGGTTCTAACTACATAAATATCTGATGAAACATTTGAATGTAAAATCCAATATATTTTCACTAATAAACGCTAAGTTAATATGTTTCTATTGAACTAATTATAACCCCAAAATCCGAAAGTGTTTTAGATTTTTTACAATTCTCAGCAGTGTCCGTGATTTTAATTTAGATTCAATCGAATATATGCAGTATTTAGAACACACAAAGTAAATTCACGGCTCTGTTGGTTATTAGGCGAACAATGTATGAACGCCGAACAATGTCCTTTGACACACAGATAGTTTATAACCTGGATTAAAATTAAGAATCATTTTGATCCCAATATTCTCACGGGATCGAGACTTATGCGGGTGGAACCGCGGGGCACTGCTAGAAGACATAAACGCGATAGTTTGTGTGGATGTTTGTTTGTTACTCTTTCACACAAAAATTACACAACGGATTTGGATGAAACTTGACACACAGATAGTTTATAACCTGGATTAACACATAGAATACTTTTTATCCCGATATTCTTACGGGATTGAGACTTATGCGGGTGAAACCGCGGGCGCTGCTAGTAATTGTATATGTGGCACAGAATTGGGAAAGGGCTACACCATAGAAATATAAAAAACAGGAGAAGTGGCATGGGGGCGTGTCTGTGTCCGCGCGTAATGATCAAAGTGCTCATTGCATACGAAAATGGCCGTCTCCGCGAACTAGTGTGCTTTCGGCTGTGATCGGGAGAATTTATAAGAATGCAGTGTTGTTCAGTGGTTTCTTGTAAAAACTGAAGTCAAAACAAAAACTTTGTGAATCATGGAATCACTTACCATATGTAATTACAAGTATTTTACTATGTTTGTCTTTAAAATAATGAAAAACAACAAATCGTAAAATATTTCTTGCTTTTACTACGTTATTTTTGTTTCCAAATATCACAGCGACTGTACTATTTTTGCACTACATACATTGCTCGTTAACCACTACCTAAATATGTCGCTCAGTGACTCAACAAGCAATGTAAAAATCACGAAACGATACTGTGGACTGCGGATGCATCGCGCAGTACGGCCGCTGTGTCTGGCGACGAGCTAGTGATGTGGTTGTGCAGATCCACTAACGTAGGCTATCGACAACAATGTCGTTTGGCGAATGAATTTATTGCTATTATACTTTATTCTTCAATTTGTCAACTCTTTTACCCGGGTGGAAGATCGATGTGAAATAATGTGTTTTACTTATTTTGATTATTTTACAGCGTGGTAGAGAAATGCGTAACCAACGGTCGTAAAATTAATAAAATTTTAGGTGGAGTGTTTTGGGTTTGAATTATCGCTGGTCTATTATGCCTTATACTCGTGCTATTTCCTTACTTTTTTTATGGTTTTGGTATTTTACTTCCGTTAAAGTCTTCAAAAGCTTCGAATGCGTTATAGTAATCGGCATGGTTCAGATAATTACAAATATGAAGAAACACATCATTTTATAAAGTATAAGGACAAAGGTGGGCTTATGTACCCATCTCCTGATGTCGTCATGATTTGTAAGATAATGGAAATAATCATAAAAACAGCTTGTCTCACCAATAATAAATTAACAGTTAAAACTAAAAATGTCAAACAGGAACTCATGGCAAAGGCCTCTTTTGCCTCACTTCATAGGATTAGGTCTCTTTGAAAATATTAAGTTTCACCAATTTGAGCAGTCTCCGATAAATAATCACATAATATTTCAAATTAAAGCAGTCATGGAAAAATATATTAATTTAAGATTACACTATTTGACAAAAAATGCCACTCCAGTAATATCAAAGCGTCAAGTGCTGCACAAATGCCTCCACTTTACAGGTCAGTGAGTAAACATCATAGCAGGGTTCAACAATATCTACTGTTTCAAATAAACTATGACAGGTTAAACCAACGTAACTGGATTTTTATTGTTTGAATTTTTTGCTTATTATTTATTTTTATTATAATATTTTCTGGACTTATCGTTTTTATTTATTTTATTTTCAGGACACCAAATTTTTTAAAGTATAACGACGGTGAAGTATCAATATCTAATAACTACAAAAACATGGTTTTACAGGAGGAGAAAAAAACGTTTAATTTCTATAGTTTTTGACCATTTGAAGTAAACATTAGTAAGTGAAAACCGCCAAAATTTTAGTTATTAGATATTGATACTTCACCGTCGATAATATTAAATGGAAGAATCGATACCTTTTCGATTTAGTCAATCACTAGCGTATATGTAAAATAAATTGTTTCTGTACAGCACAACGATGGAAATGATATTTTCGTGTGAGTGAGTTGTACGGTGCATGGTAAATGCACGCTGTGTTTGATGGGATAAGGTTTATAATTGATTGTGTAGTACGTTCTGATTTATGAATTGCAAGAGTGAGCGCAGCCTCGTTTCTATTTGGTTTACTGATCTGCATGTGTAGTTGTGGCGACTAGTGGCGAGGTAGTGGGGACAAAGTGGAGACATTGGGTTTCGATACATTTTCAACTACCGGGCATATCTCCTTCTTTCTTATATCTATGGGCTACACACTACTTTCTTTTGAAAAAGTAAGTTTCATTCTTTCATTAGGCGCTTTTATAATTTCTAATGTAACGGTACTATAGTGGACATCCACGTCCACGTCACGGAATCACGACGACACGGGAAGTAAAATGTATGGAAATATATGAAGACCGTCCACAATAGCGTTATAACGTACATTTTATAGACGTGGACGTCCACGATAGTATCGTAATGTTAGAAATAATAAAACCGCATAATGGTGCCGATTCTCTTGTACACCAAACTAAACTAACTATACTATCACTAAAGTTCCTTTCTTTTGGCTATGAGAATCTGAAGCTATTCTGAAAAAAAAATTGTCTAAATAAAAAAAAAAATTGGCACAATTAAATCGAATTTGATTTTTTTAGAGCCGCGCGGGGGCGCAGCCTCGACGTTTTTTATTTGGAATTTTTCACTTTTTGTACCTATGGAAAATATGAAAAATTATTACCTACATGTTGAGGTTTAGGGGTTTATGAGTTTTGTAAAGGAGGTCGATTTTTTTTTTGCGATTGGACACACCATTTTCGAGATAAAAGCATAAGAAAAAAAAAGATACACTGTTTTTGCACCTGAAGTCAAGGTGTTGGTGTGAGTTCATGACAACCAATTTTATTCCACACGTTTTTAGTCGCGATTAAAAATTGTCAGATTTACAAAATCTAAATTTTAGGTGAAAAACGTCAAATTCAGAATAGCAAAATTGCCATTTTCTCAGTACCATCTTAGTGCTGTCAAACTAAAATATAGTTAAGTCGTGTCACTTTAGTCCATTTCAGAATGGGAAATCGTCGTTTGACAGGAATAAACAAAATTTTAGTGATTTTTTGTCTAGTTTAGAGGCATTTGACAAGAGAATCGGCACCAATATCAGCTTATTTTATTTTCACTCATTTCATTACAACCGAAGAAATAATAAAGTTTTGATTCAAAACAGCAAAGTTCATTGAACTGTAGATATATTTTGAGTAGATGAACTTCCATAAAAAACTCGGACAAAAATAGCGCGTAGATATAATGTAAGAGAACTTTATGTAATAATATTTAGATTGGAGCGAGATTTATGATTATTATATTATTACAGCGTTGAGTGAAACGGAGTACCTACACTGAATATAGACTCGACTCGTTTAGACAAATAAAAATATAAGATGGCTGACAAATCTTGGTTTTTTGCGTGTACGATTACGGTTATAAAGTTTTGAATAGTTATTATGATTGAGGTAGGGCTGTAATAAACAACGATTTTAATTTAATTATTTTCTTTAACCAGTAGATGATACTAAGACGGCAAATAAGTAGGTATCTGAGACAATAAGGTTGACTGGTAGAAAATGCCTCAGGCATTAAGTCCGCGTTTGTACAGTATTTTTTTACTTGTGCATAAAGTTTTAATAAATAAATAAATAATCATCAATCAATCAATGTAACTCAGACACAAATGTTTTGGATAGTTATTCAATTAATCTGCCTAGCCTTTTCCTAACTATGTATATTGGGGTTGGCTTCCAGTCTAACCGAATATTAAAATATTAAAACCAAGTATTTCTAATGGGATGTTAAAGTTCTGAGTAGGTAATGATAAAATAAGTATTCAAAAAAATTGGTTATCTGTAAAGTTAGTTTACGGACGATAATTTTACGTGATAACGTCACAAGCCGAACGCTTAGGCCGATCGTGCCTCTCTATCGCTTGTTCCGCGCTCTTGCTTGCACGCTCGGCTCAGACGGAACGTGACACTTTTTCGTGCGTGCAGCCGGCGTTCATCGATTTATAAGACGTTCTCTCTGCCAAGCCTTTTCCCTACTATGTTGGGGTCGGCTTCCAGTCTAACTGGATGCAGCTGAATACCAGTATTTTACATGGAGCGACTGCCTGTCTGACCTCCATAACCCAGTAACTGGGTAATACGATACCCTTGGTTAGACTGGTTGTCAGACTTTCGGGCTTCTGACGACCCGTAACGACTGTCAAAGATCCGCGAATGACAGCCGGGACCAACGGCTTGACTTGCTTTCTGAGGCACGGAGGAGTCTCGGTATGTAAAGATGGTCACCCATCCACAGACCAACCCCGGCAAGCGTAGCTTAACCGGATGAATCGATCCGTGCGGCTGTTATTACTTAGCCACGAGCTCCTCCAGTTTTGGATAGATATTCAAGGTACTACAATACAATAATTAAACATTTAGAAACATTATTTTTTCAACAAGTTTTTATTTATAGAAACAAACGCTCTATTTTTTTAATTAACCAAATCTAATAAACTATAATAATCAGAGCAAATATCTTTTAATGGAACTAGTGTTTGGGTGGACGCCAAGAAAATACGCCACTCGTGTTCTCAGAAGATGAACTAAATATCCAACAATGGAATGATTACCCGGGATTGGAAAAACCGGCCAAGTGCGAGTCGGACTCGCACACGAAGGGTTACAACCACCGTACAATATTTAGCAAATAAATGAAAATACTAAACTAAGAATATTATTACTATTCATCTTAAATAAAAAAATCGCTAATATAAATTTACATTTCATAATGATACTATGAATTACAAAGTTAAATTTTGCAGTTGCAGAAAATCACCCATATTTTAATAAAATACCTTAATTAAACAGGGTGGCCGGAATAATGAAGTCCAAAAAAAAATTTTTGGTCCCAAGTATCGTGGGGTATCCGAATCACCCCCATGTATATGTTCCGCGACTTTTCATAGTTTACGAGTTATGTATTTTTGAGAGATTTCGAACTGACCAACATAAAAATTTCAAAAAAATAAAGTAAAATACTTTGTTGAGATTTTTTTTGAATCATCATGAGCATCTTTTATGCATAAAAGCTTCGTAACCTTGATGAAAGTTATGAAAATATTGGTCTAAAGTGAAAAATTTACGTTCGGTGAATTACGTCAATTTTTTTTAACTTTAAATTAAAAATCTAAACAGGTGACTTCATGGTTCTTAAGTAGGCCTCAAGAATAGGCCAGACTCTTAGCTTTTATAATCATTATAAAAAGTAGTACTTAATGTGGCTATTTTGGCTAAAATCGGCCTTCAAAGACAGCGAGGTGGAAAATTATTAAAATTAGACATCTGATTTGAAAAAGAAATTGCCCATTTTGTCGATCCTGCCAAGGTTCGCATATTTTTTTTCAAAATAAAGATTTTATTATATGGAGACCCCGCTTTAATTTTTAACTTTATTAAATTTGTATTATTTGTTATTATAATCTTTGTAATTTTCCATTGTCTGGAACCTTAAAAACGGGCTTTAAAAAAATCTATATTTAATTAGTTAAAGTGAGCATCTATAATCGCAGTGGTGTCAGTGGAATAAAAGTTTCTTGTTTTACTCTTTGCTCTTCATCTGCCTAGGGGTCGGTTTACAATCTAACTGGATGTAACTGAATACCAGTATTTCACATGGAGCGACTGTCTATCTACAGCCGGTCAAATGAAGCTAATTAGCTTCAGTTCATGATTGCCTTTTTTACTGTGGCTTTGTTTGATATTATGTTACCTTTCTCTTTTGAGATGTACTGGGAAACACTCCGTGTGTTTCCCAGTACATTTATGAGTGTACTGAAATTTTCATAAAGTTTTTGAAATAATTTGTTAACCATTAGTGTTTCAAGTTTCATTTTCCAAGTAAATGTGAATTAATTACAGCCGATGGATTTAAGTTTTCATCTGCAACACATTTTATTTCAGTATAAGTCAGCGACCTCCTCACGAAGGAACTTCCCAAGTCATCGTCCTTTATTATAATACCAACTAACCCTACAAAAGCGTGCTTAAAATATCTGAAGCTAAGTTATCTTTAAGTGCGAAACTTGCGAACGAAGCTCTTGCAACGGATATCTTCGAGTGAAGTATTCACCGTTATAAGTTTTATAAATTGTACTGAATTCAGTTTTGTTTCATTTAAATTATTTTCTTGAGTACATTCTTTGAGTTTGTTCGGGAATATCTTGTTTTAATATCTTCATTCTTGCTTCTTTGGAGTTAAATTGTAGTTTTATAATCTAGCTCTGTGATTGTAGGTTTAGATAAAGTCTAAAATGTGATTTTTTGCAAAGAACATTCACCCCCTTATCCCTTCATTAGTGTCGTTAAAATCAGTCTCATAAAACGTTTAGTAATATCAAAATAATAACACCCTTCATTAGAACTGAAACTCGTTTTTATCAAAGGTGCTCTTGATGTCGAAAAGATGCAGGTGCGCGCAATAGAAGTCGGTAAAGTAGTGCACAAATCTATGTCCACAGAAAAGCCAAGTTGGCATTTTTGCTTACGAATGGTTCCTGAAAGCATGACTATGAAAAATAGGGAAAAAATAAAATATTTGGAACCTTTTTGTCACAGTATGTAACATATTGTTTGCACGCAGTATGTCAGGTAGAGGATCGGTAGGTACCTAATGCTATTTGTGTGTAACATGTGTCTTAGAGCCTATCTGATTTTGAGTGGCTGCCTCATATTGTGTCGTTATAGGGTTGTCGCAAGTTAGTTTTATTTTCTAAGTGGTCTAGTGGTCGCAAGCGGTAGCTGAATATGAGGTAAGGCTGAGTGTGAGTATGAGGTTGGGCAAAGTGTTATTGGGTTTTTCCATCTGGAATTTCTCAGTATCAGTCCGGAACCTAAATTTGTGCCCAGTTGATTCCAATAAGGTCACCCCTATTACATGGAACTTAAACATAACTGGCAAAATGTGGGTGTACTATAGGTACACCTCTGCCTAACCCTTCGGGCAATACAAGCGTGACATTATGTTATGTCTAGAAAAAAGTATATTTCTCGATAAGATTCAAACTGTAGTTAAACTCCACCATATTCGTTTAAAAAAAGATTGCGTTAACAGTCAAAGTTTCTTGTAATTTCGATTGTTGGTAGAAGAAATTAAACGCTCAGAAAGTGGAAATTTTTAACTTTCAGAGGTAAAGTTAAAAGTGTAAACCATATAAGATTTGTTTGGTAAAATTAGAGCAACTTTTTCAGCAGCAATTAGGTGCTAGTTACAAGAGTAACAATTTACAGTTTTTTTTCAATCAATCTGCCTAGCCTTTTCCCAACTATGGTGGGGTCGGCTTCTAGCCTAACCGGATGCAGCTGAATACCAGTATTTTACACGGAGCGACTACCTATCTGACATCCACAACCTAGTTACTGGGTAATACGATACCCCTTGGTAAGACTGGTTGTCAGACTTTCGGCCTTTTCGTAACGACTGTCAAAGATCCAAGAATGACAGCTGGGACCAACGGCTTAACGTGCTTTCCGAGGCACGGTGGGGTTGCGGTATGTGGCAAGCGTAGCTTAACCTGATCGATCGACCCGTGCGGCTGTTATTACTTGCCACGAGCTCGTAAACAACTTTTTTTTGTAAATAATAAATTGGGACGAGATCAAAAAGTAGGACTAAGTCGTCGACAGCTATCAAACAGAGTGGCATTAAAATCTGGATTGAATATCTCCGACATTCGTCTAAAATTTTAATCAAACAGATTCCTTCATATTTTATTGACTCTTGATCGAGAAAAACGATGTCGCCATAAAAACATAAACCCTTTTTATTTGTAATCTGTGAACTCCAAAATACACAAACACGGTAGACATTTTTGGGACTGATTTCAGAATTACCAACCCTAATGCCCGCCCCTTTTTGATTGAAAACAGACAAAAGGATTTTTTTTCGTCGCAAAAAGGACAAATGCCTTTCAAATACCGACGTACCAGAAGATTTATACCCTCTCACGGATAATTCAATATCTTTTACTCTCATAATATAATGGAGACAACTTTGTTTTCTGGTCACGGCCTGAACCTTTGAACAGCATAGAGATGTTCTTTGAACAGTTCTCGGTTTTAATCATTTCTTTTCTTTGTTATTAAGAGTATGAGGTCATGAAAGATATATTACTTATTTTTGCCTTGTACTATGAAGATTCATGTCATGTCATTCATGAGAATGTCTTACTTAAGTTGTAAGATTTTTTACAATCTCCACTTATTTTAAATGATTTTATTTCTGTTGTTAGACGAGTACAGTTTTACATGTCAATCATATTTTAAAAACTGGAATCGTATTCCATATTATTTCCTTTATTTCATTTTCAATAGGTACATATTATTTACATTTTTTAAATATTATTTTTATAAAAAAAACACATTAAGTACTATAATGGTACCTATCATCATCATCATCATCAGCCTATAGCAGTCCACTGCTGGACATAGGCCTTTCCAATTGCACGCCATTCAGCTCGATTTTCGGCAACTCTCATCCAGCTGCTACCAGCCACCCTGCGAAGATCATCACTCCACCTAGCCTGAGGGCGTCCTACCTTACGTTTGCCGATTCGCGGTCTCCACTCAAGAACACGTCTAGCCCAACGGTCATCGATTCTACGGCAAATATTCCCAGCCCACTGCCACTTCAGCTTGCTTATTCTGTGAGCTTTGTCGATCATTTTGGTTCACTCCCGGATCACCTCGTTCCGAATTCAATCTTCGAGTCTCGAGACTGCAAACATAGCCCGCTCCATGGCTCGTTAAGCGACCTTGAATTTATGGACCAGCCGTACCGTGAGTGTCCACGTTTCGGCTTCGTAGGTCATAACAGGCAAGACGCACTGATTGAAGACCTTCGTCTTTAGGCTCTGTGAGAGCACAGAGCCTAAACATGGTATCTATACGAAATCAAAACGTTTTAAAGGATTCCAGAGATTTTTAATTTCTTGCTGTAATTATCACTGACGTCAGAATTGTTAATGAGCTCAATATAATTAGGAAGGTATTTGTATATAATTATAATAGAAATAAAAATTATTGTACAACGTGTAGGTAGACAAAAAGGACAGGTTTTAAAGTGAGATAGTAAACGTAAATTATTCAGACGATACTATTCGACAGTGAGTTTGTTTAGTTATTTGTTTGGTTTGTTACACTAAAACGGCCGAACAGATTTGAATAAAATTTGGCACATGGGTAGACCATGACCTGGATTAGGCCAAAGAATACTTTTTATCCCGGTATAACGGTCCCATGGGATAATTTCCGACCTCCACGCGGGCGAAGCTGCGGGCAAAAGCCAGTTAAATTATAATTTCGCCTCTGATTGAAACATCGATTTCAGTTAAAAATACCCTATTCATTGGCAAAATTAAGCCTTGCACACTACTGCACAGACCCAATGATGAATTATGAAGATTAATTCAGTATCCAATAATGTGATGGAACTTTAGTGGTATGAGGAACAGGGTGTAAAGTTCACTCATCCACCATAGAAAAGGGAGGATCCTCCGACCAGACGGTTGTTGTGTCTGGTGGGCAACTGCCCATTGGTTTGAAGTTGAAATCTTGTATGTATGTCGATCGCTCGGTAGGTAAACTCTTAACTGCGCGATGCAGGATTTGTGTGACGTCATGTCTATGATGCGTAGTTTGTATGTGGCGGTATAACCGCTATAGAACTAACTGGAATGAAATATTTTGAAACTAGTATATTTAAACGTCCTTTATGCGAATATTCAGCCAAAGGAAATTAAATAATCTATTTTAGGGCCGCTTCTTAAATCGTCAGAGTTTATCATAAGAATAAATATGGCGGTTTTCATTTCTCAATCGTTAGATAACTTTTTTCAATAAAATATCGCGGCAATATTTTCTGAACAAAAGCTGTCAAACCGTGATATTTTTTCCACAGATAAATGTTACTGATAATTGAAATATCAGCCCTTAGTATAATTGCTATAAAGTAAACCTCAAGACAAAAAAACCGGCCAAGTGCGTGACGGACCACGCACAATGTAGGGTTCCGTAGTTGGGATGAATTCATTCCAAGAACAAACTTAACTTTGTAGTTGAAAAACATGTCCGGAATACGGAATATATGGGAGAACATGTTTTTGCAACCGCAAATGTAAGTTGGTCGATTAATTTAGCTGTGATAGTTTTCCTTTTAATTTCGTTATATATACTACTACTGGGAATTTTTTCACATATTAAACCAACCATTTAGCTGGCAGGGAGGGGGGACACTTGACTCTAACAAAAATTAGCACTTTAAAGCCTTAATATTCGAAAACTAATTACTAAATCCAAAAATGGTTTTGAAAAACTCACAATATTTTTGAACAACGTTTCCAACGACACCCCACACTACGGGATAGATGAGAAAAAAAACCCTTAAAAGAAATGTTTTTTCATGATTTTATTTTACCACTTTGTCGGCGTGATTGCGTGATTAATATGTATGTATACCCTTGCCAAATTACAGTTTTCTAGTACTAAGAGTCTCTGAGCTAAGCTGCGGACAGACAGACAGACGGACATGGCGAAACTATAAGGGTTCCTTGTTTACTACGGAACCCTAAAAAATAAAGATATAGATAGGTATAAAGGACTTACAGGTAGAAACAACAAACAAATACGACAATAAAGAAACAATGACTCTACCCAGAGATCGGGAGAAAAGTAACATTTTTAGATAAGATCTCTCCTTTGTGTAGAGAAAGGACGTACAAATAAATAGCGAGTTATCTTGGACGAGCCAAACCGCGAGACGTCACTTAAACGTTAAGATAAAGGGAAACTTGTTTTTAGTTTCCCCCTCTTTTGTTTTCTTGTGTCTGTTTGAGTAGATCCGTTTAATTATTTTTGGGAACCACATTTGAAAGAGAAAGGTTTTGTGATGAGTAAAGCTGGGTTATTGGCTGATCCGCGTGACTTTACTTGCCCGAAACGGGCGAATCGTCACTTTTAAATAATATTACTTTTTCTATTTGCGATTCGCACGAAGTTAATTTATTGGCAGTGCCTTCGTTGTCGGCGCCGGCTCTCAAAAATAACGCCATTGGGAACCGGCATGTCATTACTGCCGGTAGCCGAGATTAAAAACATCGGCTGCCAGCACATTACATACTCTGTGGCCGTCTCCACCGGCTTCAATAATGGACACCGGCGGCGATGCGTTTATGGAAATCCTTCCAGTATTCAGAACTCCAACTATTTAGCCCTAACTAAAGTATATTTTTTTTATATATACCTATTCTAGTTATTTTTGGCACTCGCCGGCCGCTGCCGCGGCACCGCTCGCTTCGCTCGCTCGGCTCGTGCGTCGGGGTCACAGTTTTAACCTAACCTTTTTTGCGAGTAAAAATATTTAACCTAATCTAACTAGTTCGGTTCCGGGTACCAATTATTTACATATTCCAGTAATCTTTTAATTTATTTGTAGGCGAATCGACAACCGTTACCATCATTTTGAGAATTTATTTCGTAAAGTTTATGTGTATGTACATTTTAATATTAAACTTACTGCCCCGTTGGTCTCGTGGTCGCAAGCACGACTGCTGAGTGTGGGGTCCTGGATTCGATTCTCGGGCCAGGCAAAGTGTTATTATTGGGTTTTTCCATTAGGAATTTCTTAGTAACAGCTCGAAGTTTTGAAGTTGGCGGTGTGTCATCCCCGTGCCTCAGAAACCACGATAAGCCGTTGGTCCTGCGCCTGATCTCTCTCCAGTCGTGTCGGATTGCCGTCCCATCGGACTATGAGAGTGAGGGAAGAGAGAGTGCACCTGTGTCTGCCCACACACTTGTGCAATATAAAATTTCTTGCGCCGAAGGCAAGTCTCCGTTGCGATTTACCGTCATGGCCGAATTACGTTCTACTAGAGGACTATATTAAACTTAAATAATTATAAGACATCTTGATGTTCTGTCTCGTCATAAAAACCGTGTAAAGCAGGGACGGGTTGCTAGTTGGTAATAATTTTCACAACATCGTCTTTTCTGACTACGGCACCCTAATTGCGTAACACACTTTCAATCACAATCTGAATGATTTAAAATTTCTCTACCCAACAACGTTGTAGCGGTTACACCGCCACATATGAACTACGCATCATAGATATGACGTCACTCAAATCCTGCATCGCGCAGTTAGAGTTTACTGAGCGATCGACATATAATACATACAAGATTTCAACTTCAAACCGATGGGCAATTGCCCGCCAGACACAACACCCGTCTGGTCGGAGGATCCTCCCTTTTCTATGGTAGATGAGTGAATTTTACACCCTGTTCCTCATACTCCTAAATAACGCAATGAATGTTATTGAACTGTCAAAATGAAAACCATTGCAACTGTTAGTGGGTTACGCAATTAAGCCTCGTGCAGACTGGCGCGATGCGACACCGGTAATAAAATTGTTCTACCATGAAGTTTTCTTAGAAATTGTTTTGATAGAGTCGGGCCGCGCCAGTCTGCACGAGGCTTTACCCAGCGGATCCGACATCTAAATAACATTAATGAGTAGGTTTAAGTACGATCTAAGACGGAAGAAATAATAGCAATTAAGTATAGTTAAGTCCTCTTGGGAAATAATAGATAATAATAATTATTATTAGTTTCTACTTCGAGGTAATCTTATTGTAAGTAATACCTACTTAGCGCTTAATCTGATAGGCTTATTATTGTTATTTGTTATATCAAGTAGGTAAACCCTTGAGGGCTTAACAGACATCAAATTACTATTATTCAGTAAACAATCCTGGTGGATTTACCTAATGATAGGATTCCACCTCATTTCTTATTGAAACCAGTATTAATGACCCTTAACTATCTATGCATATTATAAATTGAAGTCACTTTTCGCGTCAGTCTGTGTGTCAGCGTTGATATTCTAAACTACGCAACGTATTCTGATGTGGTTGTCACCATCATTTAGGGAATTTATTCCCAAATATTTATGTGCATAATATATACCTATATAAAACAAAGTCGGGTTAGTTACACTATTTATAACTGAAAAATGGCTGGACTGATTTTTATGATCTTTGATTGGTTGGATTTGTCTTCGCAGCAGAATAACTAATAAATAAACGGAAAAATTCACGAAAAAAATTTGGTAGGTACTATAAGTAGGTAGGTAGGTGCGTCGTACATAATATATAAGTACTTAGTGCTACCGTGCAAAGCCGGGCCGGGTAAAGCTAGTAGTAATATGAAACTTACATATATTATACAAATTTTGATGTTTTGTGAAGTCGAAAAAATACCGTGCGAAAGAAAAGAAAACGTATTTATTGAGACTCGCACAAGAGATCGCAAATTAAAAACACACTCGTAGAAACATAAATAAAAAAAAACTTTTTACAAAAAAAAAACAACCGACTTCCAAAAAACACTACAAAGTGAAAAATAACTTAAATTTCGGAAGTCGGTGTCTTTGGTTTTGAATTTTCGTTTTTTGTCACCGACTTCCGAAATTAAAGTTATTTTTCACTTTGTAGTGTTTTTTGGAAGTCGGTTGTTTTTTTTTGTAAAAAGTTTTTATTTTTCTCTTTTTAGTTGTAGTACCTACCCCACACAAATTCGAATACCACTACCTGCTATGTAAATAACAGTGACAGGAACTTATCATATCATCCACATATTAATGGGAAAAAGTACGTATTATTGAAGCTAACTCAAAAACTATCGAAGCAAAGATAATAAAATTTATATGGGACCACCTCGAGAGCATACCCTTTCAAACAAAAAAGAATTTTCAAAATCGGTTCTCAATTGACGGAGAAATCGGTGGACATACATAAAAAAAAAGAAAAAAAAAAAACAGACATACGCGACGAACATATAACCTCCTCCTTTTTGGAAGTCGGTTAAAAATAAACAAAGTAAAATTCACACCAGTTCACGATAAAAAATTGTTTGGAAACCACCACCATCACCATAAAAATGCGTATAAGTCTGTAATATGGCAATGTAGAATAGGTACCAATTCATACAAAAATAGTTCGTGACATTCAGATGGTCTTCATCGCCTGTGTTTTGGTGATCGAACCCAAGACCCATGAGGCAGTTTTTTTTCGTTACTATGAAATGTTTTACTAACCAAAAACCTGTGACCACTGTGCCTTAGGTCGGTTCTGCGGATAGTCCTTGGGGAACCTCTCCTCACTCCACAGCATTTGCAACGACACTTTGTACACAGCCACATCATCAACGTCACATCCTACCGTTAAATCAAACAACGCTATCAGCAAAAACAAGATGGCGGTTATTCGACGCTCAACCGCCATCATGAATAGACGTGCGCGAAAACACAGATATTAGATTTTTTACGGATTTTTTAAACGTTTTTGAATCGAAAAGGTGTTTTAGTTTGTTGAAATTCACAGTTTCCGTGTGCGTGTGCGCCGGAGAGATGCGGTGGACTTTTCTATTTTGGATTCCCGTTCTCTGCGGACAGAAATAAACACATTGGCGACGATCCGTACGCCTGAGCCGATGACTTGTGCATCTGGTTTATTTATATCAACCAAAACAATTTCTTTTTACTGTTTTGTAAGAAAATATGCAGTTAGAATCTGCTGGTTACAGAAAAATAATTTGGTTTAATGAAAGAATAAAATGTTAGGGCTGTCAATTTACGATTTCTACAAGAATTTTTACAAGAATTCAAATTGACGTTCATTTTTTAAAAGCGCCTTTATTTTTCAAAAGGAAAATAAAATTTCAGATACAATTTAATCCTCGTTCTAATAGGTAAGTAGACGTTGAAGGGTCGCAGGTGTTAGCGGTTCGACGGGTCCACGGGGTAAATAGGGGTGGAGAGGGGGTGTTCCTTAAATCGCGAGGCTTTTAACCCGTCCCAAGTGTCCACCTGATTGATTGATAGTGGACCTGCATCATTGAATTTTTGGGCAAGTTTGTGAATTTTGGGCTAAGGATATAGACGAAATAAACCAACTGACTATTTTTTACTATACACTACTATTGCGTTTCAGTCTTGATGAAACAACCACTCTTAAGCTTGTAATCATAAAAGAGAATCATTAAAGGTCGGTCATACTCATAACTATTATTCATTACTCCACAAATAACCGTATAATTATCAGTATTATTGTCTACCTATTTAGGTAATACAAAGTAAAACAACAGACGTAACAATAAAACTACAGCATTCTTTATACTTATTCCAACTTTATCCAGACAGAGTACGTTCTAGTTCTAGCGGAATAATAAAAACTTGAAAATTATGCGCTTCAAAGTTTATGAATTGAGAGAGTTCCCTTCCAGATATTCTAGAGTTCAACCGGTATCAAGCCCCGTCTCTATTGGGATTTCATTTTACTTGTAACAATATACTTTATTTGACAACCCTATTTTCTACCAAAAACGTGTATGACGATGAATAAACACTCTTAATTCACGCAGATAGGGTCGAATTTATATTGATAAATATTGTTTTCCAAAATGTAAGAACGATATTGTGCCATTTGAAAGGATGTGCTATATCGCTAAAACAATATTTTATCGTCAATGTATATGAATAGCAGACCCTAGGTGATTGAAATACAATACAGATATTTTGAATAAAACAAAAAAAATGAGAATTTTACGAACCAAAGTTAGTTTCAAGAATCACATATTTTATTAACGATATTAGATATTTTATATCATATTTATAGAACAACGGTCCCACAGGACTCCAGAACTTCACTATCTTTTACATCAAGTGCAAGATAAAGTTTGAAGAGTTTATATTGCAGGGTAGATGGCATTATCGGGCAGCGCAGATTAACTCGATTCATCGCTTGTAAGAGTAAATCGAGTTCGCTTAATTCCGATGAACAGTGAAGCGATATCGATAAGGTTGAAGTAGAATTACTTGGTTAAGTTTGATATAAGACATCGTCCAATCTTTGGCAAAAGATAAATAGGCACGTGAGGATGAGTTTCAAATAAATTGGGTGACTACGAATAATTTGGGAATCATTTCAATATCATCTGAGATTCAAGGTTAAGTGGCTGTGTTGTACTGATGATGAAATCAAGAACATTTTGAGACGTATCAAGATTCAAGATTATAATTTTATTTGTACACATACAGAGCATGCAAGTTATTAAATTACATTATAGTTTAAGATCAGTCATGTTTGGCCTTTCAAGAAAAGAAATTTCCCTTCTAGCAGTATCTTTAATTTATTTTTTAATTGACGGACATTAAGCTCCTTCCAACTATTTGGGAGTTTATTGAAAATTTTAGGGGCCATACAGATAGCAGTCTTGTGCATTAATGCTGTTTTCGATCTATGTAGACAGAGAATACTGTCATCGCGTCTACTTTGGTTGCGATCATGTTATCAAACCATCGGTTATCACTACCGTAGATTTTCTCGTGTAGGTTTGGTACAGATTTATGTTGAAATTTAATATAAGGATAATCTTTTGTAGTGTTTGATTTATTTTTTGTTGTGTATTTTTGTGGTGTACAATAAAGTATATATAAATAAATAAATAAATCTTTATCGTCAGGATAATCCGTTACAAATTCTGGCAGGGTGTTATTTTATTTAGTTTTCCCTGACGCTTGTCAAAATATATTATTAAACTATATAGTACTTTAATCAGAGAAATCAAAACACAAAGATCTGCAAAACATTTTTTTAAATAACTACCTAAACTTGCTTTTGTAACTACCCAGATTTTGATAAACGCCCAACTTCGTCAAAGCCCAATTCCTATCCTAAACTACGGTATCAGTTCCGGATCGTTACCACAAAACAAGAACAACAGGGCTTCAATTTCCTTCAGAAACTTCAACATTCATGCTTATAGAAACATCTTGCCCATTCCTAGTCCCCTAGTCCTTACAACAAAGCCTTCGTTCAAAATTCGAATAAACAAGGAGGTTGGACTCCAACTCTTTCGATATTAAAAAAGTTTGAAGATGCTTTGGAAGCCTTCAGCTTTTTGTGCAGAACTAGATATTGTTTTGGTTAGAATATGACTGAAGATGTTATTTTTTGTGGCTTTAGAAGTTTTTTTTTCGTGTTTGTAATAGTTTTGGATTGTCCAGGCATGCGGCTGTTATTGTTTTAACGCTGGTATGTTCACTTTGCAAGTTGCAATAAAATATCAGACTAGATAAAATTATGGATCTCAAATTTAAAATCCATAAGTCAATTTTTTTTTCAACTGTGACCTTATGATTATTATTGATCAAAATGTATCTACATGGTCAAAGTATTGCCAGCAACAAAAATACAGTGACGTTGTAATATTTAGCGCATGTTCCTGTTTTAGATGTTGCAGCGCATACTACACTTAACCTAGTTTCTTGGATCTATTTTATGAGTTGCAAGAGAAGCTTACGATAGGTATCTTATTATTTCTGTATCAGCGTGGAGTAGGTCGTAAAAATATGAATTCAAATGGCTTAGTGTGAGCTGAACATGCGCTGTTGACCTTTGGAGGAAAAGAGTATCTGATTGGGTCACTCTACCCTACTTACGTTTTTGTTATTTTATATTTTGTTAGCTCAATATCCTTTACGTCAACATAGATAAAGCTTTAGAAGTTGTTACGACTGTTATTTTATTATATCGTTCTATGGACTTGTTTTCTGCTCGTTATTAACTAGAATTGATCGGTAAAACAATTATAGAAATCAGATGAGCTGAATGGTGCTAATCCATGCGTTATGTTCGTGAACGGGCGCCGTCAGTTGGGACTGGTCATCTCTTAGCTGCCAGGGCTTATTTTAATTTTTATTTTTATTTTTTGAATTGTTCTTTGTTTTATATTTTTATTACGGACGCTTCTAACGTGCACGTCTTTCTACATTGTTCTCACATGTATAATTTCAACATGAATGATGTAACCAATATTTTGTAAAAAAAAATTATTTAAAAGAGTTTCTTGCCCGTTCTTCTCCATAGGTACCTACTACGCTTTGGAATAGGCAACTAGCTTCATACCTATTTCTGACTGAACGATTCTTTGACAATTTAATAGTGCCTGTAAATGGTTTAATTGAAATAAATGCTTTGAGTTTGACCCAAATATCGAGCTTTTCTGTGTAAAAAAAAAAAAAAGAACGCAGAGTATCAGAATGAAGATTAAATTCAGAACCAATTATAGAATCAGCGTACAAAGATTCCAGTAATATGAGACAATGGGAGCAGAAAGTGTGACGGTGGTATAAGATAGACCTACAATCTGATAAAACTAGTTGGGATAGTGGATGTCAAAAAATGAAAAAAAACCGGCCTAGTGCGAGTCGGGCTCGCACGCGAAGGGTTCCGAACCGTATTAAGATCGAGTAAAAAAACGCTGAAAAAACACGTTTCTTGTATGGGTTGTTGTTATAGCGGAATAGAAAAACACAATCTGTGAACATTTTAATTGTCTACCTATTACGGTTCATGAAATACAGCCCACTGACAGACAGACGGACGAACGGACGGACGGACAGGGGAGGTTTAGTTATAGGGTTCCGCTTGGCACCCTTCGGGTACGGAACCCTAAAAACTAAGTTTTGTTAACAATGAAGGTTCACAAGATCGGCTTATTTATCTAAACTCCACATGCAGCATTTAGAGTAAGCAGAACATATTCTATCTTGGTGAAGGAAGATATTGAAAACGTTATAATAAACTGTGAATAGTTCCTGAAAGGAGAATTTCATGAACAATACAGTGCGAGTCTTTATAATGTGCACATATCTAAATGAGGGAATCTATGCTTAATTTTATCGACGGAAAAAATATTTAAAAAAATCTAAATATATTTTTTATGGAATTTTTAAAAATGTTGTAACAAAACGGTATATCTTTTAAACTAAATGCTTTATCGCGATGACACAATATTGTAGAAAAAAAAGTAGATACCCTCAATTAAAAATGAGCATGTTTTTTTCATAAATTTTTACAGTAAGCGTAAAATTTCTTGATAAGAATCCAAACAGAACAGAAGAAAAAAAACCGTCGACATAATTAAGACTCACACTGGTTACAGGGTTACAAAATGATACGTCTAAAACGATTCAATTCCCAGTGAATATTTTAAACTTATCTTGAAATAGAGAACTGAACTTGATAGTTAGACCGGATTTATTTGACTTGGTCTATCGTTCGATAGCAGATAGTACGGAATTGAATTCAGTTCGGGTTTGCTCTTCGACAGTTATAACGTTCAATGAGGTAGAATTACTTTATATTGCTAGAGTTTCTATACTAACTTTGATATTTAGATAGATTGAAGAACCTGCCCATTGCCAAACTGAAATGGCAATGGGCACATCGGTCAGTCGGTAGTTATTCCAACCAGCCCACCTCCCTCCAGAAGTTGATCACGAGTCTCCTGGGGGCCTACCACCAGCTTAAAAGCAGTATTATTTTAATATTACTTCAGTGGGAGAAAGAGATGGAGCTATACGTCCTGTAGAGCTTCATCTCTTTCCCACACTGAAGTAATATTAAAATAATACTGCTTTATGAGCTGGTGGTAGGCCCCCTGGTCTGTTTAGAAATTGGTAATGAGGTAACTAATTATTTTGTTTTCCTTTTACATGCTTTAGTTGTAAACGGTACATACATAGGAGTGATTAAAATAACATAACATAAGATCACGCCTTGTTTCCCCGAAGGGTTGGGCAGAGGTGTCCCATGTAATAGGGGGCGAGCCTATTGCCATCAACCGGGCACAAATCCAGACTCCGAGCTGCTACTGAGAAATTCCAGATAGAAAAACCCAATAACACTTTGCCCGACCCGGGAATCGAACCCACGGTCTCATGCTCAGCAGTAGCACTTGCGACCACTAGACCAACGAGGCAGACCCTAATTTACTCCCCATTCAAGTATTGATATAATCAGCGTACTAGGATCAAGGATCTACCACGCGGGGCCAGTGCAGGTTGATAGATGTCACATGTCTTCGAATTTTTGGTTCTAGGACATTCCGATTTCCTCACGATGTTTTCCTTCACCGTTTTTCACCACTGCGGTGATGAAATTATTTACACAAAGTAAAGCGCCTGCCTGGGTTCATACCCACGACCTACAACTCGTAAGTTAGGGCCGTTCGATACCACTGGGCCACCACTGCTCTGACATACCTAAGTATTGACATATTTCTACTAAACAAGCCCAAAGTTTTGGACAAAAATACGAAGGCAACGGCAGTAGTGTATACTTACATGTCTTTTATATTCTTATCAACCCCAACTTGCAAAAGTCACAGACATGCCAAAGAAAAACTTTGTCGAACAGAGGATTATGCCATCCATGAGTTCGCTGACAATTGTCGAGTGGGGTGGGAACACCAAAACAAGTCCATTCGGAGGGTATAAAAACATATTGCGAACATTAACTCAGTTGCAGAGTGGGGCAGTGTTCAGCTATGTGTTGGAAGCCGTAAACTTTAGTAAGTTATACGAGAATTACAATGTAGGGAATATAGCCTGTAGGTTGTATATGGAGTATGAAGGGTTTTTGGCCGTTTTGTTGTTTGTGAGTTGTTTTTGGGATTTAATTTAGAAGAAAAATGCAAGTATCCTACTTTTTGGAATATATGAAGAAGAAATGGGAAGACACGCTGTCACTATCATAAGCATAAGCACAATCAGCCTATAATGTTCCCACTGCTGGGACACATGCCTCCTATCTATGAGAGAGAGTGGGCCGTAGTCCACCATGCGGGTCCAGTGCGGGTTGCTATTCCTAATTATCATTTTTTCCTTAGTCTATTAAGGAAATTTTAGTTGGAATTAGAAGTAGCGAGTTTATTTTCATAATAATTTGCCTGTACACCATGCTATGCAACAGATAAAATAAAAACTGAATTAACTATTAATATTAGTACCTACTAAGTAATTATTAAATTATTTTATGATAAAATGGTCTATACCTACTGTCTGAAATTAAAGGTTTATTATTAAACTCAAGTTGCGAGTTTCTAACTTTTATAAAAATACAATAATAAATACAAAAAAAAAATATATAATGTAACTAATTCCTTTTTAATGTTATTTCCAAGTCACATCAAACATCACATAAAACGATGCATTCAACTTAAATGCACATCCGTTTTTTTTTCTTCTGCAGCGCTGGGAGGCCATTTGGCTCAATTTCCGGTCTAAGAAAAAAATAATGAAGACAGGATATTGCCTGAAACCTTCCTGTATAGGTAACTACCGTAATCGAATATGTTACGATATTTTGTACACTATTGGAAGCCGAATAATTAAATCAGGTGTATCCGTGTTTATGTTTTATTAAAATATTGAAGTTTTATAGGGATATCTATGTTTATATGTATGTCGTTGACGGGTATATGACTTTCGTTATTATCGGCGATATTTTAACTACTGTGGGCGTAGTGTGGGTAGTGTTGGTTAATTCGCAATAGAAAAACAGTTTGCAGTTCAGATTACATTATAATTTACTATCAAATTAATCACACTAGCTAAATTATACACACACAGGGTGCGATGGCGTTTATTAAAATCACCAATTAACACAATGATCACAAATTACAACTAACACAATAACTGAGCACCGCGAATCGAGAACAGTTCCGCGACGTCTTCACTCCGTTGCGATCCTAGGCTGAATCCCCCCCTCGCCGTAGCCTTAAAACATCACGACTCTGTAGAAGCGCGCGCTTTAGGTGTGGGTAGATCACGTCCTGTTGCCAGTGGCACGCTTGCGATTCGTTTCGTGTCCGTACTAATGACCGGATCCGACATGTATAAGTAAATATTGAGGTTGTTGGTTCTTCATGATCGATAAATGTTATTATGAATGTTGAATTTGTGTAGATAAATCAATTCCAAGTTCAGTCTAAGTAAAACGTGGGAAATGAAAGAAATATGTTTTTGGCTATAGATTATTAAGTTACCTATGAGGTTTTTTTACTAAACGATCACACGTGTAGGAGTTAGAATAGAAATAAAATAAATAAAGGATTAAGCTAAAACATCAGGTAAAAGTATGGACATCCGTTGTTTGATATAAACTAGCGAAACGTACCGGAATATGAAAAAAATCACTTTAAACTTGCCGACTGATAACTCATGGAAATGGCAGCCATCTTAGACCTCATACCGTCGCGGACGTGCTTGACTTAAATTTTGATAAACACATGGCAGTGGGAATACCGGGATATGAAAGAAATAATCAATTTTAACCAATAGAATCTGGTCGACCGAGCTCTGCTCGGGTGGAAATAGATAAACATATTATCACCCAGGTATACCAACGTTGTATCATATTCCCGAGGCTGTGAAAATACTGAAAACAAATTTTTCCAGATATGAGATCTAGCTAAATCGATTTTTCATCCCCGTAAACCCTTATAATGCAACTTACATCGAAATCGTGAGAGCCGTTTTCAAGAACGTGATTAAAAATTATATACTTATATTGCTAATTTAATAGTATAGGATTGGATTTTAGTAAGTAGTGTTTTTAGTAATTTTGAAAACACAAACATATGCCTTTTTAATGACACCATTCACAGTTCAATTTCAAGTACTTACCGGGTTTTGATATTTATCACATTTATGACTAGCGTGCCTAACATATTTATGTCTCTTTTCGGCGCGAGATGATGCTATGACAAGGTTTCATCGACCAGTGCATGTTAGCTTGCCATGTTGCAGTCAAAGTGTTCTCTTGACGAGGTGACCGGTATAACATGATGCAGCAAAGTAAGAATTAAGTACCTACCCACCTAACGTTAAGCTTCTTGGTCAGTAAATACCATGTAAAGTAGACTGGAGTAAATTAGACATTATTAACTTGCAGTATAGGCCTTAAATCACCAACACACAGAGAGTGATCAATGCTTGTTTCAAGCAAAGTGTAAAGAAAATTGCCGTAAAATGTTTGTCACCTTGGAGGGTACTTTTGTCTGCACATTGCACGATAGAATATGCTTTACCGACTTAGCAATTAAATAAATATTGCGATGTTATGTCAATACCGCAGAATTACATTCAGCCATCTTCTTTACAGGTCAGACCGAATAAAAATGTAACATAATACTAATTTTAAATTTCATTAAATTAATAGGGGTTTATGTAAACTCGACATTGGTCAATGATGTATGCTATTTTGATCTTTGTTTTCAAGAAATTAAATATAGTTTTCTATGCAATAGTCCACTCAGCCGTAAAAAGTATTATGTGTCCTGACGTTTTAAGGGAAAGAATTTGAAAACTCACGAAGACATAAAAGACTCCACTGTATCCCAAAATGTTTCCATTTAAAACAAAGGACTCGACACAATAATTGGTGTAACAAAACTGTGCAATTACCACACAATATTTATTACCATAGTAAACATTCTAAACACCTTATTACACGAACAAAACAGTGTGATAATATTATGTGGAGAGCCTTGTTTACAATTTAATATTAAAAGTTAGTTTGTTCGGCATTTGGATTGGCAAACAGTAGTGAAAGGGTTGTCATGGTGATGAGAATAATGAGGGGTGATTAAGTGGGACTGAAGGGGTGAACTAGCACGTAGTTACCAATCATTTCTAAAGATGAATTCATTATTTTGAAGTAGGTGATGGCACTGATGTAAAGTAATATCTAAAGAAAGAATATACATTTATTTGCACAGAATAAACTATACGTAAAATCTACGACTCGGTTCGGGCTCGGAACGATATAGGATGAACCATCTTTCAGACACGCGGTCCACTTGTTAGCTGTCTAAGGATTTCATTCTTTTTTTTGTCGATACTGGCTGTTCCGACAGACGTTGTAAAAAAAAAACCGGTTCAAGAATTTATTTTATTTTTTATTTAGTTTTTTTATTAAAAATATTTTTATTGATGTAACAAAAAATTTATGCTTTTCGCAATTTTTCCTTTATCTGTGCTATATAAGACGTTACTTCGTACCAAATTTCAAGATTCTGAGTTCACGGGAAGTACCCTGTAGGTTTTGATTCCTTTGCGAGTGTCGAAAATTTGCAGCATAAACGGCTGTATTTTTTGTTTGCGTTGGCTTAGAAGTTTGAGGAGTTCACAACTCCAAGGGACAGTAGACCTGAGTATTTGATATAAATTTCAGCTTGATACTTCCACGCTTTCCTGAGAAAAAGGGTCTTGACAGACAGACAGACGGACAACAAAGTGATCCTATATATTTCCGTTTTTTCCTTTTGAGGTGCGGAACTCTAAAAATGCCATAGGAAAAACGTTCGGTTTTTCCCGATTTGAAAATTTTACGGGATACTTTTCCAATGTTTCTTTACATAAAAACCTAATTCGGACTAACAAACATTAAAAAAAAAAACAAAATCGATCCAGCCGTTCTGAAGTTGTGCGCTTACTAACGAACAGCGTTTAATTTTTATTTATTTATATATATATATATACCTAGAATCTAGATAGATAGATTGTGCGTATTAGAGCAGTTTTGATTGTAGCCACTAACAAATTATTTATCAGTAGATTGTTTTATATTATCTACTCCACAAAACATTTCAACATTTTTGAGAGCAGTGGCTAGTAAGGAAATAAATAACTCCAATTGAAATTCCACATTAAGGGTACAAATTAATACGAACCGGTGGGGGCTAGGAAACACAAACAGGTCACAAAGGCTGCTTAATTGCCAATTTGGTCATGTTAACAATACTATTGTTTAACGCAGGGGCTGGTCAATTAATTTCTGCAATTAAAACTCTACTGTGACAGCGGCTGTCAAATAAATTAGGACTTGGTGGTGGACTGAAGGAATTTCAACGCAATAAGTCACTTGAAATATCTTAATTGTGGCCCGTGAAAACCCTATTTATGAGAGTAATATCAGCGGAATTCTAATAGTTTAGGGAAGGACGGGTAAAAAGGTAACTTACGGTGAAAGTTTTTATATTTACTGATGTAATATTTTAATGGCTTTGCTTTCGGATATGATCGTAGATATATATGATGGTGTAGTTTCATCACCACCGCTCTCAAAACGGTGAAGGAAAACTTCTTGAGGAAACCGGCATGTCCTAGAACCAAAAATTCGAAGACATGTGACATCCACCAACCCGCACTGGGCGCGCGTGGTGGATTACGGCCCACTCCCTCTAACAGAGAGGAGGCCTGTGTCCCAGTAGTGGGAACATTATAGGCTGATTATGCTGTTATGGTAGTGAAATGTACAAATTCATTGCGAAAACTTGTCTGAAATGTTTTGTATCAAAAGGTTTAATTTGATTTAGTAAGTTAGAGTTTAGTCAATAATATTGAATATAATCCTACCGCAATATCTAAATGATAATCATAATTTCTCCTCACGGATGCCCAACACGACATAAAAAGATTATCGTAAAACATGACAAAATATTCTGTTTTGCAATTTTCCTTTGCGTACCCGTTATTCATAATTCCAATGCCATCTGTCGGAACATGAAACCATTTTCCAAGTCCTAATAAAGTAATGAATTTACGCAAATCGACAAAACAAACGATGGAGGAACACGCGAGTTCGTTTTCAAAGATATTTGGCATGTTTAGTAGTCACGAGCTCTGCAAGTTACTTTAAATATGGAAGTAGCTTGGTTTCTATAGAAGTATAAAAATTCAATGAATTTAGATTGAAAATTACTTATTTATTTTAATTTTAAGGCATGCAAGGAAATAAGTGAATGTGTATGTAAGTGTGTGGGTGTGTGTGATTATTATGGCACATCGAGTGTTGTATGGAGAGACGCTATATACAGTCAAAACCGTTTAAAACGATGTACAGTACGACACAACTTAGATGTAGCATGAATTTTAAACTTTTGATTTCATTCATTTCAATTTTACGAATGTATTTGGTTATGTGACTTTAAAAGTTATTGCGTTTGCATAAAGATCATTTTCACCTAAAGTAGTAATAAAGATTGATGATTTTGAAGGCGCATTCGGTTCGGATGGTGATCGGATTTACGAATTTTGCCGATGTTACATTTAAGTTGTATAGTACCAGTTATATTGACCAAATTTTAAGGTCCCAGCATTTCTGTTTACTTAACATAGTGTTTGGTTATGACGACTATCGGCTATAACTACTACCGTAATCCGACAGTCCCTTCGAAGTCGTTATAAACGGTTTTCACTGTATAGCCGAACTTTATCCAAAACACGATGTGCCCTAGTAGTAGCCGCGTACAGCATTCCGTCAGAAAATGACATCAAAAATTCTTTATAAGTAGCGGTTTTGCTATTCATAACAAAATTGAGGTGCTAGAAACGGTTTGGCTGATTTTACCGTCAAACCGAGGGGTTGAGTCGGAAATAGAATAATGGTTACCACCGCACCCGCGCTACCGGGGTTCTGAAACCTGCGAGAGGCCTAATATAAAGGGTTTTAAGGATATTGTGGGCTGGGAAGCTGACCGCTAAAGATATAAAAGGGAGATTTTAGTACGGAGGAGTATTTTCCAAACTCACATTTTGGGTGAGTGTATTAGGACAATCAGCGTGCTTTATCGTTATGAAGGGCACTAGACATGACGTTAACCATAACATAAAATCATACCTGTAATACCCCAAGGGATATAATATCATAATATATACAGGGTAACTGTATCTGGATCCGCCATAGCAAATTCGCATATAGAAGAGGTCATTTACTAATTATTAGACCTTACTTTCCCTAGCTAAAGTTTAATAGTTTAGGAGATATGTAAATTTTTAGATACTTTACTTAGATTCAAATTAATTATTGAAATACCGTAGTTTTTTTATTTCAGGTCGAATTTGATCGTAAAGTTTGTTTTTAAAGTATTTTTTTATTTTTTGAGCGTAATATCTTATTTTTTAACACTATTTTGAGGACAGTTCCGACGTATTTTAATCACAAATGTTTATGACTACCAACAAATAATAAAAAAATACTAAAAATTATGAAAAAAACTGAAGTTATAAATGCTTGAATGTCAAATTTTGGAAAAATCTCAATTAAATATAAAAATTGACATATTTCTTAAACTATAAAACTTTAACTGAGGAAAGCAAGGTTTAATAATTAGCAAATGACCTCCTCTATATGTGAATTTGCTATGGCGGGACCAGATCCAGTCACCCTGTATAGTGTCACATTTTGTTACAGTGGATTTCTTAAAATTAAAATAGAACCCATTTGATTTTATGCCTGGACTAGATTGAAAGTAAGGCAGAGATTATGCACTTAATATTGTACACCCGCATTTCGCCAGTTATGTTCAAGTCTCATGTAATAGGTGGCGAGCCTATTGCTATGAAATTCGTAATGGAAAAACCCAATAACACTTTGCTCGACCTGGGCAATAAAAACCAGGACCTCATGCTCGTGAACAAGCACTTGCGACCACTAGACTAGCGAGGCAGTTGACTTTGACTAACCTTTGACCTTTGATTAACCTTTACCTTATAAACTCTAGCAAATATTAAAAGCCGACTTATAACAATAACAAAACAAATCCTCAACTAATTAACTAACCCTAGGTCAACTTCAAAACTGTAACTACCCACGAATGACAAAATAAAGATGGCGCCCACTAATCCATCAAATTGCGCGTCACTGGATTAACCAGTAATGGACGTCAAACATTTACACAGGAGGAACGTGCCCGTGGCCCGGCTACAAGGATCAAAATCATTTTCTTTTTAAAGTAGGCACTTGCACCCTTTTGTCTTGAAGCCTAAAATATGTGAGAAAACATTGGGTTTGTAGTGTGTTCGGTTATATTTATTCAGGCAGCTAGACTGGAAATCAAACAAAGGATTTATGTTTTGCACTATGCATGAAGTGTGGCCGGTCGTAAATAATATGGTATATTGAGTTTGAGCAAAAGTTCAGCATTGTAAAGCGTTGTCTCTGTTACTCAAAACTGTGTGACAATCTATTTCTAAAGCTCTAAAGTGTCATATTAACGCCCTGATACTGTACCCACCTACCTACTAAAATCACAAAATAACAAAAAACTAAACAAAAAAGGAATAAGTAAGAATCGTAGCAGGTGGCGTTCTGTAGTTTCTACCTACCCCTTTGGGAAGAATTCGTGAGTTTATGTATGTATTTATGTAAACAAAAATACGTGATAGAAGTGAAACTTCTTAAAAAAAAATTGAATAAGCGCTCATACGCACTAGCGGTTGACCGCCTAGTATGAGCGGCCAGCCGCCTGACACGGTTGGAATGGCGGCTGACCGTCAAGGGGGCTAACCGCGATGTTGAATCGCGTCAAGCGGTTGGGCCGCTGGTTGTACATTCAAGGTAACGTCTCTGACATATGACAGAACATGTAGAAAAAAAAATACGTAGAACAAAAGAGATCGTCATCAAAACAACACTCTCACTGGTGGCGGCGGCTCGACCGCCCGTGAACCACCTAGTGCGTGTAGACAAGACAGCGGCTAGCCGCTAAGCGAGCCGCGGCCCTCCTTACAACCGCCGCGGTTGAAATTTTGTGGCGGTTAGGTACGTGCGTACAAACATAAGCGGTTGCATAGCGGCTAGCCGTGCGGTTAGCCGACCCCGCGGTTAATTAACCGCTTGTGCGTATGAGCGCTAAGAGAGTGTGAGAGTCACAGAGAGTTATATCTTCCTTCTCTCTCATGTAACGAAATGTGCCTAAAAGTGACGCGTCCTTGAAATTTCACTCTTAATTCTCGGCCAATTATCGAATCGTCACCTAAGAAGTTTCACTTACTTAAAAAAGAAGTATGCAACTATACGCGTCGACTTGAGAACCTCTTTCTTTTTTCCGTCGGTATTTTATTTTACCTATGTAAATGTGGGAGTTTCTCAAGTCGACACGTATAATTGTATATTTTTTTAACCCACAGTCATATTCAGGTTTTACCCTGATCCTGATTGGTCTAGTATTAAAAGTATTATTTATTGTCAGAAAGCAGTTCCTCTGTATCAAATACTGAAACTGAGCCGCATCTACTGACACAACATGCTGATTAAAACATTGTTAGCAAAAACGAAGCTAATAAACGCATGTAAATAAAGTTGTAACAACAAAGAGAAAACAAATAAATATTCATCAGTTGACCTAAAACAAGCTTGTAAACCAAAATCAAACATCACTCCACCAGGATTAATCGATCCGCTAATCAATTCGTCCCAACAACGCGTTGAAAACTGACGGCAACTCGAGATAACTCAAGTGTCCTCGGCCACATTACAAGATAGTTAAGCGGAGTTTACCAAGTTGTGCGAGCTTTCGACCCTATAAGTTGTATCGTTAACCCCCCAGTCCTTTACATGGAATGATAACGCCAAGATGTTTCGAAGGATTATGTAGGGTTGGGTGGAAGATTCTTTGAGGGTTTTGTTTTGCGAATAGAAGATTACGATGTATTAAAACATTCTACATGAATGTCAATACTTAACACGGAATGAGCAGCTCAAATGGTTTAGGGCGACTCGAGAAATGAAGAAGCAGACTGCTTGTTGGAACAGGAATCAAAAGTGAAACATGATAGTACCAGCCAATTATAGTTCAACTGCAGGGTAAAGGGCATTTTCTCAGAAAAGACGAGCATTTATCACAACGCTTGCTCAAGACGGTTTTGAAACCACCAACCCGTCAAAAACATCGAAAGGAAAGGAAAACATCGTGCGGAAACGTCTTATGACTAGTACCCTAGTTGCGTAATACAACACGATCTGTTTCGATTTGAAACAGATTGCTAATCCATTGCTTCATAAGTTGGAAAAAAAATCTGCCAAGCAACGTAAATAACGCAATGAATGTTGTTGAACTGTCAAAATGAAACAAATTAGGCAAAATTGTTTACGAAAATAAGTTACACAATTAGGGTACAGTTTCCTCACGATGTTTTCCTTAAAAAAGTAAAGTTTTCAACAGGAAAGTAGAAAAAAAAAAATTAATTAAATTGTGGTACAAGCCCACACATTGAAAGTAAACCCGACGTAATTTTTCACTAGACATGGCGCTGACACATGCGAAGTGACGTCATATATTTACGTAAAATGTTTTCCCAGATAATCGATATGGTCGGTCTCGTGTCGGACATTGGTCATCCACCGCATTTTGGACATCAGCCAGGAAATCTGAGGAAAAAACACGTCGTTTAGACGAACCATTTTCTGACAAACTAGCGGGCGTATTGTTGAGATGTAAACAGGAATTTTGGGGGAGGCTGCAAATTATGACATGTTTTGTTGAAGACGGAATGTTATCTGTTTACAACGCCATTTGAAGAGGGAGAAAGAAGGGTCAAATAGTGGCGTGGCTTGTAGTAGTTACATAAGCAGAAACTTGTCTACTTTGTGTAGCAATAATTAACTTTAAGAAGAAAACAGCTTTCCAGAGCCGACCCTCGCTTTTCGGTTGTAGCTCAGATTTATTGTGAACTGCAACCGAAACTGTGTACAGTCGACTACCGTAAACATAAATGTACAGTCGACTACCGTGAACTAAAATGTACATTGAGTTTCAATAAAATAAGAGGCCAGCTTAAACTGGTTTCTTAGCCACTGACGAGCGATTGACTGTACCTAATTAGAAAGACTGTCATAAAAAAATTTATGATTCAATTACAGAGAGTTTTGTATATCGAATGATATCAGTGTCTTAAATTCCTTTAATAAATGCCTCATCTGCCATCCATAGTATTTGCATGTAATACTAAGTTGCTTGCTAACATCTACTAACTTAAGAGACACACTGCTGAGATTAATAACAAAATAATAAGGGTAAGAAGTTTCAAATCTTAGACGTAACAAACGATTAGATTTCAGATGTGCCAACAGGAGCTAAATGCATGTTTTATAATGCCTAAAAGTATAAAATGAGCCACTGCATTAAACAAAATCAGAAAAATATAATATGATATTCTTCAGGATATATGCTAGTTAGATAGTGTGTTGAAAACATAATACAACTAATTAGATACGATCGAAAACAATCACGAAAAAGCTCAAAAATTTTTAGAACGATTAAAAACTTGCAAACATTCTGATTTTTTATCAGATTATTCAAGCAACATAAATAACGTTACACTTTTTTAGTCCAATTAATATATTTTTTGTAAATAGATAATTGCTTCATTCTTGCAAAAAAAAATATCAGCGTTGTGTCAACGCGCTTCTCTTTTTTCGTTTTTATGCAATTCGACAGTGACCGCGCTTTAGCTGTTGTCAGCCTCTCAGTCATCGGTTTTTAGAAAAATATTGACATACCAGGTGTATGAGTGACGGAACGAACCCTATACAAGGCCGATTTTTTTAACTCATGGTGAATTTCACGAATGAAACTGAACGCGATCAGCAAATAAACCACGTATAAGAACTGTCACTGTCATTCTCATCTTTTGTGGAATATTGACACTGACAGCTGTTGAACGCGGTTTAGACGTTCCGATCGCGTCCAGTTTGATTGATGTAATTCGACATATATATGTCACCGTAAGATTGTGAGCACCGTTTTATAATCTATTGGTATTATTTCCGTTAGATCATAATCTGTCGAAAAATTGTGAACTGTGACAAATCATTTACAATTTAACGCATAATTTTTCGATAGTTTATAATGTATCCATGAAAAACTGACAAATTGTGAACTGGTAAAAAAAAATCACGACGACGAAATCGCGGTTAAAAGCTAGTAGACAAGTAAATGGACTAGTACCCTAATTGCGTAACTTATTTTCGTAAACGATTATGACAAATTTGTTTCATTTTGACAGTTAATAACATTTATTGTGTTATTTACGTTGTCGAGCAGATCTTTTTTTTCAACTTATGAAGCAATGGATTAGCAATCTGTTTCAGACCGAAACAAATTGTGATTGATCGTGTATTACGCAATTAGGGTGCTGGTCGTTTTATGACGTGCAATTGATTTTCATTGTGAGGGTGGTAAAGCAATTGCGAGGTCGACGATACACAGTCCTTTTGAACGTATCCATAAAGTGTTAGTAATGTAACGATTTACTTGAATGAGTCTGAACCTAGTTTGTTTAGCAACGTCTGTGAAGGTAACAGTTTAATTCGAAGCCTGATTGACGTAGCTAGGTTAATTGGAATTTAATGTGTTCTGGTTTTGGAAATGGGGCAATTAGATCTTCTAGTAATTAGATTTTAATTTATAATATTATGTAACGTGTATAGCAGGCGGTTTATGAACCCCTAGCGGACGTCTTCTTTTTTTTTTTGGTTGTTAAATCGTCAAATAACTTCTCCCGCTCTGGGCGGAGCGGGAGTAGTTGTTTTACTGACTAAAACCCACCCGTGTTCCTTCAGTTTCGGCCCTTATTCGCAGCCCCGGCAGGCATCGGCCGTGGCGGCTGTCACGAATGTGGCAAGCTGACAGTTTTTGACAGGGTTTACGAGAGACTTTCTTGTTGGAACATAAGCACGTATTGTTGTAAATGTATGGCAAAATACAAAGTTTTATCCATCAATGGAAGCCTTTCACTTAACCTGACCCACCCCGACTACACGTGTTGTAATGCCTGTGTTACTTAGATTGGTGTTGGGACTGTCGGGTATTCGCCAAAGAGTAGTTGACCCTATCATAATGAAGGTGGTAGATAAAATAAGATAATTTGAAACAAGACCTAGTGAACAGGGCTTTGTACCTCAAAAGGAAAAAAACGGAACCCTTATTATAGGATCACTCGTGTGTCTGTCTATCCGACTGTCACAGCCAATTTGCTCCGAATCTAATGAACCGATTAAGTTGTTTTTTACAATTTAAAAATAAATATATTTATAGATATTTAAGGAAATAGATGAAAATTTACAGTTCCTCTTATCTCCAAAACTACTGAGCCTACATTTTTTTAACAAATACAGAGTACGGTTCTTATAGATTACAGGAAAACCTAAAGGAAGTCTATGGTCTTAAAATAACATGGCAAATCTCTCAATATTGTGCGTACAAACTTACATTTGCAATTGGAATGTATGGGACATAATTTTCAAACACAATGTTAAGTTTGTATTTGGGATAAATTCATCTCAACTGCGGAACCACTCATTGTGCGTGGTCCGACACGCACATGGGCGGTTTAAAAAAAAAATGAGCGAATTCTTAAGTACTTATTTTAAATTGAAACATTGTTAATGCTCCATAATTTACCTACACATGTAACAGTAGCTATAATAAGTACTTCCTTACAAGCGGTGTAAACAGAAACCAATTATCCGAGCCGCAATTAAGGGGTACTTCAGGAACATACTGTTAAAACTTTTTAAATAAAAACCGTCCCATACATACCGCATAACAAATAAAGCCTCATATCGCGGTCAACTGTACACATTGTGGTCGTTTTCCACATTTTTACGTCCGTCCAGTGTTCGCGAGAGTTTTAAAAAATGTATAAAATCTCGTAATTCAGGACGATGGGGGAGTGTTTAATTATTTAGCTTGTTTTGCTGATGAGTGCTGCGCGGTATGAGGGTAGAGAATAATAGAATAGAACAGAATATAGATACAATATGTAAAAGAAAATGGTGCTGCAATAACATTAACAAAAAGTTAAAAAAAAAAGAAGTTATTGATATTAAATTCACATTTTTAGCAAAATTACCACAAATCCATAAAAATTTTGCAAATTTTCAACAGGGTTTTCAATTTTCAATTTAAAATATATTTTTTAGTTATGACTTGTAGACACCCGCTAAACTAAGGCCGCCCGCGCCCCATGTAAAATTGTCCCCATTGAAAAAAAAAGGTGACGACTTTTTTTTTGTTTTGTCCCTAAAATTACCTGATAAATAAACTCTCAGTACGATACCATGTCATGACAATTTATTTTGAAAAGAGTATCCGTGCACCTAGCTTCTGACGTTTCATAAGTGCCCTTGTAGGTTTGTGTAAAAAAAAAAAAATTGATTTTTGATTTTGATAACGCTTCGGCGCCCACTCATGGCGAAGCTTCCAGAAAACAACCCAATGAGGTTAAAAACTGAAAGCTCAGAACAGGTGGCAGCACAGTTGTACGTCTTTTAACCGCCATTGTTCTGTTTATGTTTACTTTTGTGTCGATCACCAATTATACGAAAACTAGATAAATACGTATGAGACTTGGAGTGTAGCACTATTAAAAGACGAGCTAAGGACAGGGGTAGCGTCTACCACTGGTAAAAAAGCAGCTTTTGTGGAAAAATCAATAAATTATAACGTTTCGTATATTTCATAGGTTATATTGTGTTTGTTGACTTTAAGTTCGTTTTTAGGGTTCCGTACCTCAAAAGGAAAAAACGGAACCCTTATAGGATCACTCGTGTGTCTGTCTGTCTGTCTGTCTGTCTGTCTGTCTGTCTGTCTGTCTGTCTGTCCGTCTGTCACAGCCAATTTACTCCGAATCTAATGGACCGATTAAGTTGAAATTTGGTACACATATGTATTTCTGTGACCCAAACACGAATGTGTAACGTAAATAAATTAATTTTGAATATAGGTGTCACTTTTGGGGCGCAAACAAGAAAATTAAAATAAAAAGTTTTGCTAACAGTACCGTGTGACATATCAAATGAAAGGGCTTGTTGCGAGGATCTTAAATATATTTTTTATATAATTTTAAAATAAATACTTTTAAAGATATTTAATAAATTCAATGAAAATTGACCATTCCCCCCCCCTTATCTCCGAAACTACTGGACCAAAAATTTTGAAAAAAATACATAGTATGGTTCTATACTCATAGATTACAGGAAAACCTATAAGAAGTCTATGGTCTTAAAATAACATGGTAAATCTCTCAATATTGTGCATAAAAACTTACATTTCGTCGCTCGGCATCCAAAAGGCCCATCTCTCTAGCTACTATAATATCAAAAGTGTTTGACCGTCTGCTTAATACACAAATAAATAAAACTGTAAATGTTCATGACAACCAATTCGGGTTTCGGCGTGGTTTGTCAACAGAAAGTGCAGTGTTGTGCCTTAAGCATACTATCACATACTTACTATACACAGCGTGAGACGCCGATTTATGCTAGGTTCATCGATTTATTCAAGGTTTGGAAAGATGGAGAAGGATAGGTTGCCAACGGAGCAAACATCTTTAAATAGTGGTATGGTAACCAGATCAATAGTGTACGATGGGCTGGAACATTTTCCAAGCCACACAGGTTGGAATGCGGGGTGAGGCAGGATTGGCGAGCTCAGCAGCACCAGAGTAGGTTGCTATATAGATGGTATTTGTGTAAATAATATTAGCTATGCAGATGATATGGTGCTTCTGAGCGCGTCAATCTGTGGTCTCAGAAAGTAATTGGTCGCCAAATGTGAGCAGTATGCCAAAACACATGGTTTGATGTATAACTCCAATAGGTCGGAGATCATAGTCTTTGAGGCTGGGGGCAGACCGGGTTATGTACCACCTGTATTACTCAATGGGACTCCACTACAAAGACTATTTACGTTTAAATGTCTTGGTCATATATTGACCCCTGACCTCAATGACGGATTCGATATTGAGCGGGAGCGAAGGGCGTTGTCGGTAAGGGCAAACATGCTGGCTCGCAGGTTTGCACGCTGCTCACTTAAAAAGCCAAAATTACTCTGTTTCGAGCTTATTGTACAAGGTTTTACACGTGCAGCCTGTGGGCTAGATATACCCAAAGGTCATGCAACGCCCTTTGTGTCCAATACAACAACGCTTTCAGGGTTTTGGTGGGGCTGCCCCGTTTTTGTAGCGCATCGGGAATATTCGCGGACGCACATATTAATTGCTTTTACGTAACGATGCGAATGAGGTGTGCATCCCTGGTACGCAGAGTACGGGCCAGCTCCAACAATATCGCTAGCAGTCTGGATTGCATGTACATCAATCACTGCAGTGCCATCTCCCATGGGGTGAAATAAATTAAACTAGATTACGTGGGGCACTCAGAAAGTTTTGTGATACTAGAAAAAAATATGCTACAGGTTATAATTTTTTTTATTATATCTTTTGCAAGAACTCTCGATTGGCGTCTATACACAGTTTTATACGTCTAAACAAATTTTCATAACACATTTTCCAGTCCGCATCAGACACCTCTCCAATTTCCTTCTCAAATGCACCCAGTGCATCTTCAGGTGATGAAAACTGTTTTCCTTTGAGTTGATTTTTTATTTTGGGGAACAAGAAAAAGTCGCACGGAGCCAAATCGGGACTGTAAGGAGGATGACCTATAAATTTGACCGGTGTGCTGTCCAGAAAGTCCCTTGTTTTGAGCGCCGAGTGAGCCAGCGCGTTGTCGTGGTGAAGCAGTAGCCCACGGAGGCCAGTGTTCGGTCGCTTGCTGCTTGCAGTAGTAAAAACTTCTGGCAAACATTTGGTAACATACCATTCAGCATTGATGCTTCTTTGATCTCGTCAGGGTACTGACACCAGATAACCTGGTAGAAAAAAAAAAAACTTGCGGTCAACATTTTGCCTGCACTTCTGACTCGCTTCACTTTGGTAGGCGTTGGTTCATTTTGGTTCAACAGCCACACGGTCGACTGACGCTTCATTTCTGGATCATATTGAAAAATCCAAGATTCTGTGTGTGTTGTAGGGAGTAACGATAATCTTGACATTTAAACTTTGCTTTTTTTGTGTTTTTCAAAAACTAATTATGTTTTTTTTTTTATTGGATGCTGTAGAATGGTAGTAGACCATGGTCTGAACAACGTTTGTTCTAGCAAAACTGTGATTCAAATTTCACGGTGTATGATGAACCTCTTCATATGTAATTCGCCTATTCTCTTGAATAAAATTTTTCACAGCCAGCACTTTTTGCTATGTAACAACCGTCATAGGGCGGCCACTTCTTTCTTTGTCTACCAAAATTACTAGACCACCCATAAATTCGTTGAACCAGCGAAAAACAGTCGCTTTAGAAGGGCTTTTTTCTATGAACACCATTCGAAGTCTTTCAAACGATTCTTCTGGTTTTAGTCAACATTTGAAATCGTACAAAATCATCGCGCGAAAATGTTCTCGTTATAAATCCAGTTTTCAGTAAGACAGAGTATTTTAATTTTGCTCGTAACAAAATGTTGAGGCAATTTCAAATTTGGAATGTTATGTTTTTTTGTAATAAGTAGTCATCGTTTTAATTGACATCAAAACCAGCCAGTATTCTATAGACAAAAACTGTTAGTCGCAAAACTTTCTAAGTGACCTCGTAAAATAAGTTAACATAGTTCATAAGTTTACTAACGCAATGAGTCCTTGTTACTTAAATAAAGAAAAATATCTGGATGATAATTTTTTTTGAACGACGTTTTCTAAAAATGAAACCTAGCTAGATCGATTTATCGCTCCTGAAACAGCAGCAGGGGTGCATACTAAATTTAATAAAAATTCTTGGAGCCGTTTCCGAGATTCAGATTATATATACATAGGTATATACAAGAATTACTGGTTTAAAGGTATTATTATTATATTAATACCGCGAATGTGATTTTTTTTACGAAAATCTGATTTTTGTTTTATTTCATTCTACACGTTCAAATAAGTGACACTGCAATTTAATTTTTTTTTTAAATGTCACATTCGCGGTATTGGATGCCGAGCGACGATTTGCAGTTGGAATGTATGGGAGAACATGTTTTTCAACTACAATGTTAAGTTTGTTCTTGGGATAAATAAATTCATCTCAACTACGGAACCCTTCATTGTGCGTAGTCCGACACGCACTTGGCCGGTTTTTTGTTAAAGACTGGAGGAGTACGATAAAAATAACCTCATAAAAGTTGAAAACCAACTCGGGCATGATCTTCCTAACTGAAAAACCTCAGAGATAGCACTTCTAGCACTGATCTAATATGATAATATAAACACACACATACTTTACTATAATTTACATAATATCACATCAAAAGTGCCTGTATGTAATGAAAACAGACTTAGTTTTCTTGGGAGTATCAGCTATAAACCACTTTCTCCCATAAGAGGCTAAAGGATAGCACATCATCTCGACGAAATATCGGATTCCAATTTTTTTCGGAGAACTTTCACCCACAGTTTTCTTCTTATAACATCTTTGGCAAATACATGGGTCCCCGTATTTTTGCAGTAAACAGCTTCGCAACTGTGCTCAATAATTAATTATGCGTAAAAGAAGTCGCTTGTTTACAAAAAAAATATGGCTAGCAGTCAAATCATAAGACGCTGGAGATCAGCGCCATCTGAAGTGAGCTAGTGGCAGCTTTTATCCCCATAGACAAGTAGGGTTAAATGTGAGAATTTTCAAAACTGATCAACGTTTTCGCAATCGTGATCGTACCTATCTTGTTAGGTACCAATTAAACTTACCTATGAAGTTAATGATGTGTTTAAAGATAATTAGAAAACTATTAGAAGGTTGTGAACTGCCGATGACAACTCGCTGCAGGCGTAGTTTGATCTCGGAGTTCAATTAGATACTTTTAATTCAGTTATTTTAAAACACAATCCATAATAATTCCAACCCTTCAATATCGTTACCAAAATAGACAATTACTTACTGTGTTTTTAGTTCAGCAAGTTTTCCTTTTTTGCAATCGATGCAGTCGCGACAAAGCAATTAGAATGCACTCGACGACCGAGCATCGAGATTATTCTATTATTATCGATCGGATTGACGCGCCACTGTAAATGACCTGTTTGTGGAAACTTTCCAGACTTTTTGTCAGACTATTAAAAACCAGTACTTTTATTGATAACGAAGTCTCGATAACCATACCTAACTTTATCCAAAGTCAACTAAAAATAGATTATTATGTCATACTAGTTTTTACCCGGAGCTTCGGTCGCATGGAGGTCGGTAATTATCTCACGAAAACCTACTACTACGACTATTCTGTGTCCTAACCCAGCAGGGCTAACATGACAAGCGCGAGAACGCTCTTTTTCTCGTTTTATCGTAATTTGTCTACGATTCTGACGTCAATCTAATCCCTAATATGACCGTTAACGACAAGTAAGCTCCAAAAGGCACTTTGACACTTCTTTATCGCGCGACGAGAGACCGATGTTGCAAATTATTAAAAACAAATTATTTTTATGATAGCAACATCGGCTTGAAGTTTTTTGTGTAACCGACTTTTTGATTAAAATTAAATGATTTCTTTGGCATGCTGAAATTAAAATACAAAATGATGGAAATTAAAATTAGTAGCACCTATACTCATTAGATAATCACCACAAATGACAAATGGGCCAACGATCGTCAATTTATTTATTTAATCACCATAATTGGCACCATGAACTGAAATTAATAGTCATCTACGTGATAGTGCTCCCCTCCACTACAGTACACTGGTGTACACCCACAACTCAAAAAAAAAACCTACAATAAGTACGACTATGAATCTGCCATCTTATTTTAGAGTTTTTTTATGTATCATAATTTTGTCTTTTTGTCTACTCTTCTCCACGACTAAATACGACAAAATGACTGATTATCACGTGTTGAACTGTCAAAAAACGAGATAAATAACGTGTCATGTTAGGGTTTGTTGACAAAATATCAAGTTTGACAGAACGAGTCGAGTATTTTGCATGGCGTAGCTGTCAGAAAACGATAAAACTACAGAAATAGACAAAAATTTGTCGCGCAAGAGTGGATAATTGTCGCGTGTCATGTTAGGCCTGCAGGTCTACGCATGTGTCAAATTTCATCCAAATCCGTTTAGCCGTTTTAGCGTAAAACAAACTCACATTCGCAGTTATAATATTAGTTTGGATATGGAAATAAAATAAAGTTAAAAATTAAAATCCTTTAATTTTTTACTTTATTTTATTTTTATAACCTATTGAATGTTTGAATGAATGTTTATTTTTGCTAAAAATAGTGCTTTACATTTCCTTATAGTCTACATTATTAGCTAGGTTTACATTCTTTAGTGAAATAAGACGCAAAGGAAGTACATTGCTTATGAACTCCACACTAGGACGTGCCTGTCTCGTGGAGTCCTTGGGTGGTATTGCCATATGAAAATGCGTATTACATATTTAATTATTGTAATTTAATTTATTTGTTATTATAGCGGCATTAGAAATACACAATCTGTGAAAATAACAACTGTTTACCTATTACGGTACATGAGATACAGCCCGATGATCACATTGATCACAGACGGACAGCGGAGGCTTAGAGTGGCACTATGTACGTCCGATCCGAATCCGAGAAATGTCGGTCCGAACGCGACGTAGCCATAGTATTATTTCTATAAGGGGTTGTGCACTAGTGCATCTAGATTCGATCTATGTCCGACCGAATTTAGAACATTCCCAATTGGGATTGAATTCGGATCTTGAATTCGGATTCGGATCGGACGTAATGCGAAACTGCTCTTAGTTATAGGGTTCCGTTTGGCACCCTTCGGGTACGGAACACTAAAAATGTATCGAAAAAGCAAGATGGCGGCGTAAAATTAGAAGTAAGTACTTACTTCTACTTTTTATTTTTTACTTAGTAAGAACTTTAGCTCTACGCTATACATCTGCCTTATCCTGCACAGAATCCATGCGAGATATTTTGCTACATATTCATGTATCGAAATTCAACAACAAACTATGTCGAATGTTCCAAAAGTTATTTCAACTGAGATTCAATTTCGAATTCCTACAGTATATTATTGCAAATTGAGTTCAAATAATAATGATGTAAGCATTAATAGTAATTAGGGATGCTACACATTATTTTGTTACCGTAATTTGTTAATTAAGCAGACCATTATGAAACAATTGCATTTCAATTGGCTGCTACGCTGTCTTAAATATTTAATTGAACCCGTTTTTAGTGCTCCTGAACGATTTAATGTGTTGTTCAATTATTCATTTGCGATTAAATCAATTTAAGGTAGTCCATCCGTTATTTGAGCTTCAATAAATATTTAAAGCTTATAGGCTTGATTTAACTTTTATATTGGATGCGGGTTTTAGTAATTCAATATTGTTTGTTATTAAACTAGAATTTATAAGCATTGAAACGGTTTCTGAATAATAATCATACTCTGAATATTTTTTAGTGAGACTATATTCTATTTTTTTATTAAATCTCAAGAATTTAGATTAAGGCGAATGTGTCAGGGTAGCCTGCGAAATTCAAATTTCGTTACGGTCAGTATCAGATTGTATGTTGGTTTAATTATGATTCGCGGCCGTATTATCAAATTTTTATTCATTTATTTATAGAATTACTAACTGCACCCTTCGGTTTCACCCACATAAGTCATGATCCCGTAAGAATATCGGGATAAAAAGTATTTTATGACCTAACCTAGGTCATAGTCTACTCATGTGCTAAATATCATCCAAATCCGTTCAGCCGTTTTAGCGTGAAAGCGTAACAAATAAACAAACAAACAAACTAACTTTTATTTTCTTTTAATTTTTTTTTTTTATAGTTTGGATAATCATAAACATTATCAATACAACTCTCTAAGTTCATATCGTCACTGGAAAGACAAAAATACTCAACGCCATATAAATAATGTAGCGGTTAAGTAATTTTATTTTTATTTTATTTTTATTTTATGGCGGTCATGAAATAGTCATTCAATAGGGTACATACCCTATTGAATGACTATTTCATGAAATCATGACATTTGAGGCCAATTCTAACTTAGAGAGTTTTACTGATGATTCTAATGACTCCAATTCTGTAAATACATATTTGATACGGTCGCGAACCATATTTTAATCCAGATACAACCTGATACTAACCTACAAATTGCAAAAACTTAAGAAAATTTGAATTTCGCGGGCTATCTTAGCGCATCCCCCTTAACATAGTACAATTATCCTCAACTTGAAGGCTACACCGTTACCACCTTGCTAACTGGGTATTGTTTTTCATTCTAAAAGAGTTCGTAGCGATACGAGAAAAAAATTACCAAAATCATCCCTTATACACAAAAACGAGTAGTTATGATGTCATGGGGGCATTTCAATACTCCATAATAATTTCCATAATAGCGAGTGCACTTAGTATCTGGAAGCTTATGCCAACATGGCTGGTCAGAAAACCTTTACAGTTAAAAACGAGCACACGCCGTGTCAACGCATTTATTACTGTCATTGATTTTATAAGAGATTTTACAGACAATAGCAGTTGTTTACGCTGAGTAAGTAAGGTATTTTCCCTCCTATGATAACCGATCGTTCAAGTCTGGATGTTATGATGTTATTTACGTTTTGTCAATAACGTTAATATCTGACTCATCTGATATAGTTTGACGTTTTAAGGGATATTGTTTAAAGCGTGTGTTCCGAACCTGGGGGTAATAACCCACACGGGCGTAAATCAGCTATTCTGTGGGGGTAACAAAGAACCTAAAAATTAAGACTTCAAGAGAGAATTGCAGAGTAGAATTTTAAAATTTAATAGGTAATTATTAAATAATAATTATAAATTTAAAATTTAATAATAATTATGATCTGAACACATCTTGGCAAAAAGCTGGTGCCGAGTATCCTGTTATAGTTAACAAAGCCAACCATCACACTCACTATTTTTACTTTATTCATTGTGTATATATTTAAAAAAAATACGTTAAAATTGTAAGACTAATGTGCAATTTGTGATTAATAAAGATTATATTTTATTTGCTTGTATTGGTAACATTTTAAGGTCGGGGTAAAATCAGTTTTCTTAATAGGTAACAGTGGTAACAATATTGAAAAGGTTAAGAACCATTGGTTTAAAGCAATGGTTGTTTGTAACCCACCAGGTAACAGGATTTAGAAAAATGTTGATTCTAAACTGTCCAAATAGGTGTCTGAGAAAATGTTTAGGAAATTCGCACAATATTAGATACGTGATCCTCATTTTTTTTGGAAATTAACTATGATGTCATTTCGAAAATGAAAAATACTTTAAGCTTATTCCGCTCTAATTGATGGCATTCACCTTATTAGGTTATATCCTCTCCGCCGTTAAAAATTGTCAAGTGGCATTCTGTACGGGAAGTTTAAGTGCCCTTCAAAAAACAACACCGCTTGAGATTAAAATGACGATATCTCAAAAGTTTTGTATGCGAGCTGTTTATAAAACGTATGTCGTTGGAATTGTAATGAAATAAGCTTACACTTTAAAATTGGATATGTACAGTTTTTAATTTGCTTAACTTTTTTTGTGTTATCATTTCTTCTACTACGAAGTATTACTCAATTTTATCATTATTAATATCCCATTAATCGTAGCGACAGCTCATTGTCTGAACCGCCTTAACCCACCGCATCTCAACACGGCTTTCATTCGTTGATCGTCGCGCAAACATTTATGTTTGAGCTTTGTTTGCGCACGGTTTCAGGGACTCACTGTTTGTCGTTCATTTACACAGACGCATATACTTGACTGACGGATTTTACGCACAGTTCACACTGTTCGTGTGAGTGGGTATTTAGAGCGCTCTTTAGGAGTGAACCACACTTGTGGCAATAATTTATGAGCAGCCTAGTATGCATAATAAGTTAACATAAAAGGTCTCATTGGATTTGTTTATGAAACTTCACAGATATGATAGAAATAAGGAAATAAAATATATGAATTTAGTACAGACTAAAAACACAACACATTCTGCAAATAAAAATGAAATTAAATTAAATAAAACTTTATTTCAGACTAAGGTCCATAATTTCGTCAGTATTTTGATGTTAATAACAATGGTGCTTAAATAAGTAGGTTAGTATTGTATTCTTTTTTACAAATTGTTTATTTACGTAGACCTCCAGTGTCCCTGAAAGGAGCAGTCCGGTCTGGCAGCGATCATTTTTAGAATGCTGTTGTTACTACCATGCAGGCGCTGTAGTTAAGAGGCCATTTTCTTTTGCATGATGACATGGAAACCATCTGTGCGAGTCTCCGCGAACATTCCTGAAATTTTAAGTGCAAACTGCGTTGTAAGAAATAGGTAGGTGGTAATGATAAGTATCGGTATCTTATTCATGGTTTCTTGCAAAATTTTAACTAATATTATATATGCGAAAGTAAGATTGTATGTTTATTTGTTTGTTACGCTTTCACGGCTTAGCTACTCAACCGATCATTATGAGATTTTGTATACACGTTGTCAGGAGTACAGAAAAGGACAGGGCAGAAAACTGATCCCGAGGGAACAGGCCGCGGGCTAAAGCTAGTTTTCAATAACATACTCAACAAAGTTTACACTTTCTTGGCTCGCACAAAAATAGCAATAAATACGTGTGTAAAAAATATCTAAAGTTACATAAGATGTAACTAATACCCCACGATATTGTGTAAGGTCAAAACTGTTGTCCCAGGGGCGTGCCCACCAAGATTTACGATTCTACCCAACTTTGTACCGAGCAGATGGTTCAGTACCCAACACTTGTTGAGAATGTAAAACATGACTGTTATAACAGTTTCTAACTTTTCTTCAACATTTTTATGTGAAGACGTTTAGGGAGAGTATAAGTTATGGATCTCTTGTGTTTTGTTTCTTTGTGATGAAAGTTGAGTGTAACGAATGAAACGTGTGAGGTAACCCGACCATGAATATTTGGGTTATGTCATGAATATATTTTATTTTTTGATTGCTTCTTTGGTCTTCGACTGCTGAGCTCCACGCTCATGTCCTGTGTTGGATCCCCGGGTCGATGAAAGTGTTATTGCGTTTTCCGACCAAGACTGTCTACCTAAATACTAACCGATCTGGATTTGTTCCTAGTTATAATAATGCTGTTATAATATGCTCGCTTTCTATTACTAATTTTTTTCTTTTCGGTGCGGTTAGTGACTAACCTGGTGACAGAGTTATAAAGCCGCCCATGGGCCTCTGACTTCGCTTCACATGCCGTCGAGAAATATCTCTCAGGCACCATGTTCCTGTTTCCTCACGATGTTTCCTTCACCGTTTTTGAAGCGAGTGATAATTAAACAATACGCACATGAATCCGAAAAGTCAGAGGTGCGTGCCTTGGGTTCGCCCTCGAGACCTATGACTTGGCAGTCCGACGGTCATACCACTTGGCTATCACTACAGGCTCTTGTTACTTAATATCTATGAAGGATTAAAACTTTCAACTAAGTGCAATTTAATTCACGTACGGAATGAATTTTCTTAAAAAAACCAGCCTAGTGCGACTCGGACTCGCGCACGATGGGTTCCGTACCATTATCTATAAAAACGGCAAAAAAATCATGTCTGGTGTATGGGAGTCTCCTTAAATATTTATTTGATTCTGTTTTTTGGTATTTGTTGTTATAGCGGCTACAGAAATACATCATCTATGAAAATTTAAACTGTCCAACTATCACGGTTCATAAGATACAGCCTGGTGACAGACGGACAGATAGACAGACAGACGGACGGACAGCGGAGTCTTAGCAATAGGGTCCCGTTTTACCCTTCGGGTACGGAACCTTAAAAAATTTCTCCAGTAAATCTCTAAGTTAAAAAAATCCGTAAAATCTACTGAACTATGAAATAATTAACTTTAAAACACAAAGTTTGTTCGCTAACTTGTGCAGAAGAACTCCTTAATATCCAATATATCATTTTCACGGTTTTATGGAAGTAAACTTTCATAAAGTTAAGTTCAGACTTAACGCTGCATAGGGTGGACCGTAATTCAAGATAACTTAAGATTTAGATACGGTTAAGTGAGGCTAAGTTGGAGTTAAGTGCTAAGTTGACGGTGGTCCGGCGACGTAAATCGAATATTCTGTAGGGAGTTTAAAATTTAGTTAAGACTTTGAAAGTCCTGCGATTAAAGCCGATGTGACTGACCTTTGTTATGAAGAGGGAGGACTTTTTGGAAGAGAATTGAATTTAATTCTGCTTGGAAGAACTTACAAGGAATTGAAAAAAGTTTTGTTTGTTGTGACGGGATTTGCGTAATGGTGAATGAGAATTTATATTTGGAGGAAATGTTAAGTGCGACGAAATCATTCAACTTACAACTTATTATCGTTCCTTGGAATAATTGTAACTAGTTGATTTCCAAAATATTGTATTGAACAGTGGAAAAAAACGAATCGAATGACTCATTTATAACCGTCTAGTTTCGTTTAAAACTTGGATCTTTTTAATACTAAGGCCAATTTCGCCAGAGATATCTAAGACGATTTGGTTCGATGGTACGACAGTCGACACCTTACATCTAATCGGTTGAACGCAAGTTCGAACCCCAGCAAACCTGGTACGCACTTTTTGTGAATTCCAAATTTCAATTTCCAAAATTGTTCTTTATTCACAAAACATGGTATTGCCATCCGGAAGAAATTATACCAATTAGGAATTTTAAATTAGATTTGGGTTTTATTAGAATGGATTCTCGCAATAACATAACGCATAGAAAAAGGATTCCTACCAATCTATGCAAATCGAGATCATTTACCGATTTATCTAATTCTCACATATTTGACTCAACAATTACGAGTCTTCCAAGCACATCCCTGGACGTTGTAAATCACTCATGTTGTGAAGTGCTCCAAACACAAATAAATCAACTAACAGGTGAACTACTGTCTGCTAATAATGAAATCGATGCATTAAACGAAGAAAACAGAAACTTGAAATGTGAGTTGTTAAAATGCCAAAAAATTATAAATGTTTACAAAAAACTAGACTTCACAGAGAATTCCCCTAAAACATCGATTAGGAAAATTAAACGAAATAAAATACATGACAGCAACAGAGAAAGTGCATGCTTACAGTATACGACACCAGAAAAACGAAATCAACTACATAATAAGGAAATAACATGCACACCGTTGATGGACCATTCAGAAGAGGCGGGGCAGAAATATAATAAGTCACCAACATGCACACAGGTGAAGAATAATTTGGAAGAGGCACAGCCAACTAACACACCGATTACTAAAAATCTGATGCCAAAATTAGATATATCACCCAGCGATATAAAACTGGCGCCGCCGATGAAAAATTCAACACCGGACAAAAATCTTACAAGAACGAGCATTCATAACGAAACCAAACATAGAAAACTGTGTGTATTAAGTAATAGCGTACAAAGAGATAAACTACAAGCTATAGAAGAAAGTTTTTCTAAAGATTTTAAATTCTGTAGTTATTCATTACCAAACTCAAAAATAAAACAACTATTAGCTGACATAGAATCAAAATTAAGAGACTTTAGTATGAATGATTATTGTATAATTTTATTGGGAGACACTGACATTAAATATAGCAATAACTTCATTGATTTAGTAAACGTTATTAACGAAAGTTTGGTACAGATAACCCACACAAATATAATAATATGCACTCCTACGTATGTACGAGGAGCGCCTATATATAACTATAAGGTTGAGATGTTTAATAACCTACTCTATATGGACCTCCACTATCATAAATACGCATACTATTTTGATACTAATTATGACCTTACATTTGAATTTGACATGTTTTCAAATAAATCAGGTATATTAAATAACGCTGGATTACGACTCATATTTAAAAAGATAATGAATAGGATTAAAATTGACTTGGAGTTATTCCCTTACGTAACTAGTTATAAAAATGCACAAAGCTCACAGTTTTTTCTTTTATAATAATATTCGCATACTACACCAAAATATTGCAGGTCTTATAAACAAATCTGACATTTTGGCGGTACACTTAGAGGAATTGGAACTAAAGAATACACCCATTGACGTAATATGTATTACTGAACATTTTATGACGCCAGGACAGGAGGCTACTATTAATTTACCCAACTTTCGCTTAGCAGCTAGTTTTTCAAGAGATGCAAACAGGGGAGGTGCCTGTATATTAACTAGAATTGGACATCAATATACAGTAATAAATAATAAACATTCGATTAAAGGTATCATAGAATATAGTACTATAGAACTAACGGAACATAGTCTGATAATAGTTTGTATTTATAGAGTACCAAACTCATGTATTAATGTATTTTATAATAATTTAGAAAAGTTATTATACCAAATTTGCGATAACACTAATAAGAAAATTGTGCTATGCGGAGATTTTAATATCAATATATTAAAAAGGAACCGACAAACTCTAGACTTCGAAAATGTTCTGGAAAGCCATAACTTGAAACTAGAAATTAAAAATCCCACTAGACTTATCAGTAACACTTGCATTGACAATTTTGCTCATAATGCTCATAGATGCAAAAGTGATATAATGGAATTTGGATTATCGGATCATACAGCCCAATTATTACATTTCCCGGTTAAAAAAACCTGCGTGATAAAATCGTGGCGTATTAGAAGACGTGATTATAATAAGGAAAACCTCATAAAGTTTTGTAATTGTATGAACAAATTGACCTTTGCTGATATTTATCTGACAAATGACCCTAACGAAGCTTATGATCGGTTTTTAGAACTGTTCTTATGTTTCTATAATTTGTGTTTTCCTTACAAAACAATAACGAAAACTTTAAATAAAAAATCTAAATGGATTTCAAAGGGTATCAAAATATGTAGCAAAATAAAAAGAAAATTATTATGGCAGTATAGGGCCCTTCCAACAAAAACAAACAAACTTATTTTTAAACAATACGCTGCTAACTTTAAAAAAATTATAAACCTAACACAGAAGTCACAAAATAACCATCACATAAATACTACGCAAAACAAATCAAAAGCCACATGGTCAATTATAAATAATTCTAAATTTAACTTTCCCAAAGAACCTATTACGGAAATTTTAAGAGATAATATCAAAATTAGAGATCCTACATCAATTGCGAATAGTTTTAATGACTACTTTATCGACCAAGTATCAAAAACAAGAGACGCAACTAATTCTAAAAATAATAAAGCACCCTCGAATCACAACATTAACTCTAACGTAAATTCAATTTTTTTTAACCCTACAACTCCAATGGAGATTGATAGAGAAATAAAGAAATTAAAAAATACCCAGAGCGTGGGTTATGACGGTATTTGTACCAAAGTTATAAAGCATGTGTCACAATCTCTTGCTACTCATTTAAGCCACATAATAAATCTATGCATTTCCACTGGAATTTACCCAGAAAAACTTAAAACATCTGTTGTTATTCCACTCTACAAAAAAGATGACAAACAAAATATGGGAAATTATAGGCCGATAGCTTTGATCCCCATCTTCTCAAAATTATTTGAAAAAATTATATATAGTCGACTGTACAACTTTTTAGAAAAATATAATATTTTGATCAACGAACAAAAAGGATTTCGCAAGGGCAAATCTATTAACATTGCTATTTATGACCTAATTAAAATTGTTTTGACTGATATGGACAAAAAAAATCCAATATGTGCTATCTTCATGGACATGAGCAAAGCATTTGACTGTGTTGACCACAAAGTATTGCTCCAAAAATTAAACATGTACGGCATAAGAGGTAAAGCGCTCGATCTTATTTCATCATATATTTCTAACAGAAAACAAGTAACAGAAATTACACGAATATGCCAGAGAACACGAAATGAGATCAAATATAGATCCCACGCTAGAACTATAGAATTTGGAGTTCCACAAGGTACTGTTTTGGGTCCCTTATTCTTCCTAGCATATATTAATGATCTCCCTAGACACGTTAAACAACCAATGGTACTGTTTGCAGACGATAGCACAGTAATAATAAAATGTGACAAACCAGATGATTATGAAGATGAAATCAACCAAATATTAAATACAATAATTCAATGGTTAATAAACAATAATCTTAAAATAAATATGGACAAAACAAAAATAATGCACTTTCGCCAAAGAACTCAACCTAAAAACATTAATGTTAATAACGATGGACAGAGAGTACAATCTGTAACAAATACCAAATTTCTGGGAATTGATATAGATTGCAATTTGTCATGGAAAACACATGTAGATGGTCTCTGTAAAAGAATTAATAAATCCTCATTCGCTCTCTACAAATTGTCCAAAATTGTCAACAAAGAAGCCGTCTTAACGGCATATCACGGACTTGTTGCACCTATATTAAGATATGGTATAATATTCTGGGGCAACTCGGTAGACAAGGAATATGTATTCAAAGCCCAAAAGAAATGCATCCGAGCAATGTGCCATCTGGATAGTACTACAAGTTGCCAACATTACTTTACAAATTTAAAAATTCTAACATTACCTTCCTTGTACATATACGAATTAAATCTTTTTGTAAAATCAAATCCAAGCTATTATAAGACTGCTTCTAAAAGCTATTATAGACAATTACGTGACAAAAAAAGGTTAGACGTAGAAATACCGTATGGGAAAACGGCATTACTCAATAAAAGTATTATTTGTATGGCATCACTGATTTATAATAAATTACCCGATGACATTAAGAAGTTACCTACTCATCTATTTAAGAAAAAGTTATACACATTCCTAATTAAAAAGTGTTATTATAATGTAAAAGACTACTTAGAAGATAAAGATATTGTATTTTGATTACCTATAGCAAATATTTGTTCAATTTTAATATAATAATAATTACAATTACTATGACATTAATTTGCTTGACATTACTGTTATAATTTATTAGTTCAGATATAATATAATGTGAAATGAAATTGACTTTCTATGTATATTTTTAATGACAATGTAATTTAATAAGAAAACTGATTAAGAATAATTTTATTATGTCATAATGTTCCTAATGTATTTGCACACCTGACATGGTTATAATACAGTGAGCCTTAAGAACCATTCTGTAACATCCTCTAAACCTGTGTTATGCAAATAAATGATTTGATTTGATTTGATTTGATTTGAATAAGTTGCCTGAAGCTGTTAAGTTACTGTAAGTAAATTGAAAATTAATGATGTCGTTAATCTTGATAAATTATAATTTATAATTGGGCTTTTTGTAGTTTCTTTGTTAATTTTGATTTCCTTTGTCTTTGTTTCAATTAAATTTTGTTAAACATTTCTGTCCAAATCTGAGTGAGAACATTTGTATTGCGGTTTTGTCTGTTGACAAAAAAATCCCACAAAATATATTTTTCTCAAACATACTTGGAAATTCGAACACAATTTTGACAGCCTTCTTTGAGATAAATCGAAATTGCTGTACTGGTCGAATATATGCGAGCGTCCGGCCGGCAATGTTTGTATGAAAATCCATATCTATCGTGTTTAGCGGCCGATTATTTTATTATGAAAACTCAAATCTGTCGTATTATTTAAAAATGGAAGGAGCTTTTTACTTCAACACTTGTCGACAGGAGGTAACTTTTCAAAGATTTTATTGTTTCGATTTGGTTTGCAAATAGAGCTGTTTAAAGTAAAGAAGAAACAAATAAACAAATTGGCGCGTGAAAAATTATCGTTGTTCGTAACTGATTCTGGAATTTACCTACTTAGTTTGAATTTCCGCGCATTATTTGAGAAAAGTACTATGCAAGTCTTGGCCGCAACCAGCCATGCCATGTGTGCCTCGGTTTCGCCTTGGCCCACATTTTCACGATCGTCCATCAATGCCTTTGTTGTAGGCCGCAACAGTAATGTACTATTGTCGCAATGGACGGGGTTATTGGCGTACATGTTTTAAAATAGAGTTTCATGACATTTAAAATTCTCGTGTAACTTCAAAAAAAATAAAATTATAGTAGGATATTTCCAACTTATTATACATTAAGTCCTTCTTGCGGAAGCAATTCCTAATACCCAGACATGCAATGCAGGCTATCTTAAAAATAATACCAACAATCCAGTGCATTATCCTGTAGTTTCAAGTACCACGTAGGTACATCCCGAAGCAACACAGAACCGTTTTATGTATCCCACCATTGTCTGGAACACTAAAAATCAGCGACGCGTGTCCTTTATCTTTAGGATAACCGTGTATAGGTAAAGTCAGAGTCTGCAAAAGATGAATGACATTGGTGCCGATTCCCTTGTTCACAAACTAAACTAAATTTAAGTTCAGTGCATCTTTTTCTTTCTATTTCATTAAGAAAAGGACAGAAGATAAATTTTAGTTTAGTCCTGTCAAATTAATCAGCGCTTGACGTAAATTGACGTAATTTTAGTAGGCATGTTTTTAATCACGTCTAAACTTGTATGGAGTAGTGACAGGCGCAGATTAATTTGACAGGACTAAACTAAAATTTATCTTCTGTCCTTTTCTTAATGAAATAGAAAGAAAAATATGCACTGAACTTAAATTTAGTTTAGTTTGTGAACAAGAGAATCGACACCATTGACAAGAATTTAATTGCAATGCCTTACAGGCAACTAAGTTCTAAGAACCTACCTACTGTTAACATCTTCAAAATGTTGTACACTTAGCTCGCAATAAAGAATTTGAATTTGAAGAATTCAGAGGGGCAAGAACGTTCGCATCTCTATTTATCAAAAAATCCTCTAATTTATCCACATTTTTGACAAGTTATTGTCATTGTTTTTTTTTCGGGCCTCGTAGTTAACCTGTGAGATCATGACTACTTAACCGGGCTTTCCTGTGGGTGCCTTAAGCTAGTACACTTAAAACCTCCAGCCAGGGGTTATTCAATTATGCTAATTAAAACTAGGTGAACGCTCGCTAAGGGCACCCCCTCTAGGGTACGAACCTCGGCTTAGGGCGTCAACCGGAGGGAGGACACTTTTTTGTCATTGATTGTCGCTGAGATGAGATCGCGACTTGAATTTGAACGTTTTTTGAGTAAAGGGAATTGGTCTGAAGTTAATTGTCTACAATCTTTATTCCATAATAATTATGGTATCAATTTGTAGCCACAAAATATAATTAAACATTAGGAACACTTCACTGTTCTGAGTTTGTTTTGGTGTTTTTTCTCAGTGTAGTCAGCTATGAAACACCGAACTCATCTAGTTTATAAAACATAATTTAATTTTGACATCTTTTTTTTTTAACATAACATCACTAATGGTAATGAGGTAACTAATTATTTCGTTTTCCTTTTACATGCTTTAGTTAAAAGTAAAAGGCCAATGGTATGAACCGTTGATTTGATTAAAATAACATAACATAACATCACGCCTTGTTTCCCCGAAGGGTTGGGCAGAGGTGTCCCTGTAGCAGGTACACCTACATTTCGCCAATTATGTTTAAGTCCCATGTAATAGGGGGCGAGCCTATTTTTTTTTTTTATTTGGCCAATTATCAAATAACTTCTCCCGCTCTGGGCGGAGCGGGAGGGCGTGTCAGACTCTTACTGACTAAAACCCACCCGTGTTCCTTCAGTTGCCTGTATGTTGCCAGGGACCACGGTATCCCTTTCGGACTTCTTCGTAACCCCGGCAGGCATCGGCCCTAGCGGACCCGGTCAATTCTGCTGACATCTCTTTAAGGCGCACGTGGAACACAACGCGCAATCGACCCGGGCCCTTCTGACCGGTCCTTATCGGACGGCGAGCTACTCAAGCCCGCGCCTACGGTGGCCGAAAATCAAATCTGTTTTCTTTTAAACAATTTACAGAAATAAATATAATTTATCATTTATCATTAGCTATTCATTCATTCAGTAAAATTGGAACACAAATTGTAGACTATCAAATTAATTCTTGTCGATAAAAAGATGTATTATGCCTTTTCGAGGTTGACTGTACCTCCTTTGTCTCAAAACTCTTCGCATACGTTGTTTATGCAAATAAGGCGTGAAAACAGGATATTTTGTTGGAAACCACAGTTCCCTTGGCAACGGTTTAGCACTTTATGTTAGCAAAATGCATAGCTTAACTTATTCAAGCATCTCGCAATACAGCGAGAAAGGATAGATGTGGCATCTGTTTTTTAAAGAAACTAACGGAGTAGTTGCCTTTTTGTTTTTTTTTTTGTTTGGGAAATTATCAAATAACTTCTCTCGCTCTGGGTGGAGCGGGGAGGGCGTGTCAGACTCTTACTGACTAAAACCCACCTGTGTTCCTTCAGTTGCCTGTATGTTGCCAGGGCCACGGTATCCCTTTCGGACTTTTCCGCGACCCCGGCAGTCATCGGCCTCGAATATATTGAACTCGCGATACCGTTACCGACACCTCATTTTTGTAAACGCGATTGTGCTCTTTATTTATATTATGTTACGAATCAATGTTCCATGCAAGTATTTTTTGAAGGTTTTGGAAGTATATTTTTTTGTAAACGGGATTGTGCTCTTTATTTAGATAAGGTTACGGACCAATGTTCTATACAAGTATTTTTCTTCCACCAAGGCGATCTTGTTCAAGTATCCACTTTTGTCGGCACTCCCGGAGTGCCACTGTTTTTTTAAATTCTAATTAGCTTGTGCCCGCGACTTTGTCTGCGTGAAATTTTTTATTCCCCCGACCCACCGCGTAGCATCGCATCGCCCGGCCGCGCTGTTACATCGTTATCGTTTGGCGTTCTTTAAAAAAAAATTATTTTTGCTCGGTTTCTAAAGGTCGTAGCGTGATGTAGTGTGTCTATAACCTTTCTCAAGAATTGGGCTTTCAAATGCAAAAAGATTTTCAATTCCAACTGGTAGTTTCAGATATTAATTAGCATGTTCAAATAATTAAACAAACTCTTCAGGTTAATTTTTTTTTCGTAGAAGATATAGCCCGGCAATTATAAGTGTACTACATATTTAACAATCTATACATTCATCATTATATTACTCTGCAATACCTCTTTTACAGTAGCGTAGTAATGTAAAAAAAAAAAACAAGTAAGATAAGACCGGTTGTGCGCTGTCTAATTAATGCACGGGCAGATTCTTGGAGTGAAGTGGATCTCCACAGTAAATTGAGTAAAGAAAGGTAGGAGTAATTGACAATAGACGTTCACAATAACATTAAGACCAGGCACTCTAAAGACAATTTTCACGCAAGCTCCGCCCCCATTAACCCCATCACTCCACTATGTGCTAAACGCTAACACATCAGTAATAAAGTTGAATATCGCGTGCGCTCTTTAATCGTGTTCGAGCACGGAACTGAATGGCGTAAGTCTCAATCCTTATTTCGTTTATAACTAAAGTAATAATTGATCTAGAGAAAAAATATCTTGTAGCGGGATAATTAACTATATTTACTTACTGTGAATACTTATTTTAGACATAAAAGCCGAGTATACTTGATTTTATTAAAAAAAAAAAAAATAATGACACGATTTTCGAATAAACAATGAATAGAGCGAAAATGTTACAATTACGTAACTGTCTTGTACATGGAAAGAAAAAAAAACAATAAATCATATACTAAAGTTCCATTTTGTTTGTATACGTGACCGCTTTAGAATATTAATTCAAATAAACATACAAATAGAGAACCTCCTCTTGACAAGCCCGATGGGATTTTTCATTCGCAAAAATTTCGGACTTTCATCCACCAATTAACCCTTTTTAATTTTCAAAAATTCTTCGATAGTGCTCACTTTCGTGATATAATGAGTTCTTGTGCAAAATTTCATGCTTCTAAATCCAGCAGTTTAGGTTGTGCGTTGTTTGTCAGTGATTGGATGAATTAATGAAATAAGTAGATCTTTTGCTGTACCAACCAGGGAAATAAGTTGTTTACTAGACTGACATACTTGTTAATTTCCCGTGTCACAGCCATTTCATACGAGAGTCAAATAATGACAGTTGTAATTTGAATTTACGGATAGTTTAAGTTTGCTTAGCAATCGTTTTTCCTGACTTGCTTCTCCTCGTCGTAAAATAATATGAAGAAAATGCCACCTCCAATTTTCCGTCAACCCAAACCATGCCAGGAAGTTACGGTCTATAGGATGTTAGATATTTTTAAGGCATGCACACTTCGCTGGTTATCCGAGGGTTCACTAGTCGGGTTAGAGTGGAAACTTTTAAAATAAGAAGTTGCTATACAGCTAAACTTATACAAAATGCGGCGCTCGTTTCGGATTGCGCATCCTAAATATTTCAACTTTGGTGATCCTACATTTTCAAAGTTGGCTGGTTTAACGGGCCATGGACTGATGTTGAAAAGACTAGCTGGAAAGTAGAAACTACGAGCTTTACGCCAGTTTCATTGCGGTGTAGGCACAGAAACTCTAGCTCTTAAACTGCGAACTCTAAATCCTACTTGGCTTCATCTGTTATATCCTCATTCCTGGAGTTAAATAGTAAAAGTTTTGAAGCCATAATTTCCGAGAGTCGAGAGCTTTTGTGGAGGAGGAAGAATTACTGAAAATGTTTATAGTGTGTTAATTAATTGTATAGTGGAGAGAAGATTAACAATATGATTATTAGGAGAATTGCCAGGCTGTTTATCATTTCCCGAAATCAATGCAAAAATGTAATTTCTCAAAACGTTCATCAGTTTAAATACCGGTTTCGCAATCAAACATTTGAAAGAAAAGAATGTCTACTAAAAGAGAAGTCATTTCGTTTGCATTTGCAAGTTTCCCCCATAAATCTTGAAAGCAATCTCGGATTTGCTGCAGTGTTGTCAAAAATCACGTTTTAATAAAATTTCTGGGAAAATAGTAAAATGAAAGTTGGCAAAAGTAAAGTATTTTATGGTTTTTCTGTCGTCTTTGGTCTGAGTGACGAGCGGTTTTTTTTTGTCTGAAATTGCAAACGTTGCCCGCTTCTGAAATAATCTAAAAGGCTACGAAACATTTCCACCAACAATGTTTTTATATGGAACAACTGTAAATAACTGTTTTAGAGTATTGAAGATACTTGCGTTGTTTTAATTACTCTTCATCGATAACTATGGGTAAAAATATGTTTATCAATATAGGTATCTTATTGTCTACGAATAAAGATTTTCTTTCGCTTTCATTTTCTGCCACAGTGTTTGTAGTATTTCAAAACTCTTTAATAAAACAAATCATATTCGAACACTTTCCAAAACAAAAGTAAATCCTTTTTCCTGATTCTCATGCTGAGCTTGTACCACAAGTCAGGCCGACCAGGCCGCCATATTGGATTACCGTTGACGAAATCCGCTGACGTGGCGACCACAACCCGAACCCGTCACGAAATGCACCGAACGTATTTTTACGCCAAAATTCTACCCTTTATTGGTATTGTTTAGTTTTTGGTTATAACCGAACGATTTTTGGTTTACTGCGTTTTACTGCAAGTGTATTGGGGTGGCATGTGCTGTGGCTATTATTTTTTATCTGCTTGGAGGCAGTTTTGTGTTGCGTAAAAAGTTACGATTCCGAGCGTTGGTTTTCAAGCTGAGTTGGCGTTTTTGTTCGTAATTGGTAGGTCCAGAATTGAACCATAGAAATTGAGGACTGCATTACTTGCCTATATGTATAAAAAAAAATCGACTAGAGAGAATATCAGAATCATTTCTTGTTGTCAATAAACTTGTTATTTTTCGTCCTTCTGCAAATTTTGATCCTCCCCCTGCAATATAAAAGGGAAAAATTTGTTATGTCTGTTTATTTATGGAAAGCACGTAAATTATTAATTCATATTTGAGCGTCAAAAAACCAATCAAAATGAATCAATAATGCGACCTTTTGACATCCATTCAAGTATCATAATATCATACCTGAACATAAGCTCGCAGCTATTACAGGGTAGTTTAAGAAAATTAATAAAGTCAGGTATCCGAGTATCCGTGTGAAAATATTGCCACGATCGTCGGCGTGTCGTAGGCAGATGCCGGCCGGATATTCAAAACTGTCCTCTTTATTAACAGCCAGGTGCTTGTGACGTTTCTGATAACTACACTGTCTTATGAAAGTGTTGTTGATTTGCTAGACGTTTTTAGATAAATAATATTGATTTTTAATAAGGGTTTGGCTTGCTTTCATGGTATTTTTTTTTTATTTTCTGCAAATAATATCCTCTGCCAAATGTGAAGCTACCGAGGTGGTTCTAAACTCGTAGATATGTCCATAATTACTGCTCTTGGCAGACGGTTTTGGCAATCTCAGTCGAATGTTGATAGTTTACGTGAGGTTGCTGCACTTAAATAATATGTACATGACATTTACGGAGAAATGGGGTGTATAAATTTTAAGAAACCGCCAAATGTGCTGTTACTATAATTTGAGACGCTGAAGAAAATTTTACCAGCGTATATTTGTTTTTGATTCACAATACACCAAACTGTTGTGTTGTTATGAACAGAAGCAAAAACTTGTTGCTAACTTAAGTATAATATTCACCCAAACCAACACGGGATTCATTACACCCCATTCCCCGCGGAGATGATCTATCTAATCCGGTAGTTCTACCCAAAATATTTCTCCCGGTATCTCTCTTGCCAATGATATTTTACCTGCAATTTCACAAAGTTCGCTCCAGCGCGCGTCATGATGACGTTTACGCGGTAATTCAATATGGCGGCCGACGGAGCGTCATGGCCGCGGGCGAGACATAACCTCAAAATCGCATCAAATCGCATTTGATTACCGGAAAATTAAACCGACGTGGCTGTTATGCGCCCCTGGTGTTTTGGTCAAGGAGATTACCGTCTGTGCGGTGTTTATATAGATATATGGACGTAATGGCTGTCAGGTCCACTGCCGAGGGAGGCAAACTCTATTAAGTGGCATAAGATAAATAATAAAGTTTAGGGTGGGTAGTAGGTAGGTACTTTGAGCCTAAGTGACTTCCACTACGCTATATTTAACATAAATATCTAAGTACCTAAATTAATATATTTTCAGGGATAAATTAATTCGCGTCCTTACCAATGCTTATAAAGAACTTCAGCACTCTAGTTAAAATAATCGGGGACAGCATAATTGCTCAAACAAACTAAAGCTGACCAAACCGCAAAGTCCCCAAATATAGACCGTCATAACTAACAAAGTACTTGAAAAACAGACAGGGGTTCCAAACAGGCTGAAACAAGACAAACAACTAATCAGTCTGCTAATAAAATACTATGTTCTCAAATCCCAGGAGTGCGGCCGAGGTCGATACCACCCACAAATTGGTTCTCGTTAACATTTGGACGCGATTTCCGAATTTGTTGGCCCTTAACAAGCCGACCTCGGGAAGTTTAGCTGGCGAACAAAATGACCGGACATGCCTCAATTAGTGGACGACGGAGCACCGAAGATCCTTATCGATTGCTGGATGTGCAATTAGTTTAATTGGCACAGCATTGTTTGTCACTTCGTCTTTGCCGTTAATCGGGCAAAGGGGCTTGTTGAATTAATTCTGCTTAGTGCTCACCTGTAATGTGGCGTTGGGCTTTGGGAAAAACACAGTTTTATTCAAATTGGCTAGTCGTTGGATCAAATAATAAAAAGTAGGCAGACCAAAACACCAAAACAAAAAAAAAACAAAAAACAAATCTTCCGAAAGCTATCCTTTCAGAATTCAGTTGAAGTTCATCTATCAGTTGACAAAATTCTTAACTTATGTCAAGAAAAATCTGACAATATTATTTCTAAAACCAGGTTGAGCTTGTCCAAAGTTCGGCGAGTTTTAAACTTGGATCCATGTCGGCATCGAGCACAATTCTGGGGCTGCTCCTAAACTTTTAAGTAGATGCTCATTTTCAACTGCTCCCAACTATCCATTGGTTGTCGGCTAATCAGCTGATGAATCAGCTGGAGGGAGGGGTATTCCAACTTTAGGGATGGATTGAGGTAATTTTAGATGTTGTTTTGTCAGTTTATTACGTGTTGTGTTTTTAATTGAATTGTTATTTGTTGTTTATCTATTAGAAGCAGAAAGATGTCGGCAAAATATGTGTTATGGCGATCTCGCTACATAATAAACAGAATTCTACCTGTCTTTGATTTTATTCCTATATACTAGCTTCTGCCTGCGACTTCGCCCGCGAGCCTATAACCTTCCTCAAGAATTGGGCTATCTAAGGGAAAAGTAATTTTTGAAATTCAACTGGTTGTTCCAAAATTACCTCCTACATACAAACTTATAAACAAGCAAATTTTTCCTCTTAACAATATTATTATAGATTTATAACCACAGTAAGTTATCCTACATTATATTCTAATTTTTCAGAAGGTTCAGTTAACATTTTATAACACATAAGTTGTAAAACGAAAAAATCTTGAGGTTATCTATCCTATTACAAAACATTTTCAGTACCTATCTAAGTAGAGGGGTATAATCAATCACTATACAGACCATATTACGGCTAGACTTACTTAATTTGATAGCGGTAACCCAATAACAGCTACATCTACCTACTTCACGTACATAACATACTCAGACAACACACACACATACTCACAACACACATGATTCAACGATCGCAGTCTCATTTTCAGGTCATTACATCGCATCAGGCGCGAAACGAGTTCGCCGCATGGCGCCCTAATATTCATGTTTTACATACAAATTAATATTATGACAGTCTGCAAGTGTAATAACACTTGGCGCGTTCACTTTGAATGAATTTTGTTTTTGATCACTCCTTATTTGATGAGTTAGGGCTTAAAGACGCTAATTATGGACTGTTGTTAGTGCAGTTGTTTTGTTTCTGAAGTCTAATGTGTGTTAATCTCATTAAGGCCATATTTTCGTCACGACTTTCAACTTCCTTGCTAATTTGACTGTCATTTATAAACAAGATTTTTACCTGCCCATTACTTGCTAAATGGATAACGTGATATTGTTACCCAGTAACTCGGTTGTGGAGGATAGCAGTCGCTCCATGTAAAATACTGGTATTCAGCTGCACCCGGTTAGACTGGAAGCCGACCCCAACATGGTTGGGAAAAAGCTAGGCAGATTGATGACTTACTGGCTAAATAGATAACGTGAAAGCCTATCTTTAGGTGATAAACGAATCTAGAGGTAAATCTAATTCTTTAGCCAAATAAATTATTTATTTTCTTTGGCTAAAGAATAAGCATTGCCATTAAATGTGGCAATGCTGTCTGTCTTTTGGGCATGTTTCCGGATGACAGCGATGCGGACGAGTACTTCGACGCCTAAGTGTCAAAATCAAAATTAAAATATTTTATTTCACATAAACCTACAAGGGCGCTTATGAAACGTCACAAGCTAGGTGCACGGTTCTATCCTTTTGTTATTGTATTTATTTATAGAGTTAGTTCGTTAGAAATTTAATTTAGTACCTAGTGTGAATTAGTTTTCATCGTTGTGGTAATCTGAAAAGATTTTTCACTCCTCTTGCTCAAAAAGTCCGTCATTGTAGCGTACCAGAGCGGGGAAAAAATAGCATATCTTGCTCTAAGGGAAAAAGTAATTTTTGTCTGTAACCAACCAGCCTACAAAAGCGAAAAAGTCTTTATTCTTATTTAAAACTAGCTTTTTACTACCGTATACCGGGATAAAGTTTCCTTAAAAATCAGATTGAACAAATTGTATATTTTTTTAAATTAAGTAATTATTGTATTGGATTATTTCGATACTGGAAATTTCAAATGTCGTAAGGGGCATTGTATTATGTGGTACGACACTTAAAATTTCTCACAATCGTAGTGAAAAGTAGATGTAACACACGGGCAGCGCTAAAACCCATTCTAACTCGGTTTCTATTTACTCCCATCGCTAAAGCTCGGGAGTGAAACAATCTACTATTGAACTTACAGTAACATAATTTTTTGGTTAACTAAACTTTAGAAAATATAGGGACCTAGCATGATTTTGCGAATGATTAGTTGCTTATTGACCTGAATTACTTCAAACAGGAGGGTGATCCTTTTCAAATTATGAAACAACACTTTAAAAATTTCTAGAAACTCCCATCAAATTGCTTCTACATACAAAGTAGGTATTCATTAAATTACGAGTTCCGAAGTATAAAACAGTGGTGATGCTCCTCCGTGCCCCGGGTCGTGGCGATGCATAAATTATACAATTGTCGGGTATTAATACTGCCCAAGAGACCCGGATGTGTTTCAATAAAATGTTTCGCTGAATTTATTGGCTCTCGCTCTTGGTGGCTAATTGACTGGGCCAGTTTCCGCGGTTTGAGGGATGGATTGGCTATTATGTGTGGAAGTGTGTGTGTGTGTTGATCCTTTGTTTTGTAGTGTAAAGTGCTAGTGATTTATTGGTGGTTAAGATAAAAATTACATGCTATTTTATCAAAACGGTTGTGCATTGTCTTGATATATATGTAGTAAAAAGTTACGTACCTTTTACGTAAAAGGCTCGATAATATGCCTGTGTCCAAAATTTTGTTTTGTCCGGCAGGCAGATTAATAAAAAATATTGGACACGTATTTTTTCTTTTTTGACGTAATCAAAAGATTACGGCGATACATTGAGTTAAGATGTGGCATGACGTCACGCCTTGCTAGATTTTATACTGAGTTGTGACGTAGCGAGCCCCCACTCCCAAACTTTAATGAGTGTTATCTAAGTTATTTTTTATTAATATGATAAAGCAAAAAATACGTGTCTAATATTTTATGATTATTTGACAGACGGACTAAATAGAATTCTTTTTTTTTTTTTTACATTGGCATCATCCCTAATAGGGATGATTATTGCCAATACATGATCAGCAGCAATGATCAATGTTTTTTTAAATCTTGGATTCAACATCCTAAAGACTAGTAAGTTCTTGTTTCCAATTGACGGTATTTCCACATAAACAAATATCAACTGCGGTCACTAACCCGCTGGATGCGGAAAGCACAGAATCGGTCGAAGTCCAGCAGTGGACGCTTTTCGGCTGAAATGATGATGAAATATAAACTTTGTGGCAGGGTAAATTAAGTTGATTTCAGAATGATTAGTACTATTGAACAAGTCATAAAAATGCTTAGTCGTAGTGTAAACTGAACTTTATGCGTTGATGTTAAAGTGGTTTTTCTAAAAATAAATATCTGTTTACATGTTTGGAAACTAAATCGCGAACGTAGTATACATTGATTTGTTTTTAATACATATAAACTTTCTTTTCAAAAACATTTACAAGGACCCCATTTATTCCTGGAAGCAACGCACAAGGGTCCAAATCTTTACTTTGACGTTTCCTTTAATTATCTAATCTTCCGTAAAGTCTAAACAAAGTCCGACAAACAAGGAAAATGTCTTCTAAAATTACGGCTCCCTACATTATGCCTCCAATAGGCTTCAATTTGAAGTTGTAAAAAGTTTTCTGTACTTTCTCTTAATGAACTAACAAATGGCTTCGCGATACACAATGGCTTAATCAAACCGCATTGAGATAAGGGAAACAAAAGGCCCCGTTTGAAGGGAACTGGGGCATAAGAAACAAGCTGTTTCCAGCATATTTGTTACAGTGGTAGTTACAGTCCGGCCGTGCGTCGGGAGAACGCGTTCTTGACACTTGTCACTTTCATACTTACGATTGTGTTTTGAGAATTTGTTCCTGTTGCTACAAGAAATAGGCCTGTGCCCAAAAAAAAATTTTTCCTCCGGCAGGTATATTAATAAAAAATATTGGACACGTATTTTTTCTTTTTTGACGTAATCAAATGATTACGGCGTTACCTTGAGTTAAAAAGTGGCATGACATCACGCCTTGCTAGATTTTATACAGAATTATGACGTAACGACCCCCACTCCCCAACTTTAATGCGTGTTTTCTAAGTTATTTTTGATTAATATGATAAAGCAAAAAATACGTGTCTGTTAGGTTTCAATTTATTAATACGTAATTGTTGGATATTGTACTGGCAACACCCAAAGATTCGATGTGTCAAAAAGTAGCGCGGGAACGCCCTTCTGGGTTCGTGACGGTAAGACGTGCTTAGTGGCTGTGTCGGTAAAAAGATAGATTGGCAAAGGATTGGTTGGAGATGTACTGTAAATTGAGGTTACCTGTTAGTTTTATGGTATATATTAGAATACTGATTGAATTGTGATATTATGTGGGGAATAGGAGATGTGATGGTATGGTATAGAATATTGAATTTCATGTTGGCAAAGAAATATAAATGACTGACAAATTATCTTGGTGTTTCATATTATTTTCCTTATCCCTGAAATATTGTAAATAATTATGTAGTTTTATTAAACAGTTTTAGATTATGATATTGGGGTAACGACTTTAAGATTCATTTCGGTATTAGTATCTATTTTGAGGTTAAATCATTATATTCGGAATTAAATTAGATATTTTAGAGCTAGGATGGTTCTTATTTCATGTCTAATATTCTTTTATTATCTGAAAGACGGATTAAATAGAATTTCTTTTTTTTACCTAGGCAACATCCATTGTCCAATTGACAGGTGTCAGGAATGCATTCTCTCTACGGCTGGACTGTAGTCGTGGACCAGTTTGACAGTAGACTACAGACTAAGTACCTATGTGGAGAAGTGTAGAAGAACTATTAAAGATATACATATTATTTGACTTCCTTGTATTGTAAAAACAAAAAAAAAACAGTGGCACTCCGGGAGTGCCGACAGAAGTGAAAACTTGAACAAGATCGCCTTGGTGGAAGAAAAATACTTGCATAGAACCTTGATCCGTAACGTAATATAAATAAAGAGCACAATCGCGTTTACAAAAATGAGGTGTCGGTAACGGTGTCGCGAGTTCAATTGTTTTTTCCCATCTCAAAAATGCCCAACGCGCCTAAAGAAGTTTTCACTTCAATAAAACATGGATAGAATTTTTTACATATTTTATCTCGGTCAGCTAAGTAATAACAGCTGCACGGGTCGATCAGAAGCCTGAAAGTCTGACAACCAGTCTTACCAAGGGGTATTGTATTACCCAGTTATTGGATTGTGGAGGTCAGATAGGCAGTCTCTCCATATAAAATACTGGTATTCATCTGCATCTGGTTAGACTGGAAGCTGACCCCAATATACTTGGGAAAAAGCTAGGCAGGCTAGGCAGGCTAGGCAGAAAGTGAATATTTAATTTAAATAAATTTTGACATTTGAGTCGAATGAAATATCGCACAAATACCTACCTTTAATTGATTTTAAATATATACTTTCCTACCACGAAACCAAGGAGTTTCTCACATCTTTTAGACGAAATCTTGCCTTATCATACAATGTAGGTGGATACTAACGCTATTTAATCACGGCCAGTCAATAACTTACACCACACAACAACATCTCCAAAGGCCTAATAAAAAGTGACAGGATAAAATGATTTATGGGTTAACTAGATAAAGAGGGTGCCAAGTTTAGTGGACCCGCTTCAGGGAGATAAGACAATAATAATAGATTTGTTGCTTTTGTCATCCGCAAGACAACCAACAAAAACGCTTTGAATGTCAGTACTAGTTGGAACTGACAGGCGGAGTATTGTTAGCTTGTCACGTCTCTAGTGGTATTGGCATATTCTATGGTGGAACTGGCTTTCGGGTTCGGGGAAGTATTTTTGTCAGTAACAGTTCCGCCTCGAGCAAAAACTCTTTGACTTGATAACTCAAACGGCCCCTTGTCGAGAACAGTTGCGTTCCCGGAACAGTACTGACACCTAGCTTTCAGAACACAAATCGTTCGAACGGGGAGGTAAAATTAAAAAAACTAACCTTTTCCCGTGTTCATATATATTTTACGGACAACTAACATGGTCCAATTTACGTAGTTTTTGCACAAAACATGGTTTTAAGCTTTAAGCCCTTTAGCGAAGAAAAAAGTATTTTTAAAGCACATTCTGTTAACAGAATTACATAACTTAGGCGTCTGCCATACATTTCTTAACCCTCGTTTGTACACCTCACAGGATCTCCCCACAGCGAGCGCGACGCAACTAACGAACAATTTCTACAAATACTTCACGGAAATTGTACTACCAGAATCATAAGATCAATTAAATTAAACGCCTACCCTGAATCTTACTATAATCCATCTATCCACCCACTTGGTGCTTACCATTCAAACAATCTCTAAATGAAAAAGTAATCAATTCCACCGATTTCCAATTACGCCCACGTCATCAGCACGCGGCTTGACTAGATAATTGTATCAAGTCTGAATGGATTCGTAAAACTAATCCGCTGGGCAATAATTACTGCACAATAGTGCCTACTGTCACCGCGAGGTACGCTTCAATCAGGAAGTAGGTAGATACAGAAGGTTGACACCATAGAACGGGCTTAAATGCACACGAGTGTGTGCATTTAAGCCCGTGTCTATGAGTATAGACACCCTTTACAAGTTTCGCTTCGCACAATCACGAACGAAAATTATCACAAAATTAAATCCTCGTGCAGACTAGCGCGACGCGACTCTAACAAAACAATGTCTAATGCTGGAGCTACATTGTCGCGTTATCGCAAAGTGTACTTTGTGCGCTCTCTGTCGCTCAGCGAGACGTCGAGCGGTGTGCGAGAGAGAACGCATGAAGTAAAGTTCGCGATAAAGCGACAATGTAGCCCCAGCATTAGAAAACTTACTATCCGTGTCACGTCATGCTATTCTGCACGAGGCGTAATATGACATATTGTGAAGCGCGCTGATAACTTATTCAAGCAATCACAGCAGGTTACGCGCGCTTATCAATATGTTACATTAAATTTGCGATAATTTTCGTTCGAGAAACTGACCCTTGTAGGCTGGATTTATCCCCTTTTAATGACTTGGTTCATCTACTATGACATGGGAGTTAACATTACTGACGGAATATAGGTGCATTAAATGCCTCTACCTAACCCTTAGGGGAATAGGTATAGGCGTGATCTTATGTTATGAAACTTATGAACCAGTAAAAAAAAAAGATCGAGCGGTTTTTTGCAACAAAAAGTAATTGTGTCCGTAACGCTTCGCTTCGTACAGCGTGTGCAAGCGCTCTCCGGCCTAGCATTCGTTTGAGATACACCGTCGAGAGATTGCGTTCCTGACACCTGTCAGTTGGACACTTTCTAGTTGTAATAAGGATCAAATTTGCAAAACTCATATTCGTTACTATGAAACTGACAGGTGTCAAGAACGCATTCTCTCTTCGGCCGGACTGTAGATAGATTGCCGGACGTAGGTACACATCTATTACGTCTATGTTATAGCGTTGTGAGCGGTCTCAACTGTAATTAGTCGAGTGATGCTAAAATATCACAATTAGTAAGTTACTAACCACTTCACTAGAAACGTGGCACAACACTAATTATCTAAAGACACTCTGATTTCGACTTCCACTTGCTTACCTGATGGAAGCTATCGAATTCTGCACGCTGACGAAGGCTTGCCTAATTGCGGCCCGGCTTCCACGTGCTACCGTCGCTCACTACCAGCGCGGCAGCGTCTTGCGAGGGCCGTCCGGCCTACTGCTGAGCCTGTGCTGAACAGGTCCACACGTCTACCACGTGCTGCCAAGGACGGTACCCTTTCTATCTAAGTGTGCGATTGCTCAGGACTCACTGTGACTTTACCCATGACCTAGCCGTGTTACTTCTACTACTACTCAAAATATACCTATGTATAAACTATCAAGCTGTTCAATAACCTAACCTGAACTACTACCTATCAGTTAACAGCCTGCGCAGCCTACCCTGCGTAGCCCTAGCCCTTACAATGTGTTCTTGCGCCGGTTTTCACTCGTCGTATCAAACTGACCTTCTGTACTCTGCGGTGCCCACCGCTAGAAACGCTCCAATTATGCGCAATATGCGATTTCTCCACTGCCGATGTTAATTAATTGTCTGGTTGATTAATTAATCGTCATAAAGGCGAATTTGGTGATTTACGAGTTTTGGGTAGGTTTGTTTATGGCACTTTACGCACGTTATATAGTTTGGAGACACAACCCTTGGGGCAAAAGGGTTGTTAAATGGTGACTATCAAGTGAAAGGCGTTTAGGACGGTCCTTCGTAGTACGGAGCGGACGCAGAGAACAGTTGTAACAAAATCAATCTGCCTAGCCTTTTCCCAACTATGTTAGGGTCGGCTTCCAGTCTAACCGGATGCAGTTGAATACCAGTATTTTACATGGAGCGACTCCCTATCTGACCTCCACAACCCAGGAACTAGATAATACGATACCCCTTGGTAAGACTGGTTATTAGACTTTCGGGCTTCTGACGACCCGTAACGACTGTCAAAGATCCACGAATGACAGCCGGGACCAACGGCTTAACGTACTTTCCGAGGCACGGAGGAGTCTTGCTATGTAGAAATGGTCACGGACCAACCCCGGCAAGCGGAGCTTAACCTCATGGATCGACCCGTGCGGCTGTTAGTACTTAGCCACGAGCTCCTCCGAACAGTAGTAACAAACATACTAAAACAGTGCACTACTTATTTATAATATTGTCACTCGGCATCCAATATTGCGAATGAGACATTTTTGACGAAAATCTGATTTTTGTTTCATTTCATTCTACACGTTCAAATACATGATTCTGCATTTAAAAATAATTTTCGTCAAAATGTCACATTCGCGTTTTGGATGCCGAGCGACGATATGGTAAAGTCCTACGCTAATTTAATTCAATGACCCTTCTTATATTCTACAAGCACGGTTTAGATTGTGATAGGTGAATACAGTGATCAATATTTAATACAAAATTTTAATATTGCACGCTGAAAGAACATGGTCCACGGACTACCAAAAATAGACCATCGCATCGTCCGAAGTTCCAAAGTGATCACCTAATCACAAGATCCCGCAATTGATTACCACACCATCTCGCTAACCGTTATAAATTATTACTAGTCTTCGGCAAAATCTATTGCGAGAAAGAATCGAGTATAATATCGGCTGGTCATGACCGGTAGGATTGTTCTCATTCAATCCGCCCGTCATCCTTTTGACCGCGGATGATCGGCAAGAAAACATCCAACGAACACTTCTTGCCGGCAAAATTACATTTTTTCCTCAACAAAGAAAATGGAGATACAAATAAGTGGCTTTTTGTATGATGTTTATTTGTTATCGCCTGTGAAGTGTTGATGAATAACTGGGTGAATTGTTTGTTCAGAAAAATTGTAGCGGGAACCTGAACAGACCCCAAATAGAGCTTTACCTACTGATGAAACGATACATTTATTTTTAAAAGTAAGTGAACCAGTTGGTAGTACTATATTCTTTGATGTTTAAATTACTTTAAACATATTTTTTCACACCCCAAATAGGCTGATATCAGTAGTTTCTTAAGTGAATCAGTTGGTAGTACTTTTTCGGCATATACATCGCCACATACGAACCACGCATCAAAAACCTGACGTCACACAAAATCCTGCATCGAGCACTAAGCGTATGCTGAGACGCAGGTGACACAGCACAACACAGTACAGATTTTACAGGGTAGGGCAGGTGAGGCAGACATTGGCCGCGAGCGTATTTTGCGAGCCAGCTACATAGACACATTCGCGTCCTATTGATTGTACTACAAACACACTGAGAGATTGTTTGTACTACAAACAATCTGTCATTGAAAAAAATTAATAATCAGTGGTAAAAAAAAAGTGACGACCTGCACGCGTCGCGCACAAATCTGTACCGGCTCCACAACGAGACGCAGAGCAGCTCAAATAAATGTCTGCGTCGCATGTGCCTGCACCGCAGCGTACGCAACTGTCAGTACGTTCAAGCATTACAAAATCTGCTGCTGCGTGGATCTGTGTCACCTGCGTATCAGCATACGCTTAGCCTTAGAGTTTACAGCGTGATCAACATATTTATAACTTTTCGACAATCAATCGTTGGACAGTTGCCCGCCAGAAACGACACCCGTCTAGTCAGATGATCCTCCCTTTTCTATAGAGGATGAGTGAACTTTACACCCTGTTGTAACCACCGATGATGAATAAATGTTGCCTAATAGTTACTGTACTTATTATACATATTTTTTACATTTCAAATAGGCCAATAGTTTTGTTTATATTTAGGCAAAAGTTAGCAGGCCTTTGTTGCAACAATTTCATCTACTCGTTCACGCCCCGCCTGCCTGACACGTCACATCCGTGCTGACCGCACTGCACATTGTTTTATTGCTGAGCCGTCAGTCGTCACCGCGCTGACTGAGCCCCGTCGGCGTGACTGGGTTAACTGAGAAGTGTGAGTTGGTTGAACTAGATACGTAGATTGATAAATGTACGGTGCAATAATTGTGTGATTTAAAACGAGGAAGACTGTAGCTAGAACCCTCTGGCTTATTTTTATTTGGATTTCCTAAGAGAACGATGCCTTCATGCAACCACAGACAAAATGGTTGCTGTCTAAATAATATTGTTTGGCTTTGAGGATGGCCATCATATTGCGGCAAATATATGTTGGCGCCGCTTTCAAAGGAATACCAAGCTGCAGCAACCTCAATTTTGAAAAAAATACAATAAACAAGCGCTGAGCGCAGACTGCAGCAGCGCAGTGGGCTGTTGCAGTCTGCGCTCTGCGCTCGGTGTGGCAACACGCCGTGTTCGGGTTCGCAACAAGTCCATCGTCATCCTGAGGATGCCTCGCTGAGAGGTGAAACACGTGTCAATTTCTTTCAGGAGTTTTTTTATGGCTCTTTAGAAATAGCTAATCGGAACAGGTAACTAAATATATCCACGTCTATTGTATTACCAAATAAACACAACTCAGTACAAGGATTGTTATCTAAACGATCCGTGTTCAACCTAGAAACTAGATTATCACTGAAAATTTTCAGCAGCATCCTGAATCCTGACCTAATTCAGGATGGTTGCACACTGACCTCAAAGTGAACATTGTTTTATTTTCGAAGCGAAGCGAACATTGTCTATTCACGGACTGCGAGTTGTCAGCGCAGCGTAACTAGGATCAAATGGATGGCTTGGGGTTAACGGTTGTGTAGAATTTTAACGTAAAGTTAACAATGGATAGTTATGGATGGACCAATACATTGTGTTGGTGACACATAAAAAGGACAATTATTTACAGAATGCAAAACAAACAACACAATATTTACAAAGTTTAAATTTAACCGCCTCTGTGGTAGAGTGGTTAGACCACCTGTCTCAGACCCAGAGGTTCTGGCTTCAATTCTCAATGGGGGCAAAGTTTTCTGCTTGGTTTGATTGGTGGTAGGGCTTGTTCTAAGTCCGCCTGGCTAGCTATCCACCATTCTATCTAAGTCTGTCGCCATAATAACAATGTTAACAGCATTTCTGTGTTTCGGTAGTTAAGAGGTAAGATAGCTAGTTCCTCTGAGGTTGAGGATTCCGGGTGAAGCTCACTTCCACCTCCGGCCTGATCATCACTTATCATCTGTCAGGTGAGATGCAGGCCAAGAGCAGAACTGGATGTGGTTAAAAAAAAATGAGATTGTGATTAAGACTTGTCGCTGTTCCCGGCGAGTAAAATGGTAATCGCAAAAACCAAATTTTACAGGAAAAATAAATAACAGTATTTTGTGAAAATCTTATTAACTAAAATACATAGCGGAATTGTTCAAATATCAAAAGAAAAATGTTTTTTTTTACATTCATTACAATGACAATTACACCTTAAAATCTTGTAACTTCTGAAATAACCGTAGGAAACGAATGAAAAAAAATTACATAGTGAAATCGGACCTCTTAATATCGAATATGCAATAACCTTAAAACTATCGTAGTAGCACATTACCATTTTATTCGCCAGGGACAGCGTTGTTATCTGTCTAAATTGTTAGGTGAGATTTGATTGTTTGATTTAGGACTTGACCAGGTTTGCAAGAACCGGGGTTCAATCTAAACGTTAAGACTGCAACACAAACATTAGGTTTATCCATTGGTGGTCTTGTTTTTTTCGAGTGGTAAGTGACTAACCTGGTGTCAGAGTCTTAAAACCGCCCATGAGTCTCTGACTTGGCTTCTCAAGCCGTCGAGAAATATCTCTCAGGGCCGATGCCTGCCGGGGTTGCGAAGAATACCGAAAGGGAAATCGTGGCCCCCCGGCAACATGGCAACTAAAAGACCACGGGTGGGTTTTAGTCAGTAAGAGTTTGACACGCCCTCCCACTCCGCCCAGAACGGGAGAAGTTATTTGATAATTTGCTAACTAAAAAAAAAAAGGTCATGCCGGTTTCCTCACGATGTTTTCCTTCACCGTTTTTGAAGCAAGTGATAATTATACAATACGCACATGAATCCGAAAAGTCAGAGGTGCGTGCCTTGAGTTCATTGGTGGTGATTCTAACTTATCGTGATTCTTCTTTACTTAGGTTACAACGACCAATTGATAAGCCTGGCTTTACGACACCTATGAGAAACAAGTAGATTCGCTGTATCCCAAATACAAGGTATATATTTTAAAGACTATCTCAACTCTTTAAAAGCTATGCAGCGATAAATATACAAAGCAGAATCCTCCTTGTCGCTACACCGGGTGCCTTAAATAACTTTTAGTGCATTTTATTTAACAAACTTGTGAGATGCATAGCCTTGCATACGGTGGAGGTGCTTTAAAAACCTGTATAAATCTCTGTAAATCGCTTCAATAGACGTGTTTGCGTTTAAATGGCACTTCATCCGGGAAAATATTGCGAGGAAAGTAAATTGTATTCGGTTCTTACGTGATATTTTGTATTTTGTGTCCAAAGAAGGTGCTGTTAATTTTGTTTTTGCAGTGATAGCCTAGTGGTGTGACCGTCGGACTGCAAAGTCATAGGACTAGAGTTCAAACCTGACTTTTCGGATTCATATGTGTCCTTACATATTATAAAACAAAGTCCCCCGCCACGTCTGTCTGTCTGTCTGAACGTGATAAACTCAAAAACTACCGTACGGATTTTCAAACGGTTTTCACCAATGGACGGAATGATTCATGCGGAAGGTTTTAGTGTATAATTCATTACGGTTTTGTGTAAATTGACTGAAATATGACAATTATTGTTGAAGAAGTCGGAAAAAATCATGGCGACTGGGAGCTTTACTGGCGTGCGTTGCATTAACCGAAAAAAATACATCAAATTTATGTTCTACGGTATTGCTCATCTTAAAAAGTTATCACTTGCTTTTAAAACGGTGAAGGAAAACATTGTGAGGAAACCGGCACGCCTGAGAGATATTTCTCGATGTCATGTGAAGTCAAGTCAGAGGCCCATGGGCGGCATAAAAACTCTGACACCAGGTTAGTCACTAACCACACAAAAAAGAAGAAAGAAAGAAGCTGTTAATTTATTTAGATGTAGCTACAGTTATTAACCAGGCAAAAATCTAGACTCCAGACTGATATGGTGTATATAATAAAGGGTATTCTATTTTATGATAATGAGAAATTCTTGATGGAAAATCCTAAAAACACTTAACCGGGCCTTTTTTTTCGGCGCGAAATTATCAAATAACTTCTCCCGCTCTGGGCGGAGCAGGAAGGCGTGTCAGACTCTTACTGACTAAAACCTACCCGTGTTCCTTCAGTTACCATGTTGCCGGGGGCCACGATTTCCCTTTCGGACTTCTGCGCAACCCCGGCAGGCATCGGCCCTAGCGGACTCCGTCAGTTATGCTGACATCTCTTTGAGGCGCGCGTGGAATATAATGCGCCGTTGACCCGGGCCTGGTCCTTATCGGACGGCGAGCTATCTATTGCTCACCGTTCACTTTACCTGACCTGGGAATCAAACCTAGGATCGATCCCACTTTTATCAGTCACGCTGACGATCACTAGACCAACGAGACAGTTTTTTTATTCAAATCATAAAGCTTAAATGTATTTTTTTTTCGGTCACTAATGCTTCGAAGTATTTGTCCGCATCGCTGTCATCCAGAAGACTGGCAGCATTGCCACGTTGAATGGCGGACGAATACTTCGACGCCTAACTGTCCTTTTGTTTTTGTATAGTTAGTTAGTCTTTTAATTTAGTACCTATTGTAAATAGTTAGTTGTGTTAAATATTATCAAAGATATATTAAAAAGTGGGTAAATAAAAACCTAATACAAAAGTTATTCGGTCTCAAACGTTTCAAAGAGGTTTTCCCATTCCTAGTTAATTAACGAGGCTTATAGCTTTTCGCGTCCTTCCCCCATGTATTCGTTTCGGTCGGTTTATCTCTGTCAGATCACTTATGTTGTAGGTGATCCATCATTAGGAGCTGACCACGACCTCGCTATTTGCCTTGCCAATTTGCTATCGTTTATAAGTACTTAAGAGATTTTTTTGGTTTCTTGAAGAGCGATTGGTTACACTTTCACTTCTTAAACAATATTACAAGTTAGGGAAATTCATTGATATGCATGGTGACAACCAACTTAAATTGTTCGTAAGTTGAAATCAAAACTTCATTAAATTGTTGATTCATTTAAATTGTTCGTCATTCTTTGACGGTTGTAATGGTAACCATACACGTTACGATGTACTTGCGCAAGTTTAGACTAGACTGCGTGACACCGAATGACTCGGATACTTGTGCTAATTCATCCCACATACGTTAGTGTATACTTGTGCAAGTCCAATTTTGCACAAGTATATCATAAAGTGTGGTCAATTTGCTTGACTGTACCTAATTTTTTTTTTTATAGGTTATATCATTCATTCTTGGTTTTCTTAAAACTATCAATGGTGCCGATTCCCTTGTTCACAAACTAAACTAAATTTAAGTTCAGTGCATCTTTTTCTTTCTATTTCATTATGAAAAGGACGGAAGATAAATTTTAGTTTAGTCCTGTCAATTAATCAGCGCCTGTCACTACTCCATACAAGTTTAGACGTGATTAAAAACTTGCCTACTAAAATTACGTCAATTTACGTCAAGTGCTGATTAATTTGACAGGACTAAACTAAAATAATTTATCTTCTGTCCTTTACTTAATGAAATATAAAGAAAAAGATGCACTGGACTTAAATTTAGTTTAGTTTATGAACAAGAGAATCGGCATCATTGTCCCTTCAAGAAGATTCAAAACTAAAACGAAATCGCAGGATAGTGAAAGTTTACTAATTTTCACCATAAATTTTCTAAAAATTATTCTCTGCATCGAAAAACTTCGATTGACTTTCATTTATATCGATCAAAACCCTACCTCCTCTTTAACCTCAATTTTTTTAAATGATTAACGTTTTTATTTATGATATACGATACGATTTACACTTATACACGTCAATAATAAATTTGTGACTCCGTATAATAGGTAACTACTTGTTTTCATGTATTGTATTATTTCTGCTTCTTTTTTCCTTTTCTTATTTCTCCGTAACTAATTACCTAGTCCTGAGTAGGCTATATTGACGCGTATCCTTGTCGGTCAGTTCATCCCCCTATCCGATGGCGCGTGTCAGTAATCCAACGCTAGTGGGTGGATGAGAATTATGTGTTGTAATAGTTATATCGTGTGTAAGTAGCGTGAATAGACGGGGCTTTATGGTAGACTCCTTTGTTACCCTTGCGTTTAATTAAAATAGGTTTTTATTTTTATTTATTTATTTATCTTTTGTATAGATTCTTTTCTATTTTGTGAACGTGAGAACGCTGTAGGCTTAGTGGACTGTAGATCTGTTGACCAATTTCTATTTTGTTAAGTAAGCTGGTACTTATTGAAAGACCTACACTGTCCTGCCATACCTAGTTACACTGTTATTTGAAAGTATTGTAAAAGCCAATTATTTTTAAAAGAGTAATCGTGGAGTTTCTTGCGGCCTCTTCTCCATCGGAAACGACCAATTGGAACCGTATACCTAGCTTTTGACGGTTCATAAGTGCCCGTGTAGGTTTATGTGAAATTAAATATTTTGAATTGAATTGAAATGACCTATTAAAACAAAAACATTAGTTTATATACTGTTTCTGAATGAGTGGAAGTCAAAGTCAAATAATTTATTTCAATTAGACACATAAAAGGCACTTTTCAACGTCAAAAGTGACGGCATCATTAAGCCAAAGTTCACATCAATTTTTTATCCGACTTCCAAAAGGAGGAGGTTCTCAATTCGTCTGTATTTTTTTTTTTTTTTGTATGTTTGTTACGCGATTACTCCGCCAATTATGAATCGATTTTGATGATTCTTTTTTTGTTTGATAAATCATACTTCAGAGGTGGTCCCGTATAAATTTTATAAACTTTGCTTGGGTAGTTTTTGAGTTAGCTTCAATTATACGTATTTTTTCCCCACTTAGTATGTAGATGATATTTTATGATAACTTCCTGTCACTGTTATTTACATAGCAGGTAGTGGTATTCGAATTTGTGTGGGGTACGTACCACAACTAAAAAGTGAAAAATAAAAACTTTTTACAAAAAAAAAAACAACCGACTTCCAAAAAAACACTACAAAGTCAAAAATAACTTAATTTCGGAAGTCGGTGGCAAAAAACGAAAATTCAAAACCAAAGACACCGACTTCCGAAATTAAGTTATTTTTGACTTTGTAGTGTTTTTTTGAAAGTCGGTAGTTTTTTTTTTTTGTAAAAAGTTTTTATGATGATGTTTTTTGTATTAACCGTACTTCCCTGCCTAAAACAGATAATTTTCATATATTTAATTTTCGTGTGTCATAAGGGTCAACTACACTTAGCTTTGAAAACTTACACTTGAAACTTAGTTTTTGTTTTTAACCAATAAATATTGATTAGAAATATGTTATTTATTTATTTATTTATATATACTTTATTGTACACCACAAAAATACACAACAAAAAACAAATCAAACACTACAAAATATACAATGGGCGGCCTTATCGCTTTCCGCGATCTCTTCCAGACAACCTTGGAATGAACAGTGATTTGCCTGGACATAAAATGGGGCTGTCGTTGGTGCAAATAGTAAATATACAATATACAAGAATAGATACACAGATATATACATATCCTAAATAATAGATACATAAATATATACATACTTACTAAATATATAAGCAACAAAAATAAATGAAGACTATGGATAATTACAGTTACGAGAACAAGATCACAACGACAAGTAATGTTCCTTCACGAGTCTCTTAAATGTAGGTAACGATTGCGCGCGTTTAATTTGAACTGGCAATGCATTCCACATACGAGTGGCCTGGACAGTAAAGGACTTGTCGAGGAAAGTAGTGGAATGCATAGGCATTTTAAGCTTCAAGTTATCTGATGACCTTAAAAATTTTGTGTGAGAGTCGCAAAGAAACTGGAAACGTTTCTTGAGATAAAGTGGGGTGGAAGGGGAAAAAAGCACATTATACAAAAGGGAAAGAATATGAACATTCCGGCGAAGGCGAATTGGTAACCACTTGAGCTTCACACGAAATTCGGAAACATGGTCGTATTTGCGCAAACCGAATATGAACCTTATACAAACATTTTGAAGCCGCTCAAGTTTATCGAGTTGGTCTTGGGTAAGGTCAAGATAGCTGGCATAAGCATAGTCAAGGATGGGAAGAAGTAGCGATTGTGCAAGCGCAATCTTGGTGGCAGTCGGTAGAAAATTACGTAATCTCCTCAAAGATGCAGCGGATGCAAATAGTTTGCGGCTAACTTCCTGTAGCTGGTCAGTCCATGAAAAGTTTTTATCAATGAAGATCCCCAAGTTTTTAACTTTCTCACTGAATGGAACTACTGAATCGTCAAAAGAAACTTGGGGAAGAGTCGTCCAGTCGATCCTTGAGACCGTCCTAGAACTGCCTACCACCACAACCTGCGTCTTTATGGGGTTGACCATAAGTCCATATCTCTTACTCCAGTCGCATATACGGGCAAGATCACGATTAATCGTTGAGATAGCCTCGGATAGATTTCCAAGAGGAGCTCGCGAGTAAATTTGTAAATCATCTGCATAAAGATGGTAGAAAGAAATTAGTTCGTCGGAGATTGAGTTAATAAAAACTGCGAAAAGTAAAGGAGATAGAACGCCACCCTGAGGTACACCGGCAGAAGTATTACTCCAGGAAGACAAGGTCTCTCCAATGCAAATACGTTGCCGGCGGCCGAACAGGTAAGTACGAAACCAGTCAATTACCGATGGAGATACGTTAAGAGAGCATAAAATACCAAGCAAAATGTCAAAATCAACAGTATTAAAAGCATTACTAAAATCTAGCAGTGCTAAAACCGTTAGATTACCGTTTTCCATGGCTGACCTTATATCATCCGTAATGTGCAGAAGCGCTGTGGTGGTGCTATGACCAGGACGGAAGCCAGACTGGAAGGGGTTGAGGAGATTATTTTTGGAGAGGAAAGTGCTTATTTGATTGTGAATTAACCGTTCAAGGACTTTGGATAGGAATGGTAGGACGGATATTGGACGGTATTCAGAAAAGGATGAGGGATTAGACTTTTTAGGTAAAGGAATTATTTGAGCATCTTTCCATGAACATGGAAATACACCACTAGATGCAGAAAAATTGAGGATGTGACAAATGACGGGAAGGATAAAATCCAGCACAGGTACTAACATATTACGGCTGATACAGTCACTTCCTACTGCATTGGAAGTAATCGATAGTATGCTCTTCTTAACATCACATGCGGAGAACTGACTAAAAACAAATGGAGAATAACTGGGAGTCGGAAGTGAAGAAAGATAATTAAGTGTATTTAATTTTATTGTCCTATCAAAATTGGACGAGGCAGTAAAATGAGCATTCATAGCTTCAATGTCTATGTCTTTTGGAATTGTGTCTTGTCGTGTTTTACCGACCCCCAATGATCTAAGAAATTTCCAAACTTTGGATGCGTCCCCATTTTGGACAGAAGTATGAACGTGGTGGCGATTAGCATTCCTACACACCTTATTACAGTGATTACGTATGGAGAAATATCTTTCCCTATTAGCGTCATTAGCCCTACGCTTAAATTTAGACTTTGCCGTAACTTTTTTCTGCATAAGCATTTTAATCTCATTTGTGAGCCACGGCGCTGGCAAATGTCTAACCTTAACAGCTCGAACAGGTGCGTGATGATCGTAAAGTTCGATAAGTTTAGCCGCAAAAATATTAACTTGCTCATCGACTGATGCAGAGGCAAACAGAGCAGACCAATATATATTGTTGGCATCCTTGCAAAGATCGTCAACGTTCATTCCACTAAAATTGCGTTGCATAAGAATCTTAGCTTTAGCCTTAGGTGGGCGAATTTTGTATGACAGAAAAATCAGGTCATGATAGGAAAAGGCATCAGCTGAACATTGGCCATGCTGAGCGACGTGATCAAGAGAAGAGACAAAAATCAAGTCAAGAAGTGAAGGTGTAGAGTCAGGAAAATGGTGAGTGGCACTCAGTGGAAGAATGGAAAGATTACTGGCAGTCAAAATATTAGTCAGGGAAGAAGAGCGATAGTCTTTTTTCAGAAGACAAGTATTAAAGTCACCCATGATTATACTATTACTGTAAGAAGGTTATATACAGCGCGTAAAGGACGTTCCTGCATTAAGAATCTGCAACATCATCTTTTAATGTGCTCATCACTACATTGATTTCCTGCACCATAATTTAATATCTCTTCAATTTAGGAGTCAGGGGTCAAGAAACACTATTTGTTTCAGTCACAAATCTGTATTTTCAGTGTTTAATACACTCTTAAACGTCACAGAAGTGGTACTTAACTCGTGCTTAAAGTGTTTTACTTTACATTTTCTAAGTTTAATTAAGCGGTTAACTTTGGTATATAAAGTCTCCCAAGATAAACTTGCAGTGTAAGTTAGAGGATGTCGCGATATGGGATGCAAAAGTGTAGGATTGAGGATCTCGAATTATCTATCTAGGAGATGGTTTGACAGTTTAAACAAGATGCTAGTCGCTTGTTAAGAGACCTTCATTAGGACGAGAATGGGAACACTCAAATGGCCACGGGAGAGTCAGTGTAATCGGAGAAAAAATATATATCCAAGCAAGAGTCCTGTTCTGCGCATGACCACAATAGAATCGGATTTTATTGACGGAAGAATAGACAAAATGATGGATAAACAATCACAATCTGTCATTTTGTCTATTCTTCCGTCGACAAAACCCGTAGAAAACCCGTTTCTATGGTTGTCATCCTACGCGTGCTGATGTCATGTTTTTTTGAATACACGAGTTAGGGTTTTCTAAAGCTGGGTCTCCTGCGCGTATTTTTTTTTAAACATTACACAATAACATCGCAACAAAGAGGCGTGGCTATACACATTTGTGTATGAAAACACGATATTTTTGTTATCCGAGCTGCATGGAAAACATTCCACGCGCGGGTGAAGAGGAGAAGGGTTTGTTTCATTTTCAACCAATGCGCGCCGCGCGCCGCGGACATCAGTTACTGTCTTTTAACACAGGTTTTGTGGTTATATTGTCTTGTGAACAAGTTGTGATAAATTGACGGTGGATTGGAATATAGATACTTTTTAAGTACATATTTCTCGTCGGAACTTATTACGACATCTACACATCTAAAATGTGTAGATGTAATCTAAAAATATTTTAATACACAGGAAACAACTTGTGTATGAAAAAAAATGTTTATGTTTTAGGTTTTTGTGTAATGTTTCGAAAAAAACACGTGCAGGTGACCCGGCTTAAGACAAACAGTGCAACATAAAATGTAGATAATTTCTTATGTGCTTCAGATTTTATGATTCAGACACAAAATCAATCCTTTCTATCTGACCTTTCTATATAGCTCTTACGATCCCAGCACACCAATACACCAGTCTACCGTTGTCACACGAAAAATACAACAGTACCTATACGTAAAGAATTTATCGCCCGTTCCCTCTTGCTTAGATAAAGGCCTAGGCCTGCGGTCCCAGGCCGGATCGTTATAAATCCTGCCCACCTTGGGTAGAATTTAACCGCTTATTTTGGCGAAGTTTGTGGTTGCTTGCAGTAGAATTATTTTAAAACCGTTTTGTGAATATTTTTGTGCTTAAAGATCTACAGGATGGCAGGGGACATCGACGCGAAAACTTTTACATGGATTCAGTACACGATTCTGAAACCTGCATTGAATTTTTATGTCAGTTATTTATAAAAAATTCTGCTGTTTCATAGAAAAGTGCAATATCTACGCGGTCAAAATGCATGGAACAGATGATTAAAAAAAAAAATAGACGAAAAATTTCAACGTAGGGCGGTTTAGAATCATGTGCTGAATCCATGGTAACAGTATTCGCGTCAATGTCCCTGCCCCCTGTATAGATGCTTCGCAATTCTGAAAGCTTAATCTTAATCTTATTTTAAAAATGTCTCGAATTTCTTAAAATATAATAATCCTCTTTCCTTTTTTATTATTTTCTACGAAACTTTACAACGCGATTGTAAAACAATAAAAATTTGATCCTCCTGTTCATATATCTCTATATACAAGTAAATTGAAGTCAGATGAGACTACGCCGTACAGCGTTGATCGATCTTCTAAACAATTTTCGAATATGGCTTTTGTTTCAAACTTTCTCATGCATCAAATTTCAAAACTCAGATAAAAAGCGTTTTTCAACTAAAAATCAACTTGATAAAACTTTTCAGATATCTTTGAAAGATAGGAAAGTTCAGAGACTATTAGCTGGCATACTTTTTCATTGTTCGGCTATCTTTGGGTTGAGTTGAAGCGATTACAATACCGCTTTGTCGTTCGCTCTCAACTCTTAAATGTTCTGGTGTCGAAGCGCTCCGAGGGACGCTTTTACGTCGCGACGTTGAAAGGAGTCACTGCGGTACAATGAGTAGGGGTGGTCGACGTTTAGTAGCGAGAGGTAGCGGGGGCGGAGGCGGGATTATTTATTTAAAGAGGTTCTGTTCCAGCATTATAGGTTTTAATATTGTATTTCAGCCACGATACCCGTAAAACATAAATTGCTTTATTATTGTGCAGTCACGAAACATTTTTGTTTTTCAAGTTGACACACTCTTTCAAATTGCCATGTTATTATAATATAGTCATTTCATAAAAAAACACTCGCGCGCGCGTTTCATGTGAGGAAACTTAGAAGACGGAGGTTGTGGTCTTTGAGGCTGGGGGTAAAAGTCCTGATGCGGTACCGCTTGTATTACTTTATGGTACACCTTTGCAGAGTCTACAGTTTAAGTATTTTGGTCATGTATTGACTCCCAACCATAAACACGATGATGACATTGAACGGGAGCGGAGGGCGTTGTCGGTTAGAGCGAACATGCTGGCTCGCAGGTTTGCATGATGCTCACTTCCTGTAAAGATCACGCTCTTTCGAGCCTACTGTACTAGTTTTTACACGTGCATCCTGTGGGCTAGATATACGCAAAGATCGTATAGCACTTTCCACGTTCAATATAACAATACGTTTAGGATACTGGTGGGGCTGCCCCGTTTCTGTAGTGCGTCAGGGATGTTCGCAGATACGCATATATATTGCTTTTAGGGCCAGCGCCCAGTGGTGGCACGGCATGGCAAGGGATTTTTATGCGACGAATGGAAATATAATTTAACAGCATGACAATAAAATTTAAATTCCAACGGCAACGATGACGCGGTATCCTTAAGCATGCCGCGACGTCCTTAGGCATCATCATTGAAATTTCAATTTGACTGTCATACATAAAAGTTTTATTTCTATTCGTTGCGTAAAAATCCCTTGCCATGCCGTGCTGCCACTGGGCCCCGGCCCTTCCGCTACAATGCGTAAAAGGTGCGCTTCCCTGGTGCGCTGGGTGTGGGGCAGCTCCAACAGTATTTTAAGCTTGCCTGTGAGTCGCCTGGACTGTGAATATGTGGGTCACTGTTGTGCTCTCTCTCATGGGATGTCGCAGCGCTGACCAACCGTTATTTATTGTATTGTTTTCCTTGTTTCTGTTTAGTGTCTGTGCTTGGTAACATAGTCGTAAGTTTTACTAACAATCTTGTCGAGTCTTGATTACTCCAATAAAGAAAAATTCTATTCTATTCTATAAAACTGCCAAAAAATAATTACAGATGTGATTTTAATTTACGTACATAAATTGGTATACGTAGTCAATTTGATGAACAATTAATTTCTCAGACTTTATGTAAGTAGGCAGACAATTGTACAGTATCTATACATTCCTTTAAAATGACAAAAAATAAATAAAATACACTCCTATTTTGCCAGGTAGGTACATTTAAGTCCCATGTTACAAGGGGCGAGCCTATCGTCACCAACGGGGCACACTAAACTCCGTGTTGTTACTGGAATTCTTAACAGCAAAAACCGCAAAAGCTCGTACCAACTCAACCCTCTGTCTCCTCTCACTGTAACCTCACCACAAAAATCTTATGCATAGCATAGTGCAGCTCCGTTTCAAGTCGAAACAGTCCCATTCAGCTTGTAAACATGCCGAGCGAGCCGCCCGCATACGATATTGTGAACTACCCGCTTTTTACTCCGAAACTTGGCAACCCTCTTTGAGAAATAGCTAGTGTGGAGATGCCACTCAACGTGGTATTTGTTGATGATGTTTTGTTGGGTCAACTGCCTAGGTACACGTAGCGTCAGTATGTGCTAGCCCCTCAAGTTTTAAAATGTTATATTGCTACACAAAAAGAGTTAATTGTTTCGACTTGGATTCGAACTATCGCATCACCGAACGTCGTAACACTCATACGGCAGTTTGACGAACTAGCCAGCGAGCCCATGTGAATAGCGATGATATTGTTATCTGCTATCGTCTGATTCACTTTATCTTTAGCCCTCTGTCTAATTGGTAGATGTTATAATTTGAGGGTATCCATTCTTTTCTTTATAAATTAATCCATACCCTCAAGTTATAACTAACTACGTTTGATGTATAAGTTCACTTAAAACTATTATTTATTTCTAGCACTTCCTATTTTATCGTTTGCGTAAATCGGATGTCACTTGTCTAGGGACTCGTTTGTGTCAGTAGGCAGAATATGTAGGTATATATTATAATAACTGTAAATTATCAAATCAAATTGTAAAATTTAAATCTTTGTAGTAAAATAAGATAAAAGTTTTGTTAAATAATAGCAATAGTAGGTAAATATTATTAAAGTGTAAAATTTTTCTAAAAAAAATAGAAATATACTGTTAAAAAAATATAATAATGAATGACAAAATGCACATTTCTTGCCTAGGTTTTGAACCTCCTATTTTATGTACAGCAAAGCGGTCTTGAAACCTCCGGTCTATTTAAACGTTGAATAACTTTTTTTCACTAAAACATTAATAATAATAAAATATTTTGCAAAATACTAAAACCAACTTGCGCCTATCATAGATTTGAACGCACATGTCTTTTGGGGGTAACTACTTAATGGAGCTGTGTGGTACCTATATGATTTATGCGAAGGTTACAAGAAATGTACATACCTACAGATTTGTTTAGTTTTAACCATTAGTTCCTGATTATTACTATCATTATACCGAATTAGTCGTGAGTAGTCCACTACTCATCACGACTAATTCGAAATTATGTTGATATTATGTTAGCCTATGATCTGGAGATCATAGGCTAACATAATATCACCATTATTCCGCAGTGGGTTAGGCAGTGGTATATGGTACACTCAACAGTTATGTTTATATCCTATCTCAATGGGTGAGTCTATTATCGTTAATCGGAGGCTTCACTGCTACTACATAGCAGGTAGTGGTATTCGAATTTGTGTGGGGTAAGACCGCAACTAAAAAGAGAAAAATAAAAAAAAAATCACAAAAAAAAACAACCGACTTTAAAAAAAATAAACACTACATAGTAAAAAATACTTTAATTTCGGAAGTTGGTATCTTTGATTTATATTTTCGTTTTTAACCACGGAATTCTGAAATTAAAGTAATTTTTCACTTTGTAGTGTTTTTTTTTGGAAGTCGGTTGTTTTTTTTTTTCGTGAAAAAGGTTTTCTCTTTTTAGTTGCGGTCTTTCTTACCCCACACAAATTCGAATACCACTACCTGCTATGTAAATAATAGTGACAGGAACTCATTATAACATCATTCACGTGGAAAAAATACGTATTATTGAAGCTAACTCAAAAACTAGGTACCCAAGCAAAGTTAATAAAATTGGGACCACCGCGCAAGCTTCCGCTACCAACAAAAAATAATTTTCAAAATCGGTTTACAATTGACGAAAAGATCGATGAACATAAATAAAAAATAAGTACCAACAGACGAACATAGAACCTCCTTTTTTGAAGTCGCTTAAAAACCTAATGGCACTGTCCGAGGAGATTGAACCATGAATCACATGATCCTATTAGACAAACGAGGTGCCCAACGAAGCTAACACCAATGTTTGTTTACAGTCTAACCACAAACGAAATATTACCATAAACAAACATCAGCCGCACAACTAACTTACAGTAACAAGATTCACAAATAAACAGTCTAGAATAGTGGTTCCTAACTTGACTGGACCGCGACCCACCTAACAAAAACTTCCAAATTCGGGACTCACCTCTTGGCTGTTATGGTGAAAAAAGGGGCATACTTAACTATATGAATGAAGGACTGTTCAAATAACAAAAATACATTCAGTTCCAATCGAACATTTTAATACATAATTAAATACAAGGAGTCTTTTTTAATGAGAAGGATGTATTTGTTTCCTATTTTATGTAGCTTTAGCATGAACTTTAATTTTAGTTATTTTTAATCGCAATGAGTTTGAGACGTCCAATTTATTTCGGTATTTAGTTTTAATATTAATCATAGCTGAAAATCAATTCTTTTAGGCTCACCCAATATTCGCTCGCGACCCTATAGTGGATCGCTCGCTACCCATAGTTTGGGAACCACTGGTCTAGAAAGTTACCCTCAACATTAGTCCATACACAGACACTTGACACACATCATTATGTACCCTATGCAGCACAACAAATTACTGCATGTGCCACATGTGCCATTAACGGCATTATTAATGGCATTATTAACGGGCCACTGAAGGAACACTACACTAATGACACTATATCGCCCACCTGGCCTTATTTATGACTTGTGTGGCTCTTATTTTGAGCTTGGAACAAGCCTCAATAAAATTGGCTAACGTGGTCTGGGTGCTGTTAGTCGTGTAGAGGACCCCAGAGGACCTTTAAGAAGTGACTGCGTGGCAATGTATTGCAGGCGAGGACAAAGAGAAGTTACACCATATTTCAGATTAATGGTTTGTGGGGCCTGCAATACCTTACAAAAAACAAAGTTCAATAGATAATAATACTCTTTTTAGATATTTGTTTTTTCAGTCGGGTTTTTGTTTTTTTTGCTTTATTTTTCAAGCTTTTTTGTATTTGCAGATGCAATATGTGAATATTATATGATTATAGCCGATGTAACTCCCACAATTAAGACAAATCTAACGACACATCATATGTCAAAATTCATCAATCCGTTTAGGCTACAGAGCGTGCCAAAGAAAAAGCCATATATATTTACTCTCGAATAAACATTAATCTCCTTCTGGGGCAGTCAGGTAAAAAAAACCGGCGTTTAGTGTAATAAAATACCTCTGCCTACCCTGTTAGAGAATGAAGTCGTAAAATTATGATATGAAATAATTATCATAATAATTATTTACCGTTAGAGCCGTTTCTGACGAAACACTGGTAATGCAATCATTATTTACCAATTGCATGTATAGTCTCTAATAAGTTGTATTCTTTAAACAAAGATTCTAAGAATAACTTCTCGAAGGGTTCAAAGAACGTTCACGAGCTGACCTCCACAGCGTAAAGGACAAACGGCTAGCGGAACTAGAGTGCTGAAGAGTGCCTTTGTTTCTTGGGCAACTATATAGAAACTTCACCCTATGGCTGCCTATCCACTGGAGAAGAGAGGAGAGGAGAGGCGCGGAGCTGGGCTTAACCAATAGAATCGAACTCTAATATTGGCACAGGTCAGGCAATGGACAGGTAACCTAATTACGACAGTCACAATCCGTTAACATCATTTGCCTAGACCTTTTCCAACTGTGATAGGCTCGGCTTCCAGTCTAACGTCTAAAGTCTCGGCTTGCAGCTGAATACCAGTATTTTAGGGCCATGGAGTTACTGCCAATCTGACCTTGCCAACCCCTTTTAATTTTGGAAGTTCCACAATATTGATTTTTGCTATCGAACAGACGAGTTTCTTAAACAATTTTTGTGAAGTAATTGAATTTGTAATTTTTTATAAATGATACCCAATGTATGTAAGTATTGTTCCGTTTGCGTCACCTACTTACTATGTTGAAAATGAATTCAGCAAAAGAATAATACCACAAACACTGGACATAAAGCATGGACTAAAGGCAAAACGAACAAACCTTATAATTGTCTATTATTTCAGTCATGTTTTGATGATGTCAGTTTCCTTTTTTTTTTTTTTGGGTGGGAAATTATCAAATAACTTCTCCCGCTCTGGGCGGAGCGGGAGGGCGTGTCAGACTCTTACTGACTAAAACCCACCCGTGTTCCTTCGATTGCCCTGTTACCGGGGGCCACGATTTCCCTATCGGTTTTCTTCGAACCCCCGGCAGGCATTGGCCTTAGCGGTCCCCGTCAATTCTGCTGACATCTCTTTGAGGCGCGCGTGGAACACAACGCGCCGTTGACCCGGGCTTGGTCCTTATCGGACGGCGAGCTACCCATTGCTCACCGTCCGCAAGCCCGCGCCTACGGTGGCCGGAAATCGGCTCGCGATTCCCGCCCCGGGCGTCTCCTCCTGCGGGATGTCAGTTTCGTTTGCGCTTTTATCAATCACGATGTCAGTTTCCTTTGCGCTTGATTGATAAAACCGCTACATCCTAAGCCTTACTCCGTTGCACTTTGCAAAACAATCGTAAATATTGAATGAAGTCCTTACCTCGAGACGGACGCAGCTGCGACCGATAACATCAGATGATACGTGTATTCGTGCAATGCTTTCAAAGCACTGACCAATTGAGCGTCAACTATAAAATTGTTGTCATAAAATGGTAGAAAATTGAGTGAAACGAAGGAGCTCGTGGCTAAGTAATAACAGCCCGCACGGGTCGATCTTTCAGGTTAAGCTACGCTTGTTGGGGTTGGCCCATGGATAGGTGACCATCTTTACACACGGAGACTCTTTCGTACCTCGGAAAGCAGTTGGTTCCGGCTGTCATACATGGATGGGAGATAGAGAATTTATTTGACATTGGTGCCGATTCCCTTTTTCACAAAATAAACTAAATTTAAGTTCAGTGCATCTTTTTCTTTCTATTTCATTAAGAAAAGGACAGAAGATAAATTTTAGTTTAGTCCTGTCAACTTAATCAGCGCCTGTCACTACTCCATACAAGTTTAGACGTGATTAAAAACTTGCCTACTAAAATTACGTCAATTTACGTCAAGCGCTCATTAATTTGACAGGACTAAACTAAAATTTATCTTCTGTCCTTTTCTTAATGAAATAGAAAGAAAAAGATGCACTGAACTTAAATTTAGTTTAGTTTGTGAACAAGGGAATCGGCACCATTATATACTTATAATTTTCTATATTTTTTTAAATCAAATTAGATTTGTTACAGCTGTAGTGGTAATCATGTCATTTGGTTTAAATAGGTCCTGATTTTTAGGGTTCCGTACCTCAAAAGGAAAAAACGGAACCCTTATAGGATCACTCAAAATCAAAAAAATCAAAATCAAAATATTTTATTTCACATAAACCTACATGGGCACTTATGAAACGTCAGAAGCTAGGTGCACGGTTCCAATTGGTCGTTTCCTATGGAGAAGAGCCGGCAAGAAACTCCACGGTTACTCTTTTAAAAATAATTGGCTTTTACAATACTTTCAAATAACAGTGTTTCTAGGTATGGGAGGACAGTGTAGGTCTTTCAATAAGTACCAAGTACTTAACAAAATAGAAAATGGTCAACAGGTCTACAATCCACTAAGCCTACAGCGTTCTCACATTCACAAAATATGTAGAAAAGAATCTATACAAAAAAAATTAATTAATTTAAAAAAATAAAAAACCTATTTTAAATAAAACGCAATTATATGATTGCTATTACAACTGTAATCAATCTGAATAATTATCATGTCCACAAAAGCCACAAAAAAAAAAAGTATATAATGTCAAATAATAGAATAGTAAATATGTCAAGGGCGAATGTAAAAAAAAAAAAATAAAGATTTAAATAAACATGGTAATTTGGGAGCAGTTAATAGACTCTTACTTATTTATACCGTTAATGAGGTACCAGGGAAGCCACATGTGCAGAAGGAATTATTGCCAAATTTCCTTGTCTTCAACGTAGTCTTTAATTTTATAATATGAATTCTTGATAAGGACACGTTTTATGTGGGTTTTGAACTTCCCATCGCTAAGTTCTGTCACAGACTTTGGCAACTTGTTATAAAAGCGGATACTGTTTATAGGAAATGACTTGCTTGTTTTAGTTAATCTAAATTTGGGTATCACAATTTCATGTCGACTACGTGTATTTATATTATGGAAATCGCTTCTTATTTTGAAAAGTCCTAAGTTTTTGCGAACATACATAATACTTTCTAAGATATAAAGTGAAGGCAAAGTCAGTATATCAATTTCTTTAAATTTGTCTCTAAGGGACTCGCGAGGGCCCATTTTATAGATCGCGCGGATTGCCCTCTTTTGTAAAATGAAAATTGAATCTACGTCAGCTGCCGATCCCCACAGCAGGACGCCATAAGACATAATACTGTGGAAATAAGCAAAGTATACTAACCTAGCTGTGGCTATATCAGTCAACTGCCTTATTTTTCTTACTGCATATGCAGCTGAACTTAATCTACCTGAAAGAGTTCTAATATGGGCGCCCCATTGTAATTTTGAATCTAAAGTAATTCCTAAGAATATAGTTTCCGTTATTGCATCTAGTTTTTTGCCATCAAGTTTTAGATTTAGACCTACTTGAGGTACATTTGGTAATGAGAACCTAATACATTTCGTTTTGTTCGCATTAAGTAAAAGATTATTAGCTGCGAACCATTTTGAAAGTACAGCCAGACTATCGTTGACATGTAATACATCTGTATCTTTCCTGTCTATTTTAAATATAAGAGAAGTGTCGTCAGCAAATAGAATTATATCTGATAAGTTAGTCATCATGTAAGGAAGATCATTTATATAAACTAGAAATAAGAAAGGGCCGAGAATTGAACCTTGAGGCACGCCCATTTTCACTAGAGACCCCGAAGACATCGCCCCATTAACATTTACTTTTTGCTGCCTGTTTGATAGATAGGAAAGAACAAGATCAGCAGCTTGTCCACGAATTCCGTAGTGGTGTAATTTACAGATCAGTGTATTGTGGTCAACGCAGTCAAACGCCTTTGAGAGGTCACAGAAAATGCCAATTGCATCCTGGGACTTCTCCCAGGATTCCAAAATGTGACTGATGAGTTTAACTCCTGCGTCAGTCGTCGACCTACCTTTCGTGAAACCAAACTGGTGACTATGTAAAATCCCATTAGAATTAAAATGTGCCAACATCTGGTCTAGCATGATTTTTTCATATATTTTACTCAATGCTGGTAGCACAGATATTGGTCTATAATTAGAGGGATCACTCTTACTACCCGATTTGAAAATTGGTACTACTTTACTAGGTTTCATTAAATCAGGAAACGTACCGCTATCTAAACATTGATTAAATATGCCTGTTAGGACAGGGGCAATTGTGTCAATGATATCTTGAAGAACCTTAACGGAAATCCCCCATAAGTCTTCAGTGTTTTTTATGTTAAGACTTTTAAATGCTTTTTTAATTGTGACAATTGAAATGGGCTTAAATTCAAAATTTGGAATGTCTCTACTGAAGTGTTCTTTTAAAAGAGATTCAGCTAGTATAGATGATGAGGGGAGAGATTTCGTAACCTCTATTGGGATGTTGGTAAAGAAGTTTTCTAGTGTCTCAGCAACTTTTAACTTATCTGAAATGGTTACATTATCAATTTTTAATGACAATTCATTCTGATCTCGCTGTTTTGTGTTTCCAGTTTCTTTGTTAATTACCTGCCACACAGTTTTTATTTTATTGTTAGAATTATTAATTTTGTTACTTATTAATTTAGATTTAGCTTGGGCGCAGACTCTTTTAAATATCTTTGAATAGTTTCTTACATAATTATGAATTACTTGATCAGAAGTCAATGATTTTTCGTTATATAAATTATATAAAATATCTCTGCTTTTTCTAATGCCAGGAGTGGCCCATTCATTAAATTTTGGTTTGGTATTGATTGTTACTGTTTTTACAGGACATGCTTTATGGAATTCTTGGCACACTGTAGAAAGTAGTGTACCATAGTTCATGTTGGGGTCTTGTGAATCAAAACTAGCTGATGAAAGATTGCTAAGAACATTATTATTAAACATTTTCAATTTATTTTTAGTAAGAGGTCTTAACTGAATAGTTTTATCTAAGCGTAACTTTTTATCTGATTCAAATGATACAAGTTGACCAGTATGGTCAGACCTAACGCCACTAATTAAGGATGAGTCTTGTATTTTACAATTAGTAAATATATTGTCAATGCATGAAGCTGAGGTTGCTGTTATTCTAGTTGCTTCATTAAATATACATTTTAAATTGAATGATTTAAACAATGATATAAGCTTATATTTATCAGGTGAGTTAACTAATAGATCAATATTTAGGTCACCACAAACAAAAACTAATTTATTATCTTTAAAAAGTTTACTTAGTATTTCTTCCATAATGATTAAAAATGATGACAAGTTTGAAGCTCGTGTGTCTGTCTGTCTGTCTGTCTGTCTGTCTGTCTGTCTGTCTGTCTGTCCGTCTGTCACAGCCAATTTACTCCGAATCTAATGGACCGATTAAGTTGAAATTTGGTACACATATGTATTTCTGTGACCCAAACACGAATGTGTAACGTAAATAAATTAATTTTGAATATAGGTGTCACTTTTGGGGCGCAAACAAGAAAATTAAAATAAAAAGTTTTGCTAACAGTACCGTGTGACATATCAAATGAAAGGGCTTGTTGCGAGGATCTTAAATATATTTTTTATATAATTTTAAAATAAATACTTTTAAAGATATTTAATAAATTCAATGAAAATTGACCATTCCCCCCCCCCTTATCTCCGAAACTACTGGACCAAAAATTTTGAAAAAAATACATAGTATGGTTCTATACTCATAGATTACAGGAAAACCTATAAGAAGTCTATGGTCTTAAAATAACATGGTAAATCTCTCAATATTGTGCGTAAAAACTTACATATCGTCGCTCGGCATCCAAAAGGCCCATCTCTCTAGCTACTATAATATCAAAAGTGTTTGACCGTCTGCTTAATACACAAATAAATAAAACTGTAAATGTTCATGACAACCAATTCGGGTTTCGGCGTGGTTTGTCAACAGAAAGTGCAGTATTGTGCCTTAAGCATACTATCACATACTTACTATACACAGCGTGAGACGCCGATTTATGCTAGGTTCATCGATTTATTCAAGGTTTGGAAAGATGGAGAAGGATAGGTTGCCAACGGAGCAAACATCTTTAAATAGTGGTATGGTAACCAGATCAATAGTGTACGATGGGCTGGAACATTTTCCAAGCCACACAGGTTGGAATGCGGGGTGAGGCAGGATTGGCGAGCTCAGCAGCACCAGAGTAGGTTGCTATATAGATGGTATTTGTGTAAATAATATTAGCTATGCAGATGATATGGTGCTTCTGAGCGCGTCAATCTGTGGTCTCAGAAAGTAATTGGTCGCCAAATGTGAGCAGTATGCCAAAACACATGGTTTGATGTATAACTCCAATAGGTCGGAGATCATGGTCTTTGAGGCTGGGGGCAGACCGGGTTATGTACCACCTGTATTACTCAATGGGACTCCACTACAAAGACTATTTACGTTTAAATGTCTTGGTCATATATTGACCCCTGACCTCAATGACGGATTCGATATTGAGCGGGAGCGAAGGGCGTTGTCGGTAAGGGCAAACATGCTGGCTCGCAGGTTTGCACGCTGCTCACTTAAAAAGCCAAAATTACTCTGTTTCGAGCTTATTGTACAAGGTTTTACACGTGCAGCCTGTGGGCTAGATATACCCAAAGGTCATGCAACGCCCTTTGTGTCCAATACAACAACGCTTTCAGGGTTTTGGTGGGGCTGCCCCGTTTTTGTAGTGCATCGGGAATATTCGCGGACGCACATATTAATTGCTTTTACGTAACGATGCGAATGAGGTGTGCATCCCTGGTACGCAGAGTACGGGCCAGCTCCAACAATATCGCTAGTAGTCTGGATTGCATGTACATCAATCACTGCAGTGCCATCTCCCATGGGGTGAAATAAATTAAACTAGATTACGTGGGGCACTCAGAAAGTTTTGTGATACTAGAAAAAAATATGCTACAGGTTATAATTTTTTTTGTTATATCTTTTGCAAGAACTCTCGATTGGCGTCTATACACAGTTTTATACGTCTAAACAAATTTTCATAACACATTTTCCAGTCCGCATCAGACACCTCTCCAATTTCCTTCTCAAATGCACCCAGTGCATCTTCAGGTGATGAAAACTGTTTTCCTTTGAGTTGATTTTTTATTTTGGGGAACAAGAAAAAGTCGCACGGAGCCAAATCAGGACTGTAAGGAGGATGACCTATAAATTTGACCGGTGTGCTGTCCAGAAAGTCCCTTGTTTTGAGCGCCGAGTGAGCCAGCGCGTTGTCGTGGTGAAGCAGTAGCCCACGGAGGCCAGTGTTCGGTCGCTTGCTGCTTGCAGTAGTAAAAACTTCTGGCAAACATTTGGTAACATACCATTCAGCATTGATGCTTCTTTGATCTCGTCAGGGTACTGACACCAGATAACCTGGTAGAAAAAAAAAAAACTTGCGGTCAACATTTTGCCTGCACTTCTGACTCGCTTCACTTTGGTAGGCGTTGGTTCATTTTGGTTCAACAGCCACACGGTCGACTGACGCTTCATTTCTGGATCATATTGAAAAATCCAAGATTCTGTGTGTGTTGTAGGGAGTAACGATAATCTTGACATTTAAACTTTGCTTTTTTTGTGTTTTTCAAAAACTAATTATGTGTTTTTTTTTATTGGATGCTGTAGAATGGTAGTAGACCATGGTCTGAACAACGTTTGTTCTAGCAAAACTGTGATTCAAATTTCACGGTGTATGATGAACCTCTTCATATGTAATTCGCCTATTCTCTTGAATAAAATTTTTCACAGCCAGCACTTTTTGCTATGTAACAACCGTCATAGGGTGGCCACTTCTTTCTTTGTCTACCAAAATTACTAGACCACCCATAAATTCGTTGAACCAGCGAAAAACAGTCGCTTTAGAAGGGCTTTTTTCTATGAACACCATTCAAAGTCTTTCAAACGATTCTTCTGGTTTTAGTCGACATTTGAAATCGTACAAAATCATCGCGCGAAAATGTTCTCGTTATAAATCCAGTTTTCAGTAAGACAGAGTATTTTAATTTTGCTCGTAAAAAAATGTTGAGGCAATTTCAAATTTGGAATGTTATGTTTTTTTGTAATAAGTAGTCATCGTTTTAATTGACATCAAAACCAGCCAGTATTCTATAGACAAAAACTGTTAGTCGCAAAACTTTCTAAGTGACCTCGTAAAATAAGTTAACATAGTTCATAAGTTTACTAACGCAATGAGTCCTTGTTACTTAAATAAAGAAAAATATCTGGATGATAATTTTTTTTGAACGACGTTTTCTAAAAATGAAACCTAGCTAGATCGATTTATCACTCCTGAAACAGCAGCAGGGGTGCATACTAAATTTAATAAAAATTCTTGGAGCCGTTTCCGAGATTCAGATTATATATACATAGGTATATACAAGAATTACTGGTTTAAAGGTATTATTATTACATTAATACCGCGAATGTGAATTTTTTTACGAAAATCTGATTTTTGTTTTATTTCATTCTACACGTTCAAATAAGTGACACTGCAATTTAATTTTTTTTTTAAATGTCACATTCGCGGTATTGAATGCCGAGCGACGATTTGCAGTTGGAATGTATGGGAGAACATGTTTTTCAACTACAATGTTAAGTTTGTTCTTGGGATAAATAAATTCATCTCAACTACGGAACCCTTCATTGTGCGTAGTCCGACACGCACTTGGCCGGTTTTTATTATTTTGTTTATCTTTTATTTAGATTATTTTCTTTTAGATTTTGTGAATGTGAGAACGTTGTAGGCTGTAGACTTGTGGACCATTTTCTATTTTACTAAGTACCTGGTACTTCTTGATAGGCCTACACTGTCCTCCCATACCTATTAACACTGTAATTTGAAAACATTGTAGAAACCACTTATTTTGAAAAGAGTAACCGTGGAGTTTCTTGCCGGCTCTTCTCCATAGGAAGCGACCAATTGGAACCGTACACCTAGCTTCTGACGTTTCATAAGTGCCTTTGTAGGTTTATGTGAAATAAAATATTTTGAATTGCATTGAATTGATGTTTGACAGTCGTTACGGGTCGTCAAAAGCACGAAACTCTGACAACCAGTCTTACCAAGGTTATCGTATTACCCAGTTACTGGGTTGTGGAGGTCGCATAGGCAGTCGCTCCATGTCAAATACTGGTATTCATTCAGCTGTATCCGGTTAGACTGGAAGCTGACCTCGACATAGTTGGGAAAAGGCTACCTACGCAGATTCATTTTGAAAATAGTAGAAAATGATAATTGTGATAGCCTGGAGGTTGAGTTGGTATCACCAAAGAGGAAAGATGTCTCGAACACCTAATGTTTGTATTAGTTTCACAACTCTTAGCTTAGCTTGTACGTAATTATCTATTTTTTGTTACGAGACATCCACATCTGCTCTCCGCTTTTCAAACATGAGGTTGCGGTTCAAACCTGCACAAATGAGACTTTTTTCAAAGTGATTTTATTTAAAGCAAAATTATTTGTCTGTTATTATTTATTTTCCAATATTGTATCACATTTTTGGGTGATATTACCAAGTGTAAAATGTCAATATCACGACATATTTTGTAGTCTGTTTTAGCTGGATTATTAAAAAAATATTCAACGTTGCTTTGAAATTGTTAGATAGGTCCATTTTTACAATATTGTGCAGGTTGTCACAAATATACGGCAGTCCAAAAAATGTGTGCCATCGCACATCGTGTATAGAACAGTTTGTTTTTGACAACTAGAGTTGAAATTGTGTTTGAAAATGTACTGCGGCGAATATTTTGCAATCGCAAACAAGTAAAAATTGGGAAAAATCGTTTCCAAACTCAGTTACACGATTCTCTTTGAGACTAATGCCTTAAAGTATTTGGTCTTCAATTACAAAATGTTGTGTGCAGTTTTAGTTAGCCTGACAGCCGAACCAATGATAAAAGATAAGGCCTCATTATCAACGAGGCAAAAGGAGTATGTAAGAATCGTAGCAGGTGGCGTTCTGTAGTTTCTGCCTACCCCCATGGGAAGAAGGCGTGAGTTTATGTATGTATGTGTGACTCATCATCATCATCAATTCATCATTCATCATTTCAGCCGAAAGACGTCCACTGCTGGACATAGGCCTCCCCCAAGCACCTCCACTTCGACCGGTTCTGTGCTTCCCGCATTCAGTGGATTGCTGCAGCTTTCACAAGTTCATCGGTCCACCTTGTGGGAGGCCTTCCAACGCTGCGTCTTCCGGTACGCGGGCGCTACTCCAGAACCTTTCGGCCCCATTGGCCATCTGTTCTGCGAGCAATGTGCCCTGCCCATTGCCACATAAGTTTGGCAATTCTTCGGGCTATGTCGGTTACCTTGGTTCTTTTGCAGATCTCTTCATTTCAGATTCGGTCACGTAGGGAAACTCCAAGCATAGCCCTCTCCATTGCCCTTTGGGTGACTTTTAGCCTTCTTATAAGGCCCATTGTGAACAACCACGTTTCAGTGCCAGAGTCTAGATTGAATGCTTTTTGCTTACAGCAATTATCGGTACAGATGGCCTTTTCACAGCCTCACAGCAATTACTGAATGTTCTATTACATTGACCCCTTTTCATACGTCTAAACGGAATTACAACTACATACATGGATCAGTTACTTTAGAATCCATCCCCTTTTATTTGCCCGTTGTTACCTGTTTGGTCCCAGGGACCCTTCGGACAATGTTACTGAAATGTCCTCGCCCGGGGCCAGTTGTAAGCAAAGGGTTACTTATTTATAGCAAATACGACAGCTAATTAAATAATTCAGTTCCTTTTTGATATAAACATTTTTAATTGAATGAGACTTTTATATACAGGTTGGCAGGGACATCAACGTGAAAACTGTTACCATGGATTCAGTACATGACGCTGAAATTTTTCGCCGGTTATTTAAAAAAAGATCTGCTGTGTCATAGAAAAGTGCAATAACTACGCGGTCAAAATGTATGGAACAGCTGTTTTTTTTTAAATAACCGACGCAAAATTTCAACACAGTGGGGATCATGTATTGAATGCATGGTAACAGTTTTCACGTCGATGTTCCCCCGCCACCTTGTATAAATTGATTGGTTATTTTTTTTTATACAAGTTGATATTGGCGACTGTCAAACTAGTGAGCCTCTTCAAGACTCAAAATCAATCTGCCTAGCTTTTTCCCAACTATGTTGGGGTCGCCTTCCAGTCTAACCGGTTGCAGCTGTATACCAGTATTTTACATCTAGCGACTGCCTATCTGTCCTCCACAACCCAGTTACTGAGTAACACGATACCCCTTGATAAGACTGGTTGTCAGACTTTCGGGCTTCTGACGACTCGTAACGACTGTCAAAGATCCATGAATGACAGCCGGGACCAACGGTTTAACGTGCTTTTCGAGGCATGGATTAGTCTCGGCATATTAAGATGGTCACCTATCCATGGACTGACCGCGGCAAGTCTCTTCAGGGGTTATTACTAGAGAAGTGCTATTACTGCGTGAATGAATTTTTAAACGATATTTTGCTTGTATAGAATTCTGATTGTGCGTATTAATTTGTTTTTTTTCTGTATGTCTTACTCAAATTAAATATGAATTGTGATTGTGAATTGAATTTAAATTTGAACACTGTTCAATTTACAACTAAAGAAAAAAGAAAGAAAGAAAGAAAATACATTTATTTAGCACAGACAAAAAGGCACACAACACAACAATTATAACACAAGTAAAAAATAAAAATAAAAAAGGAAACAAAAACAAAGTGAACTGAAACTGAATAATTTTGAATGAAATTTAAATTTTGACATTGTAATTACTTTTAAATTAAAACTTTGACATTGTAATTTTATTTTTTTTGTGTTGTTTTTATATTGCAACTAATTGTGTATGCCATAAATGGCAAAACATGTAGCCACCTCATATTAATTATAAGAACTTCATACTGTACTTCTGTTTTACAAAAAAAATATTATCTTATCTTACCATATCTTGATCGATCGACCAGTGCGTCTGTTATTACTTAGCCACGAGCCCTTCACTTAGCCACGAGCCTTTCTCCAAAAAATACGCTATTGTAGGATGATACAAATTAAAAAAAAATATTTTTATAGAACTTGTTTCAAAATGTAGGTTACTGACGTACCTCTATATAATTATTCTTGTCCTAATTAACATAACGAACATTACCTTAAAACAAGCCGGTGAAAAGATAACTGCTTTAATGCAGAATTTAATTAATTCAATTTCTGTTCTGAAAGTCGGTTGCAAGCGATGCAACACAGTTGCAAACTTTAATGGCTGACATTCAAGTTTAGTACTATGGCAACGTTAGTTTCTATGACTTGACTTTACAGGATAGTCCCCCAGGGACCACATTACCGAATGTAAAGCGTTTTATCTTTTAGTGTTCGAGCAAATAATGCCGCGAAATGTTGGTGAAAGTTTTTGTTTTATGCATTTTGTGTTGGTTTTGCTTGGTATATTTATTAACCGACTTCAGAACAGGAGGTGGTTATATGATCATCTCTATGTATTTTTTTAAAGAGAAAAAAAGGAAGAAAACATTGTTTATTTTGCACAAAATAAAAGCACATTACAAAAAAAAAAATTACATATACATAAAATACACATTCACCAAAAGCCAAAAGCTTCGTATTCATTGTAATGTGCTATGTATTTTTTAATGTATCTTCATCGATATTTTCGTCAATTGTGGACCGATTTTGAAAATTCTTTTTTTATTTGATAGAGGAAGCTTGCACATGGATTCCATATCAATTTTATTAAGTTTGTTTGGGCAGTTTTTGAGTTAGCTTTGATAATACGTATTTAATCCACTTTGTGTATCTCGATGATATTATAATACTTCCAGTCCAGTTTACATAGCAAGTAATGGTATACGAATTGGTGTGGGATAGGTACCATAACTACAAAGTAAAAAATAACTTTTTATTTCGGCTGTCTTTGAATTGTATTTTAGTTTTTTGCCACCGACTTCCGAAATTAAAGTTATTATTCACTTTGTTTTAACTTTCGGTTGTTTTTTTTATTTGTATAAAAGTTTTTGTTAAACTTTTAACTTAATTTCTCTTGTACAAAAGTAGGTACTAATAAGTTAATCAGTATTATTATTGTCATGGAAAATAAAATTATTTCAATAAGAGAAATTTCTTTAAAAAAAATGTCAAGAACTCCATAATCGAATTTCGCCAAACACAAAATCATTCTTGGAAACCATCTTCAAACCCCGAAAATTCCCAACAATAAGATTTCATCGGCAAACACAACATTTGGAAAAGTTCCCTGGTTCCCCTGGGAAGGATGCAGCATATCCCCCACATCCGTTCCCCACAGCTAAAGTATTTGCGAAGCGCTCCAAACCGGGGCCGAACGCGAATCGAATCCCAAACTCAACGTTAGAATAAATAATTATTTTATACTTACTTTACTTATATTGATTTGTTTGGATTGTTGTCGTATTGATGTCCTTGGGTTTTCTGGGAGCCTGGTACATTAATCTGCTGTTACTGTTTTGTGGTTGACTGAAATAGGAATATTTTTATTTTTCGTAGCTAACAGATTAATATATCACTACTTTCTATGTAGAAAACAGTGACAGGACGTTTTATAATAGTTATCATCAACATACACAAAGTGGATTAAATACGTATTGAAGCTAACCTAACCACCAAAGCAAACTTAATAAAATACGGGACCACCGTGGGAGCTTACAATTGAAAAAAGGAAAAAGTGCAAGAAAAATACGTGTATAGAACATTGGTCCGTAACCTTATCTAAATAAAGAGCACAATGGAGTTTATAAAAAAAAAAATACTTCCAAAACCTTTAAAGTAAAAATACTTGAATAGAACATTGATCTGTAACGTAATATAAATAAAGAGCACAATTGCGTTTACAAAAATGAGGTGTCGGTAACGGTGTCGCGAGTTCAATTGTTTTTTCCCATCTCAAAAATGCCCAACGCGCCTAAAGAAGTTTTCACTTCAAAAACATTTTCAAAATTGGTTCACAATTGATGAAAATATCGATGATCTCCTTTTTGAAGTCACAAAAAAAAGCCTTCACGAGTGGCAATAAACGATTTGTTGTGCACCTTGGGTAGTTAGCCCCATCTCACTAACTCATTTAAATTTTTAAACAAGTAATGAGCTGTTAAAAGTTGCGTCGATAATGTAGTTTACCTTTGACTCGTAAAGAATACACAAATATGAGAGAATTATATTAAAATCAAATTGTCTGAGAACAAAGTAGGTACCTTTTACTTTACATTACATATATCCTTTTGCTCTTTATTAAGAACACAACAATCAACTGTCTAATTTTTTTAAATATAAGTTTAACTTCAAATCCCCAACACAAAAACCCAGAATTTTCCAGCCAGCGTTTTCCACTTGCACAAAAATCAAATTTAGAAAGTTCTCAAAAAGTTTGCGTTTCTTTATTTTCTCACTTAACACTTTGTTACCTCGGTACCTTATACGAGAATTGTTCCCGCTCGCTTGAACACACAAATATATTGGAAAAGTTAACTGGAATACGTACGTACACTTGCATCGTCCGTGTATTGAGCACAAGTGGAAAATCGTCAAAGTTAAATTGGAGATCACTATCTAGACCTCGGATTTGAATCTAAGATTTTATCTGGGAATGTATAGTCATTGCTTGTTGTTGTGTTACGGTGGGCACTTGTTGTACGTGGGTGGAGGTCTCTAACCTTTGCCATTGCTACGATTTCATTTCAAATCTTTATTAGTGGCTTTTGTGGACATGATAATTATTCAGATTTATTACAGTTGTAATAGCAATCATGTAATTGCATTTAATTAATATCGGTTTTTATTTTTATTCATTTATTTATCTTTTGTATAGATTCTTTTCTATTTTGTGAATGTGAGAACGCTGTAGGCTTAGTGGATTGTAGATCTGTTGACCATTTTCTATTTTGTTAAGTATCTGGTACTTATTGAAAGACCTACACTGTCCTCCCATACTTAGAAACACTGTTATTTGAAAGTATTGTAAAAGCCAATTATTTTTAAAAGAGTAACCGTGGAGTTTCTTGCCGGCTCTTCTCCATAGGAAACGACCAATTGAAACCGTGCACCTAGCTACTGACGTTTCATAAGTGCCCTTGTAGGTTTATGTGAAATAAAATATTTCGAATTGAATTTTGTGGCAGGAGTCGCTTCGCTTTTGTTTTCGCGATATTGAGTTGGCAACCGTCACGTTACTCTGTCTGTGAACCAGGGACGTCACTACCGCCGTATCAGCCGTATCAATGATACGGGGCCCCCAGCTACTGGGGCCCCCAGGTGTGTAAGCAAATATTCGTACAATATTATCCAAACCTCAATTTTTTATTGATGAAGAGCACGTAATTAATGAATACCTAAAGAAAATTTGAAAATTAACGTAATTTGTTTATGGCTTACTGAGGCTTCAAGCTAAAGGCACTGTCCAACTCTCAAGCTCTTATATTCATTTAGTAATCACGAAGAAAATCTAACCTACGAGTCAGGATGCTACAATTTTCGAGGTCGCTACGCTCGCTCTTACATTACAATGACAGCTTAATCTATCCGAGTCATGGTTTTTCCAAATTTCTAGCTAGCTTTGCTCGCTCTTGCATTTTCTAGTAAAATTCCAATTAAATCTTCAACATTATCGGTTCAGAATGCTTGTATTTTCGAGTTCACTCCACTTGCTCTTCAATGAAAACTTAACTTATCTGAGTCAGTTTTCTAGCTCGCCTCGCTCGCTCTTGGATTCTCTTAGTTAAATCACAATGACAGCTTAAGCTCTCGACTCAGGATGCTATATCATTTATTTTGTAAAAAGAAAATACCCTCCTTTTCAGCTTCGCTATAGTCAGATAAAAAGGCCCCCCCAACAAATATTGATACAGGGCCCCTTTACTACTAGCTACGCCACTGCTGTGAACTTAATAATGATGAATTTTAATGTATTTAATTTTTATGATAGAAATTAATTTTAGGAATTGTAGAGGTCACACGGCTTTTAAACGCAAAAATCGTGAAATAAAACCAACGATTATGTTAGTCTGTATGTCTGTAACATGATATATTAACATTAAATAATTTCTAGCTGGTGGAAAAAGAACAAAGTTTTATGAAATTTGCCAAAAAAATACCGGCCAAGTGCGTGTCGGACTGGCACACGAAGGGTTCCGTATCACCGTACAATGTTAAGCAAAAAAAGGCCGACAAAAACACGTTTCTTCCACGAGGCCTTTAATTTTTTATTTTATTTTGTTTTTATTCAATCCACATGTACTTTCAGAGTTTATCTTGGACATTACTAACATCGGTGAAGGAAAAACATCCTGAAGAAACCTGGACTTATAGTTAATAAGTCTGAAATCGCTAACCCTTCTTGAGCAAGTGTGGTGATCAATGTGCCTTCTCTGTATGAGAAGAGGCCTTTGTCATGCAGTGGAACACTAATAGGCTGGCTTTTTTTAAATTATTATTTTGTTGCTATAGCGGCAATAGAAATACACTATCAGTGAAAATTTCAACTGTCTACCTATTACGGTTCATGAGAAACAGCCCGCTGACAGACAGACGGACGAACAACGGAGGCTTAGTAATAGGGTTCCGTTTGGCACCCTCCGGGTACGGAACTCTAAAAACAAGCTTCTTTCAGAGCCTTCCCTTAAGAACCTAGCAGCACCAAAATGAAAAGTTAATGTCTGGAAATAATGAGCTATCAAATAGCACGCACAAGTCCCATTTCCTTTGCATTTCGTCCTGTGGCCTCTCTTATGGGATTACTTAAGAGGCTAAATACACTGTTTTGATCTTTTTGGGCGTAGTTGGAAGCAAGTTGGGCTAACACTTTAATGACTGGATTCTAATCAATAATTAGGAATAGGTAATTCAGATGATGTGCCGAAAGCTACGGCTTTCTAGAAGAGCGGTGGCCGCCACATAGCGTCTGCAATTTGTCAAAGTCAAATAAAGTCCAAGTCAAATAATTTATTTCAAATAGGCACATACGAAAAAAATATTTGATTCTAGCCGCCCCTTCCAAAAGGTTGTTTTCGTATGGAGAAGAATGGGCAAGAAACTCCACCGTTACTCTTTTAAAAATCTTTTACAATATTTTGTATACATCTATACTTTTACTTATTACTTATGTAGCCGGTTACACCGCCACATACAAACTACGCATCAAAGACATGACGTCACACAAATCCTGCATCGCGCAGTTGAAGTTTACCGAGCGATCGACATACATACAAGATTTCAACTTCCAACCGATGGGCAGTTGCCCGCCAGACACAACACCCGTCTGGTCGGAGGATCCTCCCTTTTCTATGGTGGATGAGTGAACTTTACACCCTGTTCCTCATACTCCTAAACTTACAATAAAATATTATATAGGTAATATTACATAATATTATATTATAAAGAGGTAAAATTTGTTTGTTTGCTTGTAGGTTTGTATGTAGGGGATAATCTCCGGAAATACCAGTCGAATTAAAAAAAATATATTTTTGCATTGGTTAGCCCAATTCTTGAGGAACGTTATAGGCTCGCGGACGAAGTCCCGGGCAGAAGTTAGTTAATTATATAATTATAGATGAAGACGATGCACCTAGAATAAAATTACTATATTATTGCAATAGGTAACCGATCGATAGGAATGATGTCACTTAAACATTAAATATAAAAGAAAGTTTGTGTGTTTTCCTAGAGAGCGTATTTGACATCATAAAGTGAAATCCCGGTGCCATCATTTTCATGACAGCTGTCACTGCGGCCGCTATATAGCGGCCACCGCTCTTCTAGAAAACCGTAGCTTTAGTAATTCATCAAAACCGCTACTAAATCCTATACTGTTAAATGAGCAATATTTGTATACCTAGCCGTTTTCGAGAACATGGTTACAAATATACAATATGTAAAAAAAAACATGTCCGATCCAAAAGGGGCTCATAGGTACTGCCATAACTGTAATGATTTCCAAATATTAATAAGATTTACTGATTTTAAATACTGAATATAAAATTAAAAGTATGTGATTTGCCTCAAATGATTTTGTATCAGTGTAATTATGAAGTTTAAAAGTACCTCATTTGACAGTTCCGTAAAAGTACTGGTTTTTTAACGAAACAGAATTGGAAACATGATATTTGGAGCGTTGCTTAACTTCTTGTTCAGTTCGTTTGGAGCCTTGAAACCAGAAGGTGTCTTCAAGAAGTCTAAAGTCTATAACGTTATTATATGTATTAATTACCTAATTAAATAGTTTGTTAAATAATGCTAAAAGTGTAGCAAGTTTGTATGTGTGCAAGATTATAAATACAGAAATATTAGAACTGAAATGGTGTATCATTACATAACATTACCTAAATGTACAAAAAAAAAAACAATTATTATTGAAAATAAAAAGTTATTACTATTTAAAAATCAATTTTTTATTACTAAAATTACCCCAAATTCATAAAAAATGAGCAAATTTTCAACAGGGGTCATAAGTTATGACTTTTAGACCCCCGCTAAAGGACGGCCGCCCGCGCCCCATAAAATAAGCCCGGTAAAAATCCCCATTGAAAAAAAGGAGACGATTTTTTTTAGATTTTCTTGAAAATAACCACATAGACTCTCAGTACGATATCTAACAACACCCTCACGGATCGAACAGGGTTTTTTTTTACATGTTGTATATTTGTACCTAATCATGTTCACGAAAACGGCTTTAACGATTTCGATGAAAGTTGCAATATAGGAGTTTACGGGGGCGAAAAATCGATCTAGCTAGGTCTCATATCTGGCAAAATTCGTTTTCTCTATTTTCACAGCCTCGGGAATGTGATACAACGTTGATATACCTGGACGATATGTTTATCTATTTTCACCAGAGCAGAGCTCGGTCGACCAGGTACTAAATGTTAAATGCGGAAAATCTTTAACAATATCCTCAAAATTTAATCACAAAGCAAAATTTAAAGAATAAAATAAAGCACCATCATCTGAGAACCCCATAGAAAAAACAAAACGAAAAATTGGCATCTCCATCAAAACGTCATCGTTCGCAAAGGGGAGGTAGGGGAGATAATTAACAATTAGTTAATGGAACGGTAGGAATGTTTGCAGAGCACTCGTGGTCGCTGAGGAGGCCCGGGGAAAATGGAATACCTCATGTTGATGTTGTCTTAAAATGGATTAGTCGTTGAATAGAGTGCAGTTTTCTATTACAGTGAAAACAATTTAAAGTGACGCGAAGAAATTGCTTTCTATTTTTTTGCTCGAAGGTTGAAGACTTAAGTTACAGTACCTGGGCGACCGAGCTCTGCTCTGGTGAAAATAGAGAATGCTCATTTAATAGTATAGGGAAGTTCATACTAATCCATGTATAGCACTTACTAATTCCATGCTGCCATATCATTATTGTCATGTCATTATTCATTATCTTGTTCTAAACTTTGGGCGACTGAGCTCTACTCGAGTGAAAATACGGAGAAAACTAATTTTCCCAGATATGAGACCTAGCTAGATCAATTTTTCGCCCCCGTAAACCCCTATATATTGCAACTTTCATCGAAATCGTTAGAGCCGATTTCGAGAACGTGAGTACAAATATACTTACAAACAAATATATTTACAAATATTGCTCGTTTAATAGTATGGGATAATATAACATGACGACTGTTTTCTCCGAAGGGTTAGGCAGAGGTGTACCTATAGTAAACCCACATTTCGCCAGTTATGTTGAAGTCCCATGTAATAGGGGGCGAGCCTACTGTCATCAACCAGGCACAAATCTAGACTCCGGGTCGCCGAAATCAAACCCAGGAGCTCATGCTCAGCAGTAGCTGCTCAACCCTTCAGGGCATACAAGTGTGATATATGTAATAAGAAACTACCCTTGCTCTAAAATACTAATTTAATACCGAATATATTTAAGCTCAAAATAGATACTAATTCCCAAATGGATCTTAAAGTCGTTACTCCAATATCATCATCTAAAACTGCCTAATAAAACTACCTATTTACAATATTTCAGGGATAAGGAAAATTATATGAAACATCAAGATATTTTGTCATTCGTTTATATTTCTTTGCCAACATCAAATTCAATATTCTACACCATACCATCACATCTCCTATTAGGAATATCACTACGTATTTATTTAATATTTGAATATTTACAATAAAACTATGTAATAATAGGTTACCTTAATTTACAGTTGATCTCCAACAATTCTATACCAATCTAAACTCCTTTGCAAAAGAAACGGGTACCTTACAGTCATTGGCTTTTCTATGGATAATATTAATATTTTTAGTATTTCAAAAATGTTATGTAAATTTTTTTTTATTATCTGCTGTGAGACGTAACATTGGCTATACCCCTCTTCTTGCTTTTTCTGCCATTACAATCGAAACACAGTGATCTGTTTTAAGTCACAATAAGGCAGGATTATGCGACAAACATAAATTATTCTACCAAAAATAACGAGAAGTTAGTTTTAGTTACCTGATAACCTTTTAATCGCAAACCCGCGAAAAATAAGTAAAAAGTCACAAACTGAAAAAGGGTTTTTTTTTAAACAATGTGTTCGAATTTGGAATTAACTTTTTTCATACCCAGACTCTTTATTAAGTGCCAGTAACATAGTTTGGCTAATAATACCTCTTTAGAACTAAATGATTACCAATAATGTAGAAAATAATTAGCAAGAGTGTATATTTCTTAAGCGATACAGCCATTAGCACGTCATAGCGTCAAGCACGCCCGAACCAGAAGGCCATTGTTTCGCCATTTTGCCATATCAAATCTTTTGGTGTTGCCAGTACAATATCCAACAATTATGTATTAATAAATTGAAACCTAACATGTGTTTATCATTACCATGTTTTGTTACCCTTTAGGGTTATTAAAATAAATACCCTTATCTTCTTTAAATAACTGAAACGTAAACGTATACGTTTCGGTCAGTTCATGCAGTGGTAGACGTTCAGTCTGAACGCCTGAACGGTATTCATCTCTGTTACATGTACGGTTCAGATTGGTACCTACTATTTGTTCTACGCTCGGTACACCACGGAGACTAGATTACTGAGGGACTTATTATTCGAACACGTATATTTAAATGTATATTTGTTGTTAAAGATTTAAATATATAGGTGATCGATTCCAAAGATTGACCAATTAAAATAAAACACATCTAAAGCATCACATCCTTAATAAGAAGGTAGTATAAAAGTAATTTCTGCAATGTTCTAAAAAAAGATTTTCAATGGGCAAGAACCTTCAATAAAGCCTGGAATACACATGCTATTAAAAAGCAAGCTTGTTTCCTAGAAAGTATAGCATAATGCTCTCTATGTGTGTAAAATTATCATACTTTTTTCGTAGACGCATGCTTATTGTGTGCTAGTAGGCATCTGGTGTATAGAGAAGCGTGTGGCTAAGTAATAATAGCCGCACGGGTCGATCCACCAGGTTAAGACGCAGATATATGACAGTGACCTTGAGTGATTAGCTTGCGTGTTCTGTACTGAGCTCACGCAACGCGTCGTACGTCCAGCCAGTAATAGGACTCGCCCATCAAGGAGCGCTGGCCCAAATTTAACACATTATTACTTTATTATACATAAAACAAAAAGTATTTTAATAAAACTCGTATACTAAAAGATCAATAATTAAATTATCTTTAAAATTGTGAAGGTTTCAGAAAAATACACTTGATAGATTTTGCGTGATTCTCAGTTTTTTATCCACGTTAGACCTAACTTTACAAATTAATTTCACTATGTAATATAAACATAATTCAAAATACGTCTATATTAAACTATTAAAAAAATGATTTAATTTAACATATATTTTTTTCAAATCATTAACACTACTTGTTTAGACGTCATCTTCAGTTTTAAATCATTAAAAGTCGGTTATCGTCGCCTTAAGCTACGCTTGCCGGGGTTGGGTTGATAGGTGATCGAGACCGAAACTCTTCCGTGCCTTGGAAAGCATGTTAAACCGTTGGTCCCGGCTGTCATTCGTGGATTTTGACAGTCGTTACGGGTCGTCAGAAGCCCGAAAGTCTGACAACCAGTCTTACCAAGGGGTATCGTTTTACCCAGTTACTAAGTTGTGAAGGTCAGATAGGCAGTCGCTCCATGTAAAATACTGGTCTTCAGCTCCATCTGGTTAGACTGGAAGCCGACCCCAACATAGTTGGGAAAAGGCTAGGCAGATTGATTGAGGTAGCATCTGCTCAAAATTCGCATGCTTTTATGCTTCTACATAGCATGTGTGTTCCAGACCTTAAACACGCTTTGTAGCGAATGGTGCATTGTATGCACAATTAAAGGCAATTGCATACCTGTACACATCAATACACTGCTGTTTTAAAAACAAATGACGAATATTCTGAAGTTTTTTTTTTTGTAAACTGGACAATTATTAATAGCTGAAACAAATCCAATAAAATTACAAACAATTAATATATAACATAATGCTATTATCACTTTCGAGTAATTAATAAGTGAATCAGCCGGGAGGCATATTTTGTTCAATCATTAAGGAATTAATGGGTCTATCTATATTTATTTATTTATTTAATACTTCAAGCACACAAATGTACAGAGGCGGACTTAATGCCAAAGGCATTTTCTACCAGTCAACCTTTGGGTGATGCAGAGAGAAACAGTGGTAGCTGTATGTTTTTAATAATATCCCGGTAACAATTAATATTCTGGGTATGCGGTCGTTGGTCTGTCTACTTACTCATTTAATTAACTGTAATGTCGGCGGTTTTAAATTATTTTTGTAGTATAATATTTCAGCATGAATTTAAATTGGATATTTGTTAAATGGACGGATTTTTTGTTATTTTTGAGTGGTATTATGTGGTTTATATTGTTTACGGTATCGAATAATTTGTTAATTTGGATTATTTTAATATGCAGATGATTGGAATCATCAGCGAATTCCACCCTCTTTTCGAATAGCTGTAAAAGATTAGATTTTCGAAATTAAAGTTGCAAAATTGCATTAGTTACCTGATCAATTCAAAGCCAAGCAAAACCATTCAACAATATCAACCACTTTCAATTTTGTTGCAGCCTCCTTATTTATTCGTCGCGACGCGTCGGGGCGTCTGTAGGAATGCAACGTAGAGGTTTATTTCAATTTATTGCGTTTGCACAGGTCGCCGTAGACAGAATAACGATTTTGTTGTGGCAATATACGAAGGTGCCAGCTTAGTTCGCATGACTTCTCCCAACGTCGGCGTCGCCTTGGAGCTATTGCTATTAATGCTACTTACCTACATTATTTTCAGTTTAAAAAACAAGTTGTTCGCTCTCCAAGGCAGATTTATGTACATGTTAAGAGAGATGAAATGAATTAGCAGAAACGTTTTGTTAATTTAAGAAGCTGTTGTTTACTCTTAGTAAATATTTTAAAACAATTGGTAAGTTTACCTGCTAGCTTGGCAAATCAAAAATAAATGGAGTTAAATAGTTAATTCTGTAAATAGGACGTCAGAATCACTTTTGAACGCCAAATAAAAGGTTTCACTTAAAAAAAAAAAATTTGTTTGTCAGTCAGATAAAAAAATATTAGACACGTATTTTTTGCTTTATGATATTAATAAATAAAAAAACAGTGGCACTCCGGGAGTGACGACAGAAGTGAAAACTTGAAGAAGATCGCCTTGGTGGAAGAAAAATACTTATATAGAACATTGGTCTGTAGCCTTACACAAAGTGGATTAAATACGTATTGAAGCTAATCCAACCACCAAAGCAAACTTAATAAAATTCATATAGGACCATCGTGGGAGCTTATAATTGAAAAAAAGGAAAAAGTGGAAGAAAAATACTTGTATAGAAGATTCGTCCGTAACCTTATCTTAATAAAGAGCACAATCGCGTTTATAAAAAAAAAAACTTCTAAAACCTTTAAAGTAAAAATACTTGCATAGAAAATTGATCCGTAACGTAATATAAATAAAGAGCACAATCGTGTTTACAAAAATGAGGTGTCGGTAACGATGTCGCGAGTTCAATTGTTTTTCCCATCTCAAAAATGCCCAACGCGCGTAAAGAATGTTTCACTTCATAAAAACAGGAAATGTCTACTCCATCTGGAGTGTTTTCCTATCTGACTACCCCTGAGAAGAAATAGCGAAACAAACACAGGGTCTTATAAAGTTCAGACAAAATCTTGGTCAGATCATTGTGAGGACCATGTAGATTAGTGTCTGAAATGGTCTTTTGACGAAAGAACCACACAAATTTGAGTGGACCTATTCAGTCAGTGCATGCAGTTGTCAGTAATCGTGTAGCTCAACTCAGCACTTAAGGAGCTCATAGTATCAGCGACGCACGGCATCATTATTTATAATTTTCTTATTCAAAAGATCCTGCTTGTAAAAATATCTATTAAACCTACGCAGCTACGCCATAAAATTAACGCGGCTATAAATATGAACATAAAATTAATTAACTTCATTTTTAAATAAATTTTACCGTTAATACAAAATGGCTGTCCTCATACAAAATGGCGGCGCTTGGGAAAATGGCCTCGTGTCACGATGACGTATGAATAGCTTAGCATAGATTTATAAGTGGGTTTAGAGAGATTTAAAGTGCCGGAGCGAGTATTTTCAGATTTGAACTTATGATTTCTGATTTTGAATGTTAAATCTTAGGGTTAAATAAATTCTTCTACGTTGTGGAATCATTTAAAAGCTTTACGTTTTTCAATAAGCTTTATAAACAAGTTAGTATCTTAAAGCATCAAAACCAGTTTTATCTACCTACCTATTTCTAATGAAATAGTAATTTTCTTTTCTTAGCTTTTTCGCATGTTTTACCAGCGCGAACTCTACATAATATGTGTGTAATAAATTTGACTTTAGTTTTGAAAAGTCACTGAAACAGACGTTACGATTTCGTAGCAAAATATTAGTGAACACAATATTTAAAAAAAAACTGTGGCACTCCGGGAGTGCCGACAGAAGTAAAAACTTGAACAAGATCGCCTTGGTGGAAGAAAAATACTTGTATAGAACATTGGTCCGTAACATTATTTAAATAAAGAGCAAGCAATAAAGCAATAAAGAGAAGAGCACAAACGCGTCTACAAAAAAAAAAAAAAAATTAAAGTAAAAATACTTGCATAGAACTTTGATCCGTAATAAATAAAGACCACAATCGCGTTTACAAAAATGAGGTGTCAGTAACGGTGTCGCGAGTTCAATTGTTTTTCCCATCTCAAAAATGCCCAACGCGCCTAAAGAAGTTTTCACTTCAAAAATTTATTTTGTATAATTCCAAAGACAATCTTTATCATTCAACCTCGCTCTTTTTAAAACGAAATCAAATGTTTTAAATTCGATCAATTCTTTTACAGTTTGTTTCCATTGGCCAATCCTAATAGCTCTTCCCATTACCCAAAACGGTAGTTTGATAACAAAACCGCGACATTTCCAGAGTGTAACCTTAATAACGTTTTCATGTCCTCTTCACGATTCGCGTAGGATTTCATTCAGCTAAAAGCGAAGGGAATGTAACATTACGAAACGTCTTCAAGTTTATATGTTTGGGATAAGGGCGTCGACCTCGCTATCCTTTTGGGAGACAATAATGAGAGTAAGGTTATCTAATATGGGTCGTTTTGTATTGTATGTTTCGAGTTTGTGTATTGCGTTTGTACAGACGTTTTTGCATAGGTTTGAAATTTAAAATTAAGTTCAAATTTTTTCTGCCACCAAGCAGCAATGCCAATTGAAGGCATATGCGAAGCATGAAGGAAATTATGTGGGTGTACATAGGTACACCTCTGCCTTACTCTTCGGGGATTAAAGGCGTGATGTTGTCATGTAATAATAATAATAAAAAAATATTTTAATAAAAAAATAATCATATTATTAGGTCCAATATGGCAAATTAGTTATAGGTAATGGCATTGCAGATGTCTAAAGACACCGAGGACCTGCTTTTTTGCCACCCGAAGACATCAAATTAATTCAATACAATCTGTAGGATACATTCATAAATAATTCTGGAGAATATTCTCGTAAAAAGATAAAGGCAAGGAATAATGAAATATCTTTTAAGCCAGCACAATTGTGAAAAAGCTAATGGTGAGATAGTAAAACACTTAATTATAAAATATAACGGTCATTATTTACCTCCATTACACTTTCATATTGTGACACTCAATAGATATGTGCAGAAGGACCATTTTCATGTTGCATAAAGTCTTCAATAAAACGTGTATGCTTTGCTGCTGAAAGAGATCTTGTGGAAAGCGACAACGAAACTTAACTTTTTTTTTTATTATCATCTTCTTCTTCTTTTCGTGTGGTTAGTGACTAACCTGGTGTCAGAGTTTTAAAGTCGCCCATGGGCCTCTAACTTGGCTTCACATGCCGTCGAGAAATATCTCTCATGTCAGCAGAATTGACGGGGTCCGCTCGGGCCAATGCCTGCCGGGGCTGCGAATATGGGCCGAAAGGGACATCGTGGCCCCCGGCAACAGGGCAACCGAAGGAACACGGGTGGGTTTTAGTCAGTAAGAGTCTGACACGCCCTCCCGCTCCACCCAGAGCGGGAGAAGTTATTTGATAATTCACCATCCAAAAAAAAAAGGCATGCCGGTTTTCTCACGATGTTTTCCTTCACCGCTCTTAATACGCACATGAATCGGAAAAGTCAGAGGTGCGTGCCTTGGGTTCGAACTCGAGACCTATGACTGCCAAGTCATAGGTCATCAATGCTGAAATGATGACGATAATGATGAGTAATTATTGCAGCCAGAATACACGATTAGTTTAATAGCCAGTGTTGACTGCGACTAATTAGACACTGGCTTACTATGTGTGCAAGAGTTAGTTAACTTGTTGCTCAGAGTGGAACTTCTGTTTTCCTTATTTATAAAAGGTATGATATTGGCTTTTGTAATACCATCCTTGCTTTTCCAATGTCCGATAAGGCTAAACAATTGTACAAGTTAGTGATAAGGTAGACCGTCATCAACAATTTTGTGTTTTTCTGCACTGGGCGATGTGGTCGCTAAGCGACAAAGCCCTTTAAATAAATTAAAAAAAAAAAAAAAAAAATTATGGATTACTGCGATATCGTTGCAAAAATCGCATTGGAACAATACTCGTATTACTGGTAAAGAGGTCACATCTGGAATAGTATTGTCGCTAAAGGATTGGAGTGAGAACTCTTTGTCTTGCAACTGCGAAACTAATTATGATCTTTGTGTTTTTTTTTATACGATTGTAAATGAAAAAAATAAGAAGGCGATGTGATGAGCAGAATTTTGACTCAGCCGACAGGGGCTGAGTCAAAATTCTGCTCATCACATCGCCTTCTTATTTTTTTTTTTTAGTACCTACCAAAATCATCAGTGAAAAAAATGTAAGTAAAATACCAACAGTACAATTCCGACAATGAATCCTAACTGTCTAATAATATTTTTTTTTAATTTAATTTTTATCTCGGTAGCACGTTCCCGTGGAATAATTTCCTCCATGCGGGCGAAGCCGTGGGCAAAATTAATAATCCGATGCTCATTTCGGCTACGGCGACTATTTCTGTTTTTGATGACTACAGGTTACGAGCGTGTTCACACGAAAAGAAGATCAGTTTCACATGGATCATAATCATTATTTATTAGAATATAATCAACAGTCTTTATCTAAATATTAAAAATGTCAACAAAATAAATAATTACACACCAGTATCATATGTATTTAAAAAAAAAATTTGATGTGAAAAATAGGTGCGTTGGGCATTTTTGAGATAGGAAAAACAATTGAACTTGCGACACCATTACCGACATTTTGTAAACGCGATTGTGCTCTTTATTCAGATAAGATTACGGACCAATGTTCTTTACAAGTATTTTTCTTCCACCAAGATGATCTTGTTCAAGTTTTCACTTCTGTCGGCACTCCCGGAGTGCCACTGTTTTTTTTAATCTAATATGATACTACTTTAAAACCTTAATTTTTCTAGACAAAGACAATGTATCTGGCCATGTAACAATTCATGCAATGTCAGTATGATCTTTTTGATCATTCTACCTACTTTCTGCATGGAGATCTTTTTTAAATTTTGTTCGAATTTTTAAGTTTTTTCCAATAAAACTCGCTGTATTTTCTAATGCCCTCCAAAAATTGCACTATTTATATTTGATTTTGGCTTTAAATCTTTTTTACGTGGTTATTCCACGTTTCAACAATATTGTTTTTTTTGGTCTTCATCATAACTACACCATAATGTTGAATAAATATCATTTTCTAACCATGTGTTGAGAAAATAATTGTTAAAAGATGTTATTTCGCTGGCATCCTTATAAGTGCTACTAAATAATATTACCCTTTATTTTGTACCGGTACTGTGCTTTATGTTGATCAAAATATTATATCAGCTTTTTTGTTAACTGTACTTATTTTAACTTCATTTTTCTTGTGGTCCCAAAATACTACTCAAAAATAATTATTGTATTTATAGGTGGAATCCGGGACCGCGATCCTGGTCCCAAAAGCCCCACGACCCGTACTTTGATGTGGCTAATGTAACTTATCTCGACTGTAATGGTACCGTATTATCCCAACAATAACTAACTATTCAATAAGGTGGTATTTTACCATTTTTGTTTGATTCTCTAATAAGTAAAATACATAAATGAGATTATGTCGCTCACAATCTCAGTCGTGAAGCTGCAAAGCATACGATATTAAAACAACACGATTTTCAACAAGGACAAGTAAATTGAAATCATTTCCCAAAGAATTTTCTATTATACACCAACTGGAATATTTGTATGCGCAGCGCGATACCGGACAGGACGCGGGTGTCCAAGATTTACGACCTTCGCAGGACAGTCCCGGACAGCGGACAGCGTTCGGACAACTCCGGTAAGATTAATTGCATGGCCCTACTATTCGGCGACTGTTGATTTTTAATCCGCATTGGCGAAATACCGAAATAAAATGTGAGTTTCAATATAGGTTTTCGAGTATATTACTGATTTAATTTTCTCGCTGAATTGTTTTGGGATGGAATTTATTGGTCGACAATTTTCGTGAAACTAGGGTTAAACAAGGTTGTGGCGTTAGGTACATCGATTCTTATCCACCAGTCAGTAATTATAAACGTTGATTAATGGATTTTTGACAGCTAAAGACATACATACTGAAACCACTTAAGTACCTATTGAAATAAGAACAGAACATCAGCGCTGAAAATAGTTGACAAAACAAGATACGTACAATATGTTTCGTAAATCGCAGTGCCATTAATAAATCATTTGTCATGAGTGATTTCTGATTACAGTGCATAAAACTATTCGAGCACCAACACATGGACTACGTCGTTAGGGTGTCCAAGATTTACTATGCGACAAATCCGGCCACAGCCAAGATTAATTTGCCCATTTAGCATAAACACTGTCCGGACCAGCTGATTCTTAAATCCGTTCCGTTTTGCATAATGTCGTCCAAGTTCTTTTTAGGACAAGCTCAGCAGAAATTAGTATATCCCATTGTTTGTTTTAATGGCTTTAGTCCGGTCCTTGACTTATTAGTTTAATCTGAATTTCAGTCTGTGGTTGGCAATAAAATATATTCAAAGAGGATTATTTAATTACTTTGATAAATTTTTTGCTCAAGAAATAAGCTTAGATACGGTATCGTGAAAGGGCAATGCTCTTCTAAATTAAGTAAAAAGCCAAAAACAAAATTCAATTTATTCTCACAGTGGTACCATAAGTACCTGCATATTATTATATCAATTCCAACCACAGCAGAACGTTTACCAAAAACTTTTCTATCATAAACTTCGTGATAGTTCATCGTAACCCCCGACCATACTGCCTTGTATCACGACAGAAATCAGTTAGTGAAATATTTATGGCATCTTGTCCGTCCGTCTGTGTAAATACTCACAGATAAACATCGCGAACATTCCGTGACTGAAAACGTTCACATCTTTATGGAATATTACGTTTTTATTCAAGTTTTTATTGCGTTTTTTAACAAAATGGCCGCTCAATTTTTACAGCTGTAAACTTTAGCAATTAAAGGGTTATTTATTGATGTCCTTTTTTTAGAGCTATACAGCGTGGGTTTTATGTTTTTGGAGCTTTTTTAAAAGTACCGTTTATATTTCTATTCTGGCTTACAACTAAAAACTACTGTTGAAAACGTAAATAGGAATACACGCTTAAATAAAAAACTAGGCAGAAATTGCACTCACTTTGCAGAATGCTGAATTTGATAACAGATGCATGATAAGCAGTAGCTTGTAAAGGCTCTTTCAAACAGGCGCGACACGCGACGTGACACAAAGGCACCACTCGTCGTGCGACGAACGGTGCCTTTGTGTCGCGCTGGTCTGCACGAGCCTTAAAGCAATAATTAAAGGCACAAACACGTGAACATGTCCTATATCAAGGCTTTTCTGTCCCACTGACCTTCCCTAACTCCTTCCAGGAACTCTTATCCCGCGCCGCCTCGATCCAGCCCTCGCGGTACGCGTCCAAATTATTTAAGGATAGGTAATAGCTTAGCCACAAGCTCACTCATTTCATCAAACAGGTACTTTTAGCTTCAGGCATAGGAATTCAAAAATAAATTCTTACTAACAGCCCTTCAATCTAAATCTATGATCCACCGCGATATGTAAAAGGATCAAAAGTGTCACATAATGTAGTAGGGTAGGGTGGTGACTGGGAATTTGCAGCGCATTCCAAATTAAATTTGGAACGAATTTGTAGGGGCATTTGTGGAGCTGGATTCTGATCAGAATTTAAATTCTCTAAAATAAAAACGTCATCATTCTTTTGGCTTTGCATTTAGTTTAATAGTTGCTTCGAATTGTTTCTCGCTTTCAATTGCTTTTTCGTGGTTAGGTGTAATTTTGGGCTTAGCATAATTTTACTGTTGCGCGAGAATAGAATTCTCAAATTTGGAGTTGGCTTTTGATGCGCGTTGATGTAGCTTCTTAAAATTCATGCTAAATTGTTAGTTCACTGCTAATAGTACCCTTGCATTTAACATTCTTTGCACAATCCACGATTGAAATGGCAATGCTCATCCCAATTTTCAATCATTCCTCCAATTTCGTTCGACTCATTATTTTTACGGGTGACCGGTAAATTAAAAAGGATATACCCTGATACGTGAAATCCGAGCCACGCCCTGTGGATTTTATACAGCAAAAGGGTTAAAACTGCCAGACAGTGCATTTCAATACGAGGGGTGGCGAGTGCGTGATTTGCGGGGCTCACCAAATTGAGTTTGATCCTAATATAATTTTCCGGGCAATTGCAGGGGCGAATACTGATCGACTACGGGCATTGACAGTAAAACATTATCTAGTCTATTTGAAGCTTCGATGTATAGGGTTTAAAATTTTAATCCTACGCTATTTTAAATTTTCAGGTTAATTCCTATGAAAAGTAAAATTATGCCTGACGTTTTGAAATATAATTCATTGGTTGATTAAAGAAAATGAATTGTGAAAGACCTGTTTAGGTTGCATAAGACATTCTCGGTAAAAGTCATATTTGCATAAAAATATCGTACTTACCAGGTAAATATATGACGGCGCAGCAGTGGCGCCGTTTAGTTTTGTTAAAAGGAACTGGAATCACCGAAGACGTCAGATAAGTGACACTGGCTGATTACTGTCACTCTAGCAGAGCGTCGAATCGATGGTTGCGTGGCGGCTGTCTTCTGATGACAGATGATGTCAGGGGAGCCACTGTTGTACCACGTAAACGACGCCATATTCCTGCACAATTCTGATGATATTGAAGCCGCTGAACCAATAATACGATGACCACTTCTTGTAAAGGCTATCCTGCGCCGTTTCAAATAATTATTATCTTTTCTTAACACATTAGCCTTGTCACAATGATGCCTATTTCTTGTCTGCAAGGGCTGAAGTGAGCAATACTCCTATTTCTAAATCTCGGGTGTAATCATTTATCTTTTTTCATCTGAAGCTTCAAGGTTGCGTGTGTAATAGTTTTCAAACAGACAGTGCATTTCTACGAGGGGGTGACTGCGCGATTTGCGGCGCGCACCAAATTGGTTTGATACGAATTCTCGGGGCGTCTGCAGTCGAGCGATCGGGCACTACTAACGACTCTAGAAAGCTGAAACAAAAGAACACGGGACATTTTTTTGTTAGATATTTTAAATTGCAGTTTCAAGGAGAACTATCACTTTTAAAGTAAGGAATCAAGGTCAAATGTGAATCTTGAATATTGATTTCTGCTTTCCCGATTTCATCAAGCAACTCTTTTGTGGTAATATCTTAGTTAATGTATTACTATTCAAAAGAAACCATGAGTTATGTTAGATGGGATCTCGTATACTAAGAAGTTTAAAGAGGAGTGTAGGTAACCAAGTTTTTCAACAGTCGACAGTGGCTTCGTCTTACCATTTTATAGATGGGTTTCTTTATCTATCTCTATACCTTAATTAGTATAATTGAGACCCCCAAATGTCCTCTTTAATAAATATTTTTATGATAATATAACTTAGAACCTTTCTGACGTTCAAAAAATCCTAGCCTAAGCCTTGCCTTCTAAGCCTAGCCTTTTCCCAACTATGTTGGGGTCGGTTTCCAGTCTAACCAAGACTGCCTATCTGACCTCCACAATCTAGTTACTGGGTAACACGATACCCTTTGGTAAAACTGGTTGTCAAACTTTTGGGCTTCTAACTACCCGTAACGACTGTCAAAGATCTTCAAATGACAGTCGGGACCAACAGCTTAACGTGCTTTCCGAGGCACGGAGGGTCTTGCTATGTAAAGATGATCAGATCACCCATCCACAGACCTACCGTAGTAAGCGTAGCTTAACCTGATCGATTGACCCGTGCAGCTGTTATTACTTAGCCACAAGCCCTAGTTGAAAAAAAAAACAGTTTTTTTAATGGGTTGTATTGTAACAACCCATTAAAAAAACTGTTTTTTTTCAACTTTCAGAAAAACGTAGTCTTATTGTTATTTCGAGAAAACAGTTCATAGTAACACAGTGAGGGTAGAAAGTGAAATTGAAGGGCCGTTACACGATGACTGGCGTTAAGTTGGAATCCTGAGCTACCATGCAGGGTGCTGGCTGCTCTGAAGGCAAACCGTGTAGATTCCGCGGATTTCTCACATTCCAAGAGTGATTGTAGAGATATTAGTGCTTTAGAGCGCTTTAAACTTCAGTTCGATGGCTTAATTGAAAATGTTTTGGGGTTTTTCTTGTTTTTTTGTGTACCTACTCCTGCATTATGCAGTTGGGCAACGGTCTATACCAAACTGTCTTACCATTGCTTGGCTCATATTACTACTTTTTAACCGACTTAAAGAAAATGAGGAGGTTCTCGGTTCGTTGGAGTCTTTTTTTTTTTTAATGTATGTTCCCCGATTGAGGGATCGAGGGGCTTGTGGCGAAGTAACAACAGCTGCACGGGTCGATCGATCAGGTTAAGCTATGCTTGCCGCGGTTGGTCTGTGGATGGGTGACCATCTTTACATACCAAGACCCCTCCGTGCCTCGGAAAGTGAGAAAAGGCTAGGCAGATGATGTATGTTCCCCGATTACTCCAAGACGGTTGGACCGATTTGGAAAATTATTTTTTGTTTGAAAGAGCATACTTATTAACTTTGCTTCGGTTGAGTTAGCTTCAATAATACGTTTTTTTTTGTCCCACATAGTCTATATGGATGATGTTATAATAACGTCCTGTCGCTGTTATTTACATAGCAGGTATTCGAATTTGTGTGGAATTGGTTACTTAACAAAACTAAAAAAAAGAAAGACTTCGAAAAAAACACAACATACCGAAAAATCACTAATTTCAAAAGTCGGTGGCTAAAACGAAAAAACAAAACCAAAGACACCGACTTCCGAAATTAAAGTTATTTTTCACTTTTTTTTTTTGGAAGTCTGTGTTTTTAGTTTGTAGATATCATTGCTTCCATGTTAGTCATCAAATATTACAATTAGTTCTTAGCTATCGGTGATGTGGGTGCACTATATAAACACTGCCTAACCGGGGATTAAAGGCGTTCTATTTGTTAATGAAATATGATTTTATTCCTGTAAGTAGGTTTGTACAAACACTTTCAGACGTCAAACATATTTAAAAACTAGATGAGATGAACTAGATGATGATGATGTTGGTGTTTCCTATCTCAAATCTCAAATCTCAAATTCTTTATTGCGTACCATAATGTATATAGTTGGTATGGAAATAATTATATTAGTCACAATTATGGACCCTGTCGGGCACAGCACAGATCAAGTAGGAGAGAGGAGGAAGAGCACTGGTCGTTTAATGTGACAAATTGTATTATTAGATAAGTAGTTAGTTAGTTATATATTTATTAATACAGAATTAAATTTATGAATTATATATAATTATTGTTTTATAAATTTTATACGTTTATTTATTAGCAACATTATAATTACCATTTATTTTTTTTAAATTATTCATTATTGTTTTATTTACTTATTATTGTTTATTACATAATTAATATTTATCATCCCTAAGGTAAGTTATTTATTGAATGCTTCAAATCAATTTTTTTAATTTTTTTTTTAATTATATATTTTTCATAATAAGAGTAGGTAGGCGTATCCTATCTAACTACTCTGACTGACTGACTGACATTCGCTGAACTGACTAGTTATTTACATACCCTTTCAACTGTCATTAACGAGACACAATAGAATTTTAATTGTTATCCACCTCAATGAGGCGTTGTAACAGATGATGACATACGTATACACATAACAAATTACATCCCTCGAACTACCTTCAGACGTTTATTATAAATTACGTCAAGTACTCTTAGAATAATAAACCGAAACGTAATGAATATGTCTACAAAGTATTTGATACAGTAGGCTGCATGACAGTGGTAAGACTTTGAACTTAATCTGGCCTAGCGTAGAACGGAGTTTCAATGGAATTAGAGGCCAGCTTTTACAGGGTGACAGGGACATAGACGCGAAAACTGTTACCATGGATTCAAGAAATGATTCTAAACCCCCCCTGCGTTGTAATTTTTTGTCGGTTATATAAAAAATAGCTTTTTCATATAAAAGTGCAATAATACCTACGCGGTCAAACTATAAGGAACAGCAGATTTTTCTTTGTTCAGAATCATGTCCTGAATTCATGGGTTAGTCCCATTTCAAAAATGCCCAACGCGCCTTAAGAAGTTTACACTTCACAAATGTTATGAGGTCAGGTTATACTGGTTTTGTTTCCATTGAGGTGCGATCTACCCTACATAATATATTACTATGTTACATATAGGTACATAATATATTGGTGGTTAGTACTCAGAGAATGGATGACTATATTACTTTTCAAGACGTGTAGCCAAACTCAATTAAGTTGAGACGTCGCTTGTCAATTACTGTCTGTGACCCAGACAGAATCGAGTATCTTGTTTTTCTACTGAAGCTTTTGAAACTAGTTACGGTTATTTCTTTAGAGTATTGAATAAGACTTGTTGAATTTTGCATAGAAATTATCGTCGTGTCAATGTACTATTTTCTCAATGAGAACTTACTTTTCATTATCAATTTTCTTCGAGTCTTTTGTAGCCTGATAACAAACTGAAAACTATTTGACACAGGTATAAGTTTTAAGATCTTCAATATTTAATAGGCACCATAAAGCTTTGTCACCTACTTTGAACATTTTGGAGATAGTGTTGGGCCCTAAACCAGGCACAACCTGTATCTTGGACACCATTATAAAAAACATTTTGGTATTTTTTTTTATAAAAGTTGAAATTGGCAATAGTTAAACTAGTACCTAAGCCTCTTCGAGACTGCAAAACTAAAATTACAATGATAAACTAATTAAAGTAGGAAAACTAAAATCAATCAATTTTGCAGAAGACAACCAGTAGCAATACACTGCTTGATGGAGGCCTTCGCAACCAAACATGATCATTGGCCATCCATAACCATCCACCAGAGAAAAAGTGTTTCTACATCGTACTATCTATACTAATCCATACTAATCTATACTAATCCATACTAGTCCATATTAATCCATACTAATCCATACTAATCCATATTAATCCATACTAATCCATGGCAATCCATACTAATATTTTTATAAATGTGAAAGTGACTATGTTTATTACCTTTTCACGCCTAAACCACTGAACCGAGAAAGATAGTTAGCCTGGGACTTAGAGAAGGGCTTAGGCCTACTCGTACCTTCCATAACGTATATTTTTACGGACGAGAAAAACCTCTGGGACAAAGAATTGATTTTTACAAAGGTTTTTAAGGTTCAGAACCTTATTTATTTATTTAACAGTTTATGTACACACATATAAATATACAAGAAGAAAGGAACAGAAAAATACGTACAAAGGTGATGCTTATCTCTAAAGAAATCTCTTCCAGCATACTTGCGATAGGAAAGTAGTTAAAGAGATGTAGACAACGTGTGTAAGAGTACACGCGAAGTATCGAATTTACGGTCAAAGAAAATCAAATCCATTGCAGGCGCGTTTTTTGAATTTGGAACATAACAACGCTCCAGCAATGTTGTACCCATCAAAAACATAAATGTGAAAATGGGAGCCAAGTTCAATAAATATGGTTGTCGACTTCGCCGACAAAAGAATTGAGATCTAAATGGGTGCCAAGTTCTGTAGATAATCCTTAAATTTATTTATAAGAACATGCAATTTTCTTAAATAAAATTAAAACACAAATTCTTGTTTTTTCTGCTATAACAATGTTTGCTATTTAAAAATATAACTTCTTAAATTTGAACAGTCGAATTATTTACACAAAGCACTTAGGATAAATTGAAGCTCAAGATTTGACTTGGCTAGTTTTTACATACAAGTTATCTTACAACTTTATATTTGATTTTATATTTGTCTACAGTGTCGTGGTGCAAAAGAACTAAAACAAACAGGGTAACTTTTTTATGCCGGTGTGCGTTACAGCTACGTCTTACACTCGCGCCACGTCATTGTGCTGTAATTTTACTTTTCTAGTGTGCGTGTATTAAGCGGCTAACAGTTGGATGCTATTTTTTTCATCGACTTTACAGCTTTGACTGTCTACCTAGTCATATTTAATTATTATTATTTAATTTTAAGTAGGCACTCAACATCAAATAAGTCATTCATGATGTGACCTGTAAGAAATTGGTACTCTAGTCTATAAGTTTATTGGATGTATCTCATATCTTTGTATCGGTATACTCAATTGTTGGTGAGTCCAATAAATAAAATAAAATGATGATATCTTTGTTCTTTATGTTATGCGCAAGTTACTGTTTCTTATTATAACTGTTTACAGCTTTGACTGTCTGCCTAGGCATATTTATATTATGCGCAAGATACTGTGTCTTATTGTAACTGTAAGGTCAAAATATCTTCCTCCTCTAAAATTTCAGCTTGCTGGTAAAAACTAGCCAAGTCAAATCTTGAGCTTCAATTTATCCTAAGTGCTTTGTGTAAATAATTCGACTGTTCAAATTTAAGAAGTTATATTTTTAAATAGCAAACATTGTTATAGCAGAAAAAACAAGAATTTGTGTTTTAATTTTATTTTAGAAAGTTGCATGTTCTTATAAATAAATTTCAGGATTATCTACAGAACTTGGCACCCATTTAGATCTCAATTCTTTTGTCGGCGAAGTCGACAACCATATTTATTGAACTTGGCTCCCATTTTCACATTTATGTTTTTGATGGGATTTTTTGTACTAGCTAGGACGCGAATGTGTCAGCATGCGCTTGCGGCCTATGTCTGCCTCGCCTGCCCTACCCTACAAAATCTGCACTGTGCTGTGCTGCGTCACCTGCGTCTCAGCATACGCTTAACCTGTGCTTTCCAAGGCACGGAGGGCACCTTAATTCTCAGTCTGTATTTGTGACCGGTTAATAGGAATTTTGAATGTGGATATCATCCACCAATCATTCATCTAACATTTCCAGGCAGCGAAGACGAAGGTCGCGGCGAGAGCGCTCGTCCCAATTCATTCCAGTACCCCAAGGAGTTATCAACCGAGGAGAGACGGCACAGCTTCGCGGACAGACTGCGGGAGGCGCTGAGGAGAGAGGCCGAACATTCTACCACCACCAGCACCGGCGACTGGTCCACGGACAGTTCGAGCTACGCTGTGGGCATCAGCATATCTGGGGCGGAAGTGCAGGACAATGACATCAGGTATAGCAATAGGGATGATGACTGAAAATGTTTTTTTGTCTGTCAGTTAGATTATTAAAAAATATTGGACACGTATTTTTTCTTTTTTTACGTTATCAAAAGATTACGGCGATACATTGAGTTAAAATGTGCCATGACGTTACGAGTAGTTGTAGATTTTATACTTACTTGTGACGTAGCGACCCCCACTTCCCAACTTTAACGCGTTTTATCTAAGTATTTTTTATTAATATGATAAAGCAAAAAATACGTGTCTAATATTTTTTTATTATCTGAGTGACGGACTTAATAGAATTTCTTTTTTTTTACCCAGGCATCATCCCTATTATTCTGAACATTGGTTATACCAGATTCTGGGTCTTAAATTACCAGATTAGTCTTAAATTGCCAAAAATTTATTTTCCGTAAAGTTTATGCTAAGCATTTTCTCATCTTTGCATGTGAAATAAGTAACTAGGTAATGGATGCATAGTCCCTAGACCTGTCCCGTGTCCATCAACATCTGCAAAGTATTATTTGCCCAAGTCTTACAAAAATTACTTCTCCAGACATGTGGGGAGTCAAAAACAAAGGTCTGAAACTTACACCTGTCTTCAGAATACGAATACCTATAGACGCACTTAACCCTTCTTATCTTGAACTTGCCAGGGTAAAACGCGGCGGTTCAGTAGGCTTCGTGTTAACGGAAAAGGAGACTGTAAGCAATGGCGAGCCTTCGCCGAGACACCGACCACTCGGCAAGAAGGAGACCGGCAACAGCTCCAAGTACAGCTTCAGCACTGAATATACGTGAGTTTACCACCACCTACACTCACTCACCGCCACTACTGTCTACAGCGCCGGCCCTATCACTTGATCAGGGTAGAACGAGATTGTCTTTCAGCGCCCTTTGATCGACACTTTCACGTAAATTCTACTTCGGTTTCATGTTAATTAGAGACTGACCACGCTAAGTCTGCAATGGAATAAATGGGCAACCACAATTTTTTTTTATAAATGGTATACTTTTACATCAGTCAGATATGTCAGTTTCGGGATTGTAAGTAGTTCTAATGATTTTGATATTTACCTTTTCATTTTTGCATAATATGTTATGTGTAATAGACTATCCCATCAAAAACATAAATGTGAAAATGGGAGCCAAGTTCAATAAATATGGTTGTCGACTTCGCCGACAAAAGAATTGAGATCTAAATGGGTGCCAAGTTCTGTAGATAATCCTTAAATTTATTTATAAGAACATGCAATTTTCTTAAATAAAATTAAAACACAAATTCTTGTTTTTTCTGCTATAACAATGTTTGCTATTTAAAAATATAACTTCTTAAATTTGAACAGTCGAATTATTTACACAAAGCACTTAGGATAAATTGAAGCTCAAGATTTGACTTGGCTAGTTTTTACCAGCAAGCTGAAATTTTAGAGGAGGAAGATATTTTGACCTTACAGTTACAATAAGACACAGTATCTTGCGCATAATATAAATATGCCTAGGCTGACAGTCAAAGCTGTAAACAGTTATAATAAGAAACAGTAACTTGCGCATAACATAAAGAACAAAGATATCATCATTTTATTTTATTTATTGGACTCACCAACAATTGAGTATACCGATACAAAGATATGAGATACATCCAATAAACTTATAGACTAGAGTACCAATTTCTTACAGGTCACATCATGAATGACTTATTTGATGTTGAGTGCCTACTTAAAATTAAATAATAATAATTAAATATGACTAGGTAGACAGTCAAAGCTGTAAAGTCGATGAAAAAAATAGCATCCAACTGTTAGCCGCTTAATACACGCACACTAGAAAAGTAAAATTACAGCACAATGACGTGGCGCGAGTGTAAGACGTAGCTGTAACGCACACCGGCATAAAAAAGTTACCCTGTTTGTTTTAGTTCTTTTGCACCACGACACTGTAGACAAATATAAAATCAAATATAAAGTTGTAAGATAACTTGTATGTAAAAACTAGCCAAGTCAAATCTTGAGCTTCAATTTATCCTAAGTGCTTTGTGTAAATAATTCGACTGTTCAAATTTAAGAAGTTATATTTTTAAATAGCAAACATTGTTATAGCAGAAAAAACAAGAATTTGTGTTTTAATTTTATTTAAGAAAATTGCATGTTCTTATAAATAAATTTAAGGATTATCTACAGAACTTGGCACCCATTTAGATCTCAATTCTTTTGTCGGCGAAGTCGACAACCATATTTATTGAACTTGGCTCCCATTTTCACATTTATGTTTTTGATGGGATATCATTACTTTTTGTAAAGAAATTATTATTATTTGTCAATCAAACGTGATCTATAAAATTCTTTTTGCAAATATGCGTAGCAATATTGTGTAAGAATGTAGGTATTTCTTTCGTAACAATTGTTACAATTGTCCGCAATGATGTCAGGTCGCTGAGTCGGCGTGGTAAGTATTATTATTTAAAAAAAACTTGTGCAGTCGGGGAGCCCCGTCAGGAACAAAGTTCCTTCGCACGTATGATTTAATTATTTAATTTTCGCAGCCGCCACTTGGAATTACATTTTGACCTCATTATGGACTTACCTATTCGTAAGTTTAAATCGAAAATAGTTACTTTTAACTATTTACTACATTAAACGACAATAGTCCCTAAAACAATAGTCATACAATCTATCAATTCAAAAACGTCTCAAGCACAGTACCAACCTACAAACTACCTTGATCATACCAACCTGACGTTTGTAACAACGTTTTTCGAGATCAGAGAATGAATGAAATGAATTCACTACCGCCTAACATTAAGGACCAAGATTTTGACACGTGACACATCAGTTGACTCGACGGGGTGTTTTGAATTCAGTCATGAAATTCAGGAATTTACATCAACTTTTAGCATTCGAATCAAAAATGTATAGTTAGCTGTCGACGCTGGAGATCAGCGCCATCTGAAGTGAGCAAGTGGCAGTTTTTAACACTATTTGAAAATTTTTCGTCATGACTGTCATTTTCGGGAGATAGTGCTGATATCAAATTAGATGGAAATTCTGGATTTTAAGATGGCGGCTATTCCAAATAATAATAATATTGTAGATCAATTCTCATAGACATCAATTGCATGCCGATTGTAAACTTGATAATCAAAATCCGTAAAAAAACGGACCTCTTAATTTCGTCAAGTTCGTCTGTCCATGCGTCCGGATGTCATACAGCCATTTTACATGGAGTCTTTTTACTGTCTATCGATGAAAATTTAAAAAAAGGTGTATTTTTAGCACCGTTAAACAATGGTGTAGTGAAATTACGATAAACATAATAGTGGGGGTGGCATTCTCCATACCTACATATAACCGAGAGATGAAAAAAATCTATGCATATAAAGCGTGTATTGTTGGATCTCATAATTAAAATGTTAAAGATGTTTCTAAGTGACTTTGCTTTTGACGTCAATAGTTTTTGAGATAGTTTATTTTCGGTTACAACCGCAGAATTAACTTTGTTTTTTATAGTTCTTTCGAGAAACACAAACTTATTTTTGCAGTCGATAAAATTGATACAATGCAATGTTTATGCGTAAATATTCATCCCAATTACGGAACCCTTCACTGTACGTAGTCCAACATACACTTGGGCAGTTTTTTAAATTTCATTTTGAAACTACCTCAAAAAAAAAGCAATTTCTATTACTCGAGTAAGATTATCCTATTAAAAACAAATACTACCAAACTCATACAACTAACAAAAAATATAGACGTCATTTAAAAGTGTTTGCGGAATACCTACCTAATTTATAGAATTAATTTAACATCATTCCCGAACAAAATTTTCTTACCTACCTAAAAAATGTATACTAGGCATTCTGTAGCAAACTATCAAAAATAAAATCCACATTAAATAATTGTCCAATAAATTAAAAATAATTTTGAACAACGTTCCGAATTTAAATTCAAATGTAGAAACAATTCGGCGCGAAATTATAAATAAATGAGGTAAGTATCTATCCACGTCCTGTCTGTTGACTCGTTTAATATTGAATGTCCTAAAAACGACTAAAATTACACTAGAAAAGTATAAATAATTATTTTAAACAAAGCTTATTGTATTTAATGCTTAAAACAATTTTATTTAAATTTTCAAGTATAGATTTCAGACATTCGACATATACCTAAATTAATCGAGACAATCAAAATTGAAAAAAAAAAAACGTTTGGCATTATCGTTTTCGCACATCATTACAATAAAAAAAAAACAATGATCGGCGATTTTTAACACAAATTGAGTAGTAGTAATGAATATTACGTGTTATTGAACGTGTGTTCGTATAATAAGTTAAGATCTGGGCATTTTCTAGTTGCTTATAATATTTTTAATCATATTTGTCACATTTTAAATCATATCTACATGTGTATGAGGGTTAATTGTGAAAAGTTAAAATGTAAACACGCACGATTGGCGCGAAACTTCGACTTTTGATAATAAAAAACTTCATTACCACTACTTATTTAACTTGAACAATGGATGAATTTGTCAAATAATTAAATGTTGTAATCGTCACTGTCCTTGTGGTGGAGTTCGGATGTTCGAAATCCCCAATTTTTATGTTTTTTAGCCTCGACCTCGACTGTCATCAAAATGGCGATTGTTGCATTTACAGACTTGTAATTTTATAAAGGTAAATTAATGATCTTGCGCGCTAAATATGAAACATTTAATGGCATAAACATTATTTTAGCCAACTCTCTTAATTAAAGATGAATAATCTCATTGGTAGCAGCATTTTCAGCGCTTCTATAGGAAGGTTTACTCTAACAAATAACACAACAATAAATACTAAAAACATTTTATTTCTCATAGAATTTAAAACGGCTTCAGCTTCATTCTCATAACTTAGTCATGGTATGAAAGCAGCGTAGGTACAGTAGGTGGTAGGTGTACGCTTTCCCACGAAACAGTAATAAGCAATGATGATCTCTTAAAGGATTTGTCCTATTTTGCTCACTTATCAATAATTATGTACACCAAGTCCTGCTGCTCACACGTCACGATTTGATTCTGGCCCTAACTAGATTATTGATTTGACCTAAGGGTAAATCTCTTAAACTCTAGGGTGGCTCTGTTTTTATCATCACTTGCTTGCCTATAAACATCTCTGGTAGCAGCCTCTCTCAATAAGCATGACAAACTTTATCCAAATGTATGACCTAGAAAGTAAGAAACTACTTCTTATTGTTTTTTATTTACTTTTGTTTAGTAATTATATCACTCATAATAATTCTGCCATTTTAAAGACACTAACCTGATGACTTCTGTGACTTGCAATTGACATGCCACATGCAAAACATAATATGCTTAGATTTCCATGAGCAAGTAATACTTGGGATAGAGTTGTAGATAATATAATCAATAATTTCAAGTCTTGCAATAACACATGTCATCGTCATACCTGAAAAAGGTAAAAAATTCAGTGTATTTACTTATGTAATATAATTACATCATACTATAGAAATTTACAGCTGACGACGCGCGACGTACCCCTGACTGAACATAGGCCTTCTACTAATAGGCTGCTAAAATCAATGAGGTTATACAATACGCTAAAATAGTGAAAGGGGAACGGGTGTTTATAATAAACATTTAAAGAACTTATTAAACTTACCCAAGGCCATGGAAAGATAAGCAATAGTTCGTCTGGCTTCAATTTAAATTAACAGTATTAAATCGTAACGTAATATAACTATAAAGTAAATACGGAAAAATAAATTCAAATCAACTTAAACAAACAGCCAACAATGCCATTGATCTGACAGATATTTTTTTGACAGTTTGACATTATGCATGGTGTCAATGTTACCAGGTTTAATTATTTTGGTAATCGATTGACGAAATCGATTGGCTGATTAGCAGTGATCGGAGTAGGTAGATTGATTTTACGTAGGTACTCGCATCATGAATAGTCATAGAAATCATAACATGGATAAGCCTTTTTTCCGGGATTTCATTTTGGTACTTACGGGATTTAATCAAATATTGTTAAAGTAAGGATTTTTAAACTACTACATTAGAAATTTATAGAATGCGATAGATAAACATTTAAAATATATTAAATTATTATATTGTTTACAGTATACCTATCCTTTTCTTGGAGTCCGATCACCTATATACTATTAAAAAGACAGCAAAAGGGTTAAACATTTCTTATTCATATTGATGTATTCTTTAGTTTACACATCACAACATTTGAAATTCCTTAAAAAAATCTTAAAAATTTCAAAATCCCGGAATCCCGGAGGCATATCCATACTAATATATACGTGCCAGTTCATTGACCCAAATCAATCTACCTACTCCGATCACTGGTGATTAGTTTATAAAATAACATTACTGTCTCGAAACACTTTTAAGTTTTTGAGTATATTCCGATCAGATAATATTTTAGTTATTGTAAAATCATAATTTTACAGTATTTGAGTATAATAAATAGCATTTGAAACATACTCGTGTAGTGGATACTTCACGTACTCCATGTGGGTTAGAATCGATTTTTCAATTGATTACAAATTATTTGATTGGAATAGTCTGTCATTTGGCAACATTCAGGTTAGGATTGAATGGCGGATGTACAAAATTACAATTAGTCAACCAAATAAATATTAATTAGGTTCTCTAATGCTAGCAGAAAGAAATGTTTATAAAAAACGACTTAACTTGAAAAAAATACGACATAATTTTTGATAAATAAGCTTTGACACAGTACCATACCGTGGGCCTGCTTTCGAGAAATCTCCTTTCAACTTTATAGGTCATCCGGAAGTGGATTAAAGGTTTTTGATGACCATGGCTATGTGGTTGATAAAAATGCCGATTTTTAGACGTTAATATCTCAATAACCGTTTGAGCTTTATTTATGAAATTTGAAGTTCTAGTTAATCTAAGGGGTTTTAATAAATAAACCAAATTTCATGTGCTAATGTTACATAGATTTTGAGTTATTAAGGGGTCAAAAGTGGCTCCAAATGGTTCGTGTAATATAACACACTGCAGCCGTGTCTTGCCTGGAACTTGGCTCGACACGCTATCGCGTGTCTAGATGAAATGGCGTGCTGGGTTATTAAATAACCTTTGATTGGATCTCTTTTATCATTCTTGGCATACCAAAGTTCTCTTTGCTTAGTACAAATTGCGTTCACGTGGCTTATAGCCTTAGATGCGTTTGCCTTTCGGTACAGATGATAAATAGAAACTTGGCGGCAAAGCTGAAAATTTGTCTGATTTGTTATTTACTTATATAATATATAATTAAAATGAGTTTCAACGGTTCAGAGAGTGAAATGGAGATTGATTGTCCTCCACCAGATTTAAGATCAGAAGCCAAATTATCAATGGAAAACCTGCTTCCAGCGAAGTCAAAAGAAAAATACATGAAAGTAGGTATATGAAAATTTTATGATTTGGAAAAACGAGAATAAAGTGAACATTATCTACAAACTGTGTATTTTTGGCATATTTTAATGAGATTACTAAAAGTAAAAAGCCATCTACATTATGGGCAATTTATTCCATGCTGAAATGTACAGTTCATGTTAAAAACGGCATTAACTTGAAAAATTATGGAAATTGAACAACTTTTATTTCAATGCATTCTATTGAGAAAAGCACTATTTATGCCTCGGCGGAAATGGCAATTGCCTGTCTCGTATTAGTGAAGTCCTCGCCTACGGCTCGGCCTTCAAACTCATACTCGACCTGCAATTGTCTATTTCCCGGCCTTTGCAATAATGTACTATTTATATATTATGTTGAAATAGAAAATACACGCAGATGAAGTCACGGGCAAAAGCTTGTTACATGTATTTTCACCCATTGAAACTTGATAAAAACCGTTGCCTAGATCCAGACGTGGCAAATGCTTTTACAATTCACATAGCACCTTTCATAAAAAGAAAGGTGTGGTACCTACTTGCAGCAATCCGGCTATGGTCGTCACCACGGTTATGAGATTGCCTGCATTTGCATACCGTCTGTGCTAGACAGCTCGAACGAATAAGCTAGTTAGTCATCCTTCCACTGGATTATTTTAGAAAATCTCTCGGCTCTTTGTACTGCTGGTTAGGAAATTATCTATGAAAGTCTTCGTTGTAGAAACTGCTTTTGATATCGTACTTTCCGTCCTAGGTTATTACGTAACGATTAATTAAAGTGATAATAAGCGATTAATTTGTGTGAGAGGAGGTCGTGGCTAAGTAATACAAGCCAAAAGCTGCACGGGTCGATATATCAGGTTAAGCTCTGCTTGCCGGGGTTGGTCCGTGGATAGGTGACGATCTTTACATACCGAGACTCTTCCGTGCCTCGGTAAGCACGTTAAGCCGTTGGTTCCGGGTGTCATTCGTGGATCTTTGATAGTTGTTACGGATTGTCAAAAGCCCGAAAGTCTGACAACCGGTCTTTCAAGGGGTATCGTGTTATGCGGTTACTGGGTTGTGTAGTTCAGATAGGCAGTTGCTCCATGTAAAATACTGGTATTTGGTAGAAAATATTACAGTAATGATAAATAAAAAAATAACAAAAAATACATAACATTAATATTTAATATTCAATACGCATTAATTTATCTGGGGCACGGTAGTGCTCTCGCCAAGACGAGCCAAGCGAAGCGCAAGGGCACTACCTACCTTTTCTCGAAGTGCTTTGTCGTTTTTTTGAACCCTCATAACTTGGGTTTGGATTATATAAGCGCACTAAATGTAACAAGATCTTATTATTTTTTCTATAATCGAATATTTAGTGTTATTCATTAATTATGGAAAATAATGTTAGGCAAATGGCCGCCTCTGGACCTTTTGCAGCAGTTCATTCTTTCGAGGTAATTTTTCGATGCCTTTTTCGCAAATTTCGTGGGTTATCTCGGCAATAACTTGGTGGATGTTAGTTATAGGTGCTCCAAGGTTGCACTTGTGTTGGTATAGACGCGACTCTTAAGAAAACCCAAAAAAAAAAAAACTGTGTTAAATCGCACGATCTTAGCTGCCAGTTAACGTCATCGTAACGTGAAATAATGCGACCATATACGACGTTTTTAACATACTTGCGAGGAAAAACAGACTTGCTGTAAGAACTTATGCTACAAATAAGTTCTTACAGCAAGTCTGTTTTTCCTCGCAAGTGTGTTATAAACGTCGTATATAAACGCTTGTGCATTGATCATTACACACTTTTAGATCATAACGTACTATTAATTCACTGAACGATGCTTTAAACTAGCTTTTGTTATACGAAGTAGAGACACTTCCAAGTAAATAAGTAGTTTAGAAGTTATGTGCGAACAGATGAACATACATATATACCGGTTAAAATCATAACCCTCCTTTTTGTTTCACCGTAGTCGAGTAAAAACAAATGTGGTTGTGGAGGTAGTGCAGTCATCTAAACCAAATTGCAACCCGTATGCTCTGTATCACATTGGCAATCTGGTTCGTCGCGTCGCCTCATTCGCTTGATTCTGCAGCCGGTTGCTACAGGGTTATCGAATTACCTGCTGGCATACCCTGTACATATGGCTGCAATATGTTTGGCGCCTTATGGACTGTTCAGGTGTTAGTTTTTGTTCGTGTTGTTGATGTAAAAGTTTCTTCTATGTTGAAAAATGAGATACATTTCTTGAAGGGGAAACTTCTTTAGGCGCGTTGGGCATTTTTGAGATGGAAAAAAACAATTGAACTCGCGACACTGTTACCGACACCAGCTTTTGCCCATTAAAAAGACATCAACGCGCGATACATTTTCTTTGGGATTAATGACATTCCAAATATTGAGACATGACAACGACATGATTGACATTTCCCTTTTTAGTGTTCCGTAGTAAACAAGTAACCCTTATAGTTTCGTCATGTCCATCTGTCTGTCTGTCTGTCTGTCTGTCCGCGGTCTAGCTCCAAGACCGTTAGTACTAGAACGTTGTAATTTGGCATGGGTATACATATTAATCATGCCGACAAAGTGGTAAAATAAAATTATGAAAAAATTTTTTTTTTTAGGGTAGGTACAGTACCGACCAAAAGTCCATGAGCAATCTCACAAAGCAATAGACTGACGCTTCGGTTTGACTTACGACCTTCTTCTATAAGTTGTTACAATACTGTAGACACGCACATTACACACACACACTCACTTTCTCTGCAACCAATGACTAGTTCAATAATCATCATTCGTTTTTAGTTTCATTCGTCTTGTTCACATAAATATTAAAGTTTAGCAGGTAGACCACAAAAAACTAAGTAAATTATTTCGATTTCTGTGGGGTAGATGCAGTTTGTTACAAGTATTCAATTAATAGAACTTTGTTGGTTCGTGCCGTGATAATATTGGTGACGATCATTTAGCGCAGTGTTGTGGTTATTATTATCAAAAAGCAGGCATAAAATATATTGAAGAGATCAGATCAGATCAGAGAATATTATTGCGCTGCGTAAAAGTGAAGTGAATATCTAATAAAACCGGACTAAGTGTGAGTGTTATCATTTATATATTTCATATTTTACTAAACATAAATCTTAATCAAGGGTATTGTTGATAGAACAGAGGTATTGTTGAGACAGAAGATGCCTTTAAAGTTTTAAATTCATTGTGAGGTTTAATTCGATTAGTGAATAATAAATAATAAGGTATTATGTGTAATAAAAACAATGTTTTTCTTTGTTCTAGAGAAATACTGTGAGGGTTAAGAGATATGAGGAAGGGGCTTATTATCGAGTAGCAGCGACGTCAAATGGTGAATGAAACAAATGGTTTCATACCAACGAGATATTTTGCTGAATTATTAAAAACACGTCATTATGAACCGTTCGCCGTGCACTCTGAAGGCTTGCATCACTGAAGACCAGCTAGAAAACCGTTTTTGACCTTAAAATATTGACCGCACCAACTTAATAAACAACAGATTCGTTATTGCATGAATTTATGGTAACGAATTTTTTAAGCACGTTTCAATAGGGTGTTTGTCGTATTTCTTGCAGATATACCGAAATTGTTTAATATTATTTTAGTAATAGTATTATTTTAGGATTAAAATTTGAGGTTTAGTTTCAATCTTCTTTTCGTAAAGAAAATGAATACTTAAGCTTTAACCTCAATAACAACCAATATTTACTAAAGTCAAATAAAATGTAAAATAATTAATACAAATAAAATATAAACAAACTGCCCATATTTAACCTTAAAATTACCTATTCTGTAAGTAGTTTTTTACATTTTAAGTAGTCTAATATTCTTATTTATTACTTAATTACTTCGACCATGATCAAAGCTTAATATTTATGGTGAAAAAATCCATTAAAAATTTAAAATATTTCATAATTTAAATATGTCAAAATAATACAAACTGCTTCTAGTTTCTTGACATCTATTTCACATCTTATTCAGCTGAAGTAATGATAAATAATTGTAGCAGTGTGTTAACTTATGTAAAATAAATATAACGAATAAACATATTTTTTTAATTTTGTTGTCATATATCACGCATTTTTTATTCTGAAACCTTTATTGCAATAACAACATAAAAAAGCAGCAATATTTAAAAAAATATTATTATCGAAAACAAAAATAATAATATTTGCAAAAAACCGCACTGTGTTTTACGAGATTAGAACCTGAGGCAGTTTGAATTCCATACCAACGCTTAACGCTTTCTGCTATCTGCACTTGTTAAGTTACTATCGAATTTTAGCAATGCCATTAACTGGTCAAGTTCACGCGCATAGTGCGTGTGTGCTAGCATGTTTAAAGCGACGGAAATATATTGTTGTTTCGTGTAGAACAAAACTGCGTTATCTGTGGTGTGTGTATCGTGTTGCTTACACATACAAATGTACGAGCTATACCGCGTGTTCACAGCAATATGACTCTTAGCGTGCTCATGCACTTTTGAGCGCTTACTGTACCTCCCCTACATGGATGTTTTTTTTTGTATCCCTTATTGTGGGGTATCGTTGAAAAGGTCTTTCAAAAACATTGTGAGTGTGTTAAAACTATTTTTTTATTCAGAGATCCGTTTGCGAAATATTAAGCTTTAAAGTGCACATTTTTGTTAGAGTCAAGTGTCCCCCCCCTGCCAGCTAAATGGTTGGTTTTAGATATGTGAAAAAATTCATGGCAGTAGTTTATATAACGAATTTAAAAGGAAAGCTATCACAGCTGAGTAGGCTTAACAAGTTAACGAGTTATAATCGACCAACTTAGATTTGCGGTTGTAAAAACATGTTCCCCCATACATTCTGTATGAAAGATTTTTTTTGTCAACTACAAACTTAAGTTTGTTCTTGGGATAAATTCATCCCAACTACGGAACCCTACATTGTGCGTGGTCCGACATGCACTTGGCCGGTTTTTTTAACGACTTCAAAAAAGAAAAGTATTTCCTGCACAGTAAAATTGTTCAAGTTTTCACTTCTGTCGGCACTCCCGGAGTGCCACTGTTTTGTTAAGCAAATTGGCACCTGGGTCGTTCTTCTTTTTAACCTACAATTTGATAAAACATTAGCTCAATTTCGAAAAAAAAAATATGAAGCTTCCTCGTCAGTATATATATATATATTCTGATAGCAGATTTTCTATTCTATCGGAAAAAGTTGTTGGCCGAGAAGTTTACAGATTTTTGTACGATTTTCAAGACCTGAAAGATGGATTCGACATAAAAATGTACACCTCCGTCACGAAATCTTTTATTTTATTCTATCGAATACTCTTGGTCAAATAACTTGTACTTTTGTAATACATTAATGAACTAAAGGAACTTTTAGAAAACATATTAAAATAATACATTTGTATTTATAAAATATGTTTTATTCATGATCTTATACCACTCTGTCACATTTTCTGCTAATATAAAGTATGTTTTTGCTATAAATTAATTTTTACTATAATTTACAAATAAATACGAATATCACAGACGGTAATATCATCAACTATTATAAATATAAATTTTCCAATGTTGCACTAGTCATAAGAAAATACATAAACAACCAAAACAATTTTCCTACCAGGAGACAACATCGTGACAGAGTAGTAACTTATGTGACAGAGTTGTTATTCAAGGGGATACCAGGCTGTATTTTGGAATAAAACAGGTTTATTTTTCTAGAATCATTTATTTTGTTATAAATCTTTATCAGTCTTCAACATTGTCATATAAAATAACATGAGATCAAACTTAGATAATTAATGAAATCACATTTGAGAACCTTTAGAGTATACGATTCGTATTTTAATAAATTAAATAACTACTCACTCGTCAAATAAAAAAACTTGTCTAACTTGACAATAAATTAAAATTATCAAAAACATAAAATAAAATAATCAACATTAACAATAGCACAATTTAGCAAGACAATATTTCAATTTCGAAGCCATTGATAGAAAGTCTTTTTTTTTCGAATATTGAGAGTGGCTCTTCGAACTGGAAATACTGTCTCTTTCCCTTTTTAATAACATTCGGAGCCGGTAGTAAGACTTTAATCAAATCATCAAAAGGAACATCCGATACGTCATTCTCCACCAACTTTCTTCCACTACCATCGACTGTTTTTAGGAACATTACCAAGACATCGCCTACTCCAGCGTAAGTGTATTGGATTTTCCTCTCGCTTCGTACTTTAACCAATACGTGTACTCCGTCTTTTATAATCATTGGATGAATGTCTTCAAGCTGGAGTGTTTAGTAAGAAGTAACGCAGACGGCAGTTTGATCAGTTGGATCTTTCGTTTTAAGCGTGGCCAAAGGCTGATCTTCATCGGATGATTCATCTGGGCTATACACAGTATCGTAAATACTTTTACGGAGCATCTCAATTGTGTTCGTAATATCAGCGAGCGTGGAATCATCCACATCATGAATTATATCGACTTCTTTTTCGTTAGATAAGAACTCTTCCACAGTATTTTGTTGTTGTGTTTCAGGCAGAGGCCGATAAGTTTTAGGAACGTGGCAAGAACAGAATTGTTCACAAAAACAACTTAATACCCTATGGTTTAAGATTCCACAGGTTCCGTGAACATTTGGTGGATTTGAATGGCATTAGAAAGAACGCTGTACTTCTTTGTATTCTGACTATTGCTTTCATCTTTGTTACTGCTGCTATCTTTTTTTGATTTTCTGTGCAATCTCTTCTTATATTTACGAACTTTCTCTCTAACTGGTCAATTTTTTCTTGAAACTTAATATTATCTCTGTATAACTTTGTTCTATCTCTTTTCACTTTCTTTCTTCCCCTTGAACTACGAGTAGATACTTCAGAGGGAGTCGGTGTTGCAGATGGAGTCATTCGTGGGGTTTCTGGTATTGGTGATGGAGTTCAGTTGGTAAAAGTTCCTCTTCAAGCATTTTTTTCTTCTTCCTTCTTTTTTATTTTCTTCTTGCCATATTGGCTTTTTGATTCGACGTTCTCGCATACTCATGTCAGCCACTAGCTTCTTTCGAGCAAGGTATCTTTCTAAATCCTTGCACTTTATTTCAGCTACCTTCTCAGGGTCGTTTTTTCGTTTCTACCGACAACGCTGCTGTCTTTCTGCTGGTGTTAATGTCTTTTTTTTCGCCATGATGGTATCTGGAAATAAGTACTTAAACATACGAGAAAATAGAAAAACATTTGTAACACTTTCCGTAGGAATAATTACCATAATAACTAGTGTATCTATTTCAGTATTTCTCGGATTCAGCATAAATAGAACATGAATATCGTTTATTTTACCCCTCCGTCACGTACTTTACCACTCCGTCACAATAAACATGTGACGAAGTTGTCATGTGACGAAGGGGTAAAAATTTGTTGCAAAGTCGATAACATTAAACAGTTAACATAGAATATATAATTTACACGTTGGCAATAAAATATTTCTTATAACGTAAGAGTAGACAACGAAAAAAACAATAATAATTATATTTAGAATCAATTACTTACGTGACGAAGCAGTAGCCGAATAAACACACGCACCTCCTATCACAGCTTTCGGGCGACTGACGCGCTGTCTCTTGATCTCAGAGGAGAAATTGTACCAAGGGGGGAAGGGAGTCTAAACCTCCAATCACAGGCCACAAAGACGAGCGGCACAAACGCGTATTTCGAAGGACAACCCAAGTGACAGAATTTACAAAATAAAACATCAGGTAGTAGGAGACAAGTTTTTGAGATTTTTTGAATATTTTATTAAAAGTGATAAAAAATAATGGTTGCTATTACATGATAGGTAATATATTTAGGAGTTATAACATATTTTTACGTTTTGTGTCATAAAATAATTTTTTCGTAATATTATGGATTATACGCAAGCCGAGGTAGCGGGAGACACTGTGATTTGTATGAAATACACTTCTGTCACGCGGATTTACAAGTCTGTAACGTACTTTTTACAGTGAAATTATTCAATACATATGTTATTTAATTATGCACAGCCATCATGTGTATAGTACAGTGCATGTTGAAATACAATTAAGAAAAAATAATGGTAATTTCGTTGTTTTTTTTTTCACTGACTGGTGGAGACACCATTTTGTAGGTTAAAAAGAAGAACGACCCACCTACATAAATTTTCTGTGTTAATTTCGTTTCATAAACTTGTCAATGAATGTTAATTGGGATGTCTTTACATTTATGATAATTGTTCAGGCACATATTCTTCTATAATAGGTAACCTACAGATTAATCAGAATATTTTAATTTGGATTAAAAATAATAATTAAGATAATGTTTTGAATAGCTTTTAGAAAAGAACACATTTTGGCTTTATCCTCCTTCCTTAATTAATGAATAATAATTAATTTGTTTATTGTAATAATGCGTGGGAAGAGAAGACTTACCTATTATAAAGATTAATAAAGGGAAATAATCATTATTGAGGGCACTTCGTCGAAATGTGGAATTTTAATTAAGATCAGGTGAGGTGTTTTGAAGTAGAACAAAAAAGAAAATGAAAAACTCATAAGTCACGCTTGTGGACACTAGACCGAATTACTGATGTATCCAGGATTTTGTAATATCTTTTTTTTTAATAGTCTAGTAGTAGTGGTGGAGTTTCTTGCTCGTTCTTCTCCATAGAGAAAAGTAAAAGTAATTGGTTTAAGTTTGATTTTACTGGAATAAAGCTGTCAAATGATCGGTTGGCAGCGGTTAGCTCATTGACTAATCTGAGTTCAAAAGAGTTTTGGAAGTCGATTGGCTTTTTTTTTGTAAAAAGTTTTTATTTTACACTTTTTTGTTGTGGTACCTGTCCCTCACAAATTCGAATACTATGCACTATCTGCTATGTAAATAACAGTGACAGGAACTTATTATAGCATATAGACTAGGTGGGAAAAATACGTATTGGTGAAGCAACCTAAAAAACCACCGAAACAAAGTTAATTAAATTTATATGGGACCACCGTGCAAGTTTTTTCTACCAAATGAAAAAGATTTTTCAAAATCGATTCACAATAATTGACGAAAATATCGAAGAACATACATAAAAAAAACATACTTAAAGTCGAACATAGAACCTCCTCTTTTTTGGAAGTCGGTTAAAAATTAACTAAGTCAGGCAAAACTATTATTGTCACTTGATGTTTGTCCGAAATCTGTCTTCTAACCTACTTAATCTAGCCACTAGCAAAGTGCAGTTAGATAATAAATAGGTATATACATATCAGGGATGTTAAGGAGCTCCGTAACCGTAACCGAATCCGATATAAGAGTTTCGGATAGTTTCGGATAATTTCGGATAGGGGCGGAGTCTAAATGAGACACGTTATGACAGGTTTTTCTGCCCAGCTGAGCCGACACACTAGCCGCACGTATCACTTGCATGTTTGTTTATTATTTCTGTTGCTTTTAATCTATAACCGTAACCGTACCCGAAACTAACGGATAATCCGAAATAATTTCTTACTCGTAACCGTATCCGAAACCGGTATAATATTATTTCTATGTACACGTATCCGTATCCGAAGTTTCACATCTATAACATCCTTTATACATTTGTACCTGCAACAGTAAATATCTGCATTTTAAAACAACTACCTATTAGCAAAATGTACATTCATAAATTAATGCAATATAATAAAACCATGCAATTGAATCAAGACAAAGGCTACGTGACAATATGTAGCAATTGTTTCAGTCACAATGCCCCTATACATGCAGTCAGTGCGTGGGTTGAATAAACATAGCTTTTTAAAGTTAAATAAAAACTAAATTTTATTATTTTACTATTGCTGGGTGGTCCGATTTATGAAATAGCCGCGTAATTATATTCATGGATAAAAGCACTTTTTTAGCGACCACTGTGCACAGGTCACTAAAGAGGCGCTTTAAAAAAAAATGAAAACTTCTTTAAGCGCGTTGGGCATTTTTGAGATGGGAAAAACAATTGAACTCGCGACACCGTTACTGACACCTCATTTTTGTAAACGCGACTGTGCTCTTTATTTATATTACGTTACGGATCAATATTCTATGCAAGTATTTTTACTTTAAAGGTTTTGGAAGTATTTTTTTTTGTAAATGCGATTTTGATCTTTATTTAGATAAGGTTACGGACCAATGTACTATATAAGTATTTTTCTTCGACCAAGGTGATCTTGTTTAAGTTTTCACTTTTGTCGGCACTCCCGGAGGGCTACTGTTTTTTTTTTTGAAGTACCTAATCTTTTATTTTCAACACTATCCAACATTAGGTATGGGTTTCATATCCCAACTAACTCAATCTGCCTAGCCTATTCCCAACTATGTTGGCTCGGCTTCCAGTCTAAGCGTATGCAAGTGAATATCAGTATTTTACATGGAGCGACTGCCTATCTGAACTTCAAAACTCAGTTACTGGTAAGACTTTTTGGCTTCTGACTACCGGTAACGACTGTCAAAGATCTACGAATGACAGCCGGGACCAACAATTTGACGTGCTTTTCCGAGGCACGGTGGGGTATCGAGATGTAATGAATCACTAACCGACCGCGATAAGCGTATCTTAAACCTTCGATCGGGCCACGAGCGACGAGCCCAGCTAACTACAATACAGTATTTATTTAGTGAAACATTAATATTTTAAACTAAGACCCATTGGTGCCGATTCCCTTGTTCACAAACTAAACTAAATTTAAGTTCACTTTTTCTTTCTATTTCATTAAGAAAAGTACAGAAGAAAATTTTTAGTTTAGTCCTGTCAAATTAATCAGCGCCTGTCACTACTCCAAACAAGTTTAGACGTGATTAAAAACTTGCCTACTAAAATTTCGTCAATTTACGTCAAGCGCTGATTAAATTGACAGGACTAAACTAAAATTGATCTTCTGTCCTTTTCTTAATGAAATAGAAAGAAAAAGATGCACTGAACTTAAATTTAGTTTAGTTTGTGAACAAGGGAATCGGCACCAATGTCTTAGTGTCCTTCTCACCTAACTTTAAGTTCCCTTATGAATATTTCACACAATCTAAATTAACACAATTAGTCCAAAAAACACTATCTCTTATCACAATATAATTATGCCTACATAATAATAAGCCCAACTAATGTAAATTAATAGTGAAGTAAAGGAAGCGTACGGTTGCCTAGCAACGGTAATTGAATGTACGGGGACTTCCTTATTTACTCTGCGCGTTTGTTCTCGAACTGTTAATTCAATAAAGCTTAATAATAGCTAATGATGAAAGGCTGTGGTGTTGGTATTGTCACTGTCAGTGTAGGGTTGAATAGTACGTATGTGTACTTCGATAAGGTTTAATTTTCGATTCGAAAATTGGACGAGAATTGAGAGTAAAATTTCAAGGACGCGTCACGTTTAGGCACATAGCGTTACATGAGAGAGAAGAAATATATAACTTTATCTGTCTCTCACACTTATTCTCTCTTATTTTTAATTTTTTTGGATGTTTCGCTTCTATTACGTGTACGGTGCTGCACGTGCATTTTTTTTGTCTTTTTATTTTGTATTCAGTTTTTTTAAATACTTTGTGGGCTAACTAAGAGCTTCCACCTTAAATCCAATCCACAACATCACCTTTCACCTTCCACGCTCTATGCATTCTACTTTTAAAAGGGGCTATGTTTTTCTGCGATGAAATTTCAACTTTTCAAAACTTTTGAAAGCCGAACTCTCAGTCTTCATAGTATTAAAAAAAATAACAACATTTTTATTGGCATAGATAAAAATGCTACTGTAGATAAAATTCAGACTGTAACTTTCAAAATCGGTTTTCATTCTCATTTTATCACTCCTGTGTTGAAAAATTAAATGGGTAAAATGTTTAGGTCTGAATTATTATAATCAAAATTAAGTAGGCACCTATTCTTCCTACGCATATTGCTGACAAATTCAAATGACTGGTATTTGCTGAGTATGTGGTAATACTACGAAACGCCCACGCAGGTTTTTGTACTTAGGTAATGCTTTCAACAAATTGACATGTCATGTGTCATGCACATAAGATTAACAGCGTTCTATTTTTGAAATAAATGGAATCACTTTTTAAAATTAAGTCACGGTTACTTTATTGAGAACGTGGGTAGAATGACGTCCCTAGAGTGGCTCTATGTGCAAATTAATGTCGATATTCACTGTGTTATAAAAATACGATACCACTTCGGGAAAATATGTTGATGGTGCACTCTATTACTTATGTGCTGCAACTTATCAATTTCTTCATGAACCGTGGGTAGGTACCGTCTTTTATTAAAAGTGCCTATTTTGCGTCCCTTCAAATTTATTACACGTCTAAAAACGATTCCTTACCATAAATAAATGTCGATTTAAAACCGAGTTAGACCGAGTACAAAATTTGAATGGAATCTGTCACTCGTCCTTTATTTAAATCAAGATTCATGCATCTACATTTAAAAGTAATGGATTTTATTCGTGCTATTCAGTCATGCATCTACATTTAAAAACGGACAAGTTTCATTCAAAATCTTTTAAAACTCGTAATCTTTAAAATCCAGATTTATAACTGAGCCTAAATATAAGGACTGAATAGTACTCGTACTTGCAATCTTCATTTATTTTCCAAAACAAACCTGTAGAACATTAATTCAATTTCTTAAAACGGCGCCATCTAGTTTCGTTCCACGACTCACTGCTTCCACCATTTTGCAATTAATTAGCAAATTAAATGTTTAATTTTTGGACGGTTGCTAGTAATGCGATCAAAGACTCGAAATAAGGTGTTCATTATTGTTTAAAAGGTAGGGGGATCGTGACAATGGGGATGAAATGGGAGAAGGGAGGCTTCAGGTGGCTTTTAGTGTCTGTTTAGGGGCGAACTAAGAAAGAATTCTCAAGATTTGTTCTGGTAAGTCTGATTTTATTTCTTTATGACGAGATTGAAGCAAGAGTTTTCTTTTAGCGTCGAAATGTTTTGCAAAGCATTCCTTTTTAGGGTTCCGTAGTAAACAAGGAACCCTTATAGTTTCGTCATGTCTGTCTGTCTGTCTGTCTGTCTGTCCGCGGTCTAGCTCCGAGACTGTTAGTACTAGAAAGTTGTAATTTGGCATGGGTATACATATTAATCATACCGACAAAGTGGTAAAATAAAATTATGAAAAATATTTTTTTTAGGGTACCTCCCCTACACGTAAAGTGGGGATGCTTATTTTTTTATTTTTCTATCCCTTAGTGTGGGGTATCGTTGAAAAGGTCTTTTAAAAACATTGTGAGTGTGTTAAAACCATTTTTTTAATTCAGAGAATCGTTTGCGAAATATTAAGTTTTAGAGTAGAAAATTTTGTCAAGTGTTTTGATAATAAAACAACAGCCCCGTCGTGTACCTCCGGTATATCTCAACGGCGTAGTACTTAACGTTGTGAATAGTTTTAGGTACCTGGGTCATGTTGTCACTAATGACCTACGGGATGATGGCGACATAGAGCGCGAGCGCAGGGCGTTGGCGGTGAGGAGTAATATGCTCGCCCGTAGGTTCGCTCGCTGCACGGCAGACGTCAAAGTCAGTTTATTTAAGGCGTTCTGTCAGTCCTTCTACTCGAGCGGCCTGTGGGTGTCATATACGAGCCGAGCCTACAACGTCCTGCGCGTGCAATACAACAACGCTTTCAGGATGCTGTTGCGGTTGCCGCGGCGTTGTAGTGCGTCTGGAATGTTTGCTGCAGCGCACACGGATGGCTTTCACGCCATCATGCGCAAGAAAGCGGCTTCCTTACTACAACGCTTGCGTAACACTCGTAACAGTATCCTGAAAATGATTGCTAGCAGACCGGACTGTCCCATCCAAAGACACTGGGTAAAAATAGCATTAGGTTTGTACTACTAATTAATTAAATTGCTAACAACACTAACATAGCATGTAAGCACAATCTGTTACTAACCACTAACAACGTATGGACTAATTTCGGTCTGAAATAAAGATATTTTATTTTATTTTATTTATTTGAGTCAAGTGTCCCCCCCCCCTGCCAGCTAAATGGTTGGTTTTAGATATGTGAAAAAATTCACGGCAGTAGCTTATATAACGAATTTAAAAGGAAAACTATCACAACTGAGTAGGCTTTACAAGTTAACGAGTAATAATCGACCAACTTAGATTTGCGGTTGTAAAAACATGTTCTCCCATACATTCTGTATGAAAGATTTTTTTTTTCAACTACAATGTTAAGTTTGTTCTTGGGATAAATTCATCCCAACTACGGAACCCTACGTTGTGCGTGGTCCGACATGCACTTGGTCGGTTTTTTTAAAAATGTTGGCGTGCACTAGGAGTTCTAATGTTCGTAAACCGGGTTACTCTAAGCCAACACTTTCAACTATGTACCTATTATGGAGATAATGAGTAGGTACCTTTAATTTATTTATTGAAATATACAGGTATTTATTTTAATGTAAAAAAAGTTTAGATACGGTAAAAAATAAAAGATACTATTGCAATTTATAGATATACATGCTCAGTAAAGATTCACATTTTTTTTTTTTGTGAGAATTTGTCTAATAACTTGCTCTGGGTGGAGCGGGAGGGCGTGTCAGACTGTTACTGACTAAAACCAACTTGTGTTCCTTCAGTCGCCATGTTGCTGGGGGTCACGATCTCCCTTTCGGAATTCTTCGTAACCCCGGCAGGCATCGGCCCTAGCGGACCCCGTCAGTTCTGATGACATTTCTTTGAGGCGCGCGTGGAACACAACGCGCCGTCGACCCGGGCCTGGTCCTTATCGGACGGCAAGCTACCTATTATTGCTCACCGTCCGCAAGACCGCGCCTAGGTTGCCGGGAATCGGCTTGCGACTCCCGACGACGTCTAGGGCGTCTCCTGCGGCGGGAGGACGAAGAAACTACTGCAACAATAAACAACAAAAGTTCAATTATTAGTTAATAGCTGCGCCCCGCGGTGTCACCGTAAGAAAATCGGAATAAAATGTATTCTATGGCCTAATCCAGGTGATGGTCTAATCATGTGCCAAATTTCATCCAAATTTGTTGAGCTGTTTTAGCGTAAACAAATAAGCTCACTTTATTGGTTAGGATTTTTTTTAACAATATTACACTAATAAAGTTAAAACAGTATTTTTTTGTTAAAGCTAGCCGATTAAAGCCAGCTTCAGCGATTAGTTTGTGAAATACATGTTTTTATAATGAGTTTCATGAAGTTTCGATGCATCGGGGTGCTATTTTAAAAGTCGATCGTGTAAAAACTACGTGCGATAGGGTTCAGTAAGTACAGGTAGGAGACAAATATTTTCATCCCTGGGTTGAAAATGAGAAAAATTCAAAAACTTAAAACGGAAAGTGTGATCTATACTAATATTCATAAAGACGTAAAAATTTGTTTTTTGTTTGTTTGTAAGTTTGTATGTAGAGGGTAATCTCCGGAACTACCAGTTGGATTTGAAATAGTAGATTGTTATACAAGGGTCGAAAGGAATTTATGACTTTCACCCGTGTTAAACACTCTACTTGTCATTTTGAATTTAAGGAAAGTAAAAAGTTGTAGTTTTTCTAAAATATTAATTGATAATATTAACATGAGTATTCTAGTAGCTATTAGAATTATTTTTAAATTTTAAAATATATGGAACACACCGCGTCAACGCCACGGGTCGTCCCGCTTAGGGTCAGTTCACACCAAGACGCTGCGCGCACTTTTAAACAAGTATCGAACTTATTTTCCTCACAAAAAGGTATATTTCAGTGCGAGCGTGAACGCGTGTCAAAGTACGCTGAGATGCGCGGTGCTGCACAGCGCGTGTACCTTATTGCGTAGTAAATAAATTCGATATTGTTTCGGATCTTAAAAAAGTGCGCGTCGCGTCGCGACTCGGTGTGAGCTGACCCTTAGGTTTTTTTTAATTCACACTGGCTGTATAAACAATGACAAGACTGCAGCATTTTTTTAAAATCAGTATTTTTCTATAAGGGGGGTATTACACCATCATATCTACGATCACAGATCCATGATCAAAGACATAACTAAATTGTCATATACCTATCTACGAAGCTCACAAATTACCAATGTTATGCATTGGTAATTTGTGAACTTCGTAGATAGGTATATGACATAAGTAATATGATAGTTTAATATTCCTCAAGGGGGATATACCCATTACAAATGTCTATTTTACAATTCCATTGTATCTTCGATCACAGATCCACGACCACAGACTCGACAGTGTAATACCCCTTTAGTAAAAATTTTCGTAGCAGACTACCTAAACAAATTTAGTTCTATTTTTAAAATTCATTCCCGCCCTAGAGAGGGAAGTAATTACTATGAGTCTTTCCCACCCAAGGGTGGGGATCAGCCTCTTCCACCCGCTACTTGGATCAAACAAACACTACTTTCCGAGTATGAGAAATGAAAAAAATATTTTTGTATTGGATAGCTCAATTCTTGAGGAAGGTTGTAGGCTCGCGGACGAAGTCGTGGGCAGAAGCTAGTATTTAATACATTGAGTAGGTTTATTCTCGTCTACGATAATTACTTTCATAAGAAAATGCTAGACCTTCATAAAGCTGGCAACCTATACGCATAGTTTCAGTAGGCACTGGCACAATTACAATAAAAATACCTAAATAAATAAAAGCAGAACAGTAACCTTAGTGGTGTGACCTTCGGACTGCCAAGTCATAGGTCTCGAGTTCGAACCCAAGGCACGCACCTCTGACTTTTCGGATTCATGTGCGTATTGTATAATTATCACTGGCTTCAAAATCGGTAAAGGAAAACATTGTAAGGAAACCGGCATGCCTGAGAGATGTTTCTCGACGGCATGTGAAGCCAAGTCAGAGACCAGTAATCTAGTCACTACACGAAAAAAAAAACAGTGGCACTCCGGGAGTGCCGACAGAAGTGAAAACTTGAACAATTTTACTGTGCAGGAAATACTTTTAATGAGGTGTCGGTAACGGTGTCACGAGTTCAATTGTTTTTTTCCAATCTCAAAACGCACAACGCGCCTAAAGAAGTTTTCACTTTAAAAAAATTAAGCAAAAGGCCTAATGAGTAGATATCTACTAGAAACACAATGACCGTAACAAAGACCTAGGTATGTAGGTTTTTCTGTCTTCCCCACATAGAACTGAGAATTTATACATTCTCCATCCACATTCCATATTTCTTTGAAACGACTGCATATAAAAGCTATCATACTAATTCCCATATTTGTAGGGCGTCACTGGACTCGATTGTACGTATTCAGCGCCAGATTTCCCCAAGGAGACGGGTACAGTCGCCGACAAACTGCAACAACTTGTCTAGGTATATCTGTGCAGCGCTTTTTCTGTGTTTGAAAAAGCTTCAATTTAGACGTCTTTTTGTTGCAGTTTTCGTGAGGATTGGACGTAATTTTTTAAAATGGCTATTGTGTTTTGTTTTTGAAAACAAAAGGAAGCGATAGTATTTCTATTTCTACAACGCTTTTTCACTAGTTACGGTTTTCTAGAAGAGTGATGGCTGTCACTCTCTAGGAAAACACACTAACTTATTTTCATAAATATCGTTTAAGAGCGTTTATTCTGAAAGTAGTCAACGTCGCAAATAGATGTCAAATATTTCGCTGTTTTGATTAATTTGGCAATATTACTGTATGGAAATAAGAAATGTGGCTAACTAGCGAACTAGATTATTAATAATGAATTGCAATTATAACACTGAATTTGATGTTGTAACCATTTTAAATGTAAAAAAGGCATTTAGAAAGTTTTCAAATACTTTTTTACATTTAAAACGAAATATTCGGTGTTACAATATTAATTGAAGAAAAAAAATGTATTTAGAAGGCTGATGTGAAGGGAAAGACCGATCGAGGACGCTCTAGGAGGACATATAGAATAGAATAGAATAGAATTATCTTTATTTGAGTATCATATGACTCACAAATGACATAAACAAAACACACAAAACAACAACACTTACAACTATATTACAAAAACAAGTAGTAGTGTATCACCGCTGTGACAACCCATGCGAGATGGCACAACAGCGACCCACGAAAACACAGTCTAGGCGACTTGAAATCATGCTTAGGATACTGTTGGAGCTGCTCCACACCCTGCGCACCATGGAACCGCACCTTTTGCGCATGGTTGTGTAGAAACAATCTACATGCGCATCCGCGAACATCCCCGACGCACTACAGAAGCGGGGCAGCCCCACCAGCATCCTAAACGCGTTATTGTACTGAACGCGGAGAGCGTTGTACGATCTTTGCGTATATCTAGCCCACAGGTTGCTCGTGTAAAAAGATGTACAGTAGGCTCGAAAGAGTGTTATCTTAACAGGAAGTGAGCACCGCGCAACCAGCGTGCGTGTATGACCAGATGTATGAACGTGAACGAGGCAAAAGGAGTATGTAAGGTTCGTAGCAGGTGGCGTTTTGTAGTTTCTGCCTACCCCATGAAAAGAAGGCGTGAGTTTATGTACATGTGTTAAAAATACTATCGCTTCCTTTTGTTTTCAAAAACAAAACACAATAGCCATTTTAAAAAATTACGTCCAATCCTCACGAAAACTGCAACAAAAAGACGTCTAAATTGAAGCTTTTTCAAACACAGAAAAAGCGCTGCACAGATATACCTAGACAAGGTATATCTGTGCAGCGCTTTTTCTGTGTTTGAAAAAGCTTCAATTTAGACGTCTTTTTGTTGCAGTTTTCGTGAGGATTGGACGTAATTTTTTAAAATGGCTATTGTGTTTTGTTTTTGAAAACAAAAGGAAGCGATAGTATTTCTATTTCTACAACGCTTTTTCACTAGTTACGGTTTTCTAGAAGAGTGATGGCTGTCACTCTCTAGGAAAACACACTAACTTATTTTCATAAATATCGTTTAAGAGCGTTTATTCTGAAAGTAGTCAACGTCGCAAATAGATGTCAAATATTTCGCTGTTTTGATTAATTTGGCAATATTACTGTATGGAAATAAGAAATGTGGCTAACTAGCGAACTAGATTATTAATAATGAATTGCAATTATAACACTGAATTTGATGTTGTAACCATTTTAAATGTAAAAAAGGCATTTAGAAAGTTTTCAAATACTTTTTTACATTTAAAACGAAATATTCGGTGTTACAATATTAATTGAAGAAAAAAAATGTATTTAGAAGGCTGATGTGAAGGGAAAGACCGATCGAGGACGCTCTAGGAGGACATATAGAATAGAATAGAATAGAATTATCTTTATTTGAGTATCATATGACTCACAAATGACATAAACAAAACACACAAAACAACAACACTTACAACTATATTACAAAAACAAGTAGTAGTGTATCACCGCTGTGACAACCCATGCGAGATGGCACAACAGCGACCCACGAAAACACAGTCTAGGCGACTTGAAATCATGCTTAGGATACTGTTGGAGCTGCTCCACACCCTGCGCACCATGGAACCGCACCTTTTGCGCATGGTTGTGTAGAAACAATCTACATGCGCATCCGCGAACATCCCCGACGCACTACAGAAGCGGGGCAGCCCCACCAGCATCCTAAACGCGTTATTGTACTGAACGCGGAGAGCGTTGTACGATCTTTGCGTATATCTAGCCCACAGGTTGCTCGTGTAAAAAGATGTACAGTAGGCTCGAAAGAGTGTTATCTTAACAGGAAGTGAGCACCGCGCAACCAGCGTGCGTGTATGACCAGATGTATGAACGTGAACGAGGCAAAAGGAGTATGTAAGGTTCGTAGCAGGTGGCGTTTTGTAGTTTCTGCCTACCCCATGAAAAGAAGGCGTGAGTTTATGTACATGTGTGTACGATATTAATTATTGCATTTCATAATCAATATTTTAGTTCCCTAGTTAGCCAGATTTCTTAATTCCATACAGTAATATTGCTAAATTAATCAAAACAGGTAAATATTTGACAGCTATTTACGACGTTGCCAACTTTTAGGATAAACCCTCTTAAGTGACGTCATTACAGACGCTATGTGGCGGCCACCGATCTTCTAGGAAATCGTAGTTTAAAACGCGCTTTTAGTTCTTGGGGTCTTACGGTCCATAGGAGAGCTTTAACTTGTTACAAGTAATGTCCAATATCAGAGGGACAAGTCCTGTATTTTTAAGAATGGTCGCTGTCTAATTTCAGGCTCTATCTGTTAAAAACACCTCTATACTCAATTTGAAATAAGTTTAACCGATTTTGTACCGTCCGTTTAACCGATTTTGACTTCCATACCGTAGGCATAAGGATGGCATTAAAAGTAAAAAAGTGGTTACAATACCAACTGTTTACTGCAGCTGCCATTTGTCACGCCACCAATGCAATAGAAGTTAAAATCGGTTGAACGGACTGTAAAATAGGTTTATTTAAAAGTCTAATCTTATTTCAAATGGAGTATAGTTTACCTTAATTTTTGACGTCGATTGTCGATTAGATATGAGATTTCGACTAGATTTTGAAAGTTTTGAATAGAGGAATTGGCTTAGATGCTATGCGACAACGACTAGCAGACAATTTAACTAATCCCCTTAAAACCTACTAGTGCACAAGCCTAATTAATATGAATTGGACAGATTCTACGTGAGTCAGATATTCGACGTCGTCCGTTTGGATATCAAAACTACAAACTCATAAACATAGATTCCTAACTGCTCAATCATTACCTACAACCGCCTAGAGCTAGAGCAATGTGTTGCTGTAACATAATAGCTTTAATAGTTACTGCCACGTGTGTGTTAGAAACATTCTGTGTACTTATAGGTATGTAATAGTCGCCCTCGTAATTGCTTTACCAGCCTTTAGGCCGTTTGTCTACCGCCACCTCAACGAGAGCGAGATGACGGCACCGAAGTAGCGATATATATTTACTATGACCGCGTGTCCACCGCACGTCCGTCAACGAGATATCACGTTCGGTTCGAATAATCTCGTTTTTCGTTGACGTCCCGTTGGCGGTGGCGGTGGATAAACGCTGTATGGTTGAATGTATGGGGTATTGCGAAGACTGTTGTCGTCAATACTGGGATCACGATTCACGATTTGTATTGTAATCTTTGTACAAATAAACTGTTTTGTCGTGATTATTCTATAAATGATTATTAACCGGTTTCAACAATTGGTCATGATATTTTTTTTTTAAATATGGACAAGGCTTTACTATATTAAACTAGGCAGCTGAACATTTTTCAATTCTCCATAGCCCAGTTGGTATTTGGACGATGGAAACATGTAATTTTCCCCATAGACCAATTGGTCAAATTTCAACTGGTCCATGGAGCACCGACGAATGTCACTTGCACGTCATAAAATGACAAGGTGTATATTTGTCTGTGACAGTTATATAGTTTCACCCTTAGAGCGAATTTCACCAATGAAACTGAACACGATCAGTACATTTAAACCACGTTCAAGAGCTGTCAGTGTTATCATTGTTGTGGAATATTTCGCGTTCAGTTTCTTTGTTGAAATTGGCCTTAGTGAACTTTTAGTTTCCTGCGAGTTGTTGTGAAAAGTGGAAAAACATTTACGAGGTCGACTATACCTAGGTATTTGTGCACGTGTGCATACTCAAAGCTATTTACGATGACAAAGCACACATGAGATAAGGTCGTTGTGCATCGAATTGCAATCAACAGACTATTACGCACGAGATTATGTCTTGTTGCCCCGGAGTTAAACTAGAAATGGTATACCTGTAATATAAACACAGCAGCTTAGATAGACTATTGGGAAAAAGAAAGGCTGTAAATAATGAAAGCAAAGGTACTTGTTGATAGGCCTACACTGTCCTTTCATACCTATTAACACTGTAATTTGAAAGCATTGTAAAAACCATTTATTTAAAAAATAGGAACCGTGGAGTTTCTTGCCGGCTCTTCTCCACAGGAAGCGACCAATTAGAGCCGTGCACCTAGCTTCTGACGTTTCATAAGTGCCCTTGTAGGTTTATGTGAAATAAAATATATTGAATTTTGAATTTTTTGAATTTTGAACAGCTAACTGATTTGTTTTTTATCAATCAAATCGGACAATCATTCCATTTATAAGACGGGCATTGAATTTTGAATTTTTTGAATTTTGAACAGCTAACTGATTTGTTTTTATTAATCAAATCGGACAATCATTCCATTAATTATAAGACGGGCTAGTGTCTGCAACTCCACGTCAAAGCGCATAGTTTGCGTACGGTATCACATTCCATTTCTGCTATCTAATTGTGAAACACATTTTCGTAAATGATTAAGACTAATCTGTTTCATTTTGACAGTTCAACAATATTCATTGCGTTAATTACGTTGTTGAGCAGATTTTTCTTTTCAAACTAATGAAGCAATGGATTAGCAATTTGTTTTAAAATGATTCAGATTGTGATTGATCGTGTATTATGTAATTAGGGTGCAGGTCTTTCTTTTAATTTTTAAATTCAGACTATTATAGACGCCATCTTCAGATGGGACATGAAAATCGAATCTGTGATAGACTAATGGTAGCCATACACGTTACGATATACTTGCGCAAGTTTGCACTTGTGCAAATTTAGACTTGCTCAAGTAGACTTGAGCAAGTCTAAATTTGCACAAGCCATTCGGAGTCACGTAGACGTGACTCCGAATGGCTCGGGTACTTGTGTTCTAATCATCCCACACACTTAAATGTTTACTCATGCAAGTTCAGTTTTGCGCAAGTATATTTTAACGTGTGTCGCCCACCAGTTCCGTTTTGCTTTCTATTTTTAACCCCCGACGCAAAAAGAGGGGTGTGCTATGTGTCTGTGGCACCGTAGCTCTTAAACGGGTGAACCGATTTGAAAGCGGTTTTTAAAATTTGAAAGCAGGTTTTCTAGCTGTTTAGCTGCTTTTAGCATGTTTTTATCAATATCGGTTCAGCCGTTTGAAGATTATCAGCTTTTTTCTAGTTGATGAACGGTCTGATGGATTTGAAATTTGGTATTCTGTTATTTCAATGATATTAGAAAAACATAGTAACCTTGAACTGATGGTTGAGAATAAACTGGAATTTGCAGGATACCCAACTCCTTTACCAACTTACAGCACATCTATCATTTTTGGGCTCATTGGAATGGTCTCAATGAATAAGTTATAAATAGACGGAAGTGTCTGGTGATGGAGTAGGAAAGATAAATGAGGAAATGTTTCTGTCGGGGGTTTTTTAAATTTTAAGTATTAAAATTGTACTTATAATATCGACCTAGGCTTGATCTAGGCCGTGCGCACCGCGAGCTTGCAGATTTTTGCAAGCGATGATGCGAATTCGCAGTTTTGAGTGGGAGCTCTTAAACATCATTCTGCCTCTGTCATCTTAAAACAATTGACAGACACAGAACAACGTTTTAAATTCATTTAGCGCCAAACTTGTTTAGTTATCCGTGGAGCAAGCGAGAAGATAACTTGTCAAAATAGAAAGCAAAGTGGAACTGGCAAACTCGTTATGCTTCTTAGTTAGTTATCATCATGCGCAGGCCGACTTCCCCCACTGATGGGCATAGGCCTCTCTTTTCTTGTATCAACCCCTACGCTCCTGTGCCAATTTCATCCAGGTTTTGCCCGCGATGGCAACAATGTCGTCCGCCCATCTCGCCGTCAGACGACCGACATGCGACATGCTTTTACCAAAACATAACATCAACATAAACTCATTTACCAGAAGAATGCTTAACGCACAAAATGAAAATTCACGTACACAATAAGCCTTTAAAAGCATTCAACCCAAACATACCAGCGTAGTTCCATCAAGCCATTGTCATATACGTGTAAAAATGTAATGCAGGCATACAATGGCAGTCTCGCTCACATTATACCGACCTGCAACGCCTTTGTCCTATAGGAATGCTCAGTTATTGTGTCCATAAATAGATTTATTGAATAAAGTCATTAACGTAGCCTTTTGTGAGAGAATCGGAGGTTTAATAAAATGTTGCGTCAGTGTGGGAGGGGACAGAAGTTTAATTTTGGGTGCGGTGTTTTAGTGCGGTTGATCTGGTTACTATACTGTGTAATTTTCCATGTTGGGCAAACTATTAAGGTACAATTCCCTGACCGACCGCTGGCGGCAACTGCAGGCGACGTGTCACCGCGACACGACTGGTTTCTATGAATTCGACGTATTTAGCCGCAACACGGTGACACTGCAATGGATAAAAGGATACAGCGGATAAAAATCCGCTGTATCGTAACGACGCAGCTGACAAACTTGCTAGATGAGGATCCAGCACGGCAGTCTGTAAACCCGAGCCTATCGTACCCATCCCTTTCAACCAAATACGCAGGTGGCTACAGGAGTTCACCCACTGCCCAAGTAACTCATCAAAGCAGTATAGCGGCCGACTTACAACATTTCTGTATCGTTTACGCATTTTGAGTTAGTTCTATAGTAGCATTACAAACGTGTATAGGGCTACTGTAATGCTTATTTGGGCACAAATTATACGGCTTTAGATCCTAAATAATTAATTAATTAGCATTATTGTGGTCAAATAAGGTATCAATCGCATTAAAGAAGCATTATTACGGTCAATGATGTTGCCAATCGCATTACAGAAGCATTATACTAGCAATATTATTGATAATGAAGATGTTAATTGCATTACAAAAGCATTAGACCAGCATTAGAATGTAGTAAAAGAATTATTGGAGCTATTTAAGTGTTCACAGTTAGAACATAAATAAATCCTAGATCATTGCAAAAACATCTGTATTACCACGGTTCAAATGTTATAATACAATTAACGTTGTAATTTAACTACTTTTTCTCGCAATATAATATGGACGAAGACTGTCAAAACTGAGTGAATGACAAAGTTTGCATCAAAAAAAAAGTATAATATTGGCCAAGTTTTTGACTCTTTTGTTATTTCATGGCTTCAAATATTACTGCGCAATTTAGTTTACTGTAAATGTCTGTATAAGTTTCATTGAAAATTTTCACGCGCCTTCGATATTTTGTGGTTTTGAAATAAAATGTTATTAACAGATATGTGTGAAATAACCAAAACAATTGTATATTCCTAGTATAGTACGAATTTTGCATAATTAACATAATAGTATATGTTGGACAGTATTAAATTAAGTTTTATCATTATTAAATAGGTCTATTGCTTTTATAAATAGGTCCGAATGATAATATTTTTTGGTTATAAAATATTTACAAAATGGTGTCGGTCTATAGCAGCCTGGTGAGCCTTTAAAAAGGCTAATTAATGCCGCCAGCAGTATAAATACTCACGTGTGAACAATTATTAAGCCAGAGGCCAGAGAGAAGACTTTTGATGAACCACTGTAGTGCCATTGCTTATAAAGTAGTTCTACATCCACCATTTGTCGGCCATATTGTGGAAAAGCACATATTATATGATCAGCAAAACAACAGCATTTTGCTGTTGTTTTGCAGTTGTACAACAGAACTCAGTTGATCTTTAAACATGTCAGCATTACATTGATTCACGTTTATGCTATTAAGCAGCATTAGGCATTATCTTACTTCTTAAAAATGCTATTGTAGACCCTAAGGCACTAAACACAGCTGAAAGCTGTACAGCGGATTTACGTGTCATTATAATGGTTCACGTTTATGCTATTAAACAGCATTAAGCATTTATTTACTACTTAAAAATGCTATTATAGATCCAAATGCACTAAAAACAGGTGATAGCTGTACAGCTTCGTCGTGGTTTGCTGCACTAAAACTAAAGGTTTTACAAAAGCATTTTGATATGCCATTATCCAACCGATTTACAGTGTAAAGCATAATAATGGTTTTGAAATGCCAATATATAGCATCAAGATGCTCGGTGAACTAATATAAGAGTTTATACGGACCTTGAGTTCTACATAAGTTTACTATTCGTTTCTTAAAATGCTTCCTGTGTTACTTGGGTGGTGAACCCAGTACTGGTGGATCTTGACACCGGGCTGCAGGCAGTTCAAAGAAGCAATGCCAATGACAACCTTAGATAGCAGGCTAACCAGGCGTTTATTACGCCTGGCCAGGAACGGCCTGCGCCTGGTGACGGGAACCATCACGGGACACTGCTCGCTAAACAAACAATTCCACACAATAGGATAACGGGTGGTCCTCTGTGCAGGGCGTGCGTGGAGGTTGAGGAGACCGTTGCGCCGTGAGACCGTGCTCTTTGAATGCTCGGGTGTCACCCAAATTAGAACAAAAACCCTCGGGTAACCCAGATCCTACACAGATGTTCTGAACAGACCAGGAGATTTAATTATCTTCCACCTCCCGTGGGCTGGTTGGAATAACCACCAAACGGCCGCTATGGCCCACGCACAATAGTCCACCTGACGGACTAACTACGGTTCTATGTTTGAAACCCTAAAGGGTTTGGTTTCCGCACTTAGTCAAACATAGAACATAGATATGTATTTGTCGTGTCGCTAGCTACGGAAGGTATTTCATAGAAATTCATAGAAACCAGTCGTGTTATGGCAGTCATCGCCTGCAGTTGCCGCTTGCGGTCGGGTACGGAATTTTACCTTTATAGGGCTTTTAAATTACGAAGAATTCTCAGACGCAGCCAGGAGTCTGGATTCTTGAATTTGTGGATTGCCCCTTTTACTCGCACACACGCACCCCCTCACACACACACTTACACATAGTGCACATTTCGCTCAAAATATTCTCCTATCCATCTTTATTACTGTTTTAATTTTATTTTTATCTTTGTATTTAACTGTTCTTAGTTTAAACAACGTTTTGATTGCTATTTATTAATAACATTTTTTTATGTGCTTCCGGATTTGTAGCAATAATTAAATATGTAATATGCATTTTCATATGGCAATACCACCCAAGGACTCCACGAGACAGGCACGTCCTAGATTCTAGGACGTGCCTGTCTAAAGCACTATTTTTAGCAAAAAAAAAAAAAAAAACATTCGTTTTCTTTTACTATGAAATGTGGGTATCCATTTTTTTTGGGTGGGTATTTATCAAATAACTTCTCCCGCTCTGGCCTGAGCGCTCTGATCAGACTTTTACTGACTAAAACTCACCCGTGTTCCTTCAGTTACCTGTATGTTGCCATGGGCCAAAGTATCCCTTTTAGACTTTCCCGCGACCGGGTATACATCCCTACCTAAACTTTTAGGAAATAATGGTGTGGTGTCATTTATGCTGGATTGAAAAACTCACATTGTCCGTTTCACTGCAAGCTTGAAACTGAATCCCTACCCTCAGCGTTTGCGTAGAGTTGAATTACGGCATTTCGCTTACCCAATATCCGGCCACCACGTCATATCTGACACGATTATGATTTATCTATTGTGTAAAATGATCGAGAGCCTCTACGTTTATTGACGCTGTTCGGAATTCGCACATTTGACGCATGTCCTTCGTGGTCAATATTTATTTTTTGTGGGTAAAAAAGAATTTGGAAAACCATTTTTTATGGAAAACATTGACGATAAAATTAATACGGTGAAATTTGAGATTGATTGAGTTAGAATGCAAACTTAACCTTTTTTTGAATAATGAGATAATTTGTTTAATCTCATTGAATTAATGAATTGCCATTACATACAGCCCCGTGGTAACGGCCCTGACTTACGAGTTGTAAGGTCGTGGGTTCGAACCCAAGCAGGTGCTTTCCTTTGTGTAAGTAATTTTATCACCACTGTTCTTAAAACGGTGAAGGAAAACATTGTGAGGATACCGGCATGTCCTAGAACCAAAAATTCGAAGCCATGTGACATATACCAACTTGCACTGGGTCCGTGTGGTAGATTACAGCCGACCCCTCTTGAAGAAAGCTGGGCATTATAGGCTGCTTATACTATTAAGCTTTATATCTTTACAATGAACTGTCAAAGTGAATAGGCCATAATAATCATAATTGGCAATTACCTATCGCCTTATATCGCCAACTGGCACGTAGATACTTCTCAAGCTTTTGATTACCGTTACCAGAAGTTATTTCTTTTCTCATAACTGCAAGTACATAAAACTGGCAAAAAAAAACAGTAGCACTGAAAGTTTAAAGTAAAAATACTTGCACAGAACATTGATCCGTAACGTATAATATAAATAAAGAGCACAATCGCGTTTACAAAAATGAGGTACCTATCGATAACGGTGTCGCGAGTTCAATTGTTTTTTCCCATCTCAAAAATGCCCAACGCGCCTAAAGAAGTTTACACTTCAAAAACTTGGCTACAAAACAACGACAATCGGCAAATATTGTACACTTTTTCTCTCATACACCATAAAAATATACCCAAACAGAAGCTTATAAAAAATTCGCACATCCGAACCAAAATAACCTCTAACCCGCTAACCCAGGGCACGATTATAACACACACCCATAAAAAGGGATGAAAACCAAGTGTTATGAACATTGTAATTACTTTAGGGACCAAAAAAGGGCATAAATTAACATCGAAAAGGCCGAATATCACATGAACCATTTCATTTTCGTTTTGGTCATAGAATTTTGACGCACGTAATAAAAACATGGCACGTACTGCTTTATATTAATATATGTATGAATTTGTGAAGCTCATATTATTTAGTCTGTGGGAATGGTGACGCATTAAATGAAATGTATTTGTTGGAAATGGGATTTAGTTTTGGGGTGGAATTATGGGGTGAATATAATTTTTTGTAAGGTTGGAAGATCTGTTGGTTTTTAACACGGGTTGTCTCATATCTATACTCCTGCAAAATTTTCTATACTGTATGTGTGATTAGAGGCTCCATCCAACGTATGAGCAGTTCTAATTTTAGTTCCACCTGTACCTGGTATGGCTACTACGGCCAGGCCTCAAGTTCAAATAAGATTTTTATCTGTAGGGCATTAAAATCTTCTTTACCAAACCCGCGACCCAGACAGCAGCCAATCAAGTCGTCGTTTGTAGATCCCACGATATAGGTACTTAGAAAAAATACCTCCACAAAGTACCTACAGCTTTTGTTGAACTCACGAAAGCAAATTCCATTCTACATAGAAATGGGGCTCCGTTGTATCTCGTATGAGCTCCGTTGTACGTCGTATGTACGAGAAAAACTTTCAAAAGACTCTTAAACGATAATTCATGGCCAACGTTTCTATCAGGCTTGTGGCTATTGAAGTAGATTTTTATGATAACTAAACTAAAAAGATTAGTTTTTTATTATAATACCAGCTTCCCAGTGCAGGGCAAAAGCCTCTTCTCATACAGAGAAGGCACGAGCATTGTTCACCGCGTTTGCTCAAGACGCGTTTGTGATTTCATACTTATATTGACTACTAGCTGCGCCCCGCGGTTTCACCCGCAGAAGTCTCGATCCCGTAAGAATATCGGGATGAAAAGTATCATATATGTTAATCCAGGTTATAAACTATACGTGTGCCAAATTTCATCCAAATCCGTTCAATAGTTTTTGCGTGAAGAAGAGACAAAGATACACACACACTCATAAACTTTCGTCTTTATAATATAGTAGTGTGACTAGCTTTCGCCAGCGGCTTCACCCGCCTGATATATTTGTAAATTATAGCCTATGTTATTCAGTGATAATATAGAATTCTACTTGTGAAAGAACTTTTTAAATCGGTCCGGTAGTTTTTGAGTTTATTTGTTAGAAACAAACATACAAAAATCAAATCTTTTCTCTTTATTATATTAGTTTAGGTAAAGTTCAGGTTTCATCACGATATTCTCCTTCATCAATTAATGTCCGATATATGAAACTGGTCAAGTGCATGTCGGACCACGCACAATGTAGGGTTCCGTAGTGGGGATGAATTTATCCCAAGAACAAACTTAACTTTGTAGTTGACAAAAAAAATCTTTATCTAAAACCAACCATTTAGCTGGCAGGGGGGGGGGGGGACACTTGACTTTAACAAAAATTTGCACTTTAAAGTTTAATATTTCGCAAACGGATCTCTGAATTCAAAAATGGTTTTGCACACTCACAATGTTTTTGAAAGACCTTTCCAACGATACCCCACACCAAGGGATAGAAAAAAAAAACATCCCCACTTTACGTGTAGGGGAGACACCCTAAATATTTTTTTTTTTCATAGTTTTATTTTACCACTTTGTCGGCATGATGAATATGTTTACCCGTGCCAAATAACAACGTTCTAGTACTAACAGTCTTGGAGCTAGACCGCGGACAGACTTGTGACAGACGGACATGACGAAACTATAAGGATTCCTTGTTTACTACGGAACCCTAATAAAAAAAGATATAGGTACCTCCTATTAAGTGGCAATTGGCTCACCCCCTATTTCGTGTGGGGTAAAATAACTGGCGAAAAATTGTGTAGTACACCCCTGCTCACCTCTTCAAGGAGTGTATTATGTCAGGAACATGAGCAGCAACATCATTCCATCTCTTAATTGCAACTGCAATCAGCTATCCGTCCTTCAAACGAGATTATTAAGACCATTTCCAATTTCAGTCTATGTTCAGCGAAGGAAATTTGTGAATTAATAATGATGACGATCACGAAGCTTAAAAACACATAACATAACATCACGCCTATACCCCGAAGGGATAAGCAGAGGTACATCTATAGTACACCCACATTTCACCAGTTATGTTTAAGTCACATGTAACAGGGGGCAAGCCTATTGCCATCGACCGGGCACAAATCCAAACTCCGGGCTGCTACTGAAAAATTCCAGATTGAAAAACCCAATAACACTTTGTCCGACCCAGGAATCGAACCCCGGACCTCATGCTCATCAGTAGCGCTTTCCATCACTAGACCAACGAGGCAGTCGAAGCTTAAGAAGTAATTAAAAAAAACCTCATATATTTTTATTCGTAATAAGTTCTAATTACGTTCAGTACCTAATTAAACTCATGAACTCCCAACTAATTACAGCGCAGACATAACCACGACCATACTTCACAAATTTATGACTACCCTCCATAACACTAGAATATTAGTCCAAGCATTTAAGAATTTACGTGCAATCAAATTAGAAGTAGGTACGGAGGTACTGCGAGCGAACGTTCCCTTGGTCACAATGGAAAGGTGATAAATTTAAGACAATTGCTCTGGGAATGTTCCTTTGACTTGATATAAGTATCCTACGTGCGATGCATTAATTACTTCATTTGGAAATAATTTTTAGTGAGAGGAGAGGAGCTGGATCTTGGAGAATGCTGAAAGATTTCTTTCAACGGTGCTTTGGCACGAGTAATGGCGCCTGTTAGATTAGGTGTTAAGGTTCAATGTGGTAAAAATAATACCTATTGGGATAACAAATGCAATTTGTGAAGAAAGTCAGCGAACGTTGGATTGTGTATTATGTATCTTTGTTAGTAAAAAAGTCAATCAATTTGAAAAAAGAAAGAAAGAAAAATAGGTATATTTGTCACTGAAACACGTGCATATATAAAAGACAAGAGTAATCAGAGAACAACAAAAAGTACCTACAAAATAAATCACGACCATAAAACAGAAATTAGTCGGCAGCTACACGACATGACTGTGACAAGAATGCTTCCACTCAGCATGATGCTGTGCTATGGGGTACCTACAGCACAGCATTGATTTTTAGAGGTCAACCGAAAAAAAAAACAGATGTACGGAAACCAAGTCAGGTTCAGTGATTTGTCTATTGAATAGGTTCTGCGTAACCTTTTCCCAACGACGTTGGGGTCGGCTTCCAGTCTAACCGAAGCAGGTGAATACGATTATTTTACATGGAGCAACTGCCTATCTGACCTCCATAACCTATGTACTGGGTAACACGATACCCCTTGGTAAGACTGGTTACCAAAAATATTTTTTTTAAACATTACTGCTTCCACCATTACCTACTTTATAATTCTAACAAGTTTACTAACTAATTAATATTTGCACCATGCAATGAGGAATTTTTCTCGGGAAATCTTTTCACTATATCTGTCATTGCTTCATTTTTAATTATTTTTACCTATTGTGGTATAGTAATCTTATTCCAGGTGCATCGTCTTCACATATAATTAATGTATATAAAGTATTATAAAACATTTTAAAACAGTAATGGTGGAGTTTCTTGCCCATTCTCCATACGACAACTGCCTCTTGGAAGGGGCGACTAGAATCAAATCTATTTTTTGTAAATTTTCAAAAGTGCCTTTTATGTGCCTAATTGAAATAAATTATTTGAATTTGACTATAACACGAATTACCATTCTCTTATCGAAAATAGGAACAAGAAGATTTACCACCACATCCACGCCCTTCACTTACGTATAGTATATTTATACACGAGCTTAGTTAAGTACTTGTCATTAGTAGTTAACCATGTCAGCTTTTGAGGAGAGTAGTGGTGGCCCAGTGGTAACGGCCGCGATTTACGAGTTGTAGGTCCCAGACAGGCGCTTTACTTTGTGTAAATAATTTCATCAACACTGCTCTCAAAACGATGCAGGAAGACATCGTGAGGAAACAAACCGGCATGTCATAGAACCAAAAATTCGAAGTCAGTAACATATCCCAACCCACACTGGGCCCGCGTCGTGGATCATGACCCACTCTCTCTCACAGAGAGGAGGCCTGTGTCCCAGCAGTGGGAACATTATAGGCTGATTAATATGCATGTCGGCTTGTCATAACTTTCGTCACAGCATTAGTTACTAAGCTCGTGTTATCAAGGATCGGTGAAAAGGTTTGGCATGTATTTAATCGAAACTCTAATTAATTTCCATTTTGTTCGCCTAAATATTATTGAACACTCTAATATAATGAATGCGCCTCTTTGTGAACCTCAAATAATTCCTATTTTGGGGTCCTAACATAGTTAATTGATTCAGGCGTGACCTTGCGGAAATTCATTATAAAATACAATAGACGTGTGGATATAGATAGTAACCTGTTCCGCTTAGCTATCTCTAAAGAGCTATAAAAAAACCCTGAAAAAAATCGACACATGTTTCACCTCTCAACGAGGCATTCTCAGGATGACGGTAGACTTGTCGCGAACCAGAACACGACGTGCTGCCACACCGAGCGCTGAACGCAGAGACGCGTTCTCCAGCTAGAAATAGCCAAACGGAACATGATACTAAATACATCCACGTCTAGTGTATACATTTATTTTTTTGGGTCTTAACATACTAAATAGCCAAGTATCAGCGACCAACTTGGATGTAGTGCAGTTGGTCACAGTTCTAACCTAATCTAACCTATTTGGTAGTGGTACCCACCCTAGCTTAGTTAATGCAACCAAATGTGAGAAAAGACCAGAAACTTACAAATGGGTTCATTAGTTAAAAAAAAGTGTTCATCATCAGAAGGGCAATCAGTTGTTAAAGGTTCAATTAAATATTTCCCAAAAGGTATTAAAAAAATTATCACTACGACGAACACCGTCAGCATCCTCTATTTTTTCCTCATTCAACGTAAACGTATCCTCGCATAGTTAACCTCCATCGATCGATATGAAACTACCCCTCTCCTATAAGATATTCCACCACTCAGGAGATAACTGACCGTTCTATCGCAGATCATGGGATATTTATGCAGCTGGGGGTGTTTAACGAGCGGTGTCTTTCCTCGGACGCTGTTCTATCAATATTTATTAAGAGGCCACTTTGTTAAGTCACCAATATACACCGTGACATTTTAGTTATGTTACAAAAGTAGCCCACTTCATGTATCCTAGTAAACAGGCAAAAATAAAAGATATATTGTAACAATTTTTAATTGCTCCTAGAAGTATTTTATGTCGGGTACATTGAGTGGTTCTTTGTAAGACGACTAAAATGTTACGATGTATACCATATATAACGAAAACACTCTTTTCTTGATAATACTTTTAATCCACACTGCTGTACTATTTCACAATCAAACGACGACTAACTATGCATTACATTTTACCACTTAAAACGACTTTTGCTCCACCCAGAAATAACGATAATATCATAACCGTCATTTCTAAGTGTGGCCAAAGTAAAACAATACATTCAATTGCCACAATGAAAATACATTTTGAAGTTTCATAGAATATTAATAATTTGTACTTTGACAGTGTTGCCACAGTGAATATTATAAATCGATATTAAAATAATCCATTTTTTAAAATTAAATCAAAGATTTCACGACACAAAAGTGATGTCCAAACAATGTTGGGTATAACTGACTAGGTTTAGTTTTAGATCTATCTAGACACGCGATAGCGTGTCGAGCCAAGTTCCAGGCAAGACACGGCTGCAGTGTGTTATATTACACGAACTATTTGGAGCCACTTTTGACCCCTTAATAACTCAAAATCTATGTAACATTAGCACATGAAATTTGGTTTATTTATTAAAACCCCTTAGATTAACTAGAACTCCAAATTTCATAAATAAAGCTCAAACGGTTATTGAGATATTAACGTCTAAAAATCGGCATTTTTATCAACCACATAGCCATGGTCATCAAAAACCTTTAATCCACTTCCGGATGACCTATAAAGTTGAAAGGAGATTTTTCGAAAGCAGGCCCACGGTATGGTACTGTGTCAAAGCTTATTTAACAAAAATTATGTCGTATTTTTTTCAAGTTAAGTCGTTTTTTTTTTTTAATTTCTTTCTGCTAGCATTAGAGAACCTAATTAATATTTATTTGGTTGACTAATTGTAATTTTGTACATCCGCCATTCAATCCTAACCTGAATGTTGCCAAATGACAGACTATTCCAATCAAATAATTTGTAATCGATTGAAAAATCGATTCTAACCCACATGGAGTACGTGGAGTATCCACTACACGAGTATGTTTCAAATGCTATTTATTATACTCAAATACTGTAAAATTATGATTTTACAATAATTAAAATATTATCTGGTCTGAATATACTCAAAAACTTAAAAGTGTTTCGAGACAGTAATGTTATTTTATAAACTAATCACCAGTGATCGGAGTAGGTAGATTGATTTGGTGTCAATGAACTGGCACGTATATATTAGTATGGATATGCCTCCGGGATTCCGGGATTTTGAAATTATTAAGATTTTTTTAAGGAATTTCAAATGTTGTGATGTGTAAAATAAAGAATACATCAATATGAATAAGAAATGTTTAACCCTTTTGCTGTCTTTTTAATAGTATATAGGTGATCGGACTCCAAGAAAAGGATAGGTATACTGTAAACAATGTAATAATTTAATATATTTTAAATGTTTATCTATCGCATTCTATAAATTTCTAATGTAGTAGTTTAAAAATCCTTACTTTAACAATATTTGATTAAATCCCGTAAGTACCAAAATGAAATCCCGGAAAAAAGGCTTATCCATGTTATGATTTCTATGACTATTCATGATGCGAGTACCTACGTAAAATCAATCTACCTACTCCGATCACTGCTAATCAGCCAATCGATTTCGTCAATCGATTACCAAAATAATTAAACCTGGTAACATTGACACCATGCATAATGTCAAACTGTCAAAAAAATATCTGTCAGATCAATGGCATTGTTGGCTGTTTGTTTAAGTTGATTTGAATTTATTTTTCCGTATTTACTTTATAGTTAAATTACGTTACGATTTAATACTGTTAATTTAAATTGAAGCCAGACGAACTATTGCTTATCTTTCCATGGCCCTGGGTAAGTTTAATAAGTTCTTTAAATATTTGTTGTAAACACCCGTTCACCTTTCACTATTTTAGCGTATTGTATAACCTCATTGATTTTAGCAGCCTATTAGTAGAAGGCCTATGTTCAGTCAGGGGTACGTCGCGCGTCGTCAGCTGTAAATTTATATAGTATGATGTAATTATATTACATAAGTAAATACACTGAATTTTTTTACCTTTTTCAGGTATGACGATGACATGTGTTATTGCAAGACTTGAAATTATTGATTATATTATCTACAACTCTATCCCAAGTATTACTTGCTCATGGAAATCTAAGCATATTATGTTTTGCAAGTGGCATGTCAATTGCAAGTCACAGAAGTCATCAGGTTAGTGTTTTTAAAATGGCAGAATTATTATGAGTGATATAATTACTAAACAAAAGTAAATAAACAACAATAAGAAGTACTTTCTTACTTTCTAGGTCATACATTTGGATAAAGTTTGTCATGCTTATTGAGAGAGGCTGCTACCAGAGATGTTTATAGACAAGCAAGTGATGATAAAAACAGAGCCACCCTAGAGTTTAAGAGATTTACCCTTAGGTCAAAACAATAATCTGGTTAGGGCCAGAATCAAATCGTGACGTGTGAGCAGCAGGACTTGGTGTACATAATTATTGATAAGTGAGCAAAATAGGACAAATCGTTTAAGAGATCATCATTGCTTATTACTGTTTCGTGGGAAAGCGTACACCTACCACCTACTGTACCTACGCTGCTTTCATACCATGACTAAGTTATGAGAATGAAGCTGAAGCCGTTTTAAATTCTATGAGAAATAAAATGTTTTTAGTATTTATTGTTGTGTTATTTGTTAGAGTAAACCTTCCTATAGAAGCGCTGAAAATGCTGCTACCAATAAGATTATTCATCTTTAATTAAGAGAGTTGGCTAAAATAATGTTTATGCCATTAAATGTTTCATATTTAGCGCGCAAGATTATTAATTTACCTTTATAAAATTGCAAGTCTGTAAATGCAACAATCGCCATTTTGATGACAGTCGAGGTCGAGGCTAAAAAACATAAAAAATTGGGGATTTCGAACATCCAAACTCCACCACAAGGACAGTGACTATTACAACATTTAATTATTTGACAAATTCATCCATTGTTCAAGTTAAATAAGTAGTGGTAATGAAGTTTTTTAGTATCAAAAGTCGAAGTTTCGCGCCAATCGTGCGTGTTTACATTTTAACTTTTCACAATTAACACTCATACACATGTAGATATGATTTAAAATGTGACAAATATGATTAAAAATATTATAAGCAACTAGAAAATGCCCAGATCTTAACATAATATACGAACACACGTTCAATAACACGTAATATTCATTACTACTACTCAATTTGTGTTAAAAATCGCCGATCATTGTTTTTTTTTATTGTAATGATGTGCGAAAACGATTATGCCAAACGTTTTTTTTTTTTTCAATTTTGATTGTCTCGATAAATTTAGGTATATGTCGAATGTCTGAAATCTATACTTGAAAATTTAAATAAAATTGTTTTAAGCATTAAATACAATAAGCATTGTTTAAAATAATTATTTATACTTTTCTAGTGTAATTTTAATCGTTTTTAGGACATTCAATATAAAACGAGTCAACAGACAGGACGTGGATAGATACTTACCTCATTTATTGAATTTCGCGCCGAATTGTTTCTACATTTGAATTTAAATTCGGAACGTTGTTCAAAATTATTTTTAATTTATTGGACAATTATTTAATGTGGATTTTATTTTTGATAGTTTGCTACAGAATGCCTAGTATACATTTTAATCGTTTTTAGGACATTCAATATAAAACGAGTCAACAGACAGGACGTGGATAGATACTTACCTCATTTATTGAATTTCGCGCCGAATTGTTTCTACATTTGAATTTAAATTCGGAACGTTGTTCAAAATTATTTTTAATTTATTGGACAATTATTTAATGTGGATTTTATTTTTGATAGTTTGCTACAGAATGCCTAGTATACATTTTTTAGGTAGGCAAGAAAATTTTGTTCGGGAATTATGTTAAATTAATTCTATAAATTAGGTAGGTATTCCGCAAACACTTTTAAATGACGTCTATATTTTTTGTTAGTTGTATGACTTTGGTAGGATTTTATTTTTGATAGTTTGCTACAGAATGCCTAGTATACATTTTTTAGGTAGGCAAGAAAATTTTGTTCGGGAATGATGTTAAATTAATTCTATAAATTAGGTAGGTATTCCGCAAACACTTTTAAATGACGTCTATATTTTTTGTTAGTTGTATGACTTTGGTAGGATTTTATTTTTGATAGTTTGCTACAGAATGCCTAGTACTTATACATTTTTTAGGTAGGCAAGAAAATTTTGTTCGGGAATGATGTTAAATTAATTCTATAAATTAGGTAGGTATTCCGCAAACACTTTTAAATGACGTCTATATTTTTTGTTAGTTGTATGAGTTTGGTAGTATTTGTTTTTAATAGGATAATCTTACTCGAGTAATAGAAATTGCTTTTTTTTTGAGGTAGTTTCAAAATGAAATTTAAAAAACTGCCCAAGTGTATGTTGGACTACGCACAGTGAAGGGTTCCGTAATTGGGATGAATATTTACGCATAAACATTGCATAGTATCAATTTTATCGACTGCAAAAATAAGTTTGTGTTTCTCGAAAAAACTATAAAAAACAAAGTTAATTCTGCGGTTGTAACCGAAAATAAACTGTATCTCAAAAACTATTGACGTCAAAAGCAAAGTCACTTAGAAACATCTTTAACATTTTAATTATGAGATCCAACAATACACGCTTTATATGCATAGATTTTTTTCATCTCTCGGTTATATGTAGGTATGGAGAATGCCACCCCCACTATTATGTTTATCGTAATTTCACTACACCATTGTTTAACGGTGCTAAAAATACACCTTTTTTAAATTTTCTTTATTTAATGGCTGTATGACATCCGGACACACGGACAGACGAACTTGACGAAATTAAGAGGTCCGTTTTTTTTACGGATTTTGATTATCAAGTTTACAATCGGCATGCAATTGATGTCTATGAGAATTGATCTACAATATTATTATTATTTGGAATAGCCGCCATCTTAAAATCCAGAATTTCCATCTAATTCGATATCAGCACTATCTCCCGAAAATGACAGTCATGACGAAAAATTTTCAAATAGTGTTAAAAACTGCCACTTGCTCACTTCAGATGGCGCTGATCTCCAGCGTCTTATAATTTGACAGCTAACTATACATTTTTGATTCGAATGCTAAAAGTTGATGTAAATTCCAGAATTTCATGACTGAATTCAAAACACCCCGTCGAGTCAACTGATGTGTCACGTGTCAAAATCTTGGTCCTTAATGTTAGGCGGTAGTGAATTCATTTCATTCATTCTCTGATCTCGAAAAACGTTGTTACAAACCTCAGGTTGGTATGATCAAGGTAGTTTGTAGGTTGGTACTGTGCTTGAGACGTTTTTGAATTGATAGATCGTATGACTATTGTTTTAGGGACTATTGTCGTTTAATATAGTAAATAGTTAAGGAACTTTGTTCCTGACGGGGCTCCCCGACTGCACAAGTTTTTTTAAATAATAATACTTACCGCGCCGACTCAGCGACCTGACATCATTGCGGACAATTGTAACAATTGTTACGAAAGAAATACCTACATTCTTACACAATATTGCTACGCATATTTGCAAAAAGAATTTTATAGATCACGTTTGATTGACAAATGATAATAATTTCTTTACAAAAAGTAATGATATCCCATCAAAAACATAAATGTGAAAATGGGAGCCAAGTTCAATAAATATGGTTGTTGACTTCGCCGACAAAAGAATTGAGATCTAAATGGGTGCCAAGTTCTGTAGATAATCCTGAAATTTATTTATAAGAACATGCAACTTTCTAAAATAAAATTAAAACACAAATTCTTGTTTTTTCTGCTATAACAATGTTTGCTATTTAAAAATATAACTTCTTAAATTTGAACAGTCGAATTATTTACACAAAGCACTTAGGATAAATTGAAGCTCAAGATTTGACTTGGCTAGTTTTTACCAGCAAGCTGAAATTTTAGAGGAGGAAGATATTTTGACCTTACAGTTACAATAAGACACAGTATCTTGCGCATAATATAAATATGCCTAGGCAGACAGTCAAAGCTGTAAACAGTTATAATAAGAAACAGTAACTTGCGCATAACATAAAGAACAAAGATATCATCATTTTATTTTATTTATTGGACTCACCAACAATTGAGTATACCGATACAAAGATATGAGATACATCCAATAAACTTATAGACTAGAGTACCAATTTCTTACAGGTCACATCATGAATGACTTATTTGATGTTGAGTGCCTACTTAAAATTAAATAATAATAATTAAATATGACTAGGTAGACAGTCAAAGCTGTAAAGTCGATGAAAAAAATAGCATCCAACTGTTAGCCGCTTAATTTTACTTTTCTAGTGTGCGTGCACACTAGAAAAGTAAAATTACAGCACAATGACGTGGCGCGAGTGTAAGACGTAGAGGTAACGCACACCGGCATAAAAAAGTTACTCTGTTTATTTTAGTTCTTTTGCACCACGACACTGTAGACAAATATAAAATCAAATATAAAGTTGTAAGATAACTTGTATGTAAAAACTAGCCAAGTCAAATCTTGAGCTTCAATTTATCCTAAGTGCTTTGTGTAAATAATTCGACTGTTCAAATTTAAGAAGTTATATTTTTAAATAGCAAACATTGTTATAGCAGAAAAAACAAGAATTTGTGTTTTAATTTTATTTTAGAAAGTTGCATGTTCTTATAAATAAATTTCAGGATTATCTACAGAACTTGGCACCCATTTAGATCTAAATTCTTTTGTCGGCGAAGTCAACAACCATATTTATTGAACTTGGCTCCCATTTTCACATTTATGTTTTTGATGGGATCTAGATTTAAGACATTCAGTAAAAACAAAAGCCTTTACAAAAGTAAAGAAAAACATACCTACAGAATGTAACGTCAGTGAAAATAGATGCTGACTACATATATTGACCGACAATTAAAATTGTCCGTAAATTAAATTACAACTGTCAGTATTTGACAGCCGTATCAAATAATACGCCGCAGCAATACGGCAAATTCACGTAGTGTATCTGCAAAATAATATTTTTAATGTTTTTTTTTCTCTGACTTCACGTACTCGTAAATTACCTAATTGAAAAAACAGGGTTAGAATCCAAAATAAATTATTCTATCCGCTAGCGATCTCTGAATCACGACATTATAAATATTTCTACCATTTAGCTCTAACATTAATTAGTAGAGAATAAAAATAATTGGTAGAAAACAAAGAAAGACAGGCTGATAAAAGGCCCTTATAGTTTTAGATAAGGAAAAAGTTGGAATTGACGAGCCGTATCTCGAAAGATCTACTTATATACCTTGATTAATTAATCTTTTCTTCCAAATTGATTGGATCTATCAAAGGAGACAGCCTGAATTTAGTCAGTTTTATTCTTATATAACATTGAAGCTATTATATACCTAATTAATTTTTAGTGATTAACTAAAGCGGTGATGTTGAGCCATTTAAAAGGCCTTGAAAGAGAGTCACACTTTAGAAATTTATATTTGCACTCAATTTTTTATTTTTTTCCTGTCCTAAGGTGTGTTCTTAAAAAGTGTAAAATAGTGACTATACTAACTACTAAACTCTTTTTAAGAACACAAAGTGTGCAGTGGTGGCCCAGTGGGTGAGCTGTGGTGAGTAGTGGTGGCCCAGTGGGTGAGCAGTGGTGAGTAGTGGTGGCCCAGTTGGTGAGTAGTGGTGACCCAGTGGTGGCCCAGTGGTAACGGCCGTGGCTTACGAGTTGTAGGTCGCGGGTTCGAACCCAAGTAGACACTTTACTTTGTGTAAATTATTGCATCACCATTGCTCTCAAAACGGTGAAGAAAAACATCGTAAGGAAACCGGCATGTCCTAGAATCAAAAATTTGAAGACATGTGACATCTACCAAACCACACTTGGCCCGCGTGGTGTATTTATAGCCCACTCCCTCTCACAAAAAGCGGAGGCCTGTGTCCCAGCAGTGGGAACGTTATAGACTGATTATGTATTAGTGTAAATAGATTGCCAAAGTACGAGTTACATAGGACCGATCTCTAAGAAAAAAAATATAGAAACATTACAATTTATGTAAATAATTTTCAGTTTATTGAGGTCAACCAATAAAATAACCAAACATAAACCCTAGACAATCAGAGCTTCCAAATTAGAATTTCTGAATAATTTCTACATAACATTAACACAGAAAAGATTAATATAGTTCTGAAATATAAGGTCGTATCTTAATGAACGTCTGACATTAAAACGCTGATACAATATTTAAATATTTAAATCAGCATTTTAAGTTACCACAAAATTAATTTCGTGACAGATGTCCTTTGTGAGTGCAGCGTCTTGGAAATTGTAATACCTATGTACTAAACCGCTGAGATTTAGTTTTAAATCTTTTATAATTAATGGCTCTTGTTTTAGAATTTTAAGCTAAGATTTTTTTTCTTGCTTTGTAGAGATTGGTTTAGAATTATTATTACTAATTTATTTACTCAGATAATTGATCCATTTTCTTAGTACAAATAGAACTTAAAACTATGTTAGTTCACACATATGCATAGTGCATATGATTATGAAAATATGATGGTATTATGATTAAAAAATATTAAAGTTCAATCAACTTTTAACCCAATTGCAAGATGTGTTTGCCGCCCCCGCAGAATAAACGCGCAAGTGTAAAAAGTCAATTTTTCAGGAAAAATAAAAAAACCTAAATTGATCCATTACTTTATGACTACACCGAATAGAAGTTTGTTTTTATGTCGTTTAAAATATTATTTTTTGTAGATGGAGTCATTATTAATATAAAGTGTTTTTAATAAATAATAATAAAATACTTTATTTCAGACCATGTGTCCATTTTGTTAGTAACAATGTTCTTATGGACTAGTGTTAGTAATATTTAAAACTACCGACAACAAAAACATATAAAAGAAAGTTAACTCAATCACTACTGCGCCATTCCATGTCAAATGGCGTTTTTGAGGTACAGGTATCATTTTTGAGTTACTGATTTAAAAAAAATTACAGAAATATTTTAGTTTTTACACATAAACATAACATCACGCCTTGTTTCCCGAAGGGTTGGGCAGAGGTGTCCCTATAGCAGGTACACCCACATTTCACCAGTTATGTTTTAAGTCCCATGTAATAGGGTGTAATAGGGTGTATTTTAGTTTTTTTTATCGTTAATGTTACTTTGAGTTTTTTCTTGTCAACTATTGATGTTTTTTGTTTTGCAATGTAATATAACTTGAATTTCTTTGCGTTTTTCGCAGTACAGTAATACCGTTAATGGGCTATTACGCGTTTATCCTGGTGCAGTCGAAAAGTTTCTGATAATGTAATCTGGTGATTAAGTTTTTTTTCTGGATAATATATCATCAAGGTCAGAATTTTAACATTATATTACGGTATATCGCGTGTATGAACTTCGTAAATACTTGATATAAAAATCTGGAAAAAATCGAGGTGATGTATTTTGACCTACACATAACGAATATGGATTAACATCAAAACCACCGTAATAGCACTTACGCGTTTATTCTGCGAGGCGGCGAGTTACGTTTTGGAATTTTGCATTGCAGAATTTGACAGTATTTTTTTTATCTAGACTTCCAATCATTCACACAATTTAAATTCTCGTAGTCATCATACTTAAAAAACGGGTTTTGTAAATTAACCCATTAATTAACAAAACATCACGCCTTGTTTCCCCGAAGGGTTGGGCAGAGGTGTACTTTTACTACACGCACATTTTGCCAGTAAGTCCCATGTAATAGTGGGCGGCCTATTGCCATCAACCGGGCACAAATCCAGACTCCGGGCTGCTACTGAGAAATTATTGATAGAAAACCTCGAAAAAACTTTGCCCGACCTGGGGATCGAACCCGGGATCTCATGCTCAGCAGTAGCGCTTACGACCACTAGACCAACGAGGCAGTCCATTAATTATTAAAGGACTGTGGGCAAAATACACCCAGCTTTGCCACAGTTAAAACCACTGTAGTTTTGAAGACATCACTTCTCCCTTTACTCACGCCAAAGCGCATCAAAATATGTCCTGGGGTTATTCAGTTCCTAACCTAACATAGTCGGAACTGAATAACCCTAGGACAGATTTTGACAGTGAACAGTGGACAGTGGTTTTAACTGTGGCGGACGTGGGTATGCCACCCATACATTTTTGCTCACCATCCTTTATTCTAACAATCAAATCTTAAAATCCTAACACTGGTTTCAACCAAAACTGACCTCATTAATACCAAACATTTATTAACATAATTAAACACACTTAACACAAGGCACTTATCAACAGAAGTCTCATTTAATGACGTCATATATTTGTCAATGTGATCGAAATAGCTAAAATAAGTGTCGGTTTCTACATCTATTTATTTTATGCATTCTGATTTTGTGCCAAGTTAATTTACTGGCTTTTTTATTAAGGGCGATACGCTAAGTAGCTCACGAAATTCAAGCTTTCTTGCGTATTTTGTTAATTACAACTCTGTTTTAGGCCGTATTTTTAATAAAAAAAGTGCTAAACGGCACTAATTTAATTAATTGATTTTTGTATGTATTATTATTATCAAATTAGAAAATCTGTGGTTAATCATTTGTATGATTATTTAACGATAAATAAATACATCACTGTAATTACGGCTATAGATAAAATTTTGGTTAACATACGACCCAATATCAACAGAAAAAGAATTTCACGGTCTATTACATTAGCACGAACCTCAAAATGCCATCTCTGTCGCCCTTTGTATTAAAAACGAAATTCTTTTTATTGAATTTGTTGACTTAGTTCTGGTCTTTATTAAATTCGGCAGCATTGGCACCTTTTTGTTGGAATAAATTGAACCGTATCTGTATTTGAATTATTTGTGGTTTCGTTTCTGGATTTTAGTATTTGTAAAGTTAAAATTGTGGAGCGTTGAAATTAATTTATAACAGTTTGAAAATAAATGTTAGTGCATTTGATATTGCTTTTCAACAACATCTGTAAAGAGCTCATTGTTTTGATAACTTTTTTGAAAATAATAAATTGATATTCGATAGTAAAGTTTTTAGTTACTCGTATGTTAATTAAACCAAAGCATTCAATTATTGATAATATAATAGATACTATCATATTATCACACCCAGATGGCATAGTGTTATCAAAGTATCGCGGACTTAATCTTCAGAGTCTCCTACACTTGAAACTAGAAAAGCACGCACGAGCTTCTGTTATCCCATTACCAGTAGCCCAAATAAACATCTAATTCTTTCCTGCGCACCTCTGCATGCTGCTCCATCTCTCTCGTGCACATGGTTCTATCTTCTTCCAGCTCGATTCGGGTTTGGAACACTCGGTCTGAGCTCCTAGTTTTGTCCGCGAGCTCGCGGAGCACGGACGTGTCGCTTGTAAGCCGGTCTCGCACCGACACGATACAGGCGTGTTTTCACCGGGATATTAATGAAAATTTGATGAAAACTCCGTTTTGACGGCACCATACATCGTTACACGGGCATAGACTGTGTCTCTAATTAAACTTTGTGTGGAACAAGGATCTGAGTGTATAATGTAACCGTTGCAAACACGGTGAGTGCAACGTTTTCAGTGCCAATTTCAGGTAGATAACGTGACTGAAAATTGTCTTTCGTCGCTTTTTCGTCGAAGACGATTATTCAGTTCCCTTCGTTTTGATTCATTTGCTCCGTATTGTTCTTTTCTGATCTCTTTTATGATGTAAATATGTTTCAGACTTGTTCTTATTTTATTCATGTTTTATTATCTACCTGTTGTGTGAATGTAAAACAATCGTACTTTCTTTCATGATCTTGCTCTTTAAGACATTTTTTTTTATTATATATTACAATGAAAAAGCTCTACAGTTTGTTTATTTTTTTAAATTATATTTTCCAAAAATCGGTTTTGATAAAATTACGTATCAAATGGCTTTTTATTACTTTTTCTCTTAAATCGCTGTAAAAATAGCAGTCCACATAGAGTTTCAAATGCTATTATTTAATTTGAATGACAAAAACACTGAGCTTTCTACCGTATGTAAGTATTTTGAACACGCTAAGATTATTATCATCTATGTCAAATCGTCTTTAGACTCTTAAGCAGAAAAATCCGACGTTGAATGGCAAACACTTGTTTGATATTCATTTCATTAATTAAATTAAATATTCGGTCGTAATGATATTCCAGTTTTAGATAATGCTATGAGCAAATGACTGCAGTGACAAAAACGTATCGCTGTCCAAATTTAATGACTTCAATATAATGTGAGCATTGGTTTCGGTTGTAGCCCGATTTTATAAATTAGTGGTACTAACTGAAGTATTTTTGTGGCCTGAAATGTTATGATTTTTGTGTTACAATAGTAGGTTATGGTTTTGAATACTTTACCTTCAAATAGGCTTTAATACTGTTTTAGATTAAATGACGATTTGCTGTCAAATTACCAGAAATTAAGCAAATCTTTCTTTTCCTTCATAAATTGCAAATAAATATATCAAATTAAAACCTGACCTTTTCGTCTAGTGATACTTTACATTTTAGGTACTTTCCACTCTAAGGAACTCCACTGAACCCAAACATCTTCAAAGTACTTTAACAATGTCACAATTTTATTTTGTTCTTTCATATAAATTACATTGTCAAAGGGAACAGACGAAATACAGTTTTATTAAATAAACCGTTGCGCACCTACAAAGGCTCTTTACCTAAGCCTACAAATTTCCGTAGCACTTGTTTATTCTACGACGCTACGCCGTAGCGCGTCGCTACGCCGGAATCTATTATTATTATTATAGGCCTACCCTTTTTCGTATTGTGTCATATCTCACATTGCTACGCTTTATTTTGTTTATATAAGCTCGTTATATGAATGTGAATAGTTTCTTGGGATATAGGAAATTCGGGATTCATAATGTCCACTTTTTTACCTCCCAGCTGATACTTTTTAAGGGTGTCAATTTCCATAACATAAGATTACAATAGTCAGTGTGTATGTGAATAGTTTCTTGGAATTTGGGAAATTGGAGATATATAAATGCTGCTTTTATACCTCACGTAAGTAGCTGCCCAGCTCATCCTTTTTAAGGGTGACGATATCGATAACATAAGATTATTTTATTTAACATAATTATTATTTAATTTAGTGAAATTATTGATAATGCCTAAAATAAACTAGTATTATACAATATCGCCCATGGGCATGTGACCGCCCGTATTTTTCTGAAAATTAACTTTTTTTTAAATCTTTAATATTTTTCATGTTATTCAATTTTTATTTTTTTGTGTAGCGTTTGCCATATCTCCGATGTTATTGGCTTGATTTGGATTCTGTTTATTATTTCTAAAAGCTTATGACTTATTTTATCGGATTAACTAACATTTTTCATTAATTTTTTTCGCAAACTCAGTATTTATTTAAAAAAAAAAACACAAGTGTAAGTCCAATATTATCTAGAAAAAATGAAAAAAAAAAATGATAGACGGCCTTTTAAAGTTAATTTTCGAAAAAAATAAACATAAATATTCAGAAAAATATGGGTGGTCACATGCCCATGGGCGACATTATATTTGACACAATATAAATATTACCCTTACGTTTTAGTACGGAAGTAAACAAACAAAATTCACACTCATCGAGTGGTATTGCGGTTCCACGACACAGAGTATTGTTTAAAATGGTTCGCATTTGGTATACCGCTCGTATTTCATTCGCGAAATCACAGGTTTCGTTGGTATGTATTTCTTATGTATAATTAGTCGGGTTAATCGTCGTGAGGAAAGTGGCATGCCTGAGAGATATTTCTCGACGGCATATGGAGCCAAGTCAGAGGCCCATGGACGGCTTTATAACTCTGACACCAGCAGTGCTATTCTGTAAAAATCTCACCGTGAACGCTAAGGCGAAGTGAACTTGAAGTGAGCTGTCATTCCACCAAATACTAGGGATTGACACTGTTGACAGCTCACTTTCAAGCTCACTTCACCTAAGCGTTCACGGTGAGATTTTAACAGAATAGCACTGCAGGTTAGTTACTAACCACACCAAAGGAAGAAAGGTAAATAGTTTAGTTTTCATTATCAGTTACGCTAAGAAAATGGCTTAGGTAAAGGTAAAGGCAATCAATATGAATTGACTTGATTTGAATCAGTGCCAATTTATCGCTTGTTTGTCGGTATATAAAGTCGCCTTAACAATGAAATACAGCAGATGTCGAAAACAAATAACTTAGCAAATGTTTTGTCACAGAATGGCGAGTAGCCTACTAGTTATCTATAGTTACTAGTTATGTAAATTATAGTCGCTTTTTGTGTCTGTGTCTCAACCGCGTCGTTCTTCTAAACTACGCAACAGATTTTGATCCGGTTTTCACCTTCATGTAGCAGCGATGGCTTAGTGGTGTGACCGTCGGACTGCCAAGTCATAGGTTTCGAATTCGAACCCAAGGCACGCACATTTAACTTTTCGGATTCATGTGCGTATTGTATAATGATCACTTGCTTCTAAAACGGTGAAGGAAAACATCTTGAGGAAACCGGCATGCCTGAGAGATATTTCTCGACGGCATATGAAGCCAAGTCAGAGGTCCATAGGCGGCTTAAGAACTCTGACACCAGGTTAGTCACTAACCACACGAAAAGAAGAAGAACCTTTATGTAGAGAATTAATTCCGGAACGTTTGTGTTTATAAAACGTTAATATTTATATTACATAAATAATAAAGCAGTTTTATTATTTATGTAAGATAAGTTTTTGTATTTTACATTACATGATCTTACTTAAATTGTTATGTTGATCTGTCTGTATTGAGAGTTTCATACCATTTCTTATCCCTTTTAAGTTTGTGTCAGTTTGGGTCATATGTGTGGTATGTATGACCTGTACGATGTCGAAATATGTAAAACGGCCAAAGAAAAAAAAAAAGAAATTTGTTTGTTTTGCACAAACAAAACGCACATTAAAAAAAAAAAAAAATACCCACAAACAAAGTGGTCAAAAGCCTCGTATTTAACCAATAAAAGTTTGACATTTTTGTCCGCTGATTGCTTGAATAGACATTAACAAAACAATAACCAATTAATTTAATTAATTAAATCGACACGAGACAAAATGATGACAGATTGTTCGAAGTATTAATTCAAACTACAATTTATAAACTCCAATACAAATGGAAAATGATAAATTAAATAGTAATTAATTTCATATTAACCAAAAGCTCATTCGTAATCAGATATTTAAAATCAACTAAAACGAGAACATTTTAAATAATTTCCGGTAATCGACGGAAAATAATTTTAAATTTTAAAATGAATGATAAAAGAGTGTACGGCACAGTAAGTATCAGCATTACGCGCAAATTGCTCGCTTCCGGACAATTCGCGTAATTGCTGCAATTCGCCTTTATTACTTTAAATTGCTCGCGGCGTTGTAAGCTTTCTTCTTGCGGTTATCTACGTCGTAAATGACATTAAGTTATTTGTGCTTCGCTGGCTTTGGATGTGTAGCTACAGAAGGAAAAGTTGACCTGTAAACATATCCTGTACTATTAAACGAGCAATATTTGTATGTATATAGATTTGTATTTACGTTATCGAAATCGGCTCTAACGGTTTTGATGAAAGTTGCAATATAGGGGGCGAAAAATTGATCTAGCTAGGTTTTTATATCTGGGAAAATTAGTTTTCTCCGTAATTTCACCCGAGCAGAGCTCGGTCGCCCAGTTTAGAACAAGATAATGAATGGCAATAATGACATTAGAATATTGATCATGTCAGCATGGAATTAGTAAGTACCTACTATCGTGACAGTATAGAATAAGTTCGTACTTTAAATAGATTAGTATAATATTAAATGAGCATTTTCTATTTCTAGCAGAGCTCGCCCAGTAATATACTATATACTATAAATGTATGGTTTCGCAAGTTGATACATAACACTACGTACCTACCTAGTTTTACTGTATTATAGTTACTTCGTAGGACGTACATTTTATTTATTTATTTATTTCAGGAATTTATTCCCATATTGAGTACTACAAATTACATAGAAATATTCAGAAAGATTCATTATACATTAAAACCATTGCATTAAAAATAAAATAAATTTAAGTTAAAAATACAATTCGCTGTCCCCGGTGAATAAAATGGTAATGTGCTACTACGATAGTTTTAAGGTTATTGCATATTCGATATTAAGAGGTCCGATTACACTCTGTCAATTTATTTCATTCATTTCCTACGGTTATTTCAGAAGTTACAAGATTTTAAGGTGTATTGTAATGAATGTAAAAAAATTACTTTTCTTTTGATATTTGAACAATTCCGCTATGTATATTAATTAATAAGATTTTCACAAAAAACAGTTTTTTATTTTTCCTGTAAAATTTGGTTTTTACGATTACCATTTTATTCGCCGGGGATAGCGAATTATAGTTATTAGGTAATTTCTTTGGAAATAAATTGTTATATTAACACGTCTGAAATCGAATCAGTATTCAGAACTTTCCTACGCTTATTATGATAAACGCTGAATAATAACAAGAATCAACTTATCATAACATTTGTTTTAGTAGAAACGTTTTCTTTGTTAAAGGTGAACAAAGATACAAATTAATAGTACCTAATGCAGGATCTCAAAAATTTATCAACAGTCACTACACGGCTTGTATATCAGAACTTCACTCAACACTCAAGCATTAATTAAAACAAATTCAAAGCCATTTGATTGGTTGCAACTAGTTTTAAGTAATACTTGAATATTGAGTGAGGTTCTCTAATACAGGTCTTAGTACAATAAATTGATAGAATTAAGACACTATTTTGTACACACAAAAAATACTTACTAAGTATATTTTAACAAAAGATTAGATACTATCTGTCTTGGAAAACTGATTGATTATTTCATAAAGATCACTTAATAGGGATAGTACCTGGGCGACCGAGCTCTGCTCTGGTGAAAATAGAGAATGCTCATTTAATAGTCCGTACTAATTCCATGCTGCCATGATAGTAGGTACTTACTAATGCCATGCTGCTATTTCATTATTATAAGGTAGCCATCTTGTTCTAAACTTTGGGCGACCGACTCTGCTCGGGTGAAGATATGAAAAAAACGAATTGTCCCAGATATGAGACCTAGCTAGATCGATTTTTTGCCCCCGTAAACCCCCATGTTGCAACTTTCATCGAAATCGTTAGAACTGTATTCCAGAACGTGATTTAAAAAAAAAACAAATATTGCTCGTTTAATAGTATAGGATGTACTTAAACAATATAGATAATACAGACTATTATTTGTATGGTTGAAGTACACACTGAAGAGTATTCTATATATGTTATTCTGTTATTGTTAAAAGATGTCACCGTTGACCGTAGTATAGTTCCCATACCCGCCTTTTACGTCAGTCAATCTTTTAATCAGGTCGATAGATAGACGCACCTGTACATAGATGTGGATAACGCGATATTGCAGAAGTCTGCCATGCGAGCTGACGATTAACCCTATTGGTTACGGTTATTGATTACCCGGTGGAACGACAGTTTCATTGAGCATAGTTCTGTGGTAATATCACGGCTGTATTTCCCCATTGGAATGGCAGAGCTGTTTACAGTGTGAGTCTTTATAATGTGTACATATAGAAATGAGGGAATCTATGCTTAATTTATTTTATAGACGAAAAAAATATTTAAAAAATAGTAGATTATATGAGGGGCTAAAATAACCCATTGTAACGAGGTAGTTTTACTCCCGAGCTTCCCGAGGGAGTAAATAGAAACCGAGTTATAATGGGTTTTAGCGCCGTGTGTTACACTCTTTTTTTCACTACTATTGCGAGAAAATAAAATAATCCAACACAATATTAAATAGTTTATTTATTAAAAAAATATACGATTTGTCCAATCTGAACTTTTAAGGAAACTTTTTATCCCGGTATGCAGCTGAAAAAGCTAGTTTTATATAAGAATAAACACTTTTTTCGTTTTTGTAGGCTTGTTAGTTACATATAAAAAATACTTTTTTCTCTAGAGCAAGAAATGCTATTTTTTCCCCACTCTGGTACCTACGCTACAATGGCGGACTTTTTGAGCAAGAGGAGTGAAAATTATATTTTTTATTCTTTGTGTTACTTAAAAAAAAAAAAAATGTAACAAAACGGTGTAACTTTTAAACTAAATGATCTATCACGATGAAACAAAGTCCATAATTATTGGAAGTAATTAGGCGTCCTCATAAAATTAAAATTGTGCAAAAAAAATTACTCACAATTGAAAATAAACTTGTTTTTTTAGCAAAAATCTTTTTGTTTTTCAATTATTTTTTTTTCAATAATCGTAAAATTTCTCAATAACAAAAAATAAAATAAAAATATAAGCATAATTTATACCCTCATTTCGATATGTGCACAATTGCATTATTATAAAGACTCATACTGTAGTATATACAGATTTTGTCAGTTTTGTTTAAGTTCCATATAATAGGGGGTCAGCGGTCATAAACCGGGCACTAATTAATCAAGCCTTGGGAGCTGCTGCTGAGAAATCCCTAGTGCATAATACCTACATAATATATTCTAAAATGCTTAACTGTAACTGTTTTTTTATTCTCTTTGAAAATACATGATCCTGTTTAAATTTCATTCAATTAGTAATTAGCATCGACGGACTGCCTGACCCGTGTCGTCGTCGTTTTTGTACTTTTTTAGTTATTATTACAAACTACCTTACTTACAGTGTTTTTATAAACTATGTTTTAACCATTTATATATTTCGTTAGAATTAAAATTGCTTAAAAGTGTTTCAAATCCGGATAAACCTATTGAGGTTTTTGTGATGTTTCTGTTTATAAAAATAAATAATAAAATTAATTTATTTCAGGTCCAAGACCCATATTAAATACAAAAACAATACATATTAACTGTTAATTTTATAATTGTCACTATTTGAGTCACAGATAAATGTCAGAACAAATCAATTAATGTCACACGCACACAGCAAAATAAAAATAAAATGAAATAGGACAATGAATTAAATTAAGTGAAGTTATGTCAAAAGCAAAAATTTATATTATAATATTAATAACTTTAAATAAAATGACAAATTAAGCACCAGCAATTGCTATAACAATGCCCAACGTAGGGGCAATCCAGTCGCTGAGCAATCATTGCCAGGACAGTGTTGGAGCTACCCCGCACCCTGCGCACCAAGGACGCGCACCGCTTGCGCATGGTGTTTTATATTTTGTTTTGTTCCTTAATTAATAAACAATAAAAAAAAATCGGCACGTTTAGATATTTGTAAAACATAGGGAAACAGAGTGAATACAATTGCAAATTCTGGGTTGCTACTGAGAATATTAGGTATTCATTGACACAATCAGAGCCTATCAAGATTCGCGAGTTTGCATTGAACCTATTTCTGCCATGCAATGACAAAACATTGTATCTAATAAACTAGAAAATTGGGCTTGTGTGTGGGAACTCATTGAGATCGATAACAATTAAAATTCTATTGTGTCTCATTAATGACAGTTGAAAGTATAATTGGATTAGTATCTAAAAATATGTGGAGACAAAAAAAAAAGATATTTTTGATCATAAGTGGACTGCAATATTGTGAAATGGTTCTAGGTATTTTATAGAAAGCGGGCGTCTAAAACATGAGTTGTGTTTTGACAAAACACTGTAATAATTGGACAATGCAGTGTTTTGGCAAAACAGAAACTTATCTTTTTGGAGATACAGTGTATATTCTGATAGTGTTACTCAGTTTATTTAAGATTTAATCGAAATATTGATATCCTATATTAAATAATGGTTACCTGGCACAAGGAACTAATTTATACGTATTATGGGAGGAGAAGGAAGAGCTCGTGGCTAAGTAATAACAGCCGCACGATTCGATCAATAAGGTTAAGCTACGCTTGCCTGGATTGGTCCGTGGATGGGTGACCATCTTCACATATCGAGACTCCTCCGTGCCTCGGAAAGTACGTTAAGCCGTTGGTCCCGGCTGTCATTCGTGGATATTTAACAGTCGTTACGGGTCGTCAGAAGTTCGAATGTCTGACAACCAGTCTTACGAAAGGGTATTATACCCAGTTACTGGGTTGTGATGGTCAGATAGACAGTCGCTTCATGTAAAATGCTGGTATTCAGCTGCATCCGGTTAGACTGAAAGCCGACCCTAACATACAAGGCTAGACAGATTGATTAATATGAAAAAAACGTATTAAATGTCATTGCACGGCAGAATTTTTCACCTCTAAACCACGATAGTAACCTCTAGAAAAGGAGTCACTTTCACCATTTATTCTTGTCAACAATCAAATATTCAAATAGAATTTCAATATTCAATTTTTTCAGAGAAATTCAAGTTGCTCCATACTGAATGTGTCATGATAACCCGTTCATGCATAATGCATGTTAATGTCAATGACATTGATATGAACGTCGCCGCCGTTGTTTTAAAATTATCATAACATTGTATATTTTAATCATATTCTGTTTCAATTGAATACGTAAGTAAGGGTTTGTATTAAAAAAATGTGGCGGTTCGTTTGTTATAATTAGATTTGCTTGCTTGCCTCGTTAGTTTAGTGGTCACAAGTGCTACTGCTAAGCATGAGATCCTAGTTTCGATTCCCAGGTCGAGCAAAGTGTTATTGTGTTGTTTCATCAGGAATTTCTCAGAAGCAGCCCAGAGTCTGGATTTGTGCCAGATTGATATCAATAGGTTCACACCCAATCAATCTGCCTAGCCTTTTCCCAACTATGTTGGGGTGGCTTCCAGTTTAACCAGGTGCAGCTGAATACCAGTATTTTACATGAAGCGACTGTCTATCTGACCATCACAACCCAGTAACTGGGTATAATACCCCTTGGTAAGACTGGTTGTCAGACATTCGAACTTCTGACGACCCGTAACGACTGTTAAATATCCACGAATGACAGCCGAGACCAATGGCTTAACGTGCTTTCTGAGGCACGGAGGAGTCTCGGTATGTAAAAATGGTCACACCCAAGGGACTTAAACATAACTGGCGAAATGTGGGTTCCCTATAGGTACCTAGATTTATATACTTTTACATTTATCCTAACCCTTTGGAAAAAACAAAGCCCATTGATATGATATGTTGAATTTGCTTGGTATTATAGATTTGTAAATAGTTATTTTATAGACGTTGCGTCGATTTGAATCGCTAGTGGGTACCTATGGTATATCCAAAAAGTAAAGTTTTTTAAATTTGTTGATTGAATTTTGATAAATTTTTTTCTTGTTACAGGTAGATTGATCGTTATTAAAAAAATCTTTAAAAAAAACCTACTTTAGACGTATTATTCTTTCATTCAGTTTCAGATTTGCATTTTTTACGCATTGAGTTGATTTAACTACAAAACATGTAGATAGTAGATATTCATTGTTAACATAGACACGCTTCCAATATTGATGCAAAATCTCACGTCATATTTAAATATGAAATGTAATTATATTGATGGGATATTTATTTTATAATAAGTGGACGTATGCGTTCTCATGACATTTGTACCAAAACTTCTTGCCAAAAGTTTTCTCACCATTAATCCTGGCAGATTGACATGCAGCAAAAAATTTATCTGAAATGACAATACACAAACACTTTTCACTTTCACCATTTTGTCTGCGGATTTATGATGCCGGATTTTTTTCAATTGCCAACAAAATGTTTAAATTCAGCCACTTTCCATTTGCCTCTGGCATACGCTGTGATTTAGGGCTGCTCCTCGATGAATTATTATCTGCGTAATTTTCTTTATGAGAGGAGTGGCGATGGCTCTAGTCGAGTGGAATTTTATTGTTGAGCAGCCCTAGGTTTAATATTGTGAAGTATCAATAGACATGATTTATTTTAATTTGGAAATCTTTTTAACGCTGTAAAGTGTATTTTAACTCGCTGAGCAGACTATGGACAATTTGTCCACGGACAATTTGTCCATAGAATGTATGAAATCCCGGCTGTTTTTTTTGTCTTACGTGTGCGTTATTACATAGATTTACATACGTTCTATCGTTGTGGATAAATTGTCCTCATCGCTTAAAGCTTTTTGTAATAAATGTAGGTATAATAATAATGTATAGATTTGAGCAGTAAATGAAATTACCTTTAATACAAGTCATGTTTACTAGATTTTCCCCTAACGACATAGTTGAACGGGTTGGACCCTACTAAAAATATCAAAAGAGAAAGGGTTGAAAACCTTTGATAGTTCACTTTGAAAATAATTTACCAACTGACTCACCACTGCGATGTACGCATGAGTGAACCTTTAAACATAATCTTAAATAAAACATTATTTTGAAGCTCTTGGCTTGAAATAAACTTTGAACCATTATGTTTTGTATTCAGAATTTTACAGATCTCGCTTTTTAATTTTTTTTGAATTTTATTCACTTCACCTTCACTTCACTTTCAACCATAAAAAAGTTTTAGATATAGTAACTTTCTTTTTATTGTAACTCCAGAATGCTCAAAGTTGTAATCTTTTAAAAATGGAACACCCTCGTGACGTCAGTAAAACTCAAATCAACTGAACGTCGCAAAGGCGTTACCTACGCAATCTAATTTGCGAAAGTCATAAAATATTAAACGAGAACTTTTACCCCACGTTTACATCTAGGTAACATCTGTCCGAGTAAAAAAAATTAAATAACTTGGAAAGATTAAGAAATTTTATATTCGCAACCGCAGTGTATTTTACGCTTTAATACAAAGGCGCAACGTTGAAAATTGCGTTTCATTAAGATTAAGAAATCGGAAAATCTCGCGCGGCTTCTACATAGTACTAGATAGAGACAAGTTGAGGCTTTCTCTCCAGAGGTTTTATGCCCGTCACGCTTCCAGCCAGCTATAAAGCGCTTTACGTTGAAAATTGAAAGTGACTTTAGCTGTAAAACGTACCAGTGAATGTGAAGCGCACGAGGAAAATATCAATTTTAGGTTTCAGCGCCCGCAGCGCTTTTATGTATATTCGCTAAAGTTTTTTTTGTAGTGAAGTTTGAAGTTATAAGTGGATTCCGATAGTAAATGTGTAGTTGGGGAGTTGAAATTGAAAAGGAGAATATGTAAAGATAAACCAGGCTGATATTTCTTAATGTAATGTAACAAGACGATTTTTTGGAAAATAGAAATCGATTTAGATGGGACCAAATTCACGTTGAGCAGTGGTGGCCAAGTGGTATCACCCGACTATTTTCGGTACGAAGCGGTTTTGAACCCAAGCAGTCGCTTTACTTTATGTAATTTATTTCATCACCACTGCTCTCAAAACAGTGAAGGAAAACACGTGAGGAAACCGGCATGTCGTAGAATCGAAAATTCGAAGACATGTGACATCCATTAACCCGCACTTTGCCCGCGTGGTGGATTACGGCCCATGCAGTGGAGACATTATAGGTTGACTAGCTTCTGCCAGCGACTTCGCCCGCGTGAAATAGTTACTTTGGGCTAACGCTAACTTTAACCCGCGACTTCGATAACGTAGAAGATGAAATTTTTTTTTTTTGATACAATTCTGTCATACATGATTTTTACGAAACTTTACCCCGTTTACGCAGTGCACGCAGCGGAAGCTCTCAAAAGGAAAAAAAAACCCCCGATTTTGAAACATTCTTCATTGGTGCTCCGCTTCTATTGGTCTTAGCGTGATGATAATATAGCCTATAGCCTTCCTCGATAAATGGGCTATCTAACATTGAATCAGACCAGTAGTTCCTGAGATTAGCGCGTGCAAGCAACCAAACAAACAAACTCATCAGCTTTATATATTATAAGTATATAGATTATGCTAAATTCACGTTTAAATAGTACTTAGACCTGATCAATTTGCGACAAAACCACAATGTTAGTCGATGTAGTAAACTAAATCTGAAGCTTGTGTTTTGAAGCGATGTTTAATCGCTTTGCACAGCCAGTCCTTTCGGGTCCTAATTTTAATCTAGTTTGGACTAAACGTGATCTGTATTTTCTGGTTGAAATTCTGACTTTCCCGACTTCATACTGTTAGTTTTAGGTTTATCTTGTTAGCTCTGTCATACAATTTACAATATTGTCAGTCAAACGTCCTGTTTTCCAAACAATGAAGGTAGGTACTAAACTACTGCAGACTAATGCGAGTAATGTAAGTTCATACATAAGTTTTCTCATAAACACTCGATATTTTTGTTTCTATCGGTCAGTAAGCAACAATGTTTAGACAGCCTATAAATACTCAAGGAGTTTTAGGAATACGGTCTAAGTTTTATATTATTACATAATAGAATCAGGTACAATGAGCAGTTAAAATAACATAATTACTGCCAAAAATTCTACGAATGACAACAATATCGGGTCAATAGATTTAAACGTAAATTTAGCCCTTAAAGGCCCTTCATGCGACATTAAACAGTCCAACATTATGCCTCTTAATCCTTGAATGTCCTAAAATTCACGTTCCATGAATTCCACGACGGTTGAACGATTTTATTTTCACATAAATTACGGAACCCTTTTGGCTACCTCTACAGTATCTAGCGATTGGAGAAGCGATCTTATCGGTGACGTAATGGATTGGACGACCAGAATATTGAATATGTTCGCAAGCCTTTGGGCAATTTGAAAAGATAATCTTTTGTTGATGTACCGATATATGGCAGAAATTGGGCTTTGTAGTGTAGGTATATGGCTCCTTGAAATACTTCGTGATTACGATGTTCAAGATTGAAAATATAATGTGATGCTATTAGGTCCACTATCGAAGACTGATCGACGGAGTCTCGCTGGTGATTACAAAATCTCGCGTCTCAATTTTGACAGCCGATTTAAAAAATATTATAATTTTTGTTAATTTTTTATTTATTTTGTCGCTGTCAAACTCTGTGTGTAGACGTGAGATTTTTAAATCGCCGGCGGTTCACCGGCAATCAAAGTTGCTTTGTTTGTACGTAATATTAGTCTAAATTAAATATTTTTGTGAAAAAAGTATAATGCATGTCAATAGTGCATCGGTCCGGTTTTATTATTGTCAATCTAGTCTTAGTCTGACGTCCAAGATATTAGTTGCTTTCACATTAGCAGATATTTAAACTATATTCACATTTTCCTACTCTCATCTTTTTTCCAAATTATGGATGTTTTTACTAGGGTTGCCGCTTATCGCGTTCAAACAGTTTTATTACCGTGAACGACTACACTTTTACTCAAACACCCTTTGACAGGGACAAAATATTTTTCCGTACAATATTTTCCAACAGAATAATATAAATAAAAAATCCAATTACGAATATTCAGATAGGTCAGGTACACTCGCCGAAAAAATGTCATGCCAAAACTGCGGTACAGTTGTTAACCTATTTCATGTGGCACTCCATATTTTTGCAGCACTCGGGTATTCAGGTACTTAGGGGTCGCTGAATGTAAATCGTTGATGATTAAAAGCGCGTGCTCTGTTTAAAAAAACTTTTTTAGTTTTTCTGCAGTAAATATTAAGCTAACGTAACGTAACCATATATACTTACTATGTTTTATAAATTGTTCATTTCTTAAAAATAGGTAGGTAATTGTTTATAATCATTGAAACCCAGTTGAACTAAACTATTCCTAATTAAAAGAATAGGTACCTATATTAGGTATTGTGATTGCTCATAATCTGCATGCTGACCAAGTTAATTGTTAATTAGTTATCTAAAAAAAACATTTTGATTATGTTGATAGTCAATTATTTTTTTCATTCTTGGCCAACCCTTGTTAATACAGATCACATTTTTCACGCAGTTTGAGCCAACCTTTTTTCTTGGCCTACAGTACCGAGAATTAATTATGTATTAGCAGGTGAAGGGTTCAGCGGTTTGTCTTCTGGGATTGAGAGGTTTAAGCGTGTATGATTTTCTGGTTAACGGGAAGTTGAATGAGCATAAAATCTTACCTTTCGTCTCTGAATAATTTAGGAGCGTTTCCCATTAGTTTTAATTCATGAAACCTTAGGTTGAAGTTTTTAGTTGACCATTTTTAACCAACTTCCAAAAAGGAGGAGGTTATATGTTCGTCGCGTATGTTTGTATACTTTTTTTATTTTATTTTATGTATGTCCACCGATTTCTCCGTCAATTGTGGACCGATTTTGAAAATTATTTTTTTGTTTGAAATGGTATGCTCTCGAAGTGGTCCCATATACATTTTATTAACTTTGCTTCCATAGTTTTTGAGTTAGCTTCAATAATACGTACTTTTTCCCACTTAGTATGTGGATGATATGATAAGTTCCAGTCACTGTTATTTACATAGCAGGTAGTGGTTTTCGAATTTGTGTAGGGTAGGTACCACAAATAAAAGTGAAAAATAAAAAAAAATTACAAAAAAAAAAAACAACCGACTTCCAAAAAACAGTACAAAGTGAAAAATGACTTTAATTTCGGAAGTCGGTGACAAAAAACGAAAATTCAAAACCGAAGACACCGACTTCCGAAATTAAAGTTATTTTTAACTTCGTAGTGTTTTTTGGAAGCCGGTTGTTTTTTTTTTGTAAAAAGTTTTTTATGTTTTACGATTTTACTTGTTAATCAACTGCTATGTTAGAACAATATTTTTATTCACTATCTGAATTATTTTGGCGGAAATTGCTAATCCATCGCTTCATATGTTCGAAAAATCTGTCTGCTCTACAACGTAAATAACGCAATGAATGTTGTTGAACTGTCAGAATGAAAGCCATTGCTGCTGTAATGTTGGGGCTACATTGTCGCGTTATCGCGAACTAAACTTCGCGCGCTCTCTCTCAAACACCGCTCGACGTCTCGCTAAGCAACAAAAAGCGCGCGAAGTTCGCGATAACGCGACAATGTAGCCCCAGCATAAGTGTGTTACGCAATTTGCAACTTATACACAGTAAACAGGCTTATGAACGAGATACCATTTAATAGAAGAAGATATCACCTAGGTACCTTTTGAAAGACTAATCAGCAAAGAAATCGAGTCTACCATGAAACCACATTTCCTTAACTACTTAAGACTCGTTCTACTAAAACAAAAGGACTACGATTAACCAGTATATTAACAATCTTTTGTTCTTGTTTACCAGCTCATTATGCTAGTAGGTACAGCGACCTACATTGGCCAGTTCTCGACAACCACTGTTCTACTGGCACACTCAAAGCCGTCGAGAGTAGTCTTTCAATGTCCACGGACCCATTACGTTTTATATTGCAATCATTAAAGATAACTAGTTGCTTTTATTTTGTGCTTTAAGTGCTCTTTTAAAAATATAGGAAGTGCAGCTGTGCATTGTAGCTTTGTAGTTGATAGCTGTTAAGCGATATTTATACTTATAATGTGGAGAGAAAAGAGGAGCTCGTGGTTAAGTAATAACAGCCGCACGGGCGATCCATCAGGTTAAGCTACGCTTGTCGGGGTTGGTCCGTGATGGGTGACCGTCTTTACATACCGAGACTACTCCGTGTCTCGGAAAGCACGTTATGCCGTTGGTCCCAGCTGTCATTCGTGGATCTTTGACAGTCGTTACGGGTCGTCAGAAGCCCGAAAGTCTGACTACCCGTCTTACCAAGGGTATCGTATTACCTAAGTTACTGGGTTGTGGAGGTCAGATAGACAGTCACTGCATGTAAAATATTGGTATTCAGCTGAATCCGGTTAGACTGGAAGCCGACTCCAACATAGCTGGGAAAAGGCTAGGCTAGACTAGGATTGATTGAAGGGAGACGATAGGTATTGTTCAATTTGCATTTGCAGTACTACAGCAGCGGTAACAGCATCTGTTACCGCCATGATTGTACGCTACATTGATTGTACGATTTGCCTTTAGAAGTCGATAACAATTAAAATCTATATTGTCTCGCTACTGACAGTTAAACTCATCATAGAAAATAATACACGAGCTATTTATGATAATTTATTATTTATCTTGGTCAGACTCGCACCACACCATTCGTTGTCAACTAAACGAAATATTAAGTGGCCTGGTCATATTTTTATGTTGTAATTGATTGAGAAATTCCCAGATAAAAACAACTAGACAAAAATATCTTCATCAAGTTCACAAGGTTGCACTCGATGACATCACATTAAATTTCCTCTGAAGAGCATACAAACAACTCGATCATGTTAAAAATATATCGTAGTACTCACTATTTTCATGTCAATTTCAAAACGACTTTTCACGTCAGAGAAAAATCGCGTGTCATTAAAAAAAAAAAGAATCTCTCCACAGATAAAAAATGTCTAAACATCGCGTGTGTCACCAAACTTTTTTGAGGCATAGGAAACTACGCTTACAGCCAAGTGATCTCCCGCTCGATATTCGTGTCCTCACCAAAATAGACTTGAAACCAGGTCATCGAACGTTGACAACTAGCGACCACCGACGCTTCTAAACCTCAAAGATAAATTTATCAGTCTGCAAATTGAATTCCAGTCAGTAATGTTTGGTGTTCTGAACTAAATGGGATTAGTGTTGATTTTATGCAACGTGCAATGTTATGTTGGTTCGAGAATGATCGCTGTCATTGTCAAATACAATGCGGTGAATGAGAATAATATTCCTAAGTCAATTCCGTTTAAGTTGCAACATGACTATTTTGAATTATGAGACTGAATTTGGAATCAATTTAATCATTTATACAATACATACATACATACAAATAAATTAAATTCAATTTTATTTACTTGAATGTATGTAATGTCAAAATAACAGCTTTTTACTAAATGCAATGAAAGTATTTATACAATGAAAAAACAATAAAAAAAGAAAAACAATTTTTAAAGTCTGTCTGTTTGTTCCGGTTAATCTCTGAAACGGTTAGACTGATTTTGTCGGGAATTTCACTGACAGATACCTGATGTTATAAAGAGTTACTCAAGCTTTACTTTTATTTAAGAAAAATTAATTGGGTCCACATGGGTGAAGCCGCAGGCTGCAGGCAGCTATTTAGATTATAAATAACTAGAAACCCGCGCCTGCTTCATTCAACTTCTCAAGTCATAAAAACCGTGCTACATAAAACACAGGGAGATTACTTTATAATTTGTTGATTTATTATTAATGCATTATGCACACGAACTTTCCTAAATAAATTATCTAAATGATTGTGAAATCCACATCAAAATTCTTTGCGTAGTTTAGAAGAACAACGCAGTCACACAGACAGACTCGAAAAGCGACTTCAATTTATAATATGTATAGATGACGTGTATAGCTTTTGAACTCATAAAAAAAAATCAAGATGGCTCCGTGGAACAATAATATTCCTAATTCAAAAATTACAACGACCTACAGGGAGCTCTACTTAAAAGTGTGAAATATAACTTAATATCCGCAAAAGCACGTGCTGGGGTATAAATAAATATGGAGCAGTAATCCGCTGGTTACGTGGCACGTAATAATTATCTTTGCCGGGACATTTACGTCTGAAATAAACGCTGGACTTTCTGTGTCACTGGGTTAAAAGTGTTTAACAAGGTCGCTTGCCAATTTTGAGGTAGGTTTACTGTATTTGTTTTTTTTTGTTGTTATTGTTTTTATTTAAGTATTTTTGGTTTCAGATAGGCCGCGATTTTGTATCCCAAAATTTAGCTACATAACAATTTATTAAATTCAAGCTCGTATTGCGACACAACTTAGATGTAGCATGGATTTGAAAATTTGCATTAATTCATTTCAATTTTACGAATGTATTTGGTTATATGACTTTACAAGGTATTACGTTTGCGTAATGATTATTTTCATCTAAATTAGTAATAAAGATTGGTGATTGTGAAGGCGCATTCAGTTCGGACGGTGATCGGTTTTACGAATTTTGCCAATGCTACATCTAAGTTGTGTCGTACTGTACTATGCTTGTACCGAGTCTAAAAAACGACGTCACCTCTCAGTCTAAAATACTGGCAGCTAACATAACAACCCCAAAAATAACAATCACAAAAAATATCCTTGAAAAAAAAAACTCTTCATTCAAAAAAAGAATCTCATCGTACACATCAATACGGTTTTCCCAACGTTTTGTACGGTACAGTTGAACTGGTGTAATAATTTATTCATGAGCCCACTTTCCACCGAATGAATAGGTCTAAAGCGTGGGTGTGCGAGTGTGTCCCGTGAGTTACGTTCGTAAATAGAGGAGGGAATCGTAGTTATATGTTTGCTTGTCTTGTTTTGTTTAAGTCATGTTTTTGCGAGAAGAAAGCGCTTTTAGAATGTTTTGCTCGTCGGAACCAAATGAAAACTTATTTTATACTAAGACCCGCTTACGCTACAAATCCCTAAATAAATTTAGAGACACACATAATATTCACAATATATTATTATAAAACAAAATTTTGTCTCAGTCTACTAGAATTGAAAGAAATAGTACACTGTTTTAAGTCACTTTTCGACGCGATTCTGGTAGAACAATTTCCATGAAGTTTTATAGATACGTTTCACTGTTCAACTAGAGTCCCGTCGCGCCAGTCACCAGTTAACGTTGAACATATTTTAAAACATTATTCTGTCTCTGTCATCTTCAAAAGATTCATAGAAATAGAACGATGTTTTGAACTTATTTAGATATTTATGATCCAAATGGGTCTGAAAGTATTTAAAGAGACAATTTGTTTTTAATCCTGCAAATATTTTTTTAAATGAAAGTTTCTATCTACAGGGTGGCAGGGACATTGACGCGAAAACTGTTACCATGTATTCAGTAGGTACATGATTCTGAATCCCCCATGCGTTGAAAATTTTAGTCGGTTATTTAAAAAAAAAATCTGCTGTTCCATACATTTTAACCGTGTAGGTATTGCACTTTTCTGTGAAACAGCAGATTTTTTTTTAATAACCGACAAAAAATTTCAACGGAGGGGTGTGTTTGTGTTCAGAATCATATACTGAATCCATGGTAACAGTTTTCGCGTCTATGTCCCTGCCACCCTGTATATTGTAGACACTACCTACTAAGTACCTCTTTTATTCAAATACAAGAAAAAAAACATTGAAATATATGATAAACCTTTCAATACTTTATCAATCCCTTCTCTAAGTTGAAATATATTCGCACATCATGGTTGTCACCGATCACTACATATTTGATTCGCTCCGATATATTCGAAGCGGCACAAATCGATCAGAACCAACTCTTTGATATTTCCCCTTTATCTCTGAATAAACGTCTTAAAATTATCTGTTTATTTATATACTGGAAGTAACGAAAATAACTGGAACGGAAGACTTGTTTCAATATTTTGTCTTATATGACTTTTGTTAGAAATTGATTTCTATTAAAAATTATTTGTGAATTTTGTTCGTGAAAACAGTTGTAGCGAAGTAGTCCACTTAGAGCACCCGTCCGAATAGCACCTGCGCGAATGGCACCTAGCCTAGTCCACGAAGAGGACCCAGGTGCTATTCGTGGATTACAATTTATTTTTACATTTTTGTCCACGAAGAGCACCTACGACTCAGCACCTACTGCTGGGATGTATTTGTTATACAGGAGGTTATTAAATGAAAGATATCGATAAAAATCACTAGAATGTTTATTAACTGCACATACTTACGTCCATACGAAATTTGCCTAGGTGACATTTAAAAATGAAAAATAATGAAAACTAGACTAGGCTAGGTGCTATTCGCGTAGGTGCTATTCGGACGGGTGTTCTAAGTGGACTACTTCGTTTTATGCGGCTTGTAGCTAAGTAATAAGCCCACGTTTGCACAGACGTAATAAAATCGCGGCGATTTTTTTCTCTGCTTAGTGCCGAGAAAATCCAACAGTGTGTTTTTTCAACGCATTGGGACGAGAGTGCGTCCCAGCGCGTTGGATTCTTAACGCTCAGCTTAAAACCGAGCGTTGAAAATCCAGTGCGAACGTCGGCTTACAACCGCACGGTTCGATCGATTAGGTTAAGCTATGCTTGCCAAGGTCAGTCTGTGGATGGATGACCATCTTTATATATACAATACCGTGTTTCGGAAAGCACGTTAAGCCGTTGATCCTGGCTGTCATTCGTGGATCTTTGACAGTCGTTACGGGTCGTCAGAAGCCCGAAAGTAACCAGTCTTACCAAGGAGAATCGTATCCCAGTTACTGGGTTGTGGATGTCAGATAGGCAGTCACTGCTGCATCCGGTTTGACTGGAAGTCAACTTTGAAAAGAATAAGCAGCTGATGTTTGCGAAAATAGTATTCAGTTTATGGGTGACCTTTTAGTGGTGGCTTATATGTGCGGGTGTACCGCGAGCTGTCGACTCTTGACCTCAAGATTGTTATCAAGTGCGAGTTCTTGGGCTGAGGAACGTTTATTAATACGGGCCTAAGCTAATCTCATAAGCACAAACAAAAAAACAGTGGCACTCCGGGAGTGCCGACAGAAGTGAAAACTTGAACAAGATCGCCTTGGTGGAAGAAAACTACTAGTATAGAACAGTGGTCCGTAACCTTATCAAAATAAAGAGCACAATCGCGTTTAAAAAATGAGGTGTCGGTAATGGTGTCGCGAGTTGAATTGTTTTTTCCCATCTCAAAAATGCCCAACGCGCCTAAAGAAGTTTACACTTCAAAAAGCATTATTTATTTTATAGAGTATGCGTAAAGGTGTGTCCAAACATTGAGCGGCAAGAGCACGGCAAGAGCGCGGCAACTACACGCGGCATTTGCAAGACTCATTTCTGCCGAGCTCTATTTAGAACTAAACCGACGAATGTTTGCGCGGCAGTACTGCGCGGCACATCCGAGACACGCCGCGCGCTTCAGTTGGCATATCAATCTGCCTAGCCTTTAACACGTCCGCAGAAATACGTCCAGACACAATTAGTGATGAATGTTTCCTAAAAATGTTTGTGCGCGGCAGGTAGACAGAAGCGTTCGCGCGCGGCAGCCGCGCACGATTGCCACTCAATGTTTGGACACACCTTTAAATTACGATACTTTCTAGTATAAAGTAACAGAGAGACCTTAGGATTTTCGTTGGTAGACCCAATCGGTCTTTTTCAGTAACAGCTCGGAGTCTGAATTTACCTATTAACACTGATATTTGAAAATATTGTAAAAGCTTATTATTTTTAAAAGAGTAACCGTGGGTTTTTAATAAAAAGTAAAATGATGTCAATTTAGACTCAGCTCGTCACATGGAAATTAAACATAACTGGGGAAATGTGAATATACCTACTAGGTATAGGTACTTCTAACTACCGCTTTGGGAAAAACAAATAAAAAATTCAGATTCAGAATATTTTATTTCACATAAAACTACATGGGTACTTATGAAACGTCAGAAACGACCAATTGGAACCGTGCACCTAGCACGGTTCCAATAGGCTTTTACAATATTTTCAAATATCAGTGTTAATAGGTATGGGAGGACAGTGTAGGTCTTTCAACACACGTATACGTAACAAAGGTATAGTGAAGTGACGTTTATGTCAAATACCTAACTACAAAATTAGGATTAATGCTGTTTTCAGTGTAACGGTGCTTAAGGCCCAGTCGCCCACCTCATTATGTTCTAACCAGTAACCAGGTCAACAATTCGGCGCGGGTCAGTTTCCACTGACAATTTGTTAGGGATTGTCTCTGTTATGATTATGAACGACGAATTTAGGTGCGGATTAAAAAGCATTATGTTTGTCAAATTCAAATGCTAAAAATGTGTGTGAGAAATGTTGATTTCATGTCTAGAAATGTAGGTACTTGGTAGGTACATCATTTATGATAAATGATGTGTTTAGAAAAGTAAAAAAACCCGTCATAAAACCTTTTCTTGCAGTTTTTTTTTAATCCACAATATAAGGTTATCCCTTATAAACGAAACAGTTCGAGATAACTTATCTTTTTAGCTATAAATATACTTTTCCATATTCTTCTTAAAAAAAAAAAGCTTTTTAGGGTTCCGTACCCGAAGGTTGCCAAACGGAACCCTATTACAAAGCCTCCGCTGTCCGTCCGTCTGTCTGTCAGCGGACTGTATCTCATGAACCGTAATAGGTAGACAGTTGATTTTTTTACAAATTGCGTACTTCTATTGCCGCTATAACAACAAATAATAAATATTTTATAAAGTAAAAAAAATGTGTTTTTTTCGGCGTTTTTTGTTAAATATTGTAACGGTGGTACGGAACCCTTCGTGTACGAGTCCGATTTCATGTCCGACCGGTTTTCGCAAACAATAACAACAATTTCCAAAATAATATCTGAGTCTTCGTCAAACAGACAAATTACGATTGATAGGAGAATAATTTCCATCGCATTAAGTTTAAATAAATAAACAGAAATTCATCTCCAATTTATATCCAAATTATTTATTAACATCTTGTCCGTCAACTGTAATAGAAATAATATTGATAAACTAATTATTGTGTAACTAAATTATTCATTCGGTAACGCAGGCCAACTACCTGAGTCCGTAGGGAAATCAAATTATCTTTCTCAAATGTACATAATGTAGCTTTTATCAATGACAGCTTATGTACCGGGACTGATTAATCATTTAGATCGGGCATTAGTGAATAGTAAATAATATTTGTGTTATAACTAAAACTCATTTAGATTGAAGGGTCTGGTTTTAGTTAGGGTAATATGAAGGTAAATGTTTGAACAAGCTTACAGGTTTTCGTTTTGAAATTAAGAGCGTTTATTCTGAATGTGGGCAACGTCGCAAATAGATGTCAAATATTTTGCTGTTTTGATTAATTTGGCAATATTACTGTATGGAAACAAGAAATGTGGGTAACTAGCGAACTAGAATATTAATAATGAATTGCAATTATAAAACTGAATTTGATGTTGTTTTGATTTAAAACTATGTGTTCGGTGTTACGATATTAATTATTGCATTTTATAATCAATATTTTAGTTCCCTAGTAGGTGTTAGGATAAACCCCCTTAATAATTACTATAATATGTACCATCAACGTCGTACTTTATAAAATGTACGGAGTTTACTCCTCAGGAAACGATTATCATATAAGGCCGGTATGGAAATTTTATGAGTAGTGAAATTTATACAAGCGTTAACTTAAAAGCGTTACTTTTTTCTGCGCAACGTACCTTGCGCACCTTTCACTTTGAAATCATGTATGTGTTTACTTGTATAGAGGGGGGAGGTGGTGGGTAGGGTTTTTTTTTAAGAGTTGCGTTTCTTTACCCTCTTTGCCTATTGAATAATCAAAGACAATCGTATTAAGGAGTAAACTCAATTCATGCGTCGGAGCTGTAACACGCACACACTTTTTATTTAAATAAATAAATAAAAATAAAATGTTTATTTCATCAACTTATGTAAATTACATTGTTAGGTTTGGAGTCACCTTTTGAGCAAATATTTGCTTGTATTAGGTGGTTCCGCTCTTCCAGTTTATACTGACTATACATAATGTGTGAGAGAATAAACAATAGATAATTTTTAAAGCATGCAAAGGTTTTTAACAATACAAAGAGTGAAAAAATAAAATTAGGAATGTGCATAGTGTTATGTGTGTGTGTGGGGTAGTATGTGTGAGGTGTATTTGGCATTATAGAAAATAGATTTTGAAAATTTTGGGTTCAGATCATTGATGTGTGTGCGTGGAACACTTCGTGGTGGATAAATTCATTGTTTACGCTTAAGCTGCGTCCAGATATGTTCTTTTGTTCGTACCGTACCTCCGTTTCGTATCAGCGTCGCGATTCAAGAACGCTAGTTTGGACGCCCGTTCGGTATTACCTACATGGTACGGTGGTACGGCGCGGGCGTCTCGATACGGATACAGGTACGCTCCGATCCATCGCGAGTTGGTTTTTTCGCTCCGTTCAAAGGTGATACGATACGGCGTTCAGAGTTTTTGGATCGCGACGCTAATACAAAACGGAGGTACGGTACGGACAGAACATATGGATGCAGCTTTATGTTCCTAGTGTGTAGACTGTTACAAAAAAAAAATACAATAAAAAAATACACCACGGCGTGTTAGAGTTCGCGACAAGTCAATTGTCATCCTGAGGATGCCTGGTTGAGAGGTGAAACACGTGTCGATTTCTTTCAAGGTTTTTATGACTCTTTAAAAATCATCATCATCATCATCATCAGCCTATAAATGTTCCCACTGCTGGGACACACACAGGCCTCCTATTTGTGAGAGGGAGTGGGCCGTAATCCACCACGCGGGCCCAGTGCGGGTTGGTAGATGTCACATGTCTTCGAATTTTCGGTTCTAGAACATGCCGGTTTCCTCACGATGTTTTCCTTCACCGTTTTGATAGCAGTGGTGATGAAATAATTTACACAAAGTAAAGCGCCTGTCTGGGTTTGAACCTACGACCTACAACTCGTAAGTGGCGGCCGTTACCACTGGGCCACCACTGCTCTTTAGAAATAGCTAAGCGGAATAGTTTACTAAATATATCCACGGCTATTGTATTTTATAATGGATTTCCGCAAGGTCACGCCTGTTTCAATTAACTATTTCGTTTGTTACTGTTTTATCTACACTAATATTCTAAAGAGAAAATATTTGATTTTTGTATGTTTTTTTGTTATGCTTTTACGGCTAAACGGCTGAACCGATTTTGATTAAATTTGGTATGGGGATACTTTGAACCCTGGGAAAGGACTACTTTTTATTGAAATACCACACTGTGGAAGTTGCGGCCGGAAGCTAGTTTTTTTATAATCTGATGGATTAACTAAGGGATTTATTTAAAAACTTTACTTAAAAATAAGTAATAATGAAAGTCTGCTTAACAATTTTTAATGTTGAAACGGATCTTTAAGCAACGCGACAAACCCATAACTGTTCAGTGTTCACTTTAATTTTCTACAATAAATAACAACCAAAAATTCAACTCAAGAATGACTAAATTCTCCTTATCGACTTACAATTAATATTTTAAAGAGACCACGAGTTGACTTGAGTAAGTTAACAAGCCAACAGTTTTGGAAGACTGTGAATTATTAATACTTCATTAGGAGTTGGGTGGCAACGTAATTCTGCAGTATAAGTTTGGGCAGCTTCTGTTATATCTCGATGAGCTCGCCCCTTTAGGCTTCGCACACAGCAAGAGGAGCGAAACACAGAGGATTTGTGACAATGTTGAATAATGCACTTTATTATATAGAACATAAAGTCCGAAGTTATATTGTACAAACATGGATATAGACATCAAACGGCTCCTCGGGTGTCCTAGAGCGCTGTGACGTGTGCTCTAAAGTACTGAGAATAAAGTTTATTATTCAGTGACATCACATCGTTTTCTCTACGCTCCATTCGGTTCGGTTTGAGCGCAGTCTTACGTCGAGTGCCAATGTTGGTTCTTGTTAGTTTGAAGTTGTTCAGTTTTAATATTCTGAATTTATGTTCAACTTAGTATAATGTGTTGCAGTTGGAGTGCTTGTAAATGAATGGGAAAATATTGCATGGGTGGTGAAAGGGGACAGTTTTGGGAACAGTCTTTAGATATCTAAAATTAACAAAAAGTTTTCTAGTCAAGAGTATTCCTAGGTACCTAAGCAGGAACTGTACCTAGTTATAATTATTTATTTCAATATCTTAACACTGTACAACGTTTGGCCAAGTTTTGAGCCCACAACTGACCACAGAGGTTTTTGTACTGACTTAATTAAATATTTATTTTAATATTTTCTGTTGAACGCATAGCTTACAATTTTACCATGAAAATTACTTATTTACTATTCGTGTACAGTCAAACCTGGGTAAGTGATAAAACTCTATAAATGAGAGTAATTGTCAGGTCCCGTCATTTTAACCCTCTTAAGCCTCTATAAGTGAGACACAGAAACCTTTATAAGAGAAAGTCGGTTTTTCTCGTGAACCTCTATAACTGAGACTGCTACTTGACTGTATCTCTATAAGCGACAGTCAAGCGTAATTTAACACCTACTATTTATGACTCATTCAACTACTTTTGTTTTTGTTCCTCTCAACCTTTCCCAACCATCGTCAACTTCTATAAGTGAGAACGGCCACTCCTGTACCTTTATAAGCTAGAAACTCGAGCTAGTGAGAAACTTATATGAGCGAAAAAGAAATCGAGGTCCCTTAAGCTCTCGCTTATCTAGGTTCAACTGTACTACCCCGGTGTTTCCATCTGCACATGGAAAGGGCACCGTTACCTCTCAAAAAACCAATCCGGAACCCCCTCTGTGCAGCGCTTGTTAGGGCACGTCTCTGGGGAGACTGTAAAGGAATCTCCCCGAAACCTAACTGTACAAGTGTGCAAGGCAGCACGTGACCACTATGCACCGTCTACCCTGAGGTCACTCAGTGGGCAGACAGAGTCCCCACTCTAAGCGCCCGTGATCCCTAATTCCCGCCTGCCCAGGTTCAACTGTACGTACACGAAAGAAAACCAATGTTACGTAACTTCATCTCACCAGACACCTAATGGTACCAAAACATACAATATCCAGACGATAGGACATAAACCAATAACTTAATCGAATTACAGCCCTCCAGGGAACAGTGCGATGAAAAACAACAGAAGGGGGAGTTGTAACAAGTTGGACAACAGTTCAGGGGAGGCCCGGCTGAAATGGGATTAATAATAAACTGAGGAATTACTAAAATTATGTTATAGGATCATGTAACTGGTAAAGTGGAGGTTATCGGTAGATTAGTGAGGGTTATTATTAAAATTAAAGCCGAAAATTATAAATAATTTTCTTTGGTAACTTTAAAAGCGTTTATTCTGAAACTGGGAAACGTCGCAAATAGATGTCAAATATTTCGCTGTTTTAATTAATTTGGCATTATTACTGTATGGAAATAAGAAATGTGGCTAACTAGCGAACTAGAATATTAATAATGAATTGCAATAATAACACTGAATTTGATGTTGTAACCGTTTTAGGTGTAAAAAAGGCATTTGGAAAGTTTCCAAATACTTTTTTACATCTAAAACTAAATATTCGGTATTACGATATTAATTATTGCATTTCATAATCAATATTTTAGTTCCCTAGTTAGCCACATTTCTTAATTCCATACAGTTTGGCAATATTACAAATTAATCAAAACAGGTAAATATTTGACAGCTATTTACGATGTTGCCAACTTTTAGGATAAGCCCTCTTAAGATGTTTTTGGAACAGGAGTTATTGTTTATCGATGGGGATATTTATCTATTTTAAACTGTGTATGCATTTGTTGGGTTTTGACAAAACTAACCTCGATACCTATTTAAAAACCGTATCACCCGTAATAGTATAAGAAAATAATCTTAGACACTAAAAATAATATGAAAGGTTCTTGTAAATGTCACCCGGAACAGAATTAATGAAGCTCCAAAAAATGTTGTGAGTGATTCAGGAAAAAGCTTGAAGATTTCATGTTAAAAAGCCGCAGAAAACATAAAAGGAAATAATATCTTAAATTACATCTTGTGACTTGACATTGCTCATATAATAAGAGCCATTCTGACTCTAGAATAACGTATTCAGTTCCGAATATAATTATTTAACCTCAAAATGGATACTAATCCCCAAATGAATCTTAAGGTCGTTACCCCAATATCATAATTTAAACTGTTTAATAAAACTACATATTTACAATATTTCAGGGATAAGGAAAATAATATGAAACAACAATATATTTTGTCAGTCATTTATATTTCTTTGCCAACATCAAATTCAATATTCTACACCATACCATCACATCTCCTATTCCCCACATAATATCACTATTTAATGAGTATTCTAATATTTACCATAAAACTAATAGGTTACCTTAATTTACAGTAGATCTCCAACCAATACCATGCCAAGCTATCTTTTTCCCGACACAGCCACTAAGCACGTCTTACCGTCACGAGCGCCAGACCCAGAAGGTCGTTATTACCCCCATTTTCACATATCAAATCTTTTGGTGTTGCCAGTACAATATCCAACAATTACGTATTAATAAATTGAAACCTAACATTCGTCCATCCTGATATCGTGCATGTCCTCATGCACGTAAGTGAATAAGCATCTAAAACTTAACACTCTGCTCACAATTACACGGTATTTCTAAAACTTATACACTGTTTGAGAACCATTCTTCTCGCCATTATACAAAATTTAATACAAATGAGAGAACAATTATTGAAATTTCCACTAGGTATGACATGATGGTATGACGTAAACTCAAACTCAAATCATTTATTTATATTAAACCATTTACACATTACATTTACTTTTGAATTTTCAAAGAGTCGTCAGTTAGTCAGAAAGTTGAAGCTAGTCGCCCATTCCAAAACGTAGGTAGGTCTCTATGGAGAAGAACGGGCAAGAAACTCCAAGGATACTCTTTTAAATCAAGATATTATAAAATTCTGGATACATTATTCTTGTTGCTTCTATATGTGAGAACAATGTAAAGAAAAACAATATCAAACAATAACCATTTGAGAGTGCATGATATACTCGCAACTACCTTACTCTTTCAAGTCCAACACACATCATAATAAAATTATAAACGGCTACATGGTATTCACATTTACATTTTTTTTTTTTTTAAACGTTATGGCTCTTTATTCTACACGGAACTAACTTTGAAATGCACTGACATTTGCTTTTATACCTTTCTACATCTAAAAACTGCAAATAGCAACTTCCGAAATAAAATACGAAACATTATTTTAATCAAGTTTGCAATCAGCTTCCGTTTACTGAACGGAGACGGTATTTATAGCACCAGAAGTTGGTTACAGAAAATGTCAAATAATCAAGTAAACATTTACGAAATAATCTGCACCTTATCAACAAGATTTAATTACAGTAAAACCAAAAGCTAACATTCAGCCTTCCTAACATCACGTTTGTCGTCAAACTATAAACTACACAATAAACACTATGTCGCTTGCTTGTTCAATCAATATTATAAACATGAATGTTTAGCGTTCATTATTATAGTATCTAATTAGAGCATCGGCTAGCAAAATTCTCAGAAATTATGAAATAATTACTCATTGACAATTTACTCCAAAAACACAGGAACCACTTAGAAGGTAATATATAACATAAGCGCATTTTGTTAATTTTCTTATTTTCATTAGCTCATTCATACCTTTCAATATTAATTTACATCTGTCACTCATTGCACCGTTAGCTTCACTGATCAAGCACTCCCACTTGCCAGCCACTGTACGACTTCCAATAAGTGACATAACATTCTGCATATGCCAAACATTGCACCGCAAGCTTCACTGGTCAAGTACTCTCACTTGCCAGCCACTGTACGACTTCCAATGAATGATCATCTGTCAGCCATCGCACGACTTCTAATGAGCGACTCCCAATATGTTAACATCACATTCTGCATATATGCCACACATTGCACCGCAAGCTTCACTAGTCAAGCACTCTCACTTGCCAGCCACTATACGACTTTCAATAAGTGACATACCATTCTGCACATGCCAAACATTGCACCGCAAGCTTAACTGGTCAAGCACTCTCACTTGCCAGCCACTGTACGACTTCCAATGAATGGCTTATGCTTCGACTTCCATCTCCCAATCATCTATATTTCTGGTAAGTATATATTTACTAACTTCGATTCTTATTTTACTTATGTCACTATCTAACTGTCTTGTGTCAAAAAATATTTCATTCATAATATTCTCACCACTGAGGATTAAATTATGACCAAACAGAACTTCTGTTGGGATTATAATCTGATTGTAAACTAAAACAATTCAATTCCTAGATATTATTATCATAACTGACTATATAAGCTCTAACCAGTAGCTTCTTACTGACCATAATTTTGTGAACATTCCTTCTCACATTAAATACATAAATAGAATTATTAAGTAAAAGCACGGTCTCTCGAACCATGGTGACATAACTTGTGACCACTGTCACAAGTATAAATGCATAAATAGAATCATAAAATCACGGTGGTAGTGAACGCTCTCACCAATCATGGCGACATAACTTGTGACCGCTCTCACAAGCATAAGTACATAAATATAATCATAAAGTCCCGGTGGTAGTAAAAACTCTCACCAATCATGGCGACATAACTTGTGACCGCTCTCACAAGCATAAGTATATTAATATAATCATAAAGTCAGGGTGGTAGCGAACGCTCTCGCCAACCATGCTCATAACTTGTGAACGCTCTCACAAGCATAAATACATAAGTATAACCATAAAGTCACGGTGGTAGTGAACGCTCTCACCAACCATGGTGACATAACTTGTGACCGCTCTCACAAGCATAAAAACATAAGTATAACCATAAAGTCACGGTGGTAGTGAACGCTCTCACGAAACATGGTGACATAACTTATGACCGCTCTCACAAGCATAAATACATAAATATAATCATAAAGTCACGGTGGTAGTGAACGCTCTCGCTAACCATGCTCATAACTTGTGAACGCTCTCACAAGCATAAATATGTAAGTATATACTGATTGTTCAAAATTTATAATTTTGATATTCACTGAAGTTTCGCAAAATAATAGTTACACACATGTGTTACATATGCGTCATACATATTCTCACCCTTATCTTTCCAGCTAATATTAATCAAATCTCAAACCAGTCAATCTACACATTATAATTAAGTAGGAATACTAATAATTTTAGACACAATACAATTTGTTCTAAAACTTATCCGGATTGTCTTCTCATATTTATCCTCATTATCACTTAATTAGTTTACCTTAAGACATCTAGGAAGTAGTATTAGTCAAATGTAAGAAAGAGCACTATTGCATTTAGTGAAAAAGTCTACTTCACAATTGTAAATAGCACATAGCAATAAGAGTCTTTTTCAGCAGGCAACAAGCTACGCCCCTTAATCTCATAATACTAACTAGTTATATCAACTCAAGACAAATTTCACACACGCGTCCAACAACAGCATCATGTGCATCAAATTGTATAACTGAATTCCAAACACTATTACTATGTTTCACGCCATTATTGAATAAAATTTAATTTGATATTATTTACTAATCGCATCCATTACATAACTTAATTAGTTAATTTCTTAAAAAAATAATCAAGTATGTGCACTCCGAAAAGGCATAATATAAGATAGATGTAATTATCTTAAGAACTTTCTGTACCTTATTTGCAGATAAATGATTTTGATTTTGAATAAATATATAACTAAAATGATATAATGAAAATATATTGAAGCAACAGCATCAATAACCATCACCAGGTGCGACTGCACTAGCGATCAGCTATACAGGCGTCCAGCTGCACTGGCGTCCAGCTGCACTGGCGTTCAGATGCACTGGCGTCCAGCTGCACTGGCATCCAGCTGTACTGGCGTCCAGCTGCACCGGGGTCCAGCTGCACCAGCGTAACCGCTTCCCACCGGCTCTCGCTCGCGCATCCCACGGTCCGCTCACGACGGGCGCTGCGCATGAGACTCCGACCACGGTGGCTGCGATCTCCATAGTGTCAGCTATGACTGCGACCAGTTCCCGGTTCTACCCCTGAATGGATACCATCTCGGGCCGGGGTCGTCAGCCGGTGCCCCGTGAGGACGCTTCACTGTCGCGAAACATTATCTGAAACTCATAACAACGGGTTTGACTCCTTTTCGAACAAGCCGTAAAAAAGTTAAAATGTCGAATATCTTCTAAACGGTAGGTCGTAGCTCAAAAATAACAAGATTTTACTTCCCCTTGCACCTCGTGAACTTATCCAGGAGATCAATTTAGAGAAAGAAAAATGTGACCTTCACATGACCTCAACTTCATCAATTGGTACTATACGGATCACAATCTATTTATTGTTTGTAACCGATGATTCGAATACACCAAAAGGACACGAGGTGTGATGTAGGTAGGTTAGGTATATCCACAATTCAATTTTAACCATTAATAATACTTTAAAATGAATTCTATTATAATGCAAAAGTAGTAAGCGGGTCACATACCACTTCTGATATATAATAAGAGCCATTCTGACTCTAGAATAACGTATTCAGTTCCGAATATAATTATTTAACCTCAAAATGGATACTAATCCCCAAATGAATCTTAAGGTCGTTACCCCAATATCATAATTTAAACTGTTTAATAAAACTACATATTTACAATATTTCAGGGATAAGGAAAATAATATGAAACAACAATATATTTTGTCAGTCATTTATATTTCTTTGCCAACATCAAATTCAATATTCTACACCATACCATCACATCTCCTATTCCCCACATAATATCACTATTTAATGAGTATTCTAATATTTACCATAAAACTAATAGGTTACCTTAATTTACAGTAGATCTCCAACCAATACCATGCCAAGCTATCTTTTTCCCGACACAGCCACTAAGCACGTCTTACCGTCACGAGCGCCAGACCCAGAAGGTCGTTATTACCCCCATTTTCACATATCAAATCTTTTGGTGTTGCCAGTACAATATCCAACAATTACGTATTAATAAATTGAAACCTAACACTCAGTTAAGTCACAATCGTCTTTTAAAGTTAAAGCTTCTTTGAAAGTTACCCTCAAATTATGATAATAGTGTCTACAGCGTGTATCAGAAACGTGTCGTGCTGACCAAGAAGTTTTGTACGGGATAGTTGATAATTTTTCAGGAGCTGGTTGCTAAGTAATAACAGCCGCACAGGTCGATCCACCAGGTTAAGCTACACTTGCCGGGGTTGGTCCGTGGATGTGTGACCATCTTTACATACCGAGACTCCTCCGTGCCTCGGAAAGCAAGTTAAGCCGTTGGTCTCGGCCGTCATTCGTGGATCTTTGACAGTCGTTACGGGTCGTCAGAAGCCCGAAAGTCTGACCATCAAGGGGTATCGTATTACCAAGTTACTAGGTTGTGAAGGTCAGATAGGCAGTCGCTCCATGTAAAATACTGGTATTCAGCTCCATCCGGTTAGACTGGAAGCCGACCCCAACATAGTTGGGAAAAAGCTAGGCAGATGATGGTTGATAATTTTTCACAACTACGATATTGGTCCTATGGAGAAAGTTGTTTAGTTTTATGCCACATCCTTAAATATGACCACGTCTTTATGATACATGCTGTATAACAAAAAATAAATATATTAAAGTATTTAAAACGGGATGTTAAAGTTCTGAGTAGTTAATGACAAACATTTTATAAAAAAATATAATTCAAAATAAAAATCTAAACTACCTACTTAATATTATAAAGAGAAAATATTTGTTTTTATTTGTGTGTTTGCTTTCATGCTAAAAGGGCTGAACAGATTTGGATTAAATTTGGCACATAAGTAGATCATGATCTGGGTTAGAACTAGAATTTATCCCGATATTCCCACGGAATCGAAACATGCGGGTGAAACCGCGGGGCGCAGCTACTTTTTAGTAAAATTAATTAAAAGGAATTCGGCAAAAATTTATATTAGTTTAATCGAGCAAAGAGGATATCTTTAAAAGACGTCTTATATCTTGAAAGTCAACTCACAATCGTCTTAAAACGATCTCAACGTTAATGCTTCTTCTTCGAAAGTTACCCCAAAATTATGATAATAGTGTTTATAACAACTTATAAGTGTAATTAAGTATTTAAAACGGAATATTAAAGGTCTGAGTCTTTGTATCGTGGAGGGATCAAAGAGGATTATTTTGGGAACAAACTAATACTCTAGTGAAGATGAAATATTTAGTAGGTAAGTTACTAATATTTTCTCTTTGAAACCTTATAAAGTAGAATAATGGTGTTATTATGCTCGTATTTTAAAGGGAGCCTTATAACAATCCAAGCCAGGTTTTATTATTACCTAACCATTCTGGGTTGGGAAAACTTTGAAGGTTTCTCCCTTAGCTCCTACTCAAATAAAGTTATCTAGCGAAACTTCATAGGCGTGATAGGCATAGATCAAATCTGTCAATGAAATATTGATCTGCAGAGCTCAGATTTCCAGTGTGTATGTGGCGTCTCTCCACAGACAATGGCCTACCTTCCATTGCGCCGCATGCCCTGGCACCTGCAAACGTGAGGGCCTAATGGCTGTGTCAGCAAACGGTATTAGCGTTGCTGAATTTTAGGGCAAACAAATTTAAGAAACATATATGTAGGCACAAGACAATTAGGGAGGGATCGTGCTTCCATCTTCTGATATTGTTGTGAGCTGTTTGTGGATCTCGGGTAATTAAAAGATGATAGTAGCTTCTTGCCCTTAATTTATCTACACTTATTTTATAGAGTTACACAAATCACAATTAACGACTACTATCCTAAACTGGTTTGGTCACATCTATTGCATGTCGGAGCACTGCCGTGCCAATCCAAAAGACTGTAAGTCGACTTACAGTGTTTTCGCTTAACAACGCCCAATCAGTTTTTTGAAGTCTGTTTAGTACCCTGTGATCGATCACAATTTCATTACAACGGTTTTTTCGGAAGATAAAGCAAACAAAAAAACACTGTATTACGTAAAAAATAAGATATGAACACAGAAAAATACTGTAACAAAGCATACAGTGTTTTGGCGTAATAGACTACACGCATTTTGCTATGCGTAGGTAAATACAGTGTTTTGCACTGCCCGCATGCAGTTCGCGCGTTTACTGTCCAACCAGCGAAAGCAGAATCGACAACAGTATTGCTATCTCGTACTTTCCTGTGCCGTTAATATTCCTCTTCCTTGTTCATCACGTCCGAGTAGTTTTGTTTACATTAGTCGTGTTCCGCGCGCTGACTGATTTGTTTGTTTTGATTTGATAATGCGTTATTAGTTTTTAATTCGACTTATTTAGTGATAATTGTGAGTGACAATGAGTACGAATCGTAGTGAAATGTTAGTCAGACTGTCGAAACAAAATATGAAACATTATAATAACTCAGACTCAGTTACTGTTGCGTCCAGTGTGATAAGTGATTGTCAAGAAAAAGAAAATATAGACTGTAACAACCACAATTTGAACGAAAGTAATTACTTTCACGATGATTTCGAGTCAAGAAACTTTATAAGTCCTATTGTTGCACTCAGTGAGACTCAGCTTGATGAATGCCTTTCAGAAGAATTGGGAGAAGGAGTTTATACTCAACTAATACCTTCATTGATTTCTGATTAGAGTTTAACGGATACTAACAACCTATATTCAGCTCCAACACTTTCAACTTCTAACGTAAGTCTTATTCCACTTGGCAAAAAAAGACCCATCACCCCTATAGCTGTCCATGAGCCTATCGTTCCCCTCAGTGAGACTCAGCTCGATGAATGCCTTTCTGAAGAATTGGGAGAAGGAGTTTATAGTCAACGAATACCTTCATTGATTTCTGATAAGAATTTAACGGATACTAACAACCCATATTCAGCTCCAACACCTTCAACTTCTACCGCAATTCTTATTCCTATTGGCAAAAAAAGACTTATCACCCCCGCAGCCGCCCATGAACCTACCGTTGAAGATAATCATTCTCAAACAATCAAGAAACCTAAGCGAAATAGAAATCCAGAAGCTGTATTAGAGAAACAAAGACTGAAACATCCATTATTGCCACCTTGTTCATGCAAAAAGCAGTGCTTACAAAATATCCCTGAGATTGAAAGACAGTCTATACATACGCAATTTTGGAACTTAGACAGGCGACGGCGCCGCGACTTTTTGTCGAGGAGTGTTAATAGGTTACCTACCACATGCACAAAAACAAAAGGTGAATCTCGAAGGCACAACACCTTAGTATGGTCACTCAATGACATCAAAGTATGTAAAGTTTTTTTTCTAAGAACCTTGGGCTTTACAAACGATGAAGCTGTACAATCAGTGTTGAAAAATAATTATTTTCGGGGCAATAAGAATCCCAAAGTGAGTGCCACACCTGATCTTCGAGGACGTCAATTTGAACCAGCTAACAAGTTTCCACAGGAGTATGAGGACCGCTTAAAGGAATTTATATTGAAATACAACCCAATTTCATCACATTACAATAGTAACCATGCACCTAACAGAAAATACTTGCCAGTAGGCATTAATTTCTCCACAATATTTAAGCATTATAAACAGTTTTGCCAAGACAATAATTTATCTACTTGTGGTTGGACTCATTTTCATAACATGGTCAAGAAATTAAATCTGTCGACTGCTGAATTATCGCAAGATATTTGCACTAAGTGTAAAAATCATAAAATAGCTCACGAAAAACTACCTCTTCCTTGCAATTGCCAAGATTGTATAATCATAGGACAGCACCTAGAAAACAAACGTAATTCCCGAAGAGATTTAAAATTAGCAGAAGAACGTAGTGATAACTCTGAAGGAAAGGAAGCTGTATTCACTGTTGATATGCAAAAAGCTATTTGCATGCCACTTTTAACAACTAAAGAATATTATTTTTCTAGAAAACTTGTCCTCTTCAACGAATCATTTGTGCCGCCAGGTAAAAATAAAAATGCTGCATGCATCCTATGGCATGAAGGTGAAAGCGGCAGAAAAGCACATAACATAGCTACTACATATATATATTTCATACGAAAATACTGCCGAGATCTACACAATTTAAACTTCTTTTTGGACAACTGCAACGCACAAAACAAGAATAAAATTCTTTTTTCTGCATTAGTCAGAGTGGTAAACGATGACAAAACTAGTATTCTTGCTTGCTGTTGAAATTAGAATATTTTGAACCAGGCTTGAAATTAGAATATTTTGAACCAGGTCATACATTTATGGCTGCGGATGCAGTACACGCTGCTATAACAAAGAAATTAAAATCAGCACGTGAAATATACGATCTGGAAGATTTCGTGACCAATATCAAACAGTCTAGAAAAAACCTAGATGTTGTCGTACTCAAACACAACGATATGTTGATTTTTAAAAACGACAGTAAAACAGCTTTCCCTAAAGATTGGAATATTCAAAATTTAAAAGTTGTTGAGTTTCGAAGAGGTAAGCTTTCTCTTTTTGCTAAAAATGATTATAATGGTGAGTTAAAAGAAATACATTTCTTAAAGAAAAAGGTTGAAGAAGATTTAAGAAAGATGATCGACAATAGAGAAGACCTTATAAATATGATAGAATCCTTTTGAAATCATTGTGATAGAAACAGAAAATAAACCCAGAGGTATAAGTGAAGTTAAAAAAAAAGAATTGCTAATACTTTCAAAGTCTATGCCTGCATCACGGCGAAGGTTTTATGAAGCCCTTGAGGAGTCAGATGCACCTGACCTTGATACAAATATTGATTCTGATTTATAATCGGATAAAATTACGAGTGTATCGATTTTTTTAACTATACAATTTAAGAATTTAATGTTTGGTTACCTTTTTATTTTAAATTTTTATTTAACTAATTATGCTACCATTTCGTCTTTAGAACCACACACACTCACTTACTCTCAAACAAATACATACACATGCACACTATCTCACACACAAACACAAATACACGCACACCACACAAACACACATTTAATTGTATTTTTATTTAATAAGCATTTGATCTCATATTTTTAATAAGCCTTTGATCTCATACAAACCCAAAAATATTGTTAAGTTTCTTTGTTTATTACATATTTACGAGTATGTGTTAATTGATTAAATTTATTTTGCCTTCATGTAATTGATTTTATTTACAAACCCATACATCAAGCGTAGGAAGACAATAAGATTTCACGATTTCTGTAAGAATTATGAGTGCCATATAACGCATTAACACTTTATTCAAACAAATTCTTCAGCTTTGCATTAGTAGGACTAGGACAATGACAGATATTACTCATCTAACTTATTGCTATTGCATTCACAAGTGTCACAAAAATCATACTAGAAAGTGAAAAATACTTATTATTATAATTTAAAATTCATTCCATCTATCCTCTTAAAAAACTGTATGCTTGGATACAGTGTTTTGGCATAATGAGTTTAGAGTTTCAGACAAGGATTAAACACTGTATCCGGTTTTACAGTGTTTTGCCTTGTTTGAAGTATATTAAAATTTTATAATTGTCTTGGAAACACAAGTTAGTGTCAATAACTTCTAACTATAATAAAATAATTTCAAAAAAACTGTTTGGCTATATACTAGAGATGTAGACCTAACTATTAAATGCACAAAATTATATAATATGCACCAATTACCTCTGATATGGGCAAAAATTAATAAAAAACATGTTTTATCAATTATCTCAAAACTGGTTTTTGTAGGTTACAGTGTTTTGGCTTGGCAGGGCAGCAGCAATACGCAAAAATCATCGCTCAGTGAATCCCTAATAGTAAGAAACGAGTACGCGGCAGGCCCAGAGAGAGATGGCGGGATGAGCTGGACTCTTTCTTAAACTTTTGACCTCTGAGTTTGTTTCGGCCTTTCTTCTCAGAGTAGTCAGACAGGAAACGCCGAACTCATCTCGCTTATTTTTGTTTTTTTTTATATGACGTGTAAAAGTGATTCTAATATCCTATTTACAGAATAAACAATTTCATTTCATTTCATTTCATTTCAAAGGATTGGCCCGCAATGGCAGTAGACCGGGAAAAGTGGAAAGAGGGTGGGAGGCCTTTGCCACGCAGTGGGACAATACAGTGTGATACTTTATAATGTGCACAGTATATGGAATCTATGCTTAATGTTATCGACAGAAAAAAAAATGTTTTATTATTTTAAATTTTTTAATATTAAAAAAAAATTCTTTGGCATCTTAGTGATAAATTTTACAATTATTATAAAAAAATATGAAAAAAATACAGATTTTGTTAAAAAAACATGTTTATTTTCAATTGAGGGTAGTTTTTTTTCACAATTTTCATTTTATGAGGACGCCTTTACTTATACTCATTATGGAGTTTGTTTCATCGCAATAGACGATTTAGTTTAAAAGTTACACCGTTTTGTTACATTTTTTTTAATTCCATAAAAGGTATAGAAAAATATTTTGATTTTTTAAAATATTTTTTGTGTCATTAAAATTAAGCATAGATTCCTTTATTTCAATATGTGCACATTCTAAAGAATCACACTTTATAGTCTTATAATAATTTTGCCATCGACACGCTAAATTATAGTGAAATAATGACAACTGTTTTAAAAAACGGGTCAACCACAAAATGTTTGAACGGGGTCAAACTTTTGGTTTTTTGTTTCATCGTGTTTAGATATAACATGACACCCATCAAGTCTGAGAAGTTTTATCAGCTAATTTAATCCTGTATTCACATTTTGCGTTTGACCCGTTTTCTAAAACAGTTCTCAATATTTCACTGACAGATTTGATACAACAAGTACAATTTTAACAGTTAAAATTTAAAACCCCTGACACAAACATTTCCATATTTCTCTTTCCTACTCCATCACCAGACCTTGTTCACCATCTATCTATAACCTATTCATTGAGACTATTCCAATGAGCCTAAACACGATGCCTGTTCTGTAAGTTGGTAAGGGAGTTGGGTACCTATCCTGCAAATTCCAGGTGATGTAGCATCAGTTTAAGATTACTATGTTCTTTTAATATCATTGAAGTAACAGAATACCAAATTTCAAATTGATTAAACCTGTGGAAGGTAATCACATCCATTCATCAACTAGAAAAGAGCTGATAATCTTCAAATGGCTGAACCGATTTGGATAAAAAATATCTTAAAACCATCGCTAGAAAATTTGCTTTTAAATATAAGAAAACCTCATTGAAATCAGTTCACCCGTTTAAGAGGTACGGTGCCATAGACACACACAGCGGTCAAACTTTTAACACCCCTCTTTTTGCGTCGGGGGTTATAAAGGACTATGTAAGGATCGTAGCAGGTGGCTTTCTGTAGTTTCTGCCTACCCCCATGGGAATAAGCCGTAAGTTTATGTGTGTGTAAGTAGACTTGATACTACATAGGTACTCTCGACCAAAATCAATTCGTTGAGAATCTTTCTCGAATTCGGGCCCAAATTTCTAAAAATAGATTGTAATTTGTAAAAATGGCAGTCACGTACGCGCACCGATACCCAAAGGATTGATATAATAACATCGTGACAATACTTCATTTTGTGAAAAAAAAAAAACAGTCTACGTATTGTCAATATTAGGTCCCTTGTGATGGGCGAGCCTATCAATATTTTTTATTCGTCAGACAGACTTCAATTTAAAAAGTATATCGCAAAACTGATAGCAATTTTCGTCCTGGGAATTAAAACTCGTTTAAAGGGCGTGGTTTCATCATACAAGGATATGTAATAGGTATTTCTATACTCCGTGGTATTGCTAGTTTGAGTACATGAGTATTATAAGAATTTGTAAGTAGGTACAGTTGCGTGACAGTCCCAACATCATTCTGCACTCGATAGCCGCCCGGGCAGATAGTCTGCTTGTGTGGGCGTTAGCAGATCGAACAAGATCTGTTTTAGTTATTAAGTACTAATATATAGGCCAAGTAAGATTGTTACTAACAAAATGGACCTCATTAATTGTAGTCTGAATAAATAATAACAATAACAGTCAGCCTTAAAAAAAATTATTAAAAAAACAACCGACTTCCAAAAAACACTACAAAGTGAAAAATAACTTTAATTTCGGAAGTCGGTGTCTTTCTTTGGTTTTGAATTTTCGTTTTTTGTCACCGACTTCCGAAATTAAAGTTATTTTTCACTTTGTAGTGTTTTTTGGAAGTCGGTTGTTTTCTTTTTTGTAAAAAGTTTTTATTTTTGACTTTTTAGTTGTGGTACCTACCCCACACAAATTCGAAAACCACTACCTGCTATGTAAATAACAGTGACAGGAACTTATCATATCATCCACAAACTAAGTGGGAAAAAGTACGTATTATTGGAGCTAACTCAAAAACCATCAAAGCAAAGTTAATAAAATTTATATGGGACCACCTCGAGAGCATACCTTTTCAAACAAAAAAAGAATTTTCAAAATCGATCCACAATTGACGGAGAAATCGGTGGACATACATAAAAAAAAAGAAAAAAAAAAAAAAACATACGCGACGAACATATATAACCTCCTCCTTTTTGGAAGTCGGTTAATGAAAATAATTAATTTGATTGTCTTTAATTTGTGTTCCATAATACTGTACTTCTTCTTCTTCCCTACTCATATTTCAAGTAACAACAAAAACAGTGGTCATTGACCTCCAAAAAAAACATCACATCTTTTTATTTTACTGTCTTATTTATTAACGTCTGCGGAGTATTATGCTAGCCAATTTAATTTAATTTACTCATTTCTTTTTTTTTTTTAATTTAAGGATTGTAAGTATAGTTTTAACTCTTCCCGGTTTTGTGGTTAGTGTCACTAACCACAACTTGCAATTTTTAAAAAATTAAACGATCATCATTAGATGGCGCGGATCTTAATAAAAAAGAGGTAGCTAGTGTCACTGACCACTAAACCGGAAAGAGTTAATTAAACCTATTGGTGAAAAAGTACCATTATAGAAATTATATCAATATGTACAAAAAAAAGGAGTTACGTCTGTAAAAAAATTGCTTTGACAGATGTAATAAATAAATTTTGTACAAAAAAAATTCTCTGACACTTTTTATTTATTTTTTGTTCTATTCATTCTCTAGACTTAAAGGTCATTACCCTTTATAAAATCTTTTCCATAAACAAACACGAAACCACAAACATTTCATTCATCCCAGTTTCAGCGAACTACCCACATAGTAAGCACTTTCATTGAATTCAATAAAACACCCATATTTTACTACCCTCTAAATGTATTCGTATCACGCGAGTTAATTCTTTTGAAACTGTTAACGTTCACTGAAAAAGACTGTAAAATATAGTGAGGCGATTACATGTTATCGATATCGGAATGCTGGGGCCGTGATTTAATTGGAAACTTATATATAGTGTAGTGTAGCTACCCACATTCGTACTTGAGAATAACTACTCGATATTCTAGGTAATGCAAATGGATACGTGCAGTAATTTTCTTTTACTAGTTTCATAGTTCTCGAGGAGCTCGTGGCTAAGTAATAATAACCGCACGGGTCGACCCATGAGGTTAAGCTACACTTGACGGGGTTGGTCCGTGGATGGGTGACCATTTCTACATACCGAGACTCCTCCGTGCCTCGGAAAAGCACGTTGAGCCGTTGGTCCCGGCTGTCATTCGTGGATCTTTGACAGTCATTACGGGTCGTCAGAAGCCCGAAAGTCTGACAACCAGTCTTACCAAGGGGTATTTAGGGGTCAGTTACTCAGTTCGACGAATGGTGTTGTTGATCGGGTAAAAGTGAATAAGGTTTTTTATTAGATACGTAGGTATAGAAAAATCGTTCGAAAAGTCGGAGAATCTCGTGGCTAAGGAATAACAGCCACACGGGTTGATCCATCAGGTTAAGTTACGCTAGTCGGGGTTGGTCCGTGGATGGGTGACCATTTCTACATACCGAGACTCCTCCGTGCCTCGGAAACCAAATTAAGCCATCCCCCGGCCACGGCCCGGCTGTCATTCGTGGATCTTTGACAGTCGTTACGGATCGTCAGAAGCCCGAAAGTCTGACAACCAGTCTTACCAAGGGGTATCGTATTACCCAGTTACTGGGTTGTGGAGGTCAGATAGGCAGTCGCTCCATGTAAAATATTGGTATTCGGCTGCATCTGGTTAGACTGGAAGCCGACCCCAATATAGTTGGGAAAAGGCTAGGCAGAACAGAACATTAAAGATATTAAAAGTATTTTTTTGGGGCAGCATTTTCACAATATCATACTGAAATCCAGTTCTTGAAGCTTGACGTAAACTTCATAATCTACGGGAGCAACAAGTTTTCAGTAAGCAGAAAGTTTTTCACACACTGGCAGACTTAAAATTCGTCAGTACTTTATCCTCAACGTAATAGGAATGATGCCTGGGTCAAAAAAAAAAGAAGTATTTAGTCCGTCAGCCAGATAATTAAAAAAAAATTACGCGTACTTTTTGCTTTATCATATTAATAAAAAATGACAGATAAAACCCATTAAAGTTGGGGAGTGGGGGTCGCTACGTCACAAATAAGTATAAAATCTACCTACTCGTGATGTCATGGCACATTCAATGTATCGCTGTAATCTTTTGATAACGTAAAAAAAGACAAAATACGTGGCCAATATTTTTTAATAATCTATCTGAGGGACATGAAAAAGTTTTTAGTCATCATCCCTATTGACAACTAAATAGTTCTTCGCCCAGCAAATTCAGTAGTTTGTACGCGACGCCCAATAAAATGGTAGTTCGATACAAAGTCCATTGAATTTTATGTTATATTGAAATTATTATGATAAAATTTTGTTCCATTGAGTTCTAGTTCTAACTCTAGCTCGTTTGTCGACGCGATTGATTTTTATTTTGTTCTAGAATCTGTTCAGTATCTTATCAAATACACACATCACACACACACACATACTAACCCTAGAATAAGTAATATTAATAGTGTAATCTGTCTTTTTTCGGTTTTATATAACTTACCGCATTTGTGTACGAGTGCATAATTCTAAACAAATGTAACTGCTTCCAAAGAGACCAGTACCCTAATTGCGTAATACAACACAATCACAATTTGTTTCGATTTAAAACAGATTGCAAATCCATTGCTTCATAAGTTGGGAAAAAAATCTGCTCAACAACGTAAATAACGCAATGAATATTGCTGAACTGTCAAAATGAAACAAATTTGGCAAAATTGTTTACGAAAATAAGTTACGCAATTAGGCTACTGGTGTCCTGAAATACAGGCCGTACGCCTAGCTTAGGTACCAATCTCCCACAGTATGTATTGTTCTTGATCATTTGAAAATATACATGATACTCGTATTTTATTTATTGTGGTGAGAAATAAATCTAATGTTATCGTATGCACCAGCATCAAAAATGTACCTACAGCTGAAGTATTATTTTTTTCAAATTGAAGTTCTGATGACACTATCAGATATTAAAGTTTCATTATGACGTTGTAAATCCTACAAACGTACTAAGTTCCATCAACCCTCACACTGCCAGTACAATACAGCACCAACTTACCCAGTCTTATTTTAAACGTGGAACGCATAACGAATAGCCAGTTCGGAATAAAGGGCCGTATGCTGACGTCACATCACGTCAGCACATATTCTTTTGAAATATTGGCAAAATATTGGCAAAAAGAGGCTGACACCCTTCACAGAGATGGTCCCACGGTCCCGAGGCCAGGGCCAGCGAATATTTATGATCGCTCAATATGATAACTGAGAGGTTGAAATTTTTGCCCAATTTGGAATATTTCGTGTATGGCATTTTAGGGTTGAAATATTGTTTTTGTTAGGGCTTGTTATGTGGTAGGAATTAAGGGGTCAGTTACTCAGTTCGACGAGTGGTGTTGTTGATCGGGTAAAAGTGAATAAGGTTTTTTATTAGATACGTATAGAAAAATCGTTCCAAAAGTCAGAGAAGCTCGTGGCTAAGGAATAACAGCCACATGGGTCGATCCATCAGGTTAAGTTACGCTAGTCGGGGTTGGTCCGTGGATGGGTGACCATTTCTACGTACCGAGACTCCTCCGTGCCTCGGAAACCAAATTAAGCAATCCCCGGCTCCGGCCCGGCTGTCATTCGTGGATCTTTGACAGTCGTTACGGATCGTCAGAAACCCGAAATTCTGACAACCAGTCTTACCAAGGGGTATCGTATTACCTAGTTACTGGATTGTGGAGGTCAGATAGGCAGTCGCTCTATGTAAAATACTGTTATTCAGCTGCATTCGGTTAGACTGGAAGCCGACTCTAACATAGTTGAGAAAAGGCTAGGCAGATTTTGGTATAGAAAACTTGTCAGTGTAGCTATTCATGTCTTGTTATCTAGTTAAATTAATATAACCCATGATACGGGTATGAGAAGATGAAGTCTAATATCATTTAAGTCTAATCTATCCTTTAAATTATGAAGCTCCTCCAATGATTTACAGAAGCCTCCTCCAATGATTTAAACAAAGAATGTGTTCCCCGATTCGGAATTCCACATGCTCCATTTAAAAAATATTAATAGGTAAATAAATAAAGCAGGCCATTAAAATAGCCGCATATAATAAAAATGAACTACAGTACAAGTTACTACAGTTTACATATTTACAAAAGCTATAGTGACGAATATTCGCGTATTTTTTCAAAGCCGTCGCAACACGCAAATATCGTTTTTATTACAATTATTTTGTGCGGGTTCGCTTTAAACAAATACTTTTTTTTCATGGAGCTTTCCAGTTTGTGGTTTTAATAAGAGAACTGTGGGAAAGTATCGAATATTTTGTAGGTTCATTTTATTTGGGTATGTTGCGTGGCTGGGTTAAGTAGGTAAGTATATAGGGTGGCAGGGACATCGACGCGAAAACTGAAACCATAGATTCAGTACATGATTCTGAAAACCCTTTCTTTTTTTTTTGGGTGGGAATTTATCAAATAACTTCTCCCGCTCTGGGTGGAGCGGGAGGGCGTGTCAGACTCTTACTGACTAAAACCCACCCGTATTCCTTCGGTTGCCCTGTTGCCGGGGGACCACGATTTCCCTTTCAGCCTTATTCGCAACCCCGGCAGGCATCGGCCCTAGCGGACCCCATCAATTCTGCTGACATCTTTGACGCGCACGTGGAACAAAACGCGCCGACGGCGTCGACCCGGGCCTGATCCTTATCGGACGGCGAGCTACCCATTGCTCACCGTCCGCAAGCCCGCGCCTACGGTGGCCGGAAATCGGCTCGCGATTCCCGACGCCCAGGGCGTCTCCTCCTGCGGCGGTTAGGGGCGTGAGGGCGTGAAATTTGCCTCTCCCTCACGCGTTCCGCCTCTTCCTTCGCGAGCATTACCGCTTTGCAGAAGGAGTTGACGGCCTGCCATTTCCTCTCACTCCGTACCATGGCCTGAACCAGGGCCGGACGAGAGAGATCACCGCCGCCGATCGCCTCCACGAGGACACGGCGATGCTCCGCCCAAGTCGGGCAGACCTCCACCGTATGCTCCACCGTGTCCTCCGAGCGATCCACGCAATGGTGACACCCGGGCGTTTCCTCCCGTCTTATCCTGAACAGGAACCTCCCGAAGCAGCCGTGTCCGGTGAGGACCTGCGTCAGGCGGAAGGTGAGGACGTCATGGCGCCTCTCAAGCCTCTTATCGCCGCAATTGTGGCGTGCCCAGCGCTGGGTTGCGACAATCGCACTCTCCATGACGCCATAAGATCCCACCGGAGCTCTGTCCGCTGAGTCACGATTTCTTGTGGCATCGAAGTTAGGCTCCAGCATTTCACCTCATCGCGCCACTCCCAGATGTGCGCGAGGACCTTGGCCTCCAGATCCCATGGCGATTCTGAACCCCCCTGCGTTGAAATTTTTCGTCGGTTATTTTTTTTAAATCGGCTGTTCCCTACATTTTGACCGCGTATGTATTACGACGAAAAATTTCAACACCGGGGGGTTCAGAATCTGTTTCAGTTTTCGCGTCGATGCCACCCTTTTTTTTTCTTGTGCTTAGGCAAACGTGGTCTAAGTCCAGGTGGAGTGGAGCAGTACTCCCGGAAAGCATACTCCACAGCATTCCTCAACCGTACATTGCATGTAAAAACCCAGTCTTCCCCCGTCGTCGGCCAAATATATTTTGAATACTTCCAGACTACAGAACCACTTCTATAAATGTATGACAGAACTTTTGTGTTCTTGAGAACGATATCTATCTAAAACAGTACTAAAAATCTCAAATCAATACTATTCGAACTTCGCAATTATTGAAGAAAAATAAGACTCCTTTGTGTCAAGTGCCTAATACTTGGACACGCGTCAAAAGTTCCCGCGAGATTCAACCAATTTCTCACCTCAAAGGAACAGAAATAGACCGGTCATTCAACCCAGACTGAGACAGGCAACTATTTTACTATACACATTCATTCATTGGCTACCTACGGTGTTATAAAATGTAGGTGTGTGGATCTTCATGGAAGATGAGGGGGCAGTGTATTAATAGATAGGTAGTTCTAAGATGATTTTTTTTGTTTAATAGTTCAATAATGAGCGAAAAATATGAAAAAAAAACAGTGGCACTCCAGGAGTGCCGAAAGAAGTGAAAACTAGAACAATTTAAAAAATACTTCCATAACCTTTAAAGTAAAAATACTTGCATAGAACATTGATCCGTAACTTTACATAAATAAAGAGCACAATCGCGTTTACAAAAATGAGGTGTCGGTAACGGTGTCGCGAGTTCAATTGTTTTTTCTCATCTCAAAAATGCCCAACGCGCCTAAATAAGTTTTCACTTTATTTATATTACGTTACGGATCAATGTTCTATGCAAGTGTTTTTACTTTAAAGGTTTTGGATTTTTTTTTTTTTTGTAAACGTTGTTGTGCTCTTTATTTAGTTACGGTAATGTTCTATACAAGTATTTTTCTTCCACCAAGGCGGTCTTGTTCAAGTTTTCACTTCTGTCGGCACTTCCGGAGAGCCACTGTTTTTTATAGTTCCATAATGAGTGAAAAATAAAATATTTTGCTATCGTTAACTGCCCTAACTCTTATAGCTCTCAAAAAACTCAAAGTTTTGATTGCCATATAAGTAAAATTAAAAACATATTACAGCTTTTCATTATAGGCAAACATACGACAGCCAGACGAAATTAGGGCAGTTGACCGGTATAGTTTTTTTTACTAATAATACTGTGGTATCGTAGTCGCGGGAATTCAATAGTGCTTGAAAAGTCGGTGAAAGAAAAATACCGAATCATTACAGAAGATATTCTTTGAAAACATAAAAAGGCCTCAATAAATAGTTTCTTTTAGAAACATAAAAATCTTTTACTTTTCCTCAATTTTCTTGCTATACTAACTTGAAATATTTCTTTGCAGGTACAAAGGTGAAATGTTGTGACATCAACCACTATGCCTTAGTGTTGTGACATTGTCGATAGCCGATATCGATATGGCGCGGCTGTTACTAGTGATGTTGCTGCCGGCGCTTGCCGCAGCGGCAGCCGGTGAAGCTGACGTGTGTAATCCGGATAAAATGACTGTGTATAAAATGGTGCTGCATACATACTGGACCCGGGAGAAATTCCCGAAGCATTACCCGGATTGGAGACCGCCCGCGCAGTGGTCGAAAGTTTATGGTGAGTTTAAACCTTTTAATTCTGAGGACTTTGGTAGTATGCATGATATTTTAAGGTATGTCATCAGCAGTCCTATTCTGTAAAAATCTCACCGTGAACGCGTAGGTGAAGTGAGCTTGAAAGTGAGCTGTCAACAGTGTCAATCCATAGTATTTGGTGGAATGACAGCTCACTTCAAGCTCACTTCACCTTAGCGTTCACGGTGAGATTTTTACAGAATGGCACTGCTGGTTAGGATCTTGACATCTTAAGAATCCTCTATTTAATAGAAATATGCCAAATTTCATGCTTCTAGACACAGTCTAAACCACTGGGTCTAGGAGTCATGAGTTCCTTTTGTAACGAAAGTGAGCACTTAGAACGGATTTTGGAAAATTCATTCCCTAAAGATTGAATGGAAGTTAGTAATTTTAACCGACTGGAATTTCCATCGGGTACACTCTACTTGCCCTATAAAAAGAAGCGATTTTTCGTGTTACAAAGGCCTGAAAATCAGACGCCAAGCACTTGTATTTTAAATTTTCCAAATATTAACTGAACTTGATAGTCATTTTAAAATTTTCTCTCTGAAATTCTGTGAAATTCTCTGAAATTATTTAAAGTGTTCTCATTGACTAAAATATGGGTAATTTGTATCGAAAAATCGTGTATAGATGTTCAATTTCAGTTCATATGATTGCACTTGTAATCATTCCAGCTTGAAAGACTCCAGTAGGCAATTAAATAAGTTCCAATTTCAACCAATTTGAACCCATAAATGTGTGAAAAACAAACAATTATGTGTTTGATTATTTTTTATTATTTTATTAGGTGTACCTACATTCCTGAAAATAAAAGTCAATAATGCCTTAGATCAAAGAACATCATTGCTTTTCGCTGCTTTGACTTCTGAGTTAGAGTAATATTATCTTCTCCATAGGAAACGACCAATTGGAACCGTGCACCTAGCTTCTGACGTTTCATAAGTGCCCATGTAGGTTTATGTGAAATAAAATATTTTGATTTTGATTTTGATTAAATACACGAAAGCAATTAAATAAATAATAAATCTTTAATATAATAAAAAAATTAAAATAGTACCTAGTCATTATTACATAACAAAAAAAAAAAAAACAATTTAAAACAGATAAACTTTTATCGATACAAAAACCAATGATTTTTTTCCCTAACAAACACGAATCATAAAAGACGTGAAAAATAATTGCAACCACTTCGTAGACGGCCCTCGAAGTTGTCAGACGAATAAATTCCAACCATTTGTGTGAATTTGTGCGAAATAACCGGCAATGAATAAATTATGCATTCATAAATTTACATTCTTACTGTTCTTACTAGTTATTTAATGGCCAAACTTTTGATGTACGGTGAAAAATCTGAGGGAGCGTTCTAAACAATGTCCAGTATAAATAAGTAACAGTATTATGTCTCGACTTTAAATAATTACCTTCGACCACTCGATAGATAAACCTGTGTCCGTTCGTAACAGCCACGCACTCGATACTGTTCCGTACATACACTGAGATTTCAAAGCGCGTCATTTCGGCCGTTTTATATGAAGATAAATAATACTGTAACTTATTTATACTGTGTCAATGTTTTGGTATTTTAACATTTTCACCCTTTATTGAAGTGAAAATTTCTTTAGGCGCTTTGAAAGATTTTTGTTAGGGGAATATTTTTTGAGTTCGCGTTGACGATATGCTATTGTTAACAGTATATCTGTAGCTATGATGTGCTGCAAACAGTGAAAAAAACACTGTTTTTTCATAGTATTATGATTTCTCTTCTGTCGGCTGTCAACATGAGTGCCTATGTTTTTTTTTTATTCATGGGGTGGTTAGCCTATGTATAAATTGACTAGAAATTGAAAAAAACACTTTAATTGCAGTAGTCGCTTGCTTGGAGGAGCTCGTGGCTAAGTAATAACAGCTGCACGGGTCGATCTATCAGGTTAAGCTAAGCTTGCCGGGGTTGGTCTATGGATGGTTGACCATCTTAACATACCGAGACTCCTCCGTGCTTCGGAAAGCACGTTAAACCGTTGGTCCCGGCTGTCATTCGTGGATCTTTGACAGTCGTTACGAGTCGTCAGAAGCCCGAATGTATAACAACAGTCTTACTAAGGGGTATCGTATTAACCAGTTATTGGGTTGTGGAGGTCAGATAGGCAGTCGCTCCATGTAAAATACCGGTATTCAGCTGAATCTGGTTAGACTGGAAGCCGACCCCAAAATAGTTGGGAAAAAGCTAGGCAGATTTTTTGCAGTAGTCGCTTGCAACAAACAAAACCTTGGTTGGTTATTTTTCATTTATTTTTACGAGCCATTTTTATCCCACTGCTGGGCAAAGGCGTCTCTACTCTCTTTCCAACCTCTTTCTGTTCAGAGCAGTCAAGGACTAATCTTTATTGAAGGAGTGCAGCTCATCCCGCCATCTCCGTCTGGGCTTGCCGCGATATCGTATGCCACTAAGCGGGACCCACTGGGTCGTAAGTTTGGTTGGTTGTTTTTTTTTTAATTCTACAGCCCATTTCCATTCATCTACTTCACTGCTTCTCCTAGGTTTTTCGTCTTAGTATTTTCATTAGTTTCCATCATACCACGTCTGTTCTATTTTCTTCTACACCTGTTTTATTTTACTTAAAATAATGTGTCATCTAAATGACTGCCCACACATTAATAATATGTTAGGTTGACATTTCAGAACGTGTCTTCAAAGACCTGGCGACATTTAAAATACATTGAAGCTCAAGACTATTTGAGTAATGTTATTTTCTCATTCTATTATATTTTCTGATATAATTTAATTTATTTTAAATGTCATAAATTTTTTGAGAGTTAGTAAGTAGTTGAAGAATTCTGAACTCGCAAAAGGTTTTATACTTATGTAAATAAACTTACTTGGATTGTCTCTCCCAATATCGTTAAAATCGATATAATATTACGTAGAATTATTGAATGTTTAGTAAACGCAGATTCATAGGTCTATGTAAAAATCTATGAAAACGATTCGAAGAACATACAAATATTTTTACTTGTTCAGTTTTTAGATAGATAGATAGAATATTCTTTATTATATACACCATAAAAATTACAGACATTAATTTAGAAATTTTACATTAGGTGACACAATGGGCGGTCTTATCGCTAAAAGCGATCTTTTACAGACAACCTTTGGATGGATTTAAATGGAAACGGAGAGACAATACTGCATGTAGTCAGTGGTGTTCCATTTACATATACAACAGATACATAAAGCATATAATTACCTATTTAAATATATACATATACATATTAGATAAATAACAGATATACATAAAATTATAAACATGAAACAAGAGCAAACAACTGCTGGTCTAACAGTTCTTAAAAGCCGCCTCCTCAATTCTACGAATTCTTCCATTTTCAAAAACAATTCCTCGTTTAAAAACAAACGAGTGCGGTGTCGGTTAACCTCTGGTTCTCTTTATTGTTCCTAATGGAGCTCCGACGTTCCGATTCTAAGAACAGCTGACCACAATGTGATAGGATCATGATTCATGCAGTTGATAATGTTAAGTGCAGCACTGACTGCTAATGCATGTTGTTATTGTTTCACAAATTATTATGTATGGCTGTATAATTTCCTTCTTTTGTTTTTTTTATGAGCAACTTTTTGCTAGCTATGTAAGAATCAGTTCAGTGTTGCATCAAAGTTATTTTCAGTAGAAACAGTTACAGTGAAAACCGTTTATAACGCTTAAAACGCTGGTTATTACGGTTATTACCGGTTATTACGACGAAATTTTGAGGTCCCAACATTTTTGTTTACTTACTTAATAAATAGTTTTTGGTTGTAACGACTATGTATCGGCTATAACAACCGTAATCCAACAAAGTCTCGTCGAAGTCCCTTCGAAGTCGTTATAAACGGTTTTCACTGTAGTTGCCCTGCGGTTTGTACTCTTGTTTTTCCTCCCTTGGGAACAACCACTGTTTCTTACTGAAGTCAAAGTCAAATAATTTATTTCAATTAGGCACAAAAAGGCACTTTTGCCTTGCACTGCTGCCTTGCTATTTAAAGTTATTGTCATAATTTATTATTACGATCAAAATAACAAGCGTAACTTATCGGATCAAATCTAGGATTTGAACAAATAGTGGACAGCCAACGCACCCAAAAAAATAATGACGCATCGTATAAATAATAAAAATTAATAGAAATGTTCTAGTAATTCATGTGTGAAACATTCATCATGTCACAACAACATACAACCAAAAAAAAACCAACCTATTTACTAAAACAGGAACTTAATTAATAGGCATGCCACAGAAACCGACAAGAATATACTGAAGTATTTAATTGACTTAGAAACACGACACGATTAATATAACTCATTTATTTTATGACACAACGAGTATTATAAAAGTTACAAAGGGGCCATTTATTTTGACACGAGAATGGTCGGGTTTGGCATTTCGCCAGAAATAGCGGCTACGTATCGACAGACACAGGAAATGTGGTATCGACAACACTATTATATTTCAGAGGGCTTATTGAGGGACGCGAAGGAAAAACTTGTCTATATATTTATTATTTTGTCGAAATTGAGTAGTGGTTGTGTATTATGGCACGTTCAGTTCAGTTGTGTATTATTAGCAAATCCAGGATAGAAAGTTAGAAACTTCCTGTCGACTGCATGGCCAAATGTGTCTGGAATAAAAAGTTTTTTATTTTTAAGCTATTGCATAGCTTTTATCGCGGGCTTTGAGCGCGGCGACCGAATAAAGAAATTCCGTAACGAAAAAAACCTAACACCCCCCACTCCGTTGGTTATTGTTGTTTGTTTTATGTCATCATCCAGCACCATGTATCTATCACATATTAAATTATCTGTCGTTGGTTCATTTTTAATTATTTTTACCTATTGTGGTATAGTAATTTTATTCTAAGTGCATCGTCTTCACATATAGGTAATATTATTTAACTTATGTACGTGCATATACAAACAATTGTAAAACATTTTAAAAGAATAACGGTGGAGTTTCTTGCCCATTCTTCTCCATACGAAAACTACCTTTTGGAAGGGGTGACTAGAATAAATTTTAATATTTTGTAAATTTTGACGTTCAAAAGTGCCATACATAGGCCTATTTGAAATAAATGATTTGACTTTGACTTTGACATCCGTCATCATCCCAAGTGTAGCGTTGACAAATAGGAAGTATGGAGGTTACAAATGCTATGAAATAGCTTTACCGCGGCAGTCCCCGAGTGCCTCACGTTTTTTATTTATTTATTATCAGCGGACGTCACGCGGTTTCACCCGCGTAGTTTCCGTTTCCTTAAGAATATGGGGATAATATATAGCCTACGTTACTCGCTGATAATGTAGCTTTCCATTGCTGAAAGAATTTTTCAAATCGGTCCAGTAGTTTTTAAGTTTATTCGTTACATACAAAAATACAAATCTTTCCTCTTTATAATATTAGTGTAGATGTAGATTGTTAATCTAGTGGTTCAAGTGCTACTGCTGAGCGATAACCCCTGGGTTTGATTCCCAGATCGGGCAAATTTTTTTTGGGTTTTTCCATCAGGAAATTCTCAGTAGCAGCCCGGAGTCTAGATTTGTGCCCGGTTGATGGCAGTAGGCTCGCCCCCTATTACATGGGACTTAAACATAACCGACGAAATGTAGTTGTACAACAGAAGTTCAGCTCTGCCTAATCTTTCAGGGGTTATAAGCGTTGTAGGTTGATGTTATAATATATATTATGTTAAAGTTAGGTATAATTGTCGTGACCAATCAATCTTCTTAATTTTTTTTAAGTAAAAACTTCTTTAGGCGCGTTGGGCATTTTTGAGATGGGACCATTGATTTCGCGACACCATGACGACACCTCATTTTGTAAACGCGATTGTGTTCTTTATTTATATTCCGTTACGGATCAATGTTCTATGCAAGTATTTTTACTTTAATGGTTTTGTAAACACGATTATGCTCTTTATTTATATTACGTTACGGATCAATGTTCTATGCAAGTATTTTTACTTTAATGGTTTTGTAAACACGATTATGCTCTTTATTTATATTACGTTACGGATCAATGTTCTATGCAAGTATTTTTACTTTAAAGGTTTCGGAAGTATTATTTTTTGTAAACGCGATTGTGCTCTTTATTTAGATAAGGTTACGGAACAATGTTCTATACAAGTATTTTTCTTCCACTAAGGCGATCTTGTTCAAGTTTTCACTTCTGTTGGCACTCTCGTTATTAATTTTAGCTTCCTAATCTGCAAAGACAAAGACAGAAAATTTCTGAAACAACAAAAAGTATTTTGTAACTTATTTTCTAAACCCAAAACAAATAAATAACACAAAACTTCCTCTGAAACGCCCCGTTACCTAATTCATTAAACTAAAATTTAATTAAAATCAAATTACCGAAATACTTGTTCAGACTTGCGTTACGGGATCAACATAAAAGATGGCTCAGTCATCCAGTTTGTTGGGAATCTCATAATATCGGCTTTGATGTTCGCGACGAGATCGTCTAATTACTGCCGGATTCCCTCAGCCTCTAAACTTAAGGCTCCGTGCACGAAAAAAAACCTTTTTTGGTCAATAACTTATGTAATTGTAAGAAAGCTTGAAATAATTGAAACATTAAGTCTGTGTAAGTAGAAAAGTACAGTTTTCGTGGTGCTAAACCATTCGTGTCAGTCACAGCACCTGTTAGAGTTGCATCACTTTTGCGCTCTCGAAAATATGGTTTATATCGATATAGTATAATCATAAAATAAAATTTTGATTTTATTTCAAAGATAGCTGCAGATTTATGTGTAATTTTTAATTTCTTGATATGGTTTGCTAAATAATAGGAAAAAATACATAACTGACAGGGTTTAAAAAAAAAGAAGTTGTTTAAATTTTTTTTTCTGCTATATTTTGTATGGAATTTAAAAAAAGTGGTTCCCCATAAGTAGACCATGTAATGATGTTGATGACATTTTTTGAATTTCAAAATCAAGTGTAGTTTCTTCTAACGAAACGATCAAAAGTCAGTCTCGCGTCAATTTTTGGAAAACTTGTTGCGAATTTTAGTGATTTTTCACGAATCCTTAATTTATATGAAAAATACCTACCTTTCCGCTATGTACAAGACAAAGAATTCTACTTTTCAAATCACAAATAATTTTGTTTTAATTCTGTTTTCCTTTCTCACAACGAATGAAGAACATAATCACTGGTCCTTTAAATTTAAAAGTAGGTAGGGTGGACATGGTTGAGGCTTTGGAAAGATTTAAAAACATAGTTAAGTACTTGTCATGTTAGTTTAGGGGCTCATGGCTAAATAATAAAAGCCGCACGGATCGATCAATGGTTCAGCTACGCTTGCCGCAGTCGGTTCATGGATGGGTGACCATCCATTAAATATACCTATCGAGATCCCTCCGTGCCTCTGAAAGCACGTTTAGTCGTTGGTCCCGGCTGTCATTCGTAAATCTTCGACAGTCGTTACGGGTCGTCGAAAGTCCGAAAGTCTGACAATCAGTTGCATCCGGTTAGACTTGAAGCCGACCCCAACCTAGTTGGGAAAAGGCTAGGCAGATTTTTATATTGTCATGTTGGTTTCTGGTGTTGCTAGTGGTGTGAAAGATTACTTTATTGGTATTTATGGTTGCATTCAAGCATACGACCCTTGTGATGGTAAACGTCACCACTGCCTATTGGACATCTAACTACCAGAGGCAAGACAGATGCTTTGCCATGCCAGAGACCAAATAAATTAAATAACGAGCAGCCAGTACTTGTCCTTATGTCACAGTTAGCCCTATGCCTTGAGTAAATAAAAGTTATAAAATCAATTCTATTTTTTGTAATTTTTGTTCAAAAGTGCCTTTTTGTGCCTAATTGAAATAAATTATTTGACTTTGACTTTGTGCACCTGTAGTATACCTACAAAAAATAATGACATCTATTATATTATACCTAGTTCACATTACAATCCTTACCTACACATTGAGCAAGGAAACTTATAACTTACTGGACGTACTTGTATTAAGCAAAAATATTCCTATTACATCCAATTTCCACACCACAGTGAAATACATTTTGTTCACATAATTCACCTCCTTTCTACACACCGAACATATTTCATTTACACTCTCTAAATAATTCATCCGAGTGTATCCTCACTTATCTATTCTTTTTGTATTCTGTTCCTTTGGGTCGGGTTGTTAGAGTATTATTTTATTAAATAAGCTCGGCAGTGGGTCGCCCTAAGCTTTGGAAGCCGCAGCCGACTTCCAGCCTAATAAAATAATTAGTGCGGCCCACATAGCCACATAGGACATAATATGAGGTTTAATTCCAAATAAGATTTTTATTCGGGATAACGAGTGGGCTTTAATAATATATGAGAACATTAAATCGTCGTTTCTGACAGCTTCTAAAATTATTGTAATGTGAATTTTTATCGCTTAATTTGTGTGAAGTTTATTACCATTTTGTTCGTTTTTTGCACGATTAAGCTGGAGTAAAATATGATACTAATTTTGGTAATCTGTCGGACACATATTAATTTGATTGAGGGTTCTCACTTTTTGTTGTTTTATATGCTTTACCTACGTCCTTTTCAGTCCTCCATTTTCCATTAAACTATTGCCCCTGGCTTAGTAATAATAGCTGCACGGGTCGATCCATCAGGTTAGGCTATGCTTGCCGGGGTAGGTCGGTGGATGGGTGACCGTCTTTACATACTAAGACACCTCCGTGCCTTGGAAAGCACGTTAAACCGTAAGTCCGGGTTGTCATTCGTGGATCTTTGACAGTCTTTACGGGTCGTCAGAAGCCCGAAAGTCTAACAACCAGTTTTACCAAGGGGTAACGTATTACCCAGTTACTGGGTTGTGGAAGTCAGATAGGCAGTCGCTCCATGTAAAATACTGGTATTTAGCTGCATCCGGTTAGACTGGAAGCCGAAAAGGTTAGGCAGAATGATTTTGATTGCCCCCTGTAATGCATTTTTTCTACAAGATTAAAAATAGGTCTGTTCTCAATATTGTTAATGCTGAAGTTTTGTAACCTGTTTCGACACATAAATGGGAAACGAGAGTGCTTTAGGTAGCCATGAATGCCCGCAACAGCAACTAAAAAGAACATAATTAAAACTCTATCAATCTAAATAGTTTTTCCTTTTTCCTGAAGTACCTACTAACTTCAAAGGAACACAGGGTCGTCAACTTATAGTTTGGACAAAGATAAATATTTACATGGTTACATAATATAACATAACGCCTTGTGTCCCCGAAGGGTTGGGCAGAGGTGTTCCTGTAGCAGGTACACCCACATTTCGCCAGTTATGTTTTAAGTCCCATGTAATAGGGGGCGAGCCTATTGCCATCAACCGGGCACAAATCCAGACTTCGAGCTGCTACTCAGAAATTTCTGATAGAAAAACCCAGTAACACTTTGCCCGACCCGGGAATCGAACCCAGGAACTCATGCTCAGCAGTAGCGCTTGCTACCACTAGACTAACGAGGCAACTGCTTCGTTAGTCTAGTGGTAGCAAGCGTGGTAAGACTTCGTCTAAGACAACCATGGCTTAAATGGTTCTAAATTGTCTGCACTATCTTCGCCTTAAAGCTTTGCACCCATCTTCCAATCACCCTGTATAACCTAATAAAATATTATTTCTAGATTTTGCCTGTAATAAGTTGTAGGTATAGGTACCTACGTATGGGTAGGTTATCCCTAAATATACATACCTAATGTATTTTCCAAACCAATTTTACTTTGCAACGTATTTTATAATTTATCACAGCCATTAAATAATATTTAAGATTAAATGTGCGAACGCTTTCACTGTTATCTGAGCAAGGGATGACCAAAATCATTTTGAGAAGGAGAAATAAATCGTTCACATTTGATTTATATCTTTTACGCACAATTTAATGTCCTGCTCCTGCTTAGAGCGAGATATTGACACGAGTGCTCATAATTCTTTTGAAAAATAATGATTTCTGTTTTCATTTTCATGGTTAGGTAATAACTTTGCAACCTTAAGGCTTGTGCAGACCAGCGCGACACGCGACGCGACACAAAGGCACCGCCCGTCGCGCGACGAGCGGTGCCTTTGTGTCGCGTCGCATGTCGCGCTGGTCTGCACAAGCCTTTATCCGTTGTAGACGTAGATTTTCCTCTACATGCCTTCCTTTTAGGGGTTTATTGACATTGAAATTTTTTTACGTTTATAATAATTAGCTTCAGCCAGCAGCTTCGCCCGCATGATATCTTTATAATTTATAGCCTATGTTACTCAGTGATATTATAGCATTCGACTGATGAAATATTTTTTTTAATCGGTTCTGTAGTTTCTAAGTTTATTCGTTACAAACAAACATACAAAAAATCTAATTTTTTTTATTTATAAAAAAATAATGAAAATAAAATATATTTTTTTACAAGAATATTTAAAAATGTAAATAGTATGTTTTAAAATGAAATAAAAAATAATATAATATAAACTCTTTCGAGGATTTTTATTTTCGTCTATTGTTTTTCTTCTAGCAATGAGTGTAGATTATTATGAATGTTATAATATTTTCCTACTATAATGTTTTGTGTATTAAATCCTCCAGAAAGAGTATCGACATTTAACTTCTTTGGATCTTACTATTTGCTATTGAAAAATACCTATCGGTTAATGGGGTTGGCCGGTGAAAACTTAAGATAGATGGCGTTAGCATAACTTTCATCTGTCAAGTTTGTGTTGAATGATAATATTAATAAGGAATGTATTGTAAAATTAATTAATAATAGAAACATTTAAAGCATGCCATTGGATATAAATATAATACTCTAGCATTAAATACATTGTAATGTTTTGCATGTCAAATGTCTGACTTTGAATTAGGAACTTATTACTGACTATAAGACCAATTTTTATTGCAAATAAAATTATTTGATTTTGATTTGATTTTTTAGATTTTTTGTGTTTTGGCTTTCCTTGTTGACTGCATTTTTTTATAATATTGAAAGAACTGTTATGAAAAAACATGTATTCAACATGGCAGATAAGTGAGTTAAAAGCTCAATTGAAGAAACGAGCTGCATCTTTACGAGGAAGGAACCTTGTCAAATCAAATGATATGTCAAATCAATATCAAATCAAATGTTCCTTAGAAAATTCTTCTATTTTGGTTAAAGCTATGCTAGCGCCACTTTGACAGTTGCCAACCGCATTACTTAAATAAGTTACAGTACATTTGTTACAAAGAAGAACGCACCAGAAACTTTGTGTTCCTCTCTTACAAAATACGACATTACGAAATTAGAATTCCTGTAAAATAAGATGTAGTGAAACATAATTTATTACTGTACAAATGAACTAGAATCCTCTACTCATTACTCCATACTGCTCCATATTGCTCAGAGAGATATTTAAATAGAATAGCTCACGTGTTGTTTGTTCACTCGCTCTGAAGAGCGATCGCGGTCTCTTTGTTATTTGAGCGGTGTCAAGTAGTTGTTTTTGGGGCAACTGACGGGTAAGCGGTGTCCTTTCTCGCTTAGCTTCGCTCTGCTTGCAATTGAACTACATTTTACATAAGTTTTGATATTACCAATGGGCGCAAGTTACAAAAGATGTAGGAAATGTCAGCCTTAGTAAGGAGAGCAAAAAAAACTTAAAAGCCATTCATCAAATTCATCAGTGAAATAGACGCCTACAAGTGATACATGTAAAATAGACAGTTAGTTGGTTTTATTTATTTATTTAGAAATTAGAATTCCTGTAAAATAAGATGTAGTGAAACATAATTTATTACTGTACAAATGAACTAGAATCCTCTACTCATTACTCCATACTGCTCCATATTGCTCAGAGAGATATTTAAATAGAATAGCTCACGTGTTGTTTGTTCACTCGCTCTGAAGAGCGATCGCGGTCTCTTTGTTATTTGAGCGGTGTCAAGTAGTTGTTTTTGGGGCAGCTGACGGGTAAGCGGTGTCCTTTCTCGCTTAGCTTCGCTCTGCTTGCAATTGAACTACATTTTACATAAGTTTTGATATTACCAATGGGCGCAAGTTACAAAAGATGTAGGAAATGTCAGCCTTAGTAAGGAGAGCAAAAAAAACTTAAAAGCCATTCATCAAATTCATCAGTGAAATAGACGCCTACAAGTGATACATGTAAAATAGACAGTTAGTTGGTTTTCTCCCTCTTTTGTCAACAGTTTTTTTGGTATCCTGTTTAGATCCCACTATTGGGAAATGACCACTATATTCATCTTCCTCCCCCGTTTAAGAAAGAGAAATCCTGAGCCCCAGCAGTGGAAAAACTCGAGGCCAAATTTATTTTATGTAAGTAGGTACGTATAATGTATTTTATTTGTATTCCTTCTTCTCATCAGCTGTTCTGTCACACTACCTAAGCTAAGCAAAAATAAAAGATATTTTCCTCACTTCTTTCATTCCTCGCTTAGCTCTCAACGGAACCGTACCCTCTTCGACACTAGATACGTTGATGAGTTCCATAGATCAAAGGTCTGAAGACTCCAAGATGTTCCGTAATGGGAAACTGTAATTACTGTTTGTTTTGAAATGTCTCTTTATAGAGTATTGTTTCAAGACGAAAGTTATTTCTACTGTTATTTATTCAGAGAATGCGCGTATGTACTTCGTCTCTAGTGTTTGTTTTGAACAACTTCAACAAAAGGGTTCAGGCTAACTAAATAACTAAGAACACGGGGTCATAAGGACAATTTTATCAAAAATCAAAACATTTATTAATTAAACCAATTATAGGATCTCAGTAATTATTGCCAGCAACAATAATACCAGACGTAGTTTATCAAATCTTATTTTATTGCAATATAGCTCAATATTGTAGCCACATTAATTGCTATATTGGAATGGCAGAAAATGGTAAAAGTGATTGTGACGTCTTATTTGATCATTATTCCCCTAATGGAGCTATTAGGTTGACAGTGTAAGAGCGCCTTATGATATTTCCCTGGTCCCGATTTCTTATAAACATTCAAACTCAAAGCATTTATTTCAATTAAACCATTTACAGGAACTTTTGAACTGTCAAAGAGTCGGTTAGTTAGTCAGAAAGTTGAAGCTAGTTGCCCATTCCAAAACGTAGATCTCTATGTAGAAGAACGGGCAAGAAACTCCAAGGACACTCTTTTAAATATAGATATTACAAAATCCAGGGTAGTTATTCCTGTTGCTTCTATATGTGAGAACAATGTACAAAAAATAAAACAATTCAAAATGTAGGTACATTCCTCTCATAAAAACGTTGTCATCGCCAAATTATCGTACCAACTATATCCGAAACTACAACAGCTTCGTAGTATATCTAAAATTACATCACATGTGTCAGCCAGTGGCGAGTGGCGCCATTAGTCACAGCTTGGCACCGCCTCAGGTGACCGGCTGTGGATAATTGGAGGGAATCTCCAAGACAAATCGACAGCCGGCTTAACGGTGGGTTTCCTATTTCTGTAGTGGTTGCCGTCTGATGCTACGTTTGCATGTACTGGAGTTGCGTGTCCATTGTATTATGTTTCTTGGCCATTTTCAGCAAAAGGTATTGTGAGTCTATTGAAGGCAAATGGAGGAAAACAGAAACTGTTTCAAATATACCTAATGAGTGACAGTTTCAGAGAGGACGCTCTTTGAAACTGAACTTTTCGTATAAAATCATCTGTTATTTGAGCGGCCGCGTAACCCCTTGGATAAGTTAACAAGTGGAGTAAACACAGCCCCAATCAAGATCACATACTTATTTTATAGTATGCATCAAATTACCAAATTCAAATGATTTTATTTCACATAAACCTACATGGGCACTTATGACACGTCAGAAGCTAGGTGCACGGTTTCAATTGGTCGTTTCCTATGGAGAAGAGCCGGTAAGAAACTCCACGGTTTCTCTTTTAAAAATAATTGGCTTTTACAATAATTTCAAATAACAGCGTTACTAGATATGAGAAGACAGTGTAGGTCTTTCAATAAGTAACATGTACTTAACAAAATAGAAAATGGTCTACAGGTCTACAATTCACTAAACCTACAGCAGTTGTTGTGACACAATAACTGTGTTACTAGGTATGGGAGGACAGAGTAGGTCTTTCAATAAGTACCAGGTACTTAACAAAATAGAAAATGGTCTATAGATCTACAGTCCACAGTCCTGATTAAGGTCACATTTTATTTTATAGTATGAATCAAATTACCACATCCAGAAACAGATTCTAGTAAAGCAAACGACACACAATTCACCACGATAACCACAAAACGAAGAGACAATAATAGTAAACCTCAAATGGGTCCACATTCGTCTTTTTACCGGCTACCCACACATTCGATTGTTTGACCGCGCTGACGTCAACTGTTTCTCATTATCAGAAATGATGTTTATTTAGGTTAACGCGGTTTTATTCCTCGCTTCTTTTGTTTTACTAGTTTATTTATTTATTCACAAGGCAACTACAACAGGTAATAATCACAGTACATGTTCACATTATAGGTTTCGACCTGAGTATCACCCAAAGCGTAATCGCACAACATGAGTAGCAACAATAATAATAAAAATGACCACTACAGTAAAAATCTTAGTTTACAAAATTACAGCTATCAAGGTCTGTGCGTCGCTCTCCGACACACTTCTGCTTAGGCAAGAAATGTGTAGGAGACCAAACACGGCAGGTAAAGTACATAAGTGACACAAAGTTATATTATTTAAAGAGAACAAACAGTATTTAAAGCGTTACAAGATTAATAAAAAGATTAAAAAGAAAGAGTACGCACATGTCTTTTGAAAGCAGCGGCACGAGAATCGAAGATGTCGATACTGTTATTGTCCTTTGTAATTTCATTTTCACTAGTGATAGTTTGGTTCAGTTTGTAGGTGCAGGCATTTCCACACGTCTTGTCTGACCTTCTCATATACTTACTTACTACATTTTAGCAGTGATAGACTATTGGTGTAACCGTCGCGTCGGACTGCCAAGTCATGTCGAGTTCGAACCCAAGGCACGCACCTCTGACTTTTCAGATTCATGTGCGTATTGTATAATTATCACTTGCTTCTAAAATGGTGAAGGAAAACATCGTGAAGAAACAGGCATGTTTGAGAGATATTTCTCGACGGCATGTGAAGTTAAGTCGAGGCCCATATAAACTCTGACACCACATTAGTCACTAACCACACGAAAAGAGACTACATTTTAGAAAAAGAATAACATATTCACACCAGCTTTTTTCAGTAGAGTAGGCAGACCTGAGCCAAAATAGCTAGAGCCTATTGCCAGGTACACAAAACTTGACTACTGAGAAAAATCGAATAAAACTCTGTTTGTCTTGGGAGTCGAAAACCCAGGAACCCATGCTTAGCAGTAGTGCTTGCGTCCATTAGACCAACGAGGCGGTCATTTGAGCACAATATATTAGTTAATGAGAATGCAGAACTTGAGGAGAAGACTTCAGTTGCCAGATGTTCAAACGACAGCGACAAAAATATGAGGAGAGGACTTCAAAGTTGCCAGATGCTCAAACGACAGCGACATGAGGCTCTTTTTGTGCACTAAGATCTCTTAAAAATTAATCAAATATATAAGGTCCCATTAAAACAGATGGACAAATTTTTTGAAATCATTCAAACCACCAAAATAAGGACAATGGTAACAAAAATATGAGAAAAACGAATTAGATATTATGTACTTACAAGAAAAAAAATCACTAACGAAAATACACTAAAAATTTTGGTTACTAATGTTAGTTAATTATTTTAGGTCAAAATAAATGTCACATTAATCAGAGTTTTTTTGCTTGGATATGTTTGGATAGACGTTACTGGGCGCTGTGTTAAAATTTGTCCATTTATTTTAATGGGACCTTATATTTAAAAAACTTTGTGACTCCTATCGTATAATTGGATTGGCAAAAAGTTCTTTATACAAGCGTTTAAAGCAGTTTCGTTTGGCCTTTGATCAGGTAATTAGGATTTTACAGACTACTGATTTTCGACGTTAATAGAATATTGAACTGACGGTCCTGATTAATTTCATTTTTATCGACATCGGTAGAAGTCCTAACTAATATTATAATTGCGAAAGTGAGTTTGTTTGTTTGTTATGCTTTCACGCTAAAACGGCTGAACGGATTTGGATGAAATTTGGCACATGGGTAAACCATGACTTGGGTTAGGACATAGAATACTTTTATCCCGATATTTTCATGGGATCGAGACTTATGCGGGTGAAACCGCGGGGCGCAGCTAGTCTTCTATAAATGAGTCTTAAAGTCGTTTACACGTACGTGTTCAATTGATTTTAGAGTGTGTTTAATCTTTCTTGGGTACATTTTATTACAAGCATAATTTCAATTACTAAAAATGGTAACCAGTTAGAAGTAGGTTAAAGTTGAGGAGAGAAGAAAGAAAGAAGAAAGTAGAGGTACAAATTTTGGTACCCGCCGGCGACCTCCATGGTCTCCTGAACTTAAAAAGTTTTACATTACTGTCGGCAGGGCGCATGTTAAACAAACGGACGATTCACCAACTGATGATTTTTCTGTGGTCAATATTTGTAATTATTTTAGTCAGCGTTGTCGATGGAGCCCCGCCTAGCGGGGCTCCTATTTCTGTTTGGTTTAAAATAAAAATCGAGTCGGGATGCCCCAAGTCCCGAGCTCGCTTCGCTCGCTCTTGAAAATATCGTAGTACAGAGTATCAAATGTCCTAAATATCGTGATAAGATCGTATCATATCGTATCGTGTTGTAATATTGTGTCATGTCATTCGATGTCACGGTGTGGACTGGTGCTTGGTACGGGCACTGAAATCTTAATACAAGGATTCTACTACTTGTGTTAGGATTAATAAGGATGAATGCCCCATTAATCTTAACACAGGCACGGGTTTAAGAAGATAAATATTCTAGTTAAATAATACTACGAGTATATCTGAAATTCTTAACCCTTAAGTAATTCAAATCCTATCTAAATATTTTAATATCTATTTCCATAGACAAATAAAACAAATAGACCGAACTAATCATGCTCGCTTGGCAGGTGCATTTGTGGTCGTGTGTTAGGCGCTTATGCACCTGTGCAGTATTAATTCACGACGCGGAATCTACCTGATTTAATCCCTTGGCATCATTTGCGTGTCTGTAGATATTATGGGTTAAAGTTGTGTTGAAAATTTACGTCGTGTTGGCATTATGTAAGTTGTCTATTTAATGATCCTGTTAGAATTTGTCGACAAACTTAATGAATGTTGATACATATCGTTGGGGTCCAAGTAATCATGGTTTGTTCAATGAAATCTCCAAACGGCTAGTTGACACTTCCCGTGGCCCAATGGCTGGCTTTTACCTTGGTTAGAGGCTAAGCATTGCCATACAACATGGCAATGCCGCCATTGCAATCTCTTGTCTACATTACCAATCGATATCGATACCGAGGAATTTTTCGACGCCAGATTTTAGTTTGTTTATAGTTTTAGGTAATTACATTTTTATCGTTTGTTAGTTAATTTAGTTTAAGAAGTTTATCCAGCACACCCCGATTCAAATTTAATGGCTGCTCGGAACATGAGACGAGTCGCTGCGCAGTAATTAATTCATGGGTCAGCGGAGGTGAGAGGTGGGGTACTGCGCAACGAGTAGTGCACTTCCGACCCGCCATTAAATTTGAATCGAACTGTACAGTAAAAATATGTTATTAATGTCCCTCGGCAAACCTCGTGTTTCGTCAGTCGTCGGATTTCTATCAGTTGTCCTTTGCACTTGGTGCAGACCGGATGCTCTCAATCCACTTGGAAGTATATAGAGTTGTTAATACTCTTTTAACTTAATGTAATTTATTAAAAAAAATAGTAGGAAAGCTGCTAAAGTCGCAGGCACGACAGATAAGAAAATAGTTTTACAGCTCCATATAGTTCACACGAAAATCAAAACAAAACAACAATAAAGTACTTAGTTCTGAATTAAAATAATTAAACAGGATAAATCTAATAATTGATGGACATAGAAATTAGCATTCGTTTGTATTCGGAAATGCGATGATTCCCGAGGGACAGTAAGAAAATAGAAATACTGTATAAATTTGTATTCTGTTTAATAAATATCAACTTATTAACGTTGATGTCAAACATAACTTTGTCGTGTTCTTCATACTCGATTTCAAGTTGAGTAACTAAACATTTTTCTTCTACCTAGTTGTAGAAGTAGTTATTTTTATATAGTTTTGATTTGGTTTTGACGGAAATTGTTCTGTATCTCTTCTTGCTTCCATATTGAGAAAAGGTTGCCAAAAGAGGATATATGAGGGAGGGAGTTGGAGCGAGATCAATAGGGTTATGTTTTAGTCATGGGAATTGAGAATTATAACTATGTAGAAGGCAGTCGCTCCATGTAAAATACTGGTATTCAGCTGCATTTGGTTAGACTGGAAGCCGACCCCAACATAGTTGGGAAAAGGCTAGGCAGATAATAATTGTTGCCCCCTTGTCGCTACGACACTGTGCTAGCGACCGTTTTCGCGGGCCCATTCGCTATTTCCCTGTGTATTTTATATAACTTATTGGTCAGGCAGGGGCCATAATCTTTCTATAGTTTTAGATAACCTATTCACTTAGCCACCGAAACCCATAATCCATTATCTTTGTTTCCATTTCCTTTTTTTTTTTTTTTTGGGTGGGAAATTATGAAATAACTTCTCCCGCTCTGAGTGGAGCGGGTGGGCGTGTCAGACTCTTACTGACTAAAACCCACCCGTGTTCCTTCGGTTGCCCTGTTGCCGGGGGCCACGATGTCCCTTTCGGCCCATATTCGCAGCCCCGGCAGGCATTGGCCCTAGCGGACCCCATCAATTCTGCTGACATCTCTTTGAGGCGCGCGTGGAACACAACGCGCCGTCGACCCGGGCTTGGTCCTTAACGGACGGCGAGCTACCCATTGCTCACCGTCCGTAACTCCGTAAGCCCGCGCCTACGGTGGCCGGAAATCTGCCTGTGATTCCCGACGCTTGTTTCCATATCCTGCAATAGTCTTGCACCAACCGGGGGTTGTCCTTGGGTGCACTAGCATAGTGCGAACAGGGATAATCGTCGTTTGGTGCCTTATTTCATTTAAAAAAACGTTTTTTTTTTCGGAACCTTTCCCGAGATAAATGTAAAAGACGTAAAAAATTATAATAATACAATTAATTCAAATATATTTTTTTTGTAAAATCTATATATATAAAAATCAATTGCTGTTCGTTAGTCTCACTAAAACTCGAGAACGGCTGGGCCGATTTAGCTGATTTTGGTTTTGAAATGTTTGTCGTAGTCCAGGGAAGGTTTAAACGGTGAGAAAATATGGAAAAACTAACGAAAAAAAAAAAAAATATGAAGAAAATTCACGTTCTCATACGTTTTGTGTGGTTCGGCTTTTTTGATATCTCGGTAGGTAGGTAGGGTAGGTAGGTAGGGTAGGTAGGTAGGGTAGGTAGGTAGGGTAGGTAGGTAGGTAGGGTAGGTAGGTAGGGTAGGTAGGTAGGGTAGGTAGGTAGGGTAGGTAGGTAGGGTAGGTAGGTAGGGTAGGTAGGTAGGGTAGGTAGGTAGGGTAGGTAGGTAGGGTAGGTAGGTAGGGTAGGTAGGTAGGGTAGGTAGGTAGGGTAGGTAGGTAGGTAGGGTAGGTAGGTAGGGTAGGTAGGTAGGGTAGGTAGGTAGGGTAGGTAGGTAGGTAGGGTAGGTAGGTAGGGTAGGTAGGTAGGGTAGGTAGGTAGGGTAGGTAGGTAGGGTAGGTAGGTAGGATAGGTAGGTAGGGTAGGTAGGTAGGGTAGGAAGGGTAGGTAGGTAGGGTAGGTAGGGTAGAAATTTTAAAATCCTAACAATGAATGTGTTCATTGACTGTTAGGCGGAACGAAGTTTGCTGGGTCAGCTAGTACAGTATAAATCTTCGAAATAATGTAGGTAGATGATGAATAATTGAGAATTATATTGAGGTATAAAAAGAGATTTTACAAAATACGTTTTCCAGAGTTCTTCAGAATTATATAAAATTCTTCGGTCTTCATTTAAAAATATAATCTCGATTAAAACTTTGAAATACTACTATAATCACTTTGCAAGAACCAGACTTAACTTCATTTTTCTAAGAAAATGTAACCTAAATCTTTCACTGTAATATGAGCCCAGGTGTAAGTCAATTAGGTACTTGCAAAAACACCTGTTACTTCAATACCTTCATATATTAACCGAGACAAAATTAATGTTATCATTAAATAACAAGTATTTTTCGAGAAAAAAAGTATTAGCCGAGAAATGTTGGGGCTGGAAAAACAAAACCATTAGTTTGAGGTGGGCCTGCCCTTAATTGCGATCGTTAGGCTATGTACAGTCACGAGTATAAATATATTACTCTTACGCAAGATTCAAAAGCGATTTTCTCCTAAAGTGTTTATATATTTTATTGTGTGAGCATAGTATTATCGAAACCATACTATTATGTAATAGGTCTTTTCTCAAACATGCTTGGAAATTCGAGCATTATGTTAAAAACCTTCTTTGAGATAAATCGAAAATGCTGTACTGGTCAAATACGAGTGCATGCGAGCAGGCGGCCGGCAATGTTATTATGAAAATCTGTATCTGTCGTGTTAAGCGGCCGATTAAATTATATACTATGAAAACTCAAAGCTGTCGTGTAATTTAAAAATGGAACGAACTTTTCACTTCGACACATGGCAACTAAGGAGGTAGGTAACTCATCAAATATTTTATTTTAATTTCGATTTGATTTGTAAATAGAGCTGTTTAAAGTAAAGAAGAGACAAATGAACACATAGCCGCGTGAAAAATTGTCGTATTTCAACGTTGATTCTGGAATTTATAACTAATTTACTAAGTTTGAATTTCCGCGCATTATTTCAGTAAAGTAATATACAAACCTTGGCCTCTACCAGGCATTGATGGACAAACGTGCACACATACGTGAGTTCAATGCCCCTTTTGCAGACCGCGGCAGATTATTTTAATTTCACGAGAAGAATGCTTTTGAATTTTGCTTAACTGTAAGGTATTTATGCTTGTGACTGTACTGTGTCCGTGTGTGTAGGTAAACAGCTTTATGTTTGCCTAGCAATTTAATGAAATATTTGATGGATGATAAATTAATGTCGTATAGTGACCAAGAATAGACAGCGTTAGGTTATTGATTATGTTTGTAATAACAGCCGTGCGAGTCGATCGATCAGGTTAAGCTACGCTTGCCGCGGTTGGTTCGTGGATGGGTGACCATCTTTACATACCAAGACCCCTCCGTGCCTCGGAAAACATGTGAAACCGTTGGTCCCGGCTGTCTTTTGTAGATCTTTGACAGTCGTTACGGATAGTCAGAAGCCCAAAAGTCTGACAAAGGGTATCGTGTTACCTAGTAACTAGGTTGTAGAGGTCACGCTCCATGTAAAATACTGGTATTCAGCTGCATCCGGTCAAGGAGTCAGTTAGTTAGCAATATGAAGCTAGTTGCCCATTCCAAAGCGTAGTAGGTACCTATGGAGAAGAACAGGCAAGAAACTCCACGGACACTCTTTTAAATAATAAAATTTGTTACAAAATATATTGGTTACTTACTTATATCATTTATGTTGAAAATATATGTGAGAACAATCCGTAATAAAAAGATAAAACAAAGAACAATTCAAAAATTATAATAAATTTAAAATAAGCCATGGCAGTTAAGAGATGACCAGTCCCAACTGACAGCGCCCGTTCACGAACATGACGCATGGATCAGCACCATTCAGCTCAACCGTATTGAAGGGAGCTAAATGATCCAAGACACGTCATCTGCCTATCTTTTTTCCAATTATATTCGGGTCGGCTTCCCGTCTAATCGGATGCAGCTGAATACCAGTATTTTACATGGAGCGAGTGCCTATCTGACCTCCAAAATCAACACGATACCCCTTGGTCAGACTGGTTGTCAGACTTTTGGGCATTTATAAAATAATAAATTCATTTATTTCAGGTAAATAACACCCATTTACAAACATAAATTAATAGAAATTTTACAAATAAAATCAAATAAAACAAAATAAAATCAATTAAAATCAAATTACAACAAATTAAATTAAATAAATTACGACTGTCAAAGATCTACAAATGACAGCCGGAACCATCGGCAACGGAATAGTATGTATGTATATATCTTATTTATTTACCCACCTACTCCTAGTTCAATGCCCTTTAACCTAGTCTTAACGTTTTCCCCAGAATAAAATTTATTTATTTATTAGACCAGAAATAGTAAGCAACGCTGTTTGCAACGCGTTAGCTATGGATTATCGAGTGTCAGAAATACCGCAAATTCATCATCGATTTATGATGGAATCTGTATGTAAACATTTCTTCATGTAGGTACCTATCTATATACCTGTTATTTTTAATAAACACATTACATGTACCTAACTGCCTCGTTGGTCTAGTGGTCGCAAGGCCCAGCGTTGCCAGACGTCCCGATTTTAGCGGGACGTCCCGATTTTTAAATCAAAATTAATTTTCTCGCTTTTCGGGAACAACTCGACCGTGCGTGCAGTATGCTGAGGAAACGCGGCAGGGTGGCACAGACAAGTGTGGACTTTCTACCTACCCGGCGCGTAATCTCACTAGCTCCTTAGATTATATTATTTGAAACACCACATTTTTCTAATGAATAAAACATTTTTCGACTTTGATTTTTGCTTTTTTTTTATTCAGAAGACTAAGAATACTCAACTACCTAACAATAGGGTAAATCTGATTTAAAATATTATGCATCTTTTTATTAAAATACATTTTCTATGTCTATTTTTGCTATCTATTGTCACGTAAACGTAACTTAAAACTCATATAATAAGATAAATATTTAAAAACTTCTGATTATATACGTTTTTTTACTATGTCCCGCTTCCGACGAAAGAATCCCGCTATTTTCACTCAAAAAGTTTCAGAATCCCGACTTAAAAAAAAATATCCGGCAAAAAAATATATCTGGCAACGCTGTCGCAAGCGCTACTGCTGAGCATGAGGTTCTGGGTTCGATTCGCAGGTCGAGCAAAGTGTTTTAGAGTTTTTTCATTTGGAATTTCTCGGTAACAGACCGGAGTCTGGATTAGTGCCCGGTTGATGGCAAATGGCTGGCAATGGACTCTCCCCCTGTTACATGAGGCTTAAACATAACTGACGAAATGTGGGTCCTACTATAAGTATTAATCTGTATGTCTACGTTCCATCATGTACGTAATTATATTATGAGTTAATATATGTTTGTAATAAAATATTTATATTAATTTTGTTTTATTTTCACATCATTATGGTAGGTATGGTGTTAAATGGGTTGGCAAAGTCATTCAGTAACCTAAAACCAGGTGTTAGTCTAGTAGTATCTAACTTATAATAACCAGGCCATTAAGTTCCCACTGCTGGGACACAGGCCTTATCTCCATGAGAGAGAGTGGGCTATAATCCACCACAAAGGGCACTGGGCCCGTGTGGTGGGTTATAGTGGGTTGGTGGTGGATGTCACAGTCCACGAATTTTTGGTTCTAGGACTAGCCAGTTGCCTCATGATGTTTCCCTTCATCGTTTTGAGATTAAGATTTAATTATTTCATAGGTAGCACAAAACATTAAAATTTCACACCGTCTACTCGAGCTATCAAATCCGTAAAATCGGAAATACTTTGCTGACTAATCCTCAATAACCCAGAATACACCTGTCTCAGAACACAACAGTGGTACATAATTATGTACTACAGTGTTTATCAAGCGCTGTAGCGGTGCCAGTTGGCAAGTGCGCTACTCTGCTATCGCTGTATGAATCACTCGTATGAGCTTTATAGTGGGGGTTCCGTAGTGTTTTTTAAAATTTAATGTATTGTTTTGAGTCTTTAGAATCTTATTTTAGATAAATAGAAGGGTAAAGTCATTCACAGATAGGCGCAACGCGACTCTGGTGGAACAATTTCTATGAAAACTTCACGGAAATTGTTCTACAGGTCGCGTCGCGCATGTCTGCAAGAGCCTTTTAGGTGGACGACGAAATTTGATAAGACTGTTTAGGTTGGTTTTTAATAAAAGTTCCGTTTTTTTTATTTCTGTAGCAATGCTAGGAGATTTTTGGATATTTCTTGTAAAATGGTGAGTTTAACGTAAACATTTGTCTTCTTATAATACACATAGAGCGTACAGCTATTCATTTAAGAGGATAGATTTTTATAAAAAAAATTTATCTAAGTATCAGATATAATATCACATCTATAATCCTCGAAAGGTTAGGAAGAGGTGTACTTTTTAATCACCCACATTTTTGGTTGAATACCAATTCAAATGATTGAAAATTCATGTGATCGCAATAAAATATTGTTCGTAGTAGATATTCATCCGTAAAGTATATACTTACCTACAGTATTTTGCCACAAGGCAGAGCTTTCGTCAGTGTTCATTAGTTCATCTTGATTGAAGGTGTCGGGATGCGGAGGACAAAGCCACATTGGAGACAATAGAGTTTCAACACAATACTACATTCACAGCTAAATTCCGTAGGTATATTTGATGTTGACAGTATTAAGTTTTCTGATACTTATTGTTGGTTTTGCTTTCGTTATCGTCAATTCCCGCAAGATACGAGTAGATGATAGGTGTACTGATTTAGTATACCCAAAAGGTCTCATTAATAATCGGTTGATAGTTCTTCAATTGCATTTTCGAATCAAACTCACGGAACCCTGAATGATGAGAGATAATATAATAAAAGTAATAGCGATACGGACCATTTTTATTATTTGTAACGTTGGGACAACTGAAACGTCCTATTTCTTGTACAGATTATAATAAAAAAGATATAAAAAATTGGGCGAAATTATTCAACCGACATACCTACATTACGTAAACGATATATTCTGAAAATCATGTAAGTACCCACCCACATCTCAATTTAGACAATCCTTTTTATGCTTGATATAATTCCATTTTCGAAAATTTTGTGTAATTTTTCTTATAGCAGCATCGTGAGAGCAGGTACTAAATAAAAAAAATAAATTACCTGTCTTCTTTTGAATTTCGAAGAAAAGAAAACCAATGTTTATTAATGTTTCCACCTTCAAAATTAGAGCAAGGTTGTCGTCTCATTGTTTTTTTTTTGCAAACATTGAGTCAGAATTGTTTTTTAATTTTATATTTATTCTTGTTTAATGACTCGTATGTAGGTGATTTGAATGTAAAGCGATTGCAGTAAATAACTCTTCTTGAACACAACGATTACGGTTTTCTTATTTCCGTGAAATTAATTAGTCAGAAATTATTGGAGGACGATTTTGGCTTCAAACAAAATCATTTAATCAATGTTTACAGTTCTATAGGTATTGTATTCAAGATTTCTTCTTTGGAACTAACCAACAAAATTACTTTTAAAATGACAGAAGTCCTGATAAGTAGTTTAATTTTTTTCAAATATTTTGCATAATGAAATTATCAAACATTTTAGAAAAGTATCCAAGTACAATCATTTACTTTTGATGGTGACTTTAATTATATCTTCTCATAATTAAGACGTCACGGCAACTATTTACTTAATTATAGCCCCAACTATCTCACCTATCAGCAATTAGCCCCAAGTATTTCAAATTAATTACGTTATCTTAGTCGAAGACCAAGACGTAGTAGGTACACTTTAATCCAAGTTATCACTTTCAGGAATATCCAAAATTTAATACGAAAAATTAAATGAATTTTATTGTTCCTTGGACAAATAAATGGATGATTGCGAGTTCAGACCAAGTAAAAAACCAAGACAGAGCACTATCAACAGTGACGTGAGGCCGGTTTCGTAAACATGCGTGCACTTAGTGAGATGTAGTTTGATTGTAAATGGTTGTAAATGTGTGCGTGTGAGCGTGTCACACGCACACATTTACAGGTCCACTCAAATCTGTGTGGTTCTTTCCTCAAAAGACCTTTTCAGACACTTATCTACATGGTCCTCATATGGCCTGACCAAGATTATGTCTGGACTTTAAAAGAGACTGCGACCTCTGAGTTTGTTTCGGCCTTACTTCTCAGAGTAGTCAGATAGGAAACGCCGAACTCATCTAGCTTATTGTTAATTTTTTTATTTTTTATATGACGTGTAAAAGTGATTTCGAAATCCTATTTACAGAATAAACAATTTCATTTCATTTCATTTCGTGTATGCACAGAGCGGAGGTGTAGTTTTGGCCTGCTTCACTGTATTGTTCGCAGCGCTATGTCTTGGTTTTTTATTTTGGTTTGAGAATTGCGAAATGGTTTCTCCCCGTGGAGTATCGTAGCTTTATGTTACCTAAGTATGACACAACCACCATGCCTTAAACTTGATAATAGCTAAGTTATAGGTATTATGATGTTTCTCTATGAATTTTACTGTGTGTACATAGATAATTAAATAAATAGCGGTAAGCAGTTATTAGCAGCATTTATTCATTGGTTTATTTTTGCTACGACCTAATCTATTTATGAAACATCAGGCAAAAAAGCATTACGTTTATTACAAGACATACTGAAAAATACATTAAAACCTCCCCCAGCGACGCCTTAAGCCGAGGTCCATACCCCACAAAGGGTAAAGGTGCTTAGTTTATAAGTTTTATGTCGTGGTTGGAAGCCTTAATTTATTGAGGTACCCACAGGAAAGTCCAGTTAAGCAGCCGACAACCTCCTAGGCTGACTTGCGAGAGCTGAATTAAAAAAAAAAAGTGGTGCCACTCCGGGAGTGCCGATAGAAGTGAAAACTTGAACAAGATCGCCTTGGTGGAAGAAAAATACTTGTATAGAACATTGGTCCGTAACCTTATCTAAATAAAGAGCACAATCGCGTTTACAAAACCTTTAAAGTAAAAATACTTGCATAGAACATTGATCCGTAACGTAAATAAATAAAGAGCACCATCGCGTTTATAAAAATGAGGTGTCGTCATGGTGTCGCGAAATCAATGGTTTAGTCTCATCTCAAAAATGCCCAACGCGCCTAAAGAAGTTTTCACTTCAAAAAAAGGAGGCTGGTCTCCGCTGATTTTGGAATTAAGACCGAAAACCACAGCCAGATTAATAACAAAAGAATCCTGTAAACGACAAGTTTTTCAATTTGATCTACGAATCCCTAAAAAAAATGAGTTGACTTCTTAACGAAGACTTGCGAACAACTTCTCTATAATATTTTTACAAGGAGCTGTTTGCAAAGTAATTTGTTACCCTTTTTTGCAGCCCTTCGCAGTTTATCCGAGATTTAATAAGAGTTCATTAAGTATGCCGTTCCGTAAAGAAGGCAATCGCGAATATTTTGTAAATACATTTTTAATTTAAGGTTTCGTACTTTTAATTTTGATGCTTTCATAAACGTGTTTTTTTTTTCCTTATAGATATTTTGGAAATTATTGAAAGCAAAACTTTTATTAAAATCCAAATCAAGACTAATATTGTAAAGAGAAAAGATTTGTATTTTTGTTTGTAATCTTCGTTTCGTGTGGTTAGTGACTAGCCTAGTGTCAGATTTTTAAAGCCGCCCATAGGCCTCTGACTTGGCTTCATTTGCCGTCGAGAAATATCTCTCAGGTATGCCGGTTTCCTCACAATGTTTTCCTTCACCGTTTTTGAAGCAAGTGATAATTATATAATACGCACTCGCACATGAATCCGAAAAGTCAGAGGTGAGTGCTTTGGGTTCAAACTCGAGACCTATGACTTGGCAGCCTGACGTTCACCCACTAGGCTATCACTGGTCACTGCTTGTAATGAATAAACTCAAAAACTACGGGACCGATTTAAAAAATCTTTCGCCAGTAAAATGCTATATTATCACTGAAAACATATCACGCGGGCGAAGCCGCTAGTGAAAGCTAGTTAGGTATAATTGTGTATTTTGTAAGTAGGTACGTGTTTTAACTTAATATTTCGATGCCCTTGTTTTTTGGGTCCCAATTTACAAGCAATAGCGTTTACGGACCATCACTGTAAGTAATTAGCAAGTCGCAAACGTTGACTCTAAAGTTAAAGATGTTCATAATATTCATGAGCAATATCACCTCCTGAAAGAATGTTCAAAGTCATTCAGTAAAGGTAGGTTTTTGAAACAGAACTTGTATAAGAGCCAGCGTTTTGTTGAAAATCTTGACATTTTAGTAGGTATGTAACACAAAAAGAATCTGAAAGAAAGAAAGAAAAATATTTTATTTGGGACACACAAACAAATTTTTTCGAATAAATGAAAAGGACCAAAAAAAGACAGTGGCACTCCGGGAGTGCCGACAGAAGTGAAAACTTGAACAAGATCGCCTTGGTGGAAGAAAATACTTGTATTGAACATTGGTCCGTAACCTTATCCAAATAAAGAGCACAATCGCGGTTACAAAAAAAACAAAACTTCCAAAACCTTTAAAGTAAAAATACTTGCATAGAACATTGATCCGTAACGTAACATAAATAAAGAGCACAATCGCGTTTACAAAAATGAGGTTTCGGTAACGGTGCTGCGAGTTCAATTGTTTTTTCCCATCTCAAAAATGCCCAAAGCGCCTAAAGAAAGTTTCACTTAAAAAAAAAAGGGCAATCGTTTTGGTCTAAATCGATCCTAGGGTAGTCTTGTAACAATTTCTTGCATAGTAGGTCTCCATATTAGGTATGATAATAAAAATAATAAATATTTTGGTATAAAATTAATAAATATTTTGATTTTGATTTTGATTTTGAATATTATTATTATATTATTTATTTTGATGAACTTGAACCAAAATATAATATTTTCTAAATGCGTGGGTGTGTCAATCCTGTTGACTTCGCTTTTCCAAGAAATTTCGAGGATTTACGTCAACCTTTGTACCTTTTCGTGGAACTGAAATGTTATAAAGATAATACTTAGGTACTTGAACGATATATTAAGTGTTATGATAATGTCAGTAAAGGTCGAACTTTAGTTAGGCATAGAAATTTATTTTAAGACCTTTCTTATTTAATCTCGGATTTTCCTGTTTGATCAGTTGTCATGTATAAATTGAATATCTATTTTGGTACGTTATTATTTGACATGATATAACATATCACTCCTGTGTTCACCAAAGGGTGAGGCAGAGGTGTGTAAGTAAGTACACCCGCATTTGGCCAGTTAAAATTCCTATGTTATATATAGGGCAAGCCTTGGGCCTTGAAGTGGGTAGAAATCTAGATATCAAGCTGCAATAAATAAAAAAACAGTGGCACTCCGGGAGTGCCGACAGAAGTGAAAACTTGAACAAGATCGCCTTGGTGGAAGAAAAATACTTGTATAGAACTTTGGTCCGTAATCTTATCAAAATAATGAGCACAATCGCGTTTACAAAACCTTTAAAGTAAAAATACTTGCATAGATCATTGATCCGTAACTTAATATAAATAAAGAGCACAATCGCGTTTACAAAAATGAGGTGTCGAAACGGTGTCACGAGTTCAATAGTTTTTCCCATCTCAAAAATGCCCAACGCACCTAAAGAAGTTTTCACTTCAACAATCATAAGAGTAAACCCAATAACAACAAAGTATCCTGTGCTCAACAGTTGCTCTTGCAAATAAGTTACGTTATTTTCTCTCACAAAAGTTTCAAAATACTAATTCATAGTTTTTTTTGTCCTCAGGTGTATCCCACGACCGATCGTACGTGCTCTTCCGACTAGGTCGTCGAGTCCCAGCACCAATTCGTCAGTTCGCCGAGTCTGGTCGTTCGGACGCGCTCGGGTCAGCTCCGGGGACGCTCGACGTGTTCGGTGGACCTGCAGTGGGGCAGGGCGCTGGAAGAACAGAAGCTGACTTTTTTGTTGATGGAAATCATTCCAGGGTAAGTTAATTACCATATCTACTTTCATTACTACATCTTACAACTACAAGGGAACGAACTGATGGGGCCATATAGTTGGCCGGAAGGCGCAACGTGCTTACGCTGCGGGTCTCGTGAAGGTTGTGGGAATCAGCTGGATGTGGGTAGCACTGGACCGGTCGTTGTGGTGATGCTTGAGGGGCAGAAATTACCTCTTTCAGCTGCAAAATGATGATAATGGTATCTTACAAAATAAATGTTATGAGAGGAGAAAGCGTAGGTAATTAGGTTATTAATAGTCGCGCGTTAAGAACTGAGTCGTCGGGCCATAAATCATTGTTATTAGTCTGTATCCCTAGCACTTGGCAACTATCGATAAGCAAGGCTTTGCACATTCTTATTGCTACCGACATTTATGGCTCGATGACTTATTTCATAACGCGAGTTGTAAGTTTGGTCTATTAATAAACAAAGCCTAATTCCTATATGCAAAGTTGACATGCGATGACATGAATTAGCGCCCACTAATTAACAATTAGGATTAGTGACCTCATTAAATGTCATTGGCTCGGCATTAGCAACTAAGCTCAGATTGGCTAGCGGCAAAGCGTGAGAAAAATGTTTGAGGGGTCAACAGGACGTATTATTTTATAACATGTAACCACAAGACGATTAAAATAAAATTTATGAGGAAAAGAGATCCGCATCTGTATGTGTCATTCTGTGTCACCTTTCTGTTCAAATGTAACATTTCTTCAGGAAAATAAACTTTTCTCAAACATGCTTGGAAATTCGAACATTATTTTGACAACCTTCTTCGAGATAAATTGAAGTTGCTGTACTGGTCAAATACAAGCGAGCAGGCGGCTAGCAATGTGGCTATGAAAATCCATATCTGTCGTGTTATTTAAAAATGGAACTAACTTTTTACTTCGACCCATGGCAACCAAGGAGGTAACTTATCAAAGATTTTATATAAATTTCAAACTGGCTTAGCAAATAGAGCTGTTTAAAGCAAAGAAGAAACAAATGAACATATTGTCGAGTGAAAATTTTTCTTATTTTGATTCTGGAATTTATAATTAACTTACTTACTTTGAATTTCCGCGTGTTGTTTGAAAAAAGTACTAGGTATACAACCTTGGCCGCAACCAGGCATCGATGGACTCACGTATGTGTGCCTCGGTTTCGCCTCGGCCCACATTTTCACAATAGTCCATCAATGCCCTAATTGTTGGCCGCGACAATAATGTACTAATTATAAAACTTTAGAAAAACAAGAAAGTATTTCCATACCACCTAGTTATAACAAGGAAAACGTATTTAAAATTGACTATTCGCATATTTCCCTGCGGATGAATTCGTCCAAACTAAATCCAAACATCATGTTCCTTTTAGTTTTACCGTTCCACGAATCTGAATGTCATTTTGAATGCTCGCGTGTTTAAATATACTCCTACCTGAACTTTCCAATACCGTTATTGGAATAATGGAACTTTATTCCGGAAAACGTCGATAAAATCTTCAACCACATTCCGCCTGTTCCGAACCTACAATATGGCTATTAAAATGAATATTTCGCGAACATATACAGCAATAACAGCATCATTACGCTTTACAACGTTTTAAATTTAATATTTATGCCGCAAACCAATTAAATATCGGGTTTATCGAAACAATTTGACACACAAATACAAATGTATCACTGCAAATTGTCAGATTTTATTAGCGCCATTATTTCCGTGGTCTGACTGCAGTCGTAATCGAGTGCAATAAAGATGAGGCCCCAATAATTTTGCAATTAAAATCGGCAATGGACAGCGCAATTTTGTGATAAGGGGGGTAGTTACATTCACGTTTTATTCCACTGGACACGGGATTTTCGAATTGGCATTTATTTAACTGTGGAGATTTCGAAAAGCTCAAGCAATTAGTGTCATAATATTTCTGCGAATGTTGAATGGTTTTCAGTTTGCAAGAAAATTCAATGATTTTCCTCACTATATCTGCTTTACATGCCGATTAAAGCTGACAGATTTTTGCAGTTTAGATTAAATGAAACGTAACTATAATTATTTAGCAGTTTCCGGGAGGTTTTTTGCTGTAGTAGTAAACGGATTAGGACATTATTACAACTTTACATTGTAATCGACATGGATATTTCTTGCCTAGCCACATTATTCCGAGTAAGTTTAAATAAACAAAAATAAACATGTCAAACACAATACCTACAGTTTTTGTACCAGCCAACAATGCACACCGCAGAAACGAATAAAAATATCAAAATGCAAATGACATTATGTCATTAACAAACATGAAATGTCACGAGCATGACATAAAGTGTGTCACCCTACAAGAACTTTACCCTGTACCTACTTGGGTAAAGCTATTTGCACTAGTGGAATTGTACACACAGCCCACCCCAACAAACAATGCCCAAAAATATCGTATTTCATCACTAATTAATGCTTCCAGAGCAAACACCAATTACGATACGGACAAATAAAAAGAACCGATTCGATGCCGTAATGAAGGGGAGTTTTATTGAATCGGGAATCGAGTTTGTTGTTCTGCCAGTTAAGCCTAATTTCGATTCTTTACTCGTTAATCGGTATGAGTGGGAATCGATTATCAAATGAATTTGTTTGAGGTAACTGTTGTGTGTTAATTAATGGAGGGTTGTGTGATTGGTCGGCTGTTTAAGCTTTATTATAGTATTAAGACCGCCTGCATGAACAATTAATTAAAATATTCGTAGTATGAAATAATGAGACGGCTTTAAAAACGATCGATATACCAGAAAAAGAAGTTGGGTAGAGTTGGGATATAGGCAAATATATCCCACTAATACTCCCGGTAGCACAGGACATCTCTAATCCAAAACTTGAAAATCAAGATAAGATTCCAGCCAAAAATGTTCAGTTAAGTTCTTGTCGTGAAAGCGACGCTAACTTTAGCAGCACTGCGCTGTGGTGTGGAAGTAACTCAATACAATACATAACCCTAATGAAATTAAATCATTAAGGAAATGAATGTCAACGCAGTACATGAGATAATTATGTCACTCGTGTTTAGTTCAGACCGCGCCAGTACTAGCGCAAGTAGCAAATAGTAGATACTGAACCAAAGTTTAATAGTGGAACAGTTATTACTGTTTGAAGTTACTCGTATAAGCGGCAGTGGAGGTTATAGTCATTAAAGTTTTAGTTCGTGTTTTGCTCTTTTGTTTCGTCGAAGTGTTTAAGTTCGTTATGAAACGGAGAAGCACTGGGGGGGTTTTGAAGATTTTTTTATCTACACTCATGCAGTTAGCTTATTGCTGTCATTAAAACAGCCAGTGTCATAGTAACCATTATCTCATCCCAATGAGTGATACAATGTTGTACTAAATTTCATTACGCAACTCGTTTCAACGTTCAAGCGGGGGACAGCAGCACCCGCTGCACGCATGTGTGTGTGATGTGCTGCTGCAGGCGATATACATACGTGGACTTGTACTGAATTTCGTGGGAATTTCTTTATTCTTGATCTTGAATTACAAGCACTCAATGGTTTCAGAAACTTTTATAGAGGATTCATATCATGGGTGTAGATAAAGTATTGTATGCAACTGTTATAATTAGGTATTAAAACACTCATGTGATACTATTATCACACTCGGCTTCGCCTCTATTATACAACAGTTGCATAATTAACAATTTTACTGACACCTCGTAATATTTTTAATAAGGAGATATGAAAGACGTAGTTTTAAATTACGTTTTGTTGTAACTGTATCGTAGTAAGTTTGGTCGATCGTTTTCTTTAACTATAAATTATAAACAGGTTCAAACCGCTCTTAAAGGTAACATGTAATGTAACAATCTTCTCTCTTATTACGGTAATTAGGTAGCTATTCGGTAAGGTAGCATAAAGTCTACATTTGCAGTTTTTAACTTTCTTAATTACCTGCTGAAGCCTGAATACATATATCTCCTTGTTTATTTTTTTCCAAAACTTGTGTCCGTACTTAATATTATAAATGCGAGAGTAACTGTAACGTAACCGTCTGTAAAGATTTTTTTTTGTATATTTGTTTATTACGCTTCCACTCTAAAACGGCTGAACGTATTCGGATGAAATTAGGCACATGGGTAGACCATGACCTGAGTTAGGACATAGGATGATTTTTATCCCGATATTTCCACGGGATCGAGACTTATGCGGGTAAAATCGCGGGGCGCAGCTAGTACAAAATAAAAGAAAACGAAAAAAGAAAGAAACATTGTTTATTCTGCACAAACTAAACGCACATTCCAAAAAATATTACATAAAATGCACTTTCACAAAAAACAAAATTAGCAGTATGCCACAATCTAAACAAAGCATAGGGCCGAAACTCTTCGAGTCACTCACCTTAAGAAGGCTCATTAATTAAAAGCATGCAGTTCTTTTAAAAGATATTTCATTTCTGTAACACCTTCACTATCGGCGTTCTATTTTTATGAGCATATTTTTAGATGTCGTAGCTCGACGCACCTGAAGCAGTTTGACCTAATTTTTATCGAAGTTCGCTCTACTTCGTTAGTATAACATTGATGAGAATTTTCTGATGAAAATCTACGCCCAATAAAAATAGACTTCGTAAAGTTCATCAAGTTTATAATAATTACGTATAAACTTTAAGATTTATATTTTTGGAATCTATCACAAAGTTATTTACTCTGATGGCGTTGCGCTGTAGTTTGATTCGCGACCTAAACACGTGATTAATTTTGAAGTAAAAACCTTGTACATTATGCTGATCTCGCATTGTATAGGATTTCCGTACAATGCGAGGTCAGCTTATACTGTATGTACAATTCAGAAACTAATCGGATAATTCCGCGGTGACCGTTAACATAGAACCTTTACTAAAAAATAAAGATAAAGTTCTTCTCTTCAATGTTAAGTATGTTAACTATAGTAGGTAGAAAGTAAAAGTAATGTTCTCTTTTTCAATGTTAACTCGTTCAAGCAACTTTGACAAACTTAAACCACATTCAAAACAGTTTCAAAATCAGCAATAAGGCTATGTGTATGCTGAGGCACAGGTGACGCAGCACAGCATATTACAGATTTTGCAGGGTAGGGCAGGCGAGGCAGACATAGGCCGCGAGCACATGCTGCGACGCAGCTACATAGACACATTTACGTCCTAGCTAGTGCAAACAATAGGCATGAGAGTTGTCATTGTATAAAAAATATGAATTAGTGGTAAAAAACACGTGACGACCTGCACGCATCGCGCAGAAATCTGTGCCGGATCTACAACGAGACGCAGAGCAGGACAGACACATTTCTGCGTCACACGTGCCTGCGCCGCAGCGTATGCAGCTGTCAGTACGTTCATGCATTACAAAATAATCTGCTCTGCCCTGCACTGCGTCTCAGCATACGCTTAGCCTAAGTACTGGAAAACCTACTAATTTCCGACCAACATTTCGTTTACCAATCCAGCGACTCTCAGCTCCTTAAGCATCTTGACAGCAACAATACCAAAATTCTCCTATAACATCAAGTTAAAAATAGTTAATTGATTCAGGCGTGACCTTGCGGAAATCCATTATGAAAAACAATAGACGTGGATATATTTAGTAATCTGTTCCGCTTAGCTATTTCTAAAGAGCCATAAAAATCTCCTGAAAGAAATCGACACAATGCAGAGTGAGCCTCACACTGCAGGCGCACTCTGCATTCTGCGCTCGGTATGGCAACACGCCGTGTCCGGGTTAGCGACAAGTCAATCATCATCCTGAGGATGCCTCGTTGAGAGGTGAAACACGTGTCGATTTCTTTCAGGAGTTTTTTATGGCTCTTTAGAAATAGCTAAGCGAAATATATCCACCACGTCTATTGTATTTTATCAAGTTAAAACTCAAGCTCATTTTATGACCACAAATTCTCAAGTTAACTAAGAATTTCTTAACAAACAAACTGTAAGCAACGGTAGTCGCTTGGAAGATGTTGACAGAAAACGTCTCACTGGCTCACTGCGCATTCAACTAATTGCTCTGTTACCCTTTAGCTAACAACTTGACTGTAATGGTCGCATTCTACAATTTAGTTCTCGATATTTCATTTGTCGCTGTTAAGTTAAATGTTTTTGATGTTATTTGTTAGGGCAAAGAATGTTAAGAAAGTTCTATTTGTGAGAATGGTGAAGGGTTATGTTGAAATCAAGTTGCAGTAGGTCTCAGACCTACCTCATCATCATCTGCCTAGCCTTTTCCCAACTATGTTGGGGTCGGCTTCTAGTCTAGCCGGATGCAGCTGAATACCAGTATTTTACATGAAGCGACTACCTATCTGACCTCCACAACCCAGTTAGGTACTGGGTAACACGATACCCCTTGGCAAAGACTGGTTATCAAACTTTCGGGCTTCTGACGACCCGTAACAACTGTCTAAGATCTACAAATGACAGCCGGGACCAACGGCTTAACGTTCTTTCCGAGGCACGGAGGAGTCTCGGTATGTAAAGATGGTACCTATCCACGGACCAACCCCGGCAAGCGTAGCTTAACCTGTTGGATCGCCCCGTGCGGCTGTTATTACTTAGCTACGAGCTCCTCCACTGTCTCAGACCTATCTATAGGTAGAGAAATCTAGAGAAGCTACGTCTCATGTCAAACCAACTTACTATTTGTATTTGAATCAAGAATCATTGGGCTTCCGAATTTTGTTACGTCAAAATTCGGTAACCCAATGATACTTGATTCCGAACTTTATTTTATCCACAATCTCTTACAATATAGGGTCGATTAGGTAGGGTCACTGGCGATTAAATTGTTAAACAATTTACGCTACGAAACTCAAAATCAACAACCTATCCGACTATATTTACAGATTTAAAATAACATCCAATATTTAAATCAGCAATAATAATCGAAACAACGTGATCAGCATCAATCATAGAATTTATGACAGGCATAAACGAAAGGATACAGCGCATGAATCTCATTCCATCTCCCTTCATCTCCAACCTTCAGAGGGAGACACAGTATGACCTACATTGCAAGCAATTATTGTTTTTTGTTGTCATTGTAATTTCAACAGCAATATTTTGTCGCAGGTGTCGGTAATGGCTCGGATGATCCCGTCTCCTGATTGGTTCATCGGGGTGGACAGCTTCGACCTTTGTGTGGATGGGAACTGGCTTGACAGCATTACTATTGAGGTAAGTATGGAAATGAGGAAAAATTATATATTATGTTATTTTAAAGAGTTATGAGGAACAGGGTGTAAAGTTCACTCATCCTCTATAGAAAAGGGAGGATCCTCCGACCAGATAGGTGTCGTGTCTGGTGGGTAAATGCCCGACGATTGATGTTGAGAAGTTATATACTTATATGTTAATCGCGCGGTAAATTCTGTTTGCGCGATGCAGGATTTTGTGTGACGTCAAGTCTTTGATGCGTAGTTCGTATGTGGAAATGTAGATGCCACCACAGTTTCAACCACTCTTCTAACTAATGTTGTGTCACACTAATCATAGGCTTTAAACTTGTAACTAAGCGAAGTACTTAGTAAGCGCTTTTATCCTCCATAGAATTACTGCTAACCCTAGCCTTCAAGTAAAAGTCCTGAATAGAAACTAAGGAATGATTCTGTCCATCAGTATTAATTTGAGAAAATTTGTAAAGATCTGAAAGCAGTCGCCGTAGTCAAGTGGGAGCTGACACATAGTAAGATGACGTCCTTGTTGAAAAGAGTCGACTCATGTGCCTACCCAAAGCAAATAAATACATAGATTCATACACTTACAATGCCAATGGTTTTCATTTTAACAATTAAACAACATTATTAATTATTTATTTATTTAATACTTCAAGCATAGAAATGTACACAGGCGGACTCAATGCCACAACAACACAATACATAACATTCATTGCGTCATAGGCGATAAACAAGGCGCTGTCGAGCAGAAGAACTTTTGAAACATATGAAGGCATAACATAACATAACATCACGCCTTGTTTCCGAAGGATTGGGCAGAGGTGTACCTGTAGCAGGTAGACCCACATTTCACACAAGTTTTGTTGAAGTCCCATATAATAGGGGCCGAACCTATTGTCATCAACCGTGCACAAATCCAGACTTCAGGCTGTTACTGCGAAATTCTAGATAGAAAAACCCAATAACACTTTGCCCGACCCGGGAATCGAACCCAGGACCTCATACTCAGCAGTAGCACTTTCAACCACTTAACTATCGAGGCAGTGAACATATGAAGGCAATGCCCTTAAAATCCTTCGGTTTGTGTTTAAAAGGTCGTTTCGCTATTGGGGTGCAGATAATGTAGTCTCAGAGTATATAGATGTTTACATACATAATAAACTCTTTATTGTACATCAATTCCAAAATAAGTGAATATAAAACTAGCAGGTACTATTGAAGAAACGCATACCTAAGCAGTTTGAAAACAAAATCCCGTGCACACGACCCTTTTTTTTCGTAGGTAAGCGTTACTATATCAGCCGAGCGCTGCAAGTAGAAATAGTCCTTACGGTGTATAGATATACGTTTCTTCGATGGTATGATGTCCATTGAGTTACGAAAAGTCTTCATTACGTCACTTTATTCGCAGGTGGACCCATTAGACGCTGGCACAGACAACGGGTTCACGTTCACGGCCCCCAACTGGCCAACTGCCCCGCAAGGAGTGGCATACCGCATCACGTCCAAATATCCTTCGCATCCAGCTGGATCTTTCTTCTATCCGCACCTCAGGAGACTACCGCCGATTGCTACGTTCCAATTTATAAAGGTACCTACTAGTCTGGTCTTTTTAACCGATTTCAAAAAAAGGACGAGGTTTTTTTTTTGTATGTTCCCCGATTATTCGAAGACGGCTGAACCGATTTGAAAAATTCTTTTTTTGTTTGGGGTATACTTTAAAGATGGTCCCATTGTCATTTAGTCACGATCTGATGACGGGATCTTGGATAAATCGAGGGCACTCTTCAAATATTATAGGCACATCTAAAGCGATTTGGGTATTTTTGATGATCAGTTGACATTAGGCTATTGTTACTTACATAAATTACAAACTAATCCACTAAAAAGTGTTTTTTTTTTACAGTAAACAGGTTGTGTTTAATGTAAAAAAAAAGCCTTCTAAACTACAAAGTGAAAAATAACTTTAATTTCGGAAGTCGGTGTCTTTGGATCAGTATTTAAGTTTTTTGACACCGACTTCCGAAATTAAAATTATTTTTCACAGTAGTTTGGAAGTCGGTTTTGTAAAAAAGTTTTATGTTTCCATGCATTTAATTAAATGAGATGATTTTGAAATGGCTAGGAGGAAGTTAGTTAGTCAGAAAATTGAAGCTAGTTGGCACTGGAAAAAGATGTGGCAAAAATATTTGCGTTGTTTTAAAATGTAACCATTTTATTTCACTAACAAATTCTTGGTTTTAAAATATTAAAACTAAAGTTAATAACAATCAAAGACTTTTTTTTGTGATCTTAGCAATTATTTGTAAAATCTTTCAACAGCTACGCGAATATGAACTCTCAGAAGTATTCCACCGCAACACTGACGACAGGAGATACGACGTTTTACAACTGGACAAGATGAACCACAACAACATAGATGTACTGGACGGCAACAGGGCACTGTCCATCGCAGAAGAAGTGGAGAGAGCTGAGCAAGCGCCCAGGATATACTCTGAAGGATCTATGACCACGCCGGATGGGGCTTACTCGTATTATTCTTTGTGAGTATTTAATTTTTTTACCCGACTGCCCCAGAAGGAGGGTAATGTTTTTCGAGAGTATGTATGTATGTTTCTATGTATGTATGTATGTCTATTTCTTTGGCACGCTCTGTAGCCTAAACGGCTTGATGGATTTTAACATATGAGGTGTCGTTAGGTGCGTCTTAATAGTTGAAGTGACATAGGTTATATAATATTTATATATTGCATCTGCAAATACAAAAAAAAAAAAGGAGGGGTAGGTTTAAAAAAAAATCAACATTATTGGTATCAAATAAAAGTTAGTAATGAGTCAATTCTAAATATATATATATACATATTTATATATTAATAAAACTAAAAAGTTTGAAATAAAACAAATTATTAAAAAAATAAAAAACCCGATTGCAAAAACTCTTATACTACTAATGCTTGTTTTTCTCTTTTCAGTAGAGTTTTTGCAGTCGGGTTTTTTATTTTTTGTTATAGAAGTATCCCTATGTATCGCAGCTAAAAGGGCCAGAATAAAAGTTGTTATATTTAGTAACCTGTTCCGCTTAAAGCTATAAAAATCCCTGTAAAAAATCGACACGTGTTTCACCTCTCAACGAGGCATTCTCAGAATGACGATTGACTTGTCGCGAACCCGAACACGGCGTGTTGCCACACCGAGCGCTGGTCGCAGTTACTAAATATAACAACGGCTATTGAATTTTATAGTGGATTTCCGCAAGGTCACGCCTGAATCTATTAACTAGTCTACATAGTTTTTAACCTCCGCCGTAGTCGGGTAAAAATGGCCTATTTGACTGTACTGACAGCTTCAAAAGACAAAGCAGTTTTCAAACTTACACAACCTCTTTGTCCTATTTTAATGCATTAGTGTCCTCTTTACCAAATATTATCTTAACGTTATTATTATCTTATGTTTATTAAATTGTAATAATTTGTAACATGGTTCCAATGAAGTTTTTGTTTATAAATTCTGGCAGCTGAAGTTTGCAATAGGTTTTTACTAACCGCAACTAGAATAATCAAGTAATTTGAGCACAGTGACGGTTTGCAGCTCAATTTGTTATATTTGCATCCGTAATGGCGTTCGATGTAAAGTATTTGTATATTTATTGCATTTGTTAGCTTTACATGCAATCAGTAGTATTCAAATTCATTTGTCAATTTTCCAAAATTAAATTTTTGAAGGTATGTTTTCTAAATAAAGGAATTTGTAATGCTATAAGTCTCTGTCCTAACCGAAAACGACTGTCATGCAAGTATGCGATCGTCGTGCTTGGTTATATACTAGCTGCGCCCCGCGGTTTCACGCGCATACGTCTATATCCCGTGGAAATATCGGAATAAAAAGTATTCTATGTGTTAATCCAGGTTATAAACTATCTGTGTGCCAAATTTTATCAAAATCCATTCAGTAGTTTTTGCGTGAAAGAGTAACAAACATCCATCCATCCTCACAAAATTTTACACTTATAATGTTAGTAGGAAATGATGACGTACACGCGCGTTCAACCTAGTCGTTTTTGTACGTCACAATTCATGTAAATGATTACGTAATAGCGTATTGGCGTGACAGTTGCTTTCGGTTAGTACACAGGGTAAAAATTGAATCCCAAAAGCAAATAATTGAAAATGTCATTCATCTTGTTCACAACCCAATAGACTTCAAAGGGAAATTAGAAAGTGAATGGCCTCCTTTCACTCTATTATTACTTTGAAGACATCATATTCAAGAACGCCTCTTCAAAAGCTCTTCGGAAAAATCTAATTGCACTTTTCCTGTAGAACGAACACGACATCGAGCACGACCGAAGAGCCTCGTTCGGCTAACGAGCTCCCGACTTCGGGACCTGCAGCCAGTGAGAGATCAGCTCTAAGAAGCCTGGCACGTAGGTACCGAGCGAGGCGACGACGCAAGCTTCGTGCTGACAACACCGACCCGGCTGAGCGGAGGAAGCGGAAAAGAGCTAGTGAGTCTTTACCTACGTTATTAAGCTATCGCATATATTTTATTGCGGGCTTTGAGCGCGGCGAACGAATCAAGAAATTCCGTAACGAAAAAAACCTAACACCCCCCACTCCGCCTACCATGTAATGACGGATGATGACATAAAACAAAAATTCATCCGTCATCATCCCAAGTGTAGCGTTGATAAATAGGAAGTATGGAGGTTACAAATGCTATGCAATAGCTTTACCGCGGCAGTCCCCGAGTGCCACACGTTTTTTTTTTTAAGTTATTCGATGGCGGACTCATCGCAGATGTGTTGCCATCCCAGAAACTAATTGGGAAAGTCACTGTCGAACAACCCGATCACACCGCCACCCATACCAAACCCCCCCAAGCCCCCTTCAAACCACTCAGCAACGCTTTTTGAAGGCAAAAATTGATAGTAGTATTTAGGTAATCTTCTTCCTTTTCTTATGGTTAGTCACTAAAGATTTAAGGTGGTAGGATGTATTTAAGATTTTAGGTAATATTCTAGGGTTTATAGATCTGAATAAAAAAGTGGTAATGGTCCATAAAACGTGTGTACAAAAAACTTTTTACAAAAAAAAAAAACAACCGGCTTCAAAAAAAAAAACGGTAAAAGTCGGTTGTTTTTTTTTTTGGAAAAAGTTTTTATTTTTCACTTTTTAGTTGTGGTACCTACCCCACACAAATTCGAATACCACTACCTGCTATGTAATTAACAGTGACAGGAACTTATCATATCATCTACATACTAAGTGGGAAAAAATACGTATAATTGAAGCTAACTCAAAAACTACCCAAGCAAAGTTAATAAAATTTATATGGGACCACTTCTGAAGTATGATCTACAAAACAAAAAAGAATCATCCAAATCTATTCATAATTGGCGGAGTAATCGCGTAACAAACTTACAAAAAAAAAAAAAAAAACATACAGACGAATTGAGAACCTCCTCCTTTTGGAAGTCAGTTAAAAAGCAAAGGTTTAGAGGCAGGGCTAGGATATGAGATCGTAGCCTGAAGCTATGATTATGAAAAATGATGATATGGAAACTTTACTGGTATGAAACATTATCAGTGCCTTGTCTAGAAGTTTCAATATCTCCTGTTATTCTATGCCTCACAACGCTTCAGCGTGTGAGAGTACTCTCGATATGTTTGCCTTGTCAACATTTTCCAACATAAACTCGTTTCTATATTCTCAATTATATATGGAATTCATATTAGCAGGGAGGTTTTAAAACAAGAGACTTGATATTATACGATAAATATACTCGTATTTTTAGATAGATATGACCTTGATATATTATAACAGTGATATTCAAATTCCAGTTAAATATGACGTGAATACACGACAAGCCAAATCTAAATCATTTCAAGTGCCACGCAAAAATAACTTTTATGGCAGGTGTACCGCTTCTTTTACAATACCCAATTTACTAAACAAAATACCTGTGGACATCAGAGACTCAATGAATAGTAAAAACATAAAGCGTAAGTTGAAGGAACATTACATCAACTCGATTATGATTAACTATTAAAAGCGCGTTGATCAAATCTCAGGCCATGGCATGCTAGGATAGACCCCAGAGGTCTAATTGTGTGCTTTTTTTTAAGTTTAAGGAACATGTAATTTATAAAATAAATAAACAAAAAATAAAAAAAACAAAACATTTAACTAAAAATTATGTGTAGAGCTTTCCTTTGGGAAGTTTGTCTGTTTATCGTCACGATTCACGTCGTCACACGCAATAGATTAATCTAAATCTTCTTCTATAAGTTCCTTCGAAAGAATGACCTATCGATTCGTGATCCAATTCATAACCGTTAAAAAGATATTAACAAAAATTTATGATTTTTCTTAATTTTTTTTCCCTAAGATTTATCGTCAACATGTTCCTGTCTGTGAGCCGTGCACTTTTGGATTCGCCAAATTTTTCTTACTACTCAGAATTTCTCAGCAGACAATTTTATATGTTCAAGATAATTAACTATTTGGCTTCAGGACAAAATTAGCAAAAGTAATACTAGCCTTACATCTCAACGTCCCCGTAAAAGCATCTGCGAGAAACATAAAAGGAAGTAAAGTAGAAAGGTCGGTATTAAACATACGCATCTTAAGTCGACCTCAGCTAAACCCAGGTCATTGCCTTCCTTAATCCTGGGTTTCGTTGACTTAATTTCGTATATTTTTTCATACTAACCCAGAGAGTTTCGGTGTACTTTCAGATCATTAAACATCTGAAAGACGGCAGAGGTCGCTTTCTCGTACTTACAGCCATTTGTAATCCGCAAAGAGGCATGAATTACTTGTCTTCTTCATAAAATATTCTTACTGCGTTAATAGGTATGAAGATGTTATGTGTTCTTATTTATTTTTACGTAGCTTGCTCAAGTTGTCATCTTATATTACAGGGACTTTATCAGAATTATGTTTGCCAATTATGACAATCTTAGAATAATGTCAAAGCTTGTGCACTTGGATGTACCCGCAAGCTTTGATCAATACTTTTTCTCCTGTTTCGGCACTAGTAAAGCAGTAAATCTAATGTAATCTGTTTTTCACAGGACTGCTAGATTGCCGGGTATCAGAATGGAGTGAATGGAGCCCATGCCGCAGTGACGGTGGCTGCGTGGGCTCAGCAATGCGAACTCGCCGAATAATTCGCCGCCAGCGGCCCGGCGGAGCGCCGTGCCCGCCCACCGCGCTGTCGCGCTGGTGCGCCACCAACTGCACGGCGCAGCAGACGCGTGAAGACTGGCGAAATAATCTCACGTAATTCGTAATTTGAATTATTCAGTTTTCGAATTTGTTTTTTTTTAATAGATGCCATGGTTTGGAGTTAGTTTTTGAATTTTGAAGGGCTCATTTGTGGTGGAGAAAATCTACTGTCTTTCAGAGAACGAAATACTGTGTTCTAATTCCCAAGTTATTAACATTTTCCTAAAGACATATTTGGTGGCTCCACTAGGCAAATGATAGACAAAAACTTGGCTCCAAAGCATGAGGTCGGTATTATAAATAAGGCACAATTATTCTTAATTAGTGGCCAGATTCTAATACATTTTAAAACTTTCCTTTAATCTATTTATGATGACTGTTTATTATTTATCATCTGTGTCTGTCCGTCCAAGTATAATTTTGTTTCGATTCCATTTATTCGTTTTGCATTTCAATTTATTTTTGGATGTAAAGTGGCGTGGCGTGTAAAAATATAATAAAATGTTGTATAAAATAAAAATAGTAAGAGATGACTGTCAATGTTGGAAAATAATAGATAATATTCGGTTCCTTAACGCTGTACCTAATTAAGCTTCTTTCGATTTTGTTTGTTGGTCAATTATTGTTAAGGGTGACTAAGATTTAGGATTTATAAGGAAAGTCACGTTACGTTACATCGTAAGTGAATAATTTCAAAAAAAAAATGCTTCAGCAACTTGTAAAAAATTTCAAACAAATATTTCTTCCGAAATACTTTAGAATGACGCTTTCCAATCTCTTAAGAATCATATTACAGAATTATTTTTAAAAAGTATAACATTAATTATTACAGATTTTTGCTCTAGTACAAAATGATGTCGTGTCTTAAGCTATTGAAGATAAAAATAAAGAAAATAATAGATTTATAATTTTTATTTATTAACAATTTTCCATAACCTTTTTCAATATTTCTACTCATAGATCCCTGACAATACTTTGGGAGTTAATAATAGAAAACATACATATCGTTTACTTAAGTGTTTATCTTTGTGACAGTAATTCAATAAAACTGTAGAAATTATTTTAGTGTAAAATGGATCCAAAGATGCAGCTTTTATTTTTCATACAAATAAGTGTAAAAACTTAAAAAAATAAAACTAAATAGACTTCTTTGCAAAGGAGTTTGTTTATTTTTATCAGTTAATAAGTATTAAAGTAAGTCTGTACTTAGATAAGTTATAATAGATGATCACAAAGCCTTCTGTGAGACTATGAATTTCATTTGAGATTGTAATTAATTTTAATATGATAAACATTGGAATTACAGTGCTTGGTAGATGTTGTATAGTGCCATTCATAGAAGCGGAGCGGACAAAAATGCAAAACAAAAAAAAAAAAAGATAAAATTTCCCGTTTTTACAATGTGCGGGAAACGGTGGAGGAAGATGATAACGCTCCGCTTTCTTCATAAAATGCGATTGTAATAGCATTTTTGTTACACCAAAATAGTGGAGATTCACATTATAGAAACTCTTTAGCAATTTGCTTTAAATGCCAAAGAACTAAGTTAGACTTAATTTGAACTGACAGACGTTTCTCGAAGATCGATTCACACACAAAACACGATTTAAAAATATTCTTATCGTTTCTTATTTGTCTTGACACTACAAACGTTCAGATTTTTTTAATTCTGCTCAATGTTGTAAAACCTCAATATTCAAAACCTGGTAATGTGTGAATTGATCTTATAATGGGCAAAGAAAAAGTTGTCGAAACATCTAGTTAGTAAAAAAAGCTATAGTATAAATGTAAAATAGAGCCAAAAAGCTGAAAGTGTTAACCTTAGCGTAATTATTCGGAGTATGTGTATTTTTTACAATGTAAATTATTCTGATTTCAGTAATAAAACATCTTGAATAAAAGACACTTGTTTCATTTTTATTGCAACCTTTGACGGGAGAAAAGATGGCGGGTTTAAATGGGTCAATCTCTTGACTTATGGACTCGGATTTAGAGGCTGCATTTTTCTGTAGCGACTGTAGCAAGCTCTCGTAAAATAAAGTCTTTTTTCAGAGAAGCTTCTTCCACGAAATTACAGCATTTCGGTAGCAATCCTTTTGTATGGATATTGTTTAGTAGGTAAACTCAAGAAAGAAAAAAATTGGTACTCCGGGAGTGCCTACAGAAGTGAAAATTTGAAAAAAAATCGGCACCGCGGTAATCGACGCGTTGATGTCTTTTACTCCACGGTGTCGATAAACTCGGTAACAGTGTTGCGAAATTAATGGTTTAGTCCCATCTCAAAAATGCCCAATGCGCTCAAAGAAGTTTTCTCTTCAAAAAAATCCTCTCATCGGTAACTTTTGGGCCCAGGGTCAAATATTTCTACAGAAGATGTCATCAAAGCACCATGGGGAAGGCCGAATTGCAGGTCTTGTATTACAATACCTGCAATTCGGCCTTCGACAAAGAATTACATTATACGCCAATAAGGAAGGTATGTGTCCAATAACAGTTAGAATATTGATTGGTGATCAACAGTGAGCATCACAGCTATAACTGCATTAAATGATCTGAAATCCGCATTAAAAAATAATTGTAAAATTTTGTAACGCGGCGATGTTTTATCGCGCACTGGATTTTCAACTCACTGCTTAGCGCCGAGAGTTGAAAATCCAACATTGTATTATTTTGACGCGCTGACATGTCTGTTGGATTCTCAATGCTCGTCTCAACACCGAGAGTCAAATATCCAGTCAATCTAATATCTAGTCAACTTTTTCCCAACTATGTTGGAGTCAGCTTCCAGTCTAACTGGATGCAGCTGAATACCAGTATTTTACATGGAGCGACTGCCTATCTGACCTCCACAACGCAGTAACTGGATAATACGTTACTCCTCGAGAACAAAGTGAGAAAAGAGAAAACCCCCCTAGAGTCGATTCCAGTGCGCGATAAATATCGCCCGTGGGTACGAGGACTACGAGGGCTTACTGCCCCGTCCCAAAAATCCACGCCTTAGATGCCTGAAAACCGACTTCGGTTCCTCTCTAACCATATCATCTTCAACACGATTCATTCATCCATTCTTTGATCTGCCCTTTCCTCAAGTAAAATGTTCAATTTAAAATCCCCTTTCATTGACCTACATTAATACCTACTTACCTGGAAGAAATTCTCACATCAATGCTCATAAAATAACAAATGGAATAATTTTCTCTCCACAAAAGAATCAGGGCATGAATGCACTTTAAAGGAAAGATAGATATAACAAAATAAAAGTAGACTCTTTAGAAAATAGGTCAGTGCTTCTTAGGCAAGCTTGTTACCTGTTTCCTATTTTTCTCAAACATGCTTCGAAATTCGAACATTATTTTGACAACCTTCTTCAAGATAAATCGAAATTGCTGTACTGGTCAAAAACAAGCGAGTAGGCGGCCAGCAATGTTACTATGAAAATCCATATCAGTCCTGACATGCGGCCAATATGAAAACGCACGGCTGTCGTGTTATTTAAAAATGGAACTAACTTTTTACTTCGACCCATGGCAATCAAGGAGATTATTAACAAAGATTTTATTTAAATTTCGAACTAGCTTAGCAAATAGAGCTGTTTGTAGTAAAGAAGAAACAAATGAACATATTGGTGCGTGAAATTTTTTCTTTGTTCGTCATTGATTCTAGAATTTATAATTAATTGACTTAGTTTGAATTTCCGCGCATTGTTTAAGAAAAGTACTATAAAAGCTTTAGCCGCAACCAGGCATTGATGGACTCACGTATGTGTGCCTCGGCTTCGCTTCGGCCCATATTTTCACGGTCGTCCATCAATGCCCTGATTACTGGCCGAGACAGTAATTTACTATTTATCTATTATTATTTATATCTCAGGCGGTATGTAATAATAATACCAACCTATTATATTATTGTCCCACTGCAGGGCAAAGGCCTCTTCTCATACAGAGAAGGCACGTGCATTGATCACGCTTGCTCAAGACTGGTTGGCAATTTTAGACTTATTATTTTCTTTTATTTCATTTAAATACTTATAAATTATATTTTTAAATATTAGAATAAAGAAAGTATAAAAACATTTAAAAATATAAAAAATAGTAGCCCACCGGTATCGGGAACAGGGTCCAAGCTACCAGCGGTCAGGGCTCCAGAGAGAGGAACCTCCTGACAATGCGAGCCGTGTCCAGGAGTACCGCCTTCTGAATCAAGCCCTTGATCCAGCTGCCCAACGCGAGCCTCCTTAGGTGTTGGTCGAGGCTCTTGGCAATTAAGCCATTGGCTGATACGACTATCGGCACAATGATCGCTGAGTCCACATCCCACATGTCGACAATCTCGCGAGCCAAGTCAAGATACTTGATTTGTTTGTTATAATTATTAACTTGACTGTTACGGCGCCTCATTGAGGCGGCTGTCGTAATATCCAACGACTTTAAAAACGTTACTAAAAATTAATGAGTAAAAGAGGTATGGGGAACTTGGTAGAGGATTCTTCATCCTCCAGAGAAAAGGGAGGATCCTACGATCAGACACAATACCCGTCTGGTCGGAGTAATACAATACAAGTAGTCTCTTCTCCTCCAAGAAAAAAAAGCAAATTAGTCTTCTTCTTCTGTAGAAGAGAAGGTACAAATAGTAAGTCAAAGAAGTGCATTTATTTCATTTACCCTATACCACTACCAGTTGTAAGAATGTGACCCTGAATGGTATTGTCGTTTTTCAAACCATAAATTCTACTTTCTTAATTAGGTAGCTCAGAGGTTTCTCTACGCTGAAATTCCTTATTGCTGCTCCTCCTTCTATAAGGAACTTTTGATCAAAATTGTATGCTTTTAGACCAAGCAGTTTAGGCTGTGAGTTGTCGCTTAGTGAATGAATGAATTTTATATTTTTATTAGTAGAAGATGCGATGCAAATGGGAATGTCAAAAATGATGCATCAAGGATATAATACCACAGCGCAATATACAACTGATAAATGACGTAATTGGCGCAGTAACGAGTCTAATTTAGAAAAGGCCCAAAGTGATCAACGTTTTCGTAAAGTGATTGTTCCTATGGGCTAAAGGTAATCATTAGGTTTAAATCACCTAACAAAACCGTAACTACCCACTACTAGAATAGAGGAATATTGCACTACTTCGGAATATTGTAGTATTTATACAAAAAATATAGTGTAGTACCCCAGCTTAGTTCATATCATAAATGTAGCTGTATTGGTATACAGCATGTATCAGAAATGGTCAATGGGAAGAAACGTCCCCACCCTCCAACAAGTTTGAAACTAGTGTCATTCGAAGCGTCTGGTGGGTTAAATATTTTTTTACTACGGCGACATTCTTCGAATATGTGGGGTTTACCGGGAATATTACTTTTTTATTCTATATTAGCCCCCGAATAGCGTCCTGAGGATGATTGGCGAGAGAACCGATACTGTTCTGCTCAGTAGGTTCACTGAACTCCATGTTTTGCGAGACCGATGAGCCTACTGTGCAGGGGTAGACGGTGTGTCTGGTTTCTTCTTTTTATTTTAGTTACTAACATTAGTCATAAGCGAAATTATTGTTACTAACAACCACAAATTGCCTTGCCTATGGACTTTTTTGTCTGAAATAAATGTTTTTTTTTTTTTAATGGTAAGAAACGTCCCACCCTCCAACAAGTTTGAAACTAGTGTCAATCGAAGCGTCTGGTGGGTTAGTTTTCTTACTATAGCGACATTCTTCGAATATGTGGGGTTTACCTGGAATATTTTTTTTTTACTTAATATTAGCATTTTTTTTACATTTATATATTTGGTAAAGCCAAAAGCAATTCATATATAATAAGAGGAATAGAATACAGCAACCTAATTATGGTTCTCATTCATTATGGCATTTTTTTTACCGGGGACCATTTTATTTCTCTGATGCCTTTGTTAGATAAGGTTAGCTGTTTTCTTCGATATATTAATTATTTGATATTTTTTGGATAATTACTTAATCACAAGAATACGATGATGCTATTCATCTTTGAGCAGTTCCATGTCATTTACTTGAAAATCCAAAATCAATTGATCACTGTTAGGTAAGGTTAGGTTAGCTTAGGTTTTGGCGGAAAGGTGTGTCATTTACAGGGGATGCAACTGTGGGGGCCGGAGCGATATGTCGTGAGGTGTTCCACAGGGCTTGGTCCTGGGCCTAGGTCCTAGTTATAACTGGGTACTGACGTATTACGCTGACGAAACGCTAGTCACGGCCCGGGGGAGTTCACAAAGGGAGGCAGCGTTGCTGGTGACAGCTGCAGTCTCACAGGTGGTGGATCGCATACGACACCTGGGCCTGGAGGTGGCTCTCAATAAGTCAGAGGCCGTAGTCTTTTGCGGCCCCGTCACCAGCACACGTCGTGGTCAGAGGGGCCCGAATTGCTGTCGAGTCCACCATAAAGTACCTGGGACTGGTGCTCGACAGCCGGTTCACTTTCGGCAACTGACGCTCAAGTTGATGGGCGCCGCGGGTGCGTTGTCAACGCTGCTTCCCAACTTGGGGGGGCCCAGCACGCGATGCCGGCAGCTTTACGCCGGCACCTTGAGGAGTATGGCCCTCTACAATGCTCCTATCTAGGAAGAATCGCTCCAAAGGAGAGAGAACGCCGCCGCCTTGCGGGCACCTCAAAGGGCCATAGCCCAGCGGGTAGCGCGAGCCCACCGCATGGTGGACTTTGCGGCAGCATGTGCTCTGGCTAGCACCCCTCCTTGGGAACTTCAGACGTCGGTGCTCGCCAGAGTATATATGAATGTACGGCAGGACGGAGGGCGAGAGGAGAACGCCCAGCCCCGGAAGAGCGGGAGGCGGTCTGACGGGAGGCGAGGGATGCCATCGTCGTCCATTGGACGGAGGACCTCGCCATCGCAGCCTTCGGTCGCCGAACCCTCGACGCGATTGGGCCAGTCTTGCGAGACTGATTCGAGCGGTCGCATGGGTTCCTCTCCTTCCGTCTGGTGCAAGTGCTGTCCGGACACGGTTATTACGGATCGTACCTGCACCGAATCGGACGGGAGGAGACGCCGTCGTGCCGCCACTGTGGCGCGGTGGAGGACGCGGCGCAGCACACCCTCGAGGTGTGCCCGTCATGGTCCAAGCCGCACCGCTGTCTCATCGCGGTAATTGGACTGGACCTCTCACTCCCCGGCTTGGTTTACGCTATGCTGAGTGATGAGAGGTCCTGGGCAGCAGTCGCCTCCTTCTGCGAACACGTCATGTCCCAGAAGGAGGTGGCAGAGCGCGCGCGGGAGGACGATCCTGACGCGGTGCCGCTCCGAAGGCGGAGGAGGGGTCGAAAAAGACGTCAGTTTGAATGTCATCTCCAACTCCCCAGATAGAGGCCAGCAGGTGACGGGTGTGGACCCTTGCCTGTATTGCACAGGCCTCCACCAGTGTCGGACGGGAATGGCCAGGTGTTCCCGGCCATTCCCGTAGCCCCCCAGCGTGGGGGGCATGCGGGGCCCACCAGCTAGGCAGGCATGCAGTTTCCCATGAAACTGAACAACTTTAAAGAAAAAAAAAATGAAAATCTAAGCACATATCTACATTCTACAGACCATTCTGTAGAATGTAGATATGTACTTATATTTTCATTTTATTTTCTTTTGATGAACAATGAAACACTTGATAACATTTGATCACCAGCTGAATTTGAGAACGATTCCTGTGAAAAAAAGTCAAAACGACACATCATAAAAGAATAATAGACATGCAGGTACATTTTCTTAATTGTGATGTACGGAACAGCAAAGAAAATGACAGTAATTATGCTATAACAATACAACACACACACATTGTGTAACGCAATAAATTATTGAGTAGGTTTTGAGTAAACTGTTTACCTGAACTAATAATTAAAACATCATCCACTCACACACACATCCACTTAAGTTTGGCAATTCTTCGAGCTATGTCGGTGAAAGTAAGTGAAGTTTGTCGGTGTTGCCAACAAGTTGTCATCTACTTAGTCTCAAGCATGAGGTAGTGGGTTCAAATCCGGGTAAACACCAAATGTGACTTATTTAATTCATCTGTATTTTCTGAGTTTATATTGGATATTACTGACATCAGTGAAGGAAAACATCGAGATGAAACCTGGACTTATCGTTAATAGTACCTGGGCGACCGAGCTCCGCTCTGATAAAAATAGAGAATGCTCATTTAACATTATAGGAAAGTTCATACTAGGTGTACATACTAATTCCATGCTGCCATGGTAGTAGGTACTTACTAATTCCATGCTGCCATGTCATTTTGTCATTATTCTAAAGCCATCTTGCTCTAAACTTTGGGCGACTGATCTCTGCTCGGATGAAATTACGGAGAAAACGAATTTTCCCAGATATTAGACCTAGCTAAATCGATTTTTCGCCCCCATCAACTTCTACATTGTACCTTTTACAGAGATTGTTACAGCCGTTTTCGAGAACTTGATTAAAAATATATATGTAAATAAACATTACTCGTTTAATAGTATATAAATATATAATAATAACTATAAGTCTGAAATCGCTAACCCGTTTTGAGCAAGCGTTGTGATCAATGCTCATGCCTTCTCTGTATGAGAAGAGGCCTTCGCCCTGCAGTGGGACAGTAATAGTCTGGTATTATCATTACATACCGCTTGAGATATAAATAATAGATGAAAAATAGGTAACAAGCTTGCCTAAGAAGCACTGACCTATTTTCTAAAGAGTCTACTTTTATTTTGTTATATCTATCTTTCCTGTAAAGTGCATTCATGCCTTGATTCTTTTGTGGAGAGAAAATTATTTCATTTGTTATTTTTTGAGCATTGATGTGAGAATTTTTTCCAGGTAAGTAGGTAGTAATGACTGGACGTACGTATATTCAAGTATAAAACTGCTAAAGATAATAAAACCAATAACAAAGTGAAACAAAAACATAATTATTTATTTGCTCGAATAAACGATTTTGTATTTGAATTACAATTACTTATAAAAGCCGTGTAACAAACGCTTTATGATTGCTCTCGTGCATAGTCTGATTTGTACGAAACCAACTAGCGACGGAAGATCACACACACATCAAGCACATCATTAATTAATGATCCACCATCTGACCCTTCATCTGGTAGGCACTGAGTTTCACACGTTTCTCCAGATGGCTCTCCTGAAACATTATCATTTTATAAAACAATAATATCTATTTTTCAGATAAAATAATCCATTCACCGTTACAGACGCTTTACTTTTCAGAAGAAGAAATGAATTCAATAACCGATCCAACGATGTTGGATTTTGATCTTCGGCATTTTTCACTTGCCTACCGAATTATCGAATAATGTAATAAAAGGATCGGATGAACGTTCATTCCTGTACAATTGTGTCGGTGTCGTCTGAACTCGAATAATATAATTTTTGTTTTATTCAGAACCTTCACTAAGTGAAGCTACTGATATCAGTTTTAGTAAATAGATACTTATCAATTAAGGTTACTGTACTTTAAAATAACGAGTACATATAGATACAAACGGAAACCTCATAGTAAGAGTTCCATGTCAATCAGTCCGTCTGTCGGTTTGTGTGTCTGGTCAATGTAGTCAGTCCGTATCTACTGATGTCGAGTCAACAATAATTTTTTTGTAGAAGTCACCTGTCCGGATCTATTATAGGAGAAAAAAGGTTAACATTATTTTTTTGTCTGGAATAATAACTATGTACAGTCAACTGCACGTCCATTGTATGCTTTGTTTCGTAGCAGTAACTGACGTGCGGTTGGCTGTACCTACTTTTGAAAGTTTATAAACACGGTTTATAAACGTTTACGTTAAAAAAAAAATGGTGTTTTAACTATACTATTGAAATATTATTATACTTAATTATTAAATTCAAATTTTAATACATACCGCTTGGGGCAGCTTGAATAATGCAACAATACGCCTGAAACAATAAACTATTAAATTATCTTATTTTATAATTTAATATGTACCTACCATCATAACATAATTATGTAGATCAAAAAAAATACAAAGTGATCGTATTATTTAACATAACTATAATTTTAGCCCATGATTACATTTAATTATTATTATTAAAATGTACACTTACCACAAATACCAAAAACACCAAAGTTACTAGATTTGCCTTCATTTTCGAACTATTGCTTGCACTTCAGGTAGTCACGATTAACTGATTTTAACTCATTCCTAACGACCTTATTTATACTTATTCGATGTTATTGGCATTCGTTTCTTTTTCATAAATTGTTGTTTTTATTTCTTTGTTCCTACAGGTGATATAAACAAAAGCTTTTAATTAAACCTCAAAACAACAACATACAAATTCTTTTATTTTGCCAACTAATAATGCCATAGTGGTCATGTTTTAATTATTAGTTCAGGTAAACAGTTTACTCAAAACATACTCAATCATTTATTGGGTTACACAATGTGTGTGTGTTGTATTGTTATAGCGGTCTGGCAGTCAGGGAATTTTTCGTAACTACTGTCGTTTTCTTTGCTGTTCCGTACATCACAATTAAGAAAATGTGCCTACAAGTCTATCATTCTTTTATGATGTGTCGTTTTGACTTTTTTTTACAGAAATTGTTCTCAAATTCAGCTGGTGATCAAATATTATCAAGTGTTTCATTGTTGACTGTACCATTATCTGCTCAACATCAAAAGAAAATAAAATGTAAATCTAAGTGCCTACTTTCTCTATGAAAACTACATCGTAATCGCAAAAAAATTACGAATGGTCCCATACAAAACTTCAATACACACCCTTAAATTTGACCACATATTTCTGATACATGCTGTATACCACTACAGCTATCAAAACAGCAAACTACAAAAACGAAATTCTTGTAAAACCGTTTTTAGGGTTCCATAGTAAACAAGGAACCCTTATAGTTTCGTAATGTCCGTCTGTCTGTCTGTCTGTCCGCGGTCTAGCTCCAAGACTGTTTGTACTAGAAAGTTGTAATTTGGCATGGGTATACATATTAATTATGCGTGGGGATGTTTTTTTTTTCTATCCCTTGGTGTGGGGTATCATTGGAAAGGTCTTTTAAAAACATTGTGAGTGTGTTACAACCATTTTTGAATTCAGAGATCCGTTTTTTAGAGGTGATTATTAGTTGGCAAAATAAATGAATTTGTATGTTGTTTTTTTGAGGTTTAATTAAAAGCTTTTGTTTATATCACCTGTAGGAACAAAGAAATAAAAACAACAATTTATGAAAAAGAAACGAATGCCAATAACATCGAATAAGTATAAATAAGGTCGTTAGGAATGAGTTAAAATCAGTTAATCGTGACTACCTGAAGTGCAAGCAATAGTTCGAAAATGAAGGCAAATCTAGTAACTTTGGTGTTTTTGGTATTTGTGGTAAGTGTACATTTTAATAATAATAATTAAATGTAATCATGGGCTAAAATTATAATTATATTTAATAATATGATTACTTTGTTTTTTTTTATCTACATATTATGATGATAGGTACATATTAAATTATAAAATAAGCTAATTTAATAGTTTATTGTTTCAGGCGTATTGTTGCATTATTCAAGCTGCCCCAAGCGGTATGTATTAAAATTTGAATTTAATAATTAAGTATAATAATATTTCAATAGTATAGTTAAAACACCATTTTTTTTTAACGTAAACTTCAGTGTTTATAAACTTTCAAAAGTAGGTACAGCCAACCGCACGTCACTTACTGCTACGAAACAAAGCGTACAATGGACGTGCAGTTGACTGTACATAGTTATTATTTGCTCACCTATTCCTTACAAAAATAATAATGTTAACCTTTTTTCTCCTATAATAGATCCGGACAGGTGACTTCCACAAAAAAATAATTGTTGACTCGACATCAGTAGATACGGACTGACTGAGAACATTGACCAGACACACAAACCGACAGACGGACAGATTGACATGGAACTCTTACTATGAGGTTTCCGTTTGTATCTATAGGTACTTGTTATTTTAAAGTACAGTAACCTTAATTGATGAGTATCTATTTACTAAAACTGATATCAATAGCTTCACTTAGTGAAGGTTCTGAATAAAACAAAAATTGTATTATTCGAGTTCAGACGACACCGACACAATTGTACATTAATGAACGTTCATCCGATCCTTTTATTACATTATTCGATAATTCAGTAGGCAAGTGAAAAATGCCGAAGATCGAAATCCAACATCGTTGGATCAGTTAATGAATTCATTTTAAACATTTGATTCATTTTGAGTTCAGACGTATCACTCCGAATGAAAGATGTGTCATAAAATTCAAAAAATTATGAAAGGTGAAGCGTGTGGTATCGGTGGATGGATTATTTTATCTGAAAAATAGATAATATTATTTTATAAAATGATAATGTTTCAGGAGAGCCATCCGGAGAAACGTGTGTAACCGAGTACCCACCAGATGAAGGGTCAGATGGTGGACCATTAATTAATGATGTGCTTGATGCGTGTGTGATCTTCCGTCGCTAGTTGGTTTCGTACCAATCAAATCATGCACGAGAGCAATCATAAAGCGTTTATTACACGGCTTTTATAAGTAATTGTAATTCAAATACAAAATCGTTTATTCAAGCAAATAAATAATTATGTTTTTGGTTCACTTTGTTATTGGTTTTATTGTCTTTAGCAATTTTATACTTGAATATACGTACGTTCAGTCATTACTACCTACTTACCTGGAAAAAATTCTCACATCAATGCTCAAAAAATAACAAATGAAATAATTTTCTTTCCACAAAAGAATCAGGGCATGAATGCACTTCACAGGAAAGATAACAAAATAAAAGTAGACTCTTTAGAAAATAGGTCAGTGCTTCTTAGGCAAGCTTGTTACCTGTTATCTATTTTTCATCTATTATTTATATCTCAAGTGGTATGTAATTGCAGGGCGAAGGCCTCTTCTCATACAGAGAAGGCATGAGCATTGATCACAACGCTTGCTCAAGACGGGTTGGCGATTTCAGACTTATAGTTATTATTATATACATACTATTAAACGAGTAATGTTTATTTACATATATATTTGTAATCGAGTCCTCGAAAACGGCTCTAACAATCTCTGTAGAAGGTACAATGTAGAAGTTGATGGGGGCGAAAAATCGATTTAGCTAGGTCTAATATCTGGGAAAATTCGTTTTCTCCGTAATTTCATCCGAGCAGAGCTCAGTCGCCCAAAGTTTAGAACAAGATGGCTTTAGAATAATGACAAAATAACATGGCAGCATGGAATTAGTAACTACCTACTATCATGGCAGCATGGAATTAGTAACTACCTACATACTATCATGGCAGCATGGAATTAGTAAGTACCTACTACCATGGCAACATGGAATTAGTATGTAATACCTAGTATGAACTTTCCTATAATGTTAAATGAGCATTCTCTATTTTTATCAGGGCGGAGCTCGGTCGCCCAGGTACTATTAACGATAAGTCCAGGTTTCGTCTCGATGTTTTCCTTCACTGATGTCAGTAATATCCAAGATAAACTCAGAAAATACAGATGAATTAAATAAGTCACATTTGGTGCTTACCCGGATTTGAACCCACAACCTCATGCTTGAGAGTAAGTAGATGATTAAATATTTTTTATCAACTTTCTGTTATTTTCAATCAACTTGTTGGCAACACCGACAAACTTCACTTACTTTCACCGATATAGCCCGAAGAATTGCCAAACTTAAGTGGCACATTGCTTGCAGAACAGCTGGCCGATGGGGCCGAAAGGTTCTGGAGTGGCGACCGCGTACCGGAAGACGTAGCGTTGGAAGGCCTCCCACAAGATGGACCGATGACCTTGTGAAGGCCGCAGGAATCTGCTGGATGCGGAAAGTACAGAACCGGTCGAAGTGATGATGCTTGTGGGAGACCTATGTCCAGCAGTGGACATCTTTTGGCTGAAATGATGAATGATTATGATGATGTTGGTAATACGCAGTAGGAAGAGTATAAGGTGCACTTAAAATTAACCTTTATTTGCTTGTTAACGAATTTATTCCATGACTTTAAAAACGTTACTAAAAATGAATGAATAAAAGAGGTATGAGGAACAGGTAGAGGGTTCTTCATCCTCCTGAGAAAATGGAGGATCCTACGATCAGACACAATACCCGTCTGTTCAGAGTAATACAATACAAGTCGGATAATACAAGTAGTCTCTTCTCCTCTTAGAAAAAAAAAAAAGCCAATTAGTTAAGAAGCCAGTTACTTCTTCTGTAGAAGAGAAGATACAAATAGTAAGTCGAAGAGCCAGTTGTAAGAATGTGACCCTGAATGGTATAGTCGTTTTTCAAACCATAAATTCTACTTTCTTAATTAAGTAGCTCAGAGGTTTCTCTACGCTACCTTACTTAAATAAGAGAGAAGAGACTAAAAGGTAAAAAATATTAAAGCAGGTACTTGAGTGTGACTCTGAAAAATATTGCCAAAAAACTCTCTTCTCTCTTTTGGCGTTTTTTCTTGAAGGTACATTCTTCAAGAAAAAACGCCAAAAAATAAAGCAAAGACCCCAAAAGAAAAATAACAAAACACTCTACCTCCTAGTCCTTAGTACATTCTACAAACTTTGTACATTTTTTACAAACGAAGCTACCTGAGCGACGCGGCTTCATGATGTGAATTACGCTCATTCTTATAAAATGAAAATGCCGCTTTAAAAAAAGTATCTTCATTTGTGAAGGATAATTGGCCCATTCTAACACAACATTAGCCTTCCAACTTTTAATAGGCTTTTTACTCCGTGGAATAAAACGTAACGTATTTTGTTACGTTTTTTCCAGCCTTTTTTGCGCTGAGTAAAATTTGTTGGCGTTTTTTATATGAAAAGTTTTTGCATATGTATGCGTATAGAAATTGAGCGAAAGGTTTAATGAGGGTAGCTTGAGAAGTTTGTAATCTATAGGAGAAAGTATAACAATGTTAGATTCTTACCGTTCTTGAATCATGGAAGAAAATAATTATGATTTATCACGTTTATAGAGACAAAAAACGATAGATGAACTGTGTGGAAGATTATGACCAGAAAGGGGGTGACTACCGAGATGACGACAAGTATACTTCTCGTATGCTTTAAATAAATTAGGATAAGGTTATCTATCCTCTGAACATCATTGTGAATATGTATTAAATACGTGTAAGTTGTTTATTTAATAGACGATACATATTGAATGGTTTGTACATAACAATTTCAGATGAGAATATTTTCTTGTATCATACTTTTTAGAGCGGGATTTTTCAGTTTTAGTTTTTTAACTTACTTTTTATTATTTTTGAAGTGAACTTCTTTAGGCGCGTTGGGCATTTTTAAGAAGGGAAAAAACAATTGAATTCGTGGCACCGTTACCGACACCTCATTTTTGTAAACGCGATTGTGCTCTTTATTTATATAACGTTACGGATCAATGTTCTGTGCAAGTATTTTCACTTTAAACGTTTTGTTTTTTTTTTTAATAAACGCTATTGTGCTCTTTATTTATATAAGGTTACGGACCAATGTTATAACAAGTACTTTTCTTCCACCAAGGCGATCTTGTTCAAGTTTTAACTTCTGTGGGTACTCCCGGAGTGCCACTGTTTTTTTATTCTTTTGATAGTAAGTATTTTACATTCCTTACACAGTTTCTTTACCTCTGATTTTGCATCACTATCAAAATCATAGTGATTTTTAAGACTCCTACAGACAAGCGCGACGGGACACCTGTAGAACAATTTCCGTTAAGTTTTTCATAGAAATTGTTCCACCAAAGTTGCGCTTTATGGTGGTTGCAATAAGGTTGCTGGTGGATTTCTACTTGGGTGGCTGTCAAAGGTAAAATACCTGTGAAAGGATTGTACTGGACTGTTTTAAAATCACCCCTATAAAATCAAGTCGTAAATGGCACAGAGTTTTAGAAAAAGTTCAGCTTTGTAAGGCTCTAATTAGACGGACTGCATTTCAGCGGACTGCGCAATCGGTTGGCAGTTTCGATGCATTTATGTCAACTCACAAGTATTCAAACTGCAATTTTGCAGTTGGCATGCAGTTCAAATGCAGTCCATCTGTTAAGACCTTAATGCGTTGTATATGTTATTCATGTGCGAGAGTCTCTTTCTAAACGATGTGATATACACATTTATAACCGAGGAGGTAATGTACCTAATTACCTAAACCATCAGCGGTGCTTCTGATCAGACCATGTCCCACTTGCTGGAGTGTCTAAGTGCCCGTTCACTTGTACCTTTGAAAACCTAAAGAATGCCACTGATGCCACAATTAACGTGGCCACCTACTGGCCTAAAACAATAAATAATTAACCAAAGTACCTCGACACGAAACGAAGAAGACCTAAGCCTTGTTGGCATGGTTTTCACAACGGCGGCAATACATAAAATTGGGTCGGCGAATTACTTTCTCTAGCGATGCTGAGAGGTTTTCAACAGAAAATTAGGACTACAAACTGGGCGTTCAACGGATACGTCATAGTGTATAAACCGTGACATTTTAGTTGTCTTACAAAGGGCGTCTCAATGTATCCGACATAAAATACCTCTAGGAGCAATTAAAAAATGTTACATTATTTAAAAAAAAAAGCAATCCTCTTGCTCAAAAAGTCCGTCATGGTAGCGTACTAGAGTGGGGAAAAAATTGCATATCTTGCTCTAGTGGAAAATTATTTTTTCACTCCTCTTGCTCAAAAAGGCCGTCATTGTAGAGTACCAGAGCGGGGAAAAAATATCATTTCTTGCTCTAGGGGAAAAAGTAATTTCTTTTTAATTTTTGTCTGTTCCAATGAGCCTTGAAAAACGAAATAGTAGATTGTTATACGAGGGGCTAAAATAACCCATTGTAACGAGGTAGTTTTACTCCCGAGCTTTAGCGAGGGAGTAAATAGAAACCGAGTTAGCGCCGTGTGTTACTTTACTTTTCACTACGATTGCGAGAAAATAAAATATTCCAATACAATATTAATTTACCTTTATAAAATTCAAATCTGTAAATGCGGTTATCGCCATTTTGATGACAGTCGAGGTCGAGACTAAAAACATAAAAATTGGGGATTTCGAACATCCAAACTCCACCACAGGGGCAGTGAATACTACATCATTTAATTATTTGACGAGTTCATCCATTGTTCAAGTTAAATAAGTAGTGGTAATTAAGTTTTTGATATCCAAAGTCGAAGTTTCGCGCCAATCGTGCGAGTTTACATTTTAACTTTTCACAAATATCACACATACACATGTAGATACGATTTAAAATGTGACAAATATTATTACAAATATTATACACAACTAGAAAATGCCCAGATCTTAACGTAATATACGAACACAGGTCCAATAACACGTAATATTCATTACTACTACTCAATTTGTGTTAAAAATCGCCGATCATTTTTTTTTTATTGTGATGATGTGCGAAAACGATTATGCCAAACGATTTTTTTTTTCAATTTTGATCGACTCGATTAATTAATATGTCGAATATCAGAAATCGAAAAATTAAATAGAATTGTTTTAAGCATTAAATTAGAGATTTTTTTAAAAGATTTCGCGCCAATGCCTTTTTTATTTCTTCTGTAGCCGCAACGCAATGCTCGCATTCTACCGAAGAGATAGCCGTATTTAGTTCCATTTTCAAAAATAATAGTTCTTCTTTTTTTTGTGAATAAGTAATAAGTCGAGTCCATACTCATGATTATTCTACAAAAGAATAAAGACTTTTTAATTTTTCAAGGCTCATTGGAAAACACAAAAATTAAAAAAAAAATACTTTTTCCCCTAGAGCAAGAAATGCAACTTTTTCCCCGCTCTGGTACTCTACAATGACGGCCTTTTTGAGCAAGAGGAGTGAAAAAGTCTTTATTCTTATGTAGAATAATCATGATTATGAACTCGACTTATTACTGGTTCACAAAAAAAAGAACATTTTATTTTTGAAAATGGAACTAAATGCGGCTATCTCTTCGGTAGAATGCGTGCATTGCGTTGCGGCTACAGAAGAAATAAAAAAGACATTGGCGCGAAATCTTTAGAATTTTTCTCTAATTACGAATTGAATTGGTGACCGTTATATAATTTACACCAGTGAAAATGTCATCATCTAGTGAGAATATCTTCACAGAGGACTGAAATTAAGTTGCCGGAAAAACATCTCGTTAAATATCCAGAATTGTACAAATTGTACATTTAAATAAAATAAACTATTAAATATTGTATTGGATTATTTTATTTTCTCGCAATCGTAGTGAAAAGTAGAGTGTAACACACGGCGCTAACTCGGTTTCTATTTACTCCCTCGCTAAAGCTCGGGAGTAAAACTACCTCGTTACAATGGGTTATTTTAGCCCTTCGTATAACAATCTACTATTTTTATCACATCTATTCAAAAAGAGCTAGTTTTTGCTTCGTAAACAGGGACTAAAATAGCTTTTTAATCCCTAAGGATTAAAAGTGAATTGAATTTGGAATGTGTATATTGTTAGTAAAAGTTTTAATCACCAAAGAGATCAAACACGAACATTGTATGAATAAGTAACAGGCTGGCAAGAGATAGAGACAAAGTGTGAATTTGGTCAAAATTAAAATCTAAGATGGCGGCTGCGAAAATTTTCAAATTTTTCGTCACAGGTGTCGTTTTCATAATTTTCGAGGGTGCTAAAGCCGATAAAGAGGTCAAAATGTAAATCCAAGATGGTGGCTCTGAAAATTTTCTTATTTTTCATCATGGGTATCATTTTCATGGTTTTCAATGGAGCTAAAGCCGATAGTGAGGTCAAAATGTAAATTCAAGATAGCGGCTGCAGAAATTTTCAAAATTTTTCGTCATGGGTATCGTTTTCATAGTTTTCGAGGGCGTTAAAGCCGATAGTGAGGTCAAAATGTAAGTCCAAGATGGTAGCGAAAATTTTGTTTTTGTTTAAAATCATACGTGACAAGGAACTTTGTTCCTGATGGGGGTCAGACCGCACACGTTTTTCTTTTCTCATAGAGGGCGATAAAAATTAGAGTGTTCACCTCAGAAGCAACACTATTTTAAGCTCGATTGAAGTACTTTGAATCCCTCGTTGCGCTCAGGGTTCTAATTTAGAATCCTTCGCTCCACTCTGGATTCAAAGAAACACTCTCGCCTTAAAAATAGTTGTTTGCTCCCTTGGTAAACAATCTACTATTTGTCTGTAACCAACGAATCTCCAAAAACGAAAAAGTATTTATTCTTATGTAAAATCAGCTTTTTACTACCTCATACCGGGATTAAAAGTTTCCTTAAAAATTCAGATTGAATAAATTTTATATTTTTTTAAATAAAATAAACTATTTAATATTGTATTGGATTATTTTATTTTCTTGCAATCGTAGTCCATTTATTTTTAGTAAAATTGACTACGGTAATTTTTTGACAGTTGTTTAAAATGGCTCTATCAAGACAAATTAACGTGGGGTCTCAATTTGCTTAACATAAATTTCCCTAACTTTACCTAATTACCTAAAACTTGTTGGCATATTTTTTCACAACGGCCGTATTCTATAAAATTGGGTCGACTAACTACTTTCACTGAGAGGTTTTCAGCAAGAAATTAGGGTTGAATATAGTAAACTGGACGTTCAAAGAGGTCTTAATATGTATATAATCTGAGAGGATATGCATAAAACGTTCCATTTCACAGCACATAATATGAAAACGTTTTGTGTGCAGTTGTTTTCGAGAGAAATTGCTATGCTTATGAAAATGCATTAGATCAATTTCTGATTCTGAACCAAGGCTGACAGTCAGCCTATAAAAATCTATATCAAGGACAAGCTATGTTCCCGATGGAATTTCCCATCAGGAAAGATTACAAAGTTCCGTACAAGCTTTCATCCCCTTCAGGGGGTGAATTTTCAAAATTCCTTCTTGCTCCTCCTTCTTCTATAAGGAACTTTTGAGCAAAATTGTATGCTTCTAGACCCAGTGGTTTTGGCGGTGCATTGTCTCTCAGTAAATGAATGATACTAATATTTTTATTAGTAGAAGATGCGATGCAAATGCGAATGTCAAAAATGATGCATCAAGGACATAATACCACAGCGCAATACACAACTGATAATGACAGCTATCGTAATTGACGCAGTAGCGAGTCTAATTTGGAAAAGGCCCAAAAGTGATCAACGTTTTCGGTAAAGTGATTGTTCTTAAAGGGTTAAGGTTATCATTAGGTTTTTAAATCACCTAACAAAAACGTAACTACCCACTACTATGATACTTCGGAACATTGTAGTATCTATCAAAGATTGATACCCCAGCTTAGTTCATATCATAAAATAATTTAATAGAGCGTGAAGTCTAGATAAGTGATATATTGATCCAATTCAGTTAGTCAGCTCCAAAGTGAGACACTTCATATCTGAGACTGTTCAACGGACGTCTGATTCAAAGATATTTGTTTGATTGACGTTATAAAGGTGGAGTTTCGAGAAATGTTGATCGTGAATCTTGAAATGTGATTTGTGAGTAAAGATTTAAATATGCTAGGCATGTTTTTTGTTAAAAATCGAGTTCTTTCAGTTTGATCATCATCACTTTAGCCCGACTTTACCGACTGCTGAGTGTACTGTATGTAGTAATAAGTTTTATTTTATTTTTTATTGGCCTTTGGGTATTGTGTTCCACTGCTGGGCGAAGGCTTAGCTTTTTAACCGACTTCCAAAAGGAGGAGGTTCTCAATTCGTCTGTATGTTTTTTTTTTTTTTGTTTATTTGTTACGCGATTACTCCGCCAATTATGAATAGATTTTGATGATTCTTTTTTTGTTTGGTAGAAAAAAAAAAAAAGTAAAAATAACCATAAAAAAAAAAAAAACCATGGCCATATAAATTTTATTAACTTTGCTTGGGTAGTTTTTGAGTTAGCTTCAATTATACGTATTTTTTTCCCACTTAGTATGTAGATGATATGATAACTTCTTGTCACTGTTATTTACATAGCAGGTAGTGGTATTCGAATTTGTGTGGGGTAGGTACCACAACTAAAAAGTGAAAAATAATAACTTTTTACAAAAAAAAAAAACAACCGACTTCAAAAAAAAAACAGTACAAAGTGAAAAATAACTTTAATTTCGGAAGTCGGTGACAAAGAACGAAAATTCAAAACCAAAGACACCGACTTCCGAAATTAAAGTTATTTTTCACTCTGTAGTGTTTTTTTTTTGAAGTCGGTTGTTTTTTTTTTGTAAAAAGTTTTTTTTTTCCAAATCTCTCTGTTTTGTCGATTTCTGGCCACGTTGGCCCCGCAAACATGATTATATCGTCACACCACAGCATCATCATCTGCCTAGCCTTTTCCCAACTATGTTGGGGTCGGCTTCCAGTCTAACCAGATGCTGCTGAATACCAGTATTTCACATGGAGCGACTGCCTATCTGATCTCTACAACCCAGTTACTGGGTAATACGGGTTGTCAGACTTTCGGGTTTCTGACGACCCTTAACGAGTGTCAAAGAGCCGCGAATGACAGCCGGGACCAACGGCTTAACGTGCTTTCCGAAGCACGGAGGGATCTTGATATGTAAACATGATCACCCATCCTCGGACCAACCACGGCAAGCGTAGCTTAACCTGATCGATCGATCCGTGGAGCTGTTATTACTTAGCCACAAGCCCCTCAGTCAGTCAGTCAGTTAATAATAAGTTATTGTGGGTAAATTGATATTGTTTATTACAAAGCATTGAAGGTAGTCCAGTTGTTCTGTTGTTGTTCACTGAGCATAGGTGTCTCTTTTTTTGTGCCAACTTTCAGTCTGGTACCAATTTTTTTTTTTGCTATTTTGTTTTGGCTCCCAATGTTGTTGCATCGTAACACTATCTCCTGCCTAGACTTTTCCCAACTATGTTGGGGTCAGCTTCCAGTCTAACCGGCTGCAGCTGAATACCAGTATTTCACATGGAGCGACTGCCTATCTGATCTCTACAACCCAGTTACTGGGTAATACGGGTTGTCAGACTTTCGGGTTTCTGACGACCCTTAACGAGTGTCAAAGAGCCGCGAATGACAGCTGGGACCAACGGCTTAGCGTGCTTTCCGAGACACGGAGGGGTCTTGGTATGTAAACGTGATCATCCATCCATGGACCAACCGTGGCAAGCGTAACTTAACCTGATCGATCGACCCGTGCAGCTGTTATTACTTGGCCACAAGCCCAAGTCATTGCATCGTAACAAGTTGCTGGTATTTAAGACAAAAGCCAGGATAGTAATCCGCAGTCGTTGGACTCCTACCTAGAAACTACGTTGAAGACAAGGAAGTTTGGCAATAATTCCTTCTGCAAATGTGGCTTCACACTGTAAATGTCTATTAACTGCTCCCAAATAAATTATTATTTTATTTTACTTTTTTTACATACTACATTGACATAATCTTTTCATTATTTGACATTTAAAATTTTCTTTATTTTTTAAATCAAATTAGATTTGTTACAGCTGTAGTGGCAATCATGACATTTGGTTTAAATACGTCCTTATTTTTATTATTTTGTTAATCTTTTATATATATTCTTTTCTTTTAGATTCTGTGAATGTGAAAACGTAGGCTGTAGACTTGTGGACCATTTTCTATTTTTTGAAACCCCTATAAGTGGGTAAGTGCTCTCACATTCCTTTGTGACGATTGTGAAGAAAATACCACAAGTTCTTTTAATCTACAGAATAAAATCTATCTCCCGTAATTCGCCGGTTTAAAGCTGGGAAAATCATTTGTTTATCAAATCGGCTATCGACTTAAAGTGTACGTACATTCAAATCACACCTGTCAAGAATGCCAGTTGTATGGAATGGCTTATAACACGACAAATTGACGTAGAGTCCGCGCCACGACTGAAATCTATTTGACGCGGCGGTAGTGTCTAGTCTACATAATTATGTTATTGCATCACATTGCATTTAAAAAAATATAGTTCCACAATTTACCGCGGGCTTTCTTTTGTGTCGCACACTCTGGTGTGTTAATTTTATCCTATACTATTAAATGAGCATGAGCAAAATATTTACGATTTCGATGAAAGTTGCAATATCGCAGGGGCGCAAAATCGATCTAGCCAGTACCCTAATTGCGTAACTTATTTTCGTAAACAATTTTGCCTAATTTGTTTCATTTTGACAGTTCAACAACATTCATTGCGTTATTTACGTTGATGAGCAAATTTTTTTTACAATTTATGAAGCAAGAGATTAGCAATCTGTTTCAAATCGAAACAGATTCTGATTGTGTTGCATTACGCAATTATACAGGTCTCATATCTGGGAAAATTCGTTTTCTCTATTTTCACAGCCTCGGGAATGTGATACAACGTTGATATACCTGGACGATGTGTTTATCAATTTTCATTCGAGCAGAGCTCGGTCAACCAGGTACTAAACAATTAATTTCCCTGACCTACGCAAAAGAAAAGAACCTATTACCTATACTATACGTTTAGTCAAAACAAGATAAAAACAGGCACGTGCTATAATAATGAAATCAAAACTCTATGAAAGAGCACCATTTCCCATCAGGAAATAAAGTCTTAATCTAGGTGAGTAGGCAGCACTAATAGCTCTGTCCAACTTTTTACTAGCAAACGCATTCAAACAATTTATGCTATCCAACACACTGAAATTCCTACTCTACCACAGCGTAGCAGAGTTGATTTTTCAGTAAAAGGTGGGAATTCCAAGTTTTGTTCTGTTTAATACTATTTCCAAGAAGAGTTCGTTACGCAGATAGAATCTCTAATTTCCTACGTTAGCGCCAATGTCAGGAGTTTTACAAAAGGTCCCTTGTATCGAATGTCGCGTCGCTTGGAATTGTGAATAAATTAGCTTTTCAAAGGGTTTGCGCTTTTGTTTTGAGATGAGGATTAAAAGAAATTGGGTTTCGATGATGACGTGATTAATGAGAAGGGAAATTGGAAGTGTTCAGGATTGTTCACTGACATTTTTTTATTAAAGCTCAATATGTATAAAGCATTATTAAATGTAAAGGGAACGTCATGGTTTTAATTTGGAGTATTCCCAACTTGCCAATAATATTTTATAATGAAATTTGAGATAGGCACCACCATCTTGAAATACTATACAGTAGGTACAGTAGGACGCATGTCAGTGGTAACAAAAAAACTAGTCTCTTAGCCGACGTTCGCACGGGCGTAATAAAATCGTGACGGGATTTTATCGCGCACTGGATTTTTTACTCTCGGTGTTAAGCCGAGCGTTGAAGACCAAGTGCACGAAAAAAAATATCGCCGCGATTTTATCACGTTTGTGCAAACGTCGATTATTCTTTTGAAAATCCGTAAGTACCAATTACTTTAGGCCTGTCCGAGGTCAAAGGAACTAACCTTCAATTTGCATTAACTTTACAAAACATAATACTTTAGAATTTTCCTACATGCCAACATTTTTTCATATAGCTTTTGTATTCACAAAAATAAACACAAACAAAGAACCACAAAATCGCTCACGAGTTTTAAATTTTGCGACGATCAAAAGTTTGCCGGTGTTGAATGCAAAAAGATAAGGGACGATACAGGACCGGAAGCTACTTCCTGTGGCCGATCGAACATCGAACGTTATTCATGGCTCGAGCCCAGAATGAAAACTTCCGCTGAGGAGATACATGACGAAACTTCGCAGAAATTGTCAGGAGTTGTAGGGTGGAATTGTCTTGGGTTGTCATTTTGAGGATTTTCTTGGTTTAAATATAAATGAATAAATAAAATAAAATTCATTTAATTCAGACGATTTTTGTTCATTAAGGCGACGATAACCGACTTTTAATTATTTTATACTGCAGATCACGTTAATGATATGGAAAAATTTTATTTTAAATTAGAGCATGTTCTTAATAACTTAATATATCTAAGATAGTGAAATTAATTTATAAAGTTATGTCCGTGAGCCAGATAGGTAGTATATTTTGTCAGTCATTTCCTCTCAAGCTATAACTCGTGAAATGCTTCAGAGAGTTGTATTAAACAGCATGGTGAACGGTGTAACGGTGTCGCAAGTTCAATTGTTTTTTCCTATCTTAAAAACGCCCAACGCGCCTTAAGAAGTTTTCACTTCAAAAAACTGGCCAAATGCGTGTCTGACCACGCAAAGAGAAGGGTTCCGTAGTTGGGATGAATCCCAAAAACAAACTTAACTTTGTAGTTGAAAATCATGCTCTCCCATACATATACGATATACGTCACGGTCAATTATTCAACTGCAAATGTAAGATCATAAAAACAAAAAAAAAAAAACAAAATTGATAATACTACAAATTAACGATTTTAGAACTTTTCCCATTACTTGCGCTGTGAGACCTTGCTTTTTGCCAAATTTCATGATTCTAGGTCAACGGTAAGTACCCTGTAGGTTTTAATTTAGTTGCGAGTATCGAAATAAGTCGCTTATATGGTCGTATTTTTTTTATTGCGTTGACTTCGAAGCTTGATTTTTTTAGATATCCAAAGGACTGTAGACTTACGTATTTGATATTCATTTCAACTTGACACCTCCACGCGTTTCTGGAAAAAAGGATTTTGACTGACTGACAGACGGACAAGGAAGTGATTCTAATAAGGGTTTCGTTTTTTTCCTTTTAGGGTACGGAACTCTAAAAACACAAAATCGCCAACCCATCCAATCAATACCTTCGTTGTACAAAAAAAAGCCTTTTCTCCTAAAAATAGGCTAGTATTTTTAAGAATATTTTTATAATAAAAAAAAATTGCATTCATTTTAATTTTGTTTTTCACTTATCTCAAAAACCAATAGAGCCAATATTACAGTTTTTATCTTCATCATTACAATTTTAAAGTTTATTTCTTAGCCTTCGACTTCGATAACTAAGTCAGAAGGATTTTACCTGATTATTTACTATAGGAACCTAGATGGAGCTCGTGGCTAAATAATAACAGCCGCACGGGTCGATCTATCAAGCTAAGCAACACTTGCTGGGGTTGGTCTGTGGATGGGACCATCTTAACATACCGAGACTCCTCCGTGGCTCGGAAAGCACGTTAAGCCGTTGGTCCCGGCTGTCATTTGTGGATCTTTGACAGTCGTTACGCGTCGTCAGAAGCTTGAAAGTTTGACAACCAATCTTACCAAGGGGTACTTATCGTATTACCTAGTTACTGGGTTGTGGTGGTCAGATAGGCAGTCACTCCATGTGAAATACTGGTATTCAGCTGCATCCGGTTACGCTGGAAGCCGACCCCTACATAGTTGGGAAAAGGCTAGGCAGATTGAATGAATTACTAAGAACCTAACTATGTATTTTCATATTGATGCAACAATAACAAATTATATTATAACCGATTTTATTATGCACGGGTGGAACATAAAATAACAATAATTTAAATGAAATCTTGAACAGTTCATTCACATCATGTTTATTTACATAGTTAATAAACAAAGCATGTTTATTACTTATGTAAATAAACAGTTTCTACTGCGTATTAATGTATCTTTAGGGTTCCGGCCTTAGAAGAAAAACGGAACTTCAATAAGATCACTTGTTCATCCGTCTGCCACACAGGTTTTTCATTTTTTTTTATATAAAAACGATTTTACAAGAATTTAGTTTTTATAATTTGCTGTTTTGATAGCTGTAGTGGTATACAGCATGTATCAGAAATATGTGGTCAAATTTAAGGGTGTGTATTGAAGTTTTGCATGGGACCATTCGTAATTTTTTTGCGATTACGATGTTGTTTTCATAGAGAAAGTTGTTCAGTTTCATGGTCTGTAGGATGTAGATAGGTAGGTACGTAGATATTCATTTTATTTTCTTTTGTTGTTGAGTAGATAGTGATACAGTCAACAATGAAACACTTGATAACATTTGATCACCAGCTGAATTTGAGAACGATTTCTGTAAAAAAAGTCAAAACGACACATCATAAAACAATGATAGACTTGTAGACACATTTTCCTAATTGTGATGTACGGAACAGCAAAGAAAACGACAGTAGTTACGAGTAGTTATAAGCTTTAACAATACAACACACACACATTGTGTAACGCAATAAATGATTGAGTATGTTTTGAGTAAACTGTTTACTTGAATTAACAATTAAAACATGACCACGATGACATCATTTATTGGCATAATAAAAGAATTTGTATGTTGTTGTTTTGAGGTTTAATGAAAAGCTTTTGTTTATATCACCTGTAGGAACAAATAAATTGAAAAAACAATTTATGAAAAAGATTCTAATGGACGCCAATAACATCGAATAAGTATAAATAAGGTCGTTAGGAATTAGTTGATATCAGTTAATCGTGACTACCTGAAGTGCAAGCAATAGTTTGAAAATGAAGGCAAATCTGGTAACTTTGGTGTTTTTGGTACTTGTGGTAAGTGTACATTTCAATAATTATTATTAAATATCATCGCCAATTATGTTTAAGTCCCATGTAATAGGGGGCGAGCCTATTGCCATCAACCGGACACAAATCCAGACTCCGAGCTGCTACTGAGAAATTTCAGATAGAAAAACCCATTAACACTTTGCCCGACCCGGGAATCGAACTCAAGACCTCATGCTCAGCAGCAGCGTTTGCGACCACTAGACCAACGAAGTATATTAAATAAATTATAAAATAAGCTAATTTAATTGTTTCTTGTTTCAGGCATATTGTTGCATTATTCAAGCTGTCCCAAGTGGTATGTATCTAAAATTAGAATTTAATAATTAAGTTTAATGATATTGTAATACCTAGTACCTATAGTTAAAACACCAATTTTTTTTTGTAATTTAAATGTAAACGTCAGTGTTTAAAAACTTTCAAAAGCAAGTACAGCCAACCGCACGTCACTTACTGCTACGAAACAAAGCGTACAATGGGACGTGCAGTTGACTGTACATAGTTATTATTTGCTCACCTTTTCCTGACAAAAATAATAACATTAAACTTCTTTTCTCCTTTAATAGATCCGGACAGGTGACTTCTACAAAAAAATAATTGTTGACTCGACATCAGTAGATACGGACTGACTGGGAACATTGACCAGACACACAAACCGACAGACGGACTGATTGACATGGAACTCTTACTATAAGGTTTCCGTTTGTATCTATAGGTACTTTGATGTCTATTTCAAAATGTGTCGGTCGTTCATCGATCGATGTGGACGATTTATCACGTTTTGACGCCGTCTATATCGATTGACTGACGTCAATCGACCGCAATCACGTTGTACTATTACTTTATGATGTCTAGGCTTGACCAAAAAAAATATATATTTATATATGTAATTTAATTGTTATTTTAATGTACAATTACCTTCATTGATAAGTATCTATTTACTAAAACTGATATCAGTAGCTTCACTTGAGTGAAGGTTTAGAATAAAACAAAAATTGTATTATTCGACGTTCAGACGACACCGACACAATTGTACATTAATGAACGTTCATCCGATCCTTTCATTACATTATTCGATAATTCGGTAGGCAAGTGAAAAATGCCGAAAATTGAAATCCAACATCGTTGGATCGGTTAATGAATTCATTTCAAACATTTGATTCATTTTGAGTTCAGACGTGTCACTCCGAGTGAAAGATGTGTCATAAAATCCAAAAATTAACGAAAAGCGAAGCGTCTGATATCGGTGGATGGACTATTTTATCTGAAAAATAGATAATATTGTTTAATAAAATGATAATGTTTCAGGAGAGCCATCTGGAGATCCGTGTGTAACCGAGTGCCAACCAGATGAAGGGTCAGATGGTGGATCATTAATTAATGATGTGGTTGATGCGTGTGTGATCTTCCGTCGCTAGTTGGTTTCGTACAAATCAGACTATGCACGAGAGCAATCATAAAGCGTTTATTACACGGCTTTTATAAGTAATTGTAATTCAAACACAAAATCCTTTATTCAAGCTAATAAATAATTATGTTTTAAACACTTTGTTATTAGTTTTATTGTCTTTAGCAGTTTTATACTTGAACGTACCATCGAGGAAGAACGTCACTAACCATTTTGAAAACAAAATCCCGTGCACACGATGACCACATCTGTTACCGCCTCGGTTCTACAGCAGCCGAGTGGTGCAAGCAAGAATAGTCCATATGGTGGTTAGCTTTTCGCGATGTAACGTACGTCCAGTTAATCCTGGGCAGTCAGTTGCCTTACCATTTTGCTTTGCGACCGAAAAATTTGTTTTGCCGCCTTTCTGCAACTGTTTTTATTGTTACAGTCTTGCTAGTACACAGAACCTACTTAATTTATAAATCATTGTATCATCATCGGCCTATATGTTCCCACTGCTGGGACACAGGCCTCCTCTCTGTGAGAGGGAGTGGGCCGTAATCCACCACGCGGGCCCAGTGCGGGTTGGTAGATGTCACATGTCTTCGAATTCAATCAAATCATTGTATAATATAATTTAATGGAGAATTTTCTTATGTATTATTGAATACAGTAGAAACGAAAAAAATCATCAAAATAGTTTTGAAAAAAATAGTGCAATCAAGTATGAAACCTGAAAACATTGTAGATTGCAAAAAAAAAAACTGAAAAATTAAAACTTTTACAAAAAAATACAACCGACTTCCAAAAAAAATAAAAATAATTTCGGAAGTCGGTGGCAAAAAAAGAAAATTCTAAACCAAAGACACCGACTTCCGAAATTATTTTTCATTTTGTAGTGATTTTTTTGGAAGTCGGTTGTATTTTTTTGTAAAAAGTTTTTTATTTTTCACTTTTTAGTTGTGGTATCTATCCCAAACAAATTCGAATACCACTACCTCCTATGTAAATAACAGTGACAGGAACTTATCATATCATCCACATACTAAGTGGGAAAAAATACGTATTATTGAAGCTAACTCAAAAACTACCTAAGCAAACTTAATAAAATTTATATGCGACCACCTCTGAAGTATGACCTACCAAACAAAAATAAATCATCAAAATCAATTCTTAATTGGCGGAGTATATCTTAACAACCATGTTAGTAAACATAACCTATACATTTAATGAATCCATGCTACACGCTCAACACAGATGTGGAAAGCTTGCAGCAGCGATTCATACACAAACAGTCTAGTCTGCTCCCGATACACTGCAGTATATTGTTGGGGCTGGTCCGCACCCGGAGCACCAGGGTAGCGCATTTTTTTCGCATCGTAGCGTAGAAACAATCGACACGAGCATCAGCAAACATCCCTGATGCGCTACAGAAGCGGAACAGCCCCATCAATACCCAGAACGCGTTATTATATTGCACGCGGAGGGCGCTGTACGATTTTTGAGTGTAATCTACCCACAGGCTGCACGTGTAAAGTGAGGTGCAATATGCAGGAAATAAGGTATTTTTCACAACTCTAGAACAACGTGCAAACCTGCGAGCGATCATATTAGCTCTCACTGACAGAGTCCTTCTTTCTCTTTCTATATCCTCATCATCTTTGAGGTCAGCAGTCAAAAGATGTTTCTAAAGTATTTCACTTTAAATACCCTCACAAGCGATATTCCATTCAAGTTGACCGGAGGCATCAGATCAGAACATCGACTGCTGACACCAAAGAGCATGACTTCACTTTTAGTGACGTTGTAGACCAATCCATAAAGTAAAGCATATACTTCACAGATAGCCACAAACCTCCTAAGACCACAAAAAACAAAAAAAAACCCATATTGATGGGTATAAAAGCAGTCAAAACATACTTCATGAAAAGTCGTTTCAATATTTTTCTGTTTTATTTAAAACGGGATATTTACCATGTTTTCTGTTTTTAAAAACAATGGTAACCATCCCGTTTTAAATCATTTTAGTAGTGAAAATAACATTGTCAGTTTAAAGTTCTGTAATTAATATACATATCCAACTTAAAAAAAAACCCGAGTACGGCTGTAGATTACTAAAAAACGACGGCAAAAGTGGCAAGACGATCAACTCAAACTCAAACCATTTATTTCAAATAAACCAATTACAGGCACTTTTGAATATTGTCTTGGGGTCGGTCAGTCAGAAAGATGAAGGTAGTTGCCCATTCCAAAGCGTAGTAGGTACTTATGGAGAAGAACGGGCAAGAAACTCCACGGACACTCTTTTAAATCAAAATATGGTTACAAAAAATTGGTTACATCATTCATGTTGAAGTTACACATGTGAGAACGATGCAGAACGTTAAAAGCGTCCGTAATCTACACTAATATTATAAAGAGGAAAGATTTGATTGTTTTTTTGTTTGTTTGCATTTAATAGGCTCCGAAATTACTTAACCGATTTGAAAAATTCTTTCACTGTTGGGAAGCTACACTATCTCCGGTGAACATAGGCTACATTAAATTTTCAAAAAGTTAGGGATCCACCCAAGGTGTGAAAAAATTACCAAAAACTTTCTTACATCGCGTGCGCTGCGAAAAGTATTGATTGTAGAACAAAATAATGTACTACGTCTTTGCAGAACATATAATTATCTACAAGAAGTAACGCGACAGCATATGCCTAACTATTATAGTTATGTCACAATAAATGTTTTTTCATTTTGAAAAAAATATATAAATGCCACCGCTATAAAAGCTCTTTTATTTATACTTTGGACTTAATCCTTATCAAAATAAATGACTTCATATTTAAGTCTGCTTCAAAACCATTATATAGCTTTTTGAATTATTCATTTTTCAAATCGGTCAAGTAATTTCGGAGCCTATTCAATGCAAACAAACAAAAAAACAATCAAATCTTTCCTCTTTATAATATTAGTGTAGATATACAAGCTCGCACTAGAGAGTCGAGCTCTGAGCGTTCCCAACGCCTTCACGATCAGAGAAAAAGACAACGGACATCAACGACTAGAGGTCGTAATCAAGTTTTAGCTCGTAGTAACAGATCGGCTTTCAGATACGATTCACAGATTGATTATGCTCAACAGTCTTCCGTCCAAATCGGAGCCATGAATAAGATCTGCTCTAGTGTTCTGCCAAAAAATGGGATTCCAATTATGCTTTTGAGGAATTTAAGCCCTCCAAGCATGTGCAACGGGACGAGGCTGCTTATTAAGTAATTGAAGGACAATTTAATTGTAGAAACCATTATCACCGGCCCAGCAGCTGGTCAACTAGCTCATATACCGAGGATTCCGATGATCCCAAGTGATCTGCCAATCCCATTTAAACGGCTTCAATTTCCGGTGAAAACATCTTTCGCCCTAACTATCAACAAGTCCCAAGGCCAAACTTTCGAATTAGTAGGGATTGACCTACGAAAAGAATGTTTTACTCATGGCCAACTGTATGTTGGTCTATCGCGGGTCGGAGGTCCTGAAAATAAATTTATTTTGCTGCCACAAAATAAATTAACATAAAATATCGTTTACAGGGAAGCTCTGATTCAATAAATTGATTTTCAGGAGCAGAGAAAGTAAAGTATATAGTAAAGGCCTTTATACAAAAATTCAAAAAAAAAAATACAAAAAAAATAAACATATTCGAATTTTCTTCATTTTACTCTTTTTAATGACCCCACGCAAAAACGAGAAAATATGTATGTATGGGAGAGTGTGTGTGTAAAAAATTATAACTTTTGAAATGTTTGTTTAATACCCGTGCGAAGCCGGGGCGGCCTGCTAGTAAAAAATAAAACAAAAAATACAATTCAAAAATTAATTAAACTGATTATTTAAAATCTTCATGTTTATTTTATTACATTTGAGACTAATTATTAGAAATAAGTTAAATGATTCTCATGGTGATGAAAACTGTGATTTGTATACAATTTTTTAATAGATTTCTTAATGAGATAAATAAATAAATATTGAAAAATAACTAAGACTTTCATTTTTCAAAACATTCATCCCAATATAAAAGCATTTCTATGTTATAAGTATTATTATGATTTAATATCATACATATACTTACAATCAATAAACATTTATTATTTTTGTAAAACATGTTTGTGCCTGACAGTACATTTGATCAAAAATTGCTTTGAATTAAATGAATCGAATCGGGGGCGACGGCCACAGGTGCCTCGACCACTGGGGGCCTAAGCCATGGACCCATCAAGAAGGCAGCCAGCGAGATATACAAGAAACCTGAAACGTACAGCAGCGAGTCCTCTGATGAAGACACAGAAAACAGCAAATTATAACACAGCACAGCAGTGAGATAGAAAAGAGCCTTGAAAGCAGCCAAAGGATTCGCAGGCGATGATTGACTTACGCGGGGATCGTGCGGTCCATGGCCCTCTACGGGGCGCCGGTGTGAGCGCGTTCATTGAGGCTGCGGCCAGCCCGCCGGTTGAACGCGTCCCAGAGGGTCATGGCCATTCGGCTGGCCCGAGGATACCGCACGGTCTCCTGCGAGGCGGCGAGCCTCCTTGCCGGATTACCGCCATGGGATCTGGAGGCAAAAGTCCTCGCGCACATCTGGGAGTGGCGCGAGGAGGCGAAACGCCGGGGCTTAACTCCGATGCCGCAAGAAATCGCGGCACAGCGGACAGAGCTCCGGCGGGATCTCATGGCGTCATGGAGAGTGCGATTGTCGCAACCCCGTGCTGGGCACGCCACAATTGCGGCGATAAGACCCCTCTTTGAGGAGTGGCTTGAGAGACGCCACGGCGTCCTCACCTTCCGCCTGAAGCAGGTCCTCACCGGACACGGCTGCTTCGGGAGGTTCCTGTTTAGGATAAGGCGGGAGGAAACACCCGGGTGTCACCATTGTGTGGATCGGCCTGAGGACACGGTGGAGCATACGGTGGAGGTCTGCCCGGCTTGGGCGGAGCAACGCCGTGTCCTCGTAGAGGCGATCGGCGGCGGTGATCTCTCGCGTCCGGCCCTGGTTCAGGCCATGGTACGGAGCGAGAGGAAATGGCAGGCCGTCACCTCCTTCTGCGAAGCGGTAATGCTCGCAAAGGAGGAGGCGGAACGCGTGAGGGAGAGGCAAATTTCGCGCCCTCACGCCCCTAACCGCCGCAGGAGGAGACGCCCGGGGTGGGAATCGCGAGCCGATTTCCGGCCACCGTAGGCGCGGGCTTGCGGACGGTGAGCAATGGGTAGCTCGCCGTCCGATAATGACCAAGCCCGGGTCGACGGCGCGTTGTGTTCCACGCGCGCCTCAAAGAGATGTCAGCAGAATTGACGGGGTCCGCTAGGGCCAATGCCTGCCGGGGGTTCGAAGAAAACCGATAGGGACATCGCGGCCCCCAGCAACAGGGCAACCGAAGGAACACGAGTGGGTTTTAGTCAGTAAGAGTCTGACACGCTCTCCCGCTCCACCCAAAGCGGGAGAAGTTATTTGATAATTTCCCACCCAAAAAAAAAAAAAAGGCGATGATTGACTGAGCTAATTGGCGGCGACGTCGTAAAAAGATGCCCATCCATAGCTAAATATCACCTGTCTCTCCACTAGTCCATTGCCTACTCAAGGATGCATAATCGGTACGGCTCGTAATTCCTTCCTTATCCTGAGGACACGTCTTCCCTACGATTACCGCACCCCCCGGTCTACTCCCTGATATGCAATGGCCTATGTAGCATCATGAAACATTAGGCTCCAGGGGCTAGACGGATAAGCACTTACAGCCAAGTAGGTAATGGAAAAATTGCCACACAGTTTCTCGTGAGATCAACCCCTCGCAGAAAGCTTAGTTTAGTACCTTGTACACACGGCTACACATTACACACACATACATTTCCAATTTATGCTGATCTTGCATTGTATAGAATTTTCGTACAATGCCAGGTCAAGTTATACTGGAAATGTGTAGCTTGATGTGTAGCCGTGTGTATCACAAAAATAAACTCCTGCGCATAAGGTGTGACCAATATTATACAGGATGGCGATGAGGTACAGTAAGCGCTCAAAAGTGCATGAGCACGCTAAGAGTCGTATTGCTGTGAACACGCGATATAGCTCGTACATTTGTATGTGTAAGCAACACGATACACACACCACAGATAACGCAGTTACACGAAACAACAATATATTTCCGTCGCTTTAAACATGCTAGCACACACGCACTATGCGCGTGAACTTGACCAGTTAATGGCATTGCTAAAATTCGATGGTAACTTAACATGTGCAGATAGCAGAAAGCGTTAAGCGTTGGTATGGAATTCAAACTGCCTCAGGTTCTAATCTCGTGAAACACAGTGCGGTTTTTTGCAAATATTATTATTTTTGTTTTCGATAATAATATTTTTTAAATATTGCTGCTTTTTTATGTTGTTATTGCAATAAAGGTTTTAGAATAAAAAATGCGTGATATATGATAACAAAATTAAAAAAAATATGTTTATTCGTTATATTTATTTTACATAAGTTACTAAACTGCTACAATTATTTATCATTACTTCAGCTGAATAAGATGTGAAATAGATGTCAAGAAACTTAGAAGCAGTTTGTATTATTTTGACATATTTAAATTATGAAATATTTTAAATTTTTAATGGATTTTTTCACCATAAATATTAAGCTTTGATCATGGTCGAAGTAATTAAGTAATAAATAAGAATATTAGACTACTTAAAATGTAAAAAACTACTTACAGAATAGGTAATTTTAAGGTTAAATATGGGCAGTTTGTTTATATTTTATTTGTATTAATTATTTTACATTTTATTTGACTTTAGTAAATATTGGTTGTTATTGAGGTTAAAGCTTAAGTATTCATTTTCTTAACGAAAAGAAGATTGAAACTAAACCTCAAATTTTTATCCTAAAATAATACTATTACTAAAATAATATTAAACAATTTCGGTATATCTGCAAGAAATACGACAAACACCCTATTGAAATGTGCTTAAAAAATTCGTTACCATAAATTCATGCAATAACGAATCTGTTGTTTATTAAGTTGGTACGGTCAATATTTTAAGGTCAAAAACCGTTTTCTAGCTGGTCTTCAGTGATGCAAGCCTTCAGAGTGCACTTCGAACGGTTCATAATGACGTGTTTTTAATAATTCAGCAAAATATCTCGTTGGTATGAAACCATTTGTTTCATTCACCATTTGACGTCGCTGCTACTCGATAATAAGCCCCTTCCTCATATCTCTTAACCCTCACAGTATTTCTCTAGAACAAAGAAAAACATTGTTTTTATTACACATAATACCTTATTATTTATTATTCACTAATCGAATTAAACCTCACAATGAATTTAAAACTTTAAAGGCATCTTCTGTCTCAACAATACCTCTGTTCTATCAACAATACCCTTGATTAAGATTTATGTTTAGTAAAATATGAAATATATTAATGATAACACTCACACTTAGTCCGGTTTCATTAGATATTCACTTCACTTTTACGCAGCGCAATAATATTCTCTGATCTGATAGTGATCTCTTCAATATATTTTATGCCTGCTTTTTGATAATAATAACCACAACACTGCGCTAAATACTCGTCACCAATATTATCCACGAACCAAAAAAGTTCTATTACCTAATTAAATACTCGTAACAAACTGCATCTACCCCACAGAAATCGAAATAATTTACTTAGTTTTTTGTGGTCTACCTGCTAAACTTTAATATTTATGTGAACAAGACGAATGAAACTAAAAACGAATGATGATTATTGAACTAGTCATTGGTTGCAGACAAAGTGAGTGTGTGTGTGTAATGTGCGTGTCTACAGTATTGTAACAACTTATAGAAGAAGGTCGTAAGTCAAACCGAAGCGTCAGTCTATTGCTTTGTGAGATTGCTCATGGACTTTTGGTCGGTACTGTACATTTAAAAATGAAACCAAGTATCCTTCATGACGTTCTTTGAACATACACAATCTTGAGTTTTAATAACAATTTGACATTCTAGTCGCTGGATTTTTTTTTTGTTTTAATATTTAACAAAATCTGGAAGTGCATAGAGATAATAACTGAAGAATACTAGTAGGTCAATAACCTGGGGCCGGCGAAGATAGTACAAACGCCATTCCGAATTACTTAAATAAAAAACGTAAAATCAAGCGAAAACTAGTAGATAGTTAATGAAACTGTTACAAAATAGGGCTTATTAAAACATGAGTTTAACTTTATAAACCGAGTCGCATGCAACGTATATGAAGTTTACTAAAATCATTGAAAACCGAGTAATTTTTTATTAAGCATTATTTGTTTGGTAAAGTGTCATATAGGTAATTTTTTGACTAAACACTTGTAGAATTTTTTTTTTTGTGCTAAAGTAGTTATAAGCTGTTTTCGATAGTTCATTACATTACATTATACTTATAATCAGCACTCACAAAAGGCACAAACGGTATAGGAATCCGAAATTCTGGTACCGCTATTTTTAAATGAACAAAATGTGTACCCAATAAACTGTCAGCTGTTTTTTATTCAGAATTCGTTTAAAATTCCTTTTCTATGGCTAGTATCTATTGTATTTTGGGAACAATATTTACTACTTGGTCATGGTAACCTACGAGTTTCATTTATTTACGAACTAGGCACAAAAACTTTACGGTGGAGGTCTGCCCGGCTTGGGCAGGGCATCGCCGTGTCCTCGTGGAAGCGATCGGCGGCGGTGATCTCTCGCGTCCGGCCCTGATTCAGGCCATGCTACGGAGTGAGAGGAAATGGGAGGCCGTCACCTCCTTCTGCGAAGCAGTAATGCTCGCGAAGGAGGAGACGGAGCGCGTGAGGGAGAGGCAAATTTCGCGCCCTCCTGCCCCTAACCGCCGCAGGAGGAGACGCCCTGGGCGTCGGGAATCACAGGGAGATTTCCGGCCACCGTAGGCGCTGGCTTGCGGACGGTGAGCAATGGGTAGCTCGCCGTCCGATAAGGACCAAGCCCGGGTCGACGGCGCGTTGTGTTCCACGCGCAACTCAAAGAGATGTCAGCAGAATTGACGGGGTCCGCTAGGGCCAATGCCTGCTGGGGCTGCGAATATGGGCCGATAGGGATATCGTGGCCCCCCGGTAACATGGCAACCGAAGGAACACGGGTGGGTTTTAGTCAGTAAGAGTCTGACACGCCCTCCCGCTCCACCCAGAGCGAGAGAAGTTATTTCATAATTTCCCAACCAAAAAAAAAAAAAAAATTTTGGTTTAATTTTATTGAAGCCAGTATCACAAAAAAAAAATATTATTATCACGGAGTCAGTACATGATTCTGAATGCCGCTGCGTTGAAATAATTCGTCAGAAATAAAAAACAAAAAAAGTGCTGTTTCCAAGAAAAGTGGTACGCGGTCAAAATGTATGGAGCGGCAGATTTTTATTTTTATAACCGTTGAAAAATTTCACACACGTTGTGATACTACTATGATTTACTGTCTGTTCCAAAAGTATATGATGAAAGTGTAAACAAAGAAAATGTAAACAAACCTTGTTCAGGTTAAATTCTTACGCAGTCACTCACTAAAGGGAATTAGTAACACATTCATCTGTGTTTAGAAGGTTTCGTCTTTATATCTCACCACATTTTCAACATTATTAAAAAGACATTAAAAATAAAATTTAGATTTCGTGTTTAGCCTATTGCTAAACAAATAAAAGCATTCACTTTGTAAGTGGCACTACCTATTGGCATCCACACAAGACGCACCCCTCTTCTTCCTAATCGCTTACAGTACAGTAATCGCGTTTAGGAATAAGAGTAGGGCGCGTCTTTGTGGATGGCACTATCTATACGTTTTCTGATTCATTTGTTTACATTTTCATCTGATACTTCTGGACCAGACCATACTACCTCCAGACGTTTGCCTAACTCTATAGGGGAGCACTACGGAACCTATACGTCACCCCCTGTAGGAAACTGATAAATTATTGATAGTGAGCGGAAGGTAATCTTATTTCCCTTCATAATTTCACCCTATTTTATTCGTGCGTCTCAAACGTGACGGGATCTTAGCTTACCCCCCTTCGTCTGAGGTGAATTAGAGAGACTGTATAAAGCACCTTTATAGTTATAGCTCAAAGGAGTGCTATCATTGATTTTTCTTTTAATAGAGCTTAATATCTACTGCTTTTAATCTGTATAAAAAACCTGTTATTGTTGAAGACAAGATTGTTCAAACATTGTTGTACATTTTTGCACCAGATACAGTCCGAATCCCACCCGTCATCAGAGACCTTGCACTAGCTTTATTCGGGCCACCCAAACTGGAATTCCGGGCAGCAAACCAGGTTTATCATAACAGTAAATAGGTAGTCAGGTAGATTAATATCTACTCTTTATTGTAGGTATGTGTCAACACCATATAGATAACAACAATGATCCACTTCCTTACATAACACAACAAAGGCACAAACAGACAGGATAAGATTAACATGAAGACAACCTACCAACCTCTATACAAACCCTTTTCCACTCAAAAGCAGCAATGGATACCTTAATATTACCATCGTGTGTCGCAGCCATAATACCCTTGCATGTCACAGAATACGTCACAGATAAGAAATGCAAATCCTCTTACAAATACGTAGGGGTATTATCTTTTTTTTTTTGGGTGCGAAATTATCAAATCAACTTCTCCCGCTCTGAGCGGAGCGAGAGGGCGTGTCAAACTCTTATTGACTAAAACCCACCTGTGTTCCTTCAGTTGCCATGTTGCCAGGGCCACGGTATCTTCTTTCCAACTTTATTTATTTAATACTTTAAGCACATACATGCACGGAGGCGGACTTAATGCTATTGGCATTTTCTACCAGTCAACCTTTGGGTGATGCAGAGACAAACAGTGGTAGGTGCAATATCGAAAATTGTGGAATAAATATTTATTTAAATATAAGGACATATATATACCTATTAAAACAAATTATTTAATATAATATACATAAATATAAGAACAAATAATTACACATAAATACAAGAATATACTTATAAAACAAATAAGACAAACAATGGGAAAACATTACCGCTGTGATGATACTGCCAGCTTCTTACGAATGTGCTCGCGAACTTTAACTTTAAAGGGTAATCTGTTGGTTGCACTCTAGATTTCTTGTGGGATTGCATTCCACAGAGAGATAGACTGAACGAAGAAGGAAGAGTGAATGAAGTCAATGCGGTAAATGGGACATAGAAGACGATTGTGTGATGAACGTAGAGTTCTATTGTGGTTTGCGCAAATACACTGAAAGCGGGGGCTATATAACTAGGGGAAGAGGGAGAGTCAAGACAAAAAAACAAGATGGTCAGTGCTCTTTGCTCTCTGCTGGCGTAATGGCAACCACTTTGGAAGCGACCGATGCACAGAGACATGATCATATTTACAAAGATTGAAAACGAATCGAATGCAGTTATTGAGAAGACGGTCAAGTTGGTCGAGGAGATCTGCGCGGAGTAAGCGTCAGGTATTTCACCAAACTGCATGCAGATGAGGTAAGAGGAGAACCATTTTTTGAATATTTTTATAACTAAAACAATATTGCATTAATTTTAATTTTGTTTTCACTTATCTCAAGTACCAATAGAGCCAATATTACAGTTTTTGTCTTCGTCATTACAATTTTAAAGTTTATTGCTTAGCCGTCAACGTCGATAACTAAGTCAGAAAGATTTAAACTGATTATTTTACTAGGAACCTAGAAGGTGCTCGTGGCTAAATAATAACAGCCGCACGGGTCGATCCATCAAGCTAAGCAACGCTTGTTGGGGTTGGTGCGCGGATGGGTGACCATCTTTACATACCGAAACTCTTCCGTGGCTCGGAAAGCACGTTGAACCGTTGTTCTAGGCTGTCATTCGTGGACATTTAACAATCGTTACGGGTCGTCAGAAGCCTGAAAGTCTGACAACCAATCTTACCAAAGGGTATCATATTATCCAGTTAATGGAATGTGGTGTCGGATAGGCAGTCGCTCCATGTAAAATACTGGTATTCAGCTGCATCCGGTTAGGCTAGAAGTCGACCACAACATACCTAATTGGGAAAAGGCTAGGCAGATTGATTGAATTATTAAGAACCTGACTATTTATTTTTCATATTTATGCTACAATAACAAATTATATTGTAACCGATTTTATTATGCACAGGTGGAATATAACATAACAATAATTTTAATGAAATCTTGAACTGTTTATACACATCATGTTTATTTACATAGTTAATAAACAAAGCATGTTTATTACTTATGTAAATAAACAGTTTCTACTGCGTATTAATGTATCTTTAGGGTTCCGGCCTTAGAAAAAAAACGGAACTTTAATAAGATCACTTGTTCATCCGTCTGCCACAGAAGTTTTTCATTATTTTTTATATAAAACCGGCCAAGTGCATGTCGGACCACGCACAATGTAGGGTTCCGTAGTTGGGATGAATTTATCCCAAGAACAAACTTAACTTAGTAGTTGAAAAAATAAATCTTTCATACAGAATGTATGGGAGAACATGTTTTTACAACCGCAAATCTAAGTTAGTCAATTATTACTCGTTAACTTGTAAAGCCTACTCAGCTGTGATAGTTTTCCTTTTAAATTCGTTATATAAGCTACTGTCGTGAATTTTTTACATATCTAAAACCAACCATTTAGCTGGCGGAGGGGAGCGGGGGGGGGGGGGACACTTGACTATAACAAAAATTTTCACTTTAAATCTTAATATTTCGCAAACGGATCTCTGTATTCAAAAATAGTTTTCAAATCAAATCAAATTTATTTATTTTGGGACAACTAGATCCAAAGGTTAGTGTACAAACTTAGAAACTATTGTTATTACTTAAATACAATTACAAAGGACAACACTCATTACATACATTCTATACAAATGCCCCTGTGCTGAGACATTCCGCCCCGTCTAGATAACCAATAGGGAGATATTGTACCTCCCTAAGAGATCATCAGACTAACGAAATGTCTCAACACAGGTGCACGTACATCTTCAGCTATAGTTTTCAGGATGCTGTTGTGACTCCCCCGCACCCTTCTCATAACTGACACGACTTTTTTCCGAATGACGGCATAAAAATCATCAGTACGAGCCTGCGCGAACATCTCGGAGGCACTGCAGAAACGAGGAAGTCCCAACATCATCCTGAAAATGTTATTGTATTGGACACGCAGACTGTCTAGGGATTTTTTGGTATAACTAGCCCATAGTTCACTCGAGTACAGACCCTGACAATACGCTTTGACACACTCACAATGTTTTTAAAAGACCTTTCCAATGATACCCCACACCAAGGGATAGAAAAAAAAAAAAAACATCCCCACTTTACGTGTACCCTAAAAAAAATATTTTTCATAATTTTATTTTACCACTTTGTCGGCATAATTAATATGTATACCCATGCCAAATTACAACTTTCTAGTACAAACAGTCTTGAAGCTAGACCGCGGACAGACAGACAGACAGACAGACAGACGGACATGACGAAACTATAAGGGTTCCTTGTTTACTACGGAACCCTAAAAACGGTTTTACAAGAATTTAGTTTTTGTAGTTTGCTGTTTTGATAGCTGTAGTGGTATACAGCATGTAACAGAAATATGTGGTCAAATTTAAGGGTGTGTATTGAAGTTTTGTATGGGACCATTCGTAATTTTTTTGCGATTACAATGTAGTTTTCATAGAGAAAGTAGGCCCTTAGATTTACATTTTATTTTCTTTTGATGTTGAGCAGATAATGGTACAGTCAACAATGAAACACTTGATAACATTTGATCACCAGCTGAATTTGAGAACGATTTCTGTAAAAAAAAGTCAAAACGACACATCATAAAAGAATGATAGACTTGTAGGCACATTTTCTTAATTGAGATGTACGGAACAGCAAAGAAAACAACAGTAGTTACGAAAAATTCCCTGACTGCCAGACCGCTATAACAATACAACACACACACATTGTGTAACCCAATAAATGATTGAGTATGTTTTGAGTAAACTGTTTACCTGAACTAATAATTAAAACATGACCACTATGGCATTATTCATTGGCATAATAAAATAATTTGCATGTTGTTGTTTTGAGGTATAATGGAAAGCTTTTGTTTATATCACCTGTAGGAACAAATAAATTGAAAAAACAATTTATGAAAAAGATTGTAATGGACGCCAATAACATCGAATAAGTATAAATAAGGTCGTTAGGAATTAGTTAATATCAGTACATCGTGACTACCTGAAGTGCAAGCAATAGTTTGAAAATGAAGGCAAATCTGCTAACTTTGGTGTTTTTGGTACTTGTGGTAAGTGTACATTTCAATAATTATTATTAAATATAATCATGAGCAAAATTATAATTATATTTAATAATATGATCACTTTATATTTTAATTTTAATCTATGATGGTAGGTACATATTAAATAAATTGTAAAATAAGCTTATTTAATAGTTTCTTGTTTCAGGTATACTGTTGCATTATTCAAGCTATCCCAAGTGGTATGTATCTAAAATTAGAATTTAATAATTACGTATAATAATATTGTAATACTCGTTGTATAGTTAGTACACCATTTTTTTTGTAACGTAAACGTCATTGTTCATAAACTTTCAAAAGCAGGTACAGCCAACCGCACGTCACTTACTGCTACGAAACAAAGCGTACAATGGACGTGCAGTTGACTGTACATAGTTATTATTCCTGACAAAAATAATAATGTTCAACTTCTTTTCTCTTTTAATAGATCCAGACAGGTGACTTCTACAAAAAAATAATTGTTGACTCGACATCAGTAGATACGGACTGACTGGGAACATTGACCAGACACACAAACCGACAGACGGACAGATTGACATGGAACTCTTACTATGAGGTTTCCGTTTGTCTTACTATAGGTACTTAAAAGATTGCGCGTGCAGCATCGTACACGGGATAGAAGTGAAACTTCTTAAAAAATATAAAATAAGAAAGATTTAGTGCGACAGAGAGAGTTATATCTTTTTCTCTCTCGTGTAACGAAATGTGCCTAAACGTGCCCTTTCCTTGAAATTTCACACTTTATTCTCGTTCAAAATTATCGAATCGCCGCCTAAAAAGTTTCACTTCAAAACAATTTTTTTATAGATCAGAAAAAGTCTTAGGTCCGCTTGCATCACAAATCTCTTAATGCGTTTAGTGCTAAACGTATCGTTCTATTCCGTCAATCGTTTGAAGATGACACATCACAGATGTTCGTTTTATTTTTATGACATAGATTTTACATTCTGTGAATACTTTAACTCACACATGGACTTATTAGCGGTACTTATTAAAATTTTAGGAATATGTACGATATTCCTAAAATTTTATATACTTCTACAGTGCTTGTAAATATGTGAGCACAATGTGTCTACCACATAATTAGTTTATCTGTCATTGCTTCATTTTTAATTCTTATACTTATTGTGGTATAGTAATTTTATTCTTGGTGTATCGTCTTCACTTGTATAATTAATGTGTATAATCCATTCGAGACTCCTCCGTGCCTAAAAGTCTGAAAATTAGTCTTACCAAGGGGTATCGTGTTATCCAGTAACTGGGTTGTGGAGGTCAGACAGACAGTCGTTCCATGTGAAAAACTGGTTTTTAGCTGCATCCGGTTAGACTGGAAGTCGACTCCAACATAGTTGGGAAAAGGCCAGGCAGATTGATTAAATTTATAGATTTGTGGTGCAAGTGGGCATTACATAAATTGCGATTTATTCGACGTCGATGTAAAGTTTTGTAATTATTTAATCAAGCGAATCTTGATGTCTATTTCAAAATGTGTCGGTCGTTCATCGATCGATGTGGACGATTTGTCATGTTTTGACGCCATGTACATCGATTGACTGACGTCAATCGACCGCAATCACGTTGTACTTTTACTTTAAGAAGTCTAGGCTTGACCAAAAAAATTTTATATATATTGTAATTTAATTGTTATTTTAAAGTACAATAACCTTAATTGATAAGTATCTATTTACTAACACTGATATATGTAATTTAATTGTTATTTTAATGTACAATTACCTTCATTGATAAGTATCTATTTACTAAAACTGATATCAGTAGCTTCACTTGAGTGAAGGTTTAGAATAAAACAAAAATTGTATTATTCGACGTTCAGACGACACCGACACAATTGTACATTAATGAACGTTCATCCGATCCTTTCATTACATTATTCGATAATTCGGTAGGCAAGTGAAAAATGCCGAAAATTGAAATCCAACATCGTTGGATCGGTTAATGAATTCATTTCAAACATTTGATTCATTTTGAGTTCAGACGTGTCACTCCGAGTGAAAGATGTGTCATAAAATCCAAAAATTAACGAAAAGCGAAGCGTCTGATATCGGTGGATGGACTATTTTATCTGAAAAATAGATAATATTGTTTAATAAAATGATAATGTTTCAGGAGAGCCATCTGGAGATCCGTGTGTAACCGAGTGCCAACCAGATGAAGGGTCAGATGGTGGATCATTAATTAATGATGTGGTTGATGCGTGTGTGATCTTCCGTCGCTAGTTGGTTTCGTACAAATCAGACTATGCACGAGAGCAATCATAAAGCGTTTATTACACGGCTTTTATAAGTAATTGTAATTCAAATACAAAATCCTTTATTCAAGCTAATAAATAATTATGTTTTAAACACTTTGTTATTAGTTTTATTGTCTTTAGCAGTTTTATACTTGAACGTACCATCGAGGAAGAACGTCACTAACCATTTTGAAAACAAAATCCCGTGCACACGATGACCACATCTGTTACCGCCTCGGTTCTACAGCAGCCGAGTGGTGCAAGCAAGAATAGTCCATATGGTGGTTAGCTTTTCGCGATGTAACGTACGTCCAGTTAATCCTGGGCAGTCAGTTGCCTTACCATTTTGCTTTGCGACCGAAAAATTTGTTTTGCCGCCTTTCTGCAACTGTTTTTATTGTTACACTCTTGCTAGTACACAGAACCTTCTTAATTTATAAATCATTGTATCATCATCGGCCTATAAATGTTCCCACTGCTGGGACACAGGCCTCCTCTCTGTGAGAGGGAGTGGGCCGTAATCCACCACGCGGGCCCAGTGCGGGTTGGTAGATGTCACATGTCTTCGAATTCAATCAAATCATTGTATAATATAATTTAATGGAGAATTTTCTTATGTATTATTGAATACAGTAGAAACGAAAAAAATCATCAAAATAGTTTTGAAAAAAATAGTGCAATCAAGTATGAAACCTGAAAACATTGTAGATTGCAAAAAAAAAAACTGAAAAATTAAAACTTTTACAAAAAAAAAACAACTGACTTCCAAAAAAAACTCTTGTAAAAAGTTTTAATTTTTCAGTTTTTAGTTGTGGTACCTACCCCACACGAATTCGAATACCACTACCTGCTATGTAAATAATAGTGACAGGAACTTACGATATCATCCATATACTAAGTGAGAACAAAATACGTATCATTGAACCAAACTCAAAAACCATCCAACCAAAGTTGAAAATTTATATGGGACCACATCCACCATCATCAAAATCGGTTCACCCAGTCGAAAGTTCTGAGGTAACAAATATTTAAAAATAAACTTTTCACAAAAAAATACAACCGACTTCCAAAAAAATAAAAATAATTTCGGAAGTCGGTGGCAAGAAAGAAAATTCTAAACCAAAGACACCGACTTCCGAAATTATTTTTCATTTTGTAGTGTTTTTTTTGGAAGTCGGTTGTATTTTTTTGTAAAAAGTTTTTTATTTTTCACTTTTTAGTTGTGGTATCTACCCCACACAAATTCGAATACCACTACCTGCTATGTAAATAACAGTGACAGAAACTTATCATATCATCCACATACTAAGTGGGAAAAAATACGTATTATTGAAGCTAACTCAAAAACTACCTATGCAAACTTAATAAAATTTATATGCGACCACCTCTGAAGTATGACCTACCAAACAAAAATAAATCATCAAAATCAATTCTTAATTGGCGGAGTAATCGCGTAACAAACATACAAATCGAATTGAGAACCTCCTCCTTTTGGAAGTCGGTTAAAAATCAATTAATTGGGTCAATTTTTTCTTAAATAAATTTGTTTCTGCCATAAAACCCTATTAAAAATAGCTCTTTTATTAAAAATAGTTAAATTATAGTTAATAAAAAACTGACTAATAAAAATATATCTTAATATATATAAATCTCGTGTCACAATGTTTGTCCTCAATGGACTCCTAAACCACTTAACCGATTATAATCAAATTTGCACACCATGTGCAGTTCGATCCAACTTGAGAGATAGGATAGGTAGGGTAGGTAGGGTAGGTAGGGTAGGTAGGGTAGGTAGGGTAGGTAGGGTAGGTAGGGTAGGTAGGGTAGGTAGGGTAGGTAGGGTAGGTAGGGTAGGTAGGGTAGGTAGGGTAGGTAGGGTAGGTAGGGTAGGTAGGGTAGGTAGGGTAGGTAGGGTAGGTAGGGTAGGTAGGGTAGGTAGGGTAGGTAGGGTAGGTAGGGTAGGTAGGGTAGGTAGGGTAGGTAGGGTAGGTAGGGTAGGTAGGCTAGGTAGGGTAGGTAGGGTAGGTAGGGTAGGTAGGGTAGGTAGGGTAGGTAGGGTAGGTAGGGTAGGTAGGGTAGGTAGGGTAGGTAGGGTAGGTAGTTAAGAAAAGTACTAAGTGCTACCCGTGTGAAACCGGGGCGGGCAGCTAGTATATCTATAAATATTTCCAATTTCGACCCTCTTCCGTTGTCTAGCAACCAACAAAGCAAACCTAAATGGCCTTTGACAGAAGGTTAATTTTTTTTTTTTTTTATATTTAAATTAACAAGCAACAAGACTCAAAAATGTTACTAACAATATATCTTAACAACTATGTTAGTAAACATAACCTAAACATTTAATGAATCCATGCTACACGCTCAACACAGATGTGGAAAGCTTGCAACAGCGATTCATACACAAACAGTCTAGTCTGCTCCCGATACACTGCAGTATATTGTTGGGGCTGGCCCGCACCCGGAGCACCAGGGTAGTGCATTTTTTCGCATCGTAGCGTAGAAACAATCGACACGAGCATCAGCAAACATCCCTGATGCGCTACAGAAGCGGAACAGCCCCATCAATACCCGGAACGCGTTATTATATTGCACGCGGAGGGCGCTGTACGACTTTTGAGTGTAATCTACCCACAGGCTGCACGTGTAAAGTGAGGTGCTGCAGGAAATAATAGCTCTCATTGACAGAGTCCTTCTTTCTCTTTCTATATCCTCATCATCTTTGAGGTCAGCAGTCAAAAGATGTCCTAAAGTATTTCACTTTAAATACCCTCACAAGCGATATTCCGTTCAACTTGACCGGAGGCATCAGATCAGAACATCGACTGCTGACACCAAAGAGCATGACTTCACTTTTAGTGACGTTGTAGACCAATCCATAAAGTAAAGCATATACTTCACAGATGGCCACCAACCTCCTAAGACCACAAAAAAATAAATAAAAAAAATACCCATATTGATGGGTATAAAAGCAGTCAAAACATACTTCATGAAAAGTCGTTTCAATATTTTTCTGTTTTATTTAAAACGGGATATTTACCATGTTTTCTGTTTTTAAAAACAACGGTAACCATCCCGTTTTAAATAATTTTAGTAGTGAAAATAACATTGTCAGTTTAAAGTTCTGTAATTAATATACATATCCAACTTAAAAAAAAACCCGAGTACGGCTGTAGATTACTAAAAAACATATAGTGGCAAGACGATCAACTCAAACTCAAACCATTTATTTCAAATAAACCAATTACAGGCACTTTTGAATATTGTCTTGGGGTCGGTCAGTCAGAAAGATGAAGGTAGTTGCCCATTCCAAAGCGTAGTAGGTACTTATGGAGAAGAACGGGCAAGAAACTCCACGGACACCCTTTTAAATCAAAATATGGTTACAAAAAATTGGTTACATCATTCATGTTGAAGTTACACATGTGAGAACGATGCAGAACGTTAAAAGCGTCCGTAATTTACACTAATATTATAAAGAGGAAAGATTTGATTGTTTTTTTGTTTGTTTGCATTGAATAGGCTCCGAAATTACTTGACTGATTTGAAAAATCTTTCACTGTTGGGAAGCTACACTATCTCCGGTGAACATAGGCTATATTAAATTTTCAAAAAGTTAGGGATCCATACTAAAACTCCAATAATGTAACCCAAGATGTGAAAAAATTACCAAAAAACTTTCTTACATCGCGTGCGCTGCGAAAACTATTGATTGTAGAACAAAATAATGTACTACGTCTTTGCAGAACATATAATTATCTACAAAAAATAACTCAACAGCATATGTCTAACTATTATAGTTATGTCACAATAAGTGTTTTTTCATTTATAAAAAATAAAATATAAATGCCACCGCTATAAAAGCTCTTTTATTTATACTTTGGAATTAATCCTTATCAAAATAAATGACTTCATATTTAAGTCTGCTTCAAAACCATTATATAGCTTTTTGAACAATTCATTTTTCAAATCGGTCAAGTAATTTCGGAGCCTATTCAATGCAAACAAACAAAAAAACAATCAAATCTTTCCTCTTTATAATATTAGTGTAGATATACAAGCTCGCACTAGGGAGTCGAGCTCTGAGCGTTCCCAACGCCTTCACGATCAGAGAAAAAGACAACGGACATCAACGACTAGAAGTCGTAATCAAGTTTTAGCTCATAGTAACAGATCGGTTTTCAGATACGATTCACAGATTGATTATACTCAACAGTCTTCGGTCCAAATCGGAGCCATGAATAAGATCTGCTCTAAGTGTTCTGCCAAAAAATGGGATTCCAATTATGCTTTTGAGGAATTTAAGCCCTCCAAGCATGTGCAACGGGACGAGGCTGCTTATTAAGTAATTGAAGGACAATTCAACTGTAGAAACCATTATCACCGGCCCAGCAGCTGGTCAACTAGCTCATATACCGAGGATTCCGATGATCCCAAGTGATCTGCCAATCCCATTTAAACGGCTTCAATTTCCGGTGAAAACATCTTTCGCCCTAACTATCAACAAGTCCCAAGGCCAAACTTTCGAATTAGTAGGGATTGACCTACGAAAAGAATGTTTTACTCATGGCCAACTGTATGTTGGTCTATCGCGGGTCGGAGGTCCTGAAAATAAATTTATTTTGCTGCCACAAAATAAATTAACATAAAATATCGTTTACAGGGATGCTCTGATTCAATAAATTGATTTTCAGGAGCAGAGAAATTAAGTATATAGTAAAGGCCTTTATACAAAAATTCAAAAAACAAATTACAAAAAAAAAAAACATAAGTATTCGAATTTTCTTCATTTTACTCTTTTTTAATGACCCCACGCAAAAACGAGAAAATATGTATGTATGGGAGAGTGTGTGTGTAAAAAATTATAACTTTTGAAATGTTTGTTTAATACCCGTGCGAAGCCGGGGCGGCCTGCTAGTAAAAAATAAAACAAAAAATACAATTCAAAAATTAATTAAACTGATTATTTAAAATCGTCATGTTTATTTTATTACATTTGAGACTAATTATTAGAAATAAGTTAAATGATTCTCATGGTGATGAAAACTGTGATTTATATACAATTTTTTACTAGATTTCTTAATGAGATAAATAAATAAATAATGCAAAATAACTAAGACTTTCATTTTTCAAAAAATTCATCCCAATATAAAAGCATTTCTATGTTATAAGTATTATTATGATTTAATATCATACATATACTTACAATCAATAAACATTTATTATTTTTGTAAAATATTTTTGTGCCTGACAGTACATATGATCAAAAATTGCTTTGAATTAAATTAATCGAATCGGGGGCGACGGCCACAGGTGCCTCGACCACTGGGGGCCTAAGCCACCGACCCATCAAGAAGGCAGCCAGCGAGATATACAAGAAACCTGAAACGTACAGCAGCGAGTCCTCTGATGAAGACACAGAAAACAGCAAATTATAACACAGCACAGCAGTGAGATAGAAAAGAGCCTTGAAAGCAGCCAAAGGATTCGCAGGCGATGATTGACTGAGCTAATTGGCGGCGACGTCGTAAAAAGATGCCCATCCATAGATAAATATCACCCGTCTCTCCACTAGTCCATTGCCTACTCAAGGATGCATATTCGGTACGGCTCGTAATTCCTTCCTTATCCTGAGGACACGTCTTCCCTACGATTACCGCACCCCCCGGTCTACTCCCTGATATGCAATGGCCTATGTAGCACCATGAAACATGAGGCTCCAGGAGCTAGACGGATAAGCACTTACAGCCAAGTAGGTAATGGAAAAATTGCCACACAGTTTCTCGTGAGATCAACCCCTCGCAGAAATCTTAGTTTAGTACCTTGTACACACGGCTACACATCAAGTAATACATTTCCAATTTATGCTGATCTTACATTGTATAGAATTTTCGTACAATGCCAGGTCAAGTTATACTGGAAATGTGTAGCTTGATGTGTAGCCGTGTGTATCACAAAAATAAACTCGTGCGCATAAGGTGTGACCAATATTATACAGGATGGCGATGAGGTACATTTAAAAATGAAACCAAGTATCCTTCATGACGTTCTTTGAACATACACAATCTTGTGTTTTAATAACAATTTGACATTCTAGTCGCTGGATTTTTTTTTGTTTTAATATTTAACAAAATCTGGAAGTGCATAGAGATAATAACTGAAGAATACTAGTAGGTCAATAACCTGGGGCCGGCGAAGATAGTACAAACGCCATTCCGAATTACTTAAACAAAAAACGTAAAATCAAGCAAAAACTAGTAGATAGTTAATGAAACTGTTACAAAATAGGGCTTATTAAAACATGAGTCTAACTTTATAAACCGAGTCGCATGCAACGTTTATGAAGTTTACTAAAATCACTGAAAACCGAGTAATTTTTTTTTAAGCATTATTTGTTTGGTAAAGTGTCATATAGGTAATTTTTTGACTAAACACTTGTAGAATTTTTTTGTGCTAAAGTAGTTATTAGCTGTTTTCGATAGTTCATTACATTACATTATACTTATAATCAGCACTCACAAAAGGCACAAACGGTATAGGAATCCGAAATTCTGGTACCGCTATTTTTAAATGAACAAAATGTGAACTCAATAAACTGTCAGCTGTTTTTTATTCAGAATTCGTTTAAAATTCCTTTTTTATGGCCAGTATCTATTGTATTTTGGGAACAATAATATTTACTACATGGTCATGGTAACCTACGAGTTTTATTTATTTACGACCCAGGCACAAAAACTTTATGGTTTTATTTTATTGAAGCCAGTATCAGAAAAAAAAATGATTATTATCACGGAGTCAGTACATCATTCTGAATGCCGCTGCGTTGAAATTATTCGTCAGAAATAAAAAACAATAAAACTGCTGTTTCAAAGAAAAGTGGTACGCGGTCAAAATGTATGGAGCAGCAGATTTTTATTTTTATAACCGTTGAAAAATTTCACACACGTTGTGATACTACTATGATTTACTGTCTGTTCCAAAAGTATATGATGAAAGTGTAAACAAAGAAAGTGTAAACAAACCTTGTTCAGGTTAAATTTTTACGCAGTCACTCACTAAAGGGAATTAGTAACACGTTCATCTGTATTTAGAAGGTATCGTCTTTATATTTCACCACATTTTCAATATTATTAAAAAGACATTGAAAAAAAAATTAGATTTCGTGTTTAGCCTACTGCTAAACAAATCAAATTCAAATTGTTGAAGACAAGATTGTTCAAACATTGTTGTACATTTCTGCACCAGATACAGTCCAAATCCCACCCGTCATCAGAGACCTTGCACTGGCTTTATTCGGGCCATCCAAACTGGAATTCCGGGCAGCATACCAGGTTTATCATAACAGTAAATAGGTGGTCAGGTAGATTAATATCTACTCTTTATTGTAGGTATATGTCAACACCATATAGATAACAACAATGATTCACTTCCTTACATAACACAACAAAGGCACAAACAGACAGGATAAGATTAACATGAAGACGACCTACCAACTTCTATACAAACCCTTTTCCACTCAAAAGCAGCAATGGATACCTTAATATTACCATCGTGTGTCGCAGCCATAATACCCTTGCATGTCACAGAATACGTCACAGATAAGAAATGCAAATCCTCTTACCAATACGTAGGGGTATTATCTTTTTTTTTTTGGGTGCGAAATTATCAAATCAACTTCTCCCGCTCTGAGCGGAGCGAGAGGGCGTGTCAAACTCTTATTGACTAAAACCCACCTGTGTTCCTTCAGTTGCCATGTTGCCAGGGCCACGGTATCTTCTTTCCAACTTTATTTATTTAATACTTTAAGGACATACATGTACGGAGGTGGACTTAATGCTATTGGAATTTTCTACCAGTCAACCTTTGGGTGATGCAGAGACAAACAGTGGTAGGTGCAATATCGAAAATTGTGGAATAAACATTTATTTGAATATAAGGATATATATACACCTATTAAAACAAATTATTTAATATAATATGCATAAATATGTCGGATCCGGTCATTAGTACGGACACGAAACGAATCGCAAGCGCGCCACTGGCGACATAAAGGGAGATCTATTTACACCAAAAAAGGCGCGCTTCTACAGAGTCGTGATGTTTTAAGGCCAAGGCGAGGAGGACATTCAGCCTCTGGTCGCATTGGAATCAAGACGTCACGGAACTGTTCTCGATTCGTGGTGCTGTTATTGTGTTAGTTGTAATTTTGTGATCATTGTGTTAATTGGTGATTTTAATAAACGCCGTCGCACCCAGTGTGTTTATAATTTAGCTAGTGTGATTCATTTGATAGTAAATTGTAATGTGACTTGAACTGCAAACTGTTTTTCTATTGCGCACTAACCAACACTACCCACACTACACCCACAGTAGTTAAAATATCGCCGATAATAACGAAAGTCACATACCCGACTCCGACAAAAATATAAATATAAGAACAAATAATTACACATAAATACACAAATATAGATAAAAAACAAATAAGACAAACAATGGGAAAATATTACCGCTGTGATGATACTGCCAGCTTCTTACGAATGTGCTCGCGAACTTTAACTTTAAAGGGTAATCTGTTGGTTGCCATCTAGATTTCTTGGGGTATCGCATTCCATAGAGAGATAAACTGAACGAAGAAGGAAGAGTGAATGAAGTCAGTGCGGTAAGTGGGACATAGAAGAAGACGATTGTGTGATGAAAGTGGAGTTCTATTGTGGTTTGCGCAAATACACTGAAAGTGGGGGGCTAGATAACTGGGGGAAGAAGGAGAGTCAAGAAATGAAAACACGATGGTCAGTGCTCTTTGCTCTCTGTGCTGGCGTAATGGCAACCACTTTGGAAGCGACCGATGCACAGAGACATGAGCATATTTACAAAGATTGAAAACGAATCGAATGCAGTTATTGAGAAGACGGTCAAATTGGTCGAGAAGATCTGCGCGGAGTAAGCGTCAGGTATTTCGCCAACCCTCCCTTGAGAGTACAACTGCAAGTGATCTGCATACAGATGATACGCACACTGAATCTCGGAAGTTATAAGATTAATAAAAATAGAGAACAGAAGAGGAGAAAGAACTCCACCTTGAGGAACGCCCGCTTGAAAATCACACCAGCATGATGAAGAATCCTCAACATGAATGGACTGCTGACGTTCCTGAAGGTAAGAGGAGAACCATTTTTTGAATATTTTTATTACTAAAACAATATTGCATTCATTTTAATTTTGTTGTCACTTATCTCAAGTACCAATAGAGCCAATATTACAGTTTTTGTCTTCGTCATTACAATTTTAAAGTTTATTGCTTAGCCGTCAACGTCGATAACTAAGTCAGAAAGATTTTAACTGATTATTTTCTAGGTTCCCTAGAAGGTGCTCGTGGCTAAATAATAACAGCCGCACGGGTTGGTCCATCAAGCTAAGCAACGCTTGTTGGGGTTGGTGCGCGGATGGGTGACCATCTTTACATACCGAGACTCTTCCGTGGCTCGGAAAGCACGTTGAACCGTTGTTCTAGGCTGTCATTCGTGGACATTTGACAGTCGTTACGGGTCGTCAGAAGCCGGAAAGTCTGACAACCAATCTTACCAAGGGGTATCGTATTATCCAGTTACTGGAATGTGGTGGTCGGATAGGCAGTCGCTCCATGTGAAATACTGGTATTCTGCTGCATCCGGTTAGGCTAGAAGCCGACCACAACATACCTAATTGGGAAAAGGCTAGGCAGATTGATTGAATTATTAAGAACCTGACTATTTATTTTTCATATTAATGCCACAATAACAAATTATATTGTAACCGATTTTGTTATGCACAGGTGGAATATAACATAACAATAATTTTAATGAAATCTTGAACTGTTTATACACATCATGTTTATTTACATAGTTAATAAACAAAGCATGTTTATTAATTATGTAAATAAACAGTTTCTACTGCGTATTAATGTATCTTTAGGGTTCCGGCCTTAGAAAAAAAACGGAACTTTAATAAGATCACTTGTTCATCCGTCTGCCACAGAAGTTTTTCATTATTTTTTATATAAAACCGGCCAAGTGCATGTCGGACCACGCACAATGTAGGGTTCCGTAGTTGGGATGAATTTATCCCAAGAACAAACTTAACTTAGTAGTTGAAAAAATAAATCTTTCATACAGAATGTATGGGAGAACATGTTTTTACAACCGCAAATCTAAGTTAGTCAATTATTACTCGTTAACTTGTAAAGCCTACTCAGCTGTGATAGTTTTCCTTTTAAATTCGTTATATAAGCAACTGTCGTGAATTTTTTACATATCTAAAACCAACCATTTAGCTGGCGGAGGGGGGCGGGGGGGGGACACTTGACTATAACAAAAATTTTCACTTTAAATCTTAATATTTCGCAAACGGATCTCTGTATTCAAAAATAGTTTTGACACACTCACAATGTTTTTAAAAGACCTTTCCAATGATACCCCACACCAAGGGATAGAAAAAAAAAAAAACATCCCCACTTTACGTGTACCCTAAAAAAAATATTTTTCATAATTTTATTTTACCACTTTGTCGGCATAATTAATATGTATACCCATGCCAAATTACAACTTTCTAGTACAAACAGTCTTGAAGCTAGACCGCGGACAGACAGACAGACAGACAGACAGACGGACATGACGAAACTATAAGGGTTCCTTGTTTACTACGGAACCCTAAAAACGGTTTTACAAGAATTTAGTTTTTGTAGTTTGCTGTTTTGATAGCTGTAGTGGTATACAGCATGTATCAGAAATATGTGGTCAAATTTAAGGGTGTGTATTGAAGTTTTGTATGGGACCATTCGTAATTTTTTTGCGATTACAATGTAGTTTTCGTAGAGAAAGTAGGCCCTTAGATTTACATTTTATTTTCTTTTGATGTTGAGCAGATAATGGTACAGTCAACAATGAAACACTTGATAACATTTGATCACCAGCTGAATTTGAGAACGATTTCTGTAAAAAAAAGTCAAAACGACACATCATAAAAGAATGATAGACTTGTAGGCACATTTTCTTAATTGAGATGTACGGAACAGCAAAGAAAACAACAGTAGTTACGAAAAAAACGCATTGGATGAATGAGCATAATCTCGAAATTAACTTCACCAAAACAAAATTAATAACTTTTCATCCTCGACAGAAAAGCCGAATAAATATAAACTTCACATTTAATCAACATAATTTAGAAACAGTTAATGATTTCACTCTCCTAGGTTTGACGATAGACACACATATAAACTGGAAGGCACACATACAGAAGGTTATTTCAAAAATTTCAAAATTTTCATACGCCCTACGCGAGATTAAAAAAACTACCAACTTACAAACCGCAATAGTCACATACTACGCGTATGCCCATGCTTGGTTCAGCTATGGCATCATACTTTGGGGAAATAGCACAGACGCTCCCTCCCTATTCACCCTACAAAAAAAACTGATGCGAATAATTATAAACTTAGAACAAACAGATAGTTGTAAACCTTACTTCCAGAAACACAAAATTCTCACCTTAATTGGTATTTATATTTTGGAATTATGCAAATTAGTACGCAAACACCCAGAATCTTACAACACACGGGAAGACATACAAACAAAATATTCTTTGCGCCATAAAAACAGATTAAATTTGCCTTCCTCCCGCCTTAAACTGCACTCTTCTAGTCCATATGCGATGTCAATAAAAATATACAATAAATTACCGGAAATCATAAAACAGGAAAACAAAACCAATTTATTATTAAATAAATTAAAACAATTCCTAATTAATAAAAGTTATTACACAATAGACGAATATCTAACGGATAATTTCAATGACAAAAAGACATAGTTAAAAAATAATAATAATAAGTTAAAAACTAAAAATAATAATAATAATAGACGGATAAGACAAAATTTAAATATTTAGTAATAAGCTTCCTCTCTCCTACTTATTTAAAATGTTGCTGTGCCCGACAGGGTCCATAATTGTTTCAATTTATTTTTCCCTACCACCTGTATGTGTACATTATGGATTGCAATAAAGATAAAGATAAAGAAAAATTCCCTGACTGCCAGACCGCTATAACAATACAACACACACACATTGTGTAACCCAATAAATGATTGAGTATGTTTTGAGTAAACTGTTTACCTGAACTAATAATTAAAACATGACCACTATGGGATTATTCATTGGCATAATAAAAGAATTTGTATGTTGTTGTTTTGAGGTTTAATGAAAAGCTTTTGTTTATATCACCTGTAGGAACAAATAAATTGAAAAAACAATTTATTAAAAAGAAACGAATGGACGCCAATAACATCGAATAAGTATAAATAAGGTGGTTAGGAATTAATTAATATCAGTTAATCGTGACTACCTGAAGTGCAAGCAATAGTTTGAAAATGAAGGCAAATCTAGTAACTTTGGTGTTTTTGGTACTTATGGTAAGTGTAAATTTCAATAATTATTATTAAATATAATCATGAGCAAAATTATAATTATATTTAATAATATGATCACTTTATATTTTTATTTTAATCTATGATGATAGGTACATATTAAATAAATTGTAAAATAAGCTTATTTAATAGTTTCTTGTTTCAGGTATACTGTTGCATTATTCAAGCTGTCCCAAGTGGTATGTATCTAAAATTATAATTCAATAATTAAGTATAATAATATTGTAATACTCGTAGTATAGTTAGTACACCATTTTTTTTGTAACGTAAACGTCATTGTTCAGAAACTTTCAAAAGCAGGTACAGCCAACCGCACGTCACTTACTGCTACGAAACAAAGCGTACAATGGACGTGCAGTTGACTGTACATAGTTATTATTTGCTCACCTATTCCTGACAAAAATAATAATGTTAAACTTCTTTTCTCCTTTAATAGATCCAGACAGGTGACTTCTACAAAAAAAATTATTGTTGACTCGACATCAGTAGATACGGAATGTTCCCCATTGACCAGACACACAAACTGACAGACGGACTGATTGACATGGAACTCTTACTATGAGGTTTCCGTTTGTATCTATAGGTACTTAAAAGATTGCGCGTGCAGCATCGTACACGGGATAGAAGTGAAACTTCTTAAAAAATATAGAATAAGAAAGATTTAGTGCGAGAGACAGAGAGAGTTATATTTTTCATCTCTCTCGTGTAACGAAATGTGTGTGTGTTTGAACGAGAATAAATTCTCGTTCAAAATTATCGAATCGCCGCCTAAGAAGTTTCACTTCAAAACATTTTATTTTATAGATAAGAAAAAGTCTTAGGTACGCTTGCACCACAAATCTCTAAATGCGTTTAGTGTTAAATGTATCGTTCTGTTCCGTCAATCGTTCGAACAACATCACAGATGTTAGTTTTATTTTTATGACATAGATTTTACATTCTGTGAATACTTTAACTCACACATGGACTTATTAGTGGTACTTATAAAAATTTTAGGAATATGTACGATATTCCTAAAATTGTATATACTTCTACAGTGCTTGTAAATATGTGAGCACAATGTGTCTACCACATAATTAGTTTATCTGTCATTGCTTCATTTTTAATTCTTATACTTATTGTGGTATAGTAATTTTATTCTTGGTGCATCGTCTTCACTTGTATAATTAATGTGTATAATCCATTCGAGACTCCTCCGTGCCTAAAAGTCTGAAAATTAGTCTTACCAAGGGGTATCGTGTTATCCAGTAACTGGGTTGTGGAGGTCAGACAGACAGTCGTTCCATGTGAAAAACTGGTTTTTAGCTGCATCCGGTTAGACTGGAAGTCGACTCCAACATAGTTGGGAAAAGGCCAGGCAGATTGATTAAATTTATAGATTTGTGGTGCAAGTGGGCATTACATAAATTGCGATTTATTCGACGTCGCTCGATGTAAAGTTTTGTAATTATTTAATCAAGCGAATCTTGATGTCTATTTCAAAATGTGTCGGTCGTTCATCGATCGATGTGGACGATTTGTCATGTTTTGACGCCATCTACATCGATTGACTGACGTCAATCGACCGCAATCACGTTGTACTTTTACTTTAAGATGTCTTGACCAAAAAAAATTTATTTATATTTATATATGTAAGTTAATTGTTATTTTAAAGTATAATAACCTTAATTGATAAGTATCTATTTACTAACACTGATATCAGTAGCTTCACTTGAGTGAAGGTTTAGAATAAAACAAAAATTGTATTATTCGACGTTCAGACGACACCGACACAATTGTACATTAATGAACGTTCATCCGATCCTTTCATTACATTATTCGATAATTCGGTAGTCAATTGAAAAATGCCGAAAATCGAAATCCAACATCGTTGGATCGGTTAATGAATTCATTTCAAACATTTGATTCATTTTGAGTTCAGACGTGTCACTCCGAGTGAAAGATGTGTCATAAAATCCAAAAATTAACGAAAAACGAAGCGTCTGATATCGGTGGATGGACTATTTTATCTGAAAAATAGATAATATTGTTTTATAAAATGATAATGTTTCAGGAGAGCCATCTGGAGATCCGTGTGTAACCGAGTGCCCACCAGATGAAGGGTCAGATGGTGGACCATTAATTAATGATGTGCTTGATGCGTGTGTGATCTTCCGTCGCTAGTTGGTTTCGTACAAATCAGACTGTGCACGAGAGCAATCGTAAAGCGTTTATTACACGGCTTTTATAAGTAATTGTAATTCAAATACAAAATCCTTTATTCAAGCTAATAAATAATTATTTTTTAAACACTTTGTTATTAGTTTTATTGTCTTTAGCAGTTTTATACTTGAACGTACCATCGAGGAAGCCCGTCACTAACCATTTTGAAAACAAAATCCCGTGCACACGATGACCACATCTGTTACCGCCTCGGTTCTACAGCAGCCGAGAGGTGCAAGCAAGAATAGTCCATAAATGGTGGTTAGCTTTTCGCGATGTAACGTACATCCAGTTAATCCTGGGCAGTCAGTTGCCTTACCATTATTGCTTTGCGACCGAAAAATTTGTTTTGCCGCCTTTCTGCAACTGTTTTTATTGTTACACTCGTGCTAGTACACAGAACCTACTTAATTTATAAATCATTGTATAATATAATTTAATGGAGAATTTTCTTATTTCTGAATGCAGTAGAAACGAAAAAAATCATCAAAATAGTTTTAAAAAAAATAGTGCAATCAAGTATGAAACCTGAAAACATTGGAGCTTGCAAAAAAAAAAAAACGAAAAATTAAAACTTTTACAAAAAAAAAACAACTGACTTCCAAAAAAAACTCTTGTAAAAAGTTTTAATTTTTCAGTTTTTAGTTGTGGTACCTACCCCACACGAATTCGAATACCACTACCTGCTATGTAAATAATAGTGACAGGAACTTAAGATATCATCCATATACCTACTAAGTGAGAACAAAATACGTATCATTGAACCAAACTCAAAAACCATCCAACCAAAGTTGAAAATTTATATGGGACCACATCCACCATCATCAAAATCGGTTCACCCAGTCGAAAGTTCTGAGGTAACAAATATTAAAAAAAAACTTTTCACATTAAAATACAACCGACTTCCAAAAAAATAAAAATAATTTCGGAAGTCGGTGGCGAAAACAGAAAATTCTAAACCAAAGACACCGACTTCCGAAATTATTACCGGAGATAGTGTAGCTTCCCAACAGTGAAAGAATTTTTCAAATCGGTCAAGTAATTTCGGAGCCTATTCAATGCAAACAAACAAAAAAACAATCAAATCTTTCCTCTTTATAATATTAGTGTAGATATACAAGCTCGCACTAGGGAGTCGAGCTCTGAGCGTTCCCAACGCCTTCACGATCAGAGAAAAAGACAACGGACATCAATGACTAGAGGTCGTAATCAAGTTTTAGCTCATAGTAACAGATCGGCTTTCAGATACGATTCACAGATTGATTATGCTCAACAGTCTTCCGTCCAAATCGGAGCCATGAATAAGATCTGCTTATTAAGTAATTGAAGGACAATTTAATTGTAGAAACCATTATCACCGGCCCAGCAGCTGGTCAACTAGCTCATATACCGAGGATTCCGATGATCCCAAGTGATCTGCCAATCCCATTTAAACGGCTTCAATTTCCGGTGAAAACATCTTTCGCCCTAACTATCAACAAGTCCCAAGGCCAAACTTTCGAATTAGTAGGGATTGACCTACGAAAAGAATGTTTTACTCATGGCCAACTGTATGTTGGTCTATCGCGGGTCGGAGGTCCTGAAAATAAATTTATTTTGCTGCCACAAAATAAATTAACATAAAATATCGTTTACAGGGAAGCTCTGATTCAATAAATTGATTTTCAGGAGCAGAGAAAGTAAAGTATATAGTAAAGGCTTTTATACAAAAATTAAAAAAAAAAAAATACAAAAAAAATAAACATATTCGAATTTTCTTCATTTTACTCTTTTTAATGACCCCACGCAAAAACGAGAAAATATGTATGTATGGGAGAGTGTGTGTGTAAAAAATTATAACTTTTGAAATGTTTGTTTAATACCCGTGCGAAGCCGGGGCGGCCTGCTAGTAAAAAATAAAACAAAAAATACAATTCAAAAATTAATTAAACTGATTATTTAAAATCGTCATGTTTATTTTATTACATTTGAGACTAATTATTAGAAATAAGTTAAATGATTCTCATGGTGATGAAAACTGTGATTTATATACAATTTTTTACTAGATTTCTTAATGAGATAAATAAATAAATAATGAAAAATAACTGAGACTTTCATTTTTCAAAACATTCATCCCAATATAAAAAAGCATTTCTATGTTATAAGTATTATTATGATTTAATATCATACATATACTTACAATCAATAAACATTTATTATTTTTGTTAAACATTTTTGTGCCTGACAGTACATTTGATCAAAAATTGCTTTGAATTAAATTAATCGAATCGGGGGCGACGGCCACAGGTGCCTCGATCACTGGGGGCCTAAGCCACGGACCCATCAAGAAGGCAGCCAGCGAGATATATGAGAAACCTGAAACGTACAGCAGCGAGTCCTCTGATGAAGACACAGAAAACAGCAAATTATAACACAGCACAGCAGTGAGATAGAAAAGAGCCTTGAAATCAGCCAAAGGATTCGCAGGCGATGATTGATTGAGCTAATTGGCGGCGACGTCGTAAAAAGATGCCCGTCCATAGATAAATATCACCCGTCTCTCCACTAGTCCATTGCCTGCTCAAGGATGCATATTCGGTACGGCTCGTAATTCCTTCCTTATCCTGAGGACACGTCTTCCCTACGATTACCGCACCCCCCGGTCTACTCCCTGATATGCAATGGCCTATGTAGCACCATGAAACATGAGGCTCCAGGAGCTAGACGGATAAGCACTTACAGCCAAGTAGGTAATGGAAAAATTGCCACACAGTTTCTCGTGAGATCAACCCCTCGCAGAAATCTTAGTTTAGTACCTTGTACACACGGCTACACATCAAGTAATACATTTCCAATTTATGCTGATCTTACATTGTATAGAATTTTCGTACAATGCCAGGTCAAGTTATACTGGAAATGTGTAGCTTGATGTGTAGCCGTGTGTATCACAAAAATAAACTCCTGCGCATAAGGTGTGACCAATATTATACAGGATGGCGATGAGGTACATTTAAAAATGAAACCAAGTATCCTTCATGACGTTCTTTGAACATACACAATCTTGTGTTTTAATAACAATTTGACATTCTAGTCGCTGGATTTTTTTTTGTTTTAATATTTAACAAAATCTGGAAGTGCATAGAGATAATAACTGAAGAATACTAGTAGGTCAATAACCTGGGGCCGGCGAAGATAGTACAAACGCCATTCCGAATTACTTAAACAAAAAACGTAAAATCAAGCAAAAACTAGTAGATAGTTAATGAAACTGTTACAAAATAGGGCTTATTAAAACATGAGTCTAACTTTATAAACCGAGTCGCATGCAACGTTTATGAAGTTTACTAAAATCATTGAAAACTGAGTAATGTTTTTTTAAGCATTATTTGTTTGCTAAAGTGTCATTAAGTAATTTTTTGACTAAACACTTGTAGAATGTTTTTTTGTGCTAAAGTAGTTATTAGCTGTTTTCGATAGTTCATTAAATTACATTATACTTATAATCAGCACTCACAAAAGGCACAAACGGTATAGGAATCCGAAATTCTGAAACCACTATTTTTAAATGAACAAAATGTGTACTCAATAAACTGTCAGCTGTTATTTATTCAGAATCCGTTTAAAATTCCTTTTTTATGGCCAGTATCTATTGTATTTTGGGAACAATATTTACTACATGGTCATGGTAACCTACGAGTTTCATTTATTTACGACCCAGGCACAAAAACTTTTTGGTTTTATTTTATAGAAGCCAGTATCAGAAAAAAAAAATAATGATTAATATCACGGAGTCAGTACATGATTCTGAATGCCGCTGCGTTGAAATTATTCGTCAGAAATAAAAAAAAAATAAAACTGCTGTTTCAAAGAAAAGTTGTACGCGGTCAAAATGTATGGATCAGCAGATTTTTATTTTTATAACCGTTGAAAAATTTCACACACGTTGTGATACTACTATGATTTACTGTCTATTCCAAAAGTATATGATGAAAGTGTAAACAAAGAAAGTGTAAACAAACCTTGTTCAGGTTAAATTTTTACGCAGTCACTCACTAAAGGGAATTAGTAACACGTTCATCTGTATTTAGAAGGTATCGTCTTTATATTTCACCACATTTTCAATATTATTAAAAAGATATTGAAAAAAAAATTAGATTTCGTGTTTAGCCTACTGCTAAACAAATCAAATTCAAATTGTTGAAGACAAGATTGATCAAACATTGTTGTACATTTTTGCACCAGATACAGTCCAAATCCCACCCGTCATCAGAGACCTTGCACTGGCTTTATTCGGGCCATCCAAACTGGAATTCCGGGCAGCATACCAGGTTTATCATAACAGTAAATAGGTGGTCAGGTAGATTAATATCTACTCTTTATTGTAGGTATGTGTCAACACCATATAGATAACAACAATGATCCACTTCCTTACATAACACAACAAAGGCACAAACAGACAGGATAAGATTAACATGAAGACGGCCTACCAACTTCTATACAAACCCTTTTCCACTCAAAAGCAGCAATGGATACCTTAATATTACCATCGTGTGTCGCAGCCATAATACCCTTGCATGTCACAGAATACGTCACAGATAAGAAATGCAAATCCTCTTACAAATACGTAGGGGTATTATCTTTTTTTTTTTGGGTGCGAAATTATCAAATCAACTTCTCGGAGCTCTGAGCGGAGCGAGAGGGCGTGTCAAACTCTTATTGACTAAAACCCACCTGTGTTCCTTCAGTTGCCATGTTGCCAGGGCCACGGAATCTTCTTTCCAACTTTATTTATTTAATACTTTAAGGACATACATGTACGGAGGTGGACTTAATGCTATTGGAATTTTCTACCAGTCAACCTTTGGGTGATGCAGAGACAAACAGTGGTTGGTGCAATATCGAAAATTGTGGAATAAACATTTATTTGAATATAAGGATATATATACACCTATTAAAACAAATTATTTAATATAATATGCATAAATATGTCGGATCCGGTCATTAGTACGGACACGAAACGAATCGCAAGCGCGCCACTGGCGACATCAAGGGAGATCTATTTACACCAAAAAAGGCGCGCTTCTACAGAGTCGTGATGTTTTAAGGCCAAGGCAAGGAGGACATTCAGCCTCTGGTCGCATTGGAATCAAGACGTCACGGAACTGTTCTCGATTCGTGGTGCTGTTATTGTGTTAGTTGTAATTTTGTGATCATTGTGTTAATTGGTGATTTTAATAAACGCCGTCGCACCCAGTGTGTGTATAATTTAGCTAGTGTGAGTCATTTGATAGTAAATTGTAATGTGACTTGAACTGCAAACTGTTTTTCTATTGCGCAATAACCAACACTACCCACACTACACCCACAGTAGTTAAAATATCGCCGATAATAACGAAAGTCACATACCCGACTCCGACAAAAATATAAATATAAGAACAAATAATTACACATAAATACACGAATATAGATAAAAACAAATAAGACAAACAATGGGAAAATATTACCGCTGTGATGATACTGCCAGCTGCTTACGAATGTGCTCGCGAACTTTAACTTTAAAGGGTAATCTGTTGGTTGCCATCTAGATGTCTAGGAGGATCGCATTCCATAGAGAGATAAACTGAACGAAGAAGGAAGAGTGAATGAAGTCAATGCGGTAAATGGGACATAGAAGAAGACGATTGTGTGTTAAACGTAGAGTTCTATTGTGGTTTGCGCAAATACACTGAAAGTGAGGGCCTAGATAACTAGGGGAAGAGGGAGAGTCAAGAAAACAAGATGGTCAGTGCTCTTTGCTCTCTGTGCTGGCGTAATGGCGACCACTTTGGAAGCGACCGATGCACAGAGACATGATCATATTTACAAAGATTGAAAACGAATCGAATGCAGTTATTGAGAAGACGGTCAAGTTGGTCGAGGAGATCTGCGCGGAGTAAGCGTCAGGTATTTCACCAAACTGCATACAGATGAAGTAAGAGGAGAACCATTTTTTGAATATTTTTATAACTAAAACAATATTGCATTCATTTAAATTTTGTTTTCACTTATCTCAAGTACCAATAGAGCCAATATTACAGTTTTTGTCTTCGTAATTACAATTTTAAAGTTTATTGCTTAGCCGTCAACGTCGATAACTAAGTCAGAAAGATTTCAACTGATTATTTTACTAGGAACCTAGAAGGTGCTCGTGGCTTAATAATAACAGCCGCACGGGTCGATCCATCAAGCTAAGCAACGCTTGTTGGGGTTGGTGCGCGGATGGGTGACCATCTATACATACCGAGACTCTTCCGTGGCTCGGAAAGCACGTTGAATCGTTGTTCTAGGCTGTCATTCGTGGACATTTGACAGTCGTTACGGGTCGTCAGAAGCCTGAAAGTCTGACAACCAATCTTACCAAGGGGTATCGTATTATCCAGTTACTGGAATGTGGTGGTCGGATGGGCAGTCGCTCCATGTAAAATACTGGTATTCAGCTGCATCCGGTTAGGCTAGAAGCCGACCACAACATACCTAATTGGGAAAAGGCTAGGCAGATTTTTTTTTTTTTTTTTTTTTCCTTTATAAAGTTTCACAATTTGTGATACTTTATTCACATTACAATCTAGCCTATTAGCTAATAAGTAATTTAAATATAACTTAAACTGCTATGTAACTATAAAATTAAGAAGTCGTCCAATAACGTCTTTCTTATTCACTATAAGTTAAGGGGAAGACACTTGATTCACGTGTTCTTTGTAAGTCAGCACTTGCACTACAGTTTAAGTTCACTTACTCTGCACTAAACTAACTCAAAAGGTTTAACCCTTTTTAGTCTTCGCACTAATTCAGTGTTGTCAAGGAGTTGGATCGCCTCAACATTCACGTGATGATGAAGTCTGTGTTCATGAGCTTCTGCATATTTTTGTATAACTATGTTTACGACATCCATCTTGAGGTCCCGGTGGAGGTCACTATTTCTAATGTACCAGGGCGCGTTGACTATATCCCTTAGTACTTTGTTTTGAAAACGTTGTATGATTTGACGATTGCTTTGGCTGGTGCAGCCCCACAGCTGAATACCGTAGGTCCATACAGGCTTTAAAACTTGTTTATATAACAACAATTTGTTAGGTATTGACAATGGCGACTGTCTACCAAGTAGCCAATACATTTTTTTGTACCGAATATCTAATTCCTATCTTTTCTTTTTGACATGCTCTTTCCAGCGCAGTTTTGCATCCAGGGTCATGCCGAGATACTTAGCAGTATTCGCGTATGGTATTTGTTGGTTATTGATGAATACCGGGAAGTATTTTGGCTTTTTATTCGTGAAGTCAATGTGGATAGACTTGCTTTCATTCAGTTTGATACGCCATGTTGTAGTCCACTCATAGATACGATTGATGGAATCTTGAACCTTTTCTACAGCTTCCTCGTGACTACTTCCAACAGCCATGATAGCTGTGTCGTCAGCAAAGGTTGCAATAAAATTATTTTCTAGCTCAGGAATATCGCAGGTGTATAGTAGGTACAGGACCGGACCAAGTACACTTCCTTGTGGTACTCCAGCTTTTATCTGCCTAAGGTCTGAATAGGCGTTTCTCTGTCTTATCATAAACAATCTGTTTGTTATATACGACTCTAGGATGTCTGAAAATTGTTGAGGCAGCATCGTTCTTAGTTTATATATGAGGCCTTCATGCCATACTTTATCAAAAGCCTGGGCTACATCAAGGAAAACCGTGGAGCACACCTTCTTCTCCTCTAGTGTTCTTTCAATAATATTGGTAATTCTGTGTACTTGGTCGAGCGTGGAGTGTCTTTCTCTAAATCCGAACTGATAATCGGGGATCAGATTTTCACTTTCGATTAGGGGCTTCAATCTCTTTAGAAATAATTTCTCAAATAGCTTTGACAACACAGGCAAAAGTGAGATCGGTCTGTAAGATGTTGTTTCATGAGGTGGCTTCCCAGGCTTGGCTATCATTATAACTTCAGCTACTTTCCATAAGTCAGGAACGTGCTTTAATCGAAATGCAGCATTAATGAGCGTGGTAATCTTGACTATGGCTTTGCGTGGGAGATTTTGTAAAACTTCCCCTGTAATTAAGTCGTAACCGGGGGATTTTCTCCGATTAAAATTACTCTTAATTTCTCTAGATACTTCTCTTGGGGTAACCAACTTAATGTCTGAACTAATTTGTACACTCTGTATTACCCTCGCATTGTGACCCAGGGCTTCGTTTGGTTGGAATATTTGTTCTAAATGGTCAGCGAAACTTAAGGCCTTTTGTTGGTCCGTTACTGCCCACTTTTCATTTGGTTCCTTAATAGGAGGAATTTGTATGATCGGGCGTTTCATGTACTTTGTAGCCTTCCACAGCGAGTAGCCTGTTTTGGTATCACTCGTCAATTGGCTAAGGTAGTTGTTTGTTAAGGTGTCGTTGTAGTGCTCAATTTCTTTCGTAAGACGCTTACTAAGCTTGTTTAGCAGTCTTTTATCTTGTGGACATCTGGTCTGATGCCACCTATTTCTTTGTTTCCGCTTTTCGGTTATGAGACACCTTATTTCTGCAGGGTAGGTGGTTGCTTTGACCCGGTGTGTTTTTTCCGGTGTGTTGTTCCAGGCAGTTTGCTGTATAATAGTTGTAAATTTATTTAGTTCCAAATCCAGCTGTTCCGCAGTTTTTAATGGAACTCTTAATTGTATTGTATTATCCAAGTCTATTCTGAAACTTTCCCAGTCTGTATATCTATTTACAAGTGTAGGACTGCTCTCTACGCGTAAGATCTGATGCCATACTGATAAAATTATAGGAGAATGGTCTGAATTCATGTCAAAACATTCATCGATGCTTAAATAATTACTAGATATATTTTTAGTAATAAAAAAGTCTATTAGGTCTGGTACTTTGCGTGGATCGCTTGGCCAATAAGTTGGTTTTCCGGTAGATATAGCTTCACACTTTAGCTCTTTCATGGCACTCATGAGTTCCTTTCCTTTAGTGGTGGTTAGTCTTGAACCCCAATGCATATTTTTAGCGTTGAAGTCGCCACCTAAGATGAATCTTTGTCCGAGTTTCTGTAAGAACCTTACATAATGATCTTTCTTTATGTTATATCTCGGAGGCGAGTAGATAGCCGCTACGGTGACTGAATACAGTTGAGATTGTATACAAATCGCCACAGCTTGAATTTCATGGCATTCATACTTAATTTCTTCATGATGACAGAGATTCTCTTTGACTACAACCGCGCTGCCACCTCGGGCAGAATTGTCAGGGTGCAGTGCATGGTACACTTTATATCCTCGGAACTTTATGTATGACTGCTTAGTAAAGTGAGTTTCAGATATAAGGCATACATCGATGTTTTCTGTGATCAGGACTACTTCTAATTCTTGTTGATGTTTAAGTAGTCCGTTTGAGTTCCATGCCATTATTTTTAACGGATTCATTTTTTTGGTCTGGAAATAGCATTCGTAGCGCTATTTTCTAGTCTATCCAAACGAGCGTTAAATGACGACATCAATTTAATCATTTCGTCCAACTTTCCTTCCATACCTTTATCGGCATAAAAATTCTCACGAATATTCGCAAGCTTGACAGTTTTGGCTGCAACATGCGCGTATGTTTTATTATTAGGGTTTTGTGTCACGTAATGATTTTGCGTTTGTGAACTAGTTTGCAATATGTCGTTGGTTCTGCGCTGGCTTTTTATTGCCGATTTCTTTATAGTTTTGTTTTTTATACCTTGCATTTCCCGGGCAACTATACATCCTCTATAATTAGCTGGATGCGGTTCCCCACAGTGGACGCATTTTGGCTTCTCTTCTGCCGGTTTTTTGCAGTCAGCAGTCAGATGTTTGCCTGTACATTTAACACATCTAGGTTCTTTAGAACAGTATTTGTGTGTGTGTCCGTACGCCTGGCATCTCTTGCATTGAGGTACTAGCCTCGAAGTATGTAGAGGATGTACTTCTACTTTACATCCTAATATTGACTTAATGCTATAGATTTTATTTATGTCTTCCTCATTGCTGAAAGTCAGCATAAACATGTTCAGAGGCTCTTTATTATTCCATCTCAATTTGTTTGCTGCATCTTCAATCTTGAAACCTTTGCTTTGTAAGTCCGCAATTATTCTGTCAGGCTTGCATGTGAAATGAAGGTTTTTCACCATGACTCGTATTGGTCTTTCCTGCTTGTTTTCGTAGGAGTGCCAGAGAAAGTTATTTTCAGTTAATAACTTTGAGATTGACTTATATGTGTCTTCGTTCACTGCATTTATTTTAACGCACTTCCCATTTAACATTTTAGTAGTGAATTTATCACCAGACTCAGACTTCGGCAATAAGTCAAACAAGGCCTGATAGTTCTCGACGCCATCTACTACTACTGGCGGAGGTGGTGGAATCTTTTTGGTTTTCGGTTTCTCGATTTGAACAGTCTCTAGGTGTTCAATGTTGGCAGTGTGAGTGGGCGATGTGTTTAATTTTCGTTTTTTCCTGCTCTTTTGCCTGATCCACTGAGTTTCCCTGGCTAGCTCCTCCTCGTCCGTGCAGTATTCAGGACACTGTGTTGGACTTTTTACTGGCTCAACTGGCTTACTAGTTGCAGCTGTACTTTGTTGTGCTTTATGCTGTAAATACCTCACTTGTTGTTGGAGGCTTTCTATTTGTTTTTCCATATCAGAAATAACATTACGCAGCTGTTCATTATCAGCTCTTTCTGCGCTGTAATATTTGTACAGCAGTTGTTCATTTTCGGTTTTCACCTTAATTTTGGTGGTCTCAGCCATGTTATATTGGCGAATTAATAAATATCACTTAATAATTATAATTGAAATGTAGGTCAATTCTTACGTAATTGTGTGTGTCATCGCGGCGAGCGCGGTCCGGCCGGCGCGGCTAGGCAGATTGATTGAATTATTAAGAACCTGACTATTTATTTTTCATATTTATGCTACAATAACAAATTATATTGTAACCGATTTTATTATGCACAGGTGGAATATAAAATAACAATAATTTTAATGAAATCTTGAACTGTTTATACACATCATGTTTATTTACATAGTTAATAAACAAAGCATGTTTATTACTTATGTAAATAAACAGTTTCTACTGCGTATTAATGTATCTTTAGGGTTCCGGCCTTAGAAGAAAAACGGAACTTTAATAAGATCACTTGTTCATCCGTTTGCCACAGAAGTTTTTCATTATTTTTTATATAAAACCGGCCAAGTGCATGTCGGACCACGCACAATGTAGGGTTCCGTAGTTGGGATGAATTTATCCCAAGAACAAACTTAACTTAGTAGTTGAAAAAATAAATCTTTCATACAGAATGTATGGGAGAACATGTTTTTACAACCGCAAATCTAAGTTGGTCGATTATTACTCGTTAACTTGTAAAGCCTACTTAGCTGTGATAGTTTTCCTTTTAAATTCGTTATATAAGCTACTGCCGTGAATTTTTTTACATATCTAAAACCAACCATTTAGCTAACAGGGGGGGGGGACACTTGACTCTAACAAAAATTTTCACTTTAAAGATTAATATTTCGCAAACGGATCTCTGAATTCAAAAATGGTCTGAACACACTCACAGTGTTTTTAAAAGACCTTTCCAATGATACCCCACACCAAGGACTAGAAAAAAAAAAACATCCCCACTTTACGTTTAGGTACCCTAAAAAAGAAATATTTTTCATAATTTTATTTTACCACTTTGTCGGCATAATTAATATGTATACCCATGCCAAATTACAACTTTCTAGTACAAACAGTCTTGGAGCTAGACCGCGGACAGACAGACAGACAGACGAACATGACGAAACTATAAGGGTTCCTTGTTTACTACGGAACCCTAAAAACGGTTTTACAAGAATTTCGTTTTTGTAGTTTGCTGTTTTGATAGCTGTAGTGGTATACAGCATGTATCAGAAATATGTGGTCAAATTTAAGGGTGTGTATTGAAGTTTTGTATGGGACCATTCGTAATTTTTTTGCGATTACAATGTAGTTTTCATAGAGAAAGTAGGCCCTTAGATTTACATTTTATTTTCTTTTGATGTTGAGCAGATAATGGTACAGTCAACAATGAAACACTTGATAACATTTGATCACTAGCTGAATTTGAGAACGATTTCTGTAAAAAAAAAGTCAAAACGACACATCATAAAAGAATGATAGACTTGTAGGCACATTTTCTTGATTGAGATGTACGGAACAGCAAAGAAAACGACAGTAGTTACGAAAAATTCCCTGACTGCCAGACCGCTATAACAATACAACACACACACATTGTGTAACGCAATAAATGATTGAGTATGTTTTGAGTAAACTGTTTACCTGAACTAATAATTAAAACATGACCACTATGGCATTATTCATTGGCATAATAAAAGAATTTGTATGTTGTTGTTTTGAGGTTTAATGAAAAGCTTTTGTTTATATCACCTGTAGGAACAAATAAATTGAAAAAACAATTTATGAAAAAGAAACTAATGGACGCCAATAACATCGAATAAGTATAAATAAGGTCGTTAGGAATTAGTTAATATCAGTTAATCGTGACTACCTGAAGTGCAAGCAATAGTTTGAAAATGAAGGCAAATTTGGTAACTTTGGTGTTTTTGGTACTTGTGGTAAGTGTACATTTCAATAATTATTATTAAATATCATCGCCAATTATGTTTAAGTCCCATGTAATAGGGGGCGAGCCTATTGCCATCAACCGGGCACAAATCCAGACTCCGAACTGCTACTGAGAAATTTCAGATAGAAAAACCCAATAACACTTTGCCCGACCCGGGAATCGAACTCAGGACCTCATGCTCAGCAGCAGCGTTTGCGACCACTAGACCAACGAAGTATATTAAATAAATTATAAAATAAGCTAATTTAATTGTTTCTTGTTTCAGGCATATTGTTGCATTATTCAAGCTGTCCCAAGTGGTATGTATCTAAAATTAGAATTTAATATTTAAGTATAATGATATTGTAATACCTAGTACCTATAGTTAAAACACCAATTTTTTTTTGTAATTTAAACATAAACGTCAGTGTTTAAAAACTGTCAAAAGCAGGTACAGCCAACCGCACGTCACTTACTGCTACGAAACAAAGCGTACAATGGACGTGCAGTTGACTGTACATAGTTATTATTTGCTCACCTATTCGTGACAAAAATAATAATGTTAAACTTCTTTTCTCCTTTAATAGATCCAGACTGGTGACTTCTACAAAAAAATAATTGTTGACTCGACATCAGTAGATACGGACTGACTTCCAACATTGACCAGACACACAAACCGACAGACGGACTGATTGACATGGAACTCTTTCTATGAGGTTTCCGTTTGTATCTATAGGTACTTAAAAGATTGCGCGTGCAGCATCGTACACTGGATAGAAGTGAAACTTCTTAAAAAAATATAAAATAAGAAAGATTTAGTGCGACAGAGAGAGTTATATCTTTTTTCTCTCTCGTGTAACGAAATGTGCCTAAACGTGCCATTTCCTTGAAATTTCACACTTTATTCGCGTTCAAAATTATCGAATCGCCGCCTAAAAAGTTTCACTTCAAAACAATTTTTTTATAGATCAGAAAAAGTCTTAGGTACGCTTGCACCACAAATCTCTAAATGCGTTTAGTGCTAAATGTATCGTTCTATTCCGTCAATCGTTTGAAGATGACACATCACAGATGTTCGTTTTATTTTTATGACATAGATTTTACATTCTGTGAATACTTTAACTCACACATGGACTTATTAGTGGTACTTATAAAAAATTTAGGAATATGTACGATATTCCTAAAATTTTATATACTTCTACAGTGCTTGTAAATATGTGAGCACAATGTGTCTACCACATAATTAGTTTATCTGTCACTGCTTCATTTTTAATTCTTATACTTATTGTGGTATAGTAATTTTATTCTTGGTGCATCGTCTTCACTTGTATTATTAATGTGTATAAAATATTATAAAACATTTTAAAACAGTAATGGTGGAGTTTCTTGCCCATTCTTCTCTATACGAAAACTACCTTTTGGATGAGGCGACTAGAATCAATTTTATTTTGTTGTAAAATCTTGACGTTCAATAGTGCCTTTATGTGCCTAATTGAAATACATCAAATCATCAGTACTGCTCTCAAAACGGTAAAGGAAAACATCGTGAGGAAACCGGCATGTCTTAGAACCAAAAATTCGAAGACATGTGACATCTACTAACCCGCACTGGGCCCGCGTGGTTGATTACAGCCCACTCCCTCGCACAGAAAGGAGGCCTATGTCCCAGCAGTGGGAACATTATTGGCTGATTATGATGATTTGACTTTGACAGAGACAGATTTTAGTTAGAAAGTTTAGTGTTCATCACATTTAGAGATTTTTGGACTCGTGGCTAAAGTTAGGCTACGGATGGCGCGGTCCACATTACCGCGGTGATCATCCATTCGAGACTCCTCCGTGCCTACGTTAAACCGTTGGTACCAACTGTCATCTGTAGATCTTTGACAGTCGTTACGAGTAGTCAGAAGCCCAAAAGTCTGAAAATTAGTCTTACCAAGGGGTATCGTGTTATCCAGTAACTGGGTTGCGGAGGTCACATAGACAGTCACTCCATGTGAAATACTGGTATTTAGCTGCATCCGGTTAGACTGGAAGTCGACCCCAACATAGTTGGGAAAAGGCCAGGCAGATTGATTAAATTTATAGATTTGTGGTGCAAGTGGGCACTCATGTTCAATTACATAGATTGCGATTATATCGTTTTATTCGACGTCGATGTAAAGTTTTGTAATTATTTAATCAAGCAAATCTTGATGTCTATTTCAAAATATGTCAGTCGTTCATCGATCGATGTGGACGATTTATCATGTTTTGACGCCATCTACATCGATTGACTGACGTCAATCAGCCGCAATCACGTTGTGCTTTTACTTTATGATGTCTAGGCTTGACCGAAAAATATATATATATTTATCTATGTAATTTAATTGTTATTTTAAAGTACAATAAATAACCTTAATTGATAAGTATCTATTTACCAAAACTGATATCAGTAGCTTCACTTAAGTGAAGGTTCAGAATAAAACAAAATTTGTATTATTCGACGTTCAGACGATACCGACACAATTGTACAGGAATGAACGTTCATCCGTTGGATCGGTTAATGAATTCATTTCAAACATTTAATTCATTTTGAGTTCAGGCGTGTCACTCCGAGTGAAAGAGGTGTCTCATAAAAGCCAAAAATTAACGAAAAGCGAAGCGTCTGGTATCGGTGGATGGATTATTTTATCTGAAAAATAGATAATTTAAATTGTTTTATAAAATGATAATGTTTCAGGAGAACCATCTGGAGAAACGTGTGTAACCGAGTGCCCACCAGATGAGGGGTCAGATGGTGGATCATTAATTAATGATGTGATTGATTTTTGTGTGATCTTCCGTCGCTAGTTGGTTTCGTACAAATCAGACTATGCACGAGAGCAATCATAAAGCGTTTATTACACGGCTTTTATAAGTAATTGTAATTCAAATACAAAATCCTTTATTCAAGCAAATAAATAATTATGTTTTAAATACTTTGTTATTGGTTTTATTGTCTTTAGCAGTTTTATACTTGAACATATCATCGAGGAAGCTCGTAACTAACCATTTTGAAAACAAAATCCCGTGCACACGATGACCACATCTATTATCGCCTCGGTTCTACAGCAGCCGAGTGGTGCAAGCAAGAACATTCCTTATGGTGGTTAGTTATGGCTTTCAGCGATGTTACGTACGTCCAGTTAATCCTGGGCAGTCAGTTGCCTTACCATTATTTATCGTGTTACGTGGCAAATATCTTGCACGACTCATAATGCGAAGCATTCGAGAGTGCTTTGCGATCGAAAAATTTGTTTTGCCTCCTTTCTGCAAAGGTTTTTATTGTTACACTCTTGCTAGTACACAGAACCTATTTTATTTATAAATCATTGTATAATATAATTTAATGGAGATTAGTTCCATAATTTTCAAAAAATTATTGAATGCAGCAGAAACGAAAAAATCATCAAAATAGTTTTTTTTTAAAATAGCGCCAATCAAGTATGAAACCTGAAAACATTGTAGCTTGCAAAAAAATCAATTAATTGAGTAAATTTTTTTGAATAAATTCGTTTCAGCCATAAAACCCTATTGAAAATGGCTCTTTTATTCAAAGTAGTTAAATTATAATTAATAAAAAACGAATTCATGTAAATATCTATATCTATAAATATTTCCAATTTAGACCCTCTTCCGTAATTGCCTAGCAACCAACAAAGCAAACCTTTAACAGTACCTTCTTTGACAGTAGGTTAAGATTGCGAAATGAGAAATTTTACCCATGGGTAAAAAAGCAGTCAAAACATACTTCATGAAAAGTCGTTTAAATATTTTTCTGTTTTATTTAAAACGGGATATTAACCATTTTTTTTTGTTTAAAAAAAAGGTTTTTAAATAACTTTAGTAGTGAAAAAAACCATGTCGGTTTAAAATCATGTAATTAAAATACCTATCCAACTTTAAAAAAAACCCGAGTACGGCTGTAGGTTACTAAAAACGTATGGTGGCAAGACGATCAACTCAAACTCAAACCATTTATTTCAAATAAACCAATTACAGGCCTGAATCCGGGCGAATCGATCATTTTAATAAATATTAGTTTTTCTTGTGGCGATTCGCGCAAATTCAATTTATTTGTGGACAAATCGACAACTCCAGCAATACACTGTAAGTACACTGGCGCATAGAAGTGATTTGGGTAAAATATTTTGAAATGAATAAGACGAAAAATTTATAAATTATTATTTAGATTAAAGGTAGCATAATTAACTTGAAACTGTGAAAATAATTCAGGGTGGCGATTTAGTCACTTGCATCCATCAAGGGGGTCCTTTCTACCTGTCATACTGTACAACTTTTGCTATGAAATTCATTACGGATTCGTAAAAAAAAAAAAAAAACTTAAATGTATCGAAATAGTCTGTCTGTACTGTTGTATTCCTATACAACAGAACAGACAGACTATTTCCGACTTACTTCGTTCGTTTTTGTTGGTTATAAAAAAAAATTGCTGTTTCATAGAAAACTGCAACACCTACGTGGTCAAAATGTATGGAACAGCAAATTTTTCATTAATAACCGACGAAAAACTTCAACGCAGGGGCTTCAGAATCATGTACTGAATCCATGGTAACTGTTTTCGCGACGATGCCTTGCCACCCTGTATAACTCTCTGAGCAAGATGTAAGTACAAACCAGCCCGTCCCATCCTTGATGTCCTCCCTCCGGATAACGCCCTAAGCCGAGGCCCGTACCCCGCAGGGGGTGCCCTTAGCGAGCGTTTGTCTTAAACTTTTAGCTTAGTTTATATGTGTGCCCTGGCTGGAGGCAATAAGTGTAGCAGCTTAATGTATCCACAGGATTGCCCGGTTCAATAGCCACGGTCGATAGAGACCAGCTATGAGATGCCCAATAGAAAAAAAAAATGTAAGTACAATTTACGCATAGTTACATCGTAAATATAATTATTGGGTGCAGGGTCAGGCCCAGCAGCCTCCACCACAGATCCTAAAATCATTGAAAATCATCTGCCTAGCCTTTTCCCCACTATGTTGGGGTCGGCTTCCACTCTACAGTCTAACTGGATGCAGCTGAATACCAGTATTTTACATGAAGTGACTGCCTATCGGACCTCCACAACCCAGTTACTGGGTAATACGATACCCCTTGGTAAGACTTCTTTGTCAGACTTTCGGGCTTCTGACGACCCGTAACAACTGTCAAAGATCTACAAATGACAGCCGGGACCAACGGCTTAACGTGCTTTCCGAGACACGGAGGGGTTTTGGTATGTAAAGATGGTCACCCATCCATGGACCAACCGCGGCAAGCGTAGCTTAACCTGATAGATCGACCCGTGCGGCTGTCATTACTTAGCCATAAAATCATTGAAAATAATAAATCAAAATAAAAAAAACAAAACCAATTTTTTTAAAGCATTACTTTGTTGGGCAAAGTGTGTGTTTTATAGGTAAATTTTTGACTAAACACTTGAAGAAAAATTTTTTGTGCTAAAATAGTTATTTGCTGTTTTCGATAGTTCATTACGTTACATTATACTTGGCCTTTATAAAAATCAGCACTCACAAAAGGCACAAACGGTATAGGAATTCTGGTATCGCTATTTTTAAATGAACAAAATGTTGGCCCAATAAACTGTCAGCTGTTTTTTATTCAGAATTTGGAATGCGACAGAACTGAAGTTGCAACGTTTAAAATTCCTTTTTTATGGCCAGTATCTATTGTGTTTTGGGAACAATATTTACTACATGGTCATGGTAACCTACGAGTTTCATTTATTTACGACCTAGGCACAAAAACTTTTTGGTTAAATTTTATTGCAGCCAGTATCAGTCAATGATTGCAAACACACGTTGTTTTACTACTATGATTTTTACTGTCTGTTCCAAAAGTATGTGATGAAAGTGTAAACAAACCCTGTTCAGTTTAAATTCTTACGCAATCACTCACTAAACGGAATTGGTATCAAATTCATCTGTATTTAGAAGGTTTCATCTTTATATCTCACCATATTTTCAACAGTTATTGCTTGAAAACCATTATTAAAAAGATATCGAAAATAAAATTTGGATTTCGTGTTTAGCCTACTGCTAAAAAAATTAAAGCATTCAATTTGTAAGTGGCACTACCTATTGGCATCCACAGGTATAGATAGTGCCATCCACGAAGACGCGCCCCTCTTGTTTCTGATCGCTTACAGTACAGTAATCGCGTTTAGGAAGAACGGCGCGTCTTTGTGGATGGCACTATCTACACGTTTTCTAATTCATTTGTTTACATTTTCATCTATTACTTCTGGAACAGACCATACTACCTCCAGGCGTTTGCCTAACTCTATAGGGGAGCACTACGGAACCTATACGTCACCCCCTGTAGGAAACTGATAAATTATTGATAGTGAGCGGAAGGTAATCTTATTTCCCTTCATAATTTCACCCTATTTTATTCGTGCGTCTCAAACGTGACGGGATCTTAGCTTACCCCCCTTCGTCTGAGGTGAATTAGAGAGACTGTATAAAGCACCTTTATAGTTATAGCGCAAAGGAGTGCTATCATTGATTTTTCTTCTGATTCTTTTTCTTCTGTACTGCTTTTATTCTGTATAAAAAACTGTCATTGTTGAAACATTTGTCAAACATTGTTGTGCATTTCTGCACCAGATACAGACCGAATCCCACCTGTCATCAGAGATCTAGCACTGGCTTTATTCGAGCCATCTAAACTGGAATTCCGAGCAGCATACCAGGTTTTTTATAACAGTAAATAGGTAGTTAGGTAGATTAATATCCAGTTATTATTGTACTCAGAAAGTTTTGCGATACAAGAAAAAAATATAGTACAGGTTATAATTTTTTAAATTATAACTTTCAAAGAACTCTCCATATACAGCTTCATACGTCTAAACCAATTTTCATAATACATTTTCCAGTCTGCATCTGACCCCTTTTTAATCCCTTTCTCAAATACAACCATTGCATCTTCCGGTAATGAAAACTGTTTTCCCTTGAGTAGATTTTTTATTTTGGGGAACAAAAATGATAAAGCCATCCATAATGATATAGCTTAAACGCGCCGAGATGAGCTTGCTTCAAATTTTGCTATCATGTCTTGGCACCATTCTACCCGAACCTCCTTCTGAGCCTGCGTTAGATTTTGCGGTACCAGCGTGAAACTATTTTTCGTATCCAAAGATTACGTAGAATTTCATGCATAGGTACTTCCCGATTCAATCTGCAGTATATGCTGAACCTCTTCGTATATAATTCGCCTATTCTCTTGAATTAAATTTTTCACAGCCAGCACGTTTTGTTATGTAACAGCCGTCATAGGGCAGCCACTTCTTTCTTCGTCTGCCAAAATTACTCGACCACGCATAAATTCGTTGAACCAGCGGAAAACAGTCGCTTAAGAAGGGCTTTTGAAAGACTTCAAATGGTGTTCATAGAAAGAACACCATTCGAAGTCTTTCAAACTTTTTTAATTTTAATCGACATTTGAAAACGTACAAAATCATCTCGCGAAAATGTTCTCGTTGTAAATCCACTTTTCAGTAAGACAGTATTTTGATTTTGCTCTTAAAAAATGCGGAGGGAATTTCGAATTTGGAATGTTGTTTTTTGTAATAAATAGTCATAGTTTTAATTGACATCAAAACCAGCCAGTGTCCCATAGACAAAAACTGTTAGCCGCAAAACTTACTGAGTGACCTGTATATGTGTCAACACCATATAAATAACAACAACAATCCACTTCTTCAAAGAACACAACAAAGGAACAAACAGACAGGTTAAGATTAACATAATTAATCGCACACACACACACACATTTTGACGTCCATTGATGACCTACCAACCCACCCTTTTCCACTCAAAATCAGCAATGGATACCTTAATATCACCATCGTGTGTCGCAGCCATAATACCCTTGCATGTCACAGAATACGTCACAGATAAGGAATGCAAATCCTCTTACAAATACGTGGGGGTGTTATCTACGGGCAATTTGAGGGGCACAACCTAATGCAATAATGTTGCGGAAGGGAGCAATCTTAGGGGTAAGTGAGTGATATGAAATATGTGGCAGAGACGAATATGTTGTTTGTGGAACTATTTGGTACCCTATAAAGTTATAATAATAATAAACTTTATTTAGACCTTATTGCAGTCTGAATACTGCAATAAGGTCCACTATGTTAGTAACAAAATAGCTTAGCTTATGATAGTACCTTATAAACAAAACAGATCGGGTCCCCTTTTGTAAGCGCCATTAGCGGGCTGTCTGCCGGACGGCTATCGACTTCAAGATACTGTAAACTGTGTAAAAATATGTTACGGGCCTAATTATGAAATAATTAAAACATTCTCTTCTATAGTAGGCCCATCGGCGGGTACTCTTTGACCTTATACCGGGTTCACACAGTAAGATTTTAGTTGATCAACTGCTATGTCGAAAGCTAACTCAACTCAAAGGTAGCCATCTTGTTCTAAACTTTGGGCGACCGAGCTCTGCTCGAGTGAAAATATGGAGAAAACGAATTTTCCCAGATGTGAGACCTAGCTAGATCAAATTTTCTCCCTCGTAGGTATATTGCAACTTTCATCTTTGCCGTTTTTGAGAACATGATTACAAAAATATATACATATAAATATTGCTCGTTTATAACAGGCTAGCTTGTACTATGTAGTTTTATTACCACTGACGTGAGGCATTTTGAGGTATTTACAGAAAAGCTAGAAAGCTTCCTTTAGAATTTCAGACCTCTTTGCGTCTATGGGTTCCGTAAAAAGTACCTAGGTAGCAACTATCTTTGTCCTTAAGTAAGTAGGTAGTTTACCGAGGTCAGCAATTAATTATTTTGAAGAGAGAGACAAAGTTTGACAGTAGATGTTTTGCTTCATTGTAATTGGAATAGTTTTAAGGTTAGAAAACCTTAAAACTATTCCAATTATTGGTAAGTAATCTTCCTAGATTTCGTCTTATTGGATGTAAGGAACACTCGTACGTGTAGTCAGACTAGTAATTCGCTTGAATAAGGAATTCCTTGGATATTCTCGAGAATATTGGTTTAAGAGCAGTTTGAAGTAGAGCTTAGTGCTTACCCTAGTTTTCAGTGAGGCGTACTGAATCTTAATTACTTCTATCACAATTTAACACTTTAATAAACACATAACTACTACAGTCTGGGAAATTAATTACTTAGCAGATTGACAAACTACGTTTTACTGTGTTGCAATGTATACGACTGACTAACCGCAGGTATTATGTGAAACTACGGATATTTCGAGTACCTAGGTGGTCAATATGCTTAGCTAGGGTTTCCCTAACTGTGCGTCGTGACGCCCTGGGCCGTCACGGCATTATCCCAAGGGCGTCGTGAGGCGATCCACATAGATTAGAAACCCTTTCCAGTCGACCTTACTAGTATCAACACTTTCGATAGCGGAAGAAGAACAATTACCTAATAGAATTGTCCTGTGACTCCAGCCTTAAGCTCCAATACGACAAAGACAAACTGCTTGAATTTTGGAGCTCAGTTTCTCAATTTAGAGAAAGAGATAAGAGCGGCGATTTTTAAACTAAAGCCTCGTTTTAAGAGGCTATGCTCTGAAAAGTAAGCACAGCCTTCTCATTAGTAGCCAGCCAACAAAGTAAATTAATACCACTTTTAATTTTTATTCTTATGATTTATTTTTGTTCTTATTTTCTAATAAAAATTATGACTGTTATTTGGAGTTTTTCTGATAAAAAAATGGCAAATTCCAAAGGGCGTCGCAGTAAAAATAAGTTTGGGATGCCCTGTGCTAAGCAATAACTTTGCCTGTCTTTACTTAACACCAAATTCTAATGCAGTTAAGCAGAATTCCAAACTGCCAGCACCCAAATTGTGTAACATACATATTTTAAATCACAATCGGAGAGTTTTGAAGTTTTGAGATCCATTGCTTCATACGTTTGAAAAATTCGTCTGCTCAACAACGTAAATAACGCAATGGACGTGGGTGAACTGTCAAAATGAAACCCATTGTGATCAATTGTCATTTTATGTGTGTTACGCAATTAGGTATCCCGCTGGTGTCTCAAACATTTACGTCAAATCGACTCCACCTTTCCGTTAAAATTCTCGTCATTCGTAAAACGAACAATATTAACATACCTATACCTTCCTTAATAGCTATAAAATACAATGCCAGTGTTCCCAACAGCCATTGAATGCTGATGACGTGTACAAAGGGGGCCCATATAATTGGGTTACTGTTATGTACCCCAGATGTGAGACTGATTAATTTTGGGAAAACCCCTTATCAAACAAGGCGGTTCACTGATATGAGATGGCAGGTGGACGGTCTGTTATAGATAGTGCGGTTCTAATTTTAACATTGTTGAGAAGAGGTATTCTATGGAATGTTGAAAGCACACAAACATAATATCACTACAGTATTTCCGGGAAGGTTTAAGCCAAGGGTTTACCCATATAGTACAATCACATTTCAGTTTCATGTTTAAGTTCAGCCGCACGGGTCGATCCATTAGGTTAAGTGACGCTTGTCAGGGTTGGTCCGTGGATGAGTGACCATCTTTACAAACCGAGACTCCTCCGTGCCTCGGAAAGCACGTTAAGCCGTTGGTCCCCGCTGTCATTCGTGGATTTCTGACAGTCGTTTAGTCGTCAAAAGCCCGAATGTCTGACTACCAGTCTTACCAAGAGGTATCGTATTACATTTACTGGGTTGTGGAGGTCAGATTGGCAGTCGCTCCATGTAAAATACTGGTATTCAGCTGCATCCGGTTAGACTGGAACCCGACCTCAACATAGTTGGGAAAAGGCTAGGCAGATTGATTGATGTTTAAGTTCCAAGAAAAAGGGGGTGAGCCAATTGCCATAAATCGAGCATAAATCCGAACTCCGGGCTGCTACTGAGAAATTCCTGATGGAAACAGCCAATAATACAAAAAGTTAGCTACACCTCTGGGGAAGAAAGCGTTACCTATGTATGTATAAAGGGTGAAATCGAATTTATGGCCATCCTCTTAAGGGGTCATTGTACTCATCATTATGAACAACTTTAACTATGGGACCAACCCTGAAAACGTGAAAAAAAAATCAGCTGTTCCCTACATTTTGACGAGTTATGAGAACATAAATGTAGGGAACAGCTGTTTTTTTTGCGCAGAGAGTTTTCTCGAGTGCTCTCAGCGTTCATCGCTTGGTGTGGCAACACGCCGTGTTCGGGTTTGCGACAAGTCAATCGTCATCCTGAGGATGCCTCGTTGAGAGGTGAAACACGTGTCGATTTCTTTCAGGGTTTTTTTGGGCTCTTTATAAATAGCTAAGCGGAACAGGTTACTAAATATATCCACGTCTATTGTGTTTTATAATGGATTTCCGCAAGGTTACGCCTTAATCAATTAACTACTGTAAAATTGCCGATTGAAGGAATGCACAATTAGAATTTATTTCTCTGAAGCGTTTTGTAGTCATGTCGCCCTAGTGCTTCTCTGGGGATAACTCGTGATGTAATGTTAGTAATCTCAAACGTGACACAATTTGTTTTCTCAGTCGAAAGTGACAAAGGGTTATATTGTGACAGATAATAGTGCCTATGTTTCCTGAAATAATGGATATTGTTGTCCTATGTCTTCAAATATTCTATTTTATGATGATACTAGCAGTGCTCCGCGGTTTAACCCATATAAGTCTCGATCCCGTGAGGATATCGGGATAAAAATCATGTCATGTCATGATCTATCCTTGTGCTAAATTTCATCTAAATCCGTTGAGCCGTTTTAACGTGAAAGCGTAACGAATAAACATAAAAACATATAAAAATCAAATATTTTTTCTTTATAGTATTAGTTTATTAGATTATATTATTAGATATTATTATTTTATATTAGATTTTATTTATTAGCGACCCGCTCCTGCTTCGCACGGGTTTTATGACTTGATAAATCATCGAGATCTCTTAATTTTTATATCAATTTGATATTAACGTTTTGAACACATAAATCTTCCGGAAAAAATTTATAAACGATAGTGAAAACCTCATCAAAATCGATTGCGTGGTTTAGAAGAACAACGCGGTCATATAGAAAAACACGAAAAGCGATTTTAATTTATAATATGTACTAACTGACCCGGCAAACGTTGTTTTGCCATATAAATGTTTGGGGTGGACCATCCTTATCACTTAGGGCTATGAGAAATAGATTATGATCGATTTTCAGACCTACCGAATACCTATATATTTATAAAAAATTTCATAAAAATCGATCAAGCCGTTTCGGAGGAGTATGGCAACTAACACTGTGACACGAGAATTTTATATTTATAGATAGAAGCAAATTGGTGCGCACTCGGTGTAACAATACGCAGGTAATTCAATATTACTTTGTCTTGGTTGGCCATCAATGCATCGGGACATCCTTTGGAGTCGCAGCAGTCTATGCGAGTAAAAATATGATCACAAGTTGAAATAGTAATTAATGGAAACCAACTAATATTTGGTGTAGCAGTGGTGGCCCAGTGGTAACGGCCCCGACTTAGGAGTTGTTCGAACCCAGGCAGACGCTTTACTTTGTGTATTTAATTTCGTCACCACTGCTCTCAAAACGGTGTAGGAAAACATCGTGAGGAAATCGGCATGTCCTAGAACCAAAAAATTCGAAGACATGTGACATCTACCAACCCGCACTGAGCCCGCGTGGTAGATTACAGCCCACTCCCTCTCACCGAGAGGAGGTATGTGTCCCAGCAGTGGGAACATTATAAGCTGATTATGATGAACTAATATTTGAATTCAAAATTTCAAGGGCAATCAATTAATTAAGACTTCTTTCCAAATAAAGCTCAACCAATTGGTTCAGTCAGTGAGTAAACTAGCACAATACCCACTAATTAGTGATCTATTCCCAGCTACTGATTGTTTGATCGCTGTCACCATTCGATCCGTTTTGTAACCTAGTTCAGAATGACCCAGTTTGGCAAATTCACTTGTATCCTTTTTGTGACGAAATCCATTATTTATGAAATTCCATTTTGTATTGTTTTGAATTTTAAATAACGCGTGATCAGTTATGAGTTTTCAGATAAGGTTTGTACTTTGTTTTTTTTTTCAGATAGGGTTTGTACTTTGTTTTTTTTTCTTGTTGCTTTTCGGCAGAAAACCTCTTGCGAAAACGATTTCTATCAAATAAACATAATGAATTACCACAAAATCTTACCTCATACAAAGTCTTAATTTTAATAAAAATCAGCATAGTGATAAACATCAAATGCGCACTTAAGAAACGTCTCAATTGAGAAAGGCATATTATTGTTATGAGCCTAAAAGTATCGATACAATCAAAAACACATTTACAAGAATAGATTTAATAAGGGTTTAGTTTAAGATCTACTTTAGCGTGAAGGAGATTTTGAGAACAATTTCAGAGAAGCTTTGGGAGACCCTTAGCATTATACAAATAGGGATAATTATTATTATATCAATAAGCACTCTATCACTCCATATTACAACATCAAATATTAAGCTAACTACGAGTATAATATGAAGTACCTACTAATGAACATTTACATGAGCAAATATTAATTCATGCTGTAATGAAGAGATTGTCGTTTCGTCGCCTAATCTCGGAATTTCATGCGCTCGAAGTATGCGGGAAATTTAGGACAGCGACAGGATTTAGCAGATTATAGAAAACAAGACTCAGATCTTTTTGCTATTATAATTTAAAACTCGGTAGACATATTATGTTTCCTGAATCTATTAGGTATGTGTTGTTCACTACATAATATACCTACTAATCTTTTGAATTGAATTGACTTAAAATTTTGACATGAAATGAAATTGACTCTGAATAGTAATAAAATTTAATTTGCATGCATGCGTTAATACAATTAAGTACTCAAATACTTATATAATTATACTGTAATTTTATCATTGTAATTGAACAGTATTGGCAAAACAGCGCACTGCTAAATTTTTATATAAATTATTCTATTTGTGTAAAAATCGTGAAGCAAAAGTTTTATCATCATCATTGTTGGCAGTCTTGTTCCACCTACTGCTGAGCATAGGCCCTCTTTTATGGCATACTCTCCTGGTCTATGCGAGTCGATGATTTTACTTATTTTGAGGTTTTATGATCAGTTTCACCACTTAAGGATGATTTCCACTAAACGACTTGCATCGCATCAGATCGGATCAGATTTTGCAATCTTTAAACGATATTAAAACGTGTACAGTCTATATTACCAAGCCGCGGGCAGCAGCTTGACCGCGGGCATTTTCCGTGACACGCGATTTTAGCCGAAATTATGCTGCGACGCACGATCGGCTCCGTTCGCCTGTCGTCGTATCCGATTGGATCCTTTTGGTTGTCGTCGCGTGCGCTCAAAGCCGTGGCCGGGAAATAAATCATCAATCCAAATTATCTTTTCCTCTTCTGTGTTTTGTGATTATTTTCTTCTTCTTCTAATGCAATAGCCAACAATACGTCAACACGGTAGGAATGAAACTATTTGATTAGGCGCAGAAACGGATACGTTCGCAAGCGATGGTACGGAGCTGATCGTATGCGTCGACATCCTGCCGGATGCGATCGGCTGTCGCCGCTTCCGTTCCTATCCTTTCCGATCCGATGCGATGCGAGCTGTTTGGAGGAAATTATCCTTTATTGCTCATACACACGAGTGATTTGAGCACCGTACTCAAAAACACGAGCGGCACGTTTTCGATGCGTGTCTATCTACATACTCGTGACGTCATGGCACATTTTAGCCCAATGTATCGCTGTAATCTTTTGATAACGTAAAAAATAAAAAATACGTGTCCAATATTTTTTATTCATGACTGACAAAAAATAATTGTCATCATACTATTTTATTCCATTTTCTTTTAATCTGGTAGAAAGTTCCTATCTATATATACACTGTGAAGCAGGCTTTTAGCGTCTCTTCATCTTTGCTTTACTACCTCATATCAAAGTCAAGTAAGAACACATAAAATCCCTAACATACATTCAACAAGCCCCATAAACACTGTAGCAGGTACCAGGTGTCGTATAGAAACAAAAACAAACGAACATAAAAACTCTTTACATTTCACTGTGGAAAACATTATTCTTTATTCTTAAGGAAATCATAAACAACGTTGTGTCATTCTTGCCCACAAATCAAAAGCGGCTTACGTACCTTTAAATAAACAACTTTATAAAAACATCAATGAAAACAGATTTCCACCTTTATATCTTTTGACATAAGAGTTAGAGAAGGCAGGGTTAGTTGTAAAGATAAGTTGGCTTCCCCTTTCCGGACTTACCTGCACGTTTGTCTGTCATATATAGTTGTTTATTGACTATTGTTTTCGTGTTGTAGTTCATGTGACATTAAATTAATGTTTGCAAAATTAAATAGGATACGATTTGTTTAAAACATGGTTGATAATAAGTTATGGTGACACGAGATAGCTGTTTGGTAACTTTTTTAAATTGTGGTAATGTATTGCAGTTTGTGCTCTTTTTTGCAGTAGATACATCACTGATCAATGATCTAATAGCATCAGCTAGTCATAGTTTTTCTGTACATTTCAGGACAGTAAAGGCTGCCGCAGATAGGTGTAGCGACAGCGCGACGCAACTCTAGTAGAACAATTTCTTTATGAAAACGTCATGGAAATTGTTTTTCCAGAATTTTTTCCCACCGTCGCGTTGCGCTTGTCTGCGGAAGCTTTAAAGTCTCATTTACAATATGAAAGTTTCTTGCTTGTGGCATACAATAAAATTGAAGCAACAAATGACTTGCATCGTCTAAGCACTGTTTAGACGATGTAACTTTTATTGTTACTTCAACTTATGGTGGATTACTTTAGTGTTTTACCGTAGTAATTTCCATTATGACGTAAGTAAAGAAAACTACTGCATAATAGCCTCACCTTTTTTGCAGTACAACATTTGGTTCTACAAACCAATAGCTATAAGAAAATAGAGAATGCTCATTTAATATTATAGGATAGTTCATACTAATCCCATGCTGTCTTGTCATTATTCTGATGCCATTATTCTCATGTCATTATTCATTATCTTGTTCTAAACTTTGGGCGACTGAGCTCTGCTCGGGTGAAAATACGGAGAAAACTAATTTTCCCAGATATGAGACCTATCTAGATCGATTTTTCGCCCACGTAAACCCAAACTTTCATCGAAATCGTTAGAGCCGTTTTCGAGAACGTGATTACAAATGTAACAAATAATGCTCGTTTAAAAGTATAGGATGTACTCAAAACAGACAAGAAGAAAGGAACAGAAATGAACATACAAAGGTCATGCTTATTTCTAAAGAAATCTCTTCCAGCATACCTGCGATAGGGAAGTAGATAAAAAGAGATGAAGACAACTTCTGTAAGAGTAGAAGAGACAGGAGTATTTTATGTTCTAGTAAACCCTTCAATTCATTCATGTCAATAAAATTGAACAATACAAAACGTATGACATCAAAAATTATCACGTCGTGTCACTAAATGGTTGTTCATTGACTTGCTAATTACGCAGTATCATTGTCATACGAGTCAAACCTAATTAAATTAATAAACCCATTCATCTACAGTAAATAGACTAAATACTCGTAGGTCAACAGTGTAAACCTGGGCTTCGTCACATTTATCATCAACTGATCGGTTCATGAATAACTTCGCAAATGGATCGTTTGGAAAAGTTCAAGCACTCATGTTTGCGTTCATATTGATGTGTGGCAGCTCTTTACAAAGTTATATTTGCTTTTTTCGAGTTCTTAGTTCTTTAGAAATCAATCCCAACCACCAACCAAACACAACCAACTATCAACCAACCAACTAACCAACCACCAACCAAACACAATCACCAATCCACCAACCAACCAACCTTACGAAAACGCTGATCACTTTGATTTAATTCACATGAAACTAATTACTTGTCATTGTGTCTTGTCAAAGTCACAATATAGTTGAATACGTCGTTATGTGGTTATACTGTATTGAAGTATGTGTTGTTAAATGTATTTTTATGGCCAAGGTTTTCGTAGGTCTCCTGTTTATAAGGAAATGCGTCTTTGTACGTAAAAATTGCAATGGTTGCAATTGCAATGTTTTTGCATGTGCTGTATAATTTTATTTTATAAATGTCTTAATAACGTCATCCCTCATACTTCAAACCCGATCGTAGTCGCGTCTCACCCACGCTCATGCGTAAACAAGCCCGTCTCCAGTCGCCATTCGAGTCCGTTGTCCTTCTCCAGGGATTCGTGTTCATTATCATTTGTATTCACGCAGACGGCACCTGGAGTTCTGTCGGCACAACAAGATTTATGACGTCACCGAACAAAACTTTCCCTTTGTATGGTAATGCGTCTTTGACGGATTTTTGAAGATTTCTTGTTGTGAACAATGATTTTAGAGGTGTCACTTTGTTTAGTGTAAAAGTCGAATTGGGTCATTTACAATTGTTGCTAAGTTTTGGCTAACTGTAGATTGAGTTTTGGGAATCATAGACACGAAGAAATACAAAAGTTTTTGCTGAGTCACACGTTACTAAGACATATAATTAAGGCATAAATCGTACTCAATATATTTTTAGAAAGGACTCCTACAAAAGAAAAAAAAAGAAAATCCCCCCACTTTTTGGGATGTTAACATCCATCATATTATAGTTAGTTGATTCAGGCGTGACCTTGCAGAAATCCGTTATAAAACAATAGATGTAGATAATTATATTTAGTAACCTAATCTGCTTAACTATTTCTAAAAAGTCATAAAAAACCCTGTAAGAAATGGACACGTGTTTCACCTCTTAACAAGGCATCCTCAGGATGACGATCGACTTGTCTCGAACCCAAACACGGCGTTACAGGGTTTTTGATAACTCTTTAGGAATAGTTAAGCGGAATAGGTTACTAAATATATATACATTCTGTTGTTTTACCCGTCGTATTGATTTTGTTCATATAACATGTACCCTATGTCACCTTATTGTTGTGTTTATATTAACAAATCAATTGACACCTCATTCATCAAAATCTATCGAGTAGTTTTGGCGCTACAGTGGAACATACGTAAATACAAACAAACATACATAGACTGCTAAATATAACTGTTCCTTTTGGCTTCGCAGTAGTTGGGTAATAAAAAGGAATCAGGGTGAATTCTATCACAAGCACAATTTTACATAGTGCAACTAGATACAGCTGCATCCATAGTTAATCGTAATTATACGTAATTTATTTATGTAAGAAGTCACTATATCAGCTTCACAAACAAATCACTGAGCATTTACGATATGCCTTAAACAAATAGTTATTTGCTAGGATCTTGGTCTCCTGACTATCCATGTGTTCACTAATTACATAGCAGTACAAAGTAATTAAACCAATATGTGAAAATGAAAAGGGGTCTATTATTAAATAATTATTTGCAGTGCATGTGATGTGGAGGGCTGGTCAAGGTGACAGCAAATAAATACATGCAGCGCACAGGGTATAAAATCGCGTGACACTACACTTTTAATCTGTAACGGACCTGGTACACGCGTGCATTTAGATTACCATGCGAAGAGTCATAATCTTTAATATATGTATTCTGAATCTTTTTTTTTTACAGTCTCCAAATTTTTACAGGGTATTCTACCCATGAATATAAACAACTTTCATTATGGGAGCAACTCTGAAATCACAAAAAAAAATCTGCTGTTTATACAAAAGTTCAATACTTACTTGACCAAAATGTATGAAATAGCTGATTTTTTTTCGTGATCTCAGAGTTGCTCCTATAGTGAAAGTTGTTTATATTTATGGGTAGAACACCCTGTAAAAATTTGGAGACTGTAAAAAATCATCCAGTATTTACATAATTTTTTTGTAAAAACAAAATAATTTGTTGGTTGTTTGTAAATTTGTATGTAGGGGGTAATCTCCGGAACTACCAGTCAGGTTTGAAAAATTCTTTTTGCATTGGATAGCCCAATTTTTGAGCAAGGCTATTAAACATCACGCTATGACCCTTAGGAGCCGAGCAAAAAGAAGAAAGGTCAGAAAGAACGCTAAGTAAAAACGAATTTATAGCGCGGGCGGACGATGGGATGTAATCTGTGGCTGGGGACCGAAATTTCACGCGGATGAAGTCGCGAGCAGAAGCTAGTGACTAATAAATACATTTTCATTACGATAGCGAATTTATCCCGTTTTATTAGCAAACCCATTCTGTTTCATTAACCGTAATTGATCAACTGACAATGGCGTCGTCTGTAGTTGATTGATCATTCTGTCATGTAGCGATATTAATACTGATTGTGTTATCGCTCAATTAAAATCTGAATGTCAACAAGGAAGTACCATTATTAAACGATATTATATGTATACTTACAACAGTAACAAACATTATCAAGTTACTTTGATTAAGCTTTAGATCTTCGTATAGCGTAATCAGAATGTACCTATTTAACAGTCATTTGCCTTTTTCAAGGTATTTAGAAAATGGTGATCAGTAAGTTCTGGTTTTCATCACCACTGCTCTCAAAACGGTGAAGGAAAACATCGTGAGGAAACTGACATGTTCTAGAACCAAAAATTCGAAGACATGTGACATCAACCAACCCGCACTGGGCCCGCGTGGTAGATTACAGTCCACTCCTTCGCGAAGAAAGGAGGCCTGTGGCCCAGCAGTGGGAACATTATAGGCTAATTATGTAAGGTCTGGTTCATGGTGGTGCAACAAAAGTATATTTGAAAGATTTGGGGGACGCCTTTGCCCAGCAAAAAGAGGTCTTGCTGAAAACCACGCTATACGACGCTAAAGCATGAAATAATAAAAAATAAAAATCAAATACTCATTCTACTACCAGTCATTTAAAGACAGAAAACTGGATAAATATGATGATATTAATTTAAAAAAAAAACAGTGGCACTCCGGGAGTGACGACAGAAGTGAAAACTTGAACGAAATCGCCTTGGTGAAAGAAACATAGGTACTTGTATAGAATATTGGTCCGTAAACTTATCTAAATAAAGAGCACAACCGCGTTTACAAAAAAAAAAAAAACTCCCAAAACCTTTAAAGTAAAAATGTTTGCATAGAACATTGATCCGTAATGTAATATAAATAAAGAGCACAATCGCGTTTGCAAAAATGAGGTGTCGGTAACGGTGCCACGAGTTCAATTGTTTTTTCCCATCTCAAAAATGCCCAACGCGCCTAATGGAGTTTTCACGTCATAAACTATGTCCATATCAGTCTGACAGATGCTCCTATTCACTGTGCTTATCAAGTTCCGACGTAATGATATACCTTACGTACAATGAATACGCATTTACCAGCACAAAGCTCCCAATGATCTGTAATCGTATAGGAATACGTATAGGGCTCTTAGACTTCAATAGCCCACTAATTTTAAGTGACGTTATTTAGCCATTGTCTGACCACCATTGTAAACGGTTCCCGCCTAATCAGTTGCCATAGCATGCTTAAGGATAATCAAAATCTTTGTGTCGGTTTCACAGCAAAATTAACAGTATTTCTATTTTCTTAATGTCCATCGGGTATCATCGGATTTCCGAATACAAACGAATGCTAATTTCTATGTCCATCAATTATTATATTTATCGTGTATAATAAATAATTTAAATTCAGAACTAAGTACTTTGTTGTTGTTTTGTTTTGATTTCCGCGTGAACTAAATAGTGCTGTAAAACTATTTTCCTATCTGTCGTGCCTGCGACTTTAGCCGCTTTCCTCCCATTTTTTAATAAATTACATTAAAGTTAAAAGAGTATTAACAACTCTATATACTTCCATGTCGATTGAGAGCGTCCGGTCTGCCCCTAGTGCAAAGGGCAACTGATAGAAATCCGACGACTGACGAAACACGAGGTTTGCCGAGGGACATTAATAACATATTTGTATTGTACATTGAAATACCACAGTATACCAACAGTTTTAATTCTTACGTATTCAACTTCCAAAGGAATGACATCTATACAGGAAACTGAAAGGAGTTCATTATCATTTCTTTTCACCGTAAACATCTGAGATTGGCTCCACACAGATCTACAAAAAGAGATTGTAACTTCAACAAAATAGAGTCTGAAATAGCTTGAATAACAGTTAATGATATAGTCGAGATTTTCTGGCAGTTGTCAGAGGGAATACAAAATTGGTGGAAGCGAGTGTGAAATCAATGGGGATTTGTGTGACCGTTCTCAGGTATTCATAGAGGCATAGTTAGAAAAGTTTCAGAGGCTTACGAAATATTCAAAAATCGTACTGTAGGTACGTGGACGTGCGAATGAGGCGAGCTTTTTAGGTTTTACTTTTTAGTGAAGCAAAGGTCAGGGAAATTTGAAAATAAAATGTAAGTGGACACTTACACGTTCTTGTGGCATCATAAAGTATTTTTCTAAGTTTAGAATTTTTTTTTTTCGAAAGCAGTTTATGATTTATGGACCCAGGCAAAAAAATATGAAACCATAAATTGCATTTTTTTAAAGAAATAACACCAACACCTCGGAGGTGTTGCCAACAAAATAATCACGAAATCTACTCACAATATATCCCCTCAGAATTTAACTCAGTTTGCAGTATCTTTAACGTTGTTTATTAAGAGCGTAGTTCCACAAAACAATCAAACGCGCGGTAGAGCACTTTAAATCATAATTTATACGTAATTAATAACAGCCCAGCCAGAAAGGAGGAATAATAAATTTTAATTATGACAAATGACGTCACGGAACGCGTTAAATCGCTAGGGTTGTTACCAAAGAGGTAGTAAATTACCCGAGGGATGGGTAATCGCACGTAGGAGTGGGTGACGATAGGATTTAAAGGGTGAATATTGATAGGGAAAAACAACCGCGGTGTACAGCGATTAAAGCGCTTTATTTGTTTAAATATTAAGTAAGGGTGCGACCGCTTTGGTTGACATCTACTTAAAGCTTTTAGAATATAATTAAGCAAGTAGGTACATAAATTATTATACCTACAACCAATTCTATTTTATTTTTAATAAATGGCAAGCAAAGCCGATGTCGACTATTCTGCCAATGTTTGCAAGTGTGCGTGATTTAAAAAAAAAACGCAAAAAAAAAGTTAAAAACAAATAAAATTCTTCGATTAATACAGTTGAACACAATGTAGATCTTGTTGGGTTAGTATGGGACAATAACAAACAAACAAAAATATTAAAAAAAAATAATAAATAAGTAAGTAAGAAGGTATTGTTAATTTGAAGTGTTTTTGAAAATGATTGTTTAGTATGTCTAAGTAATTTACAAATGACTTAAATAGTTTAAAAGTAATACGTAACTTAGGCGTACTTTTACCAGCTTTCAAGTACATGCATTAAAAATACAGCAAACAAATGAGTTTATAAACTATCCTAAAATTTGAAGTAAAAACAGAAAAAATCTGAAAATATTGACCATCTTTGTTTTCTTAACAATACAAACGATTAAAAACTCTTGAATAACTTAAATAAAAACAAACAAACTAATTCTAAACAATTCAAATCATAACAAATTATCAGGACTGTACAAACGTGGGGAGAGGTCATCGAACTTTGTATTTTATTAAATTCGGGCATTTTCATTGGGCGTTGCTCTCTCTTCAAAATGTTTGAAGTAAGAAAATTAAGTAAATTCTGCTATTGTTCTAGAATGTGGCTTCTTAAAGTTAGTCCTAACTTGATGGTTTAAATTATTAGCTTGGTAAACATTATCAACGGTTTTGTGAACTTTTTCGGCCTCATACAATACGCAAAATACGCGCTTGTACGTGGAGTTGCGGAGACCAGTGTTTAGTATTTGCTACCATTTGATACCTTGCTACCTCGAGCTTTAATGTACCAAATAATTTCTAAGGGGTTTGAAGAATTTGAATGCCCAATGATCACCTATGTGACACAATGCCTTTTTTTTGGGTAGGAAATTATCAAATAACTTTTCCCGATCTGGACGGAGCGGGAGGGCGTGTCAGGCTCTTACTGACTAAAACCCACCCGTGTTCCTTCAGTTGCCATGTTGCCGGGGGCCACGATCTCCCTTTCGGTTTTATTCGCAACCAGGCATCGGCCCTAGCGGACCCCGTCAGCGCGCCTTTGACCCGGGCCTGGTTCTTATCGGACGGCAAGCTACCCATTGCTCACCCGCAAGCCCGCGCCTACGGTGGCCGGAAATCGGCCTACGATTTCCGACGCCCAGGGCGTCTCCTCCTGCGACGGTGAGGGGCCGATCGCCTACACGAGGACACGGCGATGCTCCGTCCAAGCCGGGCAGACCTCCACGGTATGCTCCACCGTGTCCTCCGGGCGATCCACACAATGGTGACACCCCCAATGGTTTACTCCCGACTTATCCTGACCATGTGACACAATGCCTTATGGCCGATTCCTATAATTTATGTACCGTTATCGGTTACTATTAAGATTTTTGTATATTTAACAATAATGAAGTAAACACCTCATAGTTTCACATAGTAAATCCTCCCATATGGAAATAGCTAACACAGATAAAAAAAAAATTGTTAATGAATCTATTTATATGCCCAGTTTGGCAATAAAATACTTTACTATTGGTAAACAAAACGATCCGTTTTTGTTTATGTTGAAATAATACACCTTTTCAGTAAGAATAATTTCTGTATTCATATACTTGCACACACAAACTTGGTATTATTCGGGTTCCGTACCTCAAAAGGTAAATAACGGAACCCTTATAAGATCACTCTCTTGCCCGTCTGTCCGTGTGTCACCACCGATTTTCTCAGGGACGGGTGAATTTGAAATATTACCAGATAATGAAGTCTATAGTCCCTATTAGGTGCCTAAAAAAGTCAACACGATAAAAAGATACGGGCAAATTTAGATTTTCGCTCAAACTTGTATGTACCAAAATTTACCTTAATTTTCAATTTTTTTTTTAAATTCCAATTTCAAAAATAATACGCAGAACATAAGTAAATACAAACAAGTATAATTTGAAATATAAAACAGAAATACAAAACAAACAGCTCTAAGCTAACTCAGAATAATTCCATAAATTAGTGTCTAGACTTAGGCGCACGTGAAAGTCTCATTAATGTAAATATTTAATAATCTAACCTCTATTTAGAAATAAGGGTCGACGTGGAAAACAGTAGAATGATACATATTTTTCAAGGACGGTCATATCGAAATTTTAAAACAACTTAACCCATCTAATATTATTTATCGAAGTAGGTACCTATTTATGTGTTTACTAATTACTTAAAGGAAATTAGCAATAATTTTATCTGTTATGTATCTACGTTTTTACGAATCGTGTCGTAGGTTCGAACCCAGACAGGCGCTCTACTTTGTGTAAATAATTTCACCACTACTGCTCTAAAAAAGGGTGAAGGAAAAACATCGTGAGGAAACCGGCATGTCCTAGAACCTAGAGGCATGTTCTGTGATTACTTGAACTCACACACTGACTTATTAGTATTATTTGTAATTTTTTTAGGAATATCGTATAGGTACCTACTTTTACAATGCTTGTAAATGTGTGAACACCATGTATCCATTGCACAATTATTTTTTCTGTCATTGCTTCATATTTAATAATTTTTAGCTATTGTGGTATAGTAATATTTTTCCAGGCGCATCGTCTTCACATATAATTATATAATTAATGTATACAGAATATTGTAAAACATTTTAAAAGAGTAACGTTTCGAGTTTCTTGCCCATTCTTCTCCATATGAAAACTACCTTTTGGAAGGGGCGACTAGAATCAATCATATTTTTTGTAAATTTTGACGTTCAAAAGTGCCTTTTTGTGCCTAATTGAAATAAATTATTTGACTTTGACTTTGAACCAAAAATTCGAAGACATGTGACATCTATCAACCCGCACTGGGCCCGCGTGGTTGATTACAAGTCACTCCCTCTCGAAGAGAGGAGGCCTGTATCCCAGCAGTGGGAACATTATAGACCGATTATGTTATCTACGTTCGTTTTAGTTTCACAGAGAAACCAATGATTACTTCGTTATTGATGGCATATGTAAAAAAATTGCTCTAAAGTAGCATTTATTAGAAAACATTGGTTTAATGTGTTTTAAAAGCCTCGGATCGCAACTTGAGTCGAATAATTGTAGCAATGGGTAATTTTTCCTAATTAAAAGTCATTATCACCAAACAAGGCAAATTCCGATAAGAGAAACAATAATTCTTGGTACACCAACGTACTTCTTCATCTAAAACAAGGATTTAAACTTATGTACCTACATAATCTATTAAAACTAGATAATCCAACCAGCATAATATTCTAACGCGTCATAAAATAATCTGACTAAATGTAATATTCCATGCGGTGTACTACACAGTATGATAACTGTGTACATCTTAATATATCCGTGTTATCTGGTTTCAGATCGGGCTGCGTTGACTGATGGCATGCAGCACACACCGCACGTTGATAGATGTTGTACTCGCAGCGGTAGCGCGGGAGCGTGGAATCGAAATGTGTGATTGATGTATAATTGGTCGTTTGCCATTTTGTAAATAATACCAGCTTATTATTGTCCCACTGCAGGGCAAAGGCCTCTTTTGATATAGAGAAGGCACGAGCATTGATCACCACGCTTGCTCTAGACGGGATGGCGAGTTTAGACTTATATTAACTTTAACTGTCAGTAATGTCCGAGATAAACACAGAAAGTACATATAAATTGAAAAAGTTGCATTGGTATTTGCGGAATTGGATCAATAACCTCGTACATGAGAAGCAGGACCTTAACTACTGGTCCATCACGACGACCAGTGGAACATCTTGACAACCAAATTAATCTGCCCATAGCCTTTTCCCAACTATGTTGGGGTCGGCTTCCAGCCTAACCGGATGCAGCTGAATACCAGTATTTCACATGGAGTGACTGCCTATCTGACCAACACAACCCAGTAACTGGGTAATACGAAACGCCTTGGTAAGACTTTCGGGCTTCTGACGACTCGTAACGACTGTCAAAGATCCATGAATATCAGCAGAGACCAACGGTTTAACGTGCTTTCCGAGGCACGGAGGAGTCTCGGCATGTAAAGATGGTCACCCATCCATGGACCAACCCCGGAAAGCTTAGCTTAACCTGGTGAATCAATCCGTGTGGCTGTTATTACTTAGCTACGAGCTCCTCAACCAACCATTGCAACCATTGCTTGACAACCATTTTGTAATAAAAAATAACTAAGGTTTTATCCTTTCAATAAAAGAAAGTTAATACCTTCTATCATTATTTACAAAGTAAACTAAACAATTACTGAATTTCGGAAAATCTTTTAGCCATCAGGGAAAGTCGACATTGTTACAAAGGGTCTTAGAAAACCAAGGATTCTTTTTTTAAATATTGTGTTTTTTTATGATTTTCTGAATCCATTTATGTATAATACAAGCACAATAGTATGAGACTTAACACGTGTTTTCTGACAATACGACTCAAACTAGACGTTTTGTACTGTAATAATCCTCTTATGTCCATAAAATTGTGTCCTTTGCTATTGAAATAAAGTTAGTAGGTAAGCTTATTTAATAAAAGCCTCTGTTCTGACGTCATGTGATGCTTAAATATTGTGGTCCAGACCAAACATTTTTCACTAATAAAACACAAAGAAACACAGAAGGGCGCGCGTTTTAGGGGCTGCCCTGTCTGAGTAACTTCAGCCGTTTCATCATTATCATCATCATTTCAGCCGAAAGACGTCCACTGCTGGATATAGGCCACCCCTGACGTTTATAAAGTGCTAATTCTACGAATAAGGAGTATAATTATTGAAATAATTTAAAGTACCTACCTAAATCCACAACCCAGCTCCCGCGCTACCAACATAGGGAGGGAAACCAGCGAACTACGAAACACCCAAATGCTCATTTATCCGTAAGTGATAAATAGGCTTGTATGAATTCCAAGGAGACGCGGTGGCGCCCCCTGGTGGATAATGAATATATAATGAACAAATCTTTACCTGCCGCTAAGTGAAACCGAGTGTGGATAAAGTATGAGACTGATTAAGGGGGAGGTAAAAATGAAACCCGAAAAAGATATTTAATAAGGTCTGAAATAACATGTTACCAAAAAAAGAAAATTTTCGGTTCTGATTCTGAAAAATTATGTATATGTAGTAGTATTTGGGGAAAGTGGCGTCAGTGACTGAAAAGTTGAAAGGAAATCGTTTGGCCTGGTATAGGCATGTGATGAGGAGAGAAAAAACGCATGTGACTAAAAGAGTGATGAACATAAATGTTGATGGATGGAGCGGGAGAGGAAGATCAAAGAAAAGATGGAAGGATTGTGTGAGGAATGATATGAAAGAGAAGGGAGGGGAGTGAATGATAGTGTGACGGTTGACAGGAGAGAGTGGAAAAAGAAAACGTGTTGCGCCGACCCCACGTAACATGGGACAAAGGCAGGAAGATGATGAATCTGAAAAATTATGATACGTAAATATGTTGTTAGGAGTAAAATCTATGGTGGAGCATACGGTAGAGGTCTGCCCGGCTTGGGCGGAGCAACGCCGTGTCCTCGTAGAGGCGATCGGCGGCGGTGATCTCTCGCGTCCGGCCCTGGTTCAGGCCATGGTACGGAGCGAGAGGAAATGGCAGGCCGTCACCTCCTTCTGCGAAGCGGTAATGCTCGCGAAGGAGGATGTAGAACGCGTGAGGGAAAGGCAAATTTCGCGCCCTCACGCCCCTAACCGCCGCAAGAGGAGACGCCCGGGGCGGGAATCGCGAGCCGATTTCCGGCCACCGTAGGCGCGGGCTTGCGGACGGTGAGCAATGGGTAGCTCGCCGTCCGATAAGGACCAAGCCCGGGTCGACCGCGCGTTGTGATCCACGCACGCCTCAAAGAGATGTCAGCAGAATTGACAGGGTCCGCTAGGGCCAATGCCTGCCGGGGGTTCGAAGAAAACCGATAGGGGGACATCGTGGCCCCCGGCAACAGGGCAACCGAAGGAACATGGGTGGGTTTTAGTCAGTAAGAATCTGACACGCCCTGGTTATTTGATAATTTCCAACCCAAAAAAAAAAAAGGAGTAAAATCTATACCTACCTATGATAAGATACTGTGATTAAAAATGAAATATTATTAAGTACTTCATAGAATTTTTATTGCAAAACATAAAATTAGAAAAGTTGAAATTGATTAAATTCTTCTCTCGATTACCATAATTTTAATCTGGCCTGTTTTTAGAGAGAGGCTAGGATGGTAAAAAAACAAAATAAATGTTAAACGAAGAGAGCACTTACTTTTTCATTAGTCTTAAAAATCGAAATAATGATGCTAAATTATGTGATAGGTATCTCGGAAAAACTGTATATTATTACGTCCATTAAATTAAATGAAAAAAGATGCCTGCAGCGTATTTGCTATTCATTAGCTGCTCGGATGTGCACGCTACATCATAAAAAAATCGAGAGATTTTTCCATTGTAAAACGAACTATTCTCAAAATTGTTATATTTATAATACAAATAACAGAACAGATAATTTCCAATTTAATTAAGGAAGTATTGACATTATTAAATGCATAGGAAAAGTATCTTGTGAGTAACTACTTGCGTAGTTTAAATAGTATTCCAGGAATTTAATAAAAAACTTCAACGCTAATGCCGTCATAATATTGTAGGATTTATAATACATAATGATTTTTTTTTCCTTTTTCTACCAATAAAATATTGCTGCAATGAAGTAAAATATAATAACTAGCACCATTTAAATAATTAGACTATTTTAATAATTAAAAAAACTGATTTAAATATCCATCCCCTTAACATCACTGATCCACTGAAGTGCCCATTGAATGGCAATGAAGTCTTAATAAGATCATGGACAATTTATATACTCAATACTATTAACTTTGAATACCAAAGACACTGCTTTTCGATTGAATTAAAACTTTCGACATTACAAAGCCCATATTGATTTTATTCTTCTGCACTAGAGAGGAATGATGTTAGAATAATATGATATCCATTTTCAATATTCGAATCTAGAATACTTACTAGAATATTTGATGTGCTTTTTATTACATAGTTGAATTCTTTTGTTTTGAACGTAGTTCAATAGGTCCATTTCAGAATTCGGTTTATTTTACTTTTTTGTTTTCGGTACTGTAATGGCCAGACTCTTAATGCAAAAGCAAAGAATGAGCAATAATTGACCACTAATCTAATGCTCATTCTTTCATTCTTTGCTCAACAAAACGAAACATAAAACTGGTAAATATTTCTACTTATTTTTTTTAATATTCATTCATTAACTGACAGACGCACAGCCTAATTAGCTGGGTCTAGAAGTATGAAATTTTGGAAAAGAGATCCTTATATAACGAATGTGAACAATAAACTCAATAAGCTCAATTTATGTGGTTCTTTCTTCAAAAGACCATTTCAGACACCAATTCTACATGGTCTTTACATGATCCAAGATTATATGTCTGGACTTTAAAAGAGACTACGACCTCTTTGTTTCGGCCTTTCTTCTCATAGAAAACGTCAAACACATCTAGTTTTAAAATATGATTGACGTGTAAAAGTATTTGTATAAACTTACTTACATAAATAAAGATATTTTTAATAAGGAAGTATTTTTGAAAATTCACAAAAAGGGTTTTATTATATTATTATATAGAATGAAAGTTTGTATGAAAATTAGCAATAGGAATTAATCCTATTGAGCACTAGTACACCAGATTCATAAAACCAGTGAAAAAAACAGATGATTTTTGGCACAATCTTCACAAATCAACCAATCTTAAAAAGGACCAACCCGTCAGCGGCCGTGTAAAAAATAAACGCCCTTCATTAGTAGATAATTGCGCACAATTTTACTCTCTTGTAACTGACTTTCAATTAACTTAATAGGCATGTGCCAGTCACGATTGTTAGCCAATTAACTAATGAAGTTGAATTCAGGCCGTAATACAAGAAATTCAGAAGATCAGTTTTTAAGAAGACGTCGTGATGAAGGCACTACAGACACCACAGCTACAGTGATTTTTTTAACAGCCCTATATATCACAAAAAAAAATGTTGTACAGTGCCGATTAAAAGTCCATGAGCAATCTCACAAAGCAATAGACTGACGCTTCGGTTTGACTTACGACCTTCTTCTATAAGTTGTTACAATACTGTAGACACGCACATTACACACACACACTCACTTTGTCTGCAACCAATGACTAGTTCGATAATCATCATTCGTTTTTAGTTTCATTCGTCTTGTTCACATAAATATTAAAGTTTAGCAGGTAGACCACAAAAAACTAAGTAAATTATTTCGATTTCTGTGGGGTAGATGCAGTTTGTTACAAGTATTCAATTAATAGAACTTTATTGGTTCGTGCCGTGATAATATTGGTGACGAGCATTTAGCGCAGTGTTGTGGTTATTATTATCAAAAAGCAGGCATAAAATATATTGAAGAGATCAGATCAGATCAGAGAATATTATTGCGCTGCGTAAAAGTGAAGTGAATATCTAATAAAACCGGACTAAGTGTGAGTGTTATCATTTATATATTTCATATTTTACTAAACATAAATCTTAATCAAGGGTATTGTTGATAGAACAGAGGTATTGCTGAGACAGAAGATGCCTTTAAAGTTTTAAATTCATTGTGAGGTTTAATTCGATTAGTGAATAATAAATAATTAGGTATTATGTGTAATAAAAACAATGTTTTTCTTTGTTCTAGAGAAATACTGTGACGGTTAAGAGATATGAGGAAGGGGCTTATTATCGAGTAGCAGCGACGTCAAATGGTGAATGAAACAAATGGTTTCATACCAACGAGATATTTTGCTGAATTATTAAAAACACGTCATTATGAACCGTTCGCCGTGCACTCTGAAGGCTTGCATCACTGAAGACCAGCTAGAAAACCGTTTTTGACCTTAAAATATTGACCGTACCAACTTAATAAACAACAGATTCGTTATTGCATGAATTTATGGTAACTAATTTTTTAAGCACGTTTCAATAGGGTGTTTGTCGTATTTCTTGCAGATATACCGAAATTGTTTAATATTATTTTAGTAATAGTATTATTTTAGGATTAAAATTTGAGGTTTAGTTTCAATCTTCTTTTCGTAAAGAAAATGAATACTTAAGCTATAACCTCAATACCAACCAATATTTACTAAAGCCAAATAAAGTTTAAAATAATTAATATGAACAACTGCCTTTAACCTTAAAATCAACAATTTTGTCAGTAGATTTTTTTACATTTTAAGTAGTCTAATATTCTTATTTATTGCTTAATTACTTAGACCATGATCAAAGCTTTATATTTATGGTGCAAAAAAATCCATTTAAAATTTAAAACATTTCAAAATTTAAATATGTCAAAATAATACAAATTGCTTCTAAGTTTCTAGACATCTATTTCACATATTATTCAGGTGAAGTAATGATAAATAATTGTAGCAGTCTGATAACTATACTTAAGTAAAATAAACATAACGAATAAATATTATTTATTTTTTATTATAACATATCACGCATTTTTTATTCTAAACCCTTTATTGCAATAACAACATTAATAAACAGGCAGGATATTTAAAAATATTATTATTGCAAACAAAAATAATAATATTTGCAAAAACAGCGCTGTGATTTACGAGATTAGAACCTTAGCCATCTTGAATCTAAGACCAACGCTTAACGCCTTCTGCTATCTGCACATATAATTTACTTTCGAATTTTAGCAATGCGATACACTGGCCAAGGTCACGCGTACGAGTATGATGCGTGCTAACAAAAGTTATGGAAATATAAGTGCGGCGCCCGCGAACCGTGACGATACGATAGTGTGTAGTGCGAAACTGCGTTCTCTGTGTGTGTACGGCACTCACACCACAGACGTCTGACTGCTTACACATACAAATGTACGGACTATACCGCGTGTTCACAGCAATACGACTCTTAGCGTGCTCATGCACTTTTGAGCGCTTACTGTACATGATGTTCCATATTTGAATTTGTGGGATTTGACTCGGTAATCTCAGTATCATTCTTGAGTAGCAAATATTGGTGTCCTAGTTAACAAATAGAGTAAAGTAAGGTTTGAATTTGGTTAGACAACATTCTCACTGAAAGGTTTTTTGGAAAGAAGTTCTTTAACGTGGCTTGCGGTAGGAGTTGACTGGTAGAAATCATCACGTAATGAAAAAACGTCATGCCCGAAAAAGCCAGTTTCAAGGTCTCAAGTTTCAAGTGTCAAAAGCTTTTGTTTTTTTTTAATACAGAGCCATCTAGTATAAGTTTTTAGCTTCTAAAAAGAAAAGTATGGTCTACGCAGCAGTGAGTTAGGATAGGTAGGCCAAGAGATAGATCATGTTACATATGGTATTTACTGATATTTTTAACAGGTGTTTTCATCCTCTTCGGTTGAAATTCAAAAGAGCGGAAAATCTATTTAAGTGGCCAGAACATTAAAGAAAAATCTATATTGTGAAACTTCTACACATACCATCGTATTTTCTGGGTTCCGAGTATGATTTCACGCTGTCGACAGATTTCTATGACAAGTTCCATCTCGCTTTAAAAAGGGGATTTAAAGTGGGACACGACGGTTCATTATATTAGTGCAAATTGTCGGCTCTGGGGGGTTCGGATTTTACTATAGCAGAGTGTTTTTGACGTCACATTGTTTGATCGAGTGATTACATGCAGTTGGTAGATAAATGAAATGAGAGGAATTTTGAATGTAAGTGCCCTTCATCCTTCTGCCCCTGGGTAGGTATCTCAATTTAATTGGGGTTGATGCAGCATGTCGTGTCACAGCACTTGATATCTCAGAATACGTTAATTTGTCTGTAATCTTTGTAGTGCAATAAATAATTTATTTATTTTATTTCGACGTCAAAAATGCATGCATTTTCAACCAGCAACAGTAAGTTTTACTTTTCTAGAGATATAATGATTAATGACGGGAAAAACCACATAATATTATTTAATAACTAATATTTTCACACAAACGTACATACAGCATACGCGTCAGACTCTTAGTGACTAAAAACCACCCGTGTTGCTTCAGTTGCCATGTTGCCGGGGGCCACGGTATCCCCTTCGGACTTCTCCTCAACCCCGGCAGACATCGGCTCTAGCGGACCCCGTCAATTCTGACATCTCTTTGAGGCGCGCGTGGAACACAACGCGCCGTCGACTCGGGCCTTGTCCTTATCGGACGGCGAGCTACCCATTGCTCACAAGCCCGCGCCTACAGTGGCTGGAAATCGGCCTGCGATTGCCGACTCCCAGGGCGTCTCCTGCGGCGGTTAGGGGCGTGAGGGCGCGAAATTTGCCTTTCCTTCACGCGCTCCGCCTCTTTCTTGGCGATCGTTACTGCTTCGCAAAAGGAGGTGACGGCCTCCCATGCTCTCTCGTTTCGTACCGTGGCCTGAACCAGATCCAGACGCGAGAGATCACCGCCGCCGATCGCCTCCACGAGGACACGGCGATGCTCTACCCAAGCCGGGCAGACGTCCACCGTATGCTCCACCGTGTCTTCTGGGTGATAAGGGTAGGAAACGCCCAGGTGGTGAACCCCACAATGGTGTCACCATTGTGGGGATCACCACCCGTGCGTTTCCTAGCCTTATCCAAAACAGGAACCTCCCAAAACAACCATGTCCGGTGAAGACCAGCGTCAGGCGGAAGGTGAGGACGCCGTGGCGCCTCTCTAGCCACTCCTCAAAGAGGGGACTTATCGCCACAATTGTGGCGTGCCCTACATATAACATACGTGGTCGGGTTCATATTACACGTATTAAGAGAAAAACATTACTTACGCTAACTCAACATTAGTAGTGTTTTCCTAAACGTGTCGACGAAACCTACTACTATTCACAATGTGTGCACTTAGCGTGCACGTTTACCCCGCATATGCCACTGTGTTCGCAGCCTTAAAAGGCGTCACGGAAGTGAGCCGGGTCGACATACAAGTTGCATTAGTGAGACCAGAGCTTCCATGAAAAAGTGCCTTGACCTTAACCCATTTAATCCGTAGGTACGATTTCAGGTCACATGTCCCTTGGCTCCGCTATTTCTTCCCGAAATATTTTTGTTCTAGCCTTGACATGTTACATTTTTCTGAGAGCACTTTGTAACGAACCTTCAACGCTTTTGTTTAGAACTTTTACAAAACAAACGAAATACGAGTACTTTCTCGTATTCATACAAACCAAGCGTAACAAATTAAATAACAAAATGCGAATTTTATATTATCTAACTAGTGCTCCACCCCTCCTTCGCACGATTTTAACAACTTGACAAAACATCGAGATTTCTATATTAAATGTTTGTTGATATTCAGTATTAGGTATACACATAAACCTACCGGATTTCCGGATAAATTCTCTAAATGATATTGAAAACCACATCAAAATTCATTGCGTAGTTTAGAAGAATAACGCGGTCACACAGACAGACTTAAATTTATAATATCATCATCATTTCAGCCGAAAAACGTCCACTGCTAGGCATAGGCTACCCCCAAGCACCGCCACTTCGACCAGTTCTGTGCTTCATTTATAATTTTAAATATGTAATAGATTAAATTGGAGTAATAAAAAAAATCATGAAAAGGCGTCAAAATTAAAAGTAAATCTTTGCTTCTTGAACCTATAGACAAGAAAAGAGAAAAATCCTTCCCTTTGTAATCCAAAAATATAATATTAACAGCTCAGCGCCGACTATCAAAAACAAACGAAGTAATCAAAACGAGAAGGAAAATGAAAGAAGAATTAATTAAGTCGGGTTTGTTCTATTGCTTATAATACTTGAGGTCCAATGGACTCCCTTAAATTAATCGCCCGTAATCAAATCAACAAGAGATCCCTGTTGGTTCCTTTAATATAAATTGGGACTGTTCTTGAGACAGTGCTCAAAGATCCCTTGATGTGAACGCAGGGACGGGTTAGGAGAGTATTTTTGGGATGTGAATTAAAATTTAAAAAAATTGCGTAACAGACATGAAATGCTAATTGACCGCAATGTCTTTCATTTTTACAGTTCAACCACGTTTCTTGCGTTATTTACGTTGTTGAGCAGACGAATTTTTCAAACCTAAGAAGCAATGGGTAGTTATATCTTTCAAAACTATTTGTGATTGAAAGGTTGTACGAGTGAAATATTAAATCCATAGTTTATTTGACGACTTTCGGTTTAGTTTGTTTACCTATTTCTTTTCAAAAACAAATATTGTTTTCAATAATGCTTTCCATTTTGACACTCGTCAAACCAGGGTGCTAATTGTTTGCAAATTGTTAAAATGTTAATATTCCAATTTTGTGGAAATAGGCAACGAATTTCCATATTGTAAATATTATTGTAACGAGAATCAGCAATTTATTTTCGTATTGTATTTCGATCTGCATTATTTTTGTTTGGGAACCCGATTTTTAATTGGTTTCATCAAATGCAAAAACGTTTTAATATGCGATTTAATTTTGCTGGTTTGAAAGCAATAAGGAATAAGCAAGAGAAATATTTTTATTAATAAATAAATCTTATAGCTTTTCTCGCTATATTTTTTTTTTCTTATTTGGGGTACAGTCGCCGGCACGTAACTTGGCAAGGTTTTGGTGTATTAGGAGTAAGTTTACGCATGTACACATAGTGCAACAAAAAAAATTACATTCATAATGCATGTCATTATTCTATAGCTATTGCCATAATTTATTTTTGAACAAGTTTGTTTAGAAAATCAAGCGTAAACGAATTCTGCACATCTACGATTCTTGCCAAGTTACGTGCCGGCGACTATAGCAGATAATTCACAAATTCACAAAAAATAACTGGTTCTCGGATGACAAAAACTTGCTTATTTAAACTCTGTCACATCCATCAACGTCTATAATATTTTTTACTCATCGATTTTACGACTGTCAGTTTTCATCCTACCGTTTTAGCTAGTAGTGCATTTGATCCGGCCCTGTACAATAGGACCCCTGGGATCTGTCTAACAATAAACTTGTGATAGGCTTTGTTAGTATTTCGTCATCAACGGCTGTGAGCTATCCGAGGTTTCCAACTTTTTGCTGACGCAAACAATATTCGTCAAAGCATGGTTGGTTTTTGAATCATATCCGAAATTCAGATAGTATTTGCTACATAGTTATCAGGGGGAAAATATTTCAATTTTCTTTTTTTCTTTAGGCGCGTTGGGTATTTTTGACATGGGAAAAAACAATTGAACTCGTGACACCGTTACCGACACCTCATTTTTGTAAACGCGATTGTGCTCTTTATTTATATTAAGTTACAGATCAATGTTCTATGCAAGTATTTTTACTTTAAAGGCTTAGGAAGTTTTTTTTTGTAAACGCGATTGTGCTCTTTATTTAGATAAGGTTACTGATCAATGTTCTATACAAGAATTTTTCTTCCACCAAGGCAATCTTGTTCAAGTTTTCACTTCTGTCGGCACTCCCGTAGTGCCACTGTTTTTTTTAAGTGAAAACTTCTTTAGGCACGTTGTGCATTTTTGAGATGAGAAAAAACAATTGAACTCGCGACACCGTTACCGACATCTCATTTTTGTAAACGCGATTGTGCTCTTTCAATTATTCTACTTCCACCAAGACGATCTTGTTCAAGTTTTCACTTCTGTTGGCACGCCCGGAGTGCCAATGTTATTTTTTTTTTCTATCATGTAAATAACCCCCCACTCCACTGATTTCTACTCCTACTCCTTCACTGTGCACGCGGTGAGGTTGTGGAATTCACTTCCGCCAGACATTAGGGACTGCCAAACTGTTGCAGTATTTAAAAGAAGAGTGAAAGAACACTACCTTTCCACTTCATCATAGTTGCGTAGGTATTTATTTTATGTATATATTTTTGTTACATTATATTAGTGTTATTTATTTCAGAAGTATGTATGTTTGTATGTATGTAAGTAAGTATATTTTCATATTATTAGTTTTATTTCATTAAGTGAATTGTTTTGATTTTATGTATTTTACTTTCTCTTTACTCTTACACACTGTGTCTACATCTCTTTTTATCCTCTGTCCTATCGCAGGTATGCTGGAAGAGATTTCATTAGAAATAAGCATCACCTTTGTACGTATTTTTCTGTTCCTTTTGTCTTGTCTGTGTATTATTTGTGTGTACGTAAATGGTTAAATAAATAAATAAATAAGTCGTCCGAATCCAATAAAGTATTATTAACCCTTGGTATGCCGGAACGTAGATATACACGAGACACAATGGTTTTTTAATTGTGTCTGTAATTACGGCATTCGAGAGGTTAATCCTAATCCTAACTATTATTAAATTCGAAAGTGTGTTTGTTTGTTTGTATATTTGTTTGTTACGCTTTTACGGTAAAACGGCTGAACGGATTTTGATGAAATTTGGCATATGGATAGACCATGACCCGGAGAAGGACAAAGGCTACTTTTCATCCTGGATCGCAGACGAAATAGAGGCCAACAACTAATTAGAATATAAACAACGTTTTGCTCAAGAAAATAATAATGATTGACTTCATGAAGGTAGATTGTATAAAGTTGAAATCTAGACAAAAGGGGACGAAATAATAAATTCAATAAAGTGAAAGATCATAAGGAGAACAGTTATTCACAGAAATATAAACAAAGTAATTAATTTAATTTAATTCCAGACTAATTGATATGTCCATAAATTGTTAGTTACAAAGGTCTTAAAACTATGTTAGTGATCATTGATAATAAAAATTCAAAATACATAAAATTCCAAATACAAATAATTAAATTACTCATGTCAAAAAAAAAAAAAATCATCATAATCATATTTACTGGCCCAAAAAAGCGTTAGAAAAGTGGATCTTTTGATTGAATAGAAATAAAAATTTAACGAATGATGTTGAAATTCAGCCAAAAGATTGAACATTATGATACCGAAGCTATAATTCATAACGAAACCCAAACACAAATACACATTATATTCATTGAAATCACTTAGCTCATAAATCATGGTTTCAAAACACAATGGTACTATGAACCCATAATTCTTATTTAACTATGTCATGTTTTAAATCTTTATAACCGATTTCAAAAGGAGGAGGTTCTCAATTCGACTGTATGTTTTTTTTTGTGTTTGTTACGCGATTGCTCCGCCATAATGAATTGAATTTTTTTCGTTTGGTAGGTCATACTTCAGAGGTGATCCCATATAAATGATTTTAATTTTTTTTTTTACAAACTTTGCTTGGTTAGTTTTTGAGTTAGCTTCAATAATCAATCATTTTTGAATATACTAACAATAGCTTTATAAGGTTTTTTGTGTTACTAACAGTATACGGACTAGGTACGTCTGAAATAAATGTTTTGAATTGAATAATACGTATTTTTCCCATAGTCTATGAAGATTGATAAAATAAGTTCCTGTTTCTGTTATTTACATAGGAGGTATTCGAATTTGTGTGGGGTAAGTACCACAACTAAAAATTTAAAAATAAAATCTTTTTACAAAAAAAAACCGACTTCCAAAACAAACCCAGTCAAAATTAACTTAGTGTCGGAAGTCGGTAGCAAAAAACGTAAATTCAAAACCAAACGATTTCCGAAATTAAAGTTGGAAGTTAAGTGGAAGACGGTTGTTTTTTTTTTGTAAAATGTTTCTTTCATAATACATACTCGTATAATCATTAGCTGTATTGTAACTTTTACACGTTTGAGCTCTAAGGGCTCTCACGACACTTTAGACAGAAGGCCACTTATGCACGATTAAGAGGAGGGCTGGATCTCTAAAGCCCTTAAAGACTTGTTGTGTTCTCCAGCCTACTTTATACCACAGATGAGGAGTTTCAAGGAGCCATTACATCTGTCTGCCTGTGCCAAAAAGTTTTCTCATTTTTGCGGCCTTACAAATCTGAAGTCTGAAGTCACACTCGTTAAGGTTTCTCTAAAGCCGAGTCATTAGTATTTGACTTGTTTCAAAGGCTTTTTTTGAACTTTCGGAGATCAAACGGCCGAAGATTTTTTTAAATGACATTCTGAATGTTTTTAAGTCGTTGTGGAGTTCTTCGTTGGTAGATAACCTACATTTTAATATTCAGAATATCTGACATCATGTTTATTTACTAATAATGTATCTGTCTTCTTGACATACGTAATAGGGATTTAGGTAGTTGGATTTAGTAGGGGGCTAAGTAGGACTATTCAACAATTGGTGTGTATAGTAATTGATACAACATAGTAAGTAGATAGCAGCCACTTAAACACTGATGCCCGTTTTCACCGACAACTAAGTGACACTTAAATGAATCCCTAAATAAAAGTGCATTGTTGGATTTTCAACTCTCAGAGCTGAGCCTAGCGTTGAAAATCCAACAGCTCACTTTTATTTAGGGATTCATTTAAGTGTCACTTAGTGAAGGTGAAAACGGGCATGACTCTTTTATCCCCAAAATAATAACGAAAACAATCACGCAACAGCGTTCCCAAATAACTGTAGGTTAAAAAACCAATATATTCGACCTTGAAGGCGCCAATACACAACAATACCGCATGGTTCTAACACAAAACAAATATTTTCCAAAGCAATACACTCAAACGAATTTTCTCAAGCGACTCCCAAACAATCGAAGATGAAATATGAGGGTAATATTCTCTTGCCAAAGACGAGAGCAATCGAGCAAATTTTAGGGTCATGGAATGATGGAAATGGAGTGCTAAATGTAATTGACTCAATAATATTTTTTAATATTTGTTTTGTCAGATAACAATTTTCTTTCTTTCTTTGTTTACCTTAGGAACGAAACTACGAAATTTTTACAATCCCTATTTTGCCATTCCTTCGATTAATAGAGTTAATAAGTGATGGCACCTTCATTAGTAAAAAGAAATCATTTCTTCGATACGTATCAAACCATCCACTGCACATGCCGAAGGCAGCAAGTATCACTAACCCACACATTAGCTCTCCATTCCTTCATACTCCATGTTCAGGTTACATTTCTGCCAATTTCGACACGTTCCGTTGGAATTTTTGGAAAACAAGTTATTGAAACTAATTCAAGGATGGTGATGTGGTATAATTTGTGTAACTTTTTCAATTTGACGCGCTGAGTTTGGAATGTATTTTTTTGCGTTGACCCACTTTTTCGCGGAACACGTTGATGGGTGACAGGCAGTACTTCATTTGCTTTTACGTGGCGTGTATGAAAATTCGACTTTGGATTTTCCAGCAGATTCTATTTGGCAAACAATGTTAATGAACTTCACTTGCAAGCTAGAAAACTAGTATTTCCTTTGTGGTCAATTTAAGAGTGGTTTGACTAGGAAATGTAGGTATTTATAGGTACGCTTACAATTTTAAAATAAATTCTGTGACCTTTTTAACTCGTACCTACATACTCATTCATTTATTTTAATTGTAATGACGTTTTATTCTGATGTATTCTGTGGCATTATTGTTTTTTTTATTTTCTTCAGAAAATAAAAAAAACAATAATTCATTAAATAAATATAATAATAATAATAAGGCAAAAAATGTAATTACATATTGTAACATAACATAACGCCTATATTCCCCGAAGGGATAGGTAGAGGTGTGACCTATAGTACACCCACATTTCGCCAGTTATGTTTAAGTCCCATGTAATAGGGGCCGAGCCTATTGCCGTCAATCGGGTAGAAATCCAGACTCCGGGCTGCTACCAAGAAATTTCAGATGGTCAAACCCAATAAAATTTTGCCCGATCGAACTCAGGACCTCATGAAACATAATTGTCCATCTTAATTACTCGAGTAAACAGAAAAACATGCGATCTTTTTTTTTCTTTTTTTTGCTATGGCATCTCGCAGTTGATTCTGTGACTACCTTTAGCTTCTACACTCAAAGCCTCCAGCCAGGGGCAAAAAATCTATGCTAAATTAAAACTAGGCGAGCGCTCGCTAAGGGCACCCCCTGTGGGGTACGAACCTCGGCTTAGGGCGTCGCTGGGGGGAGGACAGCAAGATGGGACAGGCTGTATCAAAATTAGATATTCATCATGATTATTAATATTATTATTCGGGGAATTTAAAGCTACGTGCTCAGCTGCAACAATTGCTGGCACCTCGTTATCGAGCAAGCGTCGGGGGGGAAAACATGCTAGTACTAAAACTGTCTTATATAGAAACCACAAAACACCTTATGAACATAATTTACCCGAACATGAGATAGTTAACATCAAGCACATTTCTTTCATTCACCAACACAAAATTACTCGCACACAGAAAAGGTTTCAAAGGTTCTATTTCCGTAAACGTGTACGACCCAAATTCAGTGCTCACGAAGCGTAGGATGCCATCTTTCTCAGTGCATAATGTATCACCACGTGGCTCGTTAATTGGTCGGCGAAACGGAACAAATGCCTAAGTTGAGAGAACAGAATATATAGGTACAGAAGGGCGGCTCCATATAACTCCCGAAAAAAGCGCTCACAGACACATACGCGCAACAATATCAAACTATGACAAATGCATGCCAGTCGCTATTGCGCTTGCACTCGTTAAAATGTTAAGATGCTTCCCTTAGTGAGCGACCTTGAGCATTCGGTCCTTCTCTGTCCCGTTCCCTCCGCACGCCGAATTCATATAATTTTTGGTATTATTTGAATAAAAAAAGAACAGCGATCTTTTAAAATAAAATAAAACGTGAATTATTTTGATTTTTTAATTATCTATCTGTATTCTCAAATTAATGGAACGTCACCTTTAGCAAAAGATACAAGCAGTCAATAATTTTAGTCATATTTTTACAAGAAGATTTTAAATTTATTTAAAACACATGAGCAAATAAGAAAGTGCAAAATTATGATAGGATATCGAACATTAATAATGTGTTTTTAGATGTAGTTTACTTCTCTTAATTAATGAGTTAATAAAACGCACTTTCGCAAGGTTTTGCTCGGGGCTTTAAGCAATTTTCAAACACATTCTAACATAACAAGCGCATGTCACCTTTTCGAACTATCGTTTCTATTAAAATGTTGGTAATACGAAGTCGAAAAAAATTGGATGCACGTGAAAAGGTGCTTAACACTTGAATTCCTCGACTCTACCCACTCGTGTGTCAATTTACATTGCCGTGGCACGGAATGTAAGCGATTTTTTTTCTACAAAGCAGAATGTACTTTATGTCAATAGTGTAACGTACAAACTAGATACGAGCCTAATAACAGGTGGCGTGTCTTCTGGAGAAATCTCGCGCATTCTTGGAAATTTCCACAGTTACAAGCTCGTATCTAGTTTGCCACACTGGGAACGAAGAAGTTCGTTTATCTTATGTAGCTACCTCGTCTTTTCATACTTCGGTTCCAAACCGGTGTGAACCAAAGTGCAAACACACGGTAGCTACAAGAGGGAAGCTAAACGAACTTAGCTTCGTTCCCAGTATGAACTGCGCTTTACACAATTGACATAAAGTTCATTTTACTATGTACAATATCGTAACAAAAACTCGCTTCCATTTTGCGGCAATGTAAATTGAGCCTATTTCTGCGTGAATTTTCGGTTGTTAGATGGAATGGAACACACCTTCTGTACCTATTTTTTCTATTGTCGAGCCCTTTCAGGGGACCACTTTAATTGGGCCCATTCAGAATGCCCAACGTGACCAGTAAAGCCACGTTGTTGGTAATTTTTATGGTTTCATGGTTTACGAATTAATGGAGGTAATATAGGGGTTTCTGAAAAAGGTGGTTTTGTTTTTGTAAGGGTATCATTTTAATGGGTGTGTGGTCACTGCATTGAAATGGAAATTTGCTTGTGTTGTATCAAATTATGGGAGTTAGGTTAGACCGAACGAAATTGAGTACGGGGTTCAGTGTATAATTGTCAACATGTTTTTTATTTCGCTTTGACCTCCTTCTGTAACTGTGATCTTGTCTAAAATAAAACAAAATGCACATGACAACTCCCTTACAAAAAGTACACTAGAGCCTCCAGTACACGTTGGTCGAACGCGCTCAGCCAACGTAAAATACACGCAAATCAAACGGCAAATCACGCAAAAAGAACCAGTATACGTTGGTCGAGCGACGGGCTCGCCCAACGTGTACTGGGGGCTAAACAATACAATGAAAACAATAAACCCCGCAAAAGTTTTTAATTAGCACCATTTCCTTTAAAAACGAATACAACTTTCCTATAATGTTCCCAGAACTGGACGACAAAGCAATTGCATTAAATTACTCAACTGTGAAACAAGTTATATTATAGTGCTAAGCTCGACAGTCCCTAGATATTTTTATTTCCGATGACATTCTCACAAATCGAAATTTTATTTTCGAGAAAGGTTTTAAAGCCATAAATCCGCGCTGTCTTCAGCTTTCCAAGCAAATGTGCGATAACTTGGATTATCGACATTTGAAAATTGCTTTTACCAGTACTCGGTATGAATTGATAGTTAGTAATAAGGCGAAGTTACGAAATGGAAGAGGTATGTTAGTTGGAGAAAGTGATTTATTGCAAGATTTAAGATATAGATTTTTTGCACGCGTGCAAAATTATGAGTAAATTTAAAAATGAAAGTTCAGAATATACCAAAGCATTAGGCAAATGAGCACCTTGTCTTAGCGTGCACTTTGCTGCACAATAAGTAGATTTTGATTACGATGAAGATATTTCTAATGTCACATGGATCAAAGATATGGCTTTGGCATGTAATCATTGCGTTGCCCAAAAAAAATACATCTCACTGCACTGAAATGATTCATTCCTTTTTGGTGCATTTGCATATTGATGTGCCAACATAAGCAAAATAATTTATACTGACTTGAACTAACTTTGGAACTAACTCACTCAAAATTTCCACATGACCTAACAAACTATTGCAAATTGCGTCTTCAACTTTTCCGATATCGTGTAAAGGAGACTAAGTATTTCAACCTAATGTTCGGTGTACTTTGGCAAAGTTACAAGTTACTCCCAAGTACAAACAGAGTGTAAGTTTACATTGTAATTCCCTTAATACTCGTATGTCTCCGACAGTGTTAATGCTTTGCTGCTTACCCGTGTTTTAGTTTTCAAAAGACGTGAGCTTTATGTTCGTTCTTTCAAAGGAGGATTCTTTGAACTGCGTGGTGTCTGTTTGGCTTGAAAAAATGTTGTTGCGTTTTAATAACGTAACTTTACGTCTGTATGTTCATACGAAGGGGTTAGCAGAGGTGTGATGACACTCACATTTTGCCAGTTTTCTGTCATCATCATCATCAGCCTATAAATGTTCCCACTGCTGGGACACAGGCCTCCTCTCTGTGAGAGGGAGTGGGCCGTCCACCACGCGGGCCCTGTGCGGGTTGGTAGATGTCACATGTCTTCGAATTTTCGGTTCTAGGACATGCCGGTTTCCTCACGATGTTTTCCTTCACCGTTTTGAGAGCAGTGGTGATGAAATAATTTACACAAAGTAAAGCGCCTGTCTGGGTTCGAACCTACGACCTACAACTCGTAAGTCGCGGCCGTTACCACTGGGCCACCACTGCTCTTAGTCTTGTGTAAGTCCATGTAAATAATAGAATGCCAGCTTATTGCTACATTAATCGAGCACAAATCCAGGCTCCGAGCTGCTACTGACGAATTCTATATCATACCCAGGACCACATGCTTAACAGTTGTGCTTGCAACTACTAGCAATGGGGCAGTACTAATGGAGACTAAATTATTAATGTTAATGAAGAGTCACCGCCTCTTTCTCCTCATTTTAAAAAGCATTTACTCTCGTATTTCCACCAGCATCCAGGAAAGCAGCAACAAAGAAGTCTGCAGCTAAAATAAACCCATGTTTTGCTGAAATCTTTACGGTTATAGCCTGCATGTTAGCACTCTCAGAATTATTGTTGTTAATGCCGACGAAACAACGGTTCTGGCCGAGGAAGTTTCCTCCTAAACTGTGTTTATTGCACAGCGTATCACGAACATATATTGCAAATAAGATTTTTAAAGTTCCAAACCACGGGTCCCAGTTCTGTTTGCGTAGTACTAAAGTTTCGTTATTTTTATTAAAGAGTTATTTGAAAATGTTTCGTTGGATAAAGTTGAAGCTTATTTTGTTTTGTTTTTGTTTGTAATGGTTGTGGTTAGAGTTTATTTTGATGAATGTGGATTGTGAAAAGTATGGTTTAGTGTTTAAATATTATCATTACCAACAAACATGTGGATTTTATTTTGAGCCCCATTAGGATTAGTGTTTTATTTTAAATTCATCGTTAGAAATAATAATGCAGTTAAATCAAAATAAATTGCGAAAAATTATTTTGAACTATGTATCAAATTCAAAGATGTTAAGTGACGGATTTGTTCCTAGTGGTATTGATTTTATAATTTAAGTAAAATAAAAAAATAATATTCATAATCAATCAATCAGAAAGTACTAGGTACCTATATTCAACAATCAATTATACAATCAACTTTATAAACACATCTTTTTCTATTTATCTCAGAAGGAAATCTGAAAACCCTTGTGAATTGAAATATTTATATTTATTTTAGTGCCCCTTACCTTCGTTTATGGTTGCCGTGAACACGTGACCCACGTTATCTTCAACGTGAACGTGTTAAGGGTGGAGAAGGTACTACTATTGTTGGAAAGTATTTCTTGTAAAAATCGAGATTTTATGATAAAGAAAGCAAAGTTTATTTTAGGAATTAAAAGAAACGCTTTTCGGCATGCAACTCAATTAACACACACATAAACATAACATAACATCACGCCTTGTTTCCCCGAAGGGTTGGGCAGAGGTGTCCCCAATTAATTTATTGTAAAAATGTAAAACGTTTATTAGGAACAATTTAGGCAGGTATAACTTAACAAAAGACACGAAGATAGCAGCAAAAGTAAAATACTGCGGCGCAGCTATCAACACTAAATACAAGGAAAACATTTTGTTTCAGATTCTAAGGAAGTCTTTTAGAAAAAACAAATAATACAAAAGAAAAGAAAAATCACTAAAAGTTTGTATGTAGAGTGGAAGTAAGGATGAGTGTTTGTGTGTGTGAAAGAGTGTGAGTGTGTGTAAAGCCGGGTAAAACGCGCGTGTTTTTTTGAAACATTTGTGTATGCAAACACGTTGTTTTGTGTAAAAACAAATGTATATGTGTAAGGTTTTTTGTGGAATGTTTCGAAAAACCTCGCGCAGGGGACCCGGCTTTACATGTGCATTATTACATTCCATTGCAGATATTACATTCCATAATGAGAACATATGCGATGCATAAGTAATTATAATGAGATTTTTTTTCCATTGTCGGGCACAGCTAATGAGTTGGAGGGAGGATGCTTTGACTTACTATCTCTTTTTCTAGTGAAAAAAACTTGTTTTAATTCTTCTTTCATTTTTATTTAACACATATGTAAGCCTTAAAGCTAATTTTCGTAACTCCCAAACGTGACTTACAAAAAGCATGGCATTAGGAATGCACCCCAAACCTTCCGACTTCCGAAATTAGGAGACATTTGTAAGGGTGATGTACCACTGAATTTTACACTAGATAGTGCAATCACCTAAGTGCATTAGTCACACGGACTTACTGAAGTTAGTGACTTACAAACACTTGGCGAGGTTTCGTTTGAGAAGGCACAAGTTTGAAGTTTTTGAATGAATATTAGATTTTCAATCCTGGGTGCGGTGTTTAAAATTACTGTGATTTCAAAAGTATCTAGAGATTTTGGGAAATCTGACTAATTGTTAAAGCTAATGTCATCTCAAATGATTTGTTTGTTCTTATTGAGTTGAACCCACGGAATAGAGAACCTTTGGAAAAGAGTTTGATCAGCCGTAGATTTGGTTTAAGCTGTAAGGTCTAGCACGCACTGCATATTTTTTTTGCGCGGTTTATAATCAGTCGGAATTGCAACGAGCGCAATCGCTGGTGCGTGTAGATAAGATATCATGTGTTAAAAAATTCGCGCGATTTTTAATTGCAGTGCGGGCTAGTCCTAAGTATATGAGGCAAACTAGTCATCATAATCATCATGACCTGCCTGGCCTTTTCCCAATTATGTGAGGGTCAGTTTCCAGTCTAACCGGATGCTGGTGAATACCAATATTTTACATGGAGCGACCGTCTATCTGACCTCCACAACCGAGTTACCTACTAGGTAACACGGTAACCCTTGGTAAGACTGGTTGTCATACATTTCAGCTGCTACAACCATGACTATCAAAGATGCATGCATTTCCGCCGGGACCAACAAGCAAACGAGTATCTACTTGTTCGTAAACACATTTTTTTCTGTATCTTCTTAAGGAGGTGACTTTTTAAGTATCCAAAGTGTCCATACATTGCACTTCTGAAGACCTCAATAACGCTACTGATACCTACCAGGCCAAACTCATCAAATTCACATAACATAACATAACATCACGCCTTGTTTTCCCGAAGGGTTGAGCAGAGGTGTCCCTGTAGCAGGTACACCCATTACGCCAGTTATGTTTAAGTCCCATGTAATAAGGGGCAAGTTTATTGCCATCAACTGGGCACAAATTCAGACTCCGAGCTGCAACTGAGAAATTTGAGATAGAAAAACCCAATAACACTTTGCTCGCCCTGGGAATCGAACCTAGGACCTCTCAGCCGTAGCGCTTGCAACCACTAGATCAACGAGGCAGTCAAAAAAATCAAATTCAAAATGTCATTTCTTCAAACTAGCCTGAGAATCATCACTTTTCGAACGTCAAAATTACATAAGGTGGTTCCCCAAAACGGCGCCCTTCACCTAACTTAATTTAATATTTTTACAAATCAAAATCAAAAAATCAAAATCATTTATTTGCCTGAATAAGGTACAGAAGGTTGGTAAAATGTACAAAATTGTTCTCTTATTCTGCCTTTAATTTCGGCGTGCAAATATAAAATAAGTTACATTTTATTTAAATTTATTATTGATCATAATCATGCAGTCAAAAACAGATAATCCCATTAAAATTGTATTAAGTATTGAATTAAATAAATGTCAACATAATGAAAAAATTAATAAAAATAACAAGTAATAATAAAATAAAATGTTAATCATAAATGTCAATAATAATCATGTCAATAATAATCATGTCAATAATGGGAGAGATTCGCCACACAATAACAATAACAATAATAACAATTTAGAAAGACCGTGCAATTTACAAAACTTACAATTTATAATCTAAAAACTCATGTACACTATAAAAGCATTTTTCAATTAAAAATCTCGTCAAATTACTTTTAAATCTAGAAAATGGTAGCGTTTTAATGGAATTTGGTATTTTATTATACAATTTTATGCACATAATATAACTGTTTTTACCTGTAAATGTGAGATTCGTCCTCGGTTGAAATAACTTATTAGTATACATAGATCGTGGGGCATAGTAGCTTGTCGCTTGCTGAAAAAGTCTGTTATGTTTGAAAACAAATATACAGGATTCTAATATATAAATACATGGCAGAGTTAGTATTTTATATTTCCTAAAGAATGGACGACATGACTCTATTTGCTTCAACCCAAATATAGCTCTTAGACACTTTTTTTGCATTACGAATGCTTGATCGATCTCCACACAACGACCCCACAGGATAATACCATACCTTAGAGTAGAGGTTATATAGCCATGGAAAGCCGTTATTGCGGCATTTCTAGATACCTCGCAGCTAATACGCCTCAAAGGGTATATAAAATTATTTATTTTAACACAAATGTCGTTTATATGATTTTTCCATGAGCAAAATTTATCTAAATTTATTCCAAGAAACTTGACAGAGTCAGTTTCTACCAGGGCGACCCCTTTATAAGATATATTTAGGGCCTGCGGTTTTGATCGATAGGTATGAAATTGCATAAATTTTGTTTTATTAATATTAACTTTTAAATTATTAGCCTCTAGCCACTCTATAGTTCTTTGAAGAGCACTGTTTATTTCTTGTTCATACGAACTTTTATCGTGCCCTTTGATAATAATTGTAGTATCGTCGGCAAACAGTACACATTTATGATTTATAACTTCTGGGAAATCATTTATGTAGAGCAAAAACATTGGCGGCCCTAAAATACTGCCCTGTGGCACGCCATACCTATTATACTTAAACGAAGATTGGCATGATTCTAACGTTTTAGTTTGGTCATTATAATTCGTTACTTCCACTGATTGTACTCTGTCGGACAAATAAGATTCCAGCCAGTTATATGCCGTTCCTCTGATTCCATATCTGGAAACCTTTTCCAATAATCGTTCATGAGAGACATGATCAAACGCTTTACTCATATCCATGAATAAAACTGTAACAGGTATTTTCTTGTCAATACAGTCTGTTATTTCTTTTATTAATTGAAAGGCTGCCAAAGAAGTACTTCTATTTTTACGAAACCCATTTTGTTCATCCTTAATAATCTTATGCTTTTCAATGAAGTTTGCTAATTTGTTGTGAAACGCTTTTTCAAAAACTTTAGAAAATATTGGTATCAAAGTCACGGGTCTGTAATTGTCCATTTGAGTGCAATCCCCTTTTTTAAATATTGGTTTCACTACTGATCTCTTTAATAAATCGGGAAATATTCCTTGTTCTAGAGAGAGGTTAACAACATGTAGAAGTGGCTCTAGAATTATATTAACTGACATTTTTATGATGTCAGTGCGAACATTATCATAACCACTAGCTTTGGAATCGTTTAGAGATATCACTATTTTTTTAAGGTCACTGCCATCTAGTGGGTACAAAAATATTGAGTTACTGATTGAATCAATATGATCCATTTGTTTTAATCTTGAATCTTCTTTATTGTCAAAGCTGTTATTGGTAACCGTGTTAATGAAAAAATTATTGAAATGGTTTGCAATAGAATCAGGACTTATACAGTCACTGTTGTCCATAGTAATTTTTGAAATACAGGAGCGTTTTAAGTCTATGCCAGTATGCTTTTTTATTAAATTCCACGCTGCCTTACACTTATTCTGGGCTTTATTTATGTATTTGGTATTATTATTTTTCCGAGACGTTAAAATGCATTTTTTCAGTAAATTACAATAACTTTTGTACTTGTTTTTATGAGGTTCATTATTTTTTAATTTATAGTGTAATTTACTCTTATTCCTACAGCTTATTTTTATACCTTTAGAAAGCCAGTTTAATTTATTTAATGCTTTATTTGTAACTTTTACGCGAATGATAGGAAAACATAAGTTATAAAATAGCAGAAATGTATCGATAAATTTGTGGAATGCTTCGTTTGTTGAGTTTTCTTCAAATACGTCACTAAAAGTCAGACATGAGATTGTGTTTAAAAATTTTTCCTTATTATCATTACTATAGTCTCGTTTAAATTGATACCACCATTTTAAAACTGGCTGTTGTATTTTTGTAACAGCCCAAGAATATGATTGGGCTGAGTGATGTGTATTAATAAGATACCGTATTTGGTTAATTCTAAACCACAACATTCAAATACACATGTTTCGCTTATTTTTTGTATTTCCTGTATTATTTTAAATTCAATTTCGTTTTTTAAACAAATAATCACGCCCCCTCTTTTTGAAGTTTTCCTTGAATAGTAAGCTGCCGTCGTAAAGCCTTTAAGGCGAAAGTTTTTTTCAGTACCTCCAAGCAAGAATGTTTCAGTAAGACACAGTATATCTACGCTGATCTCGTTATTTAGCAAATCTAATATGGCAAACGAAATTTCGTCTCGTTTGCTTAAGGCTCCGGCTATATTTTGATGAAGAATTGTTAAGCGTGACTCATTTTTTGTCACGAAAAAAGTCATCTATATTTTGAGTATCTATATTAATATTATCCGTTTGTACACTAACATCGTTTAAACTATAGGTCTGTACAGCAACATCCCTGGTGCATTTTTGTTCATTCTGAATAATTACGTTTTCGGTATATTTTTGAAAATTACTTTTATAATTTACATGCAAAATTTGCCTGTGAATTAACCTACAAGCATTCAACTCTGTGATATATTTTGTTGACTTATAATCATTATGAAAATGTACAAAAGATGAATTCTCACAATTAGAACACACAAACCTTAGTAAATTATTAACATTTTTTTCATTTAGGTATTTATTTTTGTAATTTTGCCCGACTAACACATTGGTGAATTTTAGTTGACATAATGTATGGTGTAAATACGTTTGAATGTCTATAGGGTTTGTGTCATTTGAACCTGCTAATATAATTACAAAATCAGATTTGTTAAAGTCCTTACACGTTTTTGCGCAGGTTTTTAGTACTTCTTCAGTGGTTGCATTCGGTTTTACGAATGATGTCACAGCAAATTTCTCCCCAAGATAGAACTGCAGAATGTTTCGGACACCCCGTCCAGATTGGTCGGCAAAGATCATAACTTTCTGGGTATCACTTGACCGAGATTGGTGTTTTAGTGGTTCTTGCCCTTCGATAGATGTCTGTATTTTACTTATTTCCAACTTCTTATCCAAGGTCAAAGATGTCTGCTTAATTCGTTCGTTGTCGTCGGTGTCGTGGTCAATTCGATTCATGCACGTGCTGGAATTTTGAACGTCATTAACCGATAGCGGTTTTGTATAAAGTATTTCATCAGTACTGCAGATCGATTCGGCTGTGTTGAACGAGCTGTCTCCCACGTCTATCGCGGTCGCAACTCTGTCAGGTCGATGAGTCGTAGGTGAAAAACTCTTAGTGGGGGTAGAAAAACAGCTTGTTTTTAGAATATTTCTTTTCCGTGCTGAAATCGGCGAAAACTTTTTTGTTTCAAGTAGATTCACCTTTTTATAGGTTTCGATAATTTTCTGATACTGGCCTATATCCATTTTTAAGCGAGAATTTTCGCTATTTAAATTGTCGATCTCTAGATGAGCACTTTCCAATTCCATTGTTAGCCTTTTTATTTCATCTTTAAAGTTTGAATAGTCGCTGTCATTTAGTGAAGCATTCGGTAAGCTCACCGCTGTGGCGTCTAGTAGCGTAGAGCTAGTGCTTAAATTATTGTTTAAAATATTGTCCACTGACTTTACTCTTGATGGTTTACGGACAGTAATATTTTCATTTTCAAAATTGTCCATAGTGACTATAAAGATTTAGAAAGGTATAATTCAAATAATATTTGACCCTTTTTTTTTGTTGAAGTGGACGTTCCAACTCTTTTTTAAGCCGCTTGTATAAAAAGAAAAACATAAAAGTTCATAAATGCAAAAAGTGACTTTTGTGGGTTTCGAACACGCAGCCTCTTCGGTAACACCTCTCATGCGCGCGTTGCTTAACCACTGCGCTACGGTGCTGTGATGTTAAGGTGTCGAAATAGTGCAGTACTTTACTTTATCCAAGTGATTAGTAATCGACTTGCGCTCGCTCGATGACCATTTAAGGTAATGCGTCGCCAACACTGTTTGTCACGATGAATCACTCTCGAGTCACACTGAGTTCACAAATTAGTGTACCTACTAGAACAATTTTTTGTTGTACTGATTTTTGTTTTGTTATTTATTCACACACCGTTTGATTTAAATGAATTTTGTTTTCGATCACGTTGCACTCACACGTTTATCTTTCGATTAGTTTAAGTTGCAATGATATTCACTCATATTCGTAATTTATAAATATTTATTTAACGGAGCTCTCACTGTTTGTGTGCGGTCAGCGTGACGCGCGCGCGAACCGCTTTTACGAGTACCATCGAAAAGAAGTAGTACAATACAACTTTTAATAAATGCCTAAGACTCCAAAATATACTGACATAAATTTTTGTATGAAACGATACCAAAGGTTCAATAGCTAAGCTTAAATCAAGAGGCTCTTACGTTTTAGGGGTTTCCTTTGAGTTTCTCACGGCGACCTAAAAATTTTCATGAAGAGACTATGAAATCAATTTGGGAGATCAAAGATCCTTTGTCGTAATTAATAACTTTATGTCTCGGTATCGCTTGGAAGTCGGATATGACATTTACGATTTCCTTTTTTTTTGCCTTCTTAATTAATTTTATTTCGTTGTAATTTTGTTTTAGGAAGGAAGTCATTGTCTCTCTTTTACATTTTTTAAACACTTATTTTAGACCTACAATATTGAGGAGCTCGTAGCTAAATAATAACAGCCGTACGGTTCCATCAGGTTAAGCTACGCTTGCCGAGGTTGATCTGTGGATGGGTGACCATCTTACTTAACATACCGAGACTCCTCCGTGCCTCGGAAATCACGTTAAGCCGTTGGTCCCGGCTGTGATTCGTGGATATTTGACAGTCGTTACGGGTCGTCAGAAGCTCGAAAGTCTGACAACCAGTCTTATACCAAGGGGCATCGTGTTACCCAGTTACTGGGTTATGGAGAGGTCAGATAGGCAGTCGCTCGTAAAATACGGTATTCACTGCATCCGGTTAGACTGGAAGCCGAATAATGTTGAGATTTTGGTAGGTATTTATGTTTGCACAAGTCATGAGGCTTTTCTGATGTATAAAACTACGAGCCTAACTTCTGCAGATAGATAGATAGAATACAGTACGTGCACCATGAAAATTGCAGATATAAATGTAGAAATTAATACATAGGGTTACGCAATGGGTGGTGTTATCGCTAAAAGCGACTTTTACAGACAACCTTAAGGAGAGACGATACTGCAGTTAGTCGTAAACCATTTACATATTATTATACAATAAATACATACGTACAGATATATTGAATTAATCATTCAAAGCCCATTCAAGATAAATAGTTTTTGCGATATGTTGGGTCGGGTTATGTGCTTTTATTGGTTTTCTGCATTATATTTATAAAGAAACAAATTTAATAAATACTCAAATTTTCTTTTTCGGCCACTTTTTCAGCTTAAGTAGTTAAAAATTACTTTATACGTCTTGAAATTCATTTTGCACATGGAAAAAAGTACTTAATATATTTATTTATTTCAGACATAATTCGCCTCGAGACTTAAGTTGGCACTAATCTACTTTCAGACAAAAATAATTGTGAAATCCTGGACTCGTTTTGTCAAGAGCAGGAGACAATAAACAAAAAATATTCGCCATTTACAAAAGACGTTTGAGGTCAAACGCGGGACACAAATCAGCGAGCACAGACTTACGGATTATAATTCAAGGATAAATGTCGCTTTAAGCGCTTTATTTTGTGGCCATTTTATTTGTAGTTCTCCCTTTTTCATTTTGCTAAGTAACAAAGACACACAAAGATATAAATGAAGCCCTGGTTTGTCTAGAAATGTAAATTGTATATCAAATTGAATACCAACTGAAATTGATCGTTTAATTAAAATCACGACTGTCATTCCTTGGCAAGTGCGTTGAGCGCAAAACTTGACTCGGACCGCCATCAATGTCGTTAAATGATAAATGATAAATGATTTTATTTCTGTAAGTAGGTTTGTACAAACACTTTTACACGTCAATCATATTTTAAAACTAGATGAGGTTGGCGTTTCCTATCTGACTACTCTGAGAAGAAAGGCCGAAACAAACACAGAGGTCTCAGTCTCTTTTAAAGTCCAGACATAATCTTGGTCAGATCATGTGAAGGCCATGTGGATTGGCGTCTGAAGTGGTCTTTTGAGGAAAGCGCCATACAGATTTAGAAGGCCTGTCCAGTCAGTGCACGCATTTGTCAGTTATCGTGCAGCTCAACTCAGAATTTAAGGAGGTCAACGATTCGACGAACAATACCAAAAAAAGGACATTTGGGTAGGCCACTTAAATTACTCAAACTGTCAGACTATGATTAGAACTAACTGAGAAAAAATTAAAAACAAAACAAAAAGGAATGACCCACATAGTCTTCACATTCGCAATAATTAAAATAATTAAATACTTTAAAAGTAAATATTCATGTCATTATTTATTTATGATATAAAATTCATTAATGTCAATGTGTATATAAAAACCCGGAAATAATCTTGGTCAGAGCATTTCATTTGAACACGTTAGTTTGTACACGTTATTTGTGTCTTAGTGGTCCTAAGCCTGAAGAAAATGGCTTTAATAACACTGCAAATTGCGTAGTGTGTGAATAAAAAAAAAAAGTTTTTTTTTTTAACATTCTCTAGTTGTTTTTCCAACTCACTTTAGACATTGGCAGAATAGTCAACATTGGCTCTGCTTGCCATTTATTTCAAAACAGAATAGACGTAGTGTATCAATCTAATAAACAATTAATCCTGCCAGGAAGCTGATATCGACATTTTCAATACTAGTGTTGCTAAATTGAAGAAAATGTTATCTAATGGCTTCTTCGACCGTAAATAGTCATTTTTCTGTTTTTTGTTATGTATAGTCTTATTATTTTTTTTTTTTGTTGTATTCATATAATTTAAGTATATACTACATGTGGAAACTTGTAATTGGCCATATTTTGTTTAAACTATTACTTACTGTATCTGTTTAGCTGTAAGTTTTAATAAAAATGATTTCAGTAAGTAGGTTACAATCTTTTTGTAACCTACATACTTAATTGAAAAAAAACGCTTAAATAAACTCTATGATTTTTTGCAGACTTAGAAAAAACCCTAAGGTAATCAATTAAAATTAGCTTCACATAATATTGAACACAATCTTTTTTTTTTTTAATAATCCTAATTTGAGTCATGTTTATACAATAAACGTAAAATCTTTTTATTTTCACCTAAAGTTCTAACATAAATTACAAAAATCCAGCGCTTTTTTTTGCTTTCATAAATATAATTTGTAGACTTAGTGACATAAATAAAAATTGTTTGCAAACATTTTCTATTATTTGCACAATTTAAGTAAAATGTATTGGATTCATAAATATTATTCCAGAGCTTAGTGTTTTGATTTGAAAGCCTACTCTATCCTGACCTTCGTACAACTGTGATACAAAGTCAGATTAAAACACTTTTATAACATTTGTCCCTGTCTTTCGAGGTAAAAATAATGTATGTGTGATTATGAGAAGACCACGTAGGTACGTACATGTACATACATACATACATAATGAGCCTATAATGTTCCCACTGCTGGGAGACAGGCCACCTCTCTTCGAGAGAGAGTTGGCTGTAATCTACCACGCGAGCCCAGTGCGGGTTGGTAGATATCATATATATTGTCTTCGAATTTTTGGTTCTAGGACATGCCGATTTCCTCACGATGTATTCCATCACCGTTTTGAGAGCAGTGGTGATAAAATGTACGCAAACTAAAGTGCCTGTCTGGGTTCGAACTCACGACCCTAAGTCGTGGCCAATACCAATGGGCCACCACTGCTCTCACTGACGCTTCATGTATATAAATAAAAAATAAAAACTTTTTAATTCAGACTTTGAAATCCATAGAATGTTAGTACAGTAAAACTTATGAAACTAGTGTTAGTAATTAATTTAAAAAATACATTATAAAACTTACTTCCTAATGTGGGTTTAACCCAGTGCTGGACGTATCGCGTGTCCAGCCTATCCGAAATCACAGCCAGGATGCTGTTGGTGCTGGCGCGCAACCTGCCGAGCGCCGCGGCACATCACTTTCGGAGCACGGCGTGGAAGCCGTCAACGTGTGCATCCGCGAACATGCCCGACGCACTGCACCAGCGCGGCAGCCCCAACAACGCCCTGAACGCATTGTTATATTGGACGCGCAGGGCGCTGAATGATCTTTGCGTATAATGAGCCCACAAGCAGCACGTGTAGAGTGATGTACGAGTACAATGCGCTCTGAACAGTGTTATTTTCACTTGTGCAATACAACGTTTAAACCTATGAGCTATCATGTTCGCTCTGATAGACAGCGCCCTACGCTTCCTGTCCATGTCCTCATCATCGCGTAGGAGATCACTGACTATATGCCCAAGATATTTAAAACAGGTGACCACTTTCATGGGAGTTCCGTTCAAAATCACGAGAGGAACCTGATCTGGTGACTTGGTACCTGCTTTAAATACCATGAGCTCACTCTTTGTGACATTATATTTGAGGCCATGACAAGCCTATATACACTTTGTCTTATGTGTACTACCTACAAGTTATTCGAAATTGTTAACATTTCTCCTAAAGAAAAGTAAGTACGTATTTTTCTTTACAATATTCCAAATTGTAAAGAAAAATATAGGTACAAGTGGCCTCGCCTTTAAATATAAACTCTCAATAATATTAAATTAAATTCTAGAAAAGATTAACGTTGTCATACCTTTGTAGCAAAGTCAAGGACAAGGATTATTTAATCAAATATAAATTCTCCAATAGCTCTATCATCGGGAATGAAATTACCTACTCGAAGGTACTTACAAAGAATATAAATGCGTGGAAACGTAACACACAATACTCGTACTGTACAAATCTCTGAGTTTGACTGATTAAATCAAGGGAGTAACTCATAGAAGGCAAGACATCTTCACTTTGCTAACGTTCAGGGTTGACAGCCGAAATAAAAAAAAACAAAAAAAAACTTTTTGTTTTAAACGAATATTAAATATTCGAGAGAATTGATTTACCTAATCAGCTTATAATATTCCCACTGCTGGGACATAGGCCTTCTCTCTTCGAGAGGGAGTGGGCTGTAATCTACCACGCAAGCCCAGTTCGGGTTGGTAGATGTCACATGTCTTCGAATTTTTGTTTTTAGGACATGCCGGTTTCCTTACGATGTTTTCCTTCACCGTTTTGAGAGGAGCAGAATTTATTTAATGGAATCTCTTGTCTTGAGTGTATTGCAAATAACATGAGACCAGCTACTACACTACTACTCTTCGATTGAACTATCTATAGAAGGATAGTCCCGAAGGATATCTGGCCCGGTGACTTGGCCCGGCACCGGGCCACATGGGACAAAAAAGTTTTAACTGGCCCGGTGATATGTTTACCGGGCCAGATGACACAAATCAAGTGCCATCGTCCCCGGAAAGGGGAGAAAAGAGGATACGCCTCGTAATTTGTGAAATACTAACTATATGCATCTATGAAAGGGATTGAACTTATAAATCAAACTGCTGAAACATTTGCTGAAAAGTTGTCAGGCAAACGTAATTCTTGTGTGGTCGATATGTTACGGCTAAAACCCGAAGTGCGGCTACACCTAGTTTTAGCCGGCTAAAACTAGGTGCGGCCGGTAGCAGTGGGATAAACTTGCCTAAATGGTTTCTGGCACTCGCCGGCCGCTACCGCGGCACCGCTCGCTTCGCTCGCTCGGCTCGTGCGGTGTGTTATGTGGTCACAGTTCTAACCTAACCTAACCTACCATTCAGCCATTTACATCGAGGCGTATCCTCTTTTCTCCCCTTTCCGGGGACGATGGCACTTGATTTGTGTCATCTGGCCCGGTAAACATATCACCGGGCCAGTTAAAACTTTTTTGTCCCATGTGGCCCGGTGCCGGGCCAAGTCACCGGGCCAGATGGGATACACCCGTTTATTTTATGGTAATGGGTGCTTCATATTAAGATTTCCTGTATCAATCCCAAAATTGGCTACGTTACACCAAAAGAGATGAACTCTTGGCTTGAATGTAAAAGCGTGCCAATAAGATGAAGAAGAATTCTGTAGTTAAATAGGGGCTTACACAGAATTCCAAACCATTTAAGCCATTGTTGCACTCAATTACGAGCACTTAAAGCTGCAATCTTATTACATAACAATAACGTTGTTCTTTAGACATGCTTTAAACCAGCCAGTTTTTGAAATAATAAACTAATATCATCATCAGCCTATAATGTTCCCACTGCTGGGAAACAGGCCTCCTCCATGTGAGAAGTGGGCCGTAATCCACCACGCGAGCCCAGTGCGGGTTGGTAGATGTCACATGTCTTCGAATTTTTGGTTCTAGGACATGCCGGTTTCCTGACGATGTTTCCCTTCATCGTTTTGAGAGTGGTGATAAACCTTACAAGTTATTGAAAATAATATTGTTCTTTTTACAACTGACTGACTTAGTACCGGACTAGTTATAATAATATGAACTTTATCTATGTCGGAATCAAGTTTTAAAAACAGAAAACTGGCTCAATGGCTAGAAATAAAGCATAGTATAAATAAGTACAGTAGGTATTCTATCTTCATATTATAGAAAACGGCCGAAAAGACGCGCTTCGAAATCTCAGTGCAGTCTAGGCAACAGTATCGAGTGCGTGGCAGTTACGCACGGACGAGGATGGTTCATCTACCGAGTGGCTGTAGGCAATTATTTCAAGGTCATTAAAAAGATATAATACTGCTACTTATTTATTCTGTGACTAAAGTAAGATCTCGTGTAGTAATAAGACGGAATGAGATCTAGACAGTTGTAAAAAAAAACAAAGTTGAGTTAGACGCATGACCCTGCTAGCCCTAACATCTAAAAGTAATTACATTTGCCTATGTATTTAAGCACGCTCCAGGAAAACGTGCAAACGTCTCCTCTAATTTTGTACCCACTCCTCAGGGAGGACTATTTAAATAACCTAAAATTGGATTCCGAATCAACCGGGGACTCACTGAATAAATTCATTGGCTGAATATTAATTTGTTGATCTTTGAAACGTAACGTCGTATTGATCAGATTGGCATGTTGGTTTAGGATAAAATACTTTTTTTAGCTTTCTTTTTTGACGATATGTCCGAAAGATATTAATATTGATGTGACGTAAGTGTGGTATCGTCATAATATATAAGCGTTTGTGTATGGTGTTGATTTTACATATCCAAATTCCAAACTAAGATAGGTACTTCTGGAAATCTGTTTTTAAATCTCCTGAAGGTACGTAGAGGTTTACGTATAAGAAGTGACTGGATAAAATTACAACAAATAAACAACCGCATAGTTCGAGATGAGATTGACAACAGATTAGATTTTTCAAGTCTTCCAAAAACGGTGGCGAATATTCCCTGTTTTAGATTTAAAGGTATGAGGAACAGGGTGTTAAGTTCACTCATCCTCTATTGAAAGGGGATTGATGCTGGAAAGTCATATATATGCTGATCGCGCGGTAAACCCTGCTTGCGCGATGCAGGATTTCTGTGACGTCAAGTCTTTGATACGTAGTTCGCATGTGTCGTTGTGACATGACGCACTAACACAAGAAAAACAACGAAAACAAATACATACATTAGCATAAATCCATTATGTGTAACATTTCAGCATCACAAAATTCGCAAAGCCTCGTGACGTCACTCCATCTAGAAAATGCGTACGTGAAGTCTCTCCACTGCACGGAGAGAGCAAACTACGTAATTACAAGGCAAGCAAAGTGCAAGAAGCTCTGTGCATGTATAAATTAGTTGTATGATGCAAGCGTATAGAATATATGGAGCAAAATTATTAGTCTTTAGAAAATGTAGACTAATAGATTAATGGTTCATAGTATAGCTCTGCGCTAGTTGATTTTAAAAATACTGCCTTGGGGTCGCAACTTCGATTGCGATGAGAATTTAAGCATAGGGTTCTGGATTCGAGACGAGAGTCGGCGTCCTTAGGTTCCAAATACAATTTATCAGTAGCAGCTCAGTCTATTGGTACATGGTCGATGGCAATAGCTTCTATCCATATTTGACTTAGACACCAGGTTAGTCACTAACCACATGAAAAGAAGAAAAATACATGGGACTTATAGATCTGGCGAAATGTGGATGTACATCACCGTCTAGCCCCGAATTGAATACAGGCATAATTTTATGTCATTATCATTTCAGCCGAAAGACGTCCACTGCTGGACATAAACACCACCCCCAAACACCGCCACTTCGACAGATTCTGTGCTTCTCGCATCCAGCGGATTCCTACAGCCTTCACCTGGTCATCGGTTCACCTTGTGGGACCTCCCACAGAGTAACGGTGACGGTGACTTTTAAAAGAAAGAGTTTCTTGCCCATTTTTCTTCATACGAAAACTACATTTTGGAAGGGGTGACTTGAATCAATTCTATTAGTTTGTAAATTTTGACGTTCAAAAGTGCCATACATGAGCCTATTTGAAATAAATGATTTGACTTTGACTCCCAACGCTACGTCTTCCGGTACGCGGTCGCCACTGCAGAACCTTTCGGCTCCAACGGCCATCTGTTCTGCGAGCAATGGCCCTACCTACTGTCACTTATGTTTGACAATACTTCGGCCTATGTCAGTTACCTTAGTTCTCCTACGGATCTCTTCATTTCTGATTCGATCATATAAAGAAACTCCAAGCATAGCTCTCTCTATTGTCCTTTGGGTGACTTTCAGCCTTCTAATGAAGCCCATTGTGAGCGACCAAGTTTCAGTGCTATAGGTCATAACTGGCAACACGCTCTGGTTAAAAACTTTTGTCTTGAAACACTGTGGTATATGAGACGAGAAGATAGTACGCAGCTTCCCGAACGCCACACAGCCGGGTCGGATTCCACGACTGACCTCTTTCTTGAAGTTGGACCTAACTGGACAGTTTATCCTAGGTAAACTTAATCAATTCGTTATGTAATAATTACCAATTAAAACCAATTTTCGCATTCCTTAGGAATTTAACAGCTAATAACGTCACCACGAACTGTAGGTATTTTATCGTCTCAATTTTAAACCATTCAAATATCTGTCTGACTATAAATCAGTGTCGAGCCATTGAATCTAACAAGACAGGCGTCTAATTGTATGCTAGAACCAATTAAAACTATCAATTACACTCAGTTCTGTATTTTACAGCAAATACAATTATGAAAGGCTATTTTCACAAAGGTATCATAATAATGACACGTTATTACTACAATTAAAGGCATAATAGTACCCATTAGTACTCCAAATTAAGCTTTTGAACGTAATAACATCTTTTATAATGAAGCCTTTTCATAATTAACTGAGTACTTAGTTTCCATCGAGACCTGTTGAATAATGAGTGAATAATTGAGCATGGTAATAACAAAGAATAGATAGGTAGGTACAGAAGTTCAGCTCCATGGAACGAACGAGAACGCACACACACAGACATGCTTCTTGTATAGCGAGTGCAAGCGCACTCACGACTGGCAATTCGTTTGACACTGTTACGCCGCAAGTACTTGCTCATATGCAAGAAACTTGCATGCCAGTATGCTATAACGTCATCTGATTAGTGAACATCATAATAGCCTTCAAGCTCTTGCATACTTTGTTGCCAGTAACAAAGCATGTGTATTACGTACGAATCTACGAGTAAGAGTCGAGGAAGTTCCTTCAAACGTACTTAAACTATCGGTATAACTGTAAAGTTGGACATTCAAGATCGAAGTAAAACCATAAAACCATCTCAATCAGTCATTTTAATTCATAGTTTATTACAATGAGATAAGAATGTCATTGCAATGACTTACTAGTGGAATTACATGAATGTGCTGCTTAAGTGTGCGTGCGCCTGTTTTCGCTCGTTGTATGGAGTCGACTTTCTGTAACTATATCTATTCTGTGGTAATAGACTGTCTAAAGATTGTTTCGCGTGTTCTGTGATACTATTAATTTTGAATAGTCGGATTTGGGGTGAAGTAAATTGTTTTATTAGAGATAAAAGGTGGTAGGGAAGTTTTTGTTGTTTAGATCCATTAATTCATAATAAGGGCTTTCTTATAAGTAGCAATTAGATTATGGTGATAATTTTGATTAATTGTGTGAGTAGATAATAACTTAAAAATTTATCCATTCCTTTATTGTTAACGAAAAATAAAGGAATGATACTAACTTAATTAGTTATATACAAACTGATAACACAAAAACAAAACCAATTATTTCAGACAAGCATTGTTCTAAAACCAATTTCAGAAATTAGCTTCACCTAATTCCTTCCAGCGAATCCAAAGAATTCCATCCTAGGAATAAATCCCAAGAGCTTTCAACGCCCATACATAACTTAGGAACATTCCTTTGTGAGTTCCAAATCTATAAAATAAGGCATTTCTAACAAATGGCCGAAGTTTGGGAACGAAACCTCAGACTCTTTTGTTGGTATTAAATTCTACTAATTTAGGGTAGCTCGACGGTCGGTTAGTAATAGAAATTAATCGAGTGTGAATTACGGTGTAGATACAGAACCCGACCAATCTCTGTTGGGAGTTTTCTGTTATGGTTTTTTTGTGTACTTGACGTAGACGTGCATCGCTCGAAATCGAAACCTATTCACATTATATGTACTTGTCTACTTGTTTTAATGCTATCCGAAATTAGTGTGTATTACCACAGAATAGTACAGAAGGCGCACTTCACATTTTAGGTATGAAGCTGCAAGTATGCTGCCGGCTTGTCTTGTCGAGTCGATTCAGTGAGCGTAACGTAGTCAGAAGACGTAGTTATGCTATAGAAACAGAGGCAACTTCTAGGTGAATATAACTGTAGGTAATTAGCACTGTGTGACCCGAATTGCACTTTATTGTGTCGTAGCAAGAGTCGCTTTTTATTTAAATGATTTTTCGGAGTTAAACATCTGTATTAATCTGTGGTTTTACCTGAAACCTTTTCCCTCTTTTTGCTGATGAAAATGCACTGCCCATCTCTTGTTTGAAGTCTTCATGGAAAGGAACTTCTTTATACCTATTGTTTGCCGATCATTATTATGAATATACATATACGTAACAAGGTCGTGTTAACAAGGCTTCTGTGGTGTTCTTAAGCTCTTAAAGAAATTGCTCTCTCACTAGGAAAACACGACAAGTAAATTACATGCTTCCCAGCACATTGTCTAATATTGTAGTACTATTCCTTGTGACTACCGACGCATGCACTGCAGTCGAGCATGCTTCATCAACTATGAAGATAATCTAACTACATAATCCCGTGAAAGCATCATCAAATGTATGATGTATATTATAGGCATAATTATATCTATTAACATTCTATGCACCAGGTAATTAAAAACTTAAATTGTCAATTTTTACCTCAATCATAATTTGATCAATTAATTTAACTTAATCTGTTACTATTGAATAATCTCAATCACCAAATTTGATTAGATTTAGTGCAATCACTTTCAATTTAAACAGGTTTAATGACTAAAGTAGAGATTTTAACAACTTCTAAACTACTGATTTTCGCGGAAAATAAGGTTTAGGCGAATCGATGGGATGTCGAAGACACAAAAAAGAAAATTTGGACCACTATAAATGGATCAGCCTATATAAGGAACTTCTCGACCCAGCAGTTTAGGCTGTGTGTTGTCTGTAATTGAATTTAAGATTTCATTACGCAGATCTACAAGCTTCAAGATGAATAAAATGTCATTGTATTATGACGTGAGTTTGTTGTTTTCGCCATAATTATTTTGCTAAATTGTAATTCCATATTTATAAAATCGGTAATTTTATAATCTCTAATAGAACTGTTCTTGGTATCTGTTTGCGTATTTATTAAATCATTAATTTTATAATCTCTAATACAATTCTTCTTGGCAAAAAATCCATGATTCATTCACAAAGGAAGGAAAACTCACCTATAATTTAACCTAACTATTCAAAAACGCAAACCGACCGTGACCCTAAAATGATTTTTCATAACGATCACTTGCCAACCCTAAGTAGCAGCAATAAATTTTATAAGCGATCAAATACGGACCTTTTTAAGCCACCAACCGTCTTAGGGATGTCCCAAGCAAACATCAAAGGGGCGAACAAATATCGACCTCAATGAGACAAGCCAAGCATTTAATGAACAAATGTTTTCACCATCTTACAATCAATACTCAAGGAAACGTCGTCGGTCATTTTTTTCGTCATAAAAATGAAACGAAGTACCCTAGGGGTACTTTTTATTGTGGGTTTCACAAACCGGGGACAGACAAAGTTTGACTGCTCTTTATACAGTAAGGCCTTTGAGCTCTGTGATGTGCTGCAAAAAGGGAGCCGTGGCAATTTTTATTAGATGAATTATTTTAAAACAAGTTTGGTTAAGAGCTTTTAAGCTTGAAATAATAAAAGGCTTTACGTTTTATTATTTCAAGCTTTTTATTATTTTTGCTTGTTAGTTTTTCAATAGTTGTACCTAAACATAAATTAAATTTCTGCTCCAGACATGTAGCAAATGATATCATTAATTAATGTAGCTGTAATGTTTTAGCCAGCGTTTCTTTTTTTGTCAGTAAAAATACCCTCGCAAAAATAAAACGTTCCAATTTCGTAGGTTTTCAAATAATCAACAAATACGCTCTTCACCTAAGCACACATTTCTGCGGTCGAATTAAAGGACTTATCGCGTAAATTAATGCCGGTTACCAGTTCCCGGGTCACAGCAGTGCTACCCTCATCTTTCGTGGGGCCCATTTTATTTAAAGAAGCGAAAGTTCGAAGCGGACGCAGCCACGCGTAAACATTTACTTGAGAGGTTTATTGATGTTGGTGACCGCAGTTTGGTTTTACAACCAAGGAAAGACTCCCCCTTTATAGAATTTGCGAGTTTCTAGCCGGATTATTTTGATAAGGCTTCCAGATGCGCTGTTTAGGGTATTATTTTATATTGAAAATGGTTAGCCGCTTCAACCAGCGGGGTTAAAGGGAAAGGCAAAGGGTACGATAATACAACTATACCTACCGAACTATAGGTGCCTAATTTTCCCAGCCAACCAGCTTTGCCAAACAAAATCTGTGATCAAATAAATTCTATAAAATATAGACACATTATCCTAGATTTTTCCCACAAGACTAGGACTTTTCCGAAGTTAATGCTTCAAGTACTAAAACTCGAGTTAACTTCGGTAATTTGGCAGCGGAACCAGTTACAACGCCCAATAGTGATTGTCTGACAATATTGGTGAACTCTCAAAATGGCGTCGAATGCTCTAGTCGACTTCACACGAAACTTCTTTAAACACTTTTCTCATTAAGACTATTAGGAATACGAAATTGGAAACCTACATTGGCACGAGTCGTAGATGTTTTGAAACACAATACTTCGAATCTAGACCCTTTCGACTTTGTTCTTAGTTTTAATTGGGCCGTAAGTAGACAGATAAAGACATTAGGGAAAATCTATTTCTAGAAGCATCTTTACGTATGTAGATGCTTGCAACAAGGGTATTGATGTTCGATCGTGAAAATGTTGGCCGAGGCATACATACGTGAGTCCATCAATGCCTGTTGCGACCAAGGCTTATATAGTACTTTTCTCAAATCATCATCATCAGCCTATAATGTTCCCACTGCTGGGACACAGGCCTCCTCTCTGTGTGAGGGAGTGGGCCGTAATCTACCACGCGGGCCCAGTGCGGGTTGGTAGATGTCACATGTCTTCGAATTTTCGGTTCTAGGACATGCCGGTTTCCTCACGATGTTTTCCTTCACCGTTTTGAGAGCAGTGGTGATGAAATAATTTACACAAAGTAAAGCGCCTGTCTGGGTTCGAACCTACGACTTACAACTCGTAAGTCGCGGCCGTTACCAATGGGCCACTACTGCTCTCTTCTCAAATAATGCGCGGAAATTCAAACTAAATAAATAAATTATAAATTCCAGAATCAATGACGAACAACGATAATATTTCACTCGCCAATATGTTTATTTGTTGCTTCTTTACTTTAAACAGCTCCATTTGCAAGACAAAACAAAATCTTTGATATACTACCTCCTTAGTTGCCACGTGTTGAAGTAAAATTTCGTTCCATTTTTAACCGACTTCCAAAAGGAGGAGGTTCTCAATTCAACTGTACTTTTTTTTTTTTTTTGTTTGTTACGCGATTACTCCGCCAATTATGAATTGATTTTGATGATTTTTTTTTGTTTGGTAGATCATACTTCAGAGGTTGTCGCATATAAATTTTATTAACTTTGCTTGGGTAGTTTTTGAGTTAGCTTCAATAATACGTATTTTTTCCCACTTAGTATATGGATGATATAACTTCCTGTCACTGTTATTTACATAGCAGGTAGTGGTATTCGAATTTTTGTGGGATAGGTACCACAACACAAAAATGTGAATAATAAAAACTTTTTACAAAAAAAAAAACAACCGACTTAAAAAAAAAACACCACAAAGTGAAAAATAACTTTAATTTCGGAAGTCTGTGACAAAAAACGAAAACCAAAGACACCGACTTCCGAAATTAAAGCTATTTTTCACTTTGTAGTGTCTTTTTTTTAAACAACACGACAGATATGAGTTTTCATAGTTATTTATTCGGCCGCTAAACACGACAGATATGGAATTTAATACAAACATTGCCGGCCGGGCGCTCGCTTATATTCAACCAGTACAGCAATTTCGATTAATATCGAAGAAGGTTGTCAAGATAATGCTCGAATTTCCAAGCATGTTTGAGAAATGTTGTACCTATTTAGTTTATCACAGTCGTTTTATTACTTTTTGACTTATCGACTCATAAACGACAGCAACTTCAGTACAGCGTAAGTCACGTTCACACACGTGTCATGGAGCTTTTCTAATACGTTTTCTATTACGTCACATCAAAGCCATCGCGTTTTTCAATAAAGCTCAGATTATTCACTCGTAATATTCTCTCAGCATCATTCACATTATTGCTTCCAAAACATTAATCATGCAAATAATAATTTTGGGAGTCATAAGAGCCTGTTTCCTCCGAGACTGCCTCACATTTACATTCATTGCATGCCGTTAGTCGTGTTCCCGTGTGACTCTCAATTTGCATGCATAGCCGTCGTCTGCAGGATGAGAATCTGAATACAACAAGTGTATTAATATTGTATTTTTTAATCAAAAATATGCACGGCTTATGCGGAATTTTAAAACTTTGCTGTTTTGTGCTGGGTCGTTCCTAGAATGGTTTGTTGTCTTCCACTGTTGTGTGTTGGTTTCTATGTCGACTTATTTTTCTAACAATATAATAATAATATGATGATTTTACTGCAGACTCATTCATGGAAATCTTTGTGTACCACAAACTTTTTACAAACTCATAAAACCAACCCCCTATATTCTTGACATTAAAGTCTCATATTCACATTTCCATACAAAACACAACACGGAATCCAATATAACATATTAATTAAACCAACCTTTTTCGTAAAAAGAGGAAAAATAAAACCTTTTACAGTCTGAAATTTTCACGACACGTGAATTTCGCAGAGGGGAGAAAAGCATACGGCCCTAATTCGGTCCGGAAGAGCTGCCTTCATTTACAAGCATTGTGTTTCCCGGATTATATCCCCCATTCCCCCATTCACAATAGCCGATCCCTCTTCGTAATGAGTGGAATTATGACTTTTTTTCGTCCGAATCATTCTTGAGCCGTGTTTAGGGGACTTTTGAGCCGTAGTTTCATGTTGATTGGGGGATTAAGATTTGTAAGTTTGGGGACAAAGTAATGAGACGTGTAAGGACTTAAGTGGGATTAGATTGGAAGTAGATGTTTACCTGTAAATATATTGGAGGAATTTAATATACAAGTAGATTTACATTTCAACTAATACACGACGATTTCCAAAAACACTGATACTATATTTGGTTTATTAAATTACCTAGGATACCAATAAATTATGTTCAGTCATATATTATTATCATATAAAACAATATCATAGTAAAGAGTCGTTAATTTGCATAACAATTTTAAGGAACTGTCTTCCAGTTTGCTCTAAGAAAACTCACAAATGACACTAAAATTTAATCTATTAGAACCAAATAAAAACTCATCTAAAACACTCCCATTTTAATCGGAACCGAGAGATTGAAAGGTGTCCACTAACTTTGTCGGAACTTTGACATTTCTTTCATGCAAAATTACATTTGAGGAGCCCCCTTACGAATAGGAAATTTTTAGGGTCGAGATCACATTGAGCGTAGCGAATATTAAAAAAGTTTGCGACGTCAAACTTGGATTGTCTTTTTCAAAGGCTGTTTACTTCTTAAGGCTTTATTTACTTAGTTTTTGTTCTCGGTAACTTTGGTTTCGGCCTAGTTTGGGCCTTTATTGTATTTGTGTTTACATAGTCGCGTCCGGATTAGGAGTTAAAGTGACTTCTTCTTTTGTGAGGAGGTCCACAATATTGATATTGTTTTGACTTTTGTTTGAATTACTTTCTGTGAGTCAAACAGCAGGCTGCTGAATTGAAATGATGAAGCAGGTTTGGTAGCAGTTACGAAAGTTAAAGTAATGGTTTTGTACTGTTCTGTTCTATGATATTGGAATCTATTAGTGTGGTTCAAAAGTTTAGGTCAAAATAAATAAAAAAATCATTAAACGTTTATGTAACGAGTTTTGTTAAAATAAATTTCAAAGAGTTTTTACAAGTATCGTCGGTATAGTTATTTAGCGTTTTACTCGATTTTGGATATTGTATCAGTGTTTTAACATTATCTACATAATTGTGTAAAAAAAAAAACGTGTGGCACTCGGGGACTGCCGCGGTAAAGCTATTGCATAGCATTTGTAACCTCCATACTTCCTATTTGTCAACGCTACACTTGGGATGATGACGTGATGACATAAAACAAAAATTACGTTCCCATGACAACATCACGTTGTCATGGGAACCGTCATTACATGGTAGGTGGAGTGGGCGGTGTTAGGTTTTATTTTCGTTACGTTACGGAATTTCTTGATTCGGTCGCCGCGCTCAAAGCCCGCGATAAAAGCTATGCTAAGCTTAAAATCATTAAACGTTTATGTAACGAGTTTTGTAAAAATAAATTTCAAAGAGTTTTTACAAGTATCGTCAGTATAGTTGTTCAGCGTTTTACTCGATTTTGGGTATTGTAACAGTGTTTTAGCATTATCTACATAATTGTGTAATTTTTTTTTTTTTTACATAAGTTCATACATTAACTCACACCTTTTCCTTATCAATGGAGATAGGCAGAAACAAAAGAACTCCATCTGCTACAATTCTTGCATATGTACCTTCTCCATAGCAGATTTAACCCCACAAACATACAAGTATTTTTCAAAGTTTATAACAACGACTAAAATAAGCTATGTTACAAAAGTAATTAACTTCTCCACATTGAATTTAATTGTGTAATCTTAAGCTCCCGAGCAAAGTCCAGACTTGCTTTATTCGACTTTAAAATTCAATTCAAAATCTCGAAGTAAAGTGCTTAAGCTTTTAGACTTGGATAAGTTGTGGTTATAACGTATTTATTACGTTTTAGGCACCTTTTCACCTGTTTTCACTTTTAACCTCATAATAAGACGGTTGGGTTAAAAGGATGAGCAGAATGATTTGGTTTTCATGGATTTTGTAGTCTACCTTAATTTTGACCACACCTTTCTGATATACCCTGTACCTATAGACTTTCCCTAACCTCCTCTTTACTTTTTACTTTGTCTGTAACTGATGGAACTCATTTACCAGTTACCCAGTAACTATGTTATAGAGGTCAGATAGGCAGACGCTCCATGTAAAATACCGTTATTCAGCTGAATCCGGTTAGACTGGAAGCCGAACCCAATTAAGTTGGGAAAAGGCTAGGCAGATTTTGAAAAAAAAATCTGCAGTCTCATAAATAAAAAAAAAATTACAAAATGTTTGGAACAGCAGATTTTTTTTTAAATTAACCGACGAAAAATTTCAATCCAGGGGGGTTCAGAATCATGTACTGAATCCATGGTAACAGTTTTCGCGTCGATGTCCCTGCCACTCTGTATAAAAATTCAAATCCAAATAATCATTTGCTAGCCAAATTGTACAGAAAGTAATCCTATGATTTACCAAGAGTTTGGCAGTCGAGAGAATGCGTCCTTTGGCACCTCTTAGTTTCATACTAACGAATATGTATAATGGGAATTTGATCCTTATAACTTAGTAACTAGATTTTTTTTTCCAACTGACCGGTGTCTGTAACGCATTAATCAAACTCTATATATCGTTCTATGAAGTTCTTACACTTACCATAGTTTTTGTCTAGGTCTATCGTTAAACCATGTTTCGTAATACAACAGGTTATTTTTACCAAGTTTTTACTGCGCAGGACAGCTGATCCCATTGTTTAAGCTAAAGAAATAAAACGTTTTAGGCACCTATTATTGTTAGGAAAATACCATTCACTAACCATTTTAGAAACTAGCCAGATGTTAGGGACACTATGGCCTTCGGAAACTTTGGGTCACATACTGTATTTACTTATTGCCGACCGTCGTAAGGTCTAAAATTAATTGTTTTTATTATTTTCTAATTGTTTTGTTCATGGTAGTGTAAACGAAGTCTGCTTCATAGAAATGTGTATTTCTTTTAGTAATACTTTTTGACATATAACAATATTATTGTTGAAACAGTTTTGTGCGGGCTCTGTTATCCGCACCAAATATGTTTTATAATCGTTTTAAAGAAATAATAGCCTAGCGAGTACTGTTGCTAGACCCAAAATTTGGGAAATGGTAGGGTGAAAGTTACCCCACTGGCGCATATAAAAGACCTTGCTTGTCCAAATAAAGTTAGTTTAATCCGATCCAGCCTGTCTCTTGCTATCCTCCCCCAGCGACGCCCAAGCCGAGGTCCGTACCCCACAGGAGGTGCCCTTAGCGAATAGTCGCTTAGTTTCTAAGTTTTATGCCCTGGCTGAAGGCCTTCATTTATTGAGGCAGCCACAGGAAAGTCCGGCTAATAATATAATAATCATTTCATTTCGAAATAATCCATAATTTATTAGTAAACATGCAGGTTGGACAATAATGGACGGGCAATCAAATTTCCCCGCAATGACATTCAGGAGACCGTTAAAGCTGCCTCGGACCCTCTGCAGCAGCGACGTGGCATGCTTACGTCTGATTGCTGCGAATCCATCAGCAAACATTCCTGACGCACTGCAGAAGCGTGGCAGCCCCAACAGCATTCTGAATTCATTGTTGTATTGGACTCAAAGAACATTGATGGCTTTCTGCGTACAACTTGTCCAAAGGCTGCACGTGTAAATTGTCTGACAATATGCTTTAAAAAGCATCAATTTGACTTCACACGTGCAACTAGCAAACCTATGGACAACCATGTTGCATCAAACCGCCAATGCTCTTCGTTCCATTTCTACATCGAGATCATCTTTGATGCCCGCTGTTACAATATGGCCGAGATATTTAAATTGCTGCTAAGCTACCCACAACTTCCTAGTTTGACATGCGGGATGCCATAAAAAAAAAAGTTAGTTCCTATTCAGATCTGGTACACGACAGTAGACTGAGTCTTCTGTACTCGCTACCTTTGACAGTGGAAAATTGTATTTTAATTGAGGTTTTTCCACCATGGTCCACCGTCCATCTTCACAGTGACTAATGGGGTCCTGTCGATTTTCCACCTACCAATCCAGCGCCCTTCTACTACCCATCGCACAAAGGAAATGGAAAATGTTGGGCCCAAATGTAATAAGTTGAGATAATGATCTAAAAATTAGTCATATTTTTTATCCTTGAATATCAAAAATCAGCTTCATTCTTTGTCTGGAAGCGGAGAAATATGATAAAGATAGTTTTCGTGAAATCATCGATTAAAGTAATTGATTACACAACTACAAAAAGAAAACCTACCCACAAGGTAGCACTAGGTAACATAGTTAACTCAAAGTAATTAAATACACTATATATACTTTTATACAATATGGTGCATTTAATTTAAATAAAATATCATTAATTACTGAAAAACCAAAATAATGATTATCAATTTCATATCGATTAAAATCAGTTTTATTTTTTGTCTATGTCACTGGCAGTGCATATTCTGCACTGGCATGAGCTGACTGACATTGACAATTTGACACTAGACATTAGTGGTGGGTCGTTCTCGAATTTTTGACGGTGAAACCGTTTTCCCGACGACGAAAACGGTTGCAGAAAACGGTTAAAGAACGAAACTAATTCAACATGGAATAGAATTGCGTTTTCGTCGAGCGCAGTTTCTTAAAACTAGTAGTAGTAATTTGAAATGTATGAAATGGTTTTTTCGCATCACGCATTGACAACTGGTAATATATTACTGACTGTATTTCATTTCAAAGAGTTCACTTTTTAAAAGTTCACTTTTATTGGAAGGACTGTTTTACGAGTGTGATAGATTAATCATTAGTTTAATCATTGTACCCGACTGTATATTCTTAGATGTAAAATAAAAAATTGCACCAAGTAATTTGAAGACTGGTTTGTGCAATGAAGACTGTTTGAAGTTGAACCCAGGACGTAAAAGGGTTTCATCATCACAAAACACAGAACGGTTTTTGTAAACGGTTCGTTGTCGCAACGCCCACCCCTACTAGACAGCTGTCACTTATTTCGTGTTTTGCGATGTGTTTTGAGTGCTTTCCCAATTATTTTCTTTTTTAACGATCACTGCTTTGATTTTTTTGGATTTTACCTTGTGGATTGGATATTGTTGAAACTATCGCTGTGTGAATTGTGAGATAGCAACTAGTCATAAAACTTTGAATCTATAAATTCACACCATTTTCATCTCGTTACATTCAGGCCCAAGAGTGTATGTAATCGTTTCCGTCTCCTTTACCTTTCTTAAAGCTACATCCTTTTCTATCCCGTCTTTCTATTTAGCCAAAAGGTTCCTGACGTTGATTCAATAGCTAATGATCACCCATTTAAAATCAGATGCTCTTGTTTCAAAAACCGCTGGTACACTGACGTAGCTTTTTTTGTCCCGAAGGGATTATCTGTAATTATGTTAGCCTTTATGTTAATTTTGGAACTACAGTTTATTTTGTGGACCTCGCTAATGAAAGTTGTGGCGACAGTACGGAGTTGTGTTTAGTTTTGGACATAATTCTGTGTCAGTAGGCTTGTTATATGCATGAACTTTGAGGTTAAACATAACCTTTAGAAATTTGAGCTCGTAAATATTCTATCCTATACTATTAAACGATCAATATTTGTATATTTATATACATATATATTTGTAATCACGTTCTCCAAAACGGCGCTAACGATTTCGATTATAGTTGCAATATAGGGGTTTACGGGGGCGAAAATCGATCTAGCTAGGTCTCATTTCTGGGAAAATTCGTTTTCTCTAATTTCACAGTCTCGGGAATGTGATACAACTTTGGTATACCTGGACGATACGTTTATCTATTTTCACCCGAGCAGAGTTGGGTCGACCAGAGCTCGGTCGACCAGGTACTTAGTTTTAATACGCTGTAAAATAAACATTTGCACACTAGAATACCTATCTTCAAATATGGCTACTAAAAAGGTAAGTTATATTTTACTCTTTTTTATATTGGAGCAAAGAAATCGGATTTGTCAGCTTGCTGGTTCATTGAGGTGGACAAGTCCGAAGGGAGTTCATATTTTTAGGGTTGTAGTAGGGTCGTTCAAAGGGCCGTTATCCTAACTAATAATATTATAAATGCGAAAGAGACAGTTTCTGTGATTATTTGTGTTTGTTTTTATCCTCCTTTTTTTTTATCCCGATATTCCCATGGGATTGAGACTTATGCGGGTGAAGCCGCGGGGCGCAGCGGAAATCCATACTAATGTTACAAATTCGAACGGAAATTTATCTGTCTGTCTGCGTGTGTTTTCATGCCTAAACCACTAAATTTGGCAAGGAGATAGAAGGTATCCTGGAGAAAGACATAGGTAATTTTTTGTGTAAAAAATAATGCTATAGATAGGGGGTGATACAGAGGCTGAAAGATTGTATGGGATATCCAGCATTTCTTATGTTAGGCATATGGAAATTCAAATTTATATTTTTGGTAAGAAATAAAGAGTCACGTGTTACAACGTTTTTCTAAAATTATCCCAAATGGTAATTAATATAGGTAATGATTAAAAAAAAAAAACATAATTATGTAATGCTGATATCTTTTTGTCCTTTTTTAAAGAGATTTAAGGTATTGGAAATATGGTAATAGTCTATATCTTGAGATAACATTTAGTCTTTATTTCATTCAAATCGGTCCACTAAGTCAAAAGTTATTACAATTTATTAACTGTTTATCTGTTACCTTTTCACTCCATAATGGCTGAACAATATACGGATAGGTCATGATTTGGGTTAGGGCATAGGTTACTTTATCCCGATAGTACGCGGGCAATAGCTAGTTTTTACATTACCAAAAGTAGTTCGAGAATTATTATTTTGTTTTCACGAACCTAAGAAAGAAAAAAAAGAAAAAAAAAAACGTTTATTTGCGGTAAAAATGACGCAAAAAGAGCTTAAAATACAAAAATAAGACAAGGTTGGGGGAAGCATGCGTCATATCCACGCAAATCGGCTACCGTTCAGCATTATGCTGCGACCCTATGCAAGACAGAGCCCCAGCCCTAGTTTTCAGCAACAGCCGGCGCTGACGTAATGACGTCGACCGGTGCAGCAAACCAATATTAAGACGCTGTACAGGTACAGAAAAATAATTTATTACAATTAAAATGTGATGCAATATACTAAACAGATATAAAAAAGAAATAGACATACTTTATTCAAATTTACGAGAATATCATCCTCAAAAAACGTTTTACGCAAGCAATACGTTTATAATTTATTAATAGTAATCTACATCGCTACATGCGAACTATACATCAAAGACCTGACGTCACACAAATCCTGCATCGCGCAATTAGAGTTTACCGCGCGAACACCATAAATATAACTTCATCGACATCAGTCGTTGGGCAGTTACTCGCCAGACACGACACCCATTAGGTCGGAGGATCCTCCCTTGTCTATAGAAGATGAGTGAACTTTACACCCTGTTCCTCATACCCCTAAAATAGTCAGTTCCAAGGCAAGCCGGTTGAGAAAAATCAGTTTTTGCAAGTATTTCATAGAACCAGTTGTACCTGGTTGCGGGCGCGAGTGCGGTGCTCCTGAACAGATTATGTCCCATCTCTGCACCCTTGACGATCTCAAAAACGCCTCTGACCCTGGAATAACCGTCACCACATACTGTAGTCGTGGCCCAACCAGGGAGCCTACCACTAGCTCAAAAGCAGTATTATTTTAATATTACTTCAGTAACAGAAAGAGATGGAGCTATACGTCCTGTAGAGCTTCATCTCTTTCCCGCAATAACCGTGGCCACATACTGTTGTCGTGGCCCAACCAGGTGGCCTACCTCCAGCTCAAAAGCAGTATTACTTTAAAATTACTTCAGTGGGAGCAAGAGATTGAGCTATACGTCCTGTACACCTTCATTTCTTTCCCACACTGAAGTAATATTAAAATAATACTGCTTTATGAGCTTGTGGTAGGCCCCCAGTTTAAAGGAACATAGATGTACTATCGACAAAACACATATCTGTACACTGTAAGGACTATTCTTGCTTACAGCAATCAGCTGCTATAGTAACGCTTACCTAGGAAAAAAAAGGGTCGTGTGCACCGGATTTTGTTTTCAAATTGCTTAGATATGCGTTCCCCCGATGGTACCGTCGAACTAAAAGGAAGAAAAACTGATTGCTCCTTTAATTGAACCAATTCGCACAACTATAAGGCCCACTACTGACAACACCCATCTTAAATAAGCAAGCAAGTCTTGTTCCATCAATAATTAAAAATAATATTAATCTACAAAATATACAAGATAATATTAACAGGCAGTACCTAAAGGTAACCTAAAAAACTGACGCCAGGTTACAATTTACCTATTTCAACAAAAAAATGACGCTGTTCAATAAAAAAGAACCATTAATTTTACGTACCTACACAATAATACATACGACTATGTACAAGCTTTCACCAAAATATACGCGGACTGTTAATTACTCTGAAAACCTGAAAGAGGAGACTGGAAATCCACTCCACGCAATTTGAATTGAAATTGGCAAACGCCACGCCAAAGTACGAATACCGCACCACGGATTTGGCTCTACTGGAAATGGCTATACAAACCTGTGACGCGATTTTTTTTTGTAGTAAAGATCAAAGGGTATTACAAACAAAAGGATTTTTGTTTAAAAAAAATACTAATAAGAATCAAATAGAATACACCACACACATATTACACAATATACACATAATCTTTTAGTACCCCGGCGATCAAGCTCCAAGAAAATAGAGAAAACTAATTTTCCCAGATATGAGACCTAGCTAAATCGATTTTTCGCCCCGTTAACCCCCAATATTGCAACTTTCATTGAAATCGTTACAGCCGTTTTCGAGAACGTGATTACAAATATAATATACAAATACTGCTTATCGTTAAAAGCAATCTTTGGAAGAAACAATTTTTAAATAAATTTTTAAGTGTATGTTTAAACAATACGAAAGTTTCCTTTTGACCACAAATTAAGCTTGGTCCCATTCGGGAACACAAATATATTTTCATTTGCTTTACTAATAAAACAATATACCACACAAAGATGGACGGGTACGAAATACCTATGGCCATTCCGTCTGTGTACATTTTTGCGGTTGAAGTATTAAATAAATAAATATCGTTTCAAGTAGTCTTGTAATAATTTTGAAGAACAAAGCTCAGTTGAAGTTTTCATTTCAACTGTATTCCACCCGCCGAGAGCATGTGTACTATGTGTTCCTGACACCAGTCAGTTGAGTACAAAAGAATAAATGTTTTACGAATTTATACTTTATTTGTTCCTAATTGTGTTCAACTGAGAGGAGTCAGGAACACATTCTCGCGGCAGCTGGAGTTTAGGTAAGACCTAAGACTAAAATTGCGGTAAAACTAACATGAAGTCAGGTCCAAGATAAAACGCAAGCGCAACCCTAACTACTAAATGACTACACCAATTTATACGCTTTTTACTAACACCAATTTAAGGACCGTCCAATTCCATTCCTGCTACATCCGAATTCCCCCGATGTGATCGATGTCCACAAATTAGCCACGACACCCAACCGCCGCGAGACCGGTGATTTTTCACGCCCAACTTTTAAAAGGTTTCGTGTAGCTAAGCATTTATCATCGTGTTATGTGTTTCTGTCCAAATCAGATGTATTAAATGTTTCAAATTGCTGTTGAGAAGTTGAAATGCCGTGATTTTTACGAGCTTTTTTTGGCTTGTTTGTACCTACATAGGATTATTTTAAATTGGCTAACTAAACCCCGCAGACGCGATATGCTTCGATATTTAAACATGATAAAACAAAAAAAAATGTAATTTGACGATTTTTTTGTGGGGTCCAACCCTAATTACACATTCCAATTTTGTATCACGAAAAATAAGTATCACTAGTTTATCAACCGACCGTTGTTTCTTAACTGTATGAGGATGTATCCAGTTATGCCAAACTGACATCCACCTGTTCAGATACAGGTCAGCGCTATCACGTCAGAATGTTTTACGCTATATCCAGTAATTAAATATCCACATGGCATGTACTGAAGGTTGTAAGTAATCTGGAGTGTAAATCTCCCCGTATAAGTAACATTCAGGTAATTAATGGTAACAACAATCTTCGTATGGTTTCTGTGGATACCTAGATTTGATGCTATAAATGTAATAAGAGGAATTGCCAACCACAATTTGGTTTGAATGTTGGTAGATGTTTAAAGAGATAAGGAAATTTAAGTTAAAATACCGATTAATGTATCGGCTTAGACTGACAGTTATACAGGGTTGAAATAAATTAGCTAGCAAAACATATTTATGGATCTTTTTTCTTATCCGAAATAAAATAAATTTATTTATTTTTTATTTAAAACTCCGCAGACGTGATACGTATCGATATCTAAACATGATAAAACAAAAAAAATAATTTGATAATTTATTTTTGGGGTCATCAACCGCAGTGTAGTAGAAATATCAGTTAAAAAAATAGTTTTTTTTTTGTTTAAACTTCACAGACGTGATGGATATCGATATCTAAACAAAAAAATAAAACAAGTTTCAACGCTCATACTTCAAGTAACAACACTACCAGCGGTAGTTGACTCCAAAAAAAAACATCAATTCATTTGCATTATATCGTGTTTAGATATTGGTACCCATCGATATCTAAACACAACACGACACGACACGATATCGATGCTAATTTAATTTGACCCTGTATTTTAAGAAGAATGAATCTTTCTCAGTCCTCTCAGTTATTTTACGTCTGATTTTGCATCAAAGAGATATTTATTCTCGTTGCTATAAAGTGGCTGCCAGAGGTCAAATAGCTGAGAAAAAACTACATAGTTAAGCTTGATGAACAGCTATGGAAGGAATTTATAATGTCCCAAAAATTGCAACTTAATAATTATATAACTCTTGCTTCACGAAAAACGATCATTATTAAAACAATCAAGTTTTTACCAGGATACCCTTGATAAACAACTCAATGAACTAATCAAATCAATTAATTATTACACATACTGTATTTCTATTTTCGTGTTTCGTCAGTTGTCGGATTTGTTTCAGTTGCCCTTTGCACTTGGTACAGACCGGACATTAAAAAGTACTCTGTGGACCGGACGCTCTCAATCGATTTGGAAGTACCTATATAGAGTTGTTAATACTCTTTTATCTTAATGTAATTTATTCAAAAACCGGCCAAGTGCGTGTCGGACCACACACAATGAAGGGTTCCGTAGTTGGGATGAATTTATCCCAAAAACAAACTTAACTTGTGAGAAAACATGTTTTTGCAACTGCAAAGTTAAGTTGGTCGATTATTACTCGTTAACTTGTTGCGCCTACATAATTGTGATAGTTTTCCTTTTAATTTCGTTATATAAACTACTGCTGTGATTTTTATCACACATCCAAAACAAACCATTGAGCTGGCAGGGGGGGGGGGGGGGGGGGCACTTGACTCTAACAATCCAAAAATAGTTTTCACAATTTCAAAATGTTTCTAAAAATAAAATTTCATAATTTTGTTTTACCACTTTATCGGCGTAATTAATATGTATACCTATGCCAAATTACAGCTTTCTAGTACTAAGGGTCTCGGAGCTAGACCGCGGACAGACAGACAGACAGACAGACAGACGGACAGACAGACAGACAGACAGACGGACGTGACGAAACTGTAAGGGTTCCTTGTTTACTATGGAACCCTAAAAATAGGAGGAAAGCCGCTATAGTCGACACGACAGATAGGAAAATAGTTTACAGCTCCATATAGTTCACACGGAAATCAAAACAAAACAACAATAAAGTACTAAGTTCTGAATTCAAATTATTATACACAATAAATCTAATAATTGATGGACATGGAAATTAGCATTCGTTTGTATTCGGATATCCGATGATACCCGAGGGACATTAAGAATATATAAATACTGTACTTACTTACAGGCACTTCGATATCTTAAGTAATAGATTTCAGACCTTACATATACGTCCTCTTGTTTCGAGTCCAAACATAAAACACCTGCCATCTAAAGTGAACTACAGAAATAAAAAAGCAAAAGTACATAGCAATCTCCAAGCGCCTCGGAACATAAAGGGCGAACTTTCCATCAGTCACCGCTTGTTGAGAGACATGAATAAACACAGGCCTCGGGGACTCAAGCGACCTCTGAGTCATGTAATAGATAGATACAGAAGACCAACTCCATACAACAAGCGAAAACGCACGCACAAATAGACTCACCTCACGTACAGCTAATGAAAGGGCTCTAATGACGTCACCAACCGACGACGTCACGAGTGCACCATACCATAACACCATTCGCACCTCAAGTCACATAATTTTCTGGAGATTTTTTCTTTAGTACTTTTAAAATGAAATTTAAAATGTTACTTGCATGTGAAAGCACATGTATTCCACAGTTGTAAACAAAAAACAAAATTAAAAAATAATGTCATTTATAGAAATTACAGCCAAATTAGTAAAACTCGTGGCTAAGTACTAAGCAGCCGCACGGGTCGATTCATCAGGTTAAGCTACGTTTGATGGGGTTGGTCCGTGGATGGGTGACCATTTCTACATACCGAAACTCCTCCGTGCCTCGGAAAGCACGTTAAGCTGTTAGTCCCGGCTGTCATTCGTGGATCTTTGACAGTCGTTACGGGTCGTCAGAAACCCGAAAGTCTGACAACCAGTAAGACTAGACAAGGGGTATCGTATTACCACATGATGAGGAACAAAAAGGACAAGTGGGCTAAGGATGTGACAGAATGGTGTCCAAGACAACACAAAAGAAAGAAAGGGAGACAGCGTCGGAGATGGGAAGACGACATAATAAGAATAGCAGGCGCCACATGGAGAAGGAAGACACAAGACCGCACTTTATGGCAAGCTTTAGGGGAGGCCGATGCTCAGTAGCAAGACAATCTTCGCAAAACTAGTCTATGTTAAATATTTAATATATAAGAAATATGTGTTTTATAAGATTGTTTAATAAAGGCTTATTATTATTATCGTATTACCTGGTTACTGGGTTGTGTCGCTCCATGTAAAATACTGGTATTCTGCTGCATCCGGTTAGACTGGTAGCCGACCCCAACATAGCTGGGAAAAGGCTAGGCAGATTGATATTTAGAGCCAAATTAGTAAAACAAGTTGTCAATTTATCTAAAAATAATATTTTATTTTGAGACCTATGGAAAAAATGGTTCAAAATGAGGCTTGTGATAACTGAATATACGGTGTATTGACCCCTTAAAGTTGGATCACTATTTACGCCACAACTGTATAATGCTGTATAATGCTCACCTTCTGTACCTTTCTATTTTGTGACCCAAGCGACCTCTGTGTTTCTTTTATAGCCTTTCATACTTCGGTTGCAGCCTTAAAAGTTATGAAGAGGAAAATTTTGCGTCATTTTAGACTGAATGTAACCTGAATTAGGGCTTTTTGTTCTTAGTTTTGACGTTTCATTGAATAGATTTTGATGTTTCAAATGTTGCGTGTAAAAATGACTAATGACGGGTTAAATGCTTTATCTACACCCATGCTATAAAACCTCTATAAAAGTTTCTGAAACAGTTAGTATATTGGCAAAATTATAACAGCCAGTGTCATAGTAACCATTACATCATCCAAACGAGTGTTACAATATTGTATTAAATTTCATTACGTAACTTATTTCAACGTTCAATCGGGGGTCAGCAGCACCTGCTGCACGCGTGTGCGGTGATGTGCTGCTGCAGGCGACACACATACGTGCAGTTGTACTGAATAGAGTGGGAATTTCTTTATTCTTGATCTTGAAGCACAAACATACAAGACTTTATCTACACCCTTGATATGAATCCTCTATAAAATTTTCTGAAACCCCCAACGGTTTCAGAAAATTTTATAGAGGATTCATATCAAGGGTGTAGATAAAGTCTTGTATGCAACTGTTATAATTAGGTATTAAAACACTCATGTGATACTACCCACATTCGTGTTTTAAATACCCCTTACTATACAACAGTTGCATAAATAACTATTGTTTGCTATTTGAAAGGGAACATAATATACCTAGGTAAAGTGTATTCATTCATGTGTGAAATGAGCCTTATGGATTTAAACGCGAAGCACTCGTACGGTACTTATTTATTTGAAACTTTTTAGACTCGTTTTAAGTTTTGACAATTATTTTAGTTCAGAATCTGAAAAGCTACGGCTGTCGTGGAATCTTATATGAAGACTAGAGAGATGAATTATAATAGTACGATGTATGTATGATTGACATAATGTTTTCTGACCTGAAAAAAGGCACACACTTTCCAACTTTCCTTTTTAGATTACGTCAAATTCAGTTGCTTCAAATAATGTCTAAAGCTCCATGTACACGATGCAAGTTTCATGGTTGTAACATAGAATAAAATTGAAGCAACAAATGACGTCTAGTCTAAACGCTGTTTGAACGGTTTGACTTTTATAGTTCTTCAACATGAAGTATGTTACGGGCAATTAAATCACACTGTGTAAATCAAGCTTTAGTTTGTATCAACACACGTTCATTCATTCATTTTAAGATTCCATCTGAACGCGTGAACACAAGATTTCAGAACCGGTGCGGCGGCGTAGCAATTTGTGTCCCAACGTAAATGTGGCCCCACGGTCGGACATTAGGAATTGGTCGAAAGTTACACGTAGTTAGCGGCATGTCCGTCCAAAACGGGTGGGCGGGGGCTTCAATTTCTTGCAAGCCGTCAGCCGCTTGTCGTTGTAAGTTATGAGAGACTGGCGAAAACAAAAAGAAAGCTTTAGATCTAGCACACATAATCTATCGGAAATAATAGAATCTATCGTAGAATAATAAAATAATTACCTAACTACCCTACTTACGTACGTAAGTATGTGTAATTAATAAACATTCTAGTGATTTTTATCGATAGCTTTCATTTAGTAACAACAGGACGTTACTAATAAAGAGTAGAGACTCTTGGTAGAGTAGATCCCACTTTAGAAGATCTTATTCGTCTGGTATACGGGGACATCAGTCAAATATCGTACCAAGAGAATTCTTGGGCGTGTTTCCATTTTTACTCCGAAAATGACCAAGCTGCATCGATCAACCACAGTATTCTCTCACAAATTGAAGGGAGTGAAGTTATATACACTTCCATTAATACTGATGTGGAAGAAAATGATGCCACACATTACCCCGTAGAATTTCTCAATTCGCAAATGGCAAGTAGACTTCCGATTGTATATCTGTGAAACGGAACCCGGCTCAAAGTCATGTCTTTGTAGAGAAACGTCATCGAGACGGAAATTCTAACAGGTTGTGGCGATGGCGAGTCAGTATTTATAGCGCGTATACCACTGATTCCCCACCATTACCAGTTTAAGCGCGTGCAGTTCTCTGGGAGCATATGCTTTGCGATCAACAAGTCACAGGGGCCGACACCGAAGGCTGAAGGTTGCGGGTGTCGACCTCAGGACAAGGTGTTTCTCACACGGACAACAGACTGTTACGTCGCTTGCTCCCGAGTCACCATTCCTGACTTTTTGGCTGCTAAGAATAAAACTAAAAACGTAGTATACAGGGAAGTTTTATAAAAATGTGGCTGTTATTGTAGTATATTGTGGTATCTTACGACTTCCACGCGAACGAAGTCGCGGGCAGAAGCTAGTTATTAATAAAATAAGTAAAAAAATAAAAATATATTTAATTCTCAGACAGCCAAGGCCCTTCATGTTAGTTACAAAAAGCTTAAAAAGTATTTTAGTAGATTCAGAAATAAAAGTGGAAAATAATTTCGATTCATCAACCTCTCACATGCAGATTGGTGAAACGTTTGAACAGAGCCGCGTCCAACCTATCTGCTATCATTTTCAGGATGCTGTTTCTACTAACCTGTACATTTTTTCAGACTGACGCGGTTTTCTTCCGGAAATCATCTATATGCCTTATTCCTTTAGAAATCATCTATATGCGCGTCAGCAAACATGCTTGAAACACTACAAGAACGCGGGAGCCGCAACAGTGCCCTGAAAATGTTATTATATTGAACTCTGAGGACATTGTAGGCACTTTGTGTGTACTTAACCCATAGATCACTCGTGTCGAAATTTTGACAGCATGCTTTAAATAGCGTCAATTTGACGTCTACCGTACAACGAGTGAATCTATCTGCCTGCATGTTTCTCCGTACCGACAGTGCCCTCCGCTCCCTCTCCGCTCGCTACTATTTATTTATTTATTTTATAAATTGCATGTTCCTTACACTTAAAAAAGCACACAATTAGACCTCTGGGGTCTATCTTAGCATGCCATGGCCTGAGATTTAAACAACGCGCTATTAATAATTAATTATAATCGAGTTGATGTAATGTTCCTTCAACTTACGCTTTATGTTTTTACTATTCATTGAGTCTCTGATGTCTACAGGTATTTTGTTTAGTAAATTGGGTATTGTGAAAGAAGCGGTACGTCTGCCATAAAAGTTATTTTTGCGTGACATTAGAAATGATTTATATTTGGCTAGTCGTGTATTCACGTCATATTATGATGACTATTATGTTATCACTAGCTTTTGCCAGCGACTTTGCCCGCGTGGATGTTGGAAATGATCCCACGGGAACGTACTAACAAGATAAAAAGTATCCTATTGTTAGATTTCAATTTATTAATAAGTAATTGTTGGATATTGTACTGGCAACACCCAAAGATTCGATGTGTCAAAAAGTAGCGCGGGAACGCCCTTCTGGGTTCGTGACGGTAAGACGTGCTTAGTGGCTGTGTCGGTAAAAAGATAGATTGGCATGGGATTGGTTGGAGATATACTGTAAATTGAGGTAACCTGTTAGTTTTATGGTAAATATTAGAATACTGATTGAATTGTGATATTATGTGGGGAATAGGAGATGTGATGGTATGGTGTAGAATATTAAAATTCATGTTGGCAAAGAAATATAAATGACTGACAAATTATCTTGGTGTTTCATATTATTTTCCTTATCCCTGAAATATTGTAAATATGTAGGTTTATTAAACAGTTTTAGATTATGATATTGGGATAACGACTTTTAAGATTCATTTGGGTATTAGTATCTATTTTGAGGTTAAATAATTAAACTCGGAATTCAAATTGTTTTATTTCGTACACAAAATATCCATATAGTGTTAGTAACATACAAAAAATAACTTATTGCCTAGTGTTAGTAAAAACCAACCTCCGCACAAACTGCTGGACAATCGGAGAGCCGAAGCTCTCGGATTGTCCAGCAGTTTGTGCATTAAATTAGATATTTTAGAGCTAGGATGGTTCTCATTTCACTATGTGTTAATCCAGGTAGGTACATCCAAATCCATTCAGTAGTATTTGCGTGAAAGAGTAACAAACATACATCCATCTTCACAAACTTTCGAGTTTATAATATTAGTAGGATAGAATTTCAAAAGTTTCGCTCCGCTCCGCTCCGCTTCATACGGCCCGCTTGTCGCTCATAGCTTGTAAATAAGCACCCCCGAGCACAACGAAAGTGAAGCGCCGAGCCGCGGAAATTGGCCGACTTGGCGAATTAAACCGATACACGGCTACCAGCTATTTTACAATTACCCACCTTTGTTGGAACAACCCGGGAAATCTAATGATTAAGTTATTTTAAGCCGATTATGTTGTTCTGTTCTGTTGCTTGAGCAATCACTTAGTTTAAAACGCCTTAACAACTGAACCAATTGTTATGTTTGAGAGGTAGGTAGCCAGGAGAAGGACATGGCTATTTTACCCGACTGCGGCGAAGCAAAAAGGAGGGTCATAACCCTCCTTTTTGCTTCGCCGCAGTCGGGTTTTGACCGGTATGTATGTATGTATGTTCAGCTGTTCCCTCATAACTTCTGAACTAGTCATCATAATTTGACAAACGAGGTATCGTTGGAAGCGTCTTATTTTTAATGATAGATAGATAGAATATTCTTAATTATGTACACCATAAAAATTATATATGCCATGATGGGTATGAAATGAACGGGCTTAATTAGCACATTTTAAAAATATAATATTATATACCATATCATATCACGCTATGTTTCCCCGAAGGGTTGGGCAGACGTGTCCCTGTAGCAGGTACACCCACATTTCACCAGTTATGTTTAAGTCCCATGTAATAGTAATAGGGGGCGAGCATATTGCCATCAACCGGGCATAAATCCAGACTCCGAGCTGCTACTGAGAAATTTCAGATAGGAAAACCCAATAACACTTTGCCTGATCCGGGAATCGAACCCAGGACTTCATGGTCAGCAGTAGCGCTTGCGACCACTAGACCAACGAGGTAGTAAAAAAATTAAATTAAAATAATTAAAAATATAAATGCATATTTTTAAAACCCCAAAATTATTTATAAAAGTAAATAAGCTTTACACTACAAGTCAAGGGTTCATTTCTCGCGCGTGTACTAACAAAATTATTTTGTTACTAGTTCTTATAACTTTTATTTTTGTCACCCTGGATATTAGTATTAAAAAAAGTGAAAAAAAAAAACTTTTTAGTGGGTTAATCAACCCACTAAAAAGCGTAATTTGTGTAATTTATCTAAGTTACAATAGCCATAAGTCAACTGCTCATCAAAAATACCCAAATCGCTATAGATGTGCCTTTAATATTTGAAGATTTCCCTCGACTTCTCCAAGATCCCATCATCAGATCGTGACCAAATGACAATAGGACCAACTTGAAAGTACACCCTTTCAAACAAAAAAATAATTTTTCAAATCGGTCCAGCCGTCTTCGAGTAATTGGGGAACAAACATAAAAAAAATTGGTTGCCTGTAAAGTCGGTATACGGGCGAAAGTTTTACGTGACAACGACTTTGAGTGGTAAAATAATTTTAATGTGAATATTCATTCGTATAGTAGGAAGAAGGATGAAATAATAGTAACAATTTAAAACATTTATTTATACACATGAACCGGTGTGTATGCCTATCTCTCTCACTCTCTCTCTCTCGCTCTGTCTCTCTCGCTCTTAGGCGGGCTAACTGTGCTCGAGTGGAAGGGACGCGTGCCTTTCACTTTTTATGTCTGTCTCTCTCGCTCTTAGGCGGGCTAACCATGCACGCGTGCCTCTCACTCGCTCTCATTGTGAGCGCATAACGTGAGCGGAGCGTAACGCAGTTTCTTGAAGTGTCACCCGGCAAACCAATTTATAAGACGTTGTCACGTCAAAAAAAAGAATATCCCAACGAATTGAGAACCTCCTCCTTTTTTTTGAAGTCGGTTAAAAAATTATTAAATATGAAATACACGCAGACGAAGTCACGAGCAACTAGCTAATAATTTTGTTAGTACACGCGCAAGAAATGAACCCTCGACTTGTAGCGAAAAGCTTATTTACTATTTTTACATAATTTATATCCGATCAGTAAAATATGAAGAAAAAATTTGATCTCTGCCAATCGTAATGTTAGAGTCTATGATACAGGTTTTATTAAATCTACCCCACGTTTCAACCTGTTTCTGATATTGAATTTTCGAAACACCCTTTTACGCACGGAAGAAATAAAGATTTACCTAGTGATTGTTATGCGAATATGGAAATTCAATTTAAGAAAGAGATATCGTTTTTAACGGATATACAAATAGGTATATTTTCCTACATGTCTTTGTAAAAAATAAGCTTATTTACCTATTTATGGACTTGTTACAAAAGACCTAGAAAATACTATTAAGTTGTGATCGACATGGTTGAGTCATGGTTGGTGGGCCTTACAGGTAACTGGATCTTTCAGTAACTGAGTTGTGGAGGTCAGATAGGCAGTCGCTCCGTGTAAAATACTGGTATTCAGCTGCATCCGATTAGACTGGAAGCTGACCTCGAAAAATTTGGGAGAAAAGCTAGGCAGATTGATTGTTTTGATCGACATGGTTGGTTAGCATAATCAGCCTATAATGCTCCCACTGCTGGGACACAGGCCTCCTCTCTGTGAGAGGGAGTGGGCTGTTATCTGCCACGCGGGCCCAGTGCGGGTTGGTAGATGGCACATGTCTTCGATTTTTTGGTTCTAGGACCTGTCGGTTTCCTCACGATGTTTTCCTTCACCATTTTGAGAGCTGTGGTGATAAAATTAAAATACACAAAGTAAAGCGCCTGATTGGCTTCGAACCCACGACCTACAACTCGCAGGTTGGGGTCGTTACCACTGGGCCACCACTGCTCACATCGTTGGTTAAGCTTGAGCTTCTATCGTAAGGAGAATAAGGGTTAGGTGCCTATATCGTTAAATGTACTTTCTACTGCTGTAAAATTAATGGCCTAGGACCTCATAGGATTTTTTTTGTGGCCACAGCAAATGCTCGTACAGTAGGCGCGACTCTAGTGGAACAATTTCTATGAAATCTTCATGGAAGTTGTTCTACCAAAGTCGCGTCACGCATTCGTATCACCCTTGTCAGTGGGATTTTAAGTATTGATCGCATTAAGGTACCATTTCGTAGCCGACCGCAGGCGGGAGCAGCAGGTGACGTGTCACCGTGACACGACTGATTTCTATGAAAACTATGCGCGACGTGTCCGTAGCTACGGAAGGTATTTCATAGAAACCAATCATGTGGCGGCGACTGTCGCCTGCCGCTGCCGCCTGCGATCAGCTACACATTGGTATCTTTAAATTAAGCTTGTAGGTACTGATAAACAATTTGTTCTGAAATAATTGCTCCGATATTGTTTCTTAAAAAAATTGCTCTAAAGAGTTTATATTTCTATTCCTCAACCTTCTTTGCTCAACAATGTACCTGCAAATTGCCAGGACTGAGAGAAATAAAAGCGAAGTAGGCAACGGCATGTGGAACAGTGCCAGGTTTTAGCCAGCTATGATACACCGTGAACAATGCTGGCTACTTAGAAATCTCACTGTATTGTGCCATCAAAATAATATCGAAGTCGGTGGACTTTGGTTCAAAAAGAAAAAAAAAGTTAAATTAAATGAGGTGTCGAAGATGCCATTCTTTAAACAAGTAGGTAGGTACCTAAGTATTTGCTAAAAAAAAAGACATCATTCGAGCAAGATTTTGATAAATTCCAAGATTAGAAAAGGTCATCAATAGGGTAGTTGCCGAGGTATAAAAAGAAATTCAATTTAGTCCGTCTTTTAGATAATAAATAAATATTAGACGTATTTTTTGCTTTATCATACTAATCAAAAATAACTTGGAAAACACGCATTAAAGTTGGGGAGTGGGGGCTCGCAAGGCAGCAAGGCGTGACGTCATGCCAGATTGTAATTCAATGTATCACCGTAATAATTTGATTACGTCAAAAAAAAACAACCGACTTCCAAAAAAACACTACAAAGTGAAAAATAACTTTAATTTCGGAAGTCGGTGTCTTTGGTTTTGTATTTTAGTTTTTTGCCACCGACTTCCGAAATTAAGTTATTTTTCACTTTGTAGTGTTTTTTTTGGAAGTTGGTTGTTTTTTTTTGTAACAAGTTTTTATTTTTCTCATTTTAGTTGTGATTCCTACCCCACACGCATTCAAATACCACTACCTGCTTGGTAGCACTGGTGTGACAGGAACTTATCATATCATCTACATACTAAGTGAGAAAAAAAATCGTATTATTGTAGCTAACTCAAAAACCACTCAAGCAAAGTTAATAAAATTTATATTGGACCAATGTCACAGCATCAAACAAAAAAAAAAAAATTTTTAAATCGGTTCACAAATGGCGGAGAAATCAAAAACAAACATAAAACAAACATACGCTACGAACATATAACCTCCTCTTTTTTGGAAATCGGTTAAAAAAAGAAAAAATACGTGTTCAATATTTTTTAATAATCTACAAGAAAAAAATTTGGACACAGGCCTATTCAATTCAATTTAATTTCAGGAACAATTTGCGTTGTGTTTGAAATCATAAACAAATAAATCATCATCTACATCTCTCTCCGTAATATTCACTTTTAACACCAAATATTTCATGTACATATTATAAACATTACGATACATTATTAGAAACGACCTCTTCGACTTATTCTCTCCTATATACAATCATCAACAACTCGTCAATTACCTTCACAAAATTACCGCACATTTCTAAGCATTTCTCTCAAAACCAATCCATTCCAATATTTTAAAATCAATACAAAGGCAATTCAATACGTCAGCTGTCGCTCTAAAATCCTTTCAAAACAAAAGTGCCTCTTAAATTACCCTTCTATAAAATCGAGAGACAAATATCCAGCCATCAATCGAGTTCGCCAAGGCTTTGTAGGATCACTAAGAAACGACTCGGATCACTAAGATCTTCAAGTCGGCTCACTAAAATTTTCGATTGTATCATTAGAATCTACGATTGTATCGCGAAACTGATCAATTGCTCGAATTGAGCCATTTTCAAATTACGGCATAGAGCGATAAGGTTTAACTACAGGTTTTATTACGGAGCTCTAAAATGCTGCTCGGAGGCAGGCAAATTAGCATTACTTTAATTTACCTCAGATTTAAAAAACTGCTTATGAAGGTAAAGGTAGAGAAAGTCAGTAAGATCTTTTTGACTCTTCGCGATTCTATCCTCTAGTTATTAGTACATTATTATGTCGTACTGGCCTAAATATAGGTAATAATATTTCTTTGAAACTTTTTTAGGGTTCATTCGGACATACATACTTAATGTATGTCCGAATGAAAAAACGAAAACCTTATAGGATCACTCGTGTGTCTTCCTGTCTATCTTTCTGTCTGTCCGTCTGTCACAGCCAATTTACTCCGAATCTAATGGACCGATTAAATTGAAATTTGGTACACATTTGTATTTTTGTAACCCAAATATGGACGTAATAAGTAAATTAACGAACTTTGAATACCCCGTATTTAAAGTTCATTAATAAATCACTTTTGGGAGACAAATAAGAAAATAAAAAAGTTTTGTACACTGTACCATGTGATATAATAGTTATTTATGCAACTGTTGTATAATAAGGGGTATTAAAACACGAATGTGGATTTAATAATAGAATCACATGAGTGTTTTAATACCTAATTATGTACAATTGCATACAAGACTTTATCTACAACCATGATATGAATCCTCTATAAAAGTTTCTGAAACCATAGGGTGTTTGTAATTCGAGATCAAGAATTAAAAAAAATCCCACTAAATTCAGTACAACTGTACGTATGAATGTCGCCTGCAGCAGCACATCACCGCGCATGTGTGCAGCGGGTGCTGCTGTCCCTCGCTTAAACGTTGAAATGAGTTGCATGATTAAATTTAGTACAACGTTATACCACTCATTTGGATGATATTATGGTTACTATGACACTGGTTGTTTTAATGTTGGCAATAAGCTAACTGTTTCAGAAACTTTTATAGAGGATGTATGCATGGGTGTAGATAAATCTAATAAAAGGGCTTACTGTGAGGGTCCCAACTATATTTATTTTATAATATTAAAATAAATAGTTTTAAAGTAATTTATGAAAACAGATGAAAATTATTATTGACAATTCCCCAGCCCCCCCATATCTTTGAAAATATTGAATCGATTTTTTTTAAATACAAAAATTATTTCTATACTTACCTATAGATTATAGGAAAACCTATAAGAAATCTATGGTCTTAAAATAACATGGTAAACCTCCTAATATTGTGCGTACAAACTTACATTTGCAGTTGGAATGTATGGGAGAACATTTTTTTCAACTACAATGGTACCAACCCGCACTGGGCCCGCGTGGTGGATTACGGCCCACTCCCTCTCACAGAGAGGAGGCCTGTGTCCCAGCAGTGGGAACATTTATAGGCCGATGATGATGATAATGATGACAATGGTGAGTTTGTTCTTGGGATAAATTCATCCCAACTACGGAACCCTTCTTTGTGCGTAGTCCGACACGCACTTCGCCGGTTTTGTGTAGGTATTGCTTTATAGATATCAGCTTAGTACCATTTAAACATAACATTTTAGTACTTACTTTAAAAAAAAAGCAAGTAAATCGTAACAAGCGCCATTTTAACCCATCAAACGTCGTAAAACGAAGTGAAGTCTCGAACAGAGAGGCTCTCATTGTTATGTATCAGATAGACGCGTCATACCCGACGGCTGAGCCCTCTCATGTATCTATCACCCCTTAACTCAGCCCCTCAAGGGGTTTCGGATTGAAAATTCAGAATGGTTATCTTTTAATTCGCTGTGTTCGTGTGTCGCTCAAGTTTGTGTGAGAGGTGCAAATGAGATAAGTCAACGAACTGATTAATAATAACTTAATGTTCACGATTGCAATAAATTTCAGAGAGAAGTTAGCAGAAGACGAGTTTTAGTAAAAGAAACAAGTACTTAAAAAAAAATCTGAAAAAAATTAAGAATTCTTTGAAAATTGTTTTTTTATTCAACTTAATGCTGGTAGGGATCCTAAAAGCAATTTTAAATCAATGTTATTCGTCTGTAATTTATACCTAACGTAAAATGTCGCGTGACTTTGTCCATGTTTCGGAAATTCCCAACAAAATCAATGTGACTGGGTTTTCCCAAAGTGACATCGTGTGACCGCACACCGTTTGAAAATCACCGGCGATTTTCATGCCATTCGAATTTCGAAGTATTGTTTAATGTCACATTTAACTTGAGTACTAAGTTTCAAAGTGTAGTCCACACTATTAATACTTTTTTTCTTCAGATAAAAACAAGTTAGGCGATTATCACATTGCACCGCATCACGCTGCATGTTGCGTGTCAACGATCTGAATGAACGCGCGTGGATGCATTTTCTGTGTGTTGGACTGTGCGTGTTTCACGCTCACTTCACCTAAGTTAACACGGTGAGATGGTTACAGAATATCACTACTGATCCGTGAGCGTGTCGCCACATTTTTTTTCGACCACGCATTCACGCGCTACAGTGTGTTAATCGCCTTAAGTCAGTAGGTAGGTAAAACAATATTGAATGAATCTTTATATTTCATATTAATGTTCAGGTGCTTGACCTTAGCAGAAGAAATATTAGCTCTTATATTGCGACAGAAAATAATATGAAACTTGTCGGGTCCATTCATCCGTTGGGATGCTGTGTTCCGCTATGTACCCGGTTAGAGTATCCTTGTCCATTTCTGGATAATATTGTCTATTTTATTTTGTAAGGTACTTCGAAAGTTCTGGTTTTGATCGTGGTTAATTACTTTTTATCTTAAAAATGTGTTTAAAATTAAAATCAAAATCTTAGCTTTTTCTCATTGTTACTTTAAAGTTGTTGGCGCATAACCATAATACGGCAACAACTTCTGGCCTCGGTTTTGTGTGGAAACTAGAAAAATATGTTCAAATAAAATCTAGGTTTCCAAGTTTCAGTATTAAACAACAATCGACTGAAGCCCGATAAGCCTATGAAACGAAACGAAACTTGAACTGACTAGCTTTTGAAGTTTGCTGTTGGGAATCGAAACAAATACCTTGCACGCGGTCTGCACGCGCGGGCAGCGTAATCATCGCGTCATCGGTAAGCTGAGGCGCGGCGCAGCGGCGACACGGCTCGGCCCGATGACCACTCGCTCGGGACGCATTATCGCAATAACGCAAGCGTTATTGCGATAATGCGTCCCGATTCCTTGCACACAGCTGCGTTTTTATCGTCCAATATTTCAAACGTCTGCGTGTAACCTACACTACAGGCCCCCGCCCACACTACACCGTACTAGCGTAGCGTTATTAACGTAGGTGTGTGTAAGATTGCATGCGTCCTAGTACAAAAATTTCTAAGAACATTTATCGGAATATCGTAGGACAGAAGAAAGCAAGCGTCCTACTTCTATTGCGTCTTTATTATCGCAGCAGTGCATAACTTAGTTACCGTCCTAAGTACCTAAGTACTGAGAACAGATATCGCAATAACGCTTGCGTTATTATCGCGCGATAAAAACAGGCCTGTGGGGGAGAAGCTTAAACTTATCATTAATTAATTGATTGTCCAATAAGTTAATATTTGTAATAAACACGGCAGCACCTTTGCCTAAAATACAGCCCACTCTTTTATTGCTCCCCGCGCTGACACTTGTTTTAAAACATTCTAAATAACCACTCGTTTATAAAAAAGTCTCACCTAACTCGCATCTAAGGCCTTTACACCGTAAAAGAAGATGAAACAAACTAAAATACTTATTCAAAGACAATCAATTACCTCTGAGACCTTACAAGTAAGTAAAGTTCTTCAGAAGTCGAAAAGTTAGTTCTGGAGTTGGTAGCGGAACAAACCACACCGGTCCGTTGCACCCACGTAAAATATTGACTGGAAACAAGATTCAGGACTACGGCCTGTCTACTGAGCCGTGATTGTGTTACTAACGATATTGAGTTTATATGGAAACTATTGGTTGAATTATGCTCTGTTGCACTGTTTGTTTTTGAAGAAAGATAAAAGAAAACATCGCTCTATTTATGTATATCAAACTAGCGTTTGCCCAGGGCCCTGTCCGCGTGGACGTCGAAAAGTATCCCACGCGGACGACTACCAGGATAAAAATTTACCTTAGCTACCTTTGTGTCAAATATTATCGAAATCCGTTCAGCCGTCAATGCGTGAAAACGTAACAGACATGTAGACAGACACGATTTACTTTCGAATTTATAATTTATTAAGTGTAAAATAAAACGTGTAAGTTTGAAACGCTCGCCTTACCTATCGGAGCACCTAGGCAAAAACTAAAAGATCTCGAACGTCACATGCAACGATCCTTGCATAATTCCTTTTGCTTTATCTACGTTCAGCTCACAGTTACACGCGCACCGGTTGCGAGTACCTACTACTACCTACACGCCTGACCATTTATTTTTAATTATAAAATATAAAAAAAAGCCTTTTATTTCATACATTAGAAAGAAGATAAGATTACAATTTTTAACATTTTGTTTTTAAATTATTATTTTTCTACAAGTATTATGTATGTAATACACAGTAGTTATGCTATCATTCCATAATTATTTATTAGTGTTTTCCTATGGTAATTAAAATTAAATTATACTAATAACAGTTAGAGTAATAATAATAGTTAGAAAAAAAAGTATAAATTAAATTACATTGGAAATATTTATAAAAATCGTTGAATTATTAATTAAAATTAATTGTTAATAAAAAAATAGCATGCATGAACCCCTCAAGTAGTGAGGGTAAAGGCCTCCTCCAGAGAACACCAGCGGTCTCGGTCTTTGGCTTCTGTCAGCCAGTTTTTGCCTGCGACTCGTGTGATGTCGTCCGCCCATCTAGTTACAGGTCTTCCTCTTTTCCGAGTGCCTGTAGGACCTGGCCATGACGTCATGCGAACTGTTCATCGATCGTCGCTCATTCTTGCTACGTGTCCTGCCCATCTCCATTTTAACTTTAGAGCGTAGGTGAGAGCATCTTTTACTCCTGTCTTTTGTCTAATGATAGTGTGTCGAATTTTTTGACATTTTCTGATTTTTGTGACGCTTCTCTCCATGCTTCGCTGGCAGGACGTGATTTTATTTTTCACTCTTTTAGTAAGTTTCCACGTTTGACAGGCGTAGGTTAAAGAAGGTGAAAAAGACATGTGTCCATGACTTTGCTCTTGATTTTCATCGGCATCTGACTTTTGAGAATATTTTTAATTAAAGGAAGGAAATCATTTTCTCAAGCAATTTCAACAAATAGATACTGATACCGCTGAATATAAATAAATAAAAATAATATATATCAACAAAGAAGAAGATCTTTTACAGAGTATTAAAAAAGTATCCAAACAAAATGTCTGCCAACATCTATCCCTTTTTAATCCTCCGTCCCTCCAGCGTTCTTAAAACCCAAAACTTTCTTTGGCCCTTTTTTTTAATTCTCAATCTTTTGTACAACCTCTACAATTACTGTAAGGGCTGGTTTACACTGACCTTCCCCCATTACGTTTGGTGTTAATACTTGCCCTTATCCGTCTCGTTCGAAGACGTCTTTTTTATATTTTTTTCTTCTAGAGAACTTTTCTAGTTATCCCCAAGCTTGTGCAAATTACATGAAAAGAAAATTTTCTCCGTTGAATTTGTACAACAAGTCTGGAAAATAAAGTTGGCAATCCAGTTGAATCTGATTAGATGGGTGAATGTATACGTATAGGTATATTGTGTGTACAGTACTTTCTGTGGAACCTTTAAGGAAATGTGTTAGCTTTGTTTTTACTTTCTGAAAACTTGTGTGATAAGATACAATGCTTGTATTCTTCTTTTTTCTTGCTTCTTCTTTTTATTTATTTATTTATTATAGCATGGAAGACTTACAGCTAAAATAAACAACAAAAAAGGAAACAATAGTCGACAGAAAGCCAATTACAAGTCTTCACGTTTAGACTCATAATAGAATTTGTGTTGTGAACATACAAAAACAGGAACATATCACTAATACTATATTTTAATAGTTAAAACTATTAAAATAACCACCTGTGTCTGCAATTCAAAAGTGAGAGAGCAAGAAGAAAAAATAAATACATTTAGGAGCACTGCAGCTATTTAAAAAAATTGAGGTTAAGCACCTTCTAGCTGAGGTCACACTGGTTGTAAAGAGATCCAAGTCGTGTTGTTTACATATTTTATTAAAATTTTTGCTTGCACGCACAATATAACTGTTCTGCCTATAATTAGTAGAACTTTGAGGTACACGTAAGGGTTGTAAAAATCGAAATGTTTTGTTTGGAACATTGAAATTCTAAATAGGAATAAACAGTCGGCAATCTCACGTCGATCTTCGAGTGATAGTAAATGATATTTCTTACAGAGTCGGAGATAATCGATTGAATCGTATGGAATCTTTTGATGGAAACAAAGATATTTTATGAAACGTCTTTGAATGTTCTCAACGTGTTTGAATGTTTTGCTTCTTTATGCTAAGCGATGGTCGTTTTTCGTGGATGTGACGCATATTTTCCTCCAATTTGTTCTTTTTGTGTTTGTGTTCTTTCTTTGCGTCATGTTTACCGCAATTTAACATAGTTTCTTTTTTTCTTTTTTTAGCGTATCAATGACAAATAAGAAATTTGTTGTGAAGATTCAAATATTGTGTTTAGCCCTAATTTTGTCACGCGAACTCCAAATCATTAATATCAAGTAGTCCCATAAAACGCATTTTTGAACGTCGTAAGATTCTCAAGTGCACAGGTAGCAGGACATGGTCAATGTTACTACTTATGCCATAGGTATATGACTTGTATTTTGTTGTTTGTCTATTTAATTATTTTTTTAACTTTCCTGTATTACAAATTGTAATTGAGATAAGTATATTGGGACTTGGTGCCTTTGTAAATAAATAAATAAAGAAAACAAACGCGGTTCAAAAATCACGAGGTTTCTCTGTAATTTATTTTCTCTAAATCGTAATCACAGTACTGATATACACCCGGCCCTGGTTCAGGCCATGGTACCGAGTGAGAGGAAATGGCAAGCCGTCACCTCCTTCTGCGAAGCGATAATGCTTGTTAAGGAGGAGGCGGAACGCGTGAGGGAGAGGCAAACTTCGCGCCCTCACGCACCTAACCGCCGCAGGAGGAGACGCTCAGGGCGTCGGGAATCAGGAGCCGATTTCCGGCCACCGTAGGCGCGGGCTTGCGGACGGTGAGCAATGGGTAGCTTGCCGTCCGATAAGGACCAGGCCCGGGTCGACGGCGCGTTGTGTTCCACGCGCGCCTCAAAGAGATGTCAGCAGAATGGACGGGGTCCGCTAGGGCCAATGCCTGCCGGGGGTGCGAAGAAAACCGATAGGGAAATCGTGGCCCCCGGCGAGAGGGCAACCGAAGGAACACGGGTGGGTTTTAGTCAGTAAGAGACTGACACACCCTCCCGCTCCGCCCGGAGCGGGAGAAGTTATTTGATAATTTCCCAACCAAAAAAAAAATATTGATATATACATACACAGTATTGATTTTTTTAAAATATATCTTAAAAATATATCTGCCGAGCCTTTTGCCAACAATGTTGGAGTTGGCTTCCAGTCTAACCAGATGCAGCTGAATACCAGTATTTGACATGGAGCGACTGCCTATGTGACCTTCACAACCCAGTTACTGGGTAGCCCTTGGTAAAACTGGTTGTCAGTCTTTTTGGGCTTCTGGCTAGGTGTATTGACACAGTGTATTAAAACAGGTGAAATAAAATACATTCCTACACAAATCGACATATGCAAACTTAAAAAGACAAAAGTTTTTCTATCAAAACCAAAAAAGGACCATCTTACAAGTTTATATATAGTCCACATTATCCGTAAAGTTATTCCAAATCAATATTTGGTTCGCTTTTAACTTCTCCCTCAATAGAGACCACTTTATTTGTTTTGCGGTTGCTATGTTCGGCGGAGTCAACCACTCGTCAACCACTTTCATGTTTTTGTTTGTTATTTTACCAATTTAAGTTACTTCTTTAATATGCTCTGCACTCACCTGAACTTGTATAATATTAGATAATATTGTATAATTGACTGCTAACTCCTTATCTTTCTGTCCTCCTTTTCCCAATTTTGTGGTCGGCGCAGCATGATTTAGATCTGTAATAGCTATTATCTCAGTAGTCATCTCTTTTTCTAGCATAATCATCTTTAACATTTTCCATTATTCCTCATTATATTTTATATTCTTACTAGCTTCTGCCCGCGACTTCATTCGCGTCGAAGTCAATAAAATATAGCCCGTGTTACTCGCTGATAATTTAGTTTAGCTTTCTTTCGTTGAATGAATTTTAAAATTGGTTAAGTAGTTTTGAGTTTATCCATTACAAACATACAAAAAATCAAATCTCTTTATAATATTTGTTTAGATTACCATCTAAATCGTGTAATTTGTCTTTCAAGTTTAGTTTAGAGGCTAATTACAAAATATTAACTGGAAACAAAAGAAAAAAAAACATTTTCCTTTTGTTGTTGAAACCTTTTCTCTCATTATCTAACCTTCGATTTTCTTATCTTTTACTTTTCGGTACAAGTCACGTCGAAACGTTTTTCAACACGAAACATGGTACGAATATTTCAGATCCTCCAACAGCTTTATTCGAGATACCTTTAGAGTACCTAAATCAACACAACGGTCTGGGATGCCACTTCCAAGGCGCCGGCAAATTTCGGAATTGCTATTGCGTGAAGTAATTTATCTGAGGAGCCAAAGTAAAACAAAGACACCTGTTGAATATTAGTTTGAACTTTCTGAAGCTTTTCGGATTTTGCACTAAGTTATTTTTGTTGGAAGCGTTCTGGGTTCTGGTTTTATTAAAAAACCCAATACCAATGGGTTTTTTATTTCAAAACAAACAGGATGTTATGTCGAGATGGCCCAGTTGTTAAGCCCTCGCCTCTCATGCACGAACTTATGGTTTCAAATCCGGGCAAGTACCAATGCGACTTTTTCAAGTACATTCAAAGTTTATCTTGGGCATCACTGAAATTGGTGAAGGAAAACATCGTGAGGAAACCTGGACTTATAATTAATATAAGTCAAAAATTGCCAATCCGCCTTGGTTAAGCGTTGACATCAATGCTCTGCCTTCTCTATGTAAGAAGAGGTCTGCCCTGCAGTGGGACAAGAATAACCTGGTATTATTATGTTATGTCATACCACCATTGTGGTATCGAAAATGATCTTGTTATTTCGAGTAGTGAACAAGAACTTGCAATTTTAATACAAGGAGGCGAGGACCGCTATAGATAGACCAATAACGACTGTATACGAATTGAGGGGCTTGTGGCTGAGTGATAACAGCCGCACGGGTCGATCGATCAGGTTAAACTATGGATGGGTAGGGAAGACCCCTTCGTGCCTCGGAAAGCACGTTAAGCTGTTGGTCCCAGCTGACATTTGTACATCTTTGACAGTTGTTACGGGTAGTTAGAAGCCCAAAAGTCTGACAACCAGTCTTACCAAGGGGTATCGTGTTACCTAGTAACTAGGTTGTAGAAGTCAGGTAGGCAGTCACTCCATGTAAAATACTGGTATTGAGCTGCATCTGGTTAGACTGGAAGCCGACCCGAACATAGTTGGGAAAAGGCTGATACAACGGTAACTCATATTACCAAATCTATTTTTAGATAGGTAACAAATCTCAACTACGTAACTCCCAACCATTAGCCAAATTAAAAAGCTAGTTCATAAATTATGAGCAAAAATCCTTAGAATGCTAAAGTTTAATCCAATCAAGTAAAATTAAATGAAGTTAAAATTGTTTTCCCGTCGGAACAGCAAGTACTCTCCCATCAAAAGCGGACGTTAACAGAATTATTGAAGTTTCGGCAACAAATTAATATTTACAACTGGCATTAAAATCGGCCGTAAAGAGCAAGTTTATATTTTACATTCAGAAATACGAGTTCGCCTGGCTCTGTGGAGGCAAATAGCCATTTATAATTTCCCTGTTTTTACGCATTTTCAGCTTATTTTTTGGAAAGCAAGCGGAGTATCTTGGTTTTCATAGAAGTTTATCGCTGGTTTGTGCTGAATTATATGATTTATTCAGAGAGTAAAATGAGAAACAGAATTGATTCTGTTTAAGAGTTTCTTTACAAACTGTAATGTTTATAAAGATGATGAAATAACATAAACATAACACCACCTGAAGGCCACCATTTTCCGAAGGGTTAGGCAGAAATATGAAAAAAAGAAAAAAAACCTGAAAATAAAAAAATCTAATAAAACCCAATATACAACGTGTAACGTTAAATGCGCAAAACCTGAATATAGTTTGATTAGAATTACGAGCAGAATCATTTGAAACTATTTTTAATACAGGCCAAATTAAAAAAAAGGTCTTCATTAAAAACGTTTCCGTGTCTATTTATTGATAGGTCAAGCCATCACATGCGCAAACCCACCAGAATAGGTAAACAAACACAAATTCTTGTCGACCAATTTAAATTTTCTCATACGCGGGATAATAACAGCTTTTATTTCAATGCAAATACGAATCTTACGATCTAAAACAGCACATAAAACCTCTACAATTTTTTTAATGTTTTTTTTCACTCTGAATTAGGTCAATTGAATTAAAAATCAATTGAGGAGTCTGAGGTTTTGCGCATTTAACGTTATACGTTGTATAGTAGTATCAAAGCAATCATTTTTTTCTTGAAAAAAATTACTAGTGCAGCAAGTATCATTGAAAAAGACCTGAGAGGCCGTTAGTCAATCTCATATCGGATTATAAGCGATACGGGTATGTGAAGGTAGCTTATTCAAGCTGTCTGATACTGATAATTGAATCGAGCCCTGAATCGTTGAGTATCATGAAGTTGGAGAACTTCATAATGACATCATTAAAAAAAAGTAAGGACCGATTACAAAATAACACGATACAAGCACCGACTTCTTGTCTTAACAAACAAATTGGCATTCTATCAGCTATAACATGATGATGGAAAAGTCAAAAATGTATATTATGGAGTTACTTGAAGCGACCGAAAAGCTTATTGTCAAAAGAAATGGAAATGGAAATGGATATTAAAAGTCTTTGTAGAAATAAGAAATGCTTTGAAAGCGATTGCCACTCGTCTAGACCCTAAGTTAGCCGATGTGAGCAATAAGTCAAAGGAAAAAATGAAGATTCAGGTTATAAAAATGAAAATAATGTTGGTGATTGAAAACATAATAGAGACAATGATGAAAATATAACTAGTGTAGTGGATAGTAAAGCAAAACACAAAACAGTATTATCAGTAGCAAGTTTTGGTTGGGAAACAGGCCCGGGAGGCTACAAGTCAATCTCGTGTCGGATTATATGCGATGCGGATACGTGACGTCAGCTCACTAGATACGCCTGAGTGTCAACGGATGTACGCTCGACATGATACCGTTCGGTACAATGTCTCTTTGAGTGGAGAATTGTGTATTTCGTTTTTGTTTCTCCGAATATCTGATGAGTTCAATGATGTGTTGTGGTAGTGAATTAAGAACTTTGTTACGGGTTTGTTTCAAATATTTGCAAAATGCATGATGGGGATTATCTCTTACCCATGTCACAATTTATTAGTGGTCGGCGAAAGAAGTCCACTACCTCCATACTTCTCTATGAGTTGTAATCTCAGTAGTCATGCTTTTACCAGCCAAATAATCTTTCACACAGTCCATCCATAGTTTTTTTTTACTACTGTTATCATCATCATCATCATCAGTCTATAATGTTCCCACTGCTGGGACACAGGCCTCCTCTCTGTGAGAGGGAGTGGGCCGTAATCCACCACGCGGGCCCAGTGTGGGTTGGTAGATGTTACATGTCTTCGAATTTTCGGTTGGACATGCCGGTTTCCTCACAATGTTTTCCTTCACCGTTTTGAGAGCAGTGGTGACGAAATAATTTACACAAAGTAAAGCGCCTGTCTGGGTGCGAACCTACGACGCACAACTTGTAAGTCGCGGCCGTTACCACTGGGCCACCACTGCTCTCTACTACTGTTATACACTACTGTTATAGCTGTCCACATTTATACTCAAAGCTTTCCTCCCAACCGACACCTTGTTTGTTATTATGATTTTAATCGTAGCAAATATGATCACCATTGAAACAACAAAGAAAAAGCTTACCAGCTCATTATCTAACAAATTGATATATTTTTTGATAATATTATGTTCTATGTTTTACATAGGAGCATCACCATGAATGTAATAATCATATCGATAAACGCAATGTAGCTTTCTATCTAAAAACGACTTACAGCTGAGGGAATCCGACGGATCTTATGGGGAGATCCGTTTACTTTTTCATACACAAACAGCATTTCCTTGAACGAAGGGAGGAAATGAGTAGAAAAAAAAACTCGACGCATCACTGGGGTAATGATGTGAAATATCAGTAGTTTACGCACCACCTCCAGTCGTCAAGGTATGCGGCGGATTTGTTCACGTCTCTATAGGTACATGTGTATATTTATTTATGGTTGTGTCTTCATGTGGGGTTAAGGTTCTATAAATGAAATATTATGTTATCTCGTTTTGCATTACGGTGACACAACCCCAGTTGAATCCGAACGATTGAACAGCGGCATTTTAAGAGCGTTCATTCTATAAGTTGGCATCGTTGCAAATAGCTGATTTACATTTTTTATTAATTTAGCAATATTACTGTATTAATAGGAAATATCGCTAACTAATGAACTAGAATATTAATAATGAATTGCAAATATAACACTGAATTTTATGTTGTAATCGTTTTCGTTATAAAAAAGGCGTTTGGAAAGTTCTTTTTTTACATCTAAAACTAAATATTCGGTGTTACGATGTTAATTATTGCATTTCATAATCAATTTTTTCTTCTGTTAGTCTTATTCCAAATTGCTCTTTTTATTTCCTAGGCTTTCTTATAGAACTTATTTTTTAAGGAGCCTTATAAGTAAAACGTAATCTTTATGAGCAAACAATTTTGTCATTCTACTTTCCTTTTTATCCCAAAGCCATCTCATTTTATTAACAGAACCTAAACGGATTTTCGACTCAGAACTTTAAGCAAGTCATTATCCACTAGGAAATCTGAACTCGCTCGTAAAAGACAAACAACGCAGGTCCCAAAGTTTCAAAGTCGTCACCTCCGCGAAAGTTTTTCACTAAAGTTTACGTGTTTACTTGGCTAAGTGGGCCGTTTTGGAGTCAGGAGCCACGGATGCTCTTTACAGTCCTCCCTTACTGCTTTCCGATATTTTGTTCGATTTGCAGAATGGTAAACCGCAACTTTGGAGAGTTTTCTTCGTTAAAAATCTTGGGCTGAATATATTGTGCTGATCATTTTTTTTTCGGGCGGACTTTTTGCGTCGAACTTAGAAAATATTTTATGCACTCTAAATACGAGTCTTGAACTTTTAAAAACTTTTACCTAAATAATCAAACAAGGTGAAAAACTAATTTAAAACAGATTATTCACTGCATAGACATAAAATTATCTTTCAATGCAGTCTTTGAAATTCAAACAAAATAATCTTACTTTTGTTCCCCTGATCACTTGTCTACCTCTTCATACATTCGAATTAAATTAATACGTATTATTCCTTTGTCATGGATCCCTTGTAATTGAGAGGGGCCGACATCGCTAAATAAACCAGATAGTGTCTATTTAGGCGGCCTGACGATTGTAAATTAATTTATGTACTTGATGAAATTTAAGCCATACCGCTTGTGTTTCGCCCTGAGGATAATATTTAGACATAACATGTGTTTATTGAGTGATAAGATCGACTGAATAGAACAGATGGAAATTGTATTTAATAGACATTTGTATAACAATAACGTGTATTTGTTCATTATGATACGTTAAGAGTTTACCTATGTGTGTACAGACTAGGGTTGCCACCCGTACTTTATAATAAAGTATTGTACGTTATTTCAGGTAATTGTACTCTATACTTTATGAGAACAATAAAGTACACGAAAATACTTTATTATGAAGAGAAAGTGCTTTTTCGTTAAACGAAATTTTTCGATTGGTGTTGAATGGATTTCGCCACTCGACAGCGCCACATCACTTAATCACCGTTTTTAACAATTTCTGAACGCAACCTAACCTCAAATGTCAACAATGTCAGTGTCATTGTCATAATGTTTTTTTTGTGCATCGTTTTGTGCGAAGCGGTTTAGTGCAATAAGAATACGATTTAAAGTTTTACAGATTCATATTATAATAGTACATCATGGATAAGAATACTCCACATACACCTATAAAACGTAATTTTAATAGTGAAACGGATCAAATAGATAGTGAATATGTTACACCAAAAAAATGTTTAAAAACAAAAGATACGACAAAACAGAAAAATAAACGAATGCAGAAGTATAAAAGTCAGTGGGAAATCGAACATGGTGATTGGTTAATTAATGATCCACAAAACGAATATAATGGAAAATGCAAATTGTGTGGAATTACATTTACAATTGCTTCAGCAGGTATAGGACAAGTAAGAAAAAAAACTTATTTTTCAGTGTGTGTGTGTGTGTTGGTATGGTTGCATGAAATATGCAAACTATAGGTACTATGCTATAAAATGATTAGATTTTATTGAAGATATAAATGTGCACTTTTTCCCAATAACTTTGAAAGTATAATTATTTTATGGTGACTGGAGGTGATGGGTAAGGTGACGGGATTAATCTTATTATTTTCAGGTTAAACAACACCTGCAAACAAAACAACACAAATCAAAATATGAAACTAGGAGAACATCTGGACTACTTGAGAAATTCCTTGACTCTTCTTCTGCTTCCACATCGTCTAGATGCAGTGATAAAGAAAATGTTGTTGCATCTGAGTTAGCCCTGACATATCACACAGTAAAACATAATTTGTCTTACAATAGCATGGATTGTACTATAAAATTGAATAAAATTATTTATGCCAATTCACCTACAGCTAATGCAATTCATGTAGCTAGAACAAAAATGGAAGCACTAGTTACAGAAGTGTTGGGCCCATATTCTTTACAAAATGTAATAGATGCTGTTAATACAGATAATTTGTTTTACTGTTTACAAACAGATGCTTCTAACAAGAAAAATATAAAACTCTTTCCATTAGTGATACAATATTTTACAGCCAAAAATGGTATTGAAAACAAATTAATAGATTTTTATGAAAATAGTAATGAATCTGCTGATGGTATGTTTGAAGCAATTCAAAAGTCATTAGAGCAATACAAATTATCTTTTCATAATGTATCGGGGTTAAGTGCAGATAATACAAATGCAAATTTTGGTGTTAATCATTCTTTATTCACCAATATGAATAATTTGGTACCAGGTTTGATTAAAGGAAATTGTCACGCACATATAGTGCATAATTGCGTCAGACATGCCATGAGCTTTTTATCACATGACATAGAAAATGTTATTTTAAAAATTTATGCTCATTTTTCACATTCTGCTGTAAGAAGAGAGGAACTAAAAAAATTTGTAGCATCAGTAGATGGAGACTTTCACGAAATCAAACGCCATGTGGGAACAAGATGGCTCTCTCTTTTGCCATGTATTGATACTTTATTATTAAATTGGTCACCTATAAGAAGCTACTTTTTAAGTTTAGACTACTGTCCAATGGTTTTACAAAATTTATTGATGCTCAATGAAACTGAGAATGATGTGATTGAAATTTATTTGCATTTTTGTAGTCACTTATTAAATTTATTTAATAAAGCTGTTAAATGTCTAGAAGGCAACAGCATAACAATTTTAGACATTTATGGGATTATGGATAATCTTAGAAACGGATTAACACAAAGAAAACAAGATATTTTCTTTGGCTATGAAACAGGCAAAAAAATTAAACAGACTTCACCGGAACTGACTAGAAAAATTCACACGAATTTTTTATTATTTATTGACAAAGCCTTAGAATATCTGAATAAATGGTTTGATTTCAATAACACAAACTGGTTATTTACACTTGGATATATAAATTTAAAGAGCAAAATTGAATTTAATAATATTGTTAACATAATTGAAAATTTAAATCTTCAAAAACTTAATGTAGATATGGATGATCTATATGGAGAAATTGCTTTACTAAACCAACTTTATAATCAGATAAGTACTTCTAAGAGTTTTGCAGAACTATCAACTGCACAAAAATGGCAGCAAGTATTTAAGAGTGATGATAATTTTTTAAACTTGTATAAAGTAATTTCATTTTTATTGTCTATTCCCGCCACGTCAGCATTCACAGAAAGAGTTTTTTCTGTGATGAACAGCAAATGGCGAGACGAAAGAAACAAAGCGTCTCTAAATTTGATAAAAAATGAATTACTTATTTATTTTAATTTAAATTTAGATTGTAAAGATGCTGTGCAATTTTTTAGTAAAGATAGTAATTTGATACAAATTGCAAAAAGCAATAAAAAATATGTTTTTAAATATAATAATAAAGAAAAATAAATTGTACTTTATTTTGAACCTATGTACTTTTTTTTTCTTACCTTTAATAACCAATGTACTTTAATTGCAAAAAAAAAAGGTGGCAACCCTAGTACAGACCCATGTCTCAGTAGTTATCGGTTGTATGAAGCTGGGTCAGTTTTTTTCCATCTGCTCATGGGCCGCTCAGCTGTCTTCAGATTTATTTCTACAATTATCTGTTTTTGCTTATTTATTTTTTTAACCTGTGCTGTTCCACTGCTGGGCAAAGGTCTCCCCCATACTTTGCCATGTGTCTTTGCATCATTTTGTCTTGTGATTTTTTTTATTTACCTATTGCAAATTCCCAAAAAGGTTCACTAAAAAGCATTTTGTAACCTCTTTGCGGTTCAAGCAAGCGTGGCACAGTTGAAGATGATTTCTCTAACGTGCATCAATAATTGTTTAATATGAGGTAGGTAATATGATCACGGCTAAAATTGAGATCAAAATCGTTCTTCTAAAGGTGTGTCCAAACATTGAGCGGCAAGAGCGCGGCAGCAACACGCGGTGTTTGCAGGACACATTTCTGCCCCACTTTAGTTAGGACTAAACCGACGAATGTTTGCGCAGCAGTACTGCGCGGCACATCCGAGACACGCCGCGCGCTTCAGTTGGCAATATCAATCTGCCTAGTCCAAATACGTCCGCAGAAATACATCCAGACACAATTAGTGACGAATGTTTCCAAAAAAAAATTGTGCGCAGCAGGTAGACAGAAGCGTTCACGCGCGGCAGCCGCGCACGATTGCCCTTCAATGTTTGGACACACCTTAGAAGTGTATGGCTTTAACGAAAAGTGTGTGCAAATAAGTCAAAATTTAATAATTTTATAAAATATAAATGACACATTAAATAAGTTAGTAAAACAATAAACATGCAGTTTAGGGCAACAAACGCCATCAAGGCTAATAAAATGCTGAGTAAATAAAAACAGGTAATGAATGAAACGTTTGTCTACAACAATGAAATAAATTAATAATACGTTAGTCAACTTAAACATACGTATAAACGCATACATCATACAAAACAACATCTGTTTTGCTTACAGTTAAGTTGTCATATTATTTACCATAGTCACAATAGTAACACTTTCATTCAACCTATTAGTTACAGTACTACTTTTAGATATGATTGCACTAACTATTTATCACTTTAAACGTTAAAAAAAATATGAAACGTTTTAACGTTCAAGCCCCGCGGTTTAACACCGACGCGCGCTTTACGTCACTTTTGACATTTTTCAGAATTTTTCGGTCTTACCTGTAATTTTTTGATTATTTTAGTTCTAATTGACGAGAATAGTTTGCCGTAACCAAATAGTCACTGTGTGACTTTAGCGGTTAAGCAGAGGTGTATTTATAGTACATCCACATTTCGCCAGTTATGTTTAAGTCCCATGTAATAGGGAGCGAGCCTATTGCCATCAACCGGGCACGAATCCAGACTCCGGGCTGCTACTGAGAAATTCCAGATGGAAAAACCCAATAACACTGCTCGACCTGGGGATCGAACCCAGGATCTTATGCTCAGCAGTAACGATTGCGACCACTAGACCAACGAGGAAACTACGTGAAATGCAAAAGTGAGTTTGTTTGTTACGCTTTCAAGCTAAAACGGCTGAACTGGTTTGGATGAAATTTGGCACGTGGGTAGAAAAAGACATAGGCTACTTTTCACGGCTTATCCGGCGGCACTGCCACCGGCACTGTGTGTAGAAGCCTTTAGGAATGCGAACCCCGTGTCACAACAAAACAACGTACAGTAGGACAAGTCTATTTTATGGTAGCAATGTTTGGTAATTTAGAACGTAATTTTTAGTTAAGTTTTAAAAATACCAAGTGAATTCACATTCTTTACATCTTTAGGTAACTTGTAATATATTTCACTCCCGCAAAAATAATTGTTCTCTCGCCCCGTAGACTATTCGCACTCGTGGTAGTAAAATGTGATCCTTAATTCAACTGCTACGATTGTGCACATGCTGCTTTTAACATCAGTGATCATTGAATTTGTCGCTTTTCGGGGGCAAGATTCGTCAAAACTCTTCGCCGCAAAATATGCACCTACTTCAAGTTGATTTATTGTTGCAATAGATACGTAAATTCTTAACAACAAGCATATATAAACAAAACGTGAAAAATAAAAAAATATTATGATAAGTTCACAACTACTTAGCATGAAGTACGAGTTAATTTTATCGATTATTATAAGCTCAAAGACCTAACAAAGTATTTGGGCCAAGTGTGGGCATAAACGAGAGTAGCGAACTTGTTGTAGTTGTACTGGAAGAAGTCAGTTCTGTTGTAGTTGTAGTGCAAGTTGATGGTTCTGTCGTAGTTGTAGTGGAAGTGGTAGTGCATGGCTCTGTCGTTGTTGTAGTTGAAGTGGTAGTAGACGGTTCTGTTGTAGTTTCAGTGCAAGTTGATGGTTCTGTCATAGTTGTAGTGGAAGTGGTAGTGCACGGCTCTGTCGTAGTAGAAGTTGGAATGGTAGTAGACGGTTCTATTGTAGTTGTAGTTGAAGTGGTAGTAGATGGTTCTGTTGTAGTTTCAGTGCAAGTTGATGGTTCTGTCGTAGTTGTAGAAGATGGCTCTGTTGTAGTTGTAGTGGAAGTAGTAGTACACGGCTCTGTCGTAGTTGAAGTGGTAGTAGACGGTTCTGTTGTAGTTTCAGTGCAAGTTGATGGTTCTGTCGTAGTTGTAGTGGAAGTGGTAGTGCACGGCTCTGTCGTAGTTGAATTGGTAGTACACTGTTCTGTCGTAGTTGTAGTAGATGGCTCTGTCGTAGTTATAGTGGAAGTAGTAGGACACGGCTCTGTCGTAGTTGTAGTTGAAGTGGTAGTAGACGGTTCTGTTAAAGTTTCAGTGCAAGTTGATGGTTCTGTGGTAGTTGTAGTGGAAGTGGTAGTGCACGGCTCTGTCGTAGTTGAAGTGGTAGTATACTGTTCTGTCGTAGTTGTAGTAGATGGCTCTGTCGTAGTTGTAGTGTAAGTAGTAGGACACGGCTCTGTCGTATTTGTAGTTGAAGTGGTAGTAGACAGTTCTGTTGTAGTTTCAGTGCAATTTGATGGTTCTGTCGTAGTTGTAGTGGAAGTGGTGGTGCACGGCTCTGTCGTAGTAGAAGTGGTAGTACACTGTTCTGTCGTAGTTGTAGTAGATGGTTCTGTCGTAGTTGTGGTGGTAGTGGTAGTGCATGGCTCTGTCGTAGTTGTAGTTGAAGTGGTAGTAGACGGTTCTGTTGTAGTTTCAGTGCAAGTTGATGGTTCTGTCGTAGTTGTAGTGGAAGTGGTGGTGCACGGCTCTGTTGTAGTTGAAGTGGTAGTACACTGTTCTGTCGTAGTTGTAGTAGATGGTTCTGTCGTAGTTGTGGTGGTAGTGGTAGTGCATGGCTCTGTCGTTGTTGTAGTTGAGGTGGTAGTAGCTGGTTCTGTTGTAGTTTCAGTGCAAGTTGATGGTTCTGTCGTAGTTGTAGTGGAAGTGGTGGTACACGGCTCTGTCGTAGTTGAAGTGGTAGTACACTGTTCTGTCGTAGTTGTAGTAGATGGTTCTGTCGTAGTTGTGGTGGTAGTGGTAGTGCATGGCTCTGTCGTAGTTGTAGTTGAAGTGGTAGTAGACGGTTCTGTTGTAGTTTCAGTGCAAGTTGATGGTTCTGTCGTAGTTGTAGTGGAAGTGGTGGTGCACGGCTCTGTTGTAGTTGAAGTGGTAGTACACTGTTCTGTCGTAGTTGTAGTAGATGGTTCTGTCGTAGTTGTGGTGGTAGTGGTAGTGCATGGCTCTGTCGTTGTTGTAGTTGAGGTGGTAGTAGACGGTTCTGTTGTAGTTTCAGTGCAAGTTGATGGTTCTGTCGTAGTTGTAGTGGAAGTGGTGGTACACGGCTCTGTCGTAGTTGAAGTGGTAGTACACTGTTCTGTCGTAGTTGTAGTAGATGGTTCTGTCGTAGTTGTGGTGGTAGTGGTAGTGCATGGCTCTGTCGTAGTTGTAGTAGATGGTTCTGTCGTAGTTGTGGTGGTAGTGGTAGTGCATGGCTCTGTCGTAGTTGTAGTTGAAGTGGTAGTAGACGGTTCTGTTGTAGTTTCAGTGCAACTTGATGGTTCTGTCGTAGTTGTAGTGGAAGTGGTAGTGCACGGCTCTGTCGTAGTTGAAGTGGTAGTACACTGTTCTGTCGTAGTTGTAGTAGATGGCTCTGTCGTAGTTGTAGTGGAAGTAGTAGGACACGGCTCTGTCGTAGTTGAAGTGGTAGTACACTGTTCTGTCGTAGTTGTAGTAGATGGTTCTGTCGTAGTTGTGGTGGTAGTGGTAGTGCATGGCTCTGTCGTAGTTGTAGTTGAAGTGGTAGTAGACGGTTCTGTTGTAGTTTCAGTGCAAGTTGATGGTTCTGTCGTAGTTGTAGTGGAAGTGGTGGTGCACGGCTCTGTCGTAGTTGAAGTGGTAGTACACTGTTCTGTCGTAGTTGTAGTAGATGGTTCTGTCGTAGTTGTGGTGGTAGTGGTAGTGCATGGCTCTGTCGTAGTTGTAGTTGAAGTGGTAGTAGACGGTTCTGTTGTAGTTTCAGTGCAAGTTGATGGTTCTGTCGTAGTTGTAGTGGAAGTGGTGGTGCACGGCTCTGTTGTAGTTGAAGTGGTAGTACACTGTTCTGTCGTAGTTGTAGTAGATGGTTCTGTCGTAGTTGTGGTGGTAGTGGTAGTGCATGGCTCTGTCGTAGTTGTAGTTGAAGTGGTAGTAGACGGTTCTGTTGTAGTTTCTGTGCAAGTTGATGGTTCTGTCGTAGTTGTAGTGGAAGTGGTAGTGCACGGCTCTGTCGTTGTTGAAGTGGTAGTACACTGTTTTGTCGTAGTTGTAGTAGATGGCTCTGTCGTAGTTGTAGTGGAAGTAGTAGGACATGGCTCTGTCGTAGTTGCAGTTGAAGTGGTAGTAGACAGTTCTGTTGTAGTTTCAGTGCAAGTTGGTGGTTCTGTCGTAGTTGTAGTGGAAGTGGTAGTGCACGGCTCTGTCGTAGTTGAAGTGGTAGTACACTGTTCTGTCGAAGTTGTAGTAGATGGCTCTGTCGTAGTTGTAGTGGAAGTAGTAGGACACGGCTCTGTCGTAGTTGTAGTTGAAGTGGTAGTAGACAGTTCTGTTGTAGTTTCAGTGCAAGTTGATGGTTCTGTCGTAGTTGTAGTGGAAGTGGTAGTGCACGGCTCTGTCGTAGTTGAAGTGGTAGTACACTGTTCTGTCGTAGTTGTAGTAGATGGTTCTGTCGTAGTTGTGGTGGTAGTGGTAGTGCATGGCTCTGTCGTAGTTGTAGTTGAAGTGGTAGTTGACGGTTCTGTTGTAGTTTTAGTGCAAGTTGGTGGTTCTGCCGTAGTTGTGATGGTAGTGGTAGTGCATGGCTCTGTCGTTGTTGTAGTTGAAGTGGTAGTAGACGGTTCTGTTGTAGTTTCAGCGCAAGTTGATGGTTCTGTCGTAGTTGTAGTGGAAGTGGTAGTGCACGGCTCTGTCGTAGTTGAAGTGGTAGTACACTGTTCTGTCGTAGTTGTAGTAGATGGCTCTGTCGTAGTTGTAGTGGAAGTAGTAGGACATGGCTCTGTCGTAGTTGCAGTTGAAGTGGTAGTAGACAGTTCTGTTGTAGTTTCACTGCAAGTTGGTGGTTCTGTCGTAGTTGTAGTGGAAGTGGTAGTGCACGGCTCTGTCGTAGTTGAAGTGGTAGTACACTGTTCTGTCGTAGTTGTAGTAGATGGCTCTGTCGTAGTTGTGGTGGTAGTGGTAGTGCATGGCTCTGTCGTAGTTGTAGTTGAAGTGGTAGTAGACGGTTCTGTTGTAGTTTCAGTGCAAGTTGATGGTTCTGTCGTAGTTGTAGTGGAAGTGGTAGTGCACGGCTCTGTCGTAGTTGAAGTGGTAGTACACTGTTCTGTCGTAGTTGTAGTAGATGGCTCTGTCGTAGTTGTAGTGAAAGTAGTAGGACACGGCTCTGTCGTAGTTGTAGTTGAAGTGGTAGTAGACGGTTCTGTTGTAGTTTCAGTGCAAGTTGATGGTTCTGTCGTAGTTGTAGTGGAAGTGGTAGTGCACGGCTCTGTCGTAGTTGAAGTGGTAGTACACTGTTCTGTCGTAGTTGTAGTAGATGGCTCTGTCGTAGTTGTAGTGGAAGTAGTAGGACACGGCTCTGTCGTAGTTGTAGTTGAAGTGGTAGTAGACAGTTCTGTTGTAGTTTCAGTGCAATTTGATGGTTCTGTCGTAGTTGTAGTGGAAGTGGTGGTGCACGGCTCTGTCGTAGTTGAAGTGGTAGTACACTGTTCTGTCGTAGTTGTAGTAGATGGTTCTGTCGTAGTTGTGGTGGTAGTGGTAGTGCATGGCTCTGTCGTAGTTGTAGTTGAAGTAGTAGGACACGGCTCTGTCGTAGTTGTAGTTGAAGTGGTAGTAGACAGTTCTGTTGTAGTTTCAGTGCAAGTTGATGGTTTTGTCGTAGTTGTAGTGGAAGTGGTGGTGCACGGCTCTGTCGTAGTTGAAGTGGTAGTACACTGTTCTGTCGTAGTTGTAGTAGATGGTTCTGTCGTAGTTGTAGTGGAAGTGGTAGTACACGGCTCTGTCGTAGTTGTAGTAGACGGTTCTGTTGTAGTGGAAGTAGTTGGTTTTATTGAAGTTGTTGTGGTCGTTATTTTTATCTTCGTTGTTGTTGTAATTGTTCGATTTGTGTTCGTCTGGGTACTTCCTGTTGTTCCGGGAGTAAAAAATGCCTCCACTGGCGCTACAAAATATTTTTTCTCTATTATGGCATTTTATAATATTTCCTCTTATCAATTTATTTTATAAAACTGACTATAATATAAAACATTTACTGGTCCAGAGTCTGAAATTGTGTCCGGTTGATGTCTATGCCTAAAGACATCAACCGGGTACAATTCCAGACTCTTGCCCCTAAATATAACCGGCAAAATGTGGGTTTACTAAAGGTACCTACATCTTTGCCTAACTCTACGGGGAATACAGGCTTGATGTTATTTATGAATGTGATTATAATCTGTGTCGTGTTTTGCTGCTTATCTCTACTTTCAGTGGTATTTTAAGTACTCATACTAAGAGAGACCATTTCCTGATGGCCCTGGTAATGGTTTCTCTTAGTATATAGTATAGTATTCTCCCGTAAAGACATTCTTGTGAACGATTTCATTGTTTGTTTTTTTATTAATTCTTTAGCTCCATAGTGCAATATAAAAATACTTACCCGTCATAAGTTCCACCAATTCACCTGTATCAACAGAAAAATATTAATTACCTAGTAAAAAATATTATAAGCTTAAGAAAGTAAATAAATAAACGACATAATAATAATAAATGATTATGTTAAAAGTATATATTTAAAAAAAAAACGTTTTTTTGTCTTTTTTATGATTTTTTTGCACTATTGGCTATAAAATCACAAATCAATTAAGAAAGGCAGTATAACACTAAATTGACATCATTTCAATTACCTACTTATTAAAATACATAATTTTTATAATGATAATATAATTGTAATGTTTATGTTGATGACAAGTACATACCAAAGATTGGGACTGCTTCTGTGACGTAACATGCCTAAAACAAAAAATAACATAAAATTTGAGTTTCATTATTATTTTTGCCAGTCTCCTTGATATAATATCATACTAGATTCTGAAGGATGATGATAACAGGAATTATGGAAGCTGGTACTCACTCTAATAGGAATAAATAATATATCTTTCTTATGACATATAATATTATGTCATAAGTAAGGTATAAAGAGTAAGTAGCCGCAGTGATAGCCCATTAAATTAAATTTTTCTTACGTTTTTTCCAATTTGCAGGTCTGTCAGGTATATTGATCAAAATATGATTCACACAAACACGTATTTACAGAATTATAAATTAATGATATATTAATAATATGATATATTATAATTCTGTATACATCTCTGTAAGTAAGTCTCTTATCGAAAGCCCTAGTTATAACAGGTGCCCGAGGCGGGCATCTTGTACGCTGTTTTTTAGGTGCTCATTAAAATTATATGAATTTCTCTGTAATTCCAAAGATGTATTACACAAACATGGCTATAGGAGGGGGCTACCAAAATGGACATCATCTTACACAGATATTTCTTTTGTTTTTTTCACGAATAAAAGGATACAGATAGGCCTAAGCTATTCTCAGACCCGTAAACTTTATTTAGGCCAAAAACCATGATTTGTTGCTCCTTTGCTGAGTGAAAGAATGACAAACCAACAAACACGCTTTTGTATTTGTGGCAGTATCTACCATCTCCACATGCGAACTACGCAACACACTGACGTCATACAAAATCCGGCACCGAGCACGCAGTGAAATTAACGCACGACTAGCATATATATGTACACGAAACGAATCGCAAGTGCGCCGCTGGTGACAGAACGTGATCTACCCACACCTAAAGCACGCGCTTCTATAGAGTCGTGATATTTTAAGGCCATTTAGCCTCTGATCGCATCGGAGTTAAGACGTCGCGGAACTGTTCTCGATTCGTGGTGCTCAGTTATTGTGTTAGTTGTTGGTAATTTGTGATCATTGTGTTAATTGGTGATTTTAATAAACGCCGTCGCACCCTGTGTCTGTATAATTTAGCTAGTGTGATTAATTTGATGGTAAATTATAATGTGATCTGAACTGCAAACTGTTTTTCTATTGCGCATTAACTAACACTACCCACACTACGCCCACAGTAGTTAAAATATCGCTGATAATAATGAGAGTCACTCAAACTCAAACTCAAAGCATTTATTTCAAATAAACCAATTACAGGTACTTTTGAATAGTCAATGAGTCAGTCAGTTAGAAAAATGAAGCTAGTTGCCCATTCCAAAGCGTAGTAAGACCTATGGAGAAGAACGGGCAAGAAACTCCACGGACACTCTTTTAAATCAAAATATTGTTACAAAATATTGGTTACATCATTCGTGTTGAACTTATATATGTGAGAACAATGTAGAAAGACGTGCACGTTAAAAGCGTCTGTAATAAAAATATAATATCAATTCAAAAATTAAAATAAATTAAAATAAACCGTGGCAGCTAAGAGATGACCAGTCCCTACTGACGGCGCCCGTTCACGAACATGACGCATGGATCAGCACCATTTAGCTCAACCATTTTGAAGGGAACTTAATGATCCAACGCACGCCACCATCAGTGAGACATTTGAGTGAGCATGACATACTCTCAGCCGCCAGGCCACATTCAATTCAATGAAAGACGTACCCAGTAAATGATAGCTTTATGGAATGTACAACATGGTCACAGTACTCACACATGTGATATGCAATTATACAATACAAAGAGATTGAATTTATATAAAGGAAAGATAGTTTTACAATCTTCAGGAGCTGCAACAATACTTTCGAATGCTAATCAATTAGTTTATGCGCCCTTGTGGAGCTGGACCAGCGCTGAGCCAAGCATTTTTATCAGCGATGTAATCCCCCAAATTATAATATGCTTGGCAGCATAGTGTGCGTTTTATACATGATTTAAATTTCGTTTCGTTCAGTTGGAGTAAGTGGGAAGGTATTTTATTATAACATTTTAAACAGCACCCCATGAAGGATGAGTCTACTTTAGCCAGTCTGAAACCCGGTTGAACTAATTGGTCCATATTTCTAGTCCCATAATTGTGTTTATCACCTCTTTTACTGAAAAGACTTAGATTTTTCCTGACGTACATGATGTTTTCATAGATATATTGACAAGGTACCGTCATGATGTTAATATCTTTAAACAGTTCCCTTAGAAAATCGCGTCTGCGGAGGCCATATATTGCTCTGATGGTTCTCTTCTGCAGAATAAAAATTGACTCGATATCTGCAGCCCGTCCCCATAGTAAAATACCGTAAGACATGATACTATGAAAGTAACTGAAATAGACTAGCCTCGCGGTATCTACATCGGTAAATTGACGGATTTTTCTCACAGCATATGCTGCTGAACTTAGCCGTCCTGCAAGAAATGTTAAATGAGGACCCCATTGCAGCCTTGAATCAAGCGTGATCCCCAAGAAAACAGTTTCATTGACAAATTCTAGTTTCTCCTTATTCAATACTATGTCACAATCACTACTTTTAACATTTGGTAAAGCAAATCTTATGCATTTAGTTTTTTTCCCATTTAATACTAAATTATTAGCAGTGAACCAATTTTGGACCTGCAGTAGGGCGTTATTTACTCTGTCAAGATTTGATGCACGTCTACTTATCTTAAAAATTAAGGAAGTGTCAGCAAATAACACAATTTGTGGTTGGTTTTTTAATAAATGGGGTAGATCATTAATATATACTAAAAAGAGGAAAGGACCCAATATCGAGCCTTGTGGAACGCCCATTTTTACTTTTAAACCGACTGAATGGACACCATTTACTTGAACCTGCTGCTATCTATCATTTAAATAAATTTTACTAAACTGAGCGCAAGTTTACTCTAGTCCGTAATGCTTAAGTTTCAAGAGCAAGGTTTCAAGACTCACGCAGTCAAATGGCTTGGAGAGGTCACAAAAGATTCCTATGGCATATTGGGTCTCCTCCCACGCTGTAAATATGTGTTTTAATAAGGTGACACCGGCGTCAGTTGTACGTCCTTTGGTGAAACCATATTGCTGATCATGCAAGATTTGGTTGGCGTTAAAATGATTAAGCATTTGATTGAGCATTACCTTTTCGAAAACCTTGCTGAATACCGGCAGCACAGATACTGGTCTATAATTTATTGTTAGTGTCTTTACTGTCCCCAGATTTAAAAAGTGGTATTACTTTACGGTATTTCATTAAATCCGGGAAGACTCCTTGATCCACACACAAATTAAATATTAAAGCTAAGTACGGTGCTATAGTCTCGATTATGGATGTACAAACTTTGATAGATAATCCCCATAGATCTTCGGTCAATTTTATTTTGATTTTCCGAAAAGCTTTTATAACTATCATAGGGTTTATATGTTTAAATTGAAATTCAACCGGGCAGCCTGGAACGTTCGCTCTTAATAAATCAATTGAGACATCGGGTGAGGAATTTAAAGCTTCCGTCATTTTAGATGGTATATTAGTAAATAAATGTACAAACTCTTGCGCTACTTCTAAGTTAGAGCTTATGGCACCACGTGAAGTCTCCAATGTGTACTCAGTGTTTCGTACTTTTTGCCTATTAGTTTCATTATTTATAACTTTCCAAACTGTTTTTATTTTATTTTCTGCTGATTTAATTTTGTTGCTAATATACAGAGCTTTAGCTATCTTGCAAGTATTTCTAAAAATTTTGGAATATGTAGCAACATACTTGTTGAAAGTTTCAGTATTTAATTTATGGCTTAAGGCCATAAAGCTCAAACAGTCTTTCCCTACTTATCCTAATACCTCTAGTTGCCCAGTCACTAAAAATAAAATTAGGGCAAATATTTTTTGTTCTCTTTTCAAAAGTTTTATTGAATTCAGTGTGCACTACTGAAAAGAAATCCTCATACAATTTATTTGCATCGTCCATATTAGGGCCCAGAGCATTTAACTTATTATTTAGGGTACTATTGAATCTATTTAATTCACAAATCCGTCTCCGACATATATAACATCTCGACATCAACCGTTGGGCAGTAGCCCACCAGACACAACACCTGTCTGGTTGGAGGATCCTCCTTTTCCTATAGAGGATGAGTGAACTTTACACCCTGTTCCTCATATCTCTATAACCTTTATTTCATTTATACAATATGTAAAAAAAACCTGTATGATCCGTGAGGGTGTTGTTAGGTATCGTACTGAGAGTCTATTTATGTGGTAATAAAATAAAGCTTTTTACATTTTACAAACATATGAGCCCACCGGTATCGGGAACAGGGTCCAAGCTACCGGTGGTCGAGGCTCCTGAGAGAAGAACCTCCTAACGACACGCATTGTGTCCAGAAGTACCGCTTTTTGGATCTAGCTGCCTAACGAGAGCCTCAGGTGTTGGTCGAGGCTCTTGGCTATTATGCCATTAGCCGTCACGACTATCGGCACAATGAATACTGTATCCATATTCCACATGTTGACAACCTCCCGAGCCAGGTAAAGATAGTTAATATATCTTTTTCAGCTTTCACGAGGTTCTTGTCATATGGGACCGCTATATCAAACTAGATTCTATATTTACCAGTTTTTTTTTTACGTATTTTATTTTATTTTATTCCATTCGGGAAACTTACAGCTGACAACAGACTTACAGTGTTCTAAAATAATATAAAATTGAAGGCCATTTACAAGTTTCCACTGATAAATATTAAATATTTTAAATAAATACGTTATAATATCTGCAATGCGTCTGCGCTCATGCAGTGGTTAGATGTGAAACCTTTTACATTGCGCTATATAATTGGGAGTATATTTCCTAGTTTTGTACTGCAAGAAACGTAGGAACCGCTTTTCATCATTAGCCTATAATGTTCCCACTGCTGGGACACGGACCTCCTCTCGGTGAAAGGGAGTGGGCCGTAATCCACCACGCGGGCCCAGTGCGGGTTGGTAGATGTCACATGTCTTCGAATTTTCGGTTCTAGGACATGCCGGTTTCCTCACGATGTTTTACTTCACCGTTTTGAGAGCAGTGGTGATGAAATAATTTACACAAAGTAAAGCGCCTGTCTGGGTTCGAATCTACGACCTACATCTCGTAAGTCACGGCCATTACCACTGGGCCACCACTGCTCTTAACGTAGAAACGTAGGAACCGCATTTGAATTCCCTCAATTATGTCTATATAAATATTATAATTTGGGTTCCACACTTGGGAGGCGTACTCCAAATGGCTGCGGACAAAATCACAATAAATAATTTTAAACTTTTTTACGTTTTTTAAATCAGCCGATAACCTAAGTATAAATCCAAGTGCTTTGGAAGCTTTATTAACAACGTTTTCGATGTGTGCATCAAAAAGCAACTTAGAGTCAAACGTTATTCCCAGGTCCCTGATAACGCTTATCCTGTTTATAATAGTACTATGTAACTTATACTGAAACGTGATTGCATGTGGTTTGCGTGTGTAAGTACTAACAAAACATTTAGAAAAATTCAGTTCAAGTTTATTAAGGAGACAATAATTTTGAAGTCCATCTAAATCCCGCTGTAAACCAAAATAGTCGGAAAGTTCCAATATAAGGCATACAATTTTCATGTCGTTGGCGTAAAGAATTATTTTAGAACGGGTAAAGCACGAACCAATGTCATTTATAAAAATAATAAAAAGTAAAGGACCCAAAAGGGATCCTTGTGGTATTCCCGAGGGTATTTTAACCGTTACAGAATTGTATCCATTAAGTACGACTGTCTGACAGCGATTCTCAATATAAGATGTAAACTATCTGAATAAATCGCCTCTGATACCCACTGCAAGCAGCTTACGTAAAAAGATACTGTGGTCTATACGGTCAAATGCTTTGCTGTAATCAGTGTAGACCACATCCACTTGAGAGGGTTCAGACATGGTGGAGGACAAGTAGTCGGAACAGATAAGCAAATTTGACACAATAGACCTGTTTTTTAAGAAGCCATGTTGACAAGTATTAAGTGATTGTTTAATAGCATAATAAACTGAAGAGTAAACTATTTTTTCCAAAACCTATGCAAACAAGCAAAGCTTAGATATGGGCCTATAGTTTACCGCGTTGTCTTTAGGGCCTTTTTTATGCACGGGGGTAATAAAAGCTGTTTTCCAAATGTGTGGCACCACTCATTGGCACAAGTGGGAGAGTTAAGCTTTGTGCGCAGTGAATTATAAATATAGCAGGAATACCATTAGGCCCTGCTGACTTATTCACGTCAATAGCCTTTAGGAGTTTCAGTACCATGGTTTCGCAGACTTCAATAGAGCAATCAGAGGCAGGCGTTTGAAGACAGTGCATGTTACTATTACGCTAGAGTTACACCAGGGATGGTGTTCTGGAGAAAAAAACTTCACTGAACATGTTGCATATTTCATCACCCTGTCCTGATGAGCTATGTCCATACTTCATAACCGATGGAAATGTATATGAAGACTGTTGCTTGCTTTTGACGAAAGACCGATTTATTAATACTGTTTTCTATTAACTCAATGTAACTATCATACATTTATTTTTCTAATAATTTAGTACGACTTCGCAACGTTAAAAATGAATCATAGTCTGCTAAATTGCCGTATTTCTTAAACTTGGAGTGATATTTAAACTTTTCTTTAATAATTTTGATTAGAGGGGTTTTATACCAAGGGGGGTAATTAGACATAGATTTTATGATTTTAGTTGGTATGAATTTTTCACACAATTTATTTAGTCTGACGTATAACAAAGACAAGGCTTCCTCCACTGTCCCTTTGGCGGGATCACAGCGCCAATCGAACTGATCAAGTTCTTTCATTATAGATGGAAAATCGGCTGATTTATTAACAAACTTTTTTCTTTGTTGTGATGAGAGCGCATGATACTCAACAAAATCTACAAAAATACTAAGAGCTATATGGTGAGGGTCTTCTGGAACAAGAGGGTCAGAGCTATATCAACGTTTAGGTGATTGTTACATAAAATCAGGTCCAACACTCGTTCATTAAGGTTCCTATGACCGTTGTACTGAACCAGACCAATGTATTTAAAATATTTAAAAAAATCTGTCTGAATAGAACCGTGAATATTTTCCGGCCGAAAAGAACACCCATTATCAGTCAGTTGCCACGTTATGTTTGGCAAATTAAAGTCTCCTAAGATAATAAAAGTGTCCGTCAAGTTATTAAATATAATATCATTCAACTTAGTATAAAAATATGTAAGCTGTGTAGTCAAAGATAAATTGTGCAGATACGCAATTTATATGATATTCTAGGTCTAGAACGCTTCAGAGTTAGAGTTACCCATAGGTCTTCCGCGGACGAGCGCCAGTCAGTGCTCTCCTCCACAATGAGCTCACGTCGAACAGCAATGAGAACACCACCACCAAGTGTCTGATTTTTATCTAAGTAATCTCTGTCACGTCTCCAAACAATATAGCAGTAAATAGGTATTACATTTATAAGATTATTACATAACATCACGCCTTGTTTCCCCGAAGGGTTGGGCAGAGGTGTCCCTGTAGCAGGTACACCCACATTTCGCCAGTTATGTTTAAGTTCCATGTAATAGGGGGCGAGCCTATTGCCAACAACCGGCCACAAATCCAGACTCTGGGCTGCAACTGAGAAATTTCAAACAGAAAAACCCAATAACACTTTGCCCGACCCGGGAATCGAACCCAGGACCTCATACTCAGCAGTAGCGCTTGCGACCACTAGACCAACGACGATAATATGATTAGTAAGATACTATTAGATTAGAACAGTAATTATATTAAAGTACTCACTGAAAGCAGCACTAAAAATGACGTCACGGTATTCGCACCCATTTTCCACTGCAATAACTCACAAGAGAATAATCGGACAAATTGTTACACTTACCTTTTTATAACAAATATTAAACAAATGTGCGTCATACAGATGGCTTTCTCCTTTTGACCGTTACTTGACAAGAAAAGTACATAAACATTTTATTAATAAAATGCTGACAAAAGACTTAGGCCGCGCTCACTTTGGACGCGTTTACGAATTTTACTCGTGCGTATACATACGACCACGCACGTACGATCCCGACCTTCCAAGTACTAAGGGAGCGCGCAGACTAAGTGCGAGTTAGTCGTACGTATAGTTCTGATATTCGAAAACAATCCGAACTTGTTGGGATTTATAACACTTTCGTGCGTTGAAAATTAGAAATGGATGTACGTAGAAAAATTTATTAACTTGGTTTACGGACATAAATCTTTGTGGGATCAGAGTGAATCAAGTTATCACTTCGTGAAATTCATAAAATTCATATCTATTTAAATATATTTTACGCATCCATTTGCTTTTACGACATGCGACGATGCCGCCGCAGTGTTTGAGTTATATGTGTGTATGTGTGTTTGTATCTTGTATATCGCTCCAAATACGAATACGATATCAATTGATGGAAAAAAATGTACTCAGTGTGCGCACTCAATTTATACGACCACAATCATATATTTTACACGTTTACGTACGGATACAAATTTGCGTCCAAAGTGAGCGCGGCCGTATGTTATGATTCATATTGACAGTTTCCATTTTACAGTCCTACCAACTTATATGTGAACTGAAAGAGGACAGCACCGTCGATTCAGTGTTGCTAATTAATATAATGTGCCCAAAATTGAGTAAGTTTTCAAGAAAGAAATTTCACACTAGACAATCGTTTAATAAGAATTACAGTTTTTACAAATTAAAAACAATGATACCTATATAAAAATAATAAAATAAATAAAAATAATTTGATAATTTACAGTTACGTAGGTACACTAACAGTTTAGTCTCTCAGCAATAAACAATGGCTTTATCTAAAAAGTAATCCAAAGAAGTGGAAATTCAGGTGATAAAATGTTCCACGGGGGGGATACAACTTTCATTTAATGCGAAGTTAAGTAGGTACCTACCCTGCAAGAGGTACCTGGATGTCTAGCATTTAGTTATGACCGTACCTAATTTGACTAATTATAATTAGCAGTGGTATGCGAAGAGTGAATACAGGTCTCATCTAAATAAACTATGGGCCGGGGCTGGGGAGATTTATTATTTTTATCCACTGCATGCAAGTACTTAGCTCTCCAAGTTGATATTTCATTACGGTCCATAAGAACCTTCCGATTGAATTGAGATTTTTTAAAACGAAATCCCACCTTGTGAACCAGCTTTCGCAGACTCTCTCGCTGCCCTGTGTAATTTATATCTGTCTTTAAGACCTCTAGAAGCTTTTTAACAGTAGGGACCTGTTTTTTAGCAGAATAAAGTTCATGTACTTTCCTCCGTATAACTCCCATGTCAAAATCATCAACATGCACAAATCCACTTTTACGTTTTCTCTCCTTGCCTGGTGTCCGAATTTTTGTACCAGTTTCTTCTGCTGCGTGCCCTTCCTTAACTATTTTTGAAATTAGTCCTTGACTCACACCTGAAATTTAAGATAGTAAAATAAATGTTAGTAGAAATTTGAAATCTGGCAGGTTAGTTGGCTCACTCACTTAGCAGGTTACCTTATAGATGTACGTTACCGTTACGCTAACCTGCAGCAAGAATAGAAACGAATATTTCGTGAACTTAAATAATTAGTTAAGTATCGGATAATTTATAACAAGAAAGTTGACAACTCTAACCTGTCGCTGCCGAAATTCGTTTGTATATTTGATTAAATGGAATAATCGGAGACCCCGCCCGAGCTTCTTCTTCAAAAAAGGTTTTAACCTTTAGAATAATGTTTCAAGCATCACTTTTAATAGCTTTCGGCATATTTAACTTTATAAATTCAGCAATATCACGACAAAACAACCAGAGAACCCGAATGTAGTAGACACTGACAATCGAATGACATTTGAACATGACGTCCGTAGTTCGAATTTTCGCTATTTCACAGATAAGTTGGTAGGAGTGTAATAGGTATTTACTCAAAAATTCTTGTAATGTGGTCATTATTTTGACAACCTTCTTGGAGTGAAGTCGAGATTTCCACAAAAAAATCCATAAAAAAACAAAAAAAAAAAACATTTATTGTGTATTTAATTTGAGTGTTTGAGAAAAAAACAAGAGACCTAAAAACTGCGTTAGTCACGTATTATGCGTATGCCTATGCATGCATCAAATATGGTGTTATCTTATGGGGCAGAAACAGACGCGCCCATTTTATTAACCCTACAGAAAAACTTATCAGGACTTTAGTTAACATAGACGACACTAATAGTTGTAAACCCCACTTCCAAGAACTGACAATTTTAACCTTACCCTGCCTCTATATTTTTGAAACTTGTAAATTTGTACAGAGATATATGCGGAATTCTATACAAAAAGAGAAGACAACATCACTACTAAAATGCATTCGTCAAGTACCTACTTATGTAATGCCAATAAAATAATATAATATGCTACCGAAAAAAATTAGGAACATAAATAGATATAACAGTTTTATTAATATATTAAAACTATTTCTATTAAGTAAGAACTACTACAATATGTAATTCATAAGTGGAGACCTGTAATTGGCTTTCAGACTAATGTACTGTCCTTGATCTGTTTTTAGTAGCAGTAAGTCTCCCATGTTATTTAAATAAATATGAATGAATACTTAAAATTAAATGATGAACTATGATTACAAAATAATAAAATCCAAACTTAAATAATAACTATGCATTATCCCAATTAAATTATAAATTAAATAATTGTATTTTCGACTGATTTTGATTTTAATGTTATTCTTGCTTTTACCATTTTAATTTTTTACTTTACTATTTACTTTTATTTTTAGTTGATTTAAACCTAACAATTTCATTATTAACACTAATATTAACATTATCTCAATAACTATAACTATTAATATGTAATTTATAAGTTCACATAAAGGCAAACGCCCGTTCTTGGCCATGGTTTGCCCAGCAATGTGGTAAATACAAAAAAAATACCCATTTAGTAACAAAAATATTGCTATTACTTATTTGTAACAAACTTATTTGAACCTCTGGAATTAAAAGCCAATTTAATCAAGACACTTAATCGTTTATTTCCGATTGTTGACCAATCCTGTCACAGTAGGGATGGCAACTTTAACTGAAAAAAATCGATATACTCAAAACCGGTTACCAAAAATAGATTTTTGAAAAATCTATTTTTATTTTGTAGTTGTTACAATTAACTCAGCCTATCGCAGTCCACTGCTGGACATAAGCCTCTCTCAGGCTGCGCCACAACACCCTCTCCTCCGCCATCCGCAATCCAGTCTGTCCCAGCCAACTTTTTAAGGCCGTTGGTCCATCTAGCTGAGGGGCGTCCCACACTACGCTTACCGATACGCAGTTTCCACTTTAAGACTCGTCTGCTCCACCAGCCATCGGTCCTTCAACGAATATGACCAGCCCACTGTCACTTCAGCTTGCTTACTCTACAGGCTATATCGGTAACTCCGGTTCTTTTCCAGATGATAACTTCATTTCTGATTTTATTCTTCAAAGAAACTTCGAGTATAGCCCGCTCCATAGCGCGCTGAGCAACCTTGAATTTGTGGACTAGCCCGACTATCAGTGTCCACGTTTCGGCACCGTATGTTGGTTGAAGACCTTAGTCTTCAAACACTGCGCGATTGGCGACACAAGACTTGACGAATTTTTCCAACACTGACTGTGTGATTTTACAATTAAATTAGCAACCAGTTTGATTTTGTCTTGATTCTAAATTGTCCTATGGAGCAGGATCAGCATGTTTCCAAGCACTCTTATCTTGGATATAATCCTCTAATTTGTAATATGCTTGTTTACAAAGTGTACTTTTGATATGAGTTTTAAATTTTTTTTCATTTAATTGCAATATGTCACAAGGTATTTTGTTGTAACATTTATCACAGTACCCCATAAAAGATGCATGTACTTTAGATAATCTGAAAAATGGTTGATCTAGTTTATCTTTATTTCTAGTATTAAAATTATGTCTATCACTTATTTTATTAAAGAGATGTGGATTTTTCCTTACATACATAATATTTTCATAAATGAATTGGCAAGGTACCGTCATAATATTAATCCTTTTAAAAAGTTCCCTGAGAGATTCGCGGCGACGTAGATTATAAATGGCTCTGACAGCTCTTTTTTGCAAAATAAAGATGGATTCAATGTCAGCAGCCCGACCCCACAGTAAAATGCCATACGACATAATGCTGTGGAAGTAGCTAAAATATACCAAACGCGCTGTTTCCACATCTGTTAACTGTCTTATCTTTCTAACAGCATAAGCGGCCGAGCTTAACCGCCCCGCAAGAGATGTTATATGAGGTCCCCATTGTAATTTCTTGTCTAGCGTGATTCCTAGGAAAACTGTTTGATTAATAAATTCCACTTTTTCTCCATTCAATATGATGTCACATTCACTACTTTTAACATTAGGTAATTTAAATCTAATGCATTTGGTTTTTTTTTAATTAAGTGCCAGATTATTTACCGTAAACCAATCTTGGACTTGCAGAATAGAGCTATTCACGTCGTCAAGATTTTGTGACCGTCGGTTTATTTTAAAGATTAATGATGTGTCATCTGCAAATAACACCATCTTCGGTTGATTTTGAAATAATTGGGGTAAATCATTATTGTAAACTAAAAAGAAGAATGGACCCAATATCGAAACTTGAGGAACGCCCATTGCCATTTCAGACCCTAATGAGTTTACGCCGTTTACCTGAACTTTAACATTTCTATCTTTCAGGTATGATCTAAGTAAATCAAGAGCTGTATTCCTAATCCCATAGTGCTCTAGTTTCAGCAGAAGTGTCTCATGGTCTACACAATCGAACGCCTTCGAGAGGTCGCAAAAGATTCCAATGGCATCTTGTGCTTCTTCCCAGGCATTAAAAATGTTCTTTATTAGGGTGACACCGGCGTCAGTGGTACAACGCCCTTTGGTGAAACCGTACTGTTGTTCATGAAAGATGGAATTTTTATTAAAGTGACGTAACATTTGATTGAGCATCAACTTTTCAGACACCTTACTGAGAACTGGCAGAATTGACACAGGCCTATAATTGTTGGGTTCTTTACTATCACCGGATTTGAACAATGTAACTACTTTACTGTGTTTCATGAGATCCGGAAAGACTCCTTGGTCTACACTGGTGTTAAATATGTAAGCTAAATAGGGCGCAATGGTTTCGATAATAGATCTACAGACTTTTATAGACATTCCCCAGAGATCTTCTGTTGATTTAATTTTAAGATCTTTAAAAGCTTTTATAACAGCCTTTTTTTTTTTTTTTTTAGGTGGTTAATTATCAAATAACTTCTCCCGCTCTGGGTGGAGCGGGAGGGCGTGTCAGACTCTTACTGACTAAAACCCACCCGTGTTCCTTCGGTTGCCCTGTTGCCGGGGGCCGCGATGTCCCTATCGGTTTTCTTCGAAACCCCGGCAGGCATTGGCCCTAGCGGGCCCCGTCAATTCTGCTGACATCTCTTTGAGGCGCGCGTGGAACACAACGCGCCGTCGACCCGGGCTTGGTCCTTACCGGACGGCGAGCTATTGCTCACCGTCCGCAAGCCCGCGCCTACGGTGGCCGGAAATCGGCTCGCGATTCCCGCCCCGGGCGTCTCCTCCTGCGGCAGTTAGGGGCGTGAGGGCGCGAAATTTGCCTCTCCCTCACTCGTTCCGCCTCCTCCTTCGCGAGCATTACCGCTTCGCAGAAGGAGGTGACGGCCTGCCATTTCCTCTCGCTCCGTACCATGGCCTGAACCAGGGCCGGACGCGAGAGATCACCGCCGCCGATCGCCTCTACGAGGACACGGCGTTGCTCCGCCCAAGCCAGGCAGACCTCCACCGTATGCTCCACCGTGTCCTCAGGCCGATCCACACAATGGTGACACCCGGGTGTTTCCTCCCGCCTTATCCTAAACAGGAACCTCCCGAAGCAGCTGTGTCTGGTGAGGACCTGCGTCAGGCGGAAGGTGAGGACGCCGTGGCGTCTCTCAAGCCACTCCTCAAAGAGGGGTCTTATCGCCGCAATTGTGGCGTGCCCAACCTAGCTGGTATCCTAGTCTTGTGATCTCTATGTGCTTGTACAAGATGACATACATTGTACCAACAGCAATATTTCCTATAAATCTGATCAATGACGGTTTCTGGGGGTTTGTATGCTGAAACCTAAACTCTAAAGGGCATGCCTTCACATTTTGTCTAAGTAAGGCAGCAGAAAGCGCGGGTGAGGAATTTAAAGCTTCAGTAGTTTTAAGGGGAATATTAGCAAAAAAGTTTTCAAATTCTTGAGCTATTTCTATATCTGAGTTAATGGGGCCATGTGCAGTCTCTAAATTAAATTCAGTATTTCGCTGTTTTTTCCTACCTGTTTCATTACTTATTACTTGCCAGGTAGTTTTTATTTTATCATCGGCTGATTTTAAAACCAATAGGTTACCTTAATTTACAGTAGATCTCTTACCAATACTATGCCAATCTATCTTTTTACCGACCGCCACTCAGCACGTCCTACCGTCACGAGCGCCCAACCCAGAAGGACACATCGAATCTTTCGGTGCTGCCAGTATAATAAATTGAAACCTAACAGTATGATTATCCGTTCTTCAAGCATTGTATGCGTTAAAATGAATTCATTAACCGATCCAACGATGCATATAGTGCTTTGGACGAAACCTTAGCGCAATTTATTTAGACGCCAGCACCGTGTATCTAACTTCGAAGAAATCCAAAATTTTAAATATATCGTTATACTGGTTTTTCGTCAAAAGAGTGGAATTACAAATTGTTACTATTTATTAAGATTTGATTAACTATGCGTTGGTATCATCTTGCGCTACTACGTGGCACTTTTGCTTGTTTAATCATATTTATTTACTTTGAAAATATAATATTATATACATACTTGTAATGTGCTCGTCAAGACCTTTCTTTTGGTACCAAATATGTCATGATCATCTCATTTTAATTTTTTTCGAGGTTAGAAATTTACGTGTAAAGTCCACCATATTAAATGAAATAAAAATTTATATAGCCTATGTCACCATTATTACGAATCTATTGATACCTCATTCATCAAAATCGGTTCAGTAGTTTAGGCGCTACGGTGGAACACATGTAAAAGCAAACATACATACATAGGTACATACAAACATTCATACATGGACTGCTAAAATCATAATCCTTCCTTTTGGCTTTGTCGTAGTCGGGTAAAAAGAGCCATTTTCAATAGGGTTCCATGGCTGAAACGAATTTATTAAAAAAAAATTGACTCATTTAATTGATTTTTTCGCAAGCTACAATGTTTTCAGGTTTCACATTTGATTGACGTGATTTTTTAAAACAATTTTGATGATCTTATGGTTTCTGCTGCATTTCATCATTTTTTGAAAAGTACAAAATTAATCTCCATTAAATTATCTATACAATGATATACAAATGAAGTAGGTTCTGTGTTAGCTAGCAGGAGTGTTACAATAAAAACAGTTGCAGAAAGGAGGCGAAACAAATTTTTCGATCGCAAAGCACTTTCTAATGCTTCTCGTTATGAGTCTTGATGTGAATATTAGCCACCTAACACGATAAATAATGGTTACGCAACTGACTGCCCAGGATTGACTGGACGTACGCACATTCAAGTATAAAACTGCTAAAGACAATAAAACCAATAACAAAGTGTTTACAACATAATTATTTATTTGGTTGAATAAAGGATTTTGTATTTGAATTACAATTACTTATAAAAGCCGTGTAATAAACGCTTTATGATTGCTCTCGTGCATAGTCTGATTTGTACGAAACCAACTAGCGACGGAAGATCACACACACATCAAGCACATCATTAATTAATGATCCACCATCTGACCCTTCATCTGGTGGGCACTCGGTTACACACGGATCTCCAGATGGCTCTCCTGAAACATTATCATTTTATAAAACAATATTATCTATTTTTCAGATAAAATAATCCATCCACCGATATCAGACGCTTCGCTTTTCATAAATTTTTGGATTTTATGAGACATCTTTCACTCGGAGTGACACGTCTGAACTTAAAATGAATTAAATGTTTAAAATGAATTCATTAACCGATCCAACGATGTTGGATTTCGATCTTCGGCATTTTTCACTTGCCTACCGAATTATCGAATAATGTAATGAAAGGATCGGATGAACGTTCATTCCTGTACAATTGTGTCGGTGTCGTCTGAACGTCGAATAATATAATTTTTGTTTTATTCTGAACCTTCACTCAAGTGAAGCTACTGTTTTACTGAATAGATACTTATCAATTAAGGTTATTTATTGTACTTTAAAATAACAATTAAATTACATAGATAAAAGTTTTTTTTTGGTCAAGCCTAGACATCACAAAGTAAAAGTACAACGTGATTGCGGTCGATCGACGTCAGTCAATCGATGTAGAGGGCGTCAAAATATGATAAATCGTCCACATCGATCGATGAACGACCGACACATTTTGAAATAGACATCAAGATTTGCTTGATTAAATAATTACAAAACTTTCCATCGACGTCGAATAAAACGATGTAATCACAATCTATGTAATTGCACATTAGTGCCCACTTGCACCACAAATCTCTAAATTTAATCAGTCTCTAGCCTTTTCCCAACTATGTTGGGGTCGACTTCTAGTCTAACCGGATGCAGCTAAATACCAGTATTTCACATGGAGCGACTGTCTATCTGACCTCCACAACCCAGTTACTGGATAACACGATACCCCTTGGTAAGACTAATTTTCAGACTTTTGCGCTTCTGACTACTCGTATAACGACTGTCAAAGATCTAGGGATGACAGCCGGGATCAACGGCTTAACGTAGGTACGGAGGAGTCTCGAATGGATGATCACCGCGGTAATGTGGACCGCGCCATCCGTAGCCTAACTTTAGCCACGAGTCCACAAATCTCTAAATGTGATGAACACTAAACTTTCTAACTAAAATTCTGTCTCTGTCAAAGTCAAATCATCATAATCAGCCAATAATGTTCCGACTGCTGGGACACAGGCCTTCTTTCTGTGAGAGGGAGTGGGCTGTAATCTACCACGCGGGCCCAGTGCGGGTTGGTGGATGTCACATTTCTTCGAATTTTTGGTTCTAGGACATGCCGGTTTCCTCACGATGTTTTCCTTCACCGCTTTGAGAGCAGTGGTGATGAAATTACTAGCACAAAGTCAAATAATTTATTTCAATTAGGCACATAAAAGGCACTAACTGAACGTCAAGATTTCATAAAAAAATAAAATTGATTCTAGTCGCCTCTTCCAAAGGTAGGTAGTTTTCGTATAGAGAAGAATGGGCAAGAAACTTCACCATTACTCTTAAAATGTTTTACTATATTTTGTATGCATTAATTATATAATTATAAGTGAAGACGACGCACCTAGAATAAAATTACTATAACACAACAGGTAGGTATAAGAATTAAAAATGAAGCAATGACAGATAAACTAATTAAGTGATAGATACATTGTGCTCACATGTTTACAAGCACTGTCGAGGTAGAAATTTTAAGAATATCGTTCATATTCCTAAAATTTTAACAAGAAATAAGTACCAGTCAGTGTGCGAGTTAAAGTAATCACAGAATGTAAAATCAATATCATAAAAATAAAACGAACATCTGTGATGTGTCATCTTCGAACGATTAACGGAACAGAACGATACGTTTAGCACTAAACGCATTTAGAGATTTGTGGTGCAAGCGGATCTAAGACTTTTTCTTAACTATAAAAAAAATATATTTGAAGTAAATCTTCTATGAACGAAAAAAAGTGTGAAATTTTAAGGACGCGGTACGTTTAGGCACATTTCGTTACATAAGAGAGACGAACGATATAACTCTCTCTGTCTCTTACACAAAATCTTTCTTATTCTTTATTTTTAAGAAGTGTCACTTCTATCCCGTGTACGATGCTGCACGCGCAATCTTTTAAGTACCAATGGATACAAACGGATACTTCATAGTAAGAGTTCCATGTCAATCAGTCCGTCTGTCGGTTTGTGTGTCTGGTCAATGTTCCCAGTCAGTCCGTATCTACCGATGTCGAGTCAACAATTTTTTTTTTTGTAGAAGTCACCTGTCTGGATCTATTTAAGGAGAAAAGAAGTTTAATATTATTAATTTTGTCAGAAAAAGGTGAGCAAATAATAATTATGTACAGTCAACTGCACGTCCATTGTACGCTTTGTTTCGTAGCAGTAAGTGACGTGTGGTTGGCTGTACCTGCTTTTGAAAGTTTATAAACACGGACGTTTACGTCTAAATTACAAAAAAATGGTGTTTTAACTATACTAGGTATTACAATATCACTATACTTAATTATTAAATTCTAATTTTAGATACATACCACTTGGAGTAGCTTGAATAATGCAACAATATACCTGAAACAAGAAACAATTAAATTAGCTTATTTTATAATTTATTTAATTATGTACCTACTACCATCACAGATTTAAACAATAAATCAAGTGAGTATATTATTAAATATAATCATAATTTCAGCCCATGATTATATTTAATCATTATTATTGAAAAGGACACTTACCACAAGTACCAAAAACAACAAAGTTACCAGATTTGCCTTCATTTTCAAAATATTGCTTGCACTTCAGGTAGTCACGATTAACTGATATTAACTAATTCCTAACGACCTTATTTATACTTATTCGATGTTATTGGCGTCCATTAGTTTCTTTTTCTTAAATTGTTTTTTAATTTATTTGTTCCTACAGGTGACATAAACAAAAGCTTTTCATTAAACCTCAAAACAACAACATACAAATTCTTTCATTATGCCAATAAATAATGCCATAGTGGTCATATTTTAATTATTAGTGTTCAGGTAAACAGTTAACTCAAAACTCAATACCTACTCAATCATTTATTGCGTTACACAATGTGTGTGTGTTGTATTGTTATAGCGGTCTGGCAGTCAGGGAATTTTCCATAACTACTGTCGTTTTCTTTGCTGTTCCGTACATCACAATTAAGAAAATATACCTACCTAAAAATCTATCAATCGCTTATGATGTGTCGTTTTGACTTTTCTTTACAGAAATCGCTTACAAATTCAGCTGGTGATCAAATGTTTTCAATTTTTTCAGTGTTGACTGTGTCATTGTTTACTCAACATCAAAATAAAATAAAATGAAAGTTTAAGTACCTACCTACATTCTACAGACCATGAGACTGAACAACTTTCTCTATGGAAATAACATATTAATCATGAAAAATTACGAACGGTCCCATACAAAACTTCAATACCTACTTACTCGACTCCAAATGTATGAGACATCAGATAATTTTTTTCGAAATTTCGATGTTGGTCCCCTGGGGAAAGTTGTTCAGTTTGATGGTAACACACCCTTAAGTACTTGTGTCGTCTACACGGTCGGCCGCCGACCCAATCTCCTCTATTCACCTTGGTCGCTAGCGCAGCTCTTTAAACCAAGGTCGTTGGAAGGTCAAACCACCATCTACACGGTTGTAAAACACCAAGGTCACCGCTGTCGAGACGCGGTTGGCGACCGTGTAGTAGTTGCATAAATATGACCACACATTTCTGATACATGCATACCATAAGGCGATTAACACACGGCACCGCGCACCGCCGCGGAAGTGAGAGGTGAGAGCACCCTCGACCGCGCGGTCGGGCGGTGTACGTGTGTTAGGCATCAACGGATTTATTAGAGGTCAATGCGACATGAGATCCGCTTCACCGCCTACCGCGGCGGTACGCGGTGCCGTGTGTTAATCGCCTTACAGCTATCAAAACAATTTTTTTTAAACCATTTTTACAGAAAAAAATATGAAAAATCGCTGTGGCATATGGATAAGCAAGTGATCGTATAAAAGTTCCGTTTTTCTTCTAAGGTCGGAACCCTAAAGATACATTCACGCAGCAGGAACTGTTTATTTACATAAGTAATAAACATAGCATGTATGAACTGTACAAGTTTTTATTGAAATTATTGTTATTTTATATTCCACCTGTGCATAATAAAATAAAATGTTACAATGTAATTTGTTATTGTGGAATTACATGAAAAACAAATAGTTCTAGTAATTCAATCAATCTGCCTGGCCTTTTCCCAACTATGTTTGGGTTGGCTTCCAGTCTAACCGGATGCAGCTGAATACCAGTATTTTACATGGAGAATAGAATAGAATAGCATTTATTTGCAAATATGGGTTATACATAAGTAGGTAGTAGTAGGTTTTCATCAGAGTTCTGCCATATTTCACCATTCGGCATGCAAACATTTTCATTACCTATATAAAATTGTTAAAATTTAAACTCTTGTTGGAACATTAAATTAGTTATGTCATTCTCATTAAATAAAATTATTACAATTCAAATATTCATTAAAAAATTCAAATTGTCAGTAACAGTAGGTACCTATATACAAGAAATACAAATCGTGGTCCAAAGATAAATAAACAAACAAACATCAAAATTTCAGGTCATAGACAACACACCATAAATATTCCATACGCAAAACAATAATTAATTTAAAAATTCTAGGTGGTCTGATAAAAATTGTCTGTTAAAAACTCAGTTACACTGTAATACGCTTTATCTATTAACAATTTACGAAGTGTACGTTTAAATTGCAACGTTTTCAAGTCTTTCCATGCACTTGGCAATTTATTATAAACAACTGGGGCCATGCAATAAATACTTTTGCGCATCATAGCGGTTTGACACGGTACATTATTTAATTTTGAATTGTCCCGTCTGTTTCTTGGGTATACATCGGCCAAACGTTCAAAACGATTTGGATTGTTCTTCACAAACGGAACGGAAGGGTCAATATGTTGTACTGCTTGAAATATGGCTTGCAACTGTCGGTGGTTTCTAGTTTAAACATTGACCGGAGACATCTTTTTTGAGCCTTAAATGCTGTCTCTTTGTGAGTGACTGCCTATCCGACCACCACAACCCAGTACCTAGGTAATACGATACCCTTTGGTAAGATTGGTTGTCAGACTTTCGGGCTTCTGACGACCCGTAACGACTGTAAAAGATCCACTAATGACAGCCGGGACCAACGGCTTAACGTGCTTTCCGAGCCACGTAGGAGTTTCGGTATGTAAAGATGGTCACCAATCCACGGACCAACTCCAGCAAGCGTTGCTTAGTCTGATGGATCGACCCGTGCGGCTGTTATTACTTAGCCACGAGGTCCTTCTAGGTTCCTAGTAAATAATCAGTTATCGAAGTCGAAGGCGAAGAAATTAACTTTAAAATTGTAGTGATGAAGACAAACACTGTGATATTGGCTCTATTGGTACTTGAGATGGGTGAAAAACAACATTTAATTAAAATGAATGCAATGTTTTATTATATTCAATAATATTTAAAAAATACCAGCCTATTACTGCCACACTGTAGACAAGAGGTTTCTTCTCGTACAAAGAAAGCACGTGCTTTGATCGGATGGATTGACGATTTTGTGTTTTAGGGTTCCGTACCTCAAAAGGAAAAAAACGGAACCCTTATTAGATCACTTCGTTGTCCGTCTGTCAGTCTGTCAAGATCGTTTTTTCTCAGGAACGCGTGGAGGTATCAAGTTGAAATTAATTTCAAATACATAGGTTTACAGTCCTTTGGATATCTAATAAAAAATCAAGCTTCTAAGTCAACGCAATAAAATAATACGGCATTTATGCAACATGTTTTGATACTCGCAACTAAATCTAAAACCTACAGGGTACTTGCCGTTGACCTAGAATCATGAAAGGACAATGGGTAAAGTTGTATGGGCCCCGTACACAAAAAAAAAAAATACTGTAGCTTGAATGAACTATGTCTGTTTTTTACCCGACTATGGCGATGGCGATGCAAAAAGAAGAAAAAGGAAGGCTTAGGAAGGATTTTGACCGGTATGTTGGTATGTATGTTCATCTGTTACCTCATAACTTCGAAACTACCGATCATAATTTGACAAATGAGGTATCATTGGAAGTGTCTTGATTGTCCGCTAGTTATAGGATGTGACGTCGCATTAAATGCAAAATGGCGCCCTCTAGAGGACATGAAGTCATGAAAAAAAAATAAAAAATTGGCCCATGTTCGATATCAAATGAAAGGGCTTGACAAGCACATTACAAATATATAATATTGTCTAATTAAGTAAATATGTTTAAATTGTTAAAAATAAGCAAAAGTGAGACTGCTACGTACGGCGTGGTTAAAATTAATATCTAATCTAAATATATAAAAGCGAAAGGTCACTCACTCACTCACTCATTCATCACGAAATCTCGAAAACCGCTTGACGTATGAAGATGAAACTTGGTAGAGAGGTAGTTTATAGTTAGTAAACGTCCGCTAAGAACGGATTTTTGGAAATTCGACCTTTAAGAGGGTGAAAAGGGGGGATATTGTTTGGATGAAAAATCTTATTCCTTGAGTTAATAAACTTGAAACTTGGCACGAATACTTATCTATGTAAATTATAAAGTTTGCCATTTTTAGTTTTTCTAAAATACCCCCTAAAGGAGGATTGGGGGGTGTCAAAGTTTGTATGGAAGAATTTTAACGAGCGGTCTGATTAACTCGAAACTCAGTATTTATAATTAAAACTGAAAATAAATAAAAACGCATATCAGGGTTTTTTGAAAATCTACCCCTAACGGGGTGAAACGGGGTATTCATTTTTACAGTGGAGGATTTTACTGTGTGGCTTAATTAACTTGAAAATTGGTATCCAATTACATATTGGACTATAAGTCAAATAAAGGCAACTTCACAATAGATTTTTCAAAAACTATTATCACGCTATTTGCTATGGGGGATGAGCAATATAGCATTATGTTTGTATTTTTTTATAGTTTACCGCAAATTGTAAAAAGGCTAGCCAAAAGGTTAGAATATTGCAGATAGTTACGGATTTAACCTTTTAAAAAATTATCATCACCTTTATGGAACTAAGCAGTCAATCACAGCATAAACAGGGTGGATTTTGAGATGGAGCAATAAGGTACCTTAACCGTTGTCACTACAAGAAAACAGTCTTAGGACTGTCCTTAACTTTTTGAAACATTTTGATCTGCATTCACAGATTTTGAAAAAAAAATTACAGTCAGCAAGAAAATGGCCAATTTTCACAAATCTTTTTTGATGCCGGTCTATCCTATTTCTTATTATTACTAGAACCAAAAAACTATATTGGGCCAACTGAGGTTTGTTACTCCAAGACACGGCCTATGAGTTTTTAATCCCAGATTGCAGAAAAAACTTAACTTTGCCGTTCATTATAGAACTATAAATTACCAATTTTTGGATTTTCCTCTTTACTTGACCTTACTTCTCGACAAACTTCATGCTGCTGGACCAACGTGAAGTACCAAATAGACTGGTTTATTTGTGAGTGTCAAAATATGCGGCACAAATCGCCGTATTTTTTATTTCGTTAACTTTTTTTTTGGTTGGGAAATTATCAAATAACTTCTCCCGCTCTGGGTGGAGCGGAAAGGCGTGTCAGACTCTTACTGACTAAAACCCACCCGTGTTCTTTCAGTTGCCTATATTGCCTGGGGCCACGGTAACCCTTTCGGACAATAACCGCAACCCGCAACCGGCAGGCATCGGCCCTATCGGACCCCGTCAGTTCCGCTGACATCTCTTTGAGGCGCGCGTGGACCACAACCCGCCGTCAACCCGGGCCTGGTCCTTATCGGACGGTGAGCTACCCATTGCTCACCGTCCGCAAGCCCGCGCCTACGGTGGCCGGGAATCGGCCTACGATTCCCGATGCCCAGGGTGTCTCCTTCTGGTACTATGCTATTATGATGCCTCCTCTTTCGTGAGCATTACTGCTTCGCAGGAGGTGATGACCTCCCATGCCGTCTCGCTCTCTACCATAGTCTGGACCAGGGCCGGACGCGAGAGATCACCACCGCCGATCGCCTCCACGAGGACACGGCTGCTCTGCCTAAGCCGGGCAGACCTAAACCGTATGCTGCGCCCGGGTGTCACCATTGTGTGGATCGCCCGGAGGATACGGGCACCGTGTCCTCCGGGCAATCCACACAATGGTAACATCCGGGCGTTTTCTCCCGCCTTATCCTGAACAAGAACTTCCCGAAACAACCGTGTCCGGTGAGAACCTGCGTCAGGTGGAAGGTGAGGATGCCGTGGCGCCTCTCTACCACTCCTTAATGAGGGAACTTATCGCCACAGTTGTGGCGTGCCCATTATTGCGTTGACTTGGAAGTTTGATTTTCGTTACACTTCCAAGAGACCGTAGATCTAAGTTTTTGATATCTATTTTAAATTGATGCCTCCACGCGTTCCTGAGAAAAGGGTCTTGACAGACAATGAAGTCATCCTTTAAGGGTTTTAATGTTTCAATTTTTAGGTACCGAACCCTAAAACAGCTTTAAATCTGTGTATCAGCCTGTTACATTTTCATGACGTAACGACTGAACGGATTTCTAGATGAAAGGCATAGGATAGGCTTGCCTGGGTTAGGACATAGGATACTCTGAATCCCGGTAGCACGTTCCGGTGGGATATTTTCCGACATCCACGCGGGCGAAGCCGCGGGCAAAAGCTAGTGTACAATAAAACCCAAATAAAAAAAATTAAGCGGCTCCGTAAATACTTTATTACGAAATCATAACCCCAAAATAATTTTAATAAAAAGTAAGTTCAGAAACTAGAACCCGACTACTGAAATATCACGCTCTAAAAACTATGAAATATGAAAATATTTTAGACAGAAATCAAGACATATGTTACAAAAATGGTCAAGTTAAAGCCGAGGCCGCATGCGTGTACCTACACGTACAAAATTATAATGACATGCGACCACGGCTTTACCTTGACCATTTATGTACCTACTGAAACTGAAAAAGTCGTTTGTATCATAGAGATTAATTTTACAGCCGCGCCGTAACACAGTATCTCTTTTGCTTATTTTTAACAATATAAACATATTTATTTATTAAGACAATATGATGTATACACATATTTGTAATGTGCTTGTCAGGCCCTTTCATTTGATACCCAACATGGCAAAAGAATAAACACGACTTTGTACCCTTTAGAGGGCACCATATTGCATTTAATGTGACGTCTCATAGCCTATAACTAGCAAACAATCAAGACGCTTCTAATGATACCTCATTTGTCAAATTATAACACATAACATAACATCACGCCTTGTCAAATTATGATCGGTAGTTTAGAAGTTATGAGGTAACAGATGAACATACTCGTAGGTAATACGGGCTGGAATCCGCAACTCCACATCAAAGCGCGTATTTTGCCTACGGGTGGGAAAATCGGTTATTCGAAACAGATGAACATACATACATATCGGTCAAAATCATAAACCTCCTTTTCGCTGTACTCGGGTAAAAAAAGGACGTACAGTCTGCATAAGTTCGGTAAGCTTTTAAAGGAAAATGTCACATCCAGGCCGCCTCTACCTCCGTGTCCATCGTAAACTTGTCAACACTGTAACCACACTATTTTTCTTATGCTTTCAGAATTATTGTTGTCATACTTTATTTATTCTTTGTTTGCCAATAAAATATGGTAATGACAGCTTTTCCTATGCATTTTCCTTTCAAAGTTACATTGTGTTATATCTTACTTACTTTTAGGGTTTTAAAACCATTTTTATGCGTCTGTATTGAAATCAGCGAGTTACATTATTGAAATCTGCGGCCATCCCACGGAGCTACAACTTCCGACGCAGAGATCATTAATGCTTATTATTTATTGCACGAAAACGATGTTTTCATTTTTGATCGTAGGTTCAGACATGCTGCAGAAAATCTTGAAAGCCACGGCTATGAAGCCCATATTCCGCCAACAAAATCTAGACATGCCACTCAAGTAAAAAAGTGATTCCGATATCTTATTCACAGAATAAACAATTTCATTTCATCAAATTAAGTAAATTTATTACAGCTGTAGTGGCAATCATGTCATTTGGTTTAATTAGGTCCTCATTTTTATTATTTTGTTTATCTTTTACATAGATTCTTTTCTTTTAGATTTTGTGAATGTGAGAACGCTGTAACCTGTGGACCATTTTCTATTTTGCTAAGTACCTGGTACTTGTGATAGGCCTACACTGTCCTCTCATACCTTTTAACACTGTTATTTGAAAACATTGTAAGAACTATTTATTTTTAAAAGAGTTACCGTGGAGTTTCTTGCCGGCTCTTCTCCATAGGAAACGACCAATTGGAACCATGTACCTAGCTTCTGACGTTTCATTTGTAGGTTTATGTGAAATGAAATATTTTGAATTTTGAATTTGAATTTGTCCAGCAATCCTGGGCAGTCAGCTGCTTTCCTAATGTACTCATATCCATACCCAGTATAGCTAACATCGTTATTGCTTTATCACTTTTGACAACAAGTCCTACTAAATTGAAGCTTCAGTAAGTTTGACAATAGATAACTGTCACCACAGAATAGTACAGAAGGCGCACTTCGCATTTTAGGTATGAAGCTACAAGTACACGGCGGGCCAATTCAGTGAGCGTAACGTAGTCAGAAGATAATAAGAGTTACGCGATAGAAAGAGAGGCAAATTCTAGGTGAACATAGCTGTAGGTAATTAGCGCTATGAAACCTGAACTGTACTTTATTGTGTCGTAGCAAGAGTCGCTTTTTAACCGACTTCCAAAAAAGAGGCCACCGATTTCTCCGTCAATTGTGGACCGATTTTGAAAATTCTTTTTTTGTTTGAAAGGGTATGCTCTCGATGTGGTCCCATATATATTTTATTAACTTTGCTTAGACAGTTTTTGAGTTAGCTTCAATAATTCGTACTTTTTCCCACTTAGTATGTAGATGATATGATAAGTTCCTGTCACTGGTAGCAGGTAGTTGTATTCGAATATGTGTGGGGTAGGTACCACACCTAAAAAGTGAAAAAAACTTTTTACAAAAAAAAAAAACAACCGACTTCCAAAAAAACACTACAAAGTGAAAAATAACTTTAATTTCTGAAGTCGGTGGCAAAAAACGAAATTACGTACACGTAACGACATCTATTAACGCCAAATGGTACTAACGAATACATGTGATAACCATAATAATTATTTTGTTAAATATAATAAAAAACTGAAAGAAAAGTTTCAATAAAAATGATATTGTTAATTTATGTGCAGGTGCAATATTGACATTCTAAGCAACAATTATGCTAATAATCAAACGCAAATGCACCTGTAATGACACTGTATGTGTGTACATAGTCGACCTTGGAATTGCTTTATAATATAACCCTATAATTGAATGCACGTCATAAAACGCTAAGGTTTTTAATAGTCTATGTGACAGCACAGATTAATAAAGATGGTTCACTCCGCAAGATCATTTAAATAAAAAAACTTTTTACAAAAAAAAAAAACAACCGACTTCCAAAAACACTACAAAGAGAAAAATAACTGTAATTTCGGAAAAAATACGGCCATCTATTTGACAAATTTTGATACTCACAAATAAATCAAAACCTACAGGGTACTTCTCGTTGACCTAGAATTATGAAATTTGGCAGGAAGAAAGGTCTCATAGCACAAGTAAAGGAAAAAGTCCGAAAATTGTGATTTTTTTTTATAACGATTTCATACTTACATTTGCAGTTGGAGAATTGACCGACAAGTATATCGATGTATGGGAGAACATGTTTCTCAACTACTAAGTAAAGTTTGTTCTTGGGATAAATTCATCGGTGTCTTTGTGTCGCGTCGCGTGTCGCGCCTGTTTGAAAGAGCCTTAATGCTTCCCTCCGCTCTTTGTACCTACAAGTATAATCTATGACTAGCGGTTGCTATTTATTTTGGAATCGTTACAACGGTCTCTTTTTAAACGGATTTGCAATGTACTCTATTTGAAATAAGATAAGACATTTAAACAAACATTTTTACAGTCCGTTCAACCGATTTTGAGTTATATGCCGTTGACATTAGGATGGCATTAAAAGCAAAAAAGTGGTGAAAATACCAATTGTTTACTGCAGGTGCCATTTGTCATGCCACCAACGCAATATAATAGAAATCAAAATAATAATAATAGAAGTCAAAATTGGTTGAACGGACTGTAAACAGGGTTTATTTAAATGTCTAATCTTATTTCAAATAGAGCTCGTGGCTTAGTACTAACAGCCGCATAGGGCGATCCATTAGGTTAAGCTACGCTTGCCGGGGTTGGTCCGTGGATGGGTAACCTTTTCTACATATCGAGACTCCTCCGTGCCTTGGAAAACACGTTTTAAGCCGTCAGTCCCGGCTGTCATTCGTGGATCTTTGACATTGTCATTACGGGTGGTCAGAAGCCCGAAAATCTGACAACCAGTCTTACCAAGGGGTATCGTATTACCTAGTTATTGGGTTGTGGAGGTCAGATCAGCAGTCGCTCCATGTAAAATACTGGTATTCAGCTGCATCCGGTTAGGCTGGAACCCGACTCCAACATAGTTGGGAAAAGGCTAGGCAGATTGATTGAATCTTATTTCAATTAATGGAGTACATTGTAGGTACAAAATAGGTAGCAAAATTCAATTTACTCAAATTTAAGGTTAATTTTATTGTGACCTCATGAACAATAATCTGTGACCACTATGTTATTTTATTTATTTAAACTACAATTATAACACCTTTACAGAATAATCCAAGGCAATGTTATAAATCACAATATTTTACCAAAAAATTTAATGACATGTAAGCATCATTACAAATAATTATCTACTAACATAACAATAATATAAACATGACAACGTTTGTAATATCAGACCTTTTTCAATTAATATTTGTACCATTTGCATGAATCTCGGCAGGTTTTGCCCAAATATATCCTCCAATACTGTAAAAGCGTGTACGCACGAACGAACAAAACATGGTGAACACGAACATCAAACACGGAACATTTGGTTAGTACGTGTGGACGTAAATTGGCAAAGCGAACACGAACGCATACGAACACAGTTCGACTTATGTTGATGCTCAACCGCCTCGCTCTCTTTAGTAGCCATGGATTCGCCAATGTTCGCAATGTCATCTCCGAACACCGTCCAGACAGAAGAACTACATTGGATCGCCACGATCGTTTTTGACGAACACAGCAGTGTGTGATGTTCGTTAGCGGTACGCACATGCGAACAAAGTGTTCCATTTTCGTGTTCACCATGTTCTTGTTCGTTCGTGCGTACAGTAAGCGTTCAAAAGTGGATAGGCACGCTAAGAGTCGTATTGCTGTGAACACGCGTTATAGTCCGTACAGTGTATGTGTAAACAGTTAGTCGTCTGTGGTGTGTGTACCGTACACACACCACAGAGAACGCAGTTTTGCACTGCACACTGTCGCGTCGTATCGTCACCGTTCGCGGGCGCCGCACTATATGAAACAAAAATATATTTCCATCACTTTTGTTAGACACGGTAACACATACGCGTGACCTTGGCCAGTTTATGGCATTGCTAAAATTCGAAAGTAAATTATATGTGCGGATAGCAGAAGGCGTTAAGCGTTGGTCTTAGATTAAAGATGGCTAAGGTTCTAATGTCGTAAATCACAGCGCTGTTTTTGCAAATATTATTATTTTTGTTTGCAATAATAATATTTTTTAAATATTGCTGCCTTTTTATTAATGTTCGTTTATTCATTTTAATTCTTATTCGATTACATTTTTAAATATTTCTTAAAATAAAAAGGATAAAAATACATTTAAAAATATAAAAAAAATATTATTAATGTTGTTATTGAAATAAAGGGCTTAGAATAAAAAATGCGTGATATGTGATAATAAAATTAAAGAATATTTATTCGTCATAATAATTTATTTTACTTAAGTATACTTAGTTAGCAAACTGCTACAATTATTTATCATTACTTCAGCTGAATACGATGTGAAATAGATGTCTAGAAACTTAGAAACAATTTGTATTATTTTGAAATATTTAAATTTTGAAATGTTTTAAATTTTAAATGGATTTTTTTCACCATAAATATAAAGCTTTGATCATGGTCGAAGTAATTAAGCAATAAATAACTACTGACAAAATAAGTGATTTTAAGTAGAGGCAGTTTGTTTACATTAATTATTTTACATTTTATTTGGCATTAGTAAATATTGGTTAGTATTGAGGTTATAGCTTAATTATTCATTTTCTTTACGAAAAGAAGATTTTGTAGCGGTTACACCGCCACATACAAACTACGCATCAAAGACATGACGTCACACAAATCCTGCATCGCGCAGTTAGAGTTTACCGAGCGATCGACATACTTACAAGATTTCAACTTCCAACCGATGGGCAGTTGCCCACCAGACACAACAACCGTCTGGTCGGAGGATCCTCCCTTTTCTATGGTGGATGAGTGAACTTTACACCCTGTTCCTCATACCCCTAAATTGGTGACCCCGACGTGATACGTTAACGCAGCCTTCGTGCAATTACTTCGGCGTGACGTCATCATCATCATCACTCCCGCAAGCTTTCGTGAGGCGAGTCACACAGCCAGCCAGCACCCACGGCTTCAACGGGTATCCTGACCACCAGCATGCAGTGAACGCGCATTCCTGGTCATCACCCTCAGCCTCATCACCCCGACTCACTGGGGAATCAACGCAAGCAGCCTCATCACCCCGACTCACTGGGGAATCAACGCAATCAACGCAATCACCTCAATCACCCCGACTCACTGGGGAATCACAGCAATCACCTCAATCACCCCGACTCACTGGGGAATCACCACAATCACCACAATCGCCGCAATCACCACAGAAAGTTCCGACTCACCGCGAACTATGCGGCACCCGGTTCCGACTCACTGGAACCACAGCTGGCACTGTGTGAAGCATCGCAAGATTCAGCACACTATCGACCTCCGGTCTCCGGAGGGGAGTGATGTAGCGGTTACACCGCCACATACAAACTACGCATCAAAGACATGACGTCACACAAATCCTGCATCGCGCAGTTAGAGTTTACCGAGCGATCGACATACTTACAAGATTTCAACTTCCAACCGATGGGCAGTTGCCCACCAGACACAACAACCGTCTGGTCGGAGGATCCTCCCTTTTCTATGGTGGATGAGTGAACTTTACACCCTGTTCCTCATACCCCTAAAATTTAAACTAAATCTCAAATTTTAATCCTAAAATTATAAATAAATAATAAATATTACTACTAAAATTATAAATAAATAATAAATATTACTAAAATAATATTAAACATTTTCGGTTTATCTGTAAAAACTGACAAACACCATATTGAAACGTGCTTAAAAAATTCGTTACCATAAATTCATGCAATAACGAATCTGTTTATTAAGTTGGTACCAGGGGTGGGACACTACCATACTAGACAAGATTTCAGTAAAATTTGTAGAAAAGCGCCATCTGTAATCATCTGCGCAAAATATTTAGTACATATAATTTCCCATAGATGGTGCTTTCGTCAAAAAAATATTTCAAACAAATAACATTACTTAATGGGAATATTTAATTAGTTTTAGAAGAAAATATTTCAATTCGTTATAAATATGATGATGAGTATCAACAAGTAGTCAAATAAATAATAAATGATCAGTGATTTTTCATTTTGTTCTTATTCATTTTTTCGTATGGCAATATTGATGTAACATCAAATTACAAGAGAAGTTTGAATAAGACAATATGGCGACTACCTACAATTTGCGTGTGCGCTGTTTTGTAGTTTTCGTTCATTTTGGATATTTTCTATTTAAATTAAGCTGTTGACCTGCGTTGATTTGAGTTTTTAGTCATCCGCGGTGCAGTGAATTCGGTGAATTAGTGCGTGAGTTGAGCTTAGCTCCTCCGTTTCATGTGTTCACCTAACTTGCGAAAAGACGCTATTATTTAGTATTATTTGCGATAAAGACGCTCTATTTTTGTGTTATTTGCGATATAGACGCTATTATTGTGTTATTTGCGATTATAGACGCTTGTGTGTGTGGTTAACATCATGTGTCAGTTTTTTCGTCATCAAGTTCATAGTACCTACATATTAATAGCTTCAAGTTTCTCTTCATTGCTCATGTTAACATGCTGTGATTTGAAAGCTTGGCTAGTCAGTAAGTTTAAATTGTATCACTATTTCTAGTTGGGAGAAAGTACCTACTTAAGTTTGAGTCATCTTTCATCGAGAGCATCTATTTCCTTCCCACCATAAATCTTGCTGCTAAGATACACTGATAATTATTATTATACCCCTAAGACGACCCACTGACCATATATTCAATAAAAAAGACAAGCTTTCGAAAAAACATCGCATTATCGATTTACGAACACTTCACATCTTCAGTCGGAAACTAGCGTCAGACACTAGTGGCCTGGCATTTTTGATAAACTGGGTCTATGTGGCGCAAATGTAGGGCACACTAAAATATATTTTTCACTCCTCTTGCTCATAAAGTCTGTCATTGTAGAGTACCAAAGCGGGAAAAAAATGGCATATCTTGCTCTAGGAGAAAAAGTAATTTTTGTCTGTAACCAACGAGCTTACAAAAACGAAAAAGTCTTTATTCTTATGTAAAACTAGCTTTTTACTACCGCATACTGGGATAAAAAGTTTCCTTAAAAATTCAGATTGAACAAATTGCATATTTTTTTTTAATAAAATAAACTATTTAATATTGAAATTTACAATATTAAATAGTTTTGATTTTCTCGCAATCGTAATGAAAAGTAGAGTGTCGGCGCAAAAACCCATTATAACTCGGTTTCTATTTACTATAAAACGACCTTGCTAGTATGGGTTATTTTAGCTCCTTGTATAAACAGAAAATAAAAGAATAGTAGATTGTTCTACTATTCTTTTATTTTCTGTTTCATTGCTAATATTGTGTCCTCATCTGGGTCAATTAAACATTATTTCTTTCAAAAATCTTGACTGACTATCCAAACATGTTGGATACAAACTTGCACTTTCAAATAGAAAAGAAAGAAAGAAAAATTGTTTATTCTGCACAAGTTCTGCAAAAAACAAAATTAATCTAAAATACTCACATAGAGCCAAAAACCTCGTACTCAAGCGGTAGAAGTTTGTCAATTTTAATCTATTGGTTGATGTTAGGGCCAGATAGTAACTTCATTGTTAGTAGTGGTGGTTGTCCACTCAGACAACACTCTGACCTAAGCAACATAAGTAGTGACTTTTCATATCATTCCTAATGATGCCTTGTCTCCCTTTTTTTTTTAAATATCATAGCAACTTAGTCAATATCAACATGCAAACTTCATGTGTTTTAATTTGTTTTTCAGGCGTTACATTCCATCAATTTCCACACCCAAAAAAAAATCCTGAGGGATTCAAATCCTGGGTTAATATTGTTGGTAAGAAACTGGAGACTGCAGACGACATCAAGGTTTACAGAAAGAAAGTCATTTGTGACATACATTTTGACAACCAGTTTAAGAATCGCAATAACCGTTTAAATGCATTAGCTGTTCCTACTCTACACCTTCGTGGTAAGATTTGCTGTTTATTTAGACTATTATACCATCATTCATCCATCGAGTAATGGCTAATTGATTATCTATTATATACTGAAAAGACCTTATATCATGCCATTAACAAGTAAAACCCATAATTTTACATAACATAACATCACAACTGTAATCTCCGAATGGTTAGGCAGAGTTTACCCAATACACCCACATCTTACATGTTAAGTCCCATGTAATAGAGGCCGAGCCTATTACCATCAACCGGGCACAAATCCAGACTCTGTGGCTACTACTGGGAAATTCCTGATGGAAAAACCCAATTACACTTTGGGAGACCTGAGAATCGAACCTTGGAACTCATGATCACCAGTAGCACTTGTGCGCATAATTTTCACATAATTATTAAGTAATTTGTTTTTACAATTTCCAGGCTTTTCTACGCAAGCTGCTCCAGTGCCTCCTATAATAGCTCCTGAACTTGCCACACCTGAACATATATGGAATCGGCCATCTACATCCAAGCAAATATACACTCGTAAGTACATGCTTGGCTACCTACATTTCGAATTATGTTTGTTTATGTTCATCTAATACACTACCATAACCATGGGCAAATCCTAACTAAAATTATAAATGAGAAAGTGAGTTTGGTTGTTTATTTGTTTGTTATGCTTTCACGCTACTATGGTTGAACGGATTTGGATGAAATTTGGCACATGGGTAGACCATGATCTGGGTTATTATTTGACATGTGAAACTTTTTATCCCGATATTCCCACGGGATCGAGACTTATGCGGGTGAAACCGCGAGGCGCAGCTAGTGCCATAATACACCTAAAAATTATTGAAGTTATTTTATTAAATCTATGGATTTATACCTAATGTCCGAAATAGACTTATAATAAATTAAATACTTTGTTTTTACTGTTTCCAGGCTTTCCAACACAAGCTGCTCATATACCTCCTATAACACCTACTGAACTTCCCACGCTTGAACATATATGGAATCAGCCTTCTACATCAAAGCAAATAGTCACTGGTGCGTACATTTTCGAATTATCCTACTAATTAGTAATATTGTAAATATGAAAGTTTGTATGTTTGGATGTTTGTTACTCAATCACGCTAAAACGGCTGAACGGATTTGGATGAAATTTGGAACACGGGTAGACCATGACCTGGGCTATGACATGACTAGGTTACTGTTTATCCTGATTTTCCCATGGGATCGAGACTTATGACGGTGAAACCGCGGGACGCAGCTAGTATAATATAATTCAGCTATGCCTTAACACACCTAAAAATTATTGAAGTAATTTATAATATAATTAAATCTATGGATTTATACTTTATGTCAGAAATAAACTTATAATAATTAAATACTTTGTTTTTACTGTTTCCAGGTTTTCCAACACAAGCTGCTCATATACCTCCTATAACACCTACTGAACTTCCCACGCTTGAACATATATGGAATCAGCCTTCTACATCAAAGCAAATAGTCACTGGTGCGTACATACTTGGCTACCTACATTTTCGAATTGTCCTACTTATAATATTATAAATATGAAAGTTTGTATGTTTGGATGTCTGTTACTCAATCACGCCAAATCGGCTGAACGGATTTAGATTAAATTTATCACACAGATAGTGTAAACCCTGGATTAACACAAAGGATACTTTTCATTCCGGTAATACATTGGGATAATTTCCGACCTCCACACAGGCGAAGCCGCGGGCGAAAACTAGTGTTTAATAATTTACTTAATAACCCTCATTGTGACTCACACTTATAAAGTTTACAGCTTACATCACTGACACAAAGTTAATTTTTATTTATTTTGTTTCAGCTCTGCCTCCCATTGCTGGTTTTATAGCGGCAGACCATAATTATTGCAGAAAAAATGGCAGGGAACAAAGACAGAAACCGAAACTTAAAGGAAACAAAAGTGAGTACCAATGTAGTTTCTTTCATAAGCTATAAAAAAAATATGTGTGTACACAGGGAAATACAAAACTCATCATAGATATGCTTGATATTTCATAAAAAAGTTCTTAAATGTATTTTTGAGGCTGTTTTTTTGAATATGCACTAAGTATAACATACTAACCCTTCATAATACAGGAACCACAGCTTTTATTTGAAAAATTATTTCACAATTTGAAAGGTACATTATTCCAGATGGACATAGGCTATATGTTATGTAAAAATATACGTATAAAAAGAAGTATCTAATAATACTAATGAAATACTATCTTGAATACATGAAAGCCTATCTAGTGCTTTTTACTAGGTTGCTGGTCAGAACTTGTGTACAACGTGTCGTGAACAGAATGCCGTCTCTTCACATGTAAATTGCACCCGTGCAAAGTAAAAGATATAAGATGTAAGTTACCATAAATTTATTTACGATGTAATATTTTTTTCAGAAAAGCTGAAATCTACTTCAGCTGCGTCATCGCATATGGAGAATAAATTAAAAATATCAAGATTACAGATGAAATATTTGAAAACTGAAATTATACGATTACGTAAGAGGTGTGGAAGTTTTAAAGCAAGATTAGCCAGTGCTGATAAATTAAGTAAAAAAATATATTTCAATCGAATTACAAAAAATATGACGACAGCTGCAAAGATCTTTACGAATATGCAGTACACCCAAACGCATAAGAGAGCGCGTGGGCGGAGGTTTACTTTAAAGGATAAAGTTTTGTCTCTTTCTATGTACAAGAGGAGTCCTAAGGGATATACTCTATTATATAAATATTTTACTTTGCCCTCTGTAAAATCATTAAAAAGGCTTCTGGCGAAAGTTGAAATAGAGTCAGGGTTAAATAAGTCAATATTTATAAAAATGAGGGAGTCTGTAAAAGAATTAAGTCCAGAAGATCGCCTCTGTTGCTTAATTTTTGACGAGATGTCAATATCGCCGCAGATCCATTATGATGGATCTAAAGACAAATTAAAAGGATTTGCTTGGCATGATAAAAAAATTGCTGACCATGTTTTAGTTTACATGGTCAAAGGAATTAAAAGAAAATTTAAGCAGCCTGTGGCATACTATTTTACAAATTCACTAAACAAAGTTCATTTAAAAGCCTTTACTTTAAAGGTCATCAAATATGTAAAGGGTACAGGGCTTAATATTTTATGCACAGTATGTGATCAAAGCACTGTAAATGTGAGTGTAATAAATGAAATCGTCGAAGATACTCGACAAAAATATTTAAAAGAAAAAAGGGAATGGAGATATGAAAGTATGGAAGTAGGGAAATCTAAAATTATTCCATTATTTGATGTCCCTCATTTGCTAAAAGGGGTAAGGAACAATTTATTAACCAAAAATATGAAATATTTCGACTTTGAAGAAAAGGTGGAAAAGACAGTTAAATGGGAATATTACCAAAAAGTTTATGAAGCAGATAAATTTTATGGGGAGTTAAAAATATGTCGCAATTTAACTGACGAACATGTTTATGTAGAAAAAATAAAAAAAATGAAAGTAAAAGATGCAGCCCAAATTTTTAGTCATAGTGTTGCTGTAGCTGCAGAACATTTAACAGGTAGAGGTGATGTTCCAAATGAGTGCCGTCAAATAATACAATTTACTAAAATGATGAATAATTTATTTGATTCCTTAAATGCAAGCACATTTAGTATGATTCATGGAAATATGTACAAATGTGGTGTAAGAAATAATTCACCACACCACGAATTATGGATAAATGCGAAAAAAGTTTTAAGATCAGTAAAATTTATTAAAATTAAAAAAGAAAAAGATAACAAAATCAGATTAATTGAAACGAGCTCCATACCATCAATAAAAAATTTCATCCGAACTATTGAGGGCATGCAACAATTGTGGAAAATATTATCCCAAAAATATTTATTTGATTCAATGTTGACTAGAAACTTTAACCAGGACCCACTGGAAAATTTCTTTGGGAACATTAGAAGTTTCGGGGTGAGGAATACGGCACCTAACACTATTAGCTTTGAAGGTGCCTATAAATCACTTCTTTTAAACAATTATAACTCACCCCATTCTCTAAAAGCTAACTGTGAAAATGATGACAATGACTGTCTACAAACATTGAGCTTCTTTTTGGAAGACACAAAAGAAAAAACTTCTGATGTTCCCAGAAATGAGGCACTACCATTTCAGCATGAAGAAAATGATGAAATTGTGGTGCCTTTTATTAATTTAAACACCGAGACAGCTGATGCTGGCCAGGCTAATTATGTATGTGGGTGGGTGCTGACTAAATGTTTGAAAAATGTTTCAAAATCATGCAGACACTGCAAAAATGAAATAAATGGCGATAGTCAATTAAGATCAAATGAATATATAAGGGCAAAAGAATATCATAAAGGTGGACATTGTCTGTTGTATCCCACTCAAGAGGCGGAAAAGGCTTTTAAAGAAATCCAAAATATTGCACTGGACATTTTGAAAAAGAATGTGCCAAAAACGAAGCTAAAAGAAAAAATTAAAATGTTTTTGGATATATTTGTAGATTATCCTTTCACATGTGAGACCCACAAGAAAGAATTGAAAAATGTTTTTGAAAACACAACAATAAATGTCTTGGTTTATAGTTGGTGCCGATCAATTAATCGGATTTTATCTGGTAAAATCCAATACCGTGGTGAGGATGATGAAATTAAACTGTCAGCACAAATATATTTCAATAAACATAAACACAAATAAGTATGATTTTTATTTCATTCCAGGCCTATCAAGTACTTTCCAAAATGTACATATTACTGTTCCGTAGCATGTCCGTCTTTATTTCCAATTTTGTAATAATACTATTTGCTACAGATCAATAACAAGTGTATATTTTGTAAAGTACTTTGTAGACATGAACAAACAGCCTTTATGTATAAATAGAATATAGGTATATGTAGGTATGTATATACCTATACATGCAGATTAATTTAGGAGGACGATACCAGATGGCGCTTCAAATGACAGGTTTCAAGGTTGCAGGAAAAATCCAGAGTGGGTTCTCTATTCCCAATCTATTACTATACTCTATGGTTGGTACGGTCAATATTTTAAGGTCAAAAACGGTTTTCTAGCTGGTCTTCAGTGATGCAAGCCTTCAGAGTGCACGGCGAACGGTTCATAATGACGTGTTTTTAATAATTCAGCCAAATATTTCGTTGGTATGGAACCATTTGTTTCATATTCATTCACCATTTGACGTCACTGCTACTCGATAATAAGCCCCTTCCTTATATCTCTTAACCCTCACAGTATTTCTCTAGAACAAAGAATAACATTGTGTTTATTACACATAATAGCGAATTATTTATCATTCACTAATCGAATTAAACCTCATAATGAATTTAAAACTTTAAAGGCATCTTCTGTCTCAACAATACCTCTGTTCTATCAACAATACCTTTGATTAATATTTATGTTTAGTAAAATATGAAATATTTAAATGAGAACACTCACGCTTAGTCCGGTTTCATTAGATATTTGTGTAAATTACATTCACTTTTACGCAGTGCAATATTATTTAATTTCCCTTCAATATAAAGTAATATCCACAACACCGCTAATAGCTAAATACTCGTCACCAACATTATCCACGAACCAACAAAGTTCTAATTAAGTGAATACCCGTAACGAACTGTATCTGTCTACCCTACAGAAATCGAAATAATTTACTTATTTTTCTAAACTTTAATATGTATGTGAACAAGACGAATAAAACAAAAAACGAACTAGTCATTGGTTGCAGACAAAGTGAGTGTGTGTGTACTGTGCGTGTCTATAGTATTGTAACAACTTATAGAAGAAGGTCGTAAGTCAAACCGAAGCGTCAGTCTATTGCTTTGTGAGATTGCCTAACCACTGATATGTCCGCAGGAGGGCCGCTCAGGTAGCGTCTAGTGTCCGGCGCGCGATCGGAATTTATACCGCGCAAGTGCCTTGTGCCATTTCCAACTTAAAGGTTATTGTATAGTAAACTACTGCAGCTACACAAAAATAAAAAATACGTGTGTATAGCTGAAACTATACAGAATCGACTTATGTAAAAACTAAATGACAAATAATCATAAATAAATTATAAATAAATCATACAAAAATACTATGGAAATGACGTCGCTTACTTAGCCTGGCGGCATACGCATTTGTTTTCATTTCGTTATTATCGTTTCAACAGACATTCAACCTACGACATTTTTAGATATATTTAAAGCTTGAATCTTGAAGTTTATTTTGATATAATACACATAAACATTGAGTTAAAAATAAAATATTAATCACATTCTAAAGACAAGGGACGCCAGCGCTTAAGAACACTTCACATTAGCAATAGATAGAATTTTGACGTTCAACATTTTTTCCACAAAAAAGATGTGGGCTTGGACACAAAGTCATTTTGCCAATTGACACGGAATTTAATACAGCTCCATCTAGTATAATTGTATGGCAACTTTCATAAAGTTGCGGTACTGTTTGGTTGACTTTTTCCGAACAACTTGACGCGGCGGACTTTTGGTCGGTACTGTACATACCTTAACAGAACGGGGCTGCGGCGCACAGTGGATCGAAAAAAGGCTCTCGAAGACATAGGATCTCAAATTTTAAAACGTCGGTCATTTGCTTGAAATGGTTGCTTATAGCCAATATTATACATATTAATAAACGATACAATCTGGTAGGCAAATTGGCAACTTATGTATATATTTTTTTAATAATGAATGGTGCTAATTGCTTACATCTCCAGAACCATAATATCGTTGCACACGGTGATGTAACTATTTATTTATGATTTCTTGACATTTCAGAATTAGTGGGGTTTAAAAAAAAAATCGCACAAAATCTCGTTGTATGCAAAAAAAAATAAGTTGTCAATTTGCCTACCAGATTTTATCCTATGATGTATAAATGCATGATATTAGCTATTAGAAGCCATTTCAAGCAAAAAACCGACACTTTAGCTTCTGTCTCCAAAATTTTTTTTTTCGATCCACGATGCGGGCGGCGGTGCGCACCTACGCAACCATCTAGCGCGTGCAGCTGCAGCGCTGCCAGCACCTCCGGGTGGTACAACAATTTGTGATCATCCCTAATGTCAGTGGGTTAATGGTACATCAGGTACAGTCCTATATCGGTTATTTCACCTCTAATTTTTCATCACTGTCAAAATTAGATCGGTTAGAGGTAAAATAACTATGAAAGGACAGTACATGCATAAAATACAGGTTAAAAATAAAAGAAACAAATGTATAACAATCCAATAACTTTTAATAATCAATGAAAATCCCGATTATAAAGAAAACATAAACATAATACATTTCTCAAAATATTGTCCATAATAAGCTATTTGTGTGATAACATTATATTTTATTAGTCAATATTTAATTAATTTCTAATGGATTAATTGTCATAACGCAGCCAAATCGTTACACACTTACAATCGCCGTCTTTTTCAATAATATCAAAGTGATTAAAAAATAAAATCTATATAAATCAAAACATCAGCATAAATAAAAAAATAAATAATTATGTGAACATAAAATGTATCCCAAAACCCAATAATACTAACAATAAAACCCGATTAATATAATGCAAGTTTCTTGCCTGTGGCAGACAATAAAATTAAAGCAAAAACTTGCGTCGTCTAAACAATATTTAGACGGTATGTACAATTTTTGTTGTGTAAATCAGTCTTACGTTTTGTTATTGCCGAGATTAATGTTTTTTACATGGTTTTGGCGTTTTGGTAGTGGTACCACATTTGTGTGTGGTAGTTACTGTTGGACACGGTGTCGTGGTAGTGATCGTACACGTACACGGTTTCTTTGTAGTGGTATTACATTTGTGTGTAGTAGTTACTGTTGGACACGGGGTCGTTGTGGTGGTATCACATTTGTATGTAGTAGTTACTGTTGGACACGGGGTCGTTGTAGTGGTATTACATTTGTGTGTGGTAGTTACTGTTGGACACGGTGTCGTTGTAGTGGTATTACATTTGTGTGTGGTAGTTACTGTTGGACACGGGGTCGTTGTAGTGGTATTACATTTGTGTGTGGTAGTTACTGTTGGACACGGTGTCGTTGTAGTCGTATTACATTTATGTGTGGTAGTTACTGTTGGACACGGAGTCGTTGTGGTGGTATCACATTTGTATGTAGTAGTTACTGTTGGACACGGGGTCGTTGTAGTGGTATTACATTTGTGTGTGGTAGTTACTGTTGGACACGGTGTCGTTGTAGTGGTATTACATTTGTGTGTGGTAGTTACTGTTGGACACGGGGTCGTTGTAGTGGTATTACATTTGTGTGTGGTAGTTACTGTTGGACACGGTGTCGTTGTAGTCGTATTACATTTATGTGTGGTAGTTACTGTTGGACACGGAGTCGTTGTGGTGGTATCACATTTGTATGTAGTAGTTACTGTTGGACACGGGGTGGTTGTAGTGGTATCACATTTGTATGTAGTAGTTACTGTTGGACACGGGGTCGTTGTAGTGGTATTACATTTGTGTGTGGTAGTTACTGTTGGACACGGGGTCGTTGTAGTGGTATTACATTTGTGTGTAGTAGTTACTGTTGGACACGGGGTCGTTGTAGTGGTATTACATTTGTATGTAGTAGTTACTGTTGGACACGGGGTCGTTGTAGTTGTCTTACATTTATGTGTGGTAGTTACTGTTGGACACGGAGTCGTTGTGGTGGTATCACATTTGTATGTAGTAGTTACTGTTGGACACGGGGTGGTTGTAGTGGTATCACATTTGTATGTAGTAGTTACTGTTGGACACGGGGTCGTTGTAGTGGTATTACATTTGTGTGTAGTAGTTACTGTTGGACACGGGGTCGTTGTAGTGGTATTACATTTGTGTGTGGTAGTAACTGTTGGACACGGGGTCGTTGTGGTGGTATTACATTTGTGTGTGGTAGTTACTGTTGGACACGGTGTCGTTGTAGTTGTCTTACATTTATGTGTGGTAGTTACTGTTGGACACGGAGTCGTTGTGGTGGTATCACATTTGTATGTAGTAGTTACTGTTGGACACGGGGTGGTTGTAGTGGTATCACATTTGTATGTAGTAGTTACTGTTGGACACGGGGTCGTTGTAGTGGTATTACATTTGTGTGTAGTAGTTACTGTTGGACACGGGGTCGTTGTAGTGGTATTACATTTGTGTGTGGTAGTAACTGTTGGACACGGGGTCGTTGTGGTGGTATTACATTTGTGTGTGGTAGTTACTGTTGGACACGGGGTCGTTGTAGTGGTATTACATTTGTGCGTAGTAGTTACTGTTGGACACGGGGTCGTTGTAGTGGTATTACATTTGTGTGTGGTAGTTACTGTTGGACACGGGGTCGTTGTAGTGGTATTACATTTGTGTGTAGTAGTTACTGTTGGACACGGGGTCGTTGAAGTGGTATTACATTTGTGTGTAGTAGTAACTGTTGGACACGGGGTCGTTGTGGTGGTATTACATTTGTGTGTGGTAGTTACTGTTGGACACGGTGTCGTTGTAGTTGTCTTACATTTATGTGTGGTAGTTACTGTTGGACACGGAGTCGTTGTGGTGGTATCACATTTGTATGTAGTAGTTACTGTTGGACACGGGGTGGTTGTAGTGGTATCACATTTGTATGTAGTAGTTACTGTTGGACACGGGGTCGTTGTAGTGGTATTACATTTGTGTGTGGTAGTTACTGTTGGACACGGTGTCGTTGTAGTGGTATTACATTTGTGCGTAGTAGTTACTGTTGGACAAGGTGTCGTGGTAGTGGTCGTACACTTACACGGTTTTGTACACGCACACTTTTTCGTACACTTACACGGTCTCGTTGTAGTGGTATTACATTTGTGTGTGGTAGTTACTGTTGGACACGGGGTTGTTGTAGTGGTATCACATTTGTGTGTAGTAGTTACTGTTGGACACAGGGTCGTTGTAGTGGTATTACATTTGTGTGTGGTGGTTACTGTTGGACACGGGGTCGTTGTAGTGGTCGTACATCTACAATCTCTCGTCGTATTCGTAGTGCATGGTGGGGCAGTTGTAGTCGATGTTCTTTCACATGATGTTGTTCTTCTTATACAGGCTAAAATATTAAAATAATTTATGAATATCTAATTGTTTGTAGATTTAGTTACGAGGTATTTTACGGGCAGTTATACTCAACGTGGACGGTCAAATCAAATCAAATCAAATCATAGGTGTTTTAATAATAAAGTTCTCCATATTTTACCGTCACATGGGCATGCAAAGGTTTACAATTCCAAATAAATAAAAACATAGAAATATGCAGATCATTGGATTTACAAAAAAATCTATAAAAATGTCAGTGTGGTCATCTCCACACTGACATTTTTATAGATTTCTCCTCTGATAATTTTTTAAATAGATGTGGTATTTTGTTTGTGATCATTTCACAAACAAAGCCGTTTCCATTATATATAAACAAGGCAAAGTTAAAAAAATTAATGATTTAAAATAGGGAACACAGCTATCAGTTGTCTTAAGACCGCACATTGACCTGATGCATCGCTTCTGCACCCTAAATACCAGCTCCCTATCAGTAGACTGCCCCCAGAAAATAATGCCATACCGCAAAACAGAGGCAGCCAGTCCATGGTACGCTGTTAAAAGAGCCTGACTGTTAACTTTTTTTGAGAGTTGAAAAAGAGCATATGCAGATTTGCTAAGTTTTTTACATAGTTCTTCAACATGAGGTGTCCATGTAAGTTGGCTATCAATTATAATGCCTAAGAAATTAGCCTTATTAGCTTTTTAAATATCACAGCCCTTGTGGGAAATGCTAACGTTTGGGTTTTCACGGCGTTGATAAAAATGCATGAAACAAGCGGGACATAATGAAGATGATTATCGAGCCGAATTAACGCGCTACTACACGGAGGCCCTCTCGGATGTCAACCAGTGTGAGATTAGGGCGGCTATATAGAACAACAAGGCACGACAAGGCGAGGCAAGGCAAGGCATGACGGAATAATGACAGAGCTCCGAAAGCGGGCTCCAGTCCTGAGAGAGCTAGCAAGTCTATTCAACTCCGTTATCCAAGAGGGTACAAGTACAACACCAGAGGTGCGGTGGTTCCTGTTCTTCAAAAAGGTAACAAAATCTAGCTGAAGAATTATAAACCCATTTCACTTCTGAGCCACGCATACAAACTATTGCAAGCTGCACGAACCGACTTGCCTGGAGACTTGACGAGTTCCAGCCATCAGAACTAGCCAATTTTCGAAAAGGCCTCAGTACCGTAGACCACATCCATACTGTTTGGCAAATTGTACAGAAGACCAAAGAGCACAACCTGCTACTGTGTGTGGCATTTGTGGACTACGAAAAATCCTTCGACTCCATCGAAATATGGGCAGTTTTGGCTTCTCTGCAACGATGTCGAATTGACCGGTGCTATAAGTGTTGAGATGTTTGTATGACGCTGCTACGATGACAGTCCTGGTCCTGGAAAGGAAAACCAGTCACATCTTGTTAGATGTTGCTGGTTTTTCTTTCCAGGACCTCCTGAGCTGTTGCTCAGGGGGGTGAGACAAGGGGATCTGATACTCCCGAAACTGTTCACCAATGCAATGGAGTGGGTCTTTAAGACGCTGGACAGGGTACAACGGGAATGGCGAGTACATCTCACGCCTTCGCTTTGCGATGACATCGTCATAATGGCAGAGACGCTGGAACAGTTAGACTAGATTCTGCACAGCCTAAATGTAGCCTCTCGGCGGGTTGGCCTCGGCATGAATTTGGAAAAAAACGAAAGTTAAGTTATGTACAGTTCGCATGTCTTGCCGAATCCAATCCACATCGAAGGGTATGTTCACTAAATTGTGAAGGAGTATTTATATAGACCAAGTCATCTAGCTCAGTAGACACAACATTGAGAAAAAAGAAGCCGACAGAAGAATCCAGTTTGTCCAGCAGCGTTTGGAAAACTTCGTCAAGACGTCTTCTCGTCGTCTATCCCGCAATGTTTGAAGAATTAAAGTCTTCAACCAGTGCATCCTGCCCGTTCTGACATACGGTACCGAAACATGGATACTGACAGTCGGGCTGGTCTACAAATTCAAGTTCTCTCAGCGCACTATGGAGCAGGTTATGCTCGGAGTTCCTTTGAAGGATAAAATCTGAAATGAATTTACCCGGAAAAGAATCGGAGTTACCGATATAGCTTGCAGAGTAAGCAAGCTGAAGTGGCAGTGGGCTGGCCATGTTTGTCGAAGGACCGATGGCCGGTGGAGCAGACGAGTCCTGAAGTGGAGACCGCGTATCGACAAGCGTAGTGTGGAACGCCTCCCAGCTAAATGGGCTGACGACTGGTGGCTGGGGCAGACTACATGCGGAAGGCGGAGGACAGAGTGTTATGGTGTGGCGCAGCCTGGCAGAGGCCTATGTCCAGCAGTGGCCTGCGATAAGCTGAGTTGATTGATTCACCCACAAGATTGTTTGGTATAAGATCAGAAGTCAAATTATAAGCTGATCCTTAAATGTATGAGACATGTTTTATGAAACCAAAAACCAAACAAGTATAAGACATATAATTTTTAATATTAAAATAATCCGTGATAAAATCTATATACAAATATATCAAATACTTACGCTTACTTTCGGGACTGGTAGGTTCGGGCTCTAAAAAAAAAATACATTATTTTGTAAATAAACAAAAATTGTAATCTAATTGATAAATGTTAAATGATTATTTATTTATGTTGAGTTTTATGTGAAGTTGGTTTGTACAAACTTTAAACATCAATAATATTTTAAAAACTTGATTAGGTCAGAAAGGGGGTGACTACCAAGATGACGACTAATAAAGCAGTAAGGAAGAAAAAAAAATATCCTCACGAACTGATAACCTCCTCCTTTTTTTGAAGTCGGTTAAAAAATACATTTTGCATCGACCTCAAATAAAAAAAACAAAAAAAAAAAGTAAAAAAAAAAAAATTCTTTCTTTCTTTCTTTCTTCTAAGAAGAAATACCAAAACAAACTCAGCGGTCACAGTCTCTTTTAAAGTCCAAAAAATAATATTTGTGAGTTCAAGTGATAAATTAATTATCAGACAAATAGGTAACTCATAATGTATATGGAAGGTACATACCTGGAGCAGCTTGCGTAACGTAGCATGTCTGAAAAAAGAAATTTACATTAATACTAATCTTATACGAAGTGGCAGTGACATCGACGCGAAAACTGTTACCATGGATTCAGGACATGATTCAGAATCCCCTACATTAAAATTTTTCGATGGTTATTTTTTTTAAATCACCTGTTCCATACATTTTGACCGCGTTGCTATTGCACTTTTCTATGAAACAGCAGATTTTTTTTTAAATAATCGAGGAAAAATTTCCAAACATAGGGGTTTAGAATCATGTACTGAATCCACAGTAGCAGTTTTCGCGTCGATCAGTCGAATCAGTAGATCGATAAACTTGGCCCATGGTTGACCTAAGGTCATAGGGTCTTGATCTTTCATAGTTCACTCATAGTACTATTTGGTAATGGGGAAAGAGAGACATACGTATTATTCTATGCAAAATTGTATAGATACAAATGAAGAATAGAGGAAGACCAAGAATATTGTTGATGGATTCTGCCAAAGATGATATGGCTAGAAAGGGAGTAAATACTGTGATGATAGCTGATAGGGATATATGAAAGACGAAGACATACCCATTGCGCCAACCCCGTTCTATTTACGAAATATGTACATTCATTCTTATAATATTAATAGTAGGTAAGTACTATAGAGGTTTTAAGGCTACGCCAAATAGAACGCGTTCTTAGCGCCCGAGCGCTAGCCTGACGCCGATACAACACAATTTCAAGCTAGCGTTCTAACGCGCGCTAAGTACGCGTTCTATTTGGCCTACATGTCTTCCCCATGCAACCTCAACTACTATTTTATAAGTTGAAGGCATGTATAATTACATAAACATTATTACATACTAGCTTTTGCCCACGGCTTCACCAGCGTGGATGTCGGAAAATATCTCACAGGAATATGCTACCGGAATTCAGAGTATCCTATGTCCTAACCCAGGTCATGGCCTATCCGTATGCCTTTCATCTAAATCCGTTCAGCCTTTACGGCATGAAAAGGTAACTAATCTAGGCTGATAATAAATCTGTTTTAGGGTTCCGTACCTTAAAATGAAACATTGAAACTCTTAAAGGATGACTTCGTTGTCTGTCTAGACCTTTTTACTCAAGAACGCGTGGAGGCATCAAGTTGAAATAGATATCAAAAACATAGATATATGGTCTCTTGGAACTGTTATGAAAATCAAACTTCCAAGTCAACGCAATAATGAGCACTCCACAATTGCGGCAATCAGTCCCCTCTTTGAAGAGTGGCTAGAGTCCTCACCTTCCTGACCACCTGACCTGACGCAAGTTCTCACCGGACACGGTTGCTTCGGAAGGTTCCTGTTCCGGATAAGGCGGGAGGAAACGCCCGGGAATCACCATTGTGTGGATCGCCCGGAAGACACGGTGGAGCATACGGTCTGCTTGGCTTTGGCGGGGCACCGCCATGTCCTCGTGAAGGCGATTGGCGGCGGTGAACTCTCGCGTCCGGCCCTGGTTCAGGTCATTGAACGGAGCGAGAGGACATGGGAAGCCGTTACCTCCTTCTGCGAAGCATTAATGCTTGCGAAGGAGGAAGCGGAACGCATGAGGGAGAGGCAAATTTTGCGCCCTCACGCCCCTAGTCGCCGCAGGAGACACCCTGGGTGTCGGGAATCCCGGACCGATTCCCGGCCACCGTAGGTGCGGGCTTACGGACGGTGAGCAATGGGTAGCTCGCCGTCCGATAAGGACCAGTCCCGGGTCGACGGTGCGTTGTGTTCCACGCGCGCCTCAAAGAGATGTCAGCACAACTAACAGGGTCCACTAGGGCCTGCTAGGGTCGCGGGAAAGTCCGAAAGGGTTACCGTGGCCCCTGGCAACACACAGGCTACTTAACAAACATGGTTACGTTTTAGGCAAGTCTGACACGCCCTCCGCTCTGCCCAGAGCGGGATAAGTTATTTGATAACTTCCGACCTAAAAAAAGTCAACGCAATAAAAAAACGGCCATTTATGCCACATATAATGACACTCGCAAATAAACCAGTCTATTTAGTACTTCCCGTTGGCCCAGCAGCATGAATTTTGGCGAGAAGTAAGGTCAAGTAAAGAGCAAAATACGAAAATTGGTCATTTATAGTTATATAATGCACTACAAAATTAAGTTTTTTTCTACAATCTGGGATTAAAAATTCACAGGCCGTGTCTTGAAGTAACATTTTAGTCTATTTCATTTTAAAAGTTCTTTTTCAATTGAAAAGTTAAGTTTGTTCTTCAATCCAGATTTGGAAATTCGGGCAGCCGAGCAAGCACAGCTTTGAGACGGCACCCTCAGGGCACAAGCCCTACGCACACTTGACCGGTTTTTTTTAATAAATAAAACAGGTTCATAATATATGTTTCTAAATACCTTTCTTAAAGTACTAATTATTCGTTTTACTATTATTGTCACCATTGATTTGTAATACCTACTCTTGCCGCCATTGAACACATTAATACAGGACCTACATGTTAGAAAGGTTAATGGATTAATTTAAATTGTAATAATTTTTTACCGAGTGGGTCAATCTAAATGAAGTAAAGACTAAAGGTTAATTCAAGATACAGTCATAGTCCGTATCTTGAATTAACATTTAGTCTTTATTATTTAGTGTTATATTTCCAATCCCTTAAATCTTTTGAAAAGAAGACACAAGAAAACAATAGGTATTACATGTGAATTTTAAAATCATCCCCTATTTTACACTCTTGAGGGATGGTTTTTGAAAAACGCAGAAATACGTTATTCTTTATTTATTACCAAAAGCGTAAATTTAAATTTTCATTGTCCTAACTTAAAAAATGATAGGTTCCTCATACAAACGTTCATTCCCTAAATCCCCTTAGGGTTATTTTTGAGACAAAAGTAGCCTAAGTCCTTCCTCGGGATTCCATCTATCTCCTTGCCAAATGTTATCAAAATCCGTTCAGTGGTTTAGGCGTGAAAAGGTAACATACAGACAGACAGACACAGTTGCTTTCGAATTTATAATATTAGTATGGAAGTATGGATTTAAAAATTAAGATCTAAACTACTATGGATTTATTAATCCTGTTATACTTAAGGTACAAAATTCCAAAATAAACAATATTTAACAAAATAACAACAAAAATATTAACAAAATATTTAACTTTCAGAATTCGGCACGCTAAAAAGTGTTAACTGTCTTCTTTTAATTTAAAGTGAAAGAAAGAGAGAGAGAGAGAATGCCGTAAGAAAAAAACAAAAGAAAAGAGTAAAATCACTTTACTCTTTTCTTTTGTTTTTTACAGTGTCGTGGAAAAAAATTATACACATCAGCCCGAGTACACTGCATGCTGGAGAGAGAGAGGTAGAAAGTGTGAATTTGGTCAAAATGAAAATCCAAGATGGCAGCTATGAAAATTTTCAAATTTTTTGTCATGGGTGTCGTTTCATAGTTTTCGAGGGTCATCATAATCAGCTTATAATGTTCCCATTGCTGGAACACATACCTCGTCTTGATGAGAGGGAGTGGGCTGTAATCTACCACGCGGGCCCAGTGCGGGTTGGTAGATGTCACATGTCTTCGAATTGTTTGTTCTAGGACATGCCGGTTTCCCTCACGATGTTTTCCTTCACCATTTTTGAGAGCAGTGGTGATAAAGTTTAATATTTTATGACTATATGTCCTCCAGCGGCGCAATATTGTGTTTGTTGTTTTCAGAACATTGTTCACTTCATAACATTTTTTTTTTTTACAGGTACTTGCGGTCGTTCATTTTACACGCTTTGTCATGGATACGATACTGAGGCCTCGCCATTTTGCGTGATATTGCCAGCGACAGGTCCGCCTCTCACCAGGCGTCGCGCAATCTACGTTGACGCGCAACTCTCACATTAAAGTGTTCAAAATTAAATCACTTACCGATATCACATCCTTGCGATTTTGATATCAAAAGCTGCGTAATTTAATTTTCTAAAGGAGTTTTGCGATTTATATAGATATATCTTTTAGTTTTATAACTATAAAACTTTTTGTAAAAGACAACCCAAAAAAAAAACGATTTGTTATGAAATAATTTTTTGTTTTAATAACTTCAAAAGATTTAAAGTTTTTTTTGGAACTTGTAGAGTATCTAATTCTGCGTATTTTAATGTCCATTTTATTGACGTAGTTTTATTGCATCTAATATAATCGCAGATTCGCACTTTCGCTGGAAATGGGCCCCCTACTGAAGCGATAGAAAAAACATTTTCATTGTTATTTATTTTTTTGTAAAAACCTGCAAAATCTGATCAGAGCAACAAAATACAAAATATTTCACTGATCTTACACGGAAGTAGCACCAGTTAGTACCTGTTATCTGTTCACATACAGATGAAAAAAAATCTGAAAGCCTTGGTAGGTATAACGCTATTTTAATCGGTTTCAGCATGTTCCTGACTACTAAAACTTATTAATTAATAAACTAGAAGCAAATGAGGAATGAGGAGAGGCAAATTTCGCGCCTCACGCCCCTAACTGTCGCAAGAGACGCCCTGGGCATCGGGAAACGCAGGCCGATTCCCAGTCACCGTAGGCGTGGGCTTGCAGACGGTGAGCAATGGGTAGCTCGCCGTCCGATAAGGACCAGGTCCGAGTCGACGGCGCGTTGTTGTGTCGTGTTCCACGCGCGCCTCAAAGAGATGTCAGCAGAACTAATGGGGTCCGCTAAGGCTGATGCCTGCCGGGAGTCGCGGGAAAGTCCGAAAGGGATACCGTGGCCCCTGGCAACATGGCAACTGAAGGAACACGGGTAGGTTTTAGTCAGTAAGAGTCTGACACGCCCTCTGGCTACGCCCAGAGCGGGAGAAGTAATTTCCCAAAAAAAAAAGCATGTTTACTGGGCATTGTGCCATACACAATTACACGTATTTATAAGGTGCCCAGAGTACCTTCTACCCCTGATGGAACACTTGGTTTATCATTTTCGTACGAACGTTAAACCTTTTATAAAAAATGGTAAAAAAAATAATAATGTATTTTTGTGAAAAGAAATATTTATTTCGACGTTATTTACTTACCCCACAAAAAATTATAACAACCACTGTTAGGATATTAGCCCTCATATTGCCACTTCTCCAGGCAACCAGAGACGAACTAACTTCTTTTTTAAAAACACCCTTTTATATGAAATCCTGATAATATTGTCTATATTGTTTTTAATGTAGTAACAGATGTTATACAATGTTAGCTGGCTAATCAAAGTGTGAACAATTGAATGAAATATTCATTAAATATTTTTTTCTTGCTATTCAAATTAATTATTATAACATAGAAACTAAATATTCATTGAAAAACACAATGTTGTTTTTTGTTTTAATCCCCCTATTCTTTTATTAATTAATTTATTGTTATTGTTTTTTATTGTAATTTATTTATTGTCATTGTTTTTTATTTTGTTTTTGTTAATGACTCGTGGGTCAAAAAAGACTCTCTGCTACATGCTACAGTAGAAGCCGTAGGTATCAGGGACACTTTTGTTAGCCAGAGTAATCTCATTACGTAGCAATGTGTGGCAGTCGGAAGTTCGGCGCTTGAAGCTTACTAGAAGCGGAGGTGGGTGCTATCACCGGGTCAAATTTGTCCCTCGATATCATAGATATAAGAAATATATTTCTATGCTCGATACCAAATCAGCTATTTTATTGTTTTATTAAGTGTATACTGATTAATTTTTTATTGTTTTACGCCCTTTATTGCAACAATAGTTCGGAGTCATACGGAAAAAGACATCGCCGAACCATAATCAGACGAAAACTATTCAGAAGCTGAATCTTTAAGTGATTGAGTGAATGTTTAAGTGAGGGATTGATACTTTTAAATAAAGTTAAGATTCTTTTAGTTTTCATTAAAATTGATCTCATAAAGAGTCAAATTTTTCTTATAAACGTAAAACCGAAATATACGTATGTAGATTTTTTAGTTTACGATGTTTTTTTTATTTTGGTTCTCAAAGTAAGGGTCTTAAAAATTCCTGTGAAATATGGAACCTAAGTTAAAAGTAAAAAAATAATATAATAATTTAAAGTTGTTGCTAAATTAAAGTTGATTTATAAAAAAAACCGGCCAAGTGCGGGTCGGACCACGCACAATGAAGGGATCCGTAGTTAGGATGAATTCATCCCAAAAAAAAACTTAACTTTGTAGTTCTAAAACATGTTTTCCCATATATGTATCGGAGAACTTGTTTTGCAACCGCAAATGTAAGTTGGTCGATTATTACTTATAAACTTGTAAAGCCTACTAAGCTGTGATAGTTTTCCATTTAATTTCGTTATATATACTACAGCCGTGAATTTTTTCACATATCCAAAACCTCCTAACTTCCTCATTGGTCTAGTGGTCGTAAGCGCTACTGCTGAGCATGAGGTCCTGGGTTCGATTCCCGGGTCGGGCAAAGTGTTATTGGGATTTTCTATCTGGAATTTCTCAGTAGCAGCCCGGAGTCTGGATTTGTGCCCGGTTGATGGCAATAGGCTCTCCCCCTATTACATGGGACTTAAACATAACTGGCGAAATGTGGGTGTACCTGCTACAGGTACACCTCTGCCCCTTCGGGGAAACAAGGCGTGATGTTATGTATGTTATGTTATGTATCCAAAACCAACCAGTTAGCTGGCAGGAGGGAGATACTTGACTCTAACAAAAATTTGCGTTTTACTGCTTTTAATATTTCGAAAATAGATCCCTGAATCCAAAAATGGGTTTCACAAACTTATAACATTTTTGAACGACCTTTCCAACGACACTCCATGGGATAGATGACAAAAAAAAACCATCCCCACTACGTGAAAAAAATTGTTTTAAGGTAACCTAACCTCCCTAGGTTAGGTTACTTTAAAACCATTTTTTTTTCTTCTTGATTTTATTTTACCACTTTATCAACGTGATTAATATGTATACTCATGCCAAATTACAGCTTTCTAGTACTAAGAGTCTCTGAGCTAAGCCGGACACACAGACAGACAGACAGACAGATAGACAGACAGACGGACATAGCGAACCTAAAAACATGTTTTCACACATTGCTAATCCGTTTATGTATTAACCATAACTTGATTAATAATTACAGGAAATTTTAATATGCGATTATAGTCGTGTAGAGCAAAATACCGATTTCGGCTAAGGTTAACTAGCCGACCCAACAGACTTGTCGTATCCTTTCAATAAATACAAAAATATCTCATAGAGAACTTTCGGTTTTCCAACAACAACAACTTCTCAAATAAACTTTATTAGAACTGGTACAAACACTTCAAAAAACACTAACCAAATCGGTCCAGCCGTTTTGAAGTGATGCGCTTACCAACAAACAGCATATTTTTTTTATTTATATGGAATTTTTTTGGGTTAAAAATGGCGCATGTTTTTGCACTCTTCTCAAACCTTAATATAAAAAAATATATATTATTACGTTTTAGAAGCAATTACTTTAGATGAATGTTAATAAAAAGCCAAGTATGATGATCACCTGCCTAGACTTTTCACAACTATGTTGGGGTCGGCTTCCAGTCTGGCCGGATGCAGCTGAATACCAGAATTTTACAAGGAGCGACTACCTATCTGACCTCCACAACCCAGTTACTGGGTATTACGATACCCCTTTGTTAAGACTAGTAGTCAGACTTTCGGGCATCTGACGGCCCGTAACGACTGTCAAAGACAGCCGGGACCAACGGTTTAACGTGCTTTCCGGGACACGGAGGGGTCGTGGTATGTAATGGATGTTCACCCTCACGGACCGACCTCTGCAAACGTAGTTTAAACCTTCGTTCAACCTGTGCGGCTGTGTTTTCATACAAAAAAAAACATTCATTGTCCACTGTGACGTCGGTCAGAAATATGGCAGGGGCTGTAAATCCCGCGTGACGTGCGTAACCTAATTATCTATCACACAATGGATATAATACAGGGTGGCCAATTCTGAAGTATACAACTTTACATTAAGATTATTTTTAGGGAGAGCCTCCACTGCCGGCGCTGGCACCCAAAAGTAACGCCGTTGGGAACCGGCAGTACATTACTGTCGGCAGCTGAGATTAAAAACAATGGCTGCCGGCTCCCATAATGGACACCGGTGACGCGGCGTTTATATAAACCCTTCCTGTATTCAGAACCCCAATTAACTAACTTTAACTAAAGCATTTTTTTTCTATTTAATCGTCGGTTTTGGCGTAGGGGGTCGCACTTCCTCGTAGAGGCGATCAGCGCGGTGATCTTTCGCGTCCGGCCCTGGTTCAGGCCATGGTACGGAGCGAGAGGAAATGGCAGGCCGTCACCTCCTTCTGCGAAGCGGTAATGCTCGCGAAGGAGGAGGCGGAACGCGCGAGGGAGAGGCAAATTTCGCGCCCCTAACCGCCGCAGGAGGAGACGCCCGGGGCGGGAATATCGCGAGCCGATTTCCCGCCACCGTAGGCGCGGGCTTGCGGACGGTGAGCAATGGGTAGCTCGCCGTCCGATAAGGACCAAGCCCGGGTCGATGGCGCGTTGTGTTCCACGCGCGCCTCAAAGAGATGTCAGCAGAATTGACGGGGTCCACTAGGGCCAATGCCTGCCGGGGGTTCTAAGAAAACCGATAGGGAAATCGTGGCCCCCGGCAACAGGGCAACCGAAGGAACACGGGTGGGTTTTAGTCAGTAAAAGTCTGACACGCCCTCCCGCTCCACCCAGAGCGGGAGAAGTTATTTAATAATTTCCCAACCAAAAAAAAATAAAAAAGTGGGTCGCACTTCTAACCTAACCTTTTTTTGCGAGTAAAAATATTTAGTACTTGTTTAGTACTTGATTACAGGAATAAGGAAATTATTGAATAAGGAAATATATTAATGGAAAAAAATTATGCTATAACACATGTTTTTAAGTATACCTACTCCACCTATCTACTCCATATGCCAAATTGTTAACCCCATTTTTCGCTTTTTTTTAAAGTCAGCGCCGGCAGTCAATTCAAGAACCGGTGCTGGCCGCTAATTCAGCAACCGGCGCTGGCAGCTAATTCGGGACACGGCGCCGGCAGCTGTATAACCGAAAAAAAAAACATATTTTCCCATGATAATATACAGGCTTGGCAATAACTTATGAAAAATTACTTAAAGGAGCCTTTAAATAATTTTTCATAAAATATTGCTAATTCAGGAACCGGTGCTGGCCGCTAATTCAGCAACCGCGGAGCAGTTGATGTTCTATTTCATGAAATGGTCGAACACTTCATAAAATGATCAGTTCTAAGATCTGACCACGACATACCTATTCATCTATTAAAAAAAAACGTTTTTCATTCATTGTCCACTATGATATCGTTAAGAAATAGGGCAGACCCAGGTTACTGTAAATACTGCATGACTGGCGTACCCTTCCCTTGGTATTTTCCAAACAATGGAAAAATAACTTGAAAATGGGACCGGTCTAAAGTGTGATCAATTTTTGCTCACAGGACTTTAAAATTGATGTCATCAGTAAAAGCGTGACATGAGAAGGTCAGACTGCAAAAAGTCAGTTTACAAATGGTTGCAGTACAGTGGGCTGCATCAATTGGGTACCCCAGTTGTATTAAAATTTTAATAATGTACTCAATTGATGCAGCCCACTGTACATGCCGTTTACATTTTTAAATACGTATTTACGTTTGTATTTACGTTGCTGAGCAGAAAAATTTTTGAACATATTATGAAGCAATGGATAAGCAGTATTCTTCAAAATGAGATTATGATTGATCGTGTGTTCCACAATTAGGGTGCAGCGCATTTTCTCTTTAGACCTCGACCTATTCACCATACAGAAATTCCTTGCCAGCTTCAATTAGTATGTTTCCAAAGCTATAGAATAAACAGTTTTTTGGAGTCCAAATCACTCGCTTCTCACTTTAAAAATCAATTCTTCTACTATGTTTAAAACGAAACAGTTAACAAAGTTCAAGAAATAGCCAGGGTCAACAAGCAAACCTGTAATCGGAGTTCAAAAATAGACAGAACAGAATTTATTCCATACGAACAAATCTCCTATGGAAAAGTTCTTATGGAACAAATCTGATATGTATCTAATCTAATCTCTTAGAGAGATGTATTAATGATTATAATTCTGTGAATACGTATGGTCGCAAATCATATTTTGATCAAGATACAACCTGACATTGACCAGTTTTTTGTATATGTCGTGGTATTTTATTTCTTACTTTTTAGCATTAGAATTTGTTTAAATATCTGTTCTATCACCTTCACTTGAAAGATATTTATAAAGACAAATCCAACGGACCCAAACACGTCGTTACATAAGTCATGGTGTGAAACCAACTAAGTTGCACGATCCAAGTCATGCTATAATTTAGAACGGGATATCATAATTGAATGCGTATCTATATAAAATTAACTGTCTGTGCTGTTGATCGTTTAGGAGTTCTCTCGTCTGAAGTAATCCCTGGGTGCAGCACCGAGATCATGGTGGACTTTAGAACGGGCTATCATAATTGAATGCGCATAAAAAATTTAATGTTGCTGCTGTTGGCCGCCAAGCAGTTTCCTCGTCTTGAGCCAATCTTGGGTGCAGCTGCCAGATCATGGTGGACTTTAGAACGTACTATCATAATTAAATGCGTATATAACATTTCTTGTCAGTAGGTACTGTTGACCGTTGAGGAGTTCCCTCGTCTGGAGCCAATCCTGGGTGCAGCTGCAAGGTCATGGTGTATGAATGCGTCTATTCAAATTTATGTCTATGCTGTTGACCGTTTAAGACTTCCCTTATTTGAAGCCAGTCCTGGGTGCAGCACTTAGGTAATAGTAGCCTTAAGAACGGTCTATCATAATTGAATGCTTAAATAACATTTTGTGCAGCTGCTGTTGACCACTGAGGAGTTTTTTTGTCTGGAGTCCATCCTGGCTGCTGCAGCCAGGTCATGGGAGACTTTAGAACGGACTATCATAATTAAATGCGTCTATAAAATTTTGTGTCTGTACTGTCTTGACCGCCGAGGAGTTTCCTCGTCTGGAGCCAATTCTGGGTGCAACAGTTAGATCATGGTAGATTTTAGAAAGGACTGTCAACATTAAATGCATATACAAATTTTCGTGTTTCTACTGTTGACCGTTGAAAAGTTACCTGGTCTGGAGCTAACCCTGGGTGCAACAGCCAGGTCGTTGTAGATAATATAATAGATTGTCATTTATATCGTTTATGTGCGGTGGGCTGCATCAATTGGGTACCCCAGTTGTATAAAATTTTTAATACAACTGGGGTACCCAATTGATGCAGCCCACTGTACACGCTGCTTATATTTTTAAATATTTTTAGGAAAATCATAAAAAAAAAACATTTAAAATATAAAAAATAGTGGCCCATCGGTATCAGGAACAGGGTCCAAGATACCGGTGGTCAGGGCTCTAGAAAGAGGAACCTCCTCACTATTCGTGCCGTGTCTAGGGGCACTGCTTTCTGAATCAAGCCCTTAACCCAGCCGCGCAATGAGAGCCTCCTGAGGTGTTGATCGAGGCTCTTCGCTATTAGGCGATTAACCGCAACGATTATCGGTACAATGATTGCAGAGTCCACGTCCCACATGTCGACAACCTCGTGAGCTAAGTCAAGATACTTGATTTGTTTATCTTTCTCAGCTTTCACGAGATTCTCGTCATGAAGGACAGCGATATCAACAATCATTGCACGGCACTCTCGTCGATCTATCACCACAATATCAAACTTATTGGCTGTAATAGTCCTGTCAGTGATGATAGATCGATTCCAGTACAATGTGGCGTGACCATTCTCGAGAACTGGGTTGAGCACATACCTGTGGTATGGTACTTTGGACTCCACAAGGTTCTTCTGCAAGGTAAGTTGCTGGTGGATAATCCTAGCCACTAGATTGTGTTTGTGCCAGTACTCGCTGTTAGCAAGACGAGAACAACCGGAAACAATATGTCGGATTGATTCACCGGGACGGTGGCATTCCCGACAGATGTTAATCGTACCGTCCTTGACAATGTGTTTCCGAAAATTATTCGTCATGATAACTTCATCCATAATCGCACAGACAAAACCTTCGGTTTCCCCGAAGAGGTCGCCCAAACGCAGCTAGAATACAGACGCCAAAAAGTCTACATCAGGCCCGTGGGCCGTGACAAAAAGCGTCCCTCCAGCTCTTTGCCCTGCCATACTTCCTTACGATCGTTAGTATCAAGTACTGCAGGTTTGCGCCAGTTCTCTTTTGCCAAAGAGAGCGGGGGAGGCTCTTGTCCACTGCGGACACATCTCGGTGCATACCCACGTCAGTTTGAAGGAAATATTCCCTGAGACTGTAAATCTCGCGGTTGTGGAGGGTTTTAGCATTTAGGAAACCTCGACCCACACACTTCCTCGGGACGTACAGTCTCATGACTGATGACCGTGGGTGATGCATCCGATTTGCCGTCAGCAATGCATGGACCTTCTTATCCAGAGCGTCAAGTTCCGTCTTAGTCCATTTGAGTATGCCGAAAGAATGCATCAAAACTGGCATGACCCAACCGTTGAAGGCACGCACCTTGTTTCCGCCTGATAAAAAAACTATTTAACACTTTATTCAGGTGGCCAAAGAAGCGTTCCTTCAACGATTGTTTCACGTTGGCAACGTTGATGCCTAATGCTTCCGACATACCCAAGCACTTGTAGGTTTCGGTTGAGGAGAGGGATCTAAGGTGTATGCAATTCAAGAGTTGGGTTCCCACGGATTCCATAATCCCCTCGCTTTACATGCATGACTGCACATTTGTCCACACCAAATTCCATCCTGATGGCGTTACTAAACGTTTAGTAGCTCCATCAGTTGCAAATTGTTGGGGGCAAAGAGTTTCAAGTCATCCATGTAAAGGAGGTGAGATATCACCTGACCACCCCTTCTCAACCGGTAGCCTAGACCTGAATCCTCCAGCAGTGTGCTTAGAGGATTCAAGGCTAAGCAAAACCAAAGCGGACTCAAACTATCGCCCTGAAATATTCTCCGTTCAATCCTGATCGGTTCATCGATTCCTCGGATCTGCCGACATCCTGGATAGAGAAGGATCGTCCTCCATTGCCGCATACATGACATCATGAAAGTGCGCAGAATTGCATCTATCTTGTACAACTCCATTACCCTCATAAGCCAAGTATCACCGAATCATAGCACCGAATCATAGGCCTTCTTATAATCTATCCAACAAGTCGACAAATCCTTCCGGGATCTACGAACCTGTTGGCTGATGGTCATGTCTATAAAGAGCAGCTCCTTAGTACCGCGGGACCCATTCTTACATCCATTCTGAGACACAGATATGATAAAGTAATAAATTAGATTAGATTAAATTAGATTAGTATATTTGAATTTATACTACATAGAGACACCCATTAAATGGCAAGTGAGGCTTTTTTTAGAGCAGGTACATGGAAATGAATGAAAGAGGTCAATGTCGACTTCGCAGCATAAATTCTGGACAATGGACAGTATTGCCTTAAGTTGGTATGACATCTTGGCATGCAGAAAAGCCTCCTATTAGAAGTTTTTGGCAGATTACGTGGCACATGGAATAACACCCTACTGATCAAATCGGGACAATTAAGAGAGCCTGTTACCAGCTCATAATTAAATGCGTATACAAAATTTCGTGTCTGTACTGTTGACCGTTGAGGAGTTCCCTCTTCTGAAACCAACTCTGGATGCAGTAGCCAGATTATGGTAAACTTTAATACGGGATATCATAATTGAATGCGTTTATAAAATTTTGTGTCTGTGCTTTTGACCGCTGAGTTTCCTCGTCTGGAGCCAATCCTGGCTGCTACAGCAGGGTCATGGTAATCTTTAGAACTGACTATTATTATTAAATGCGTATATAAAATTTCGTGCCTGTACTGTGAAGTTGAAGTTGTTGACCGTTGAAGTCTTCCCTGGTCTGAAGCCAATCCTGGGTGCAGCAGCCAGGTCATGGTTAACTTTAAAACGAGCTATCATAATTGAATGCGTATATAACATTTAGTGTCTCTGCTGTTGACCGATGAGGAGTTTCTTCGTCTGGAGCCAATCCTAGCTGCTGTAGCCAGCTCATGGTAGAATTTAGAACAGACTGTCATAGTTAAATGCGTATATTAAATTTCGTGTCTGTTCCGTAAACTGTTATGTTATTCCTTCATCTGGAGTCAATCCTGGCTGTCAAATCAGGTCATGGCATCATAAAAAAAATGCATTGCCTTCGAAACTGAACCAACATGTAAAATTTCAACTCCGTAGGATAAGAGGAAGTAGTTTTAATTCAGCTTGCAAGATTTGTTAACCAACTAATTCATTATCAAGGCAAGTTAAATAAAAGCTTGTAAAAATACTCTTCCTGCCAAACAGCTCATTCGTTAAGGCTTGTGCAGACCAGCGCGACACGCGACGCGACACAAAGGCACCGCTCGTCGCGCGTCGCGTATCCCGCTGGTCTGCACAAGCCTTTACACTTTAATTTTATTGCAAATCATTTTCTGTCAAGCGTTTTCATACACAATTAGTTCAGTATCGAATTTCGATGCATAAAACAATTGGTGTAACCTAGTAGAAGCTTGAGGGCTAGACCCTAAGAGCTTGACTAGATTTAACAACAAAAATAACTAAATGTTGTGGCACAACTCGCCACAGCTTAAAATGTACGAAGACTGTGGTGAGAACCATGTACCTATATTTTTTTAAACTGAGGATTAGGCAGTCTTTCCATCAGGAATGTTTAAAGTCACTAAGCGGAGAAGCTAAGCAATTAAACTATGTGTAGGTACTTCGTTAGTATAAATAACTGGAATAGGCCTAGAATAACTTAGAATTCTACATACTAAGCAATCAAACAGTGTAAAGGAAATAAAACAAATCTCACGTACAACGTAGGTGTTTATTTTTTATTCAATCTTTAAGCATTTAATTTAAAACCTAAATAAGTAAAAGCCATGGCAGTGAAGAGACGGCCAGTCCCAACAACCCAGTGCCAGCCCCATTTAGCTTAACCACTTTGAAGGGAACTGAATCCTTCAACACGTCGTCGTGTTGTGTGGTTATCCATCAAGATGCTTTGCAGTTGCACAGATAATTCACTGGCTGCACGTCTCTAAATACGCGGCACGCGCAAAACACATTTGATGCACCGAAACATTGATGTATGATTTCAATCAACTCCGCACCGCAATATTGTATTTTACCTATAAACTGACACGTATCGTAAGTCCAATAGGAAAACCAAAATTGACAATGAGATATCGCTTTCAAGAATATGTATATCGAGCTAAAAATGTGCAAAAAGGGTACGAGTAAGTATTTAATAAATAATCAAACAAAGAATAATACACGCACAGAGCACAAGTTTGATCGTAACAGTAAGTTTCTATGGCGACGAGTGACAAGTGACTGAATGAGCGAGTGACAACTACAATCAATGTTTCTAGATGGTTATATTTCTTTTACCCATTCAATATTGAGTTACGTAAAATTCAGATATTGAATAGTTTATATCGGGTAATGACTGCCGAGTATTTCGTTGTTTCCAAGATCAAACAAGAAAACCGAGTCAGCCTAACTAATTCAATTAACGTTATCTCAAAGTTCGCTGTTATAGTGCTGTGCACTTCTGTAAGTGACGAATTCACAATAGCTAAAACTGTATGTCATTTTTGTTTGTGTATGTTTTAGTGTGAGATAGTCGTTGAAGAGCCATATCAATAAATAATATGGAGGCCTCCATGGTTATCTCCTGTACCTCAAAAATAAGGTATACTCCTAACATTCATCTGATCACATTTACCAAATTAGCAGAATGAACTTTCATTCGTTGCCATTAAACCGAAAATATAACTGGAACTTTAAATAATATTTATTTTTATTAAATCCTTAACAAATGCTTTGATTGACTCTAGACTATTGTCTTAAATCTAGTTTGAATAAATGAAGGATACTTAAAAACATGATTAGGGCATAAATGGTCATCGTCATTAAGGGTTACAGGACAGCCTGCTGTTGTTAGGCCTCGTATACATTTCAGCACAGCATTGGATCAGCACAGTCTCACATCATTGACACGCCGCTAACCGGACAGTGTGTGACGTTGCAAAATAACATCTTATGCGACATCTGCAGTGAGAATCTTAGTACACAAGATTTTCACAATAGCTGCAGAGATGGCGCTGTTCCAAATTAGGTTTTCATTATTATTTTTATGTTAACTATGTTTTCAAAATTAATTAACAGGCGGTAATGCTCGCGAAAGAGGAGGCGGAACGCGTGAGGGAAAGGCAAATTTCACGACCTCACGCCCCTAACCGCCGCAGGAGATGCCCTGGGCGTCGGGAATCGCAGGACGATTTCCGGCCACCGTAAGCGCGGGCTTGCGGACGGTGAGCAATGGGTAGCTCGCCGTCTGATGAGGACTAGGCCCGGATCGACGGCGCGTTCCACGCGCGCCTCAAAGAGATGTCAGCAGAACTGACGGGGTCCGCTAGAGCCGATGCCTGCCGGCGTTGCAAAGTCATAACTGCTATCATAACTTCTCCCGCTCCGCCCAGAGCGGGAGAAGTTATTTGATAATTTCCCATCCACAAAAACGCAGATTAAATTCCCCATATTTTATAGTTAAACAATGACTCAAAAATTTAAATTTTGTATTATTTTCGAGTCCAGGACCTAACAGAATAACAAACCAGGCCATAAAAATAGTTGGTGCTTTCCTAGTGAACCCTCTGACACATCTATTTAATTTAATACTAAGTTCCTCTACAACACCTACACAGTGGTCTGAGTCTAATATTATCTTGTTGTTTAAAATAGGTGACCCAAAAAACATAGGCAATTATCGACCAATTAGCCTTCTTACATCACTCTATAAATTATTCTCATCAACTTTAGATAAGAGAATCAGTACTAAACTTGAAAAAAGTCAACCGATTGAACAAGCTGGATTTTGAAGGAGCTATTCCACAATAGATCACATCCACTCCTTAGAATTGCTTATTGAAAAATACCAAGAGTACCAACGTCCTCAATATGGAAAGCTTTACAATCGCAAAAAGTGGAGAAAAAGTACATCCAAGTCTTAAAACACCTTTACGAGAACAACACTAGTAGAGTGAAACTAGAAACCGCAGGTCTACCTATCCTCATCAAAAGAGGAGTACGGCAAGGCGACCCCCTATCGCCTCGAATCTTTATAGCAGTACTGGAATCGACTATCGGCAAATTGAATTGGGATGGAGTCGACATTATGTGTAAAAGGGAAACATATTAGTCACCTTAGGTTCGTAGACGATATTGTCTTCCTATCAGAAAACAGCACAGATCTGGATTCAATGCTACATACGTTACAACAAGCAAGCAGAGAAGCTGGACTGGAAGTTAACTTGAGCAAAACTAAACTCATGACAAATGCCGCACAAAACTCCATATGCCGACAACACACCAGTGGAATACGTAGAGAGCTATACAACGATGCAGAAGTAGATAGAAGAATAACATATTGTTTACATGGAAAAAGTTTTGGAGCCTAAAGGAAGTTCTCAAAAGTCAAATGCGATGAAAATCAAGAGCAAAGTCATGGACACATGTCTTTTACCTTCTTTAACCTACGCCTGTCAAACGTGGAAATTTATTAAAAAAGTGAAAAATAAAATCACGTCCTGCCAGCGGAAGCATGGAGAGAAGCGTCACAAAAATCAGAAAATATCAACAAATTCGTCACACTACCATCAGACAAAAGACAGGAGTAAAAGATGCTCTCACCTACGCTCTAAAGTTAAAATGGAAATGGGCAGGACACATAGCGAGAATGAGCGACGATCGATGGACAGTTCGCATGACGTCATGGCCAGTTCCTACAGGCACTCGGAAAAGAGGAAGACCTGTAACTAGATGGGCGGACGACATCACACGAGTCGCAGGCAAAAACTGGCTGACAGAAGCCAAAGACCGAGACCACTGGTGTTCTCTGGAGGAGGCCTTTACCCTCACTACTTGACGGGTTCATGATGCTATTTTTATTACCATTTTATTTGAATTAATTATTCAACGATTTTTTTATAAATATTTACAATCTAATTTAATTATACTTTTTTTTAACTATTATTACTATAACTATTATTATTTAGTTTTAATTACCATAGGAAAAAAACTAATAAACAATTATGGAATGATAACAAAAACTACTGTGTATTACATACATAATATTTGGAGAAAAATAATAATAATAAAAAAAAATGTTAATCTAAATCTTGTCTTCTTTGTAATGCATGAAATAAAAGGCTTTTTTATTTTATTTTATTATTTTCGAATTCCAGAAGTGGACTGTCACTTGGGAATTCTGTTTTGTCTGTGGTTGGATCTTTCTCAAAGGTCGATAGAGAGGTTCATGCCTTTTAAATCCTGCGTGTGTCCGGAGAAGGGGGGTTCTTCCCGATTCTGGTGATATTCTGATGGAAATGGAAATTTAACGGGTAAACTATTTGAGAGGTACCAGTTCTGTAATGATCAGACTGTGTCCAAGGACCCGATGTGTTTTGCATAAATAATGTTGTGTTTCAGCAGGATGGAACCTGTCCGGCTGTTTTACTGGCCTGAACTAATACGAACGTGTAAAAATGTGACGCCCTGGTGTCGTCCCATGGTCTCGCGCAATAGAAGTTAGTACCGAGTCCCGAATTCTGGGAGATTGGAGGTTAGATCCGACAAACGTGCGGGCAATGTGTTGCTTACCCGGGCTTTGGCGGTTTAGAGGTTTGACCCGACGAATGCAGGTAGTGTGGCTATCCCTGTGTATTGGAAGGCCTTACCTATCCGAATCGTCGTGCGAGGAAGTGTCGCCGCTCCAGATAACAATAGTGTCATCGTTTCTTCTACCTTCTGTTCCCGTAGGGCACGTGTTCGTGGTTTCCATGCCAAGGACTTGATTCCGCCAACTGAGATAACAACTGAAATAACAGCTGAGATACCAACTGAGATATAACTAACTGAGATGTCACCTGAGTGATTAGGTTAATAAGTAGGTATATCCTATAAGAGAGTGATACCCATGTGACCATGGTTTTTCTGAATATTTAGAACTAGGTAATAAGACCAGTTGTTATAGATTTAATGTGTTTGGTTGTGTCTCTGGGTGCTTTGCCCATACGTTATATTTATTTTATGACCACAACCATTATAGGTCATTTATTATTTGATTGAGCTAGAAGTTATCTCACGGATTTTCACAAGCGACTCTGAACTTGATGTATTTGGTCTCATGCTTGCGTTTCCACTAACACACCTAGTTACGGAGACGGGGTGTGCTAGAGGATAACCAGTGGATAAAAGATTGGGAAAGATCCATAAGTTTAGTGGCTCGCCTCGTTTTATCTTTGTATACCTTTGATATTTGTTTTATTACAATAAAACTTGTAATGTAAAGAGGTATTTGTTAAATTGGTTCTTTCCTTAATGTCATATACCCTATAAATTTACTTTAGCGCGGTTGGAAGTAGTATAGCATGATAAACAGTTAACATCTTGTGTTTGCAATAGATTTCTGTAAACTACAATGTAGCCGGGTAACAAATGGCAATGCCGTTACTTTCAACACAATAGTTCTTCACATTCATAATTGGCATGTTCTTTTACTTGATTATGTAACACCATTTCCAGTTTCTGAATTGAGAACCTATCAAACTCTTCTTTCTACGTGATGCCCTCAAATTGCCCGCGAAATTCAAAATTACTTACGTTTTTTTCAAAGTTTTGAATTTACCAGCCTTTAAAAAAAACTAAATTCAATAATTCAGTTTGATTAATTTTTTAACTTTAAATTCTCAACGCAGAATCCGAGTATCTGTCGCTTGTCGATTTTTTTACTTTGTTTTCAGTTAACTAATGTCTTACTTATTATTTGTATCGTATTTTATTTGTGCACATGTACAGAGGAACTAAAGACTGTGATGATACTGTTAAGATGATACCTAGTGCACTTTCTTCCATAAATTAAAAAACTTTTTTAAATATAGACGAATTAAAAAATAAGATCATCTCCCATCTATCCGAGCAACCTTAGGAAATTCAACTAACATAACATAACATCACGTCTGTATTCCCCCAAGGGTTAGGCAGAGTATACAGGGTTACTGGTAACTCGACGTATTCCTTGCAGGACGTCATAGCAGAGTTAAAATGCAACAAATTAAGCCACAAAATGTTCTACCGAAATTCAGTAGTTTTTTATTTAGAGTAGAACATTATCTATGAAGTAATGACAAAAATTACGAAAAATAAAATGTTTAAATAGTGATCTTTGCCAAAGTTTTAGGCATTTTTGAACTTTTCATTAATAACAAAGATCTGCTACGTCATCAGCTATAATAATAACTTAAATTATAGTATAGTCGCGCCGTAAGTAGTTTTTAAATTGGCTTTAAATTATTTAATCTGGGCATTATCATAAAAAAACTAAAAATCTAACTAACTCAAAAACTACTGAACTTCGGTAGAACATTTGGTGGCTTAATTTGTTGCATTTTAACTCTGCTATGACGTCCTATAAGGAATACGTCGAGTTACCAGTAACCCTGTATATACTATAGTACACCCACATTTCGCCAGTTGTGCTTAGTCCCATAAAATGGGGGTAAGCGTATTGCCATCTACCACATTATTTACGTTGTTGAGCAGACAAATTTATCGAACATTAGGAAGCAATGGATGAATAAATGAATTTTTATTTTGCTAAAAATAGTGCTTTACATTTCCTTATAGTTACATTATTAGCTAGGTTTACATTCTTTAGTTACATAAGACGCAAAGAGGAAGTACAGTACCGACCAAAAGTCCATAGGCAATCTCGCAAAGCAATAGACTGACGCTTCGGTTTGACTTACGACCTTCTTCTTTAAATTGTTACAATACTATAGACATTCACAGTACACACACACACATGCAAATGACTAGTTCGATAATCATTCGTTTTTTGTTTCATTCGTCTTGTTCACATAAATATTAAAGTTTTGCAGGTAGACCTCAGAAAAAACTAAGTAAATTATTTCGATTTCTGTGGGGTAGATGCAGTTCGTTACGTGTATTCACTTAAGTAATAGAACTTTGTTGGTTGGTGGATAATGTTGATGACGAGTATTTAGCGTAGTGTTGTGGTTATTATTTTCAAAAAGCAGCACATATAAATGTTGAAGGGAGATCGGATGAGATCAGAGAATATTATTGCGCTGCGTAAAAGTGAATGTTATTTACACAAATATCTAATGAAACCGGACTAAGTGTGAGTGTTCTCATTTAAATATTTCATATTTTATTAAACATAAATCTTCAAGGGTATTGTTGATAGAACAGAAGTATTTTTGAGACAGAAGATGCCTTTAAAGTTTTAAATTCATTATGAGGTTTAATTCGATTAGTGAATGATAGGAATGATATATATATCGCACCCCTAGATGAAGACTCCGGTAACTCAAAAAACCTCGTTTTTCAGAAATGACGAAAAACTGTTTTTAGTATTTTTGATATCTTTCCTAAGAAAGATATCAAAAATCTATTAAGGCATTCATGGAGGTAACGTTGAATTAGCTTGTTTGTATTTTGTCTGTTAAAACCCTGTAAAATATCGAGATTTTTTAGTTACTCTAGTTTTGCAGCTGTAATCAAATTAAGTAAAGCTGCGTTTTATTAATTAAGTAAAGCTATCTTTTAACAGCAGTTGAAGGTATTGTCACGCGAGTAATATCTTTGTGTAGGTATTCGAGTCAGGAATTCGAAACCGCCACTAACTTGAAAGGCGTACTTTTTGAGTTACCGTAGTCTTCATCTAGGGGTGCGATATATGATATATGATATGATATTCATATATGATATGAATAGGCTCGCCCCCTACTACATGGGACTTAAACATAACTGGCGATATGTGGGTGTACCTACTACAGGTACACCTCTGCCCAACCCTTCGGGGAAACAAGGCGTGATGTTATGTTTATGTTATGTGAATGATAAATAATTAGGTATTATGTGTAATAAACACGGTTATTCTTTGTTCTAGAGAATTACTGTGAGGGTTAAGAGATATGAGGAAGGGGCTTATTATCGAGTAGCAGCGACGTCAAATATTGAATGAATATGAAACAAATGGTTACATACCAACGAGATATTTTGCTGAATTATTAAAAACACGTCATTATGAACCGTTCGCCGTGCACTCTGAAGGCTTGCATCACTGAAGACCAGCTAGAAAACCGTTTTTGACCTTAAAATATTGACCGTACCAACTTAATAAACTACAGATTCGTTATTGCATGAATTTATGGTAACGAATTTTTTAAGCACGTTTCAATAGGGTGTTTGTCGTATTTCTTGCAGATATACCGAAATTGTTTAATATTATTTTAGTAATAGTATTATTTTAGGATTAAAATTTGAGGTTTAGTTTCAATCTTCTTTTCGTAAAGAAAATGAATACTTAAGCTATAACCTCAATACCAACCAATATTTACTAAAGCCAAATAAAATGTAAAATAATTAATGTAAACAAACTGCCTATACTTAACCTTAAAATCACCTATTTTGTCAGAAGTTTTTTACATTTTAAGTAGTCTAATATTCTTATTTATTGCTTAATTACTTCGACCTTGATCAAAGCTTTATATTTATGGTAAAAAAAAATCATTTAAAATTTAAAACACTTCAAAATTTAAATATTTCAATACAGTAAATGATAAATGATTTTATACGTCACACACAACACTTTTACACGTCAATCATATTTTAAAACTAGATGAGGTCAACGTTTCCTATCTGACTACTCTGAGAAGAAAGGCCGAAAAAAACTCAGAGGTCTCAGTCCAGATATAATCTTGGTCAGATCATGTAAAGGCCATGTGGATTGGTGTCTGAAGTGGTTTTTTGAGGAAAGTACCACACAGATTGAGAGGGCCTGTCCAGTCAGTACACGCATTTGTCAGTTATCGTGCAACTCAACTCAGAATTTAAGGAGCTCAACGATTCGACGAACAATACAATAAAAAAGGACATTTGGGTAGGCCACTTAAATTACTCAATAAAAATTGCTTCTAAGTTTCTAGATATCTATTTCACATCTTATTCAGCTGAAGTAATGATAAATAATTGTAGAAGTTTGTTAACTAAGTATACTTAAGTAAAATAAATATAACGAATAAATATTTTTTAATTTTATTATAACATATCACGCATTTTTTATTCTAAACCCTTTATTGCAATAACAACATTAATAAAAAGGCAGAAATATTTAAAAAATATTATTATTTCAAACAAAAATAATAACATTTGCAAAAACAGCGCTGTAATTTACGAGATTAGAACCTTAGCCATCTTGAATCAAAGATCAATGCTTAACGCCTTCTGCTATCTGCACATATAATTTACTTTCCAATTTTAGCAATGCCATAAACTGGCCAAGGTCACGCGTATGTGTTACCGTGTCTAACAAAAGTGATCGAAATATATTTTTGTTTCATATAGTGCGCCGCCCGCGAACCGCGACGATAAGACAGTGTGTAGTGCAAAACTGCGTTCTTTGTGGTGTGTGTGTATGTGTTGTGTATCAAGTAAAAGAATACAATAACTTCACTAATGACGGAGAGTCAACGAAAAAAAAACAATATAATAATTCAAACCAAAGCATGATATATTCAGCAATAAAACTATTTACCATCTATTTAATATACATACAGGGTAATTGGTTATACGTCGGCAATCCGTTAAGAGGATGTAGGAGAGGTCATTTGCAACCAAATTACCACAGATGACCCCTATGCCAATGTCAACCACTTTCGAGTAATTTGACATATTTTTTTATGTATGAAGTAAAATATAAAATGTAAACAATAACCCTGACATACAGGGTTAATGGTTATACGTAACCATTTTCAAGTAATTTAACATTTTACATTTTAAAATTTAATGAAATAAAAATGTAAAATGTAACCAGTAACCCTGATATACAAAGTTAATGGTATACGTAACCATTTACAAGTAATTTAACATTTTATATTTTAAAATTTATGAAATAAAAATGTAAAATGTAACTAATAATTCTGATAGACAGGGTTAACGGTTATATGTCGGCAATACATTAAGGGGATGTAGGAGAGGTCATTTACAACCAAATGACGCCTTTTGATTCCTATGCAAATGTCAACAATTTTATATTATTATTAATAGTTATATTTCATACACTTTAAAATATAAAATGTCAAATTACTCGAAAATGGTTGACATTGGCATAGGAGTACATCAGGGGTAATTTGGTATTATTATTTTTAAAAGTGTAATCATGGAGTTTCTTGCCGGCTCTTCTCCATAGGAAACGACCAATTGGAACCGTGCACCTAGTTTCTGCCGTTTCATAAGTGCCCATGTCGGTTTATGTGAAAAAAAAAATTTTGATTTGATTTTATTTTGAGTCCTAAAAAGGTGATGAAAAACCATCCTGCAATTATTTATTTTGTACAATGCAAGCTCAATATTTATTAAAACAATTTTAAGAAATTAATGTGCCGTTTTAAATTTTTAGTTTAACATGTTTAAATATTGGTAGGTATGCCAATTCACGGCGAAACAAGTAAAATCATAATATATTAATAAGACTTTAATGTACCATGTTTTAAGGCAAATATAAATATTCTATTCTACTTAATGTAAAAAACTCTCATAATTATCGTAAAGTTCAAAGTCAAACTCAAGCCGTTGTTTCAAATAAACAAAATAAAGTCACTTTTGAACTGTCAAGAGGTCGGTCATTCAGAAAGATGAAGCTAGTTGCCCATTTCAAAGCGTAGTAGGTTCCTATGAAGATGAACTGGCGAGAAACTCCACTATATTATAATTTATTATGAAAATCTAAAATAGTACCATGAACGAAAACAGAAACTAACGCCCAGAAAACACAACACTAACGCCCACAAAACAACAACATTTTTATATACTGTTGGACCTGGGAAAGGCATTAGCGAAGGCTCTACATCGGCGTTGCTTGCTGAGTATCAGGTTGTCACCTGTGGAATATCGCCCCATACTCTGAAAAGATGTGTGTGTGTTAAAATTTTGGGGATGGTCACTGAACGCTCTTCTCCTGAGCAAATCCCAGGCATACTCTATAGGATTGAGATCAGCGGACTAAGCAGGCCAATCTAATAGCGTTAAAATTATTCTCGCAGAGCACATTCATCTCCAGTCTGGCTGTGTGTGCACGCAGATTATCTTGCATGAACATGAAATCTTGGCCATACTGCTGTCGATGAGGGATGACCATAGCTTACACAATCTCTTACTAGTATTGTTCTGCATTTAAATTGCCTTGTATCAAAACGAGGTTCGTTCTTCCACCTAGGCGAATTCCAGCAAACACCATAATCGTTCCGCCCTGGAATGGATGAACTCTAGTGACCAGGATCTCGCCAAACACGAACTCTTCTTGAATCGGCATGATGTCCAAAACGCAATTCATCAGAAAAAATAACACGAGCCCACTGAGTGTCGGACCACATGCAACTCTAATCAAATTTGTTTCAGTTCCATAAACTACTATTATTATTGTAGTGTTGAAACGTTTGAATAACAATAGTTCGATAAAGACTGAACGAATTTTTTCAGGCATAATCTTACTTCTTTTTTATTCACATTTTTACTCAAAGTTTTACGTTTTACATCCAAATTTTGGGGTTGTTGGCTTTAAGTAGTGTTTGTGCTTGTGGGACATGTACGTTTTGATGTTGCTTTAGCTGTTAGTGTAGTTTAGTGTTTAAGTGCCGGAACAAGGTGTCGGAGATGGTGTTGGAGAAAGTGTCAGAGATAGTGTCAGGGATGGCATCGATGCAGTTGTTTAAGTGCCGAAAGGTGTTGGAAATGGTGTCAAAGATGGCAACGGTTTAGGTATTTAAGTACCATTAGGTGTCAGAGATGGTGTCGGAGATAGTATCGGAGATGGTGTTGGAGCTGATGCGTTAGTTTAAGAGTTTAATTGCCACAAGGTGTCGGAGATGACGTCGGTTTAGGTGTTTTAGTGCCACAATGTGTCGGAGATGGTTTCCGTTTAGGTTTTTTAGTGCTGCAAGGTTCTGGAGATGGTGTCGGAGATGGTGTCGGAGATGGTGTTGGAACTGGTGTCGGAGATGGTGTTGGAGATGGTGTCGGAGATGGTGTTGAAGCTGCTGTCGGAAATGGTGTCGGAGATGGCGTCGGTTTATGTTTTTTAGTACTGCAAGGTTTTGGAGATGGTGTTGGAGATGGTGTTGGAGCTGGTGTTGGAGATGGCGTCGGAGATGGTGTTGGAGATGGTGTCGGAGCTGGTGTTGGTGATGGCGTCGGAGATAGTGTTGGAGATGGCGTCGGAGCTGGTGTTGGAGATGGTGTTGGAGATGGCGTCGGAGATGGTGTTGGAGATGGCGTTGGAGCTGGTGTTGGAGATGGCGTCGGAGCTGGTGTCGGAGATGGTGTTGGAGACGGTGTCGGAGATGGCGTTGGTTTAGGTTTTTTAGTGTTGCAAGGTTCTGGAGATGGTGTTGGAGCTGGTGTCGGAGATGGTGTCGGAGACGGTGTTGGAGAAGGTGTTGGGGATGGTGTAGGAGATGGCGTCGGAGATGGTGTTGGAGATGGTGTCGGAGATGGTGTTGGAGATGGCGTTGGAGCTGGTGTCGGAGACGGTGTTGGAGATGGCGTTGGAGATGGCGTCGGAGCTGGTGTCGGAGATGGTGTCGGAGACGGCGTTGGAGATGGCGTTGGAGATGGTGTTGGAGATGGCGTTGGAGCTGGTGTCGGAGATGGTGTCGGAGATGGTGTCGGAGACGGTGTTGGGGATGGCGTTGGGGATGGTGTCGGAGATGGCGTCGGAAATGGTGTTGGAGATGGTGTCGGAGATGGTGTTGGAGATGGCGTTGGAGCTGGTGTCGGAGACGGTGTAGGAGATGGTGTTGGAGATGGTGTCGGAGATGGTGTTGGAGATGGCGTTGGAGCTAGTGTCGGAGATGGTGTAGGAGATGGCGTCGGAGATGGTGTTGGAGATGGCGTTGGAGCTGGTGTTGGAGATGGTGTTGGAGACGGTGTCGGAGATGGCGTTGTTTTAGGTTTTTTAGTAGTGCATGGTTCTGGAGATGGTGTTGGAGATGGCGTTGGAGATGGTGTTGGAGATGGCGTTGGAGCTGGTGTCGGAGACGGTGTAGGAAATGGTGTTGGAGATGGTGTCGGAGATGGTGTTGGAGATGGCGTTGGAGCTAGTGTCGGAGATGGTGTAGGAGATGGCGTCGGAGATGGTGTTGGAGATGGCGTCGGAGCTGGTGTTGGAGATGGTGTTGGAGACGGTGTCGGAGATGGCGTTGGTTTAGGTTTTTTAGTAGTGCATGGTTCTGGAGATGGTGTTGGAGATGGCGTTGGAGATGGTGTTGGAGATGGCGTTGGAGCTGGTGTCGGAGCCGGTGTAGGAGATGGTGTTGGAGATGGTGTCGGAGATGGTGTTGGAGATGGCGTTGGAGCTAGTGTCGGAGATGGTGTAGGAGATGGCGTCGGAGATGGTGTTGGAGATGGCGTTGGTTTAGGTTTTTTAGTAGTGCATGGTTCTGGAGATGGTGTTGGAGATGGCGTTGGAGATGGTGTTGGAGATGGTGTTGGAGACGGTGTCGGAGATGGCGTTGGTTTAGGTTTTTTAGTAGTGCATGGTTCTGGAGATGGTGTTGGAGATGGCGTTGGAGATGGTGTTGGAGATGGTGTCGGAGACGGTGTTGGAGATGGTGTTGGGGATGGTGTCGGAGATGGCGTCGGAAATGGTGTTGGAGATGGTGTTGGGGATGGTGTCGGAGATGGCGTCGGAAATGGTGTTGGAGATGGTGTTGGAGATGGTGTCGGAGATGGTGTTGGAGATGGCGTTGGAGATGGCGTTGGAGCGGGTGTCGGAGACGGTGTTGGAGATGGCGTCGGAGATGGTGTTGGAGATGGCGTCTGAGCTGGTGTTGGAGATGGTGTTGGAGATGGTGTCGGAGACGGTGTCGGAGATGGCGTTGGTTTAGGTTTTTGAGTGGTGCATGGTTCTGGAGATGGTGTTGGAGATGGCGTTGGAGATGGCGTTGGAGATGGTGTTGGAGATGGCGTTGGAGCTGGTGTCGGAGATGGTGTCGGAGATGGTGTCGGAGACGGTGTTGGGGATGGCGTTGGAGCCGGTGTCGGAGATGGTGTCGGTTTAGGTTTTTTAGTGTTGCAAGGTTCTGGAGATGGTGTTGGAGCTGGTGTCGGAGATGGTGTTGGAGATGGTGTTGGAGATGGTGTCGGAGATGGTGTTGGGGATGGCGTTGGAGCCGGTGTCGGAGATGGTGTCGGTTTAGGTTTTTTAGTGTTGCAAGGTTCTGGAGATGGTGTTGGAGCTGGTGTCGGAGATGGCGTCGGAGATGGTGTTGGAGATGGTGTCGGAGATGGTGTTGGAGATGGTGTTGGAGCTGGTGTCGGAGACGGTGTTGGAGATGGCGTTGGAGATGGCGTCGGAGCTGGTGTCGGAGATGGTGTCGGAGACGGCGTCGGAGACGGCGTCGGAGATGGCGTTGGAGATGATGTTGGAGATGGCGTTGGAGCTGGTGTCGGAGATGGTGTCGGAGATGGCGTTGGTTTATGTTTTTTAGTGCCGCAAGGTTTTGAAGATGGTGTTGGAGATGGTGTTGGAGCTGGTGTTGGAGATGGCGTCGGAGATGGTGTCGGAGATGGTGTTGGAGATGGCGTCGGAGAAGGTGTCGGAGATGGTGTCGGAGACGGCGTCGGAGATGGCGTTGGAGATGGTGTTGGAGATGGCGTTGGAGCTGGTGTCGGAGATGGTGTTGGAGATGGTGTCGGAGATGGTGTTGGAGATGGCGTCGGAGCTAGTGTCGGAGACAGTGTCGGTTTAGGTTTTTTAGTGTTGCAAGGTTCTGGAAATGGTGTTGGAGCTGGTGTCGGAGATGGTGTCGGAGATGGCGTTGGAGATGGTGTTGGAGATGGTGTCGGAGATGGTGTTGGAGATGGCGTTGGAGGTGGTGTCGGAGACGGTGTTGGAGATGGCGTTGGAGCTGGTGTCGGAGATGGTGTCGGAGATGGCGTTGGTTTATGTTTTTTAGTGCCGCAAGGTTTTGAAGATGGTGTTGGAGATGGTGTTGGAGCTGGTGTTGGAGATGGTGTCGGAGCTGGTGTTGGAGATGGCGTTGGAGCTAGTGTCGGAGATGGCGTCGGAGATGGTGTTGGAGAGGGCGTCGGAGATGGTGTCGGAGATGGTGTTGGAGATGGCGTCGGAGCTGGTGTTGGAGATGGCGTCGAAGCTGGTGTCGGAGATGGCGTCGGAGATGGTGTTGGAGATGGCGTTGGAGATGGTGTTGGAGATGGCGTCGGAGCTGGTGTTGGAGATGGCGTCGGAGCTGGTGTCGGAGATGGCGTCGGAGATGGTGTTGGAGATGGCGTCGGAGATGGTGTTGGAGATGGCGTCGGAGCTGGTGTTGGAGATGGCGTTGGAGCTAGTGTCGGAGATGGCGTCGGAGATGGTGTTGGAGATGGCGTCGGAGCTGGTGTCGGAGATTGTGTCGGAGATGGCGTCGGTTTATGTTTTTTAGTGCCGCAAGGTTTTGGAGATGGTGTTGGAGATGGTGTTGGAGCTGGTGTTGGAGATGGCGTCGGAGATGGTGTCGGAGATGGTGTTGGAGATGGCGTCGGAGAAGGTGTCGGAGATGGTGTCGGAGATGGCGTCGGAGATGGCGTTGGAGATGGTGTTGGAGATGGTGTTGGAGATGGCGTCGGAGCTGGTGTCGGAGATTGTGTCGGAGATGGCGTCGGTTTATGTTTTTTAGTGCCGCAAGGTTTTGGAGATGGTGTTGGAGATGGTGTTGGAGCTGGTGTTGGAGATGGCGTCGGAGATGGTGTCGGAGATGGTGTTGGAGATGGCGTCGGAGAAGGTGTCGGAGATGGTGTCGGAGACGGCGTCGGAGATGGCGTTGGAGATGGTGTTGGAGATGGCGTTGGAGCTGGTGTCGGAGATGGTGTTGGAGATGGTGTCGGAGATGGTGTTGGAGATGGCGTCGGAGCTAGTGTCGGAGATGGTGTCGGTTTAGGTTTTTTAGTGTTGCAAGGTTCTGGAAATGGTGTTGGAGCTGGTGTCGGAGATGGTGTCGGAGATGGCGTTGGAGATGGTGTTGGAGATGGTGTCGGAGATGGTGTTGGAGATGGCGTTGGAGGTGGTGTCGGAGACGGTGTTGGAGATGGCGTTGGAGCTGGTGTCGGAGATGGTGTCGGAGATGGCGTTGGTTTATGTTTTTTAGTGCCGCAAGGTTTTGAAGATGGTGTTGGAGATGGTGTTGGAGCTGGTGTTGGAGATGGCGTCGGAGCTGGTGTCGGAGATGGCGTCGGAGATGGTGTTGGAGATGGCGTTGGAGATGATGTTGGAGATGGCGTCGGAGCTGGTGTTGGAGATGGCGTCGGAGCTGGTGTCGGAGATGGCGTCGGAGATGGTGTTGGAGATGGCGTCGGAGATGGTGTTGGAGATGGCGTCGGAGCTGGTGTTGGAGATGGCGTTGGAGCTAGTGTCGGAGATGGCGTCGGAGATGGTGTTGGAGATGGCGTCGGAGCTGGTGTCGGAGATTGTGTCGGAGATGGCGTCGGTTTATGTTTTTTAGTGCCGCAAGGTTTTGGAGATGGTGTTGGAGATGGTGTTGGAGCTGGTGTTGGAGATGGCGTCGGAGATGGTGTCGGAGATGGTGTCGGAGATGGTGTTGGAGATGGTGTTGGAGATGGCGTTGGAGCTAGTGTCGGAGATGGCGTCGGTGTAGGCTTTTTAGTGCCGCAAGGTTCTGGAGATGGTGTCGGAGATGGTGTTGGAGATGGTGTCGGAGATGGTGTCGGAGATGGTGTCGGAGATGGTGTTGGAGATGGCGTAGGAGATGGTGTTGGAGATGATGTCGGAGCTGGTGTCGGATATGGTGTCGGAGATGGCGTTGGTTTAGGTTTTTTAGTGCCACAAGTTTCTGGAGATGATGTTGGAGATGGTGTTGGAGATGACGTCGGAGATGGTGTCGGAGGTGGTGTCGGACATGGTGTCGGAGATGGTGTCGGTGTCGTGAACTCGCATTTAGACGTGGATGGCTTAGAAGTGCTTGTTGTGGTCGGTGGTGGGTATTCACATTCCGAAGGTTTTGGTATGCAGCCTGAAAAAATAAAAAAATTTATTATTCAAATCATTTTTATATTCTATTGGGAAAAATTAGCCTTAAACACATACATACATAAATTCACAACTTTGCTACGATTATAACATACTACTTTTGCCTCGTTTACGTTCATACATCTGGTCATACACGCACGCCGGTTGCGAGTGCTACGCACCTGGCCTTTCTGAAGAACATCACCAATAAGGTCAGTCCCCGCCCGGCCTTTTCCTTCACATCAGCCTTGTAAATACATTTTGTTAGTCGCCTTTCATTCATCCTCTCAACATGCCCATATCATCTCAGCATACCCTTTTCAATATTTGTCACTACATCTTCTTTTAAATCAGACCGCTGTCTTATCACATCATTCCTCAGCCTATCATTCATAGTCAGACCACACATGCTTCGCAAGGAACGCATTTCCACTACATTTATTCTACTTTCATGTTGTTTTTGCCAACCCAACATTCACTTCCATACATAAGCGTGGGCACTAGTACACCATTGTGAATAGCCAGTCGAGCCTTTTTAGACATCGACTGGTTGGTCACAGTCGCATGTATAGCACCATTCACTTTATTTCCCGCATTTACTCTTCTTTCCACATCTCTATCAATCTTCCCATCCCTTGTAAACAGACTCCTCAAATATAAACTCACTTGCTTGCTCCACACTTCTATCATTTATTTTCACATCATGCACCGATACATCCTCTCCTCTTTCAAACACCATGACCTTCGTCTTATTCACATATATATTCATCCCTTTCATCTTATATTTTTCATCCATCACAGTCACCATGTCTTACAACTGTTCTGCTGATGATGCAAGTAGAACTTAATCATCTGCGTAGATAAGGCTTTTGACAGGCAACTCATTCATTCTCAATCCACACTCACCCTCTTTCAAATCTGTCAGAAAACTATCCATGTACAAGTTGAAAAGCAACGGTGACGCTACACAACACTGTCTAACACCCCTCGAGATACAAAATCATTTCGTATATGCCCCATTTATCCTAACACAAGCACTGGAATCCTTATTTAAGATTTCAGTGCCCGTACCAAGCGCCAGTCCACACCGTACATGGATAGTGTCGACACACAGTTCTTCCCTCCACACACATAGTCATTCTTGTGATTTGCTAGATGTTTTTCGGTTATGCACCTTAGGGAGAAAATATGATCCATACAGCCCATTCCCTCTTTAAATCCTGCCTTTACATCCCATATTTTCTCATTTGTCACTCTTATCACTCTATTTATTAAGACTTTTGCATGCAGTTTGCCGACAACACTCAAAAGATTAATGCTGCGGTAGTTTTTACACTCCTGCTGAGAGCCTTTTCCCATATATAGTGGTACGATTACAACCTTGCACCAATCATCCAGCACACAGCCATATCTCCAACAAATATTAAACATTCGGCACAACAGGCTTGCTACCACCCCATCACCGCCCTTCGGCATTTCAGCAGACACTCTGTCATACCCCGCAGCTTTCCCAACTTTCATCCCTCTCAGCGCTCTTACAATCTCATCTATTTCTATTGCATTTTCGTCATCTACATCCGAGTTTGGGTCTTCAAAGCTGGCCTCTGCCCAGTTATCCACTCCTTGCACACTATCCTGACAACTAAATAAACTTTCAAAGTATTCTCTTCCAGCGTTCCAAGACCTTACATTTTTTGCTTAGTAAACATATTCTGCTCTTATAACATTTTCAGCCTTAGTTGTTTTGTAAAATTATGGTTATTTCATTACCATTAGCTAGGTTGACTAGATGCTTACCTACGCTGAATCTATGTAGTTACAGTTTTTTGTTTATTTCAAGATTAAAATCAAAATCCAAATATTTTATTTCATATAAACCTACATAAGCACGTTTATTATGGAGAAGAGCCGGCATGAAACTCCACGGTTACTCTTTTAAAAATAATTGGATTTTACAATGTTTTCAAATTACAGCGTTAATAAGTATGGGACAGTTTAGGCCTGTTAGTGTAGGCCTGCCAAAGTGACAAAAAAACCTAAATACACTGGCCCTAACGCATGCAACTTTGATGAATTTCTTACATATAATCACTTGATTTGAATTGTATTAGAATTTTATTAAGTACGAATATATTATCTTATCGATAACTATTTATTTTTAAATGTATCTATACTCCACTTGAAATAAGATTAGACATTTAAACAAACCTTTTTTACAGTCCGTTCAACCGATTTTGACTTCTATACCCTAAGCATAAGGATGGTATTAAAAGCAAAAAAGTGGTCACAATACCAACTGTTTACTGCATTTGTCATGACACCAACGCAATAGAAATCAAAATCGGTTGAACAAACTGTTAAAAAGGTTCATTTAAATGTCTATACTTATTTCAAATGGAGTGTAATTTAACTTTCCTTAGCCCAAAAGCCTTGAATGTAGATTTTTTACCTAGGGAGCAAACAACTATTTTAAAAACGAGACAATTTCTTTGAATCCAGATCGGAGCAAAGGATTCTAGAGTAGAATCCTGAGCGCAGCGAGGGCTTCAAAGTACGTCACTTGAGCTTAAAATAGTGTTGCTCCTGAGGTTAACATTCTTCTTTTTATCACCCTCTATGAGAAAATTAGTAAACAATTACGCGAAGGCGGAATGCATATCCCGCGTTTTTTTTAATTTTTACACTAACTTTTTTTTATTCAGCCTGTTACTTGTTCATACAATGTTCGTGATTGAACCGTCTTTGGTAATTGGAACTTTTACTAACAATATCCATATTCCAAATTCAAATCACTTTTTTGTTAACGAAGAATAAACTAGCTCTTTTTGAATAGATGTGATAAAAATACCTTTAAAGCCCGAATAGACTTTAAAGACCGAAAAAATTGTATTCGTGCATTATGCATGATCCAAAACACTGACAGTTGCAAACCTTTTTTTTTATTAATTTAAAATTATTAACAGTTCCGTCCCTATATAAATATTTATGAAGTTGCCATTACGGAACCCTAAAAATAACCATACCCAATTTGGAACCATAAATAATAACAAACTACATAAATCGATAAAAGCTTCAAAAGACTTAAATACTTAAAAAAAAAACACTCTTTAGTTTATAACAGCATAAATGAATATTCAGATGAAAAACAAAATCCTACCTTTTTTTCAGATTTATTTATTACTTACTTTAGTTTTAATAACTATTGTAACCTTAATTTTTTTATGTTTACGTTTATTTTATCTTTTAAGATTTAAGATGTTACTAGCAGTATTTTTTTTATCATTTTAAGTAAAATAAACATAACGAATAAATATTATTTATTTTTTATTATAACATATCACGCATTTTTTTATTCTAAACCCTTTATTGCAATAACAACATTAATAAATAGGCAGGATATTTAAAAATATTATTATTGCAAACAAAAATAATAATATTTGCAAAAACAGCGCTGTGATTTACGAGATTAGCTAATAACTTTAAAAATGTTACGCGAGGCGACAATTGCGGATGTGACCTTGCGTAAGGTGGTACATTTTGTGTTGAACGGATGGCCTAGGAAAATGCCTGGTGATGGTATTAAGCCGTATCATGCATGTAGAACGCAATTGTCGTATGAAAATGGTTGTGTTATGCGAGGACACAAAGTTGTAATTCCAGAGAAATTACAAACAAAAATTCTAATGGAATTGCATCAATCCCATTTAGGAATTGTAAAGACAAAGGCGGAAGCGCGAGCGCGTGTTTGGTTTCCGGGAATAGACACTGCCTTAGAACGTTTGATAGGATCGTGTGATGTATGCTTGCAATTGCGACCATCACCGGCGCGGGCGCCGATTGCGCACTGGGAATATCCTCCAACACCATTTTACCGGGTACATATTGATTTTCTGGGGCCTATTAACGGTAACACCTTTTTAGTAGTAGTGGATGCATATACCAAGTGGGTTGAGGTTTATAATATGAAGTGCAGTACGTCTACTTCTGCTACAATTGACAGGTTATATGATTTTATGTCAAGATTTGGTATACCGCAAACACTGGTTAGCGACAATGGTACATCATTTACGTCACATGAGTTTGAGGCTTTTTGTAGGGTGAACGGAATTTCACACGTGACGTCACCAACATATCACGCGGCCAGTAACGGGCAAGCAGAAAGCTATGTTAAGATAGTTAAGAAGGGTATTAAAACAAGCTTGCTTAGTGGTAATGGGCCACGAAATTTAAATAACAATCTTTTAAAATTCTTGTTTGACTACAGGAATTCCGTTCACACAATGACTGGGTTCTCTCCTGCTGAGCTGGTTTATGGTCGGAAGCTTAGAACGCGTCTAGATCTATTGAAACCCGAATCGCCGTCGCTTTCGTCCACGGCTCTGGCTAATACGGTTAAACGTAAACAGTGTTTACAAAATAAAACGGGCGGACACAACACGCAAGTTTTCGCTATTGGTGACATAGTTTATTATAAAAATCATACAGTCAATGATAAATACAGTTGGTGCAAAGGGACAGTCACTAAAAAAATCGGAAAAGTGTTGTATTTAATTAAAGATGAAGTAACTTCGAGGACTTTAAGAAAGCATAAAAATCAGATAATAATGTATAAGGGCAACGATTGCAAAGGCTACAAAGACATAGATGTAGACCTACAGGAGCTAAATGGTGGCACAACGACAGAGACGCAGAGTTTTGAACAGACACCGGACACGGGTGAAGGGAGTGAAGACACGTCAATGACTGCAGATAGTTCTGACCTGGCAAGAGCAGCCACACCCCCAGGTACACCCCCAGTTGTTGTTACACAACCTGCAACACCAGACGATACCGGGGAGGAGGAAGAGTACCAGGAGGCTTTAGCCGAGTCTCCAGACACTGGACATTCGGGCGAAGAGCCACCGCAACAGCAGGCAAGTGAGCCAGTGCCAACGCCACGGTCTAAACGCAATCGGCCCATAGTCAACTACAAATTGTACTATTAGGAAGTATGTTTGGCAACAGCATGTTTTTAAAGCTCAGTTGTTAGAATAGTATTACTTAAGCTAAGGGGAGGAATGTTGAGTATGTGTGCGTGTGCCTACGCACCTATAAGTTACTAAGCGAATAAACGTCAGTGCGTTATTAGCAAGCAGTTGTTTCACTCGTGTATCCTCGTACCTAACAGTTGCAAATAGCTGATTTACATTTTTTTATTAATTTAGCAATATTACTGTATTAATATGAAATATCGCTAACTACTGAACTAGAATATTAATAATGAATTGCAAATATAACACTGAATTTTATGTTGTAGGTAATCGTTTTCGTTATAAAAAAGGCGTTTGGAAAGTTCTTTTTTTACATCTAAAACTAAATATTCGGTGTTACGATGTTAATTATTGCATTCCATAATCAATTTTTTCTTCTGTTAGTCTTATTCCAAATTGCTCTTTTTATTTCCTAGGCTTTCTTATAGAACTTATTTTTTAAGGAGCCTTATAAGTAAAACGTAATCTTTATGAGCAAACAATTTTGTCATTCTACTTTCCTTTTTATCCCAAAGCCATCTCATTTTATTAACAGAACCTAAACGGATTTTCGACTCAGAACTTTAAGCAAGTCATTATCCACTAGGAAATCTGAACTCGCTCGTAAAAGACAAACAACGCAGGTCCCAAAGTTTCAAAGTCGTCACCTCCGCGAAAGTTTTTCACTAAAGTTTACGTGTTTACTTGGCTAAGTGGGCCGTTTTGGAGTCAGGAGCCACGGATGCTCTTTACAGTCCTCCCTTACTGCTTTCCGATATTTTGTTCGATTTGCAGAATGGTAAACCGCAACTTTTGAGAGTTTTCTTCGTTAAAAATCTTGGGCTGAATATATTGTGCTGATCATTTTTTTTTCGGGCTGACTTTTTGCGTCGAACTTAGACAATATTTTATGCACTCTAAATACGAGTCTTGAACTTTTAAAAACTTTTACCTAAATAATCAAACAAGGTGAAAAACGAATTTAAAACAGATTATTCACTGCATAGACATAAAATTATCTTTCAATGCAGTCTTTGAAATTCAAACAAATTAATCTAACTTTTGTTCCCCTGATCACTTGTCTACCTCTTCATACATTCGAATTAAATTAATACGTATTATTCCTTTGTCATGGATCCCTTGTAATTGAGAGGGGCCGACATTGCTAAATAAACCAGATAGTGTCTATTTAGACGGCCTGACGATTGTAAATTAATTTATGTACTTGATGAAATTTAAGCCATACCGCTTGTGTTTCGCCCTGAGGATAATATTTAGACATAACATGTGTTTATTGAGTGATAAGATCGACTGAATAGAACAGATGGAAATTGTATTTAATAGACATTTGTATAACAATAACGTGTATTTGTTCATTATGATACGTTAAGAGTTTACTTATGTGTGTACAGACCCATGTCTCAGTAGTTATCGGTTGTATGAAGCTGGGTCAGTTTTTTTCCATCTGCTCATGGGCCGCTCAGCTGTCTTCAGATTTATTTCTACAATTATCTGTTTTTGCTTATTTATTTTTTTAACCTGTGCTGTTCCACTGCTGGGCAAAGGTCTCCCCCATACTTTGCCATGTGTCTTTGCATCATTTTGTCTTGTGATTTTTTTTATTTACCTATTGCAAATTCCCAAAAAGGTTCACTAAAAAGCATTTTGTAACCTCTTTGCGGTTCAAGCAAGCGTGGCACAGTTGAAGATGATTTCTCTAACGTGCATCAATAATTGTTTAATATGAGGTAGGTAATATGATCACGGCTAAAATTGAGATCAAAATCGTTCTTCTAAAGGTGTGTCCAAACATTGAGCGGCAAGAGCGCGGCAGCAACACGCGGTGTTTGCAGGACACATTTCTGCCCCACTTTAGTTAGGACTAAACCGACGAATGTTTGCGCAGCAGTACTGCGCGGCACATCCGAGACACGCCGCGCGCTTCAGTTGGCAATATCAATCTGCCTAGTCCAAATACGTCCGCAGAAATACATCCAGACACAATTAGTGACGAATGTTTCCAAAAAAAAATTGTGCGCAGCAGGTAGACAGAAGCGTTCACGCGCGGCAGCCGCGCACGATTGCCCTTCAATGTTTGGACACACCTTAAAAGTGTATGGCTTTAACGAAAAGTGTGTGTAAATAAGTCAAAATTTAATAATTTTATAAAATATAAATGACACATTAAATAAGTTAGTAAAACAATAAACATGCAGTTTAGGGCAACAAACGCCATCAAGGCTAATAAAATGCTGAGTAAATAAAAACAGGTAATGAATGAAACGTTTGTCTACAACAATGAAATAAATTAATAATACGTTAGTCAACTTAAACATACGAGTACGTATAAACGCATACATCATAAAAAACAACATCTGTTTTGCTAACAGTTAAGTTGTCATATTATTTACCATAGTCACAATAGTAACACTTTCATTCAACCTATTAGTTACAGTACTACTTTTAGATGTGATTGCACTAACTATTTATCACTTTAAACGTTAAAAAAAATATGAAACGTTTTAACGTTCAAGCCCCGCGGTTTAACACCGACGCGCGCTTTACGTCACTTTTGACATTTTTCAGAATTTTTCGGTCTTACCTGTAATTTTTTGATTATTTTAGTTCTAATTGACGAGAATAGTTTGCCGTAACCAAATAGTCACTGTGTGACTTTAGCGGTTAAGCAGAGGTGTATTTATAGTACATCCACATTTCGCCAGTTATGTTTAAGTCCCATGTAATAGGGAGCGAGCCTATTGCCATCAACCGGGCACGAATCCAGACTCCGGGCTGCTACTGAGAAATTCCAGATGGAAAAACCCAATAACACTGCTCGACCTGGGGATCGAACCCAGGATCTTATGCTCAGCAGTAACGATTGCAACCACTAGACCAACGAGAAAACTACGTGAAATGCAAAAGTGAGTTTGTTTGTTACGCTTTCAAGCTAAAACGGCTGAACTGGTTTGGATGAAATTTGGCACGTGGGTAGAAAAAGACATAGGCTACTTTTCACGGCTTATCCGGCGGCACTGCCACCGGCACTGTGTGTAGAAGCCTTTAGGAATGCGAACCCCGTGTCACAATAAAACAACGTACAGTAGGACAAGTCTATTTTATGGTAGCAATGTTTGGTAATTTAGAACGTAATTTTTAGTTAAGTTTTAAAAATACCAAGTGAATTCACATTCTTTACATCTTTAGGTAACTTGTTATATATTTTTCTCCCGCAAAAATAATTGTTCTCTCGCCCCGTAGACTATTCGCACTCGTGGTAGTAAAATGTGATCCTTAATTCAACTGCTACGATTGTGCACATGCTGCTTTTAACATCAGTGATCATTGAATTTGTCGCTTTTCGGGGGCTAGATTCGTCAAAACTCTTCGCCGCAAAATATGCACCTACTTCAAGTTGATTTATTGTTGCAATAGATACGTAAATTCTTAACAACAAGCATATATAAACAAAACGTGAAAAATAAAAAAATGTTATGATAAGTTCACAACTATTTAGCATGAAGTGCGAGTTAATTTTATCGATTATTATAAGCTCAAAGACCTAACAAAGTATTTGGGCCAAGTGTGGGCATAAACGAGAGTAGCGAACTTGTTGTAGTTGTACTGGAAGAAGTCAGTTCTGTTGTAGTTGTAGTGCAAGTTGATGGTTCTGTCGTAGTTGTAGTGGAAGTGGTAGTGCATGGCTCTGTCGTTGTTGTAGTTGAAGTGGTAGTAGACGGTTCTGTTGTAGTTTCAGTGCAAGTTGATGGTTCTGTCATAGTTGTAGTGGAAGTGGTAGTGCACGGCTCTGTCGTAGTAGAAGTTGGAATGGTAGTAGACGGTTCTATTGTAGTTGTAGTTGAAGTGGTAGTAGATGGTTCTGTTGTAGTTTCAGTGCAAGTTGATGGTTCTGTCGTAGTTGTAGAAGATGGCTCTGTTGTAGTTGTAGTGGAAGTAGTAGTACACGGCTCTGTCGTAGTTGAAGTGGTAGTAGACGGTTCTGTTGTAGTTTCAGTGCAAGTTGATGGTTCTGTCGTAGTTGTAGTGGAAGTGGTAGTGCACGGCTCTGTCGTAGTTGAATTGGTAGTACACGGTTCTGTCGTAGTTGTAGTAGATGGCTCTGTCGTAGTTATAGTGGAAGTAGTAGGACACGGCTCTGTCGTAGTTGTAGTTGAAGTGGTAGTAGACGGTTCTGTTAAAGTTTCAGTGCAAGTTGATGGTTCTGTGGTAGTTGTAGTGGAAGTGGTAGTGCACGGCTCTGTCGTAGTTGAAGTGGTAGTATACTGTTCTGTCGTAGTTGTAGTAGATGGCTCTGTCGTAGTTGTAGTGTAAGTAGTAGGACACGGCTCTGTCGTATTTGTAGTTGAAGTGGTAGTAGACAGTTCTGTTGTAGTTTCAGTGCAAGTTGATGGTTCTGTCGTAGTTGTAGTGGAAGTGGTGGTGCACGGCTCTGTCGTAGTAGAAGTGGTAGTACACTGTTCTGTCGTAGTTGTAGTAGATGGTTCTGTCGTAGTTGTGGTGGTAGTGGTAGTGCATGGCTCTGTCGTAGTTGTAGTTGAAGTGGTAGTAGACGGTTCTGTTGTAGTTTCAGTGCAAGTTGATGGTTCTGTCGTAGTTGTAGTGGAAGTGGTGGTGCACGGCTCTGTTGTAGTTGAAGTGGTAGTACACTGTTCTGTCGTAGTTGTAGTAGATGGTTCTGTCGTAGTTGTGGTGGTAGTGGTAGTGCATGGCTCTGTCGTTGTTGTAGTTGAGGTGGTAGTAGACGGTTCTGTTGTAGTTTCAGTGCAAGTTGATGGTTCTGTCGTAGTTGTAGTGGAAGTGGTGGTACACGGCTCTGTCGTAGTTGAAGTGGTAGTACACTGTTCTGTCGTAGTTGTAGTAGATGGTTCTGTCGTAGTTGTGGTGGTAGTGGTAGTGCATGGCTCTGTCGTAGTTGTAGTTGAAGTGGTAGTAGACGGTTCTGTTGTAGTTTCAGTGCAAGTTGATGGTTCTGTCGTAGTTGTAGTGGAAGTGGTGGTGCACGGCTCTGTTGTAGTTGAAGTGGTAGTACACTGTTCTGTCGTAGTTGTAGTAGATGGTTCTGTCGTAGTTGTGGTGGTAGTGGTAGTGCATGGCTCTGTCGTTGTTGTAGTTGAGGTGGTAGTAGACGGTTCTGTTGTAGTTTCAGTGCAAGTTGATGGTTCTGTCGTAGTTGTAGTGGAAGTGGTGGTACACGGCTCTGTCGTAGTTGAAGTGGTAGTACACTGTTCTGTCGTAGTTGTAGTAGATGGTTCTGTCGTAGTTGTGGTGGTAGTGGTAGTGCATGGCTCTGTCGTAGTTGTAGTAGATGGTTCTGTCGTAGTTGTGGTGGTAGTGGTAGTGCATGGCTCTGTCGTAGTTGTAGTTGAAGTGGTAGTAGACGGTTCTGTTGTAGTTTCAGTGCAACTTGATGGTTCTGTCGTAGTTGTAGTGGAAGTGGTAGTGCACGGCTCTGTCGTAGTTGAAGTGGTAGTACACTGTTCTGTCGTAGTTGTAGTAGATGGCTCTGTCGTAGTTGTAGTGGAAGTAGTAGGACACGGCTCTGTCGTAGTTGAAGTGGTAGTACACTGTTCTGTCGTAGTTGTAGTAGATGGTTCTGTCGTAGTTGTGGTGGTAGTGGTAGTGCATGGCTCTGTCGTAGTTGTAGTTGAAGTGGTAGTAGACGGTTCTGTTGTAGTTTCAGTGCAAGTTGATGGTTCTGTCGTAGTTGTAGTGGAAGTGGTGGTGCACGGCTCTGTCGTAGTTGAAGTGGTAGTACACTGTTCTGTCGTAGTTGTAGTAGATGGTTCTGTCGTAGTTGTGGTGGTAGTGGTAGTGCATGGCTCTGTCGTAGTTGTAGTTGAAGTGGTAGTAGACGGTTCTGTTGTAGTTTCAGTGCAAGTTGATGGTTCTGTCGTAGTTGTAGTGGAAGTGGTGGTGCACGGCTCTGTTGTAGTTGAAGTGGTAGTACACTGTTCTGTCGTAGTTGTAGTAGATGGTTCTGTCGTAGTTGTGGTGGTAGTGGTAGTGCATGGCTCTGTCGTAGTTGTAGTTGAAGTGGTAGTAGACGGTTCTGTTGTAGTTTCAGTGCAAGTTGATGGTTCTGTCGTAGTTGTAGTGGAAGTGGTGGTGCACGGCTCTGTCGTAGTTGAAGTGGTAGTACACTGTTCTGTCGTAGTTGTAGTAGATGGTTCTGTCGTAGTTGTGGTGGTAGTGGTAGTGCATGGCTCTGTCGTAGTTGTAGTTGAAGTGGTAGTAGACGGTTCTGTTGTAGTTTCTGTGCAAGTTGATGGTTCTGTCGTAGTTGTAGTGGAAGTGGTAGTGCACGGCTCTGTCGTTGTTGAAGTGGTAGTACACTGTTTTGTCGTAGTTGTAGTAGATGGCTCTGTCGTAGTTGTAGTGGAAGTAGTAGGACATGGCTCTGTCGTAGTTGCAGTTGAAGTGGTAGTAGACAGTTCTGTTGTAGTTTCAGTGCAAGTTGGTGGTTCTGTCGTAGTTGTAGTGGAAGTGGTAGTGCACGGCTCTGTCGTAGTTGAAGTGGTAGTACACTGTTCTGTCGAAGTTGTAGTAGATGGCTCTGTCGTAGTTGTAGTGGAAGTAGTAGGACACGGCTCTGTCGTAGTTGTAGTTGAAGTGGTAGTAGACAGTTCTGTTGTAGTTTCAGTGCAAGTTGATGGTTCTGTCGTAGTTGTAGTGGAAGTGGTAGTGCACGGCTCTGTCGTAGTTGAAGTGGTAGTACACTGTTCTGTCGTAGTTGTAGTAGATGGTTCTGTCGTAGTTGTAGTGGAAGTGGTAGTGCACGGCTCTGTTGTAGTTGAAGTGGTAGTTGACGGTTCTGTTGTAGTTTTAGTGCAAGTTGGTGGTTCTGCCGTAGTTGTGATGGTAGTGGTAGTGCATGGCTCTGTCGTTGTTGTAGTTGAAGTGGTAGTAGACGGTTCTGTTGTAGTTTCAGTGCAAGTTGATGGTTCTGTCGTAGTTGTAGTGGAAGTGGTAGTGCACGGCTCTGTCGTAGTTGAAGTGGTAGTACACTGTTCTGTCGTAGTTGTAGTAGATGGCTCTGTCGTAGTTGTAGTGGAAGTAGTAGGACATGGCTCTGTCGTAGTTGCAGTTGAAGTGGTAGTAGACAGTTCTGTTGTAGTTTCACTGCAAGTTGGTGGTTCTGTCGTAGTTGTAGTGGAAGTGGTAGTGCACGGCTCTGTCGTAGTTGAAGTGGTAGTACACTGTTCTGTCGTAGTTGTAGTAGATGGCTCTGTCGTAGTTGTAGTAGAAGTAGTAGGACACGGCTCTGTCGTAGTTGTAGTTGAAGTGGTTGTAGACAGTTCTGTTGTAGTTTCAGTGCAAGTTGATGGTTCTGTCGTAGTTGTAGTGGAAGTGGTGGTGCACGGCTCTGTCGTAGTTGAAGTGGTAGTACACTGTTCTGTCGTAGTTGTAGTAGATGGTTCTGTCGTAGTTGTGGTGGTAGTGGTAGTGCATGGCTCTGTCGTAGTTGTAGTTGAAGTAGTAGGACACGGCTCTGTCGTAGTTGTAGTTGAAGTGGTAGTAGACAGTTCTGTTGTAGTTTCAGTGCAAGTTGATGGTTCTGTCGTAGTTGTAGTGGAAGTGGTGGTGCACGGCTCTGTCATAGTTGAAGTGGTAGTACACTGTTTTGTCGTAGTTGTAGTAGATGGTTCTGTCGTAGTTGTGGTGGTAGTGGTAGTGCATGGCTCTGTCGTAGTTGTAGTTGAAGTGGTAGTAGACGGTTCTGTTGTAGTTTCAGTGCAAGTTGATGGTTCTGTCGTAGTTGTAGTGGAAGTGGTAGTGCACGGCTCTGTCGTAGTTGAAGTGGTAGTACACTGTTCTGTCGTAGTTGTAGTAGATGGCTCTGTCGTAGTTGTAGTGAAAGTAGTAGGACACGGCTCTGTCGTAGTTGTAGTTGAAGTGGTAGTAGACGGTTCTGTTAAAGTTTCAGTGCAAGTTGATGGTTCTGTGGTAGTTGTAGTGGAAGTGGTGGTGCACGGCTCTGTCGTAGTTGAAGTGGTAGTACACTGTTCTGTCGTAGTTGTAGTAGATGGTTCTGTCGTAGTTGTGGTGGTAGTGGTAGTGCAAGGCTCTGTCGTAGTTGTAGTTGAAGTGGTAGTAGACGGTTCTGTTGTAGTTTCAGTGCAAGTTGATGGTTCTGTCGTAGTTGTAGTGGAAGTGGTAGTGCACGGCTCTGTCGTAGTTGAAGTGGTAGTACACTGTTCTGTCGTAGTTGTAGTAGATGGCTCTGTCGTAGTTGTAGTGAAAGTAGTAGGACACGGCTCTGTCGTAGTTGTAGTTGAAGTGGTAGTAGACGGTTCTGTTGTAGTTTCAGTGCAAGTTGATGGTTCTGTCGTAGTTGTAGTGGAAGTGGTAGTGCACGGCTCTGTCGTAGTTGAAGTGGTAGTACACTGTTCTGTCGTAGTTGTAGTAGATGGCTCTGTCGTAGTTGTAGTGGAAGTAGTAGGACACGGCTCTGTCGTAGTTGTAGTTGAAGTGGTAGTAGACAGTTCTGTTGTAGTTTCAGTGCAATTTGATGGTTCTGTCGTAGTTGTAGTGGAAGTGGTGGTGCACGGCTCTGTCGTAGTTGAAGTGGTAGTACACTGTTCTGTCGTAGTTGTAGTAGATGGTTCTGTCGTAGTTGTGGTGGTAGTGGTAGTGCATGGCTCTGTCGTAGTTGTAGTTGAAGTAGTAGGACACGGCTCTGTCGTAGTTGTAGTTGAAGTGGTAGTAGACAGTTCTGTTGTAGTTTCAGTGCAAGTTGATGGTTTTGTCGTAGTTGTAGTGGAAGTGGTGGTGCACGGCTCTGTCGTAGTTGAAGTGGTAGTACACTGTTCTGTCGTAGTTGTAGTAGATGGTTCTGTCGTAGTTGTAGTGGAAGTGGTAGTACACGGCTCTGTCGTAGTTGTAGTAGACGGTTCTGTTGTAGTGGAAGTAGTTGGTTTTATTGAAGTTGTTGTGGTCGTTATTTTTATCTTCGTTGTTGTTGTAATTGTTCGATTTGTGTTCGTCTGGGTACTTCCTGTTGTTCCGGGAGTAAAAAATGCCTCCACTGGCGCTTCAAAATATTTTTTCTCTATTATGGCATTTTATAATATTTCCTCTTATCAATTTATTTTATAAAACTGAGTATAATATAAAACATTTACTGGTCCAGAGTCTGAAATTGTGTCCGGTTGATGTCTATGCCTAAAGACATCAACCGGGTACAATTCCAGACTCTTGCCCCTAAATATAACCGGCAAAATGTGGGTTTACTAAAGGTACCTACATCTTTGCCTAACTCTACGGGGAATACAGGCTTGATGTTATTTATGAATGTGATTATAATCTGTGTCGTGTTTTGCTGCTTATCTCTACTTTCAGTGGTATTTTAAGTACTCATACTAAGAGAGACCATTTCCTGATGGCCCTGGTAATGGTTTCTCTTAGTATATAGTATAGTATTCTCCCGTAAAGACATTCTTGTGAACGATTTCATTGTTTGTTTTTTTATTAATTCTTTAGCTCCATAGTGCAATATAAAAATACTTACCCGTCATAAGTTCCACTAATTCACCTGTATCAACAGAAAAATATTAATTACCTAGTAAAAAATATTATAAGCTTAAGAAAGTAAATAAATAAACGACATAATAATAATAAATGATTATGTTAAAAGTATATATTTAAAAAAAAAACGTTTTTTTTTCTTTTTTATGATTTTTTTGCACTATTGGCTATAAAATCACAAATCAATTAAGAAAGGCAGTATAACACTAAATTGACATCATTTCAATTACCTACTTATTAAAATACATAATTTTTATAATGATAATATAATTGTAATGTTTATGTTGATGACAAGTACATACCAAAGATTGGGACTGCTTCTGTGACGTAACATGCCTAAAACAAAAAATAACATAAAATTTGAGTTTCATTATTATTTTTGCCAGTCTCCTTGATATAATATCATACTAGATTCTGAAGGATGATGATACCAGGAATTATGGAAGCTGGTACTCACTCTAATAGGAATAAATAATATATCTTTCTTATGACATATAATATTATGTCATAAGTAAGGTATAAAGAGTAAGTAGCCGCAGTGATAGCCCATTAAATTAAATTTTTCTTACGTTTTTTCCAATTTGCAGGTCTGTCAGGTATATTGATCAAAATATGATTCACACAAACACGTATTTACAGAATTATAAATTAATGATATATTAATAATATGATATATTATAATTCTGTATACATCTCTGTAAGTTAGTCTCTTATCGAAAGCCCTAGTTATAACAGGTGCCCGAGGCGGGCATCTTGTACGCTGTTTTTAGGTGCTCATTAAAATTATATGAATTTCTCTGTAATTCCAAAGATGTATTACACAAACATGGCTATAGGAGGGGGCTACCAAAATGGACATCATCTTACACAGATATTTCTTTTGTTTTTTTCACGAATAAAAGGATACAGATAGGCCTAAGCTATTCTCAGGCCCGTAAACTTTATTTAGGCCAAAAACCATGATTTGTTGCTCCTTTGCTGAGTGAAAGAATGACAAACCAACAAACACGCTTTTGTATTTGTGGCAGTATCTACCATCTCCATATGCGAACTACGCAACACACTGACGTCATACAAAATCCGGCACCGAGCACGCAGTGAAATTAACGCACGACTAGCATATATATGTACACGAAACGAATCGCAAGCGCGCCGCTGGTGACAGAACGTGATCTACCCACAATTAAAGCACGCGCTTCTATAGAGTCGCTTGGCACACGACAAACACCTTGAGAATGTGCAATACAATCTCGCAAAGGATCCTAAATCTTTCTGGAATTATGTAAGGAGCAAAAAGGGTATGGTGAACCATAAAAAAATTACAAAAAATGGTCAAATTTTATCGGACACCGAATGTGTTCACGAATTTGCTAACTTTTTCAAGTCCGTGTACAGTCCCCTGAGAGCAAAACTAGACGTGCAAGCCGCCGTGGCCGAGAGTAACACAAGTAGTTCCCGAGTACATATAGAGAGTATTGATAGCAGCCAGATAAGGGAGGCGCTAACTAAACTTAAACCTAAGCGTTCAGCAGGACCAGATGGCATCCCACCATTTATTTTTAGAGACTGCAGGGATTATTTAACACAACCGCTGGTATACGTATATGATGTATGTTTTGAGCAGTCATACTTTCCGGAACGCTGGAAAACTACGCGAGTAATACCAGTACCTAAGGGCAAAGCAGCGAGTGAAGTTAGTGGATATAGGCCGGTGGCGGTGTTGTCGGTACCAGCAAAGGTATTTGAGTCAGTTATCCATCATTGTGTCTTGAACCAGGTTTCATTCACGTTGTCTGACTCACAGCATGGGTTCAGGCCGGGTCGTAGCACGACTACAAATCTGCTGAATTTTATGGCATATGTGGTTCCTAGCGTTGATTTGGGAGTGCAGGTCGATGCTGCATACTTTGATTTTAAAAAAGCCTTTGATTTAGTCGATAATGACATTTTATTGACAAAGCTTGCGGCAGTCGGATGCACTCCTAAATTGCTGAAATTCTTCGCTGATCATATGAGTAACAGAAAGCAGTATGTAGAATATGCTGGGTACAGATCTGAGCCCTATTTTACGAGGTCAGGCGTAAGTCAGGGCAGTAATTTGGGACCATTCCAATTTATAGTGATGGTAAATGACTTGCCCGAGGTCGTCAAGAGTGCCAAGTGCCTGTTGTTTGCTGACGATTTAAAATTGCTACTCTCTGTGAAAGAACAAAAGGACTTTGTGCGCTTACAGGAAGACATAGACAGGGTTGTGGAATGGGGAGAGAAGAATAAGTTGGTGTTTAATACGTCAAAGTGTTCGGCAATAACTTTTAGTAGGATGAAAATGCCCAAGAAATATGATTATAGAGTGGGCAACACGTTATTGAAAAGAACGGAAACGGTGCGTGATTTAGGAGTACGCCTTGACTCGGACCTGGCATTTCGTAATCACATCGTAAATGTTTGTAAAAAAGCCTACAGGAGCCTAGGGTTCGTCCTAAGAAGAGCTGAGGGTTTTACAAGCATCGCTGCGCTAACTTCTTTGTATAATGCATTGGTAAGAAGTCAGCTCGAATGTAACGCAATCATATGGGCTCCACATGAAGCTAAATATAGTCTCATGCTGGAGCGTATACAAAATAAAATTACTAGGTTTCTGTATTTAAGGTTATATGGTGTATATCCATTTTATCCATTGATGTATCCAACCTTGTTTGTTATAGGCATGGTGGGATACAATAAATTGGAAACAAGGAGGGACATAGCTCTTGCTACCTATATTTTTAAATTATTGCGTGGCAAGACTTCAAACCCGGGTATATTAAAAGAAATAAACCTGTGTGTGCCCGACAATTATGTATTGCGAAGGCGACGGCCACGTCTATTGGCGGTTCCCAGTAGTAGGACCAATCTACTGAGTAAAGCCCCTATAACACGTACCTTGCGTATACTTAATGACGTAGCAGACAGCATAGATCTTTTTACTTGTTCTCTGGGTGAGTTCACAAAAATCACTATGTACAGAATATGTTATGAATATGATAAATAATAAAACTGTAATTGTAGCCACACTATTGAATTAGGACAATCCTGTAATGATAGTGATGATGACTTGATAAATAAATAAATAATAAATAATTGTTTTAAGGCCATTTTGCCTCTGATCGCATCGGAATTAAGACTTCGCGGAACTGTTCTCGATTCGTGGTGCTCAGTTATTGTGTTAGTTGTTGGTAATTTGTGATCATTGTATAAATTGGTGATTTTAATAAACGCCGTCGCACCCTTTGTGTGTATAATTTAGCTAGTGTGATTAATTTGATGGTAAATTATAATGTGATCTGAACTGCAAACTGTTTTTCTATTGCGCATTAACTAACACTACCCACACTACGCCCACAGTAGTTAAAATATCGCTGATAATAATGAGAGTCACTCAACCTCAAACTCAAAGCATTAATTTCAAATAAACCAATAACAGGTACTTTTGAATTGTCAATGAGTCAGTCAGTCAGAAAAATGAAGCTAGTTGCCCATTCCAAAGCGTAGTAAGACCTATGGAGAGAAACTCCACGGACACTATTTTAAATCAAAATATTTTTACAAAATATTGGTTACATCATTCGTGTTGAACTTATATATGTGAGAACAATGTAGAAAGACGTGCACGTTAAAAGCGTCTGTAATAAAAATATAATATCAATTCAAAAATTAAAATAAATTAAAATAAACCGTGGCAGCTAAGAGATGACCAGTCCCTACTGACGGCGCCCGTTCACGAACATGACGCATCGATCAGCACCATTTAGCTCAACCATTTTAAAGGAAACTTAATGATCCAACACACACGCCACCATCAGTGAGACATTTGAGTGAGCATGACATACTCTCAGCCGCCAGGGCACATTCAAGTCAATGAAAGACGTACCCAGTAAATGATAGCTTTATGGAATGTACAACATGGTCACAGTGCTCACACATGTGATATGCAATTATACAATACAAAGAGATTGAATTTATATAAAGGAAAGATAGTTTTACAATCTTCAGCAGCTGCAACAATACTTTCGAATGCTAATCAATTAGTTTATGCGCCCTTGTGGAGCTGGACCAACGCTGAGCCAAGCATTTTTATCAGCGATGTAATCCCCCAAATTATAATATGCTTGGCAGCATAGTGTGCGTTTTATACATGATTTAAATTTCGTTTCGTTCAGTTGGAGTATGTGGGAAGGTATTTTATTATAACATTTTAAACAGCACCCCATGAACGATGAGTCTACTTTAGCCAGTCTGAAACCCGGTTGAACTAATTGGTCCCTATTTCTAGTCCCATAATTGTGTTTATCACCTCTTTTACTGAAAAGACTTAGATTTTTCCTGACGTACATGATGTTTTCATAGATATATTGACAAGGTACCGTCATGATGTTAATATCTTTAAACAGTTCCCTTAGAGAATCGCGTCTGCGTAGGCCATATATTACTCTGATGGTTCTCTTCTGCAGAATAAAAATAGACTCGATATCTGCAGCCCGTCCCTATAGTAAAATACCGTAAGACATGATACTATGAAAGTAACTGAAATAGACTAGCCTCGCGGTATCTACATCGGTAAATTGACGGATTTTTCTCACAGCATATGCTGCTGAACTTAGCCGTCCTGCAAGAGATGTTAAATGAGGACCCCATTGCAGCCTTGAATCGAGCGTGATCCCCAAAAAAACAGTTTCATCGACAAATTCTAGTTTCTCCTTATTTAATACTATGTCACAATCACTACTTTTAACATTTGGTAAAGCAAATCTTATGCATTTAGTTTTTTTCCCATTTAATACTAAATTATTAGCAGTGAACCAATTTTGGACCTACAGTAGGGCGTTATTTACTCCGTCAAGATTTGATGCACGTCTATTTATCTTAAAAATTAAGGGAGTGTCAGCAAATAACACCATTTGTGGTTGGTTTTTTAATAAATGGGGTAGATCATTAATATATACTAAAAAGAGGAAAGGACCCAATATCGAGCCTTGTGGAACGCCCATTTTTACTTTTAAACCGATTGAATGGACACCATTTACTTGAACCTGCTGCTGTCTATCATTTGAATATGATTTTACTAAACTGAGCGCAAGTTTACCTAGTCCGTAATGCTTAAGTTTCAAGAGCAAGGTTTCAAGACTCACGCAGTCAAATGGCTTGGAGAGGTCACAAAAGATTCCTATGGTATCTTGGGCTCCCTCCCACGCTGTAAATATGTGTTTTAATAAGGTGACACCGGCGTCAGTTGTACAACGTCCTTTGGTGAAACCATATTGCTGATCGTGCAAGATTTGGTTGGCGTTAAAATGATTAAGCATTTGATTGAGCATTACCTTTACGAAAACCTTGCTGAATACCGGCAGCACAGATACTGGTCTATAATTTATTGTTAGTGTCTTTACTGTCCCCAGATTTAAAAAGTGGTATTACTTTACTGTATTTCATTAAATCCGGGAAGACTCCTTGATCCACACACAAATTAAATATTAAAGCTAAGTACGGTGCTATAGTTTCGATTATGGATGTACAAACTTTGATAGATAATCCCATAGATCTTCGGTCAATTTGATTTTGATTTTCCGAAAAGCTTTTATAACTATCATAGGGTTTATATGTTTAAATTGAATTGTTCGCTCTTAATAAATCAATTGAGACATCGGGTGAGGAATTTAAAGCTTCCGTCGTTTTAGATGGTATATTAGTAAAGAAATGTACAAACTTTTGCGCTACTTCTAAGTTAGAGCTTATGGCACCACGTGAAGTCTCCAATGTGTACTCAGTGTTTCGTACTTTTTTCCTATTAGTTTCATTATTTATAACTTTCCAAACTGTTTTATTTTATTTTCTGCTGATTTAATCTTGTTGCTAATATACAGAGCTTTAGCTATCTTGCAAGTATTTCTAAAAATTTTGGAATATGTAGCAACATACTTGTTGAAAGTTTCAGTATTTAATGTAAGGCTTAAGGCTATAAAGCTCAAACAGTCTTTCCCTACTTCTCCTAATACCTCTAGTTGCCCAGTCACTAAAAATAAAATTAGGGCAAATATTTTTTGTTCTCTTTTCAAAAGTTTTATTGAATTCAGTGTGCACTACTGAAAAGAAATCCTCGTACAATTTATTTGCATCGTCAATATTAGGGCCCAGAGCATTTAACTTATTATTTAGGGTACTATTGAATCTATTTAATTCACAAACCCGTCTCCGACATATATAACATCTCGACATCAACCGTTGGGCAGTAGCCTACCAGTCACAACACCTGTCTGGTTGGAGGATCCTCCTTTTTCTATAGAGGATGAGTGAACTTTACACCCTGTTCCTCATATCTCTATAATATATTTATAACCTTTATTTCATTTATACAATATGTAAAAAAAACCTGTATGATCCGTGAGGGTGTTGTTAGGTATCGTACTGAGAGTCTATTTATGTGGTAATAAAATAAAGCTTTTTACATTTTACAAACATATGAGCCCACCGGTATCGGGAACAGGGTCCAAGCTACCGGTGGTCGAGGCTCCTGAGAGAAGAACCTCCTAACGACACGCATTGTGTCCAGAAGTACCGCTTTTTGGATCTAGCTGCCTAACGAGAGCCTCAGGTGTTGGTCGAGGCTCTTGGCTATTATGCCATTAGCCGTCACGACTATCGGCACAATTAATACTGTATCCATATTCCACATGTTGACAACCTCCCGAGCCAGGTAAAGATAGTTAATATATCTTTTTCAGCTTTCACGAGGTTCTTGTCATGTGGGACTGCTATATCAAACTAGATTCTATATTTACCAGTTTTTTTTTTACGTATTTTATTTTATTTTATTCCATTCGGGAAACTTACAGCTGACAACAGACTTACAGTGTTCTAAAATAATATAAAATTGAAGGCCATTTACAAGTTTCCACTGATAAATATTAAATATTTTAAATAAATACGTTATAATATCTGCAATGCGTCTGCGCTCATGCAGTGGTTAGATGTGAAACCTTTTACATCGCGCTATATAATTGGGAGTATATTTCCTAGTTTTGTACTGCAAGAAACGTAGGAACCGCTTTTCATCATTAGCCTATAATGTTCCCACTGCTGGGACACGGACCTCCTCTCGGTGAAAGGGAGTGGGCCGTAATCCACCACGCGGGCCCAGTGCGGGTTGGTAGATGTCACATGTCTTCGAATTTTCGGTTCTAGGACATGCCGGTTTCCTCACGATGTTTTCCTTCACCGTTTTGAGAGCAGTAGTGATGAAATAATTTACACAAAGTAAAGCGCCTGTCTGGGTTCGAATCTACGACCTACATCTCGTAAGTCACGGCCATTACCACTGGGCCACCACTGCTCTTAACGTAGAAACGTAGGAACCGCTTTTGAATTCCCTCAATTATGTCTATATAAATATTATAATTTGGGTTCCACACTTGGGAGGCGTACTCCAAATGGCTGCGGACAAAATCACAATAAATAATTTTAAACTTTTTTACGTTTTTTAAATCAGCCGATAACCTAAGTATAAATCCAAGTGCTTTGGAAGCCTTATTAACGTTTTCGATGTGTGCATCAAAAAGCAACTTAGAGTCAAACGTTATTCCCAGGTCCCTGATAACGCTTATCCTGTTTATAATAGTACTATGTTACTTATACTGAAACGTGATTGCATGTGGTTTGCGTGTGTAAGTACTAACAAAACATTTAGAAAAATTCAGTTCAAGTTTATTAAGGAGACAATAATTTTGAAGTCCATCTAAATCCCGCTGTAAACCAAAATAGTCGGAAAGTTCCAATATAAGGCATACAATTTTCATGTTTTTGGCGTAAAGAATTATTTTAGAACGGGTAAAGCACGAACCAATGTCATTTATAAAAATAATAAAAAGTAAAGGACCCAAAATCAGAATCCTTGTGGTATTCCCGAGGGTATTTTAACCGTTACAGAATTGTATCCATTAAGTACGACTGTCTGACAGCGATTCTCAATATAAGATGTAAACTATCTGAATAAATCGCCTCTGATACCCACTGCAAGCAGCTCACGTAAAAAGATACTGTGGTCTATACGGTCAAATGCTTTGCTGTAATCAGTGTAGACCACATCCACTTGAGAGGGTTCAGACATGGTGGAGGACAAGTAGTCGGAACAGATAAGCAAATTTGACACAATAGACCTGTTTTTTAAGAAGCCATGTTGACAAGTATTAAGTGATTGTTTAATAGCATAATAAACTGAAGAGTAAACTATTTTTTCCAAAACCTATGCAAACAAGCAAAGCTTAGATATGGGCCTATAGTTTACCGCGTTGTCTTTAGGGCCTTTTTTATGCACGGGGGTAATAAAAGCTATTTTCCAAATGTGTGGCACCACTCATTGGCACAAGTGGGAGAGTTAAGCTTTGTGCGCAGTGAATTATAAATATAGCAGGAATACCATCAGGCCCTGCTGACTTATTCACGTCAATAGCCTTTAGGAGTTTCAGTACCATGGTTTCGCAGACTTCAATAGAGCAATCAGAGGCAGGCGTTTGAAGACAGTGCATGTTACTATTACGCTAGAGTTACACCAGGGATAGTGTTCTGGAGAAAAAAACTTCACTGAACATGTTGCATATTTCATCACCCTGTCCTGATGAGCTATGTCCATACTTCATAACCGATGGAAATGTATATGAAGACTGTTGCTTGCTTTTGACGAAAGACCGATTTATTAATACTGTTTTCTATTAACACAATGTAACTATCATACATTTATTTTTCTAATAATTTAGTACGACTTCGCAACGTTAAAAATGAATCATAGTCTGCTAAATTGCCGTATTTCTTAAACTTGGAGTGATATTTAAACTTTTCTTTAATAATTTTGATTAGAGGGGTTTTATACCAAGGGGGGTAATTAGACATAGATTTTATGATTTTAGTTGGTATGAATTTTTCACACAATTTATTTAGTCTGACGTATAACAAAGACAAGGCTTCCTCCACTGTCCCTTTGGCGGGATCACAGCGCCAATCGAACTGATCAAGTTCTTTCATTATAGATGGAAAATCGGCTGATTTATTAACAAACTTTTTTCTTTGTTGTGATGAGAGCGCATGATACTCAACAAAATCTACAAAAATACTAAGAGCTATATGGTGAGGGTCTTCTGGAACAAGAGGGTCAGAGCTATATCAACGTTTAGGTGATTGTTACATAAAATCAGGTCCAACACTCGTTCATTAAGGTTCCTATGACCGTTGTACTGAACCAGACCAATGTATTTAAAATATTTAAAAAAATCTGTCTGAATAGAACCGTGAATATTTTCCGGCCGAAAAGAACACCCATTATCAGTCAGTTGCCCACGTTATGTTTGGCAAATTAAAGTCTCCTAAGATAATAAAAGTGTCCGTCAAGTTATTAAATATAATATCATTCAACTTAGTATAAAAATATGTAAGCTGTGTAGTCAAAGATAAATTGTGCAGATACGCAATTTATATGATATTCTAGGTCTAGAACGCTTCAGAGTTAGAGTTACCCATAGGTCTTCCGCGGACGAGCGCCAGTCAGTGCTCTCCTCCACAATGAGCTCACGTCGAACAGCAATGAGAACACCACCACCAAGTGTCTGATTTTTATCTAAGTAATCTCTGTCACGTCTCCAAACAATATAGCAGTAAATAGGTATTAAATTTATAAGATTATTACATAACATCACGCCTTGTTTCCCCGAAGGGTTGGGCAGAGGTGTCCCTGTAGCAGGTACACCCACATTTCGCCAGTTATGTTTAAGTTCCATGTAATAAGGGGGCGAGCCTATTGCCAACAACCGGCCACAAATCCAGACTCTGGGCTGCAACTGAGAAATTTTAAACAGAAAAACCCAATAACACTTTGCCCGACCCGGGAATCGAACCCAGGACCTCATACTCAGCAGTAGCGCTTGCGACCACTAGACCAACGACGATAATATGATTAGTAAGATACTATTAGATTAGAACAGTAATTATATTAAAGTACTCACTGAAAGCAGCACTAAAAATGACGTCACGGTATTCGCACCCATTTTCCACTGCAATAACTCACAAGAGAATAATCGGACAAATTGTTACACTTACCTTTTTATAACAAATATTAAACAAATGTGCGTCATACAGATGGCTTTCTCCTTTTGACCGTTACTTGACAAGAAAAGTACATAAACATTTTATTAATAAAATGCTGACAAAAGACTTAGGCCGCGCTCACTTTGGACGCGTTTACGAATTTTACTCGTGCGTATACATACGACCACGCACGTACGATCCCGACCTTCCAAGTACTAAGGGAGCGCGCAGACTAAGTGCGAGTTAGTCATACGTATAGTTCTGATATTCGAAAACAATCCGAACTTGTTGGGATTTATAACACTTTCGTGCGTTGAAAATTAGAAATGGATGTACGTAGAAAAATTTATTAACTTGGTTTACGGACATAAATCTTTGTGGGATCAGAGTGAATCAAGTTATCACTTCGTGAAATTCATAAAATTCATATCTATTTAAATATATTTTACGCATCCATTTGCTTCTACGACATGCGACGATGCCGCCGCAGTGTTTGAGTTATATGTGTGTATGTGTGTTTGTATCTTGTATATTATTCATCGCGCTCCAAATACGAATACGATATCAATTGATGGAAAAAAATGTACTCAGTGTGCGCACTCAATTTATACGACCACAATCATATATTTTACACGTTTACGTACGGATACAAATTTGCGTCCAAAGTGAGCGCGGCCGTATGTTATGATTCATATTGACAGTTTCCATTTTACAGTCCTACCAACTTATATGTGAACTGAAAGAGGACAGCACCGTCGATTCAGTGTTGCTAATTAATATAATGTGCCCAAAATTGAGTAAGTTTTCAAGAAAGAAATTTCACACTAGACAATCGTTTAATAAGAATTACAGTTTTTACAAATTAAAAACAATGATACCTACATATATAAAAATAATAAAATAAATAAAAATAATTTGATAATTTACAGTTACGTAGGTACACTAACAGTTTAGTCTCTCAGCAATAAACAATGGCTTTATCTAAAAAGTAATCCAAAGAAGTGGAAATTCAGGTGATAAAATGTTCCACGGGGGGGATACAACTTTCATTTAATGCGAAGTTAAGTAGGTACCTACCCTGGATTACATTTGGCAAGACATGCGACTTATAATGACTTTCGATTTGTCCAAATTCATACCGAAGCAAACCAGCTAAGAGGCTCCATTTAGGCTGTGCAGCATCTGGTTTAACTGTCCCAGCGTCTCGTCAGCGTCAGTTGTTACGTTTTTATTATTTTCTTTAGAGACAAAAAAAAATGTTTTCATTTTCGGGCTTCTAAATACGTTCCATTGAACCGATTCTGTATTTCCAGTTTGTTTTAATAGATTCTTTGAAAAATCGATGCTATATCACATCCCTACGTAAATAATCGTAACGTAATAATCGTAATTTACAACTGACTGACATTGATATTGTACATTTTGTTTGGTGCTGTATTTTTTCGACTGCGTTTTTCTATTTGATTTTCCGGCGACTTTGATTACAATTATGGACCCTGTAACCGCTCTCGATGACGACCTTGGCTTTACGTTGGATTCTTTACCCGCCTCCCATGACGACACCAGCTTGCCAATGGATACCGTACCTGTTTCTTGCCAAGGACCTGACACGAATATTATTATGGAACCTGAATTACACAAACTTACCAGCTTACCACGGAGCCATCTGTGTCAACTGTGGCGTGGATACACGAAGATTTAAGAGATTTACCTTAAGCAATGTGGAAGTTCGGTTTATATTTCAGCAATGGATTGCACCCACAACAAGTAAGTACTTTATGAACATACAAGGTACATACTCAGCAACTTTTACTGCATAGCTACGTTACGTTTATAAAAAAAAATAACTAATTTAATGCCGAATATAATTTATTTAACCTCAAAATAGATACTATTCCCCAAATGAATCTTAAAGTTGTTACCCCAATATCATAATCTAAAACTGTTTAATAAAACTACATATTTACAATATTTCAGGGATAAGGAAGTAATATGACACACCAAGATATTTGTCAGTCATTTATATTTCTTTGCCAACATCAAATTCAATATTCTACACCATACCATCACATCTCCTATTCCCCACATAATATCTCAATTCATTTCACCATCAAATCAGTATTCTAATATTTACCATAAAACTAATAGGTTACCTTAATTTACAGTAGATCTCCAACCAATACTATGCCAATCTATCTTTTTACCGACCGACACTTAGCACGTCGTACCCTCACGAGCGTCCAACCCAGAAGGACACATCGAATCTTTCGGTGCTGCCAGTATAATAAATTGAAACAGTATGATAATCCGTTCTTCAAGCATTGTAGGTATGCGTTAAAATGAATTCATTAACCGATTCAACGATGCATATAGTGCTTTGGACGAAACATTAGCGCAATTTATTTAGACGCCAGCACCGTGTATCGAAGTTCGAAGAAATCCAAAATTTTAAATATTTCGTTATACTGGTTTTTCTTCATAAGAGTGGAATTACAAATTGTTACTATTTATTAAGATTTGATTAACTATGCGTTGGTATCATCTTGCGCTACTACGTGGCGCATCTCACTTTTGATTGTTTTTAACAATTTAATCATATTTATTTACTTTGAAAATATAATATTATATACATACTTGTAATGTGCTCGTCAAGACCTTTCTTTTGGTACCAAATATGTCATGATCATCTAATTTTAATTTTTTTCGAAGTTAGAAATTTACGTGTAAAGTCCACCATATTAAATTTAAGGAAAATTTATAAAGCCTATGTCACCATTATTACGAATCTATTGATATCTCATTCATCAAAATCGGTTCAGTAGTTTAGGCGCTACGGTAGAACACATGTAAAAGCAAACATACATACATAGGTATATACAAACATACATACATGGACTGCTAAAATCATAATCCTTCCTTTTGGCTTTGTCGTAGTCGGGTAAAAAGAGCCATTTTCAATAGGGTTCTACGGCTGAAACGAACTTATTAAAAAAAAAAATTACTCATTTAATTGATTTTTTTGCAAGCTACAATGTTTTCAGGTTTCACATTTGATTGACGCGATTTTTTAAAACAATTTTGATGATCTTATGGTTTCTGCTGCATTTCATCATTTTTTGAAAAGTACAAAATTAATCTCCATTAAATTATCTATACAATGATATACAAATGAAGTAGGTTCTGTGTTAGCTAGCAGGAGTGTTACAATAAAAACAGTTGCAGAAAGGAGGCGAACGAAGGAGGCAAGGGCGTAAATAATGGTAACGACTGCCCAAGATTGACTGGACGTACGTACATTCAAGTATAAAACTGCTAAAGACAATAAAACCAATAACAAAGTGTTTACACAATAATTTATTTATTTGCTTGAATAAAGGATTTTGTATTTGAATTACAATTACTTATAAAAGCCGTGTAATAAACGCTTTATGATTACTCTCGTGCATAGTCTGATTTGTACGAAACCAACTAGCGACGGAAGATTACACACACATCAAGCACATCATTAATTAATGATCCACCATCTGACCCTTCATCTGGTGGGCACTCGGTAACACACAGATCTCCAGATGGCTCTCCTGAAACATTATCATTTTATAAAACAATATTATCTATTTTTCAGATAAAATAATCCATCCATCGATATCAGACGCTTCGCTTTTCGTAAATTTTTGGATTTTCACTCGGAGTGACACGTCTGAACTTAAAATGAATTAAATGTTTAAAATGAATTCATTAACTGATCCAACGATGTTGGATTTCGATTTTCGGCATTTTTCACTTGCCTACCGAATTATCGAATAATGTAATGAAAGGATCGGATGAACGTTCATTCCTGTACAATTGTGTCGGTGTCGTCTGAACGTCGAATAATATAATTTTTGTTTTATTCTGAACCTTCACTCAAGTGAAGCTACTGTTTTACTGAATAGATACTTATCAATTAAGGTTATTTATTGTACTTTAAAATAACAATTAAATTACATAGATAAATATATTTTTTTGGTCAAGCCTAGACATCACAAAGTAAAAGTACAACGTGATTGCGGTCGATCGACGTCAGTCAATCGATGTAGAGGGCGTCAAAATATGATAAATCGTCCACATCGATCGATGAACGACCGACACATTTTGAAATAGACATCAAGATTTGCTTGATTAAATAATTACAAAACTTTCCATCGACGTCGAATAAAACGATGTAATCACAATCTATGTAATTGCACATTAGTGCCCACTTGCACCACAAATCTCTAAATTTAATCAGTCTCTAGCCTTTTCCCAACTATGTTGGGGTCGACTTCTAGTCTAACCGGATGCAGCTAAATACCAGTATTTCACATGGAGCGACTGTCTATCTGACCTCCACAACCCAGTTACTGGATAACACGACACCCCTTGGTAAGACTAATTTTCAGACTTTTGCGCTTCTGACTACTCGTATAACGACTGTCAAAGATCTAGGGATGACAGCCGGGACCAACGGTTTAACGTAGGTACGGAGGAGTCTCGAATGGATGATCACCGCGGTAATGTGGACCGCGGCATCCGTAGCCTAACTTTAGCCACGAGTCCACAAATCTCTAAATGTGATGAACACTAAACTTTCTAACTAAAATTCTGTCTCTGTCAAAGTCAAATCATCATAATCAGCCAATAATGTTCCGACTGCTGGGACACAGGCCTCCTTTTTGTGAGAGGGAGTGGGCTGTAATCTACCACGCGGGCCCAGTGCGGGTTGGTGGATGTCACATTTCTTCGAATTTTTGGTTCTAGGACATGCCGGTTTCCTCACGATGTTTTCCTACACCGCTTTGAGAGCAGTGGTGATGAAATTACTTGTACAAAGTCAAATAATTTATTTCAATTAGGCACATAAAAGGCACTAACTGAACGTCAAGATTTCATAAAAAAATAAAATTGATTCTAGTCGCCTCTTCCAAAGGTAGGTAGTTTTCGTATAGAGAAGAATGGGCAAGAAACTTCACCATTACTCTTAAAATGTTTTACTATATTTTGTATGCATTAATTATATAATTATAAGTGAAGACGACGCACCTAGAATAAAATTACTATAACACAACAGGTAGGTATAAGAATTAAAAATGAAGCAATGACAGATAAACTAATTAAGTGATAGATACATTGTGCTCACATGTTTACAAGCACTGTCGAGGTAGAAATTTTAAGAATATCGTTCATATTCCTAAAATTTTAACAAGAAATAAGTACCAGTCAGTGTGCGAGTTAAAGTAATCACAGAATGTAAAATCAATATCATAAAAATAAAACGAACATCTGTGATGTGTCATCTTCGAACGATTAACGGAACAGAACGATACGTTTAGCACTAAACGCATTTAGAGATTTGTGGTGCAAGCGGACCTAAGACTTTTTCTTAACTATAAAAAAAATATATTTGAAGTAAATCTTCTATGAACGAAAAAAAGTGTGAAATTTTAAGGACGCGGTACGTTTAGGCACATTTCGTTACATAAGAGAGACGAACGATATAACTCTCTCTGTCTCTTACACAAAATCTTTCTTATTCTTTATTTTTAAGAAGTGTCACTTCTATCCCGTGTACGATGCTGCACGCGCAATCTTTTAAGTACCAATGGATACAAACGGATACTTCATAGTAAGAGTTCCATGTCAATCAGTCCGTCTGTCGGTTTGTGTGTCTGGTCAATGTTCCCAGTCAGTCCGTATCTACCGATGTCGAGTCAACAATTTTTTTTTTGTAGAAGTCACCTGTCTGGATCTATTTAAGGAGAAAAGAAGTTTAATATTATTAATTTTGTCAGAAAAAGGTGAGCAAATAATAATTATGTATAGTCTACTGCACGTCCATTGTACGCTTTGTTTCGTAGCAGTAAGTGACGTGTGGTTGGCTGTACCTGCTTTTGAAAGTTTATAAACACGGACGTTTACGTCTAAATTACAAAAAAATGGTGTTTTAACTATACTAGGTATTACAATATCATTATACTTAATTATTTAATTATAATTTTAGATACATACCACTTGGGGCAGCTTGAATAATGTAACAATATACCTGAAACAAGAAACAATTAAATTAGCTTATTTTATAATTTATTTAATTATGTACCTACTACCATCACAGATTTAAACAATAAATCAAGTGAGTATATTATTAAATATAATCATAATTTCAGCCCATGATTATATTTAATCATTATTATTGAAAAGGACACTTACCACAAGTACCAAAAACAACAAAGTTACCAGATTTGCCTTCATTTTCAAAATATTGCTTGCACTTCAGGTAGTCACGATTAACTGATATTAACTAATTCCTAACGACCTTATTTATACTTATTCGATGTTATTGGCGTCCATTAGTTTCTTTTTCTTAAATTGTTTTTTAATTTATTTGTTCCTACAGGTGACATAAACAAAAGCTTTTCATTAAACCTCAAAACAACAACATACAAATTCTTTCATTATGCCAATAAATAATGCCATAGTGGTCATATTTTAATTATTAGTGTTCAGGTAAACAGTTAACTCAAAACTCAATACCTACTCAATCATTTATTGCGTTACACAATGTGTGTGTGTTGTATTGTTATAGCGGTCTGGCAGTCAGGGAATTTTCCATAATTACTGTCGTTTTCTTTGCTGTTCCGTACATCACAATTAAGAAAATATACCTACCTAAAAATCTATCAATCGCTTATGATGTGTCGTTTTGACTTTTCTTTACAGAAATCGCTTACAAATTCAGCTGGTGATCAAATGTTTTCAATTTTTTCAGTGTTGACTGTGTCATTGTTTACTCAACATCAAAATAAAATAAAATGAAAGTTTAAGTACCTACCTACATTCTACAGACCATGAGACTGAACAACTTTCTCTATGGAAATAACATATTAATCATGAAAAATTACGAACGGTCCCATACAAAACTTCAATACCTACTTACTCGACTCCAAATGTATGAGACATCAGATAATTTTTTTCGAAATTTCGATGTTGGTCCCCTGGGGAAAGTTGTTCAGTTTGATGGTAACACACCCTTAAGTACTTGCGTCGTCTACACGGTCGGCCGCCGACCCAATCTCCTCTATTCACCTTGGTCGCTAGCGCAGCTCTTTAAACCAAGGTCGTTGGAAGGTCAAACCACCATCTATACGGTTGTAAAACACCAAGGTCACCGCTGTCGAGACGCGGTTGGCGACCGTGTAGTAGTTGCATAAATATGACCACACATTTCTGATACATGCATACCATAAGGCGATTAACACACGGCACCGCGCACCGCCGCGGAAGTGAGAGGTGAGAGCACCCTCGACCGCGCGGTCGGGCGGTGTACGTGTGTTAGGCATCAACGGATTTATTAGAGGTCAATGCGACATGAGATCCGCTTCACCGCCTACCGCGGCGGTACGCGGTGCCGTGTGTTAATCGCCTTACAGCTATCAAAACAATTTTTTTAAACCATTTTTACAGAAAAAAATATGAAAAATCGCTGTGGCATATGGATAAGCAAGTGATCGTATAAAAGTTCCGTTTTTCTTCTAAGGTCGGAACCCTAAAGATACATTCACGCAGCAGGAACTGTTTATTTACATAAGTAATAAACATAGCATGTATGAACTGTTCAAGTTTTTATTGAAATTATTGTTATTTTATATTCCACCTGTGCATAATAAAATAAAATGTTACAATGTAATTTGTTATTGTGGAATTACATGAAAAACAAATAGTTCTAGTAATTCAATCAATCTGCCTGGCCTTTTCCCAACTATGTTTGGGTTGGCTTCCAGTCTAACCGGATGCAGCTGAATACCAGTATTTTACATGGAGAATAGAATAGAATAGAATAGAATAGCATTTATTTGCAAATATGGGTTATACATAAGTAGGTAGTAGTAGGTTTTCATCAGAGTTCTGCCATATTTCACCATTCGGCATGCAAACATTTTCATTACCTATATAAAATTGTTAAAATTTAAACTCTTGTTGGAACATTAAATTAGTTATGTCATTCTCATTAAATAAAATTATTACAATTCAAATATTCATTAAAAAATTCAAATTGTCAGTAACAGTAGGTACCTATATACAAGAAATACAAATCGTGGTCCAAAGATAAATAAACAAACAAACATCAAAATTTCAGGTCATAGACAACACACCATAAATATTCCATACGCAAAACAATAATTAATTTAAAAATTCTAGGTGGTCTGATAAAAATTGTCTGTTAAAAACTCAGTTACACTGTAATACGCTTTATCTATTAACAATTTACGAAGTGTACGTTTGAATTGCAACGTTTTCAAGTCTTTCCATGCACTTGGCAATTTATTATAAACAACTGGGGCCATGCAATAAATACTTTTGCGCATCATAGCGGTTTGACACGGTACATTATTTAATTTTGAATTGTCCCGTCTGTTTCTTGGGTATACATCGGCCAAACGTTCAAAACGATTTGGATTGTTCTTCACAAACGGAACGGAAGGGTCAATATGTTGTACTGCTTGAAATATGGCTTGCAACTGTCGGTGGTTTCTAGTTTAAACATTGACCGGAGACATCTTTTTTGAGCCTTAAATGCTGTCTCTTTGTGAGTGACTGCCTATCCGACCACCACAACCCAGTACCTAGGTAATACGATACCCTTTGGTAAGATTGGTTGTCAGACTTTCGGGCTTCTGACGACCCGTAACGACTGTCAAAGATCCACTAATGACAGCCGGGACCAACGGCTTAACGTGCTTTCCGAGCCACGTAGGAGTTTCGGTATGTAAAGATGGTCACCCATCCACGGACCAACTCCAGCAAGCGTTGCTTAGCCTGATGGATCGACCCGTGTGGCTGTTATTACTTAGCCACGAGGTCCTTCTAGGTTCCTAGTAAATAATCAGTTAAAAATCCTTCTGATTTAGTTATCGAAGTCGAAGGCGAAGAAATTAACTTTAAAATTGTAGTGATGAAGACAAAACACTGTGATATTGGCTCTATTGGTACTTGAGATGGGTGAAAAACAAAATTTAATTAAAATGAATGCAATGTTTTATTATATTCAATAATATTTAAAAAATACCAGCCTATTACTGCCACACTGTAGACAAGAGGTTTCTTCTCGTACAAAGAAAGCACGTGCTTTGATCGGATGGATTGACGATTTTGTGTTTTAGGGTTCCGTACCTCAAAAGGAAAAAAACGGAACCCTTATTAGATCACTTCGTTGTCCGTCTGTCAGTCTGTCAAGGTCGTTTTTTCTCAGGAACGCGTGGAGGTATCAAGTTGAAATTAATTTCAAATACATAGAGAAGTTGAGGGACAGGGGTGCCCCTGCTGAAATACTGAAAATTTTCCAGTACTGGTATGCCAATCAAAAGAACCAGGTAAAGTGGTCTAACACTCTCTCTTCAGCATATAGATTGGAATGCGGTGTGAGACAAGGGGGTTTAACATCCCCCAGGCTTTTCAATCTGTATGTTGATGGCCTCATCACTGAGCTCAGCAGCATGAGTATTGGATGTCGAATAAATGGAGTAAGCGTCAATAACATCAACTACGCGGACGATATGGTGCTGCTGGGCCCAACTGCTGGGGCAATCAGAGAATTGCTCAGAGTGTGTGAGAATTATGCTGCCTCACACGGACTGATTTATAATGTCACTAAGAGTGAATATATGATTTTTAAGGCCGCGGGTAGGTGTCCGGACTCTGTTCCGGAAATAATAAGACTAAATGGGCTCCCGTTAAACAGGGTGTCCAAATTTAAATATCTTGGACATTTCATCACCGACGACCTTAAGGATGATATAGACATAGAGAGGGAGCGTAGGGCTTTAGCGGTCAGAGGTAACATGTTGGCCCGTAGATTTGCTCGGTGCTCTGACCAAGTAAAAATTACGCTTTTTAAGGCCTACTGTCAGAGCTTTTATACGAGCAATCTATGGGTCAATTACACCAAGAGATCGCTGGATGCCCTGCGCGTACAATATAATAATGCATTCAGGATGTTGTTGCGACTGCCCCGTTTCTGCAGCGCTTCGGAAATGTTTGCTGAGACTCACACAGATGGCTTTCATGCTATAATCCGTAAAAAAACCGCGTCGCTGCTGAGCAGAGTGCGAGGTAGTCGCAACTATATCCTGAGAGCTGTGGCGGAGAGCTATACTCCAAATATTCGGCATTTTATCCGGAGGTTGCTCAGGTAGGAAACATGTTTTCTTGCCTGCTCGTCCTCTGGGTGGAGTGTGCATGATTGTATTTTATTTTATTTTATACCTACCGTTAAATACTACTAACACTAGAATATAAGTTGTTTTTGTAATACTAACATAATATGGATCCCTGTTATCTGTAATAAATGAATTTTAATTTAATTTAATTTAATTTTACAGTCCTTTGGATATCTAATAAAAAATCAAGCTTCTAAGTCAACGCAATAAAACAATACGGCATTTATGCAACATGTTTTGATACTCGCAACTAAATCTAAAACCTACAGGGTACTTGCCGTTGACCTAGAATCATGAAAGGACAATGGGTAAAGTTGTATGGGCCCCGTACACAAAAAAAAAAAATACTGTAGCATGAATGAACTATGTCTGTTTTTTACCCGACTATGGCGATGGCGATGCAAAAAGAAGAAAAAGGAAGGCTTAGGAAGGATTTTGACCGGTATGTTGGTATGTATGTTCATCTGTTACCTCATAACTTCGAAACTACCGATCATAATTTGACAAATGAGGTATCATTGGAAGTGTCTTGATTGTCCGCTAGTTATAGGATGTGACGTCGCATTAAATGCAAAATGGCGCCCTCTAGAGGACATGAAGTCATGAAAAAAAAAAAAAAAATTGGCCCATGTTCGATATCAAATGAAAGGGCTTGACAAGCACATTACAAATATATAATATTGTCTAATTAAGTAAATATGTTTAAATTGTTAAAAATAAGCAAAAGTGAGACTGCTACGTACGGCGTGGTTAAAATTAATATCTAATGTACAATAAAACCCAAATAAAAAAAATTAAGCGGCTCCGTAAATACTTTATTACGAAATCATAACCCCAAAATAATTTTAATAAAAAGTAAGTTCAGAAACTAGAACCCGACTACTGAAATATCACGCTCTAAAAACTATGAAATATGAAAATATTTTAGACAGAAATCAAGACATATGTTACAAAAATGGTCAAGTTAAAGCCGAGGCCGCATGCGTGTACCTACACCTACAAAATTATAATGACATGCGACCACGGCTTTACCTTGACCATTTATGTACCTACTGAAACTGAAAAAGTCGTTTGTATCATAGAGATTAATTTTACAGCCGCGCCGTAACACAGTATCTCTTTTGCTTATTTTTAACAATATAAACATATTTATTTATTAAGACAATATGATGTATACACATATTTGTAATGTGCTTGTCAGGCCCTTTCATTTGATACCCAACATGGCAAAAGAATAAACACGACTTTGTACCCTTTAGAGGGCACCATATTGCATTTAATGTGACGTCTCATAGCCTATAAGTAGCAAACAATCAAGACGCTTCTAATGATACCTCATTTGTCAAATTATGATCGGTAGTTTAGAAGTTATGAGGTAACAGATGAACATAGGTAATACGGGCTGGTATCCGCAACTCTACATCAAAGCGCGTATTTTGCCTACGGGTGGGAAAATCGGTTATTCGAAACAGATGAACATACATACATATCGGTCAAAATCATAAACCTCCTTTTCGCTGTACTCGGGTAAAAAAAGGACGTACAGTCTGCATAAGTTCGGTAAGCTTTTAAAGGAAAATGTCACATCCAGGCCGCCTCTACCTCCGTGTCCATCGTAAACTTGTCAACACTGTAACCACACTATTTTTCTTATGCTTTCAGAATTATTGTTGTCATACTTTATTTATTCTTTGTTTGCCAATAAAATATGGTAATGACAGCTTTTCCTATGCATTTTCCTTTCAAAGTTACATTGTGTTATATCTTACTTACTTTTAGGGTTTTAAAACCATTTTTATGCGTCTGTATTGAAATCAGCGAGTTACATTATTGAAATCTGCGGCCATCCCACGGAGCTACAACTTCCGACGCAGAGATCATTAATGCTTATTATTTATTGCACGAAAACGATGTTTTCATTTTTGATCTTAGGTTCAGACATGCTGCAGAAAATCTTGAAAGCCACGGCTATGAAGCCCATATTCCGCCAACAAAATCTAGACATGCCACTCAAGTAAAAAAGTGATTCCGATATCTTATTCACAGAATAAACAATTTCATTTCATCAAATTAAGTAAATTTATTACAGCTGTAGTGGCAATCATGTCATTTGGTTTAATTAGGTCCTAATTTTTATTATTTTGTTTATCTTTTACATAGATTCTTTTCTTTTAGATTTTGTGAATGTGAGAACGCTGTAACCTGTGGACCATTTTCTATTTTGCTAAGTACCTGGTACTTGTGATAGGCCTACACTGTCCTCTCATACCTTTTAACACTGTTATTTGAAAACATTGTAAGAACTATTTATTTTTAAAAGAGTTACCGTGGAGTTTCTTGCCGGCTCTTCTCCATAGGAAACGACCAATTGGAACCATGTACCTAGCTTCTGACGTTTCATTTGTAGGTTTATGTGAAATGAAATATTTTGAATTTTGAATTTGAATTTGTCCAGCAATCCTGGGCAGTCAGCTGCTTTCCTAATGTACTCATATCCATACCCAGTATAGCTAACATCGTTATTGCTTTATCACTTTTGACAACAAGTCCTACTAAATTGAAGCTTCAGTAAGTTTGACAATAGATAACTGTCACCACAGAATAGTACAGAAGGCGCACTTCGCATTTTAGGTATGAAGCTACAAGTACACGGCGGGCCAATTCAGTGAGCGTAACGTAGTCAGAAGATATAAGAGTTACGCGATAGAAAGAGAGGCAAATTCTAGGTGAACATAGCTGTAGGTAATTAGCGCTATGAAACCTGAACTGTACTTTGTTGTGTCGTAGCAAGAGTCGCTTTTTAACCGACTTCCAAAAAGGAGGCCACCGATTTCTCCGTCAATTGTGGACCGATTTTGAAAATTCTTTTTTTGTTTGAAAGGGTATGCTCTCGATGTGGTCCCATATATATTTTATTAACTTTGCTTAGACAGTTTTTGAGTTAGCTTCAATAATTCGTACTTTTTCCCACTTAGTATGTAGATGATATGATAAGTTCCTGTCACTGGTAGCAGGTAGTTGTATTCGAATATGTGTGGGGTAGGTACCACACCTAAAAAGTGAAAAAAACTTTTTACAAAAAAAAAAAACAACCGACTTCCAAAAAAACACTACAAAGTGAAAAATAACTTTAATTTCTGAAGTCGGTGGCAAAAAACGAAATTACGTACACGTAACGACATCTATTAACGCCAAATGGTACTAACGAATACATGTTGTGATAACCATAATAATTATTTTGTTAAATATAATAAAAAACTGAAAGAAAAGTTTCAATAAAAATGATATTGTTAATTTATGTGCAGGTGCAATATTGACATTCTAAGCAACAATTATGCTAATAATCAAACGCAAATGCACCTGTAATGACACTGTATGTGTGTACATAGTCGACCTTGGAATTGCTTTATAATATAACCCTATAATTGAATGCACGTCATAAAACGCTAAGGTTTTTAATAGTCTATGTGACAGCACAGATTAATAAAGATGGTTCACTCCGCAAGATCATTTAAATAAAAAAACTTTTTACAAAAAAAAAAAACAACCGACTTCCAAAAACACTACAAAGTGAAAAATAACTGTAATTTCGGAAAAAATACGGCCATCTATTTGACAAATTTTGATACTCACAAATAAATCAAAACCTACAGGGTACTTCTCGTTGACCTAGAATTATGAAATTTGGCAGGAAGAAAGGTCTCATAGCACAAGTAAAGGAAAAAGTCCGAAAATTGTGATTTTTTTTTAAAACGATTTCATACTTACATTTGCAGTTGGAGAATTGACCGACAAGTATATCGATGTATGGGAGAACATGTTTCTCAACTACTAAGTAAAGTTTGTTCTTGGGATAAATTCATCGGTGTCTTTGTGTCGCGTCGCGTGTCGCGCCTGTTTGAAAGAGCCTTAATGCTTCCCTCCGCTCTTTGTACCTACAAGTATAATCTATGACTAGCGGTTGCTATTTATTTTGGAATCGTTACAACGGTCTCTTTTTAAACGGATTTGCAATGTACTTATAGGTACTCTATTTGAAATAAGATAAGACATTTAAACAAACATTTTTACAGTCCGTTCAACCGATTTTGAGTTATATGCCGTTGACATTAGGATGGCATTAAAAGCAAAAAAGTGGTGAAAATACCAATTGTTTACTGCAGGTGCCATTTGTCATGCCACCAACGAAATATAATAGAAATCAAAATAATAATAATAGAAGTCAAAATTGGTTGAACGGACTGTAAACAGGGTTTATTTAAATGTCTAATCTTATTTCAAATAGAGCTCGTAGCTTAGTACTAACAGCCGCATAGGGCGATCCATTAGGTTAAGCTACGCTTGCCGGGGTTGGTCCGTGGATGGGTAACCTTTTCTACATATCGAGACTCCTCCGTGCCTTGGAAAACACGTTTTAAGCCGTCAGTCCCGGCTGTCATTCGTGGATCTTTGACATTGTCATTACGGGTGGTCAGAAGCCCGAAAATCTGACAACCAGTCTTACCAAGGGGTATCGTATTACCTAGTTATTGGGTTGTGGAGGTCAGATCAGCAGTCGCTCCATGTAAAATACTGGTATTCAGCTGCATCCGGTTAGGCTGGAACCCGACTCCAACATAGTTGGGAAAAGGCTAGGCAGATTGATTGAATCTTATTTCAATTAATGGTACATTGTAGATACTTTTAACCTACCTACATAACTTGCAAATGCTAGCAAAATTCAATTTACTCAAATTTAAGGTTAATTTTATTGTGACCTCATGAACAATAATCTGTGACCACTATGTTATTTTATTTATTTAAACTACAATTATAACACCTTTACAGAATAATCCAAGGCAATGTTATAAATCACAATATTTTACCAAAAAATTTAATGACATGTAAGCATCATTACAAATAATTATCTACTAACATAACAATAATATAAACATGACAACGTTTGTAATATCAGACCTTTTTCAATTAATATGTGCATTTGCATGAATCTCGGCAGGTTTTGCCCAAATATATCCTCCAATACTGTAAAAGCGTGTACGCACGAACGAACAAAACATGGTGAACACGAACATCGAACACGGAACATTTGGTTAGTACGTGTGGACGTAAATTGGCAAAGCGAACACGAACGCATACGAACACAGTTCGACTTATGTTGATGCTCAACCGCCTCGCTCTCTTTAGTAGCCATGGATTCGCCAATGTTCGCAATGTCATCTCCGAACACCGTCCAGACAGAAGAACTACATTGGATCGCCACGATCGTTTTTGACGAACACAGCAGTGTGTGATGTTCGTTAGCGGTACGCACATGCGAACAAAGTGTTCCATTTTCGTGTTCACCATGTTCTTGTTCGTTCGTGCGTACAGTAAGCGTTCAAAAGTGGATAGGCACGCTAAGAGTCGTATTGCTGTGAACACGCGTTATAGTCCGTACAGTGTATGTGTAAACAGTTAGTCGTCTGTGGTGTGTGTACCGTACACACACCACAGAGAACGCAGTTTTGCACTGCACACTGTCGCGTCGTATCGTCACCGTTCGCGGGCGCCGCACTATATGAAACAAAAATATATTTCCATCACTTTTGTTAGACACGGTAACACATACGCGTGACCTTGGCCAGTTTATGGCATTGCTAAAATTCGAAAGTAAATTATATGTGCGGATAGCAGAAGGCGTTAAGCGTTGGTCTTAGATTAAAGATGGCTAAGGTTCTAATGTCGTAAATCACAGCGCTGTTTTTGCAAATATTATTATTTTTGTTTGCAATAATAATATTTTTTAAATATTGCTGCCTTTTTATTAATGTTCGTTTATTCATTTTAATTCTTATTCGATTACATTTTTAAATATTTCTTAAAATAAAAAGGATAAAAATACATTTAAAAATATAAAAAAAATATTATTAATGTTGTTATTGAAATAAAGGGCTTAGAATAAAAAATGCGTGATATGTGATAATAAAATTAAAGAATATTTATTCGTCATAATAATTTATTTTACTTAAGTATACTTAGTTAGCAAACTGCTACAATTATTTATCATTACTTCAGCTGAATACGATGTGAAATAGATGTCTAGAAACTTAGAAACAATTTGTATTATTTTGAAATATTTAAATTTTGAAATGTTTTAAATTTTAAATGGATTTTTTTCACCATAAATATAAAGCTTTGAATCATGGTCGAAGTAATTAAGCAATAAATAACTACTGACAAAATAAGTGATTTTAAGTAGAGGCAGTTTGTTTACATTAATTATTTTACATTTTATTTGGCATTAGTAAATATTGGTTAGTATTGAGGTTATAGCTTAATTATTCATTTTCTTTACGAAAAGAAGATTTAAACTAAATCTCAAATTTTAATCCTAAAATTATAAATAAATAATTATAAATAAAAAAATTTAAATAAATAATAAATATTACTACTAAAATTATAAATAAATAATTATAAATAAAAAAATTTAAATAAATAATAAATATTACTACTAAAATTATAAATAAATAATAAATATTACTAAAATAATATTAAACATTTTCGGTTTATCTGTAAAAACTGACAAACACCATATTGAAACGTGCTTAAAAAATTCGTTACCATAAATTCATGCAATAACGAATCTGTTTATTAAGTTGGTACGGTCAATATTTTAAGGTCAAAAACGGTTTTCTAGCTGGTCTTCAGTGATGCAAGCCTTCAGAGTGCACGGCGAACGGTTCATAATGACGTGTTTTTAATAATTCAGCCAAATATTTCGTTGGTATGGAACCATTTGTTTCATATTCATTCACCATTTGACGTCACTGCTACTCGATAATAAGCCCCTTCCTTATATCTCTTAACCCTCACAGTATTTCTCTAGAACAAAGAATAACATTGTGTTTATTACACATAATACCGAATTATTTATCATTACCTAATCGAATTAAACCTCATAATGAATTTAAAACTTTAAAGGCATCTTCTGTCTCAACAATACCTCTGTTCTATCAACAATACCTTTGATTAATATTTATGTTTAGTAAAATATGAAATATTTAAATGAGAACACTCACGCTTAGTCCGGTTTCATTAGATATTTGTGTAAATTACATTCACTTTTACGCAGTGCAATATTACTTAATTTCCCTTCAATATAAAGTAATATCCACAACACCGCTAATGGTGCCGATTCTCTTGTCACAAATGCCTCTAAACTAAACTAAAAATCACCAAAATTTAGTTTATTCCTGTCAAACGACGATTTCCCATTCTGAAATAGACTAAAGTGACACAACTTAACTATATTTTAGTTTGACAGCACTAAGATGGCAACGAGATATTAGGTTTAGTGAAAATAACATTTTTGCTATTCTGAATTTGACGTTTTTCACCTAAAATTTAGATTTTCTAACTAAATCTGACTATTTTTAATCGCGACTAAAAACGTGTGGAATAAAATTGGTTGTCATGAACTATAAATTCACACCAACACCTCGATTTCAAATGCAAAAACAGTACTGAATAATTTTTTTTTCTTTTGCTTATATCTCGAAAACGGTGTGTCCAATCGCAAAAATAATGAAAATTTCGACCCCCTTTATAAAACCCTTAAACCCCTAACACTCTACATGTAGGTAATAATTTTTCTTATTTTTCATACAAAAAGTGAAAAATTCCATACAAAACACGACGAGGCTGCCCCCCATGCGCGCCTCCGGCTCTAAAAAGATCACGTGGTTAGGTATCACGTGTGGAGTCGCGATTGTCAAATTCGATTTAGATGTGTCAAAATTATTTTTAAATTTAGAGAATTTATTTTGCAGAATAGCTTTAAGATTCTCATAGTCAAAAGTAAGGAATTTTAGTGATAGTTTAGTTAGTTTAGTTCGGTGTACAAGAGAATCGGCACCAATAGCTAAATACTCGTCACCAACATTATCCACGAACCAACAAAGTTCTAATTAAGTGAATACCCGTAACGAACTGTCTACCGTACAGAAATCGAAATAATTTACTTATTTTTCTAAACTTTAATATGTACCTATGTGAACAAGACGAATAAAACAAAAAACGAACTAGTCATTGGTTGCAGACAAAGTGAGTGTGTGTGTACTGTGCGTGTCTATAGTATTGTAACAACTTATAGAAGAAGGTCGTAAGTCAAACCGAAGCGTCAGTCTATTGCTTTGTGAGATTGCCTAACCACTGATATGTCCGCAGGAGGGCCGCTCAGGTAGCGTCTAGTGTCCCATGCCCTGGTAACTCACGAACAAAATATGATCATGAACTTTTTCTGAATATAGATCCATCTATACGCCAAGACAAAGAAACTTTGGTTGATGTTGCCACTTTTTTACGTGATTTAATGTGACGTAAAATTTTATGTACATAAATAACTACCTAAACCTAAATATCAATATATTTTCTAACTTAATTAAAACTATTAAACAACTAAAATATGTAACGTTGGTTTGGTTTACAGTTGACACCAAATGCTAGCAACCCTGTAAGCTGTATATAAAAGTCACAAGAGCTTTTTTACCGGTGCGGGTACATGCCAATTTTTTTGTAATTTCAGTGTTTTTGTGTTATTTACGTCGATTTGAGCTTTGGTTCTTCCTTAAATCAAGAAACACTAAAATTCTAGCATTGACTGTGGTTTTGTGAAAGTGTTTGTGACATACACATGTAGTTGTGCCCTTCGTAAGGAGTTTGGACTATAATAATATCATAATGTAGTGTTGTTTTACATTCTATTCTACACAACGCCCGAATACGTTTGCGGTGTTCCTGGACGCTCAACCGATGAAACTGACCGCATCTTCATACAGACTCGAGAACATTATATTAAAACGAAATGCAAGAAACGAACAAGGCAAACTGAATTAGTGTTAATAAATTAGTAGAATTAATGTTAATAAATTTGTTGTTACGTCCTTATTATATTTCGTGTTTTATTTATTTCTTTCATTTTCAGATTTAGATAAGCTATACTTTCAAAAACATATTTGAAAGTATCTCATACGTAGATATGCATATCTATACATCTACATATCAATATAGATAGGTACATCTATACCTACGTATATCTATAGATATTTTAGTTCCATGGCTTGGAATGGCGCTGATCGTATTCATAATCTGTCAGACGTTGAGTTGCCAGTCTATCTCATTTATAAATATTAGTCTATGTAGTGTCCGGCGCGCGATCGGAATTTATACCGCGCAAGTGCCTTGTGCCATTTCCAACTTAAAGGTTATTATATAGTAAACTACTGCAGCTACACAAAAATAAAAAATACGTGTGTATAGCTGAAACTATACAGAATCGACTTATGTAAAAACTAAATGACAAATAATCATAAATAAATTATAAATAAATCATACAAAAATACTATGGAAATGACGTCGCTTACTTAGCCTGGCGGCATACGCATTTGTTTTCATTTCGTTATTATCGTTTCAACAGACATTCAACCTACGACATTTTTAGATATATTTAAAGCTTGAATATTGAAGTTTATTTTGAGATAATACACATAAACATTGAGTTAAAAATAAAATATTAATCACATTCTAAAGACAAGGGACGCCAGCGCTTAAGAACACTTCACATTAGCAATAGATAGAATTTTGACGTTCAACATTTTTTCCACAAAAAAGATGTGGGCTTGGACACAAAGTCATTTTGCCAATTGACACGGAATTTAATACAGCTCCATCTAGTATAATTGTATGGCAACTTTCATAAAGTTGCGGTACTGTTTGGTTGACTTTTTCCGAACAACTTGACGCGGCGGACTTTTGGTCGGTACTGTACATACCTTAACAGAACGGGGCTGCGGCGCACAGTGGATCGAAAAAAGGCTCTCGAAGACATAGGATCTCAAATTTTAAAACGTCGGTCATTTGCTTGAAATGGTTGCTTATAGCCAATATTATACATATTAATAAACGATACAATCTAGTAGGCAAATTGGCAACTTATGTATATATTTTTTTAATAATGAATGGTGCTAATTGCTTACATCTCCGGAACCATAATATCGTTGCACACGGTGATGTAACTATTTATTTATGATTTCTTGACATTTCCGAATTAGTGGGGTTTAAAAAAAAATCGCACAAAATCTCGTTGTATGCAAAAAAAAATAAGTTGTCAATTTGCCTACCAGATTTTATCCTATGATGTATAAATGCATGATATTAGCTATTAGAAGCCATTTCAAGCAAAAAACCGACACTTTAAAATTTAAGCTTCTGTCTCCAAAATTTTTTTTTTCGATCCACGATGCGGGCGGCGGTGCGCACCTACGCAACCATCTAGCGCGTGCAGCTGCAGCGCTGCTAGCACCTCCGGGTGGTACAACAATTTGTGATCATCCCTAATGTCAGTGGGTTAATGGTACATCAGGTACAGTCCTATATCGGTTATTTCACCTCTAATTTTTCATCACTGTCAAAATTAGATCGGTTAGAGGTAAAATAACTATGAAAGGACAGTACATGCATAAAATACAGGTTAAAAATAAAAGAAACAAATGTATAACAATCCAATAACTTTTAATAATCAATGAAAATCCCGATTATAAAGAAAACATAAACATAATACATTTCTCAAAATATTGTCCATAATAAGCTATTTGTGTGATAACATTATATTTTATTAGTCAATATTTAATTAATTTCTAATGGATTAATTGTCATAACGCAGCCAAATTGCGTTACACACTTACAATCGCCGTCTTTTTCAATAATATCAAAGTGATTAAAAAATAAAATCTATATAAATCAAAACATCAGCATAAATAAAAAAATAAATAATTATGTGAACATAAAATGTATCCCAAAACCCAATAATACTAACAATAAAACCCGATTAATATAATGCAAGTTTCTTGCCTGTGGCAGACAATAAAATTAAAGCAAAAAACTTGCATCGTCTAAACAATATTTAGACGGTATGTACAATTTTTGTTGTGTAAATCATTCTTACGTTTTGTTATTGCCGAGATTAATGTTTTTTACATGGTTTTGGCGTTTTGGTAGTGGTACCACATTTGTGTGTGGTAGTTACTGTTGGACACGGTGTCGTGGTAGTGATCGTACACGTACACGGTTTCTTTGTAGTGGTATTACATTTGTGTGTAGTAGTTACTGTTGGACACGGGGTCGTTGTGGTGGTATCACATTTGTATGTAGTAGTTACTGTTGGACACGGGGTCGTTGTAGTGGTATTACATTTGTGTGTGGTAGTTACTGTTGGACACGGTGTCGTTGTAGTGGTATTACATTTGTGTGTGGTAGTTACTGTTGGACACGGTGTCGTTGTAGTGGTATTACATTTGTGTGTGGTAGTTACTGTTGGACACGGTGTCATTGTAGTGGTATTACATTTGTGTGTGGTAGTTACTGTTGGACACGGTGTCGTTGTAGTGGTATTACATTTGTATGTAGTAGTTGCTGTTGGACACGGGGTCGTTGTAGTGGTATTACATTTGTGTGTGGTAGTTACTGTTGGACACGGTGTCGTTGTAGTGGTGTTACATTTGTGTGTGGTAGTTACTGTTGGACACGGTGTCGTTGTAGTGGTGTTACATTTGTGTGTGGTAGTAACTGTTGGACACGGGGTCGTTGTGGTGGTATTACATTTGTGTGTGGTAGTAACTGTTGGACACGGGGTCGTTGTAGTGGTATTACATTTGTGCGTAGTAGTTACTGTTGGACATGGGGTCGTTGTGGTGGTATTACATTTGTGTGTAGTAGTTACTGTTGGACACGGTGTCGTTGTAGTGGTATTACATTTGTGCGTAGTAGTTACTGTTGGACATGGGGTCGTTGTGGTGGTATTACATTTGTGTGTGGTAGTTACTGTTGGACACGGTGTCGTTGTAGTCGTATTACATTTATGTGTGGTAGTTACTGTTGGACACGGAGTCGTTGTGGTGGTATCACATTTGTATGTAGTAGTTACTGTTGGACACGGGGTGGTTGTAGTGGTATCACATTTGTGTGTGGTAGTTACTGTTGGACACGGGGTCGTTGTAGTGGTATTACATTTGTGTGTAGTAGTTACTGTTGGACACGGGGTCGTTGTAGTGGTATTACATTTGTATGTAGTAGTTACTGTTGGACACGGGGTCGTTGTAGTGGTATTACATTTGTGTGTGGTAGTAACTGTTGGACACGGGGTCGTTGTGGTGGTATTACATTTGTGTGTGGTAGTTACTGTTGGACACGGGGTCGTTGTAGTGGTATTACATTTGTGTGTGGTAGTTACTGTTGGACACGGGGTCGTTGTAGTGGTATTACATTTGTGCGTAGTAGTTACTGTTGGACATGGGGTCGTTGTGGTGGTATTACATTTGTGTGTGGTAGTTACTGTTGGACACGGTGTCGTTGTAGTGGTATTACATTTGTGCGTAGTAGTTACTGTTGGACATGGGGTCGTTGTGGTGGTATTACATTTGTGTGTGGTAGTTACTGTTGGACACGGTGTCGTTGTAGTTGTATTACATTTATGTGTGGTAGTTACTGTTGGACACGGAGTCGTTGTGGTGGTATCACATTTGTATGTAGTAGTTACTGTTGGACACGGGGTGGTTGTAGTGGTATCACATTTGTATGTAGTAGTTACTGTTGGACACGGGGTCGTTGTAGTGGTATTACATTTGTGTGTGGTAGTTACTGTTGGACACGGGGTCGTTGTAGTGGTATTACATTTGTGTGTAGTAGTTACTGTTGGACACGGGGTCGTTGTAGTGGTATTACATTTGTGTGTAGTAGTTACTGTTGGACATGGGGTCGTTGTAGTGGTATTACATTTGTGTGTGGTAGTTACTGTTGGACACGGGGTCGTTGTAGTGGTATTACATTTGTGTGTGGTAGTAACTGTTGGACACGGGGTCGTTGTGGTGGTATTACATTTGTGTGTGGTAGTTACTGTTGGACACGGTGTCGTTGTAGTTGTCTTACATTTATGTGTGGTAGTTACTGTTGGACACGGAGTCGTTGTGGTGGTATCACATTTGTATGTAGTAGTTACTGTTGGACACGGGGTGGTTGTAGTGGTATCACATTTGTATGTAGTAGTTACTGTTGGACACGGGGTCGTTGTAGTGGTATTACATTTGTGTGTGGTAGTTACTGTTGGACACGGTGTCGTTGTAGTGGTATTACATTTGTGCGTAGTAGTTACTGTTGGACAAGGTGTCGTGGTAGTGGTCGTACACTTACACGGTTTTGTACACGCACACTTTTTCGTACACTTACACGGTCTCGTTGTAGTGGTATTACATTTGTGTGTGGTAGTTACTGTTGGACACGGGGTTGTTGTAGTGGTATCACATTTGTGTGTAGTAGTTACTGTTGGACACAGGGTCGTTGTAGTGGTATTACATTTGTGTGTGGTGGTTACTGTTGGACACGGGGTTGTTGTAGTGGTCGTACATCTACAATCTCTCGTCGTATTCGTAGTGCATGGTGGGGCAGTTGTAGTCGATGTTCTTTCACATGATGTTGTTCTTCTTATACAGGCTAAAATATTAAAATAATTTATGAATATCTAATTGTTTGTAGATTTAGTTACGAGGTATTTTACGGGCAGTTATACTCAACGTGGACGGTCAAATCAAATCAAATCAAATCATAGGTGTTTTAATAATAAAGTTCTCCATATTTTACCGTCACATGGGCATGCAAAGGTTTACAATTCCAAATAAATAAAAACATAGAAATATGCAGATCATTGGATTTACAAAAAAATCTATAAAAATGTCAGTGTGGTCATCTCCACACTGACATTTTTATAGATTTCTCCTCCGATAATTTTTTAAATAGATGTGGTATTATGTTTGTGATCATTTCACAAACAAAGCCGTTTCCATTATATATAAACAAGGCAAAGTTAAAAAAATTAATGATTTAAAATAGGGAACACAGCTATCAGTTGTCTTAAGACCGCACATTGACCTGATGCATCGCTTCTGCACCCTAAATACCAGCTCCCTATCAGTAGACTGCCCCCAGAAAATAATGCCATACCGCAAAACAGAGGCAGCCAGTCCATGGTACGCTGTTAAAAGAGCCTGACTGTTAACTTTTTTTGAGAGTTGAAAAAGAGCATATGCAGATTTGCTAAGTTTTTTACATAGTTCTTCAACATGAGGTGTCCATGTAAGTTGGCTATCAATTATAATGCCTAAGAAATTAGCCTTATTAGCTTTTTAAATATCACAGCCCTTGTGGGAAATGCTAACGTTTGGGTTTTCACGGCGTTGATAAAAATGCATGAAACAAGCGGGACATAATGAAGATGATTATCGAGCCGAATTAACGCGCTACTACACGGAGACCCTCTCGGATGTCAACCAGTGTGAGATTAGGGCGGCTATACAACAAGGCACGACAAGGCGAGGCAAGGCAAGGCATGACGGAATAATGACAGAGCTCCGAAAGCGGGCTCCAGTCCTGAGAGAGCTAGCAAGTCTATTCAACTCCGTTATCCAAGAGGGTACAAGTACAACACCAGAGGTGCGGTGGTTCCTGTTCTTCAAAAAGGTAACAAAATCTAGCTGAAGAATTATAAACCCATTTCACTTCTGAGCCACGCATACAAACTATTGCAAGCTGCACGAACCGACTTGCCTGGAGACTTGACGAGTTCCAGCCATCAGAACTAGCCAATTTTCGAAAAGGCCTCAGTACCGTAGACCACATCCATACTGTTTGGCAAATTGTACAGAAGACCAAAGAGCACAACCTGCTACTGTGTGTGGCATTTGTGGACTACGAAAAAGCCTTCGACTCCATCGAAATATGGGCAGTTTTGGCTTCTCTGCAACGATGTCGAATTGACCGGTGTACGGTCAAACGGTGACCGGAAATATATATCAAATACTTACGCTTACTTTCGGGACTGGTAGGTTCGGGCTCTAAAAAAAAAAATACATTATTTTGTAAATAAACAAAAATTGTAATCTAATTGATAAATGTTAAATGATTATTTATTTATGTTGAGTTTTATGTGAAGTTGGTTTGTACAAACTTTAAACATCAATAATATTTTAAAAACTTGATTAGGTCAGAAAGGGGGTGACTACCAAGATGACGACTAATAAAGCAGTAAGGAAGAAAAAAAAATATCCTCACGAACTGATAACCTCCTCCTTTTTTTGAAGTCGGTTAAAAAATACATTTTGCATCGACCTCAAATAAAAAAAACAAAAAAAAAAGTAAAAAAAAAAAAATCTTTCTTTCTTTCTTTCTTCTAAGAAGAAATACCAAAACAAACTCAGTGGTCACAGTCTCTTTTAAAGTCCAAAAAATAATATTTGTGAGCTCAAGTAATAAATTAATTATCAGACAAATAGGTAACTCATAATGTATATGGAAGGTACATACCTGGAGCAGCTTGCGTAACGTAGCATGTCTGAAAAAAGAAATTTACATTAATACTAATCTTATACAAAGTGGCAGTGACATCGACGCGAAAACTGTTACCATTGATTCAGGACATGATTCAGAATCCCCTACATTAAAATTTTTCGCCGGTTATTTTTTTTAAATCACCTGTTCCATACATTTTGACCGCGTTGCTATTGCACTTTTCTATGAAACAGCAGATTTTTTTTTAAATAATCGAGGAAAAATTTCCAAACATAGGGGTTTAGAATCATGTACTGAATCCACAGTAACAGTTTTCGCGTCGATCAGTCGAATCAGTAGATCGATAAACTTGGCCCATGGTTGACCTAAGGTCATAGGGTCTTGATCTTTCATAGTTCACTCATAGTACTATTTGGTAATGGGGAAAGAGAGACATACGTATTATTCTATGCAAAATTGTATTGGTACAAATGAAGAATAGAGGAAGACCAAGAATATTGTTGATGGATTCTGCCAAAGATGATTTGGCTAGAAAGGGAGTAAATACTATGATGATAGCTGATAGGGATATATGAAAGACGAAGACATACCCATTGCGCCAACCCCGTACTATTTGCGAAAAATGTACATTCATTCTTATAATATTAATAGTAGGTAAGTACTATAGAGGTTTTAAGGCTACGCCAAATAGAACGCGTTCTTAGCGCCCAAGCGCTAGCCTGACGCTGATACAACACAATTTCAGGCTAGCGCTCTAACGCGCGCTAAGTACGCGTTCTATTTGGAGAAGCCTCTAGCCCCCATGTCTTCCCCATGCAATCTCCACTAGTATTTTATAAGTTGAAGGCATGTATAACGAAATAAACAAAAAATATTATATATATTATTATTATTACATACTAGCTTTTGCCCGCGGCTTCGCCAGCGTGGATGTCGGAAAATATCTCACATGAATGTGCTACCGGAATTCAGAGTATCCTATGTCCTAACCCAGGTCATGGCCTATCCGTATGCCTTTCATCTAAATCCGTTCAGCCTTTACGGCATGAAAAGGTAACTAATCTAGGCTGATAATAAATCTGTTTTAGGGTTCCGTACCTTAAAATGAAACATTGAAACTCTTAAAGGATGACTTCGTTGTCTGTCTAGACCTTTTTACTCAAGAACGCGTGGAGGCATCAAGTTGAAATAGATATCAAAAACATAGATATATGGTCTCTTGGAACTGTTATGAAAATCAAACTTCCAAGTCAACGCAATAATGAGCACTCCACAATTGCGGCAATAAGTCCCCTCTTTGAAGAGTGGCTAGAGTCCTCACCTTCCTGACCACCTGACCTGACGCAAGTTCTCACCGGACACGGTTGCTTCGGAAGGTTCCTGTTCCGGATAAGGCGGGAGGAAACGCCCGGGAATCACCATTGTGTGGATCGCCCGGAAGACACGGTGGAGCATACGGTCTGCTTGGCTTTGGCGGGGCACCGCCATGTCCTCGTGAAGGCGATTGGCGGCGGTGAACTCTCGCGTCCGGCCCTGGTTCAGGTCATTGAACGGAGCGAGAGGACATGGGAAGCCGTTACCTCCTTCTGCGAAGCATTAATGCTTGCGAAGGAGGAAGCGGAACGCATGAGGGAGAGGCAAATTTTGCGCCCTCACGCCCCTAGTCGCCGCAGGAGACACCCTGGGTGTCGGGAATCCCGGACCGATTCCCGGCCACCGTAGGTGCGGGCTTACGGACGGTGAGCAATGGGTAGCTCGCCGTCCGATAAGGACCAGTCCCGGGTCGACGGTGCGTTGTGTTCCACGCGCGCCTCAAAGAGATGTCAGCACAACTAACAGGGTCCACTAGGGCCTGCTAGGGTCGCGGGAAAGTCCGAAAGGGTTACCGTGGCCCCTGGCAACACACAGGCTACTTAACAAACATGGTTACGTTTTAGGCAAGTCTGACACGCCCTCCGCTCTGCCCAGAGCGGGATAAGTTATTTGATAACTTCCGACCTAAAAAAAGTCAACGCAATAAAAAAACGTCCATTTATGCCACATATAATGACACTCGCAAATAAACCAGTCTATTTAGTACTTCCCGTTGGCCCAGCAGCATGAATTTTGGCGAGAAGTAAGGTCAAGTAAAGAGCAAAATACGAAAATTGGTCATTTATAGTTATATAATGCACTACAAAATTAAGTTTTTTTCTACAATCTGGGATTAAAAATTCACAGGCCGTGTCTTGAAGTAACATTTTAGTCTATTTCATTTTAAAAGTTCTTTTTCAATTGAAAAGTTAAGTTTGTTCTTCAATCCAGATTTGGAAATTCGGGCAGCCGAGCAAGCACAGCTTTGAGACGGCACCCTCAGGGCACAAGCCCTACGCACACTTGACCGGTTTTTTTGAATAAATAAAACAGGTTCATAATATATGTTTCTAAATACCTTTCTTAAAGTACTAATTATTCGTTTTACTATTATTGTCACCATTGATTTGTAATACCTACTCTTGCCGCCATTGAACACATTAATACAGGACCTACATGTTAGAAAGGTTAATGGATTAATTTAAATTGTAATAATTTTTTACCGAGTGGGTCAATCTAAATGAAGTAAAGACTAAAGGTTAATTCAAGATACAGTCATAGTCCGTATCTTGAATTAACATTTAGTCTTTATTATTTAGTGTTATATTTCCAATCCCTTAAATCTTTTGAAAAGAAGACACAAGAAAACAATAGGTATTACATGTGAATTTTAAAATCATCCCCTATTTTACACTCTTGAGGGATGGTTTTTGAAAAACGCAGAAATACGTTATTCTTTATTTATTACCAAAAGCGTAAATTTAAATTTTCATTGTCCTAACTTAAAAAATGATAGGTTCCTCATACAAACGTTCATTCCCTAAATCCCCTTAGGGTTATTTTTGAGACAAAAGTAGCCTAAGTCCTTCCTCGGGATTCCATCTATCTCCTTGCCAAATGTTATCAAAATCCGTTCAGTGGTTTAGGCGTGAAAAGGTAACATACAGACAGACAGACACAGTTGCTTTCGAATTTATAATATTAGTATGGAAGTACGGATTTAAAAATTAAGATCTAAACTACTATGGATTTATTAATCCTGTTATACTTAAGGTACAAAATTCCAAAATAAACAATATTTAACAAAATAACAACAAAAATATTAACAAAATATTTAACTTTCAGAATTCGTCACGCTAAAAAGTGTTAACTGTCTTCTTTTAATTTAAAGTGAAAGAAAGAGAGAGAGAGAGAATGCCGTAAGAAAAAAACAAAAGAAAAGAGTAAAATCACTTTACTCTTTTCTTTTGTTTTTTACAGTGTCGTGGAAAAAATTATACACATCAGCCCGAGTACACTGCATGCTGGAGAGAGAGAGGTAGAAAGTGTGAATTTGGTCAAAATGAAAATCCAAGATGGCAGCTATGAAAATTTTCAAATTTTTTGTCATGGGTGTCGTTTCATAGTTTTCGAGGGTCATCATAATCAGCTTATAATGTTCCCATTGCTGGAACACATACCTCGTCTTGATGAGAGGGAGTGGGCTGTAATCTACCACGCGGGCCCAGTGCGGGTTGGTAGATGTCACATGTCTTCGAATTGTTTGTTCTAGGACATGCCGGTTTCCCTCACGATGTTTTCCTTCACCATTTTTGAGAGCAGTGGTGATAAAGTTTAATATTTTATGACTTTATGTCCTCTAGCGGCGCAATATTGTGTTTGTTGTTTTCAGAACATTGTTCACTTCATAACATTTTTTTTTTTTACTGGTACTTGCGGTCATTCATTTTACACGCTTTGTCATGGATACGATACTGAGGCCTCGCCATTTTGCGTGATATTGCCAGCGACAGGTCCGCCTCTCACCAGGCGTCGCGCAATCTACGTTGACGCGCAACTCTCACATTAAAGTGTTCAAAATTAAATCACTTACCGATATCTCATCCTTGCAATTTTGATATCAAAAGCTGCGTAATTTAATTTTCTAAAGGAATTTTGCGATTTATATAGATATATCTTTTAGTTTTATAACTATAAAACTTTTTGTAAAAGACAACCCAAAAAAAAAACGATTTGTTTGTGAAAGAATTTTTTGTTTTAATAACTTCAAAAGATTTAAAGTTTTTTTTGGAACTTGTAGAGTATCTAATTTTGCGTATTTTAATGTCCATTTTATTGACGTAGTTTTATTACATCTAATATAATCGCAGATTCGCACTTTCGCTGGAAATGGGGTCTCCCTACTGAAGCGATAGAAAAAACATTTTCATTGTTATTTATTTTTTTGTAAAAACCTGCAAAATCTGATCAGAGCAACAAAATACAAAATATTTCACTGATCTTACACGGAAGTAGCACCAGTTAGTACCTGTTATCTGTTCACATACAGATGAAAAAAAATCTGAAAGCCTTGGTAGGTATAACGCTATTTTAATCGGTTTCAGCATGTTCCTGACTACTAAAACTTATTAATTAATAAACTAGAAGCAAATGAGGAATGAGGAGAGGCAAATTTCGCGCCTCACGCCCCTAACTGTCGCAAGAGACGCCCTGGGCATCGGGAAACGCAGGCCGATTCCCAGTCACCGTAGGCGTGGGCTTGCAGACGGTGAGCAATGGGTAGCTCGCCGTCCGATAAGAACCAGGTCCGGGTCGACGGCGCGTTGTTGTGTCGTGTTCCACGCGCGCCTCAAAGAGATGTCAGCAGAACTAATGGGGTCCGCTAAGGCCGATACCTGCCGGGAGTCGCGGGAAAGTCCGAAAGGGATACCGTGGCCCCTGGCAACATGGCAACTGAAGGAACACGGGTAGGTTTTAGTCAGTAAGAGTCTGACACGCCCTCTGGCTACGCCCAGAGCGGGAGAAGTAATTTCCCAAAAAAAAAAGCATGTTTACTGGGCATTGTGCCATACACAATTACACGTATTTATAAGGTGCCCAGAGTACCTTCTACCCCTGATGGAACACTTGGTTTATCATTTTCGTACGAACGTTAAACCTTTTATAAAAAATGGTTGATTTTGCAAACATAATAATAATGTATTTTTGTGAAAAGAAATATTTATTTCGACGTTATTTACTTACCCCACAAAAAATTATAACAACCACTGTTAGGATATTAGCCCTCATATTGCCACTTCTCCAGGCAACCAGAGACGAACTAACTTCTTTTTAAAAAACACCCTTTTATATGAAATCCTGATAATATTGTCTATATTGTTTTTAATGTAGTAACAGATGTTATACAATGTTAGCTGGCTAATCAAAGTGTGAACAATTGAATGAAATATTCATTAAATATTTTTTTCTTGCTATTCAAATTAATTATTATAACATAGAAACTAAATATTCATTGAAAAACACAATGTTGTTTTTTGTTTTAATCCCCCTATTCTTTTATTAATTAATTTATTGTTATTGTTTTTTATTGTAATTTATTTACTGTCATTGTTTTTTATTTTGTTTTTGTTAATGACTCGTGGGTCAAAAAAGACTCTCTGCTACATGCTACAGTAGAAGCCGTAGGTATCAGGGACACTTTTGTTAGCCAGATTAATCTCATTACGTAGCAATGTGTGGCAGTCGGAAGTTCGGCGCTTGAAGCTTACTAGAAGCGGAGGTGGGTGCTATCACCGGGTCAAATTTGTCCCTCGATATCATAGATATAAGAAATATATTTCTATGCTCGATACCAAATCAGCTATTTTATTGTTTTATTAAGTGTATACTGATTAATTTTTTATTGTTTTACGCCCTTTATTGCAACAATAGTTCGGAGTCATACGGAAAAAGACATCGCCGAACCATAATCAGACGAAAACTATTCAGAAGCTGAATCTTTAAGTGATTGAGTGAATGTTTAAGTGAAGGATTGATACTTTTAAATAAAGTTAAGATTCTTTTAGTTTTCATTAAAATTGATCTCATAAAGAGTCAAATTTTTCTTATAAACGTAAAACCGAAATATACGTATGTAGATTTTTTAGTTTACGATGTTTTTTTTATTTTGGTTCTCAAAGTAAGGGTCTCAAAAATTCCTGTGAAATATGGAACCTAAGTTAAAAGTAAAAAAATAATATAATAATTTAAAGTTGTTGCTAAATTAAAGTTGATTTATAAAAAAAACCGGCCAAGTGCGGGTCGGACCACGCACAATGAAGGGATCCGTAGTTAGGATGAATTCATCCCAAAAAAAAACTTAACTTTGTAGTTCTAAAACATGTTTTCCCATATATGTATCGGAGAACTTGTTTTGCAACCGCAAATGTAAGTTGGTCGATTATTACTTATAAACTTGTAAAGCCTACTAAGCTGTGATAGTTTTCCATTTAATTTCGTTATATATACTACAGCCGTGAATTTTTTCACATATCCAAAACCTCCTAACTTCCTCATTGGTCTAGTGGTCGTAAGCGCTACTGCTGAGCATGAGGTCCTGGGTTCGATTCCCGGGTCGGGCAAAGTGTTATTGGGATTTTCTATCTGGAATTTCTCAGTAGCAGCCCGGAGTCTGGATTTGTGCCCGGTTGATGGCAATAGGCTCTCCCCCTATTACATGGGACTTAAACATAACTGGCGAAATGTGGGTGTACCTGCTACAGGTACACCTCTGCCCCTTCGGGGAAACAAGGCGTGATGTTATGTATGTTATGTTATGTATCCAAAACCAACCAGTTAGCTGGCAGGAGGGAGATACTTGACTCTAACAAAAATTTGCGTTTTACTGCTTTTAATATTTCGAAAATAGATCCCTGAATCCAAAAATGGGTTTCACAAACTTATAACATTTTTGAACGACCTTTCCAACGACACTCCATGGGATAGATGACAAAAAAAAACCATCCCCACTACGTGAAAAAAATTGTTTTAAGGTAACCTAACCTCCCTAGGTTAGGTTACCTTAAAACCATTTTTTTTTTCTTCTTGATTTTATTTTACCACTTTATCAACGTGATTAATATGTATACTCATGCCAAATTACAGCTTTCTAGTACTAAGAGTCTCTGAGCTAAGCCGGACACACAGACAGACAGACAGACAGATAGACAGACAGACGGACATAGCGAAACTATAAGGGTTCCTTGTTTCCTACGGAACCCTAAAAACATGTTTTCACACATTGCTGATCCGTTTATGTATTAACCATAACTTGATTAATAATTACAGGAAATTTTAATATGCGATTATAGTCGTGTAGAGCAAAATACCGATTTCGGCTAAGGTTAACTAGCCGACCCAACAGACTTGTCGTATCCTTTCAATAAATACAAAAATATCTCATAGAGAACTTTCGGTTTTCCAACAACAACAACTTCTCAAATAAACTTTATTAGAACTGGTACAAACACTTCAAAAAACACTAACCAAATCGGTCCAGCCGTTTTGAAGTGATGCGCTTACCAACAAACAGCATATTTTTTTTATTTATATGGAATTTTTTTGGGTTAAAAATGGCGCATGTTTTTGCACTCTTCTCAAACCTTAATATAAAAAAATATATATTATTACGTTTTAGAAGCAATTACTTTAGATGAATGTTAATAAAAAGCCAAGTATGATGATCACCTGCCTAGACTTTTCACAACTATGTTGGGGTCGGCTTCCAGTCTGGCCGGATGCAGCTGAATACCAGAATTTTACAAGGAGCGACTACCTATCTGACCTCCACAACCCAGTTACTGGGTACTACGATACCCCTTTGTTAAGACTAGTAGTCAGACTTTCGGGCATCTGACGGCCCGTAACGACTGTCAAAGACAGCCGGGACCAACGGTTTAACGTGCTTTCCGGGACACGGAGGGGTCGTGGTATGTAATGGATGTTCACCCTCACGGACCGACCTCTGCAAACGTAGTTTAAACCTTCGTTCGACCTGTGCGGCTGTGTTTTCATACAAAAAAAAACATTCATTGTCCACTGTGACGTCGGTCAGAAATATGGCAGGGGCTGTAAATCCCGCGTGACGTGCGTAACCTAATTATCTATCACACAATGGATATAATACAGGGTGGCCAATTCTGAAGTATATAACTTTACATTAAGATTATTTTTAGGGAGAGCCTCCACTGCCGGCGCTGGCACCCAAAAGTAACGCCGTTGGGAACCGGCAGTACATTACTGTCGGCAGCTGAGATTAAAAACAATGGCTGCCGGCTCCCATAATGGACACCGGTGACGCGGCGTTTATATAAACCCTTCCTGTATTCAGAACCCCAATTAACTAACTTTAACTAAAGCATTTTTTTTCTATTTAATCTAGTCGGTTTTGGCGTAGGGGGTCGCACTTCCTCGTAGAGGCGATCAGCGCGGTGATCTTTCGCGTCCGGCCCTGGTTCAGGCCATGGTACGGAGCGAGAGGAAATGGCAGGCCGTCACCTCCTTCTGCGAAGCGGTAATGCTCGCGAAGGAGGAGGCGGAACGCGCGAGGGAGAGGCAAATTTCGCGCCCTCACGCCCCTAACCGCCGCAGGAGGAGACGCCCGGGGCGGGAATATCGCGAGCCGATTTCCCGCCACCGTAGGCGCGGGCTTGCGGACGGTGAGCAATGGGTAGCTCGCCGTCCGATAAGGACCAAGCCCGGGTCGATGGCGCGTTGTGTTCCACGCGCGCCTCAAAGAGATGTCAGCAGAATTGACGGGGTCCACTAGGGCCAATGCCTGCCGGGGGTTCTAAGAAAACCGATAGGGAAATCGTGGCCCCCGGCAACAGGGCAACCGAAGGAACACGGGTGGGTTTTAGTCAGTAAAAGTCTGACACGCCCTCCCGCTCCACCCAGAGCGGGAGAAGTTATTTAATAATTTCCCAACCAAAAAAAAATAAAAAAGTGGGTCGCACTTCTAACCTAACCTTTTTTTGCGAGTAAAAATATTTAGTACTTGTTTAGTACTTGATTACTGGAATAAGGAAATTATTGAATAAGGAAATATATTAATGGAAAAAAATGATGCTATAACACATGTTTTTAAGTATACCTACTCCACCTATCTACTCCATATGCCAAATTGTTAACCCCATTTTTCGCTTTTTTTTAAAGTCAGCGCCGGCAGTCAATTCAAGAACCGGTGCTGGCCGCTAATTCAGCAACCGGCGCTGGCAGCTAATTCGGGACACGGCGCCGGCAGCTGTATAACCGAAAAAAAAAACATATTTTCCCATGATAATATACAGGCTTGGCAATAACTTATGAAAAATTACTTAAAGGAGCCTTTAAATAATTTTTCATAAAATATTGCTAATTCAGGAACCGGTGCTGGCCGCTAATTCAGCAACCGCGGAGCTGTTGATGTTCTATTTCATGAAATGGTCGAACACTTCATAAAATGATCAGTTCTAAGATCTGACCACGACATACCTATTCATCTATTTAAAAAAAACCTTTTTCATTCATTGTCCACTATGATATCGTTAAGAAATAGGGCAGACCCAGGTTACTGTAAATACTGCATGACTGGCGTACCCTTCCCTTGGTATTTTCCAAACAATGGAAAAATAACTTGAAAATGGGACCGGTCTAGAGTGTGATCAATTTTTGCTCACAGGACTTTAAAATTGATGTCATCAGTAAAAGCGTGACATGAGAAGGTCAGACTGCAAAAAGTCAGATTACAAATGGTTGCAGTACAGTGGGCTGCATCAATTGGGTACCCCAGTTGTATTAAAATTTTAATAATGTACTCAATTGATGCAGCCCACTGTACATGCCGTTTACATTTTTAAATACGTATTTACGTTTGTATTTACGTTGCTGAGCAGAAAAAATTTTGAACATATTATGAAGCAATGGATAAGCAGTATTCTTCAAAATGAGATTCAGACAGCTGCCAGATCATGGTGGACTTTAGAACGTACTATCATAATTAAATGCGTATATAACATTTCTTGTCAGTAGGTACTGTTGACCGTTGAGGAGTTCCCTCGTCTGGAGCCAATCCTGGGTGCAGCTGCAAGGTCATGGTGTATGAATGCGTCTATTCAAATTTATGTCTATGCTGTTGACCGTTTAAGACTTCCCTTGTTTGAAGCCAGTCCTGGGTGCAGCACTTAGGTAATAGTAGCCTTAAGAACGGTCTATCATAATTGAATGCTTAAATAACATTTTGTGCAGCTGCTGTTGACCACTGAGGAGTTTTTTTGTCTGGAGTCCATCCTGGCTGCTGCAGCCAGGTCATGGGAGACTTTAGAACGGACTATCATAATTAAATGCGTCTATAAAATTTTGTGTCTGTACTGTCTTGACCGCCGAGGAGTTTCCTCGTCTGGAGCCAATTCTGGGTGCAACAGTTAGATCATGGTAGATTTTAGAAAGGACTGTCAACATTAAATGCGTATACAAATTTTCGTGTTTTTACTGTTGACCGTTGAAAAGTGGCCTGGCCTGGAGCTAACCCTGGGTGCAGCAGCCAGGTCGTTGTAGATAATATAATAGATTATCATTTATATCGTTTATGTGCGGTGGGCTGCATCAATTGGGTACTCCAGTTGTATAAAATTTTTAATACAACTGGGGTACCCAATTGATGCAGCCCACTGTACACGCTGCTTACATTTTTAAATATTTTTAGGAAAATCATAAAAAAAAACATTTAAAATATAAAAAATAGTGGCCCATCGGTATCAGGAACAGGGTCCAAGATACCGGTGGTCAGGGCTCTAGAAAGAGGAACCTCCTCACTATTCGTGCCGTGTCTAGGGGCACTGCTTTCTGAATCAAGCCCTTAACCCAGCCGCGCAATGAGAGCCTCCTGAGGTGTTGATCGAGGCTCTTCGCTATTAGGCGATTAACCGTAACGATTATCGGTACAATGATTGCAGAGTCCACGTCCCACATGTCGACAACCTCGTGAGCTAAGTCAAGATACTTGATTTTGTTTATCTTTCTCAGCTTTCACGAGATTCTCGTCATGAAGGACAGCGATATCAACAATCATTGCACGGCACTCTCGTCGATCTATCACCACAATATCAAACTTATTGGCTGTAATAGTCCTGTCAGTGATGATAGATCGATTCCAGTACAATGTGGCGTGACCATTCTCGAGAACTGGGTTGAGCACATACCTGTGGTATGGTACTTTGGACTCCACAAGGTTCTTCTGCAAGGTAAGTTGCTGGTGGATAATCCTAGCCACTAGATTGTGTCTGTGCCAGTACTCACTGTTAGCAAGACGAGAACAACCGGAAACAATATGTCGGATTGATTCACCGGGACGGTGGCATTCCCGACAGATGTCAATCGTACCGTCCTTGACAATGTGTTTCCGAAAATTATTCGTCATGATAACTTCATCCATAATCGCACAGACAAAACCTTCGGTTTCCCCGAAGAGGTCGCCCAAACGCAGCTAGAATACAGACGCCAAAAAGTCTACATCAGGCCCGTGGGCCATGACAAAAAGCGTCCCTCCAGCTCTTTGACCTGCCATACTTCCTTACGATCGTTAGTATCAAGTACTGCAGGTTTGCGCCAGTTCTCTTTTGCCAAGGAGAGCGGGGGAGGCTCTTGTCCACTGTGACCACATCTCGGTGCATACCCACGTCAGTTTGAAGGAAATATTCCCTGAGACTGTAAATCTCGCGGTTGTGGAGGGTTTTAGCATTTAGGAAACCTCGACCCATTCCTCGGGACGTACAGTCTCATGACTGATGACCGTGGGTGATGCATCCGATTTGCCGTCAGCAATGCATGGACCTTCTTATCCAGAGCGTCAAGTTCCGTCTTAGTCCATTTGAGTATGCCGAAAGAATGCATCAAAACCGGCATGACCCAACCGTTGAAGGCACGCACCTTGTTTCCGCCTGAAAAAAAAACTATTTAACACTTTATTCAGGTGGCCAAAGAAGCGTTCCTTCAACGATTGTTTCACGTTGGCAACGTTGATGCCTAATGCTTCCGATATACCCAAGCACTTGTAGGTTTCGGTTGAGGAGAGGGATCTAAGGTGTATGCAATTCGAGAGTTGGGTTCCCACGGATTCCATAATCCCCTCGCTTTACATGCATGACTGCACATTTGTCCACACCAAATTCCATCCTGATGGCGTTACTAAACGTTTAGTAGCTCCATCAGTTGCAAATTGTTGGGGGCAAAGAGTTTCAAGTCATCCATGTAAAGGAGGTGAGATATCACCTGACCACCCCTTCTCAACCGGTAGCCTAGACCCGAATCCTTCAGCAGTGTGCTTAGAGGATTCAAGGCTAAGCAAAACCAAAGCGGACTCAAACTATCGCCCTGAAATATTCTCCGTTCAATCCTGATCGGTTTATCGATTCCTCGGATCTGCCGACATCCTGGATAGAGAAGGATCGTCCTCCATTGCCGCATACATGACATCATGAAAGTGCGCAGAATTGCATCTATCTTGTACAACTCCAGTACCCTCATAAGCCAAGTATCACCGAATCATAGCACCGAATCATAGGCCTTCTTATAATCTATCCAACAAGTCGACAAATCCTTCCGGGATCTACGAACCTGTTGGCTGATGGTCATGTCTATAAAGAGCAGCTCCTTAGTACCGCGGGACCCATTCTTACATCCATTCTGAGACACAGATATGATAAAGTAATAAATTAGATTAGATTAAATTAGATTAGTATATTTGAATTTATACTACATAGAGACACCCATTAAATGGCAAGTGAGGCTTTTTTTAGAGCAGGTACATGGAAATGAATGAAAGAGGTCAATGTCAACTTCGCAGCATATATTCTGGACAATGGACAGTATTGCCTTAAGTTGGTATGACATCTTGGCATGCAGAAAAGCCTCCTATTAGAATTTTTTGGCAGATTACGTGGCACATGGAATAACACCCTACTGATCAAATCGGGACAATTAAGAGAGCCTGTTACCAGCTCATAATTAAATGCGTATACAAAATTTCGTGTCTGTACTGTTGACCGTTGAGGAGTTCCCTCTTCTGAAACCAACTCTGGATGCAGTAGCCAGATTATGGTAAACTTAAAGTACGGGATAACATAATTGAATGCGTTTATAAAATTTTGTGTCTGTGCTTTTGACCGCTGAGTTTCTTCGTCTGGAGCCAATCCTGGCTGCTACAGCAGGGTCATGGTAATCTTTAGAACTGACTATTATTATTAAATGCGTATATAAAATTTCGTGCCTGTTCCGTTGAGGAGTTTTCTCGTCTGGAGCCAATTGTGGGTACAGCAGTCATATCATGGTAGACTTCAGAACGGACTATCAACATTTTAAATGCGTATGCAAAATTTCGTGCCTGTACTGTTGACCGTTGAAGTCTTCCCTGGTCTGGAGCCAATCCTGGGTGAGGCAGCCAGATCATGATTAACTTTAAAACGAGCTATCATAATTGAATGCGTGTATAACATTTAGTGTCTCTGCTGTTGACCGATGAGGAGTTTCTTCGTCTGGAGCCAATCCTAGCTGCTGTAGCCAGCTCATGGTAGAATTTAGAACAGACTGTCATAGTTAAATGCGTATATTAAATTTCGTGTCTGTTCCGTAAACTGTTATGTTATTCCTTCATCTCGAGTCAATCCTGGCTGTCAAATCAGGTCATGGCATCATAAAAAAATGCATTGCCTTCGAAACTGAACCAACATGTAAAATTTCAACTCCGTAGGATAAGAGGAAGTAGTTTTAATTCAGCTTGCAAGATTTGTTAACCAACTAATTCATTATCAAGGCAAGTTAAATAAAAGCTTGTAAAAATACTCTTCCTGCCAAACAGCTCATTCGTTAAGGCTTGTGCAGACCAGTGCGACACGCGACGCGACACAAAGGCACCGCTCGTCGCGCGTCGCGTGTCCCGCTGGTCTGCACAAGCCTTTACACTTTAATTTGATTGCAAATCATTTTCTGTCAAGCGTTTTCATACACAATTAGTTCAGTATCGAATTTCGATGCATAAAACAATTGGTGTAACCTAGTAGAAGCTTGAGGGCTAGACCCTAAGAGCTTGACTAGATTTAACAACAAAAATAACTAAATGTTGTGGCACAACTCACCACAGCTTAAAATGTACGAAGACTGTGGTGAGAACCATGTCATGTACCTATATTTTTTTAAACTGAGGATTAGGCAGTCTTTCCATCAGGAATGTTTAAAGTCACTAAGCGGAGAAGCTAAGCAATTAAACTATGTGTAGGTACTTCGTTAGTATAAATAACTGGAATAGGCCTAGAATAACTTAGAATTCTACATACTAAGCGATCAAACAGTGTAAAGGAAATAAAACAAATCTCACGTACAACGTAGGTGTTTATTTTTTATTCAATCTTTAAGCATTTATTTTAAAACCTAAATAAGTAAAAGCCATGGCAGTGAAGAGACGGCCAGTCCCAACAACCCAGTGCCAGCCCCATTTAGCTTAACCACTTTGAAGGGAACTGAATGCTTCAACACGTCGTCGTGTTGTGTGGTTATCCATCAAGATGCTTTGCAGTTGCACAGATAATTCACTGGCTGCACGTCTCTAAATACGCGGCACGCGCAAAATACATTTGATGCACCGAAACATTGATGTATGATTTCAATCAACTCTGCACCGCAATATTGTATTTCACCTATAAACTGACACGTATCGTAAGTCCAATAGGAAATCCAAAATTGACAATGAGATATCGCTTTCAAGAATATGTATATCGAGCTAAAAATGTGCAAAAAGGGTACGAGTAAGTATTTAATAAATAATCAAACAAACAATAACACACGCACAGAGCACAAGTTTGATCGTAACAGTAAGTTTCTATGGCGACGAGTGACAAGTGACTGAATGAGCGAGTGACAACTACAATCAATGTTTCTAGATGGTTGTATTTCTTTTACCCATTCAATATTGAGTTACGTAAAATTCAGATATTGAATAGTTTATATCGGGTAATGACTGCCGAGTATTAATCTAATCCAAGATCAAACAAGAAAACCGAGTCAGCCTAACTAATTCAATTAACGTTATCTCAAAGTTCTCTGTTATAGTGCTGTGCACTTCTGTAAGTGACGAATTCACAATAGCTAAAACTGTATGTCATTTTTGTTTGTGTATGTTTTAGTGTGAGATAGTCGTTGAAGAGCCATATCAATAAATAATATGGAGGCCTCCATGGTTATCTCCTGTACCTCAAAAATAAGGTATACTCCTAACATTCATCTGATCACATTTACCAAATTAGCAGAATGAACTTTCATTCGTTGCCATTAAACCGAAAATATAACTGGAACTTTAAATAATATTTATTTTTATTAAATCCTTAACAAATGCTTCTTGTCTTAAATCTAGTTTGAATAAATGAAGGATACTTAAAAACATGATTAGGGCATAAATGGTCATCGTCATTAAGGGTTACAGGACAGCCTGCTGTTGTTAGGCCTCGTATACATTTCAGCACAGCATTGGATCAGCACAGTCTCACATCATTAACACGCCGTTAACCGGACAGTGTGTGACGTTGCAAAATAACATCTTATGCGACATCTGCAGTGAGAATCTTAGTACACAAGATTTTCACAATAGCTGCAGAGATGGCGCTGTTCCAAATTAGGTTTTCATTATTATTTTTATGTTAATTATGTTTTCAAAATTAATTAACAGGCGGTAATGCTCGCGAAAGAGGAGGCGGAACGCGTGAGGGAAAGGCAAATTTCACGACCTCACGCCCCTAACCGCCGCAGGAGATGCCCTGGGCGTCGGGAATCGCAGGACGATTTCCGGCCACCGTAAGCGCGGGCTTGCGGACGGTGAGCAATGGGTAGCTCGCTGTCTGATGAGGACTAGGCCCGGATCGACGGCGCGTTCCACGCGCGCCTCAAAGAGATGTCAGCAGAACTGACGGGGTCCGCTAGAGCCGATGCCTGCCGGCGTTGCAAAGTCATAACTGCTATCATAACTTCTCCCGCTCCGCCCAGAGCGGGAGAAGTTATTTGATAATTTCCCATCCACAAAAACGCAAAATAAATTCCCCATATTTTATAGTTAAACAATGACTCAAAAATTTAAATTTTGTATTATTTTCGAGTCCAGGACCTAACAGAATAACAAACCAGGTCATAAAAATAGTTGGTGCTTTCCTAGTGAACCCTCTGACACATCTATTTAATTTAATACTAAGTTCCTCTACAACACCTACACAGTGGTCTGAGTCTAATATTATCTTGTTGTTTAAAATAGGTGACCCAAAAAACATAGGCAATTATCGACCAATTAGCCTTCTTCCATCACTCTATAAATTATTCTCATCAACTTTAGATAAGAGAATCAGTACTAAACTTGAAAAAAGTCAACCGATTGAACAAGCTGGATTTCGAAGGAGCTATTCCACAATAGATCACATCCACTCCTTAGAATTGCTTATTGAAAAATACCAAGAGCACCAACGTCCTCAATATGGAAAGCTTTACAATCGCAAAAAGTGGAGAAAAAGTACATCCAAGTCTTAAAACACCTTTACGAGAACAACACTAGCAGAGTGAAACTAGAAACCGCAGGTCTACCTATCCTCATCAAAAGAGGAGTACGGCAAGGCGACCCCCTATCGCCTCGAATCTTTATAGCAGTACTGGAATCGACTATCGGCAAATTGAATTGGGATGGAGTCGACATTATGTGTAAAAGGGAAACATATTAGTCACCTTAGGTTCGTAGACGATATTGTCTTCCTATCAGAAAACAGCACAGATCTGGATTCAATGCTTGAAGTGAATGAATTTAACTTGAGCAAAACTAAACTCATGACAAATGCCGCACAAAACTCCATATGCCGACAACACACCAGTGGAATACGTAGCTATACAACGATGCAGAAGTAGATAGATGAATAACATATTGTTTACATGGAAAAAGTTTTGGAGCCTAAAGGAAGTTCTCAAAAGTCAAATGCCGATGAAAATCAAGAGCAAAGTCATGGACACATGTCTTTTACCTTCTTTAACCTACGCCTGTCAAACGTGGAAATTTATTAAAAAAGTGAAAAATAAAATCACGTCCTGCCAGCGAAGCATGGAGAGAAGCGTCACAAAAATCAAAAAATATCAACAAATTCGTCACACTACCATCAGACAAAAGACAGGAGTAAAAGATGCTCTCACCTACGCTCTAAAGTTAAAATGGAGATGGGCAGGACACATAGCGAGAATGAGCGACGATCGATGGACAGTTCGCATGACGTCATGGCCAGTTCCTACAGGCACTCGGAAAAGAGGAAGACCTGTAACTAGATGGGCGGACGACATCACACGAGTCGCAGGCAAAAACTGGCTGACAGAAGCCAAAGACCGAGACCACTGGTGTTCTCTGGAGGAGGCCTTTACCCTCACTACTTGACGGGTTCATGATGCTATTTTTATTACCATTTTATTTGAATTAATTATTCAACGATTTTTTTATAAATATTTACAATCTAATTTAATTATACTTTTTTTTAACTATTATTACTATAACTATTATTATTTAATTTTAATTACCATAGGAAAAAACTAATAAACAATTATGGAATGATAACAAAAACTACTGTGTATTACATACATAATATTTGGAGAAAAATAATAATTTAAAAAAAAAATGTTAATCTAAATCTTGTCTTCTTTGTAATGCATGAAATAAAAGGCTTTTTTATTTTATTTTATTATCTTCGAATTCCAGAAGTGGACTGTCACTTGGGAATTCTGTTTTGTCTGTGGTTGGATCTTTCTCAAAGGTCGATAGAGAGGTTCATGCCTTTTAAATCCTACGTGTGTCCGGAGAAGGGGGGTTCTTCCCGATTCTGGTGATATTCTGATGGAAATGGAAATTTAACGGGTAAACTATTTGAGAGGTATCAGTTCTGTAATGATCAGACTGTGTCCAAGGACCCGATGTGTTTTGCATAAATAATGTTGTGTTTCAGCAGGATGGAACCTGTCCGGCTGTTTTACTGGCCTGAACTAATACGAACGTGTAAAAATGTGACGCCCTGGTGTCGTCCCATGGTCTCGCGCAATAGAAGTTAGTACCGAGTCCCGAATTCTGGGAGATTGGAGGTTAGATCCGACAAACGTGCGGGCAATGTGTTGCTTACCCGGGCTTTGTCGGTTTAGAGGTTTGACCTGACGAATGCAGGCAGTGTGGCTATCCCTGTGTATTGGAAGGCCTTACCTATCTGAATCCTCGTGCGAGAAAGTGTCGCCGCTCCAGGTAATAATAGTGTCATCGTTTCTTCTACAGACTGTTCCCGTAAGGCACGTGTTCGTGGTTTCCATGCCAAGGACTTGATTCCGCCAACTGAGATAACAACTGAAATAACAGCTGAGATACCAACTGAGATATAACTAACTGAGACGTCACCTGAGTGATTAGGTTAATAAGTAGGTATATCCTATAAGAGAGTGATACCCATGTGACCATGGTTTTTCTGAATATTTAGAACTAGGTAATAAGACCAGTTGTTATAGATTTAATGTGTTTGGTTGTGTCTCTGGGTGCTTTGCCCATACGTTATATTTATTTTGTGACCACAACCATTATAGGTCATTTATTATTTGATTGAGCTAGAAGTTATCTCACGGATTTTCACAAGCGACTCTGAACTTGATGTATTTGGTCTCATGCTTGCGTTTCCACTAACACACCTAGTTACGGAGACGGGGTGTGCTAGAGGATAACCAGTGGATAAAAGATTGGGAAAGATCCATAAGTTTAGTGGCTCGCCTCGTTTTATCTTTGTATACCTTTGATATTTGTTTTATTACAATAAAGCTTGTAATGTAAAGAGGTATTTGTTAAATTGGTTCTTTCCTTAATGTCATATACCCTATAAATTTACTTTAGCGCGGTTGGAAGTAGTGTAGCATGATAAACAGTTAACATCTTGTGTTTGCAATAGATTTCTGTAAACTACAATGTAGCCGGGTAACAAATGGCAATGCCGTTACTTTCAACACAATAGTTTTTCACATTCATAATTGGCATGTTCTTTTACTTGATTATGTAACACCATTTCCAGTTTCTGAATTGAGAACCTATCAAACTCTTCTTTCTACGTGATGCCCTCAAATTGCCCGCGAAATTCAAAATTACTTACGTTTTTTTCAAAGTTTTGAATTTACCAGCCTTTAAAAAAAACTAAATTCAATAATTCAGTTTGATTAATTTTTTAACTTTAAATTCTCAACGCAGAATCCGAGTATCTGTCGCTTGTCGATTTTTTTACTTTGTTTTCAGTTAACTAATGTCTTACTTATTATTTGTATCGTATTTTATTTGTGCACATGTACAGAGGAACTAAAGACTGTGATGATACTGTTAAGATGATACCTAGTGCACTTTCTTCCATAAATTAAAAAACTTTTTTAAATATAGACGAATTAAAAAATAAGATCATCTCCCATCTATCCGAGCAACCTTAGGAAATTCAACTAACATAACATAACATCACGTCTGTATTCCCAAAGGGTTAGGCAGAGTATATATTATACTATAGTACACACACATTTTGCCAGTTGTGCTAAGTCCCATAAAATGGGGGTAAGCGTATTGCCATCTACCGCATTATTTACATTGTTGAGCAGACAAATTTATCGAACATTAGGAAGCAATGGATGAATAAATGAATTTTTATTTTGCTAAAAATAGTGCTTTACATTTCCTTATAGTTACATTATTAGCTAGGTTTACATTCTTTAGTTACATAAGACGCAAAGAGGAAGTACAGTACCGACCAAAAGTCCATAGGCAATCTCGCAAAGCAATAGACTGACGCTTCGGTTTGACTTACGACCTTCTTCTTTAAATTGTTACAATACTATAGACATTCACAGTACACACACACACATGCAAATGACTAGTTCGATAATCATTCGTTTTTTGTTTCATTCGTCTTGTTCACATAAATATTAAAGTTTTGCAGGTAGACCTCAGAAAAAACTAAGTAAATTATTTCGATTTCTGTGGGGTAGATGCAGTTCGTTACGTGTATTCACTTAAGTAATAGAACTTTGTTGGTTGGTGGATAATGTTGATGACGAGTATTTAGCGTAGTGTTGTGGTTATTATTTTCAAAAAGCAGCACATATAAATGTTGAAGGGAGATCGGATGAGATCAGAGAATATTATTGTGCTGCGTAAAAGTGAATGTTATTTACACAAATATCTAATGAAACCGGACTAAGTGTGAGTGTTCTCATTTAAATATTTAATATTTTATTAAACATAAATCTTCAAGGGTATTGTTGATAGAACAGAGGTATTTTTGAGACAGAAGATGCCTTTAAAGTTTTAAATTCATTATGAGGTTTAATTCGATTAGTGAATGATAGGAATGATATATATATCGCACCCCTAGATGAAGACTCCGGTAACTCAAAAAACCTCGTTTTTCAGAAATGACGAAAAACTGTTTTTAGTATTTTTGATATCTTTCCTAAGAAAGATATCAAAAATCTATTAAGGCATTCATGGAGGTAACGTTGAATTAGCTTGTTTGTATTTTGTCTGTTAAAACCCTGTAAAATATCGAGATTTTTTAGTTACTCTAGTTTTGCAGCTGTAATCAAATTAAGTAAAGCTGCGTTTTATTAATTAAGTAAAGCTATCTTTTAACAGCAGTTGAAGGTATTGTCACGCGAGTAATATCTTTGTGTAGGTATTCGAGTCAGGAATTCGAAACCGCCACTAACTTGAAATGCGTACTTTTTGAGTTACCGTAGTCTTCATCTAGGGGTGCGAATGATATATGATATGATATTCATATATGATATGATATTCATATATGATATGAATAGGCTCGCCCCCTACTACATGGGACTTAAACATAACTGGCGATATGTGGGTGTACCTACTACAGGTACACCTCTGCCCAACCCTTCGGGGAAACAAGGCGTGATGTTATGTTTATGTTATGTGAATGATAAATAATTAGGTATTATGTGTAATAAACACGGTTATTCTTTGTTCTAGAGAATTACTGTGAGGGTTAAGAGATATGAGGAAGGGGCTTATTATCGAGTAGCAGCGACGTCAAATATTGAATGAATATGAAACAAATGGTTACATACCAACGAGATATTTTGCTGAATTATTAAAAACACGTCATTATGAACCGTTCGCCGTGCACTCTGAAGGCTTGCATCACTGAAGACCAGCTAGAAAACCGTTTTTGACCTTAAAATATTGACCGTACCAACTTAATAAACTACAGATTCGTTATTGCATGAATTTATGGTAACGAATTTTTTAAGCACGTTTCAATAGGGTGTTTGTCGTATTTCTTGCAGATATACCGAAATTGTTTAATATTATTTTAGTAATAGTATTATTTTAGGATTAAAATTTGAGGTTTAGTTTCAATCTTCTTTTCGTAAAGAAAATGAATACTTAAGCTATAACCTCAATACCAACCAATATTTACTAAAGCCAAATAAAATGTAAAATAATTAATGTAAACAAACTGCCTATACTTAACCTTAAAATCACCTATTTTGTCAGTAGTTTTTTACATTTTAAGTAGTCTAATATTCTTATTTATTGCTTAATTACTTCGACCTTGATCAAAGCTTTATATTTATGGTAAAAAAAAATCATTTAAAATTTAAAACACTTCAAAATTTAAATATTTCAATACAGTAAATGATAAATGATTTTATACGTCACACACAACACTTTTACACGTCAATCATATTTTAAAACTAGATGAGGTCAACGTTTCCTATCTGACTACTCTGAGAAGAAAGGCCGAAAAAAACTCAGAGGTCTCAGTCCAGATATAATCTTGGTCAGATCATGTAAAGGCCATGTGGATTGGTGTCTGAAGTGGTTTTTTGAGGAAAGTACCACACAGATTGAGAGGGCCTGTCCAGTCAGTACACGCATTTGTCAGTTATCGTGCAACTCAACTCAGAATTTAAGGAGCTCAACGATTCGACGAACAATACAATAAAAAAGGACATTTGGGTAGGCCACTTAAATTACTCAATAAAAATTACTTCTAAGTTTCTAGATATCTATTTCACATCTTATTCAGCTGAAGTAATGATAAATAATTGTAGAAGTTTGTTAACTAAGTATACTTAAGTAAAATAAATATAACGAATAAATATTTTTTAATTTTATTATAACATATCACGCATTTTTTATTCTAAACCCTTTATTGCAATAACAACATTAATAAAAAGGCAGAAATATTTAAAAAATATTATTATTTCAAACAAAAATAATAACATTTGCAAAAACAGCGCTGTAATTTACGAGATTAGAACCTTAGCCATCTTGAATCAAAGATCAATGCTTAACGCCTTCTGCTATCTGCACATATAATTTACTTTCCAATTTTAGCAATGCCATAAACTGGCCAAGGTCACGCGTATGTGTTACCGTGTCTAACAAAAGTGATCGAAATATATTTTTGTTTCATATAGTGCGCCGCCCGCGAACCGCGACGATAAGACAGTGTGTAGTGCAAAACTGCGTTCTTTGTGGTGTGTGTGTATGTGTTGTGTATCAAGTAAAAGAATACAATAACTTCACTAATGACGGAGAGTCAACGAAAAAAAAACAATATAATAATTCAAACCAAAGCATGATATATTCAGCAATAAAACTATTTACCATCTATTTAATATACATACAGGGTAATTGGTTATACGTCGGCAATCCGTTAAGAGGATGTAGGAGAGGTCATTTGCAACCAAATTACCACAGATGACCCCTATGCCAATGTCAACCACTTTCGAGTAATTTGACATATTTTTTTATGTATGAAGTAAAATATAAAATGTAAACAATAACCCTGACATACAGGGTTAATGGTTATACGTAACCATTTTCAAGTAATTTAACATTTTATATTTTAAAATTTATGAAATAAAAATGTAAAATGTAACTAATAATTCTGATAGACAGGGTTAACGGTTATATGTCGGCAATACATTAAGGGGATGTAGGAGAGGTCATTTACAACCAAATGACGCCTTTTGATTCCTATGCAAATGTCAACAATTTTATATTATTATTAATAGTTATATTTCATACACTTTAAAATATAAAATGTCAAATTACTCGAAAATGGTTGACATTGGCATAGGAGTACATCAGGGGTAATTTGGTATTATTATTTTTAAAAGTGTAATCATGGAGTTTCTTGCCGGCTCTTCTCCATAGGAAACGACCAATTGGAACCGTGCACCTAGTTTCTGCCGTTTCATAAGTGCCCATGTCGGTTTATGTGAAAAAAAATATTTTGATTTGATTTTATTTTGAGTCCTAAAAAGGTGATGAAAAACCATCCTGCAATTATTTATTTTGTACAATGCAAGCTCAATATTTATTAAAACAATTTTAAGAAATTAATGTGCCGTTTTAAATTTTTAGTTTAACATGTTTAAATATTGGTAGGTATGCCAATTCACGGCGAAACAAGTAAAATCATAATATATTAATAAGACTTTAATGTACCATGTTTTAAGGCAAATATAAATATTCTATTCTACTTAATGTAAAAAACTCTCATAATTATCGTAAAGTTCAAAGTCAAACTCAAGCCGTTGTTTCAAATAAACAAAATAAAGTCACTTTTGAACTGTCAAGAGGTCGGTCATTCAGAAAGATGAAGCTAGTTGCCCATTTCAAAGCGTAGTAGGTTCCTATGAAGATGAACTGGCGAGAAACTCCACTATATTATAATTTATTATGAAAATCTAAAATAGTACCATGAACGAAAACAGAAACTAACGCCCAGAAAACACAACACTAACGCCCACAAAACAACAACATTTTTATATACTGTTGGACCTGGGAAAGGCATTAGCGAAGGCTCTACATCGGCGTTGCTTGCTGAGTATCAGGTTGTCACCTGTGGAATATCGCCCCATACTCTGAAAAGATGTGTGTGTGTTAAAATTTTGGGGATGGTCACTGAACGCTCTTCTCCTGAGCAAATCCCAGGCATACTCTATAGGATTGAGATCAGCGGACTAAGCAGGCCAATCTAATAGCGTTAAAATTATTCTCGCAGAGCACATTCATCTCCAGTCTGGCTGTGTGTGCACGCAGATTATCTTGCATGAACATGAAATCTTGGCCATACTGCTGTCGATGAGGGATGACCATAGCTTACACAATCTCTTACTAGTATTGTTCTGCATTTAAATTGCCTTGTATCAAAACGAGGTTCGTTCTTCCACCTAGGCGAATTCCAGCAAACACCATAATCGTTCCGCCCTGGAATGGATGAACTCTAGTGACCAGGATCTCGCCAAACACGAACTCTTCTTGAATCGGCATGATGTCCAAAACGCAATTCATCAGAAAAAATAACACGAGCCCACTGAGTGTCGGACCACATGCAACTCTAATCAAATTTGTTTCAGTTCCATAAACTACTATTATTATTGTAGTGTTGAAACGTTTGAATAACAATAGTTCGATAAAGACTGAACGAATTTTTTCAGGCATAATCTTACTTCTTTTTTATTCACATTTTTACTCAAAGTTTTACGTTTTACATCCAAATTTTGGGGTTGTTGGCTTTAAGTAGTGTTTGTGCTTGTGGGACATGTACGTTTTGATGTTGCTTTAGCTGTTAGTGTAGTTTAGTGTTTAAGTGCCGGAACAAGGTGTCGGAGATGGTGTTGGAGAAAGTGTCAGAGATAGTGTCAGGGATGGCATCGATGCAGTTGTTTAAGTGCCGAAAGGTGTTGGAAATGGTGTCAAAGATGGCAACGGTTTAGGTATTTAAGTACCATTAGGTGTCAGAGATGGTGTCGGAGATAGTATCGGAGATGGTGTTGGAGCTGATGCGTTAGTTTAAGAGTTTAATTGCCACAAGGTGTCGGAGATGACGTCGGTTTAGGTGTTTTAGTGCCACAATGTGTCGGAGATGGTTTCCGTTTAGGTTTTTTAGTGCTGCAAGGTTCTGGAGATGGTGTCGGAGATGGTGTCGGAGATGGTGTTGGAACTGGTGTCGGAGATGGTGTTGGAGATGGTGTCGGAGATGTTGTTGAAGCTGCTGTCGGAAATGGTGTCGGAGATGGCGTCGGTTTATGTTTTTTAGTACTACAAGGTTTTGGAGATGGTGTTGGAGATGGTGTTGGAGCTGGTGTTGGAGATGGCGTCGGAGATGGTGTTGGAGATGGTGTCGGAGCTGGTGTTGGTGATGGCGTCGGAGATAGTGTTGGAGATGGCGTCGGAGCTGGTGTTGGAGATGGTGTTGGAGATGGCGTCGGAGATGGTGTTGGAGATGGCGTTGGAGCTGGTGTTGGAGATGGCGTCGGAGCTGGTGTCGGAGATGGTGTTGGAGACGGTGTCGGAGATGGCGTTGGTTTAGGTTTTTTAGTGTTGCAAGGTTCTGGAGATGGTGTTGGAGCTGGTGTCGGAGATGGTGTCGGAGACGGTGTTGGAGAAGGTGTTGGGGATGGTGTAGGAGATGGCGTCGGAGATGGTGTTGGAGATGGTGTCGGAGATGGTGTTGGAGATGGCGTTGGAGCTGGTGTCGGAGACGGTGTTGGAGATGGCGTTGGAGATGGCGTCGGAGCTGGTGTCGGAGATGGTGTCGGAGACGGCGTTGGAGATGGCGTTGGAGATGGTGTTGGAGATGGCGTTGGAGCTGGTGTCGGAGATGGTGTCGGGGATGGTGTCGGAGACGGTGTTGGGGATGGCGTTGGGGATGGTGTCGGAGATGGCGTCGGAAATGGTGTTGGAGATGGTGTCGGAGATGGTGTTGGAGATGGCGTTGGAGCTGGTGTCGGAGACGGTGTAGGAGATGGTATTGGAGATGGTGTCGGAGATGGTGTTGGAGATGGCGTTGGAGCTAGTGTCGGAGATGGTGTAGGAGATGGCGTCGGAGATGGTGTTGGAGATGGCGTCGGAGCTGGTGTTGGAGATGGTGTTGGAGACGGTGTCGGAGATGGCGTTGGTTTAGGTTTTTTAGTAGTGCATGGTTCTGGAGATGGTGTTGGAGATGGCGTTGGAGATGGTGTTGGAGATGGCGTTGGAGCTGGTGTCGGAGACGGTGTAGGAGATGGTGTTGGAGATGGTGTCGGAGATGGTGTTGGAGATGGCGTTGGAGTTAGTGTCGGAGATGGTGTAGGAGATGGCGTCGGAGATAGTGTTGGAGATGGCGTCGGAGCTGGTGTTGGAGATGGTGTTGGAGACGGTGTCGGAGATGGCGTTGGTTTAGGTTTTTTAGTAGTGCATGGTTCTGGAGATGGTGTTGGAGATGGCGTTGGAGATGGTGTTGGAGATGGCGTTGGAGCTGGTGTCGGAGACGGTGTAGGAGATGGTGTTGGAGATGGTGTCGGAGATGGTGTTGGAGATGGCGTTGGAGCTAGTGTCGGAGATGGTGTAGGAGATGGCGTCGGAGATGGTGTTGGAGATGGCGTTGGTTTAGGTTTTTTAGTAGTGCATGGTTCTGGAGATGGTGTTGGAGATGGCGTTGGAGATGGTGTTGGAGATGGTGTTGGAGACGGTGTCGGAGATGGCGTTGGTTTAGGTTTTTTAGTAGTGCATGGTTCTGGAGATGGTGTTGGAGATGGCGTTGGAGATGGTGTTGGAGATGGTGTCGGAGACGGTGTTGGAGATGGTGTTGGGGATGGTGTCGGAGATGGCGTCGGAAATGGTGTTGGAGATGGTGTTGGGGATGGTGTCGGAGATGGCGTCGGAAATGGTGTTGGAGATGGTGTTGGAGATGGTGTCGGAGATGGTGTTGGAGATGGCGTTGGAGATGGCGTTGGAGCGGGTGTCGGAGACGGTGTTGGAGATGGCGTCGGAGATGGTGTTGGAGATGGCGTCTGAGCTGGTGTCGGAGATGGCGTTGGTTTAGGTTTTTTAGTGGTGCATGGTTCTGGAGATGGTGTTGGAGATGGCGTTGGAGATGGCGTTGGAGATGGTGTTGGAGATGGCGTTGGAGCTGGTGTCGGAGATGGTGTCGGAGATGGTGTCGGAGACGGTGTTGGGGATGGCGTTGGAGCCGGTGTCGGAGATGGTGTCGGTTTAGGTTTTTTAGTGTTGCAAGGTTCTGGAGATGGTGTTGGAGCTGGTGTCGGAGATGGTGTTGGAGATGGTGTTGGAGATGGTGTCGGAGATGGTGTTGGAGATGGCGTTGGAGATGGCGTCGGAGCTGGTGTCGGAGATGGTGTCGGAGACGGCGTCGGAGATGGCGTTGGAGATGGTGTTGGAGATGGCGTTGGAGCTGGTGTCGGAGATGGTGTCGGAGATGGCGTTGGAGCCGGTGTCGGAGACGGTGTTGGAGATGGCGTTGGAGCTGGTGTCGGAGACGGTGTTGGGGATGGCGTTGGAGCCGGTGTCGGAGATGGTGTCGGTTTAGGTTTTTTAGTGTTGCAAGGTTCTGGAGATGGTGTTGGAGCTGGTGTCGGAGATGGCGTCGGAGATGGTGTTGGAGATGGTGTCGGAGATGGTGTTGGAGATGGCGTTGGAGCTGGTGTCGGAGACGGTGTTGGAGATGGCGTTGGAGATGGCGTCGGAGCTGGTGTCGGAGATGGTGTCGGAGACGGCGTCGGAGACGGCGTCGGAGACGGCGTCGGAGATGGCGTTGGAGATGATGTTGGAGATGGCGTTGGAGCTGGTGTCGGAGATGGTGTCGGAGATGGCGTTGGTTTATGTTTTTTAGTGCCGCAAGGTTTTGAAGATGGTGTTGGAGATGGTGTTGGAGCTGGTGTTGGAGATGGCGTCGGAGATGGTGTCGGAGATGGTGTTGGAGATGGCGTCGGAGAAGGTGTCGGAGATGGTGTCGGAGACGGCGTCGGAGATGGCGTTGGAGATGGTGTTGGAGATGGCGTTGGAGCTGGTGTCGGAGATGGTGTTGGAGATGGTGTCGGAGATGGTGTTGGAGATGGCGTCGGAGCTAGTGTCGGAGACGGTGTCGGTTTAGGTTTTTTAGTGTTGCAAGGTTCTGGAAATGGTGTTGGAGCTGGTGTCGGAGATGGTGTCGGAGATGGCGTTGGAGATGGTGTCGGAGATGGTGTTGGAGATGGTGTCGGAGATGGTGTTGGAGATGGCGTCGGAGCTAGTGTCGGAGACGGTGTCGGTTTAGGTTTTTTAGTGTTGCAAGGTTCTGGAAATGGTGTTGGAGCTGGTGTCGGAGATGGTGTCGGAGATGGCGTTGGAGATGGTGTTGGAGATGGTGTCGGAGATGGTGTTGGAGATGGCGTTGGAGGTGGTGTCGGAGACGGTGTTGGAGATGGCGTTGGAGCTGGTGTCGGAGATGGTGTCGGAGATGGCGTCGGTTTATGTTTTTTAGTGCCGCAAGGTTTTGAAGATGGTGTTGGAGATGGTGTTGGAGCTGGTGTTGGAGATGGTGTCGGAGCTGGTGTTGGAGATGGCGTTGGAGCTAGTGTCGGAGATGGCGTCGGAGATGGTGTTGGAGAGGGCGTCGGAGATGGTGTCGGAGATGGTGTTGGAGATGGCGTCGGAGCTGGTGTTGGAGATGGCGTCGGAGCTGGTGTCGGAGATGGCGTCGGAGATGGTGTTGGAGATGGCGTTGGAGATGGTGTTGGAGATGGCGTCGGAGCTGGTGTTGGAGATGGCGTCAGAGCTGGTGTCGGAGATGGCGTCGGAGATGGTGTTGGAGATGGCGTCGGAGATGGTGTTGGAGATGGCGTCGGAGCTGGTGTTGGAGATGGCGTTGGAGCTAGTGTCGGAGATGGCGTCGGAGATGGTGTTGGAGATGGCGTCGGAGCTGGTGTCGGAGATTGTGTCGGAGATGGCGTCGGTTTATGTTTTTTAGTGCCGCAAGGTTTTGGAGATGGTGTTGGAGATGGTGTTGGAGCTGGTGTTGGAGATGGCGTCGGAGATGGTGTCGGAGATGGTGTTGGAGATGGCGTCGGAGAAGGTGTCGGAGATGGTGTCGGAGACGGCGTCGGAGATGGCGTTGGAGATGGTGTTGGAGATGGCGTTGGAGCTGGTGTCGGAGATGGTGTTGGAGATGGTGTCGGAGATGGTGTTGGAGATGGCGTCGGAGCTAGTGTCGGAGATGGTGTCGGTTTAGGTTTTTTAGTGTTGCAAGGTTCTGGAAATGGTGTTGGAGCTGGTGTCGGAGATGGTGTCGGAGATGGCGTTGGAGATGGTGTTGGAGATGGTGTCGGAGATGGTGTTGGAGATGGCGTTGGAGGTGGTGTCGGAGACGGTGTTGGAGATGGCGTTGGAGCTGGTGTCGGAGATGGTGTCGGAGATGGCGTTGGTTTATGTTTTTTAGTGCCGCAAGGTTTTGAAGATGGTGTTGGAGATGGTGTTGGAGCTGGTGTTGGAGATGGCGTCGGAGATGGTGTCGGAGATGGTGTTGGAGATGGCGTCGGAGCTGGTGTTGGAGATGGCGTCGGAGCTGGTGTCGGAGATGGCGTCGGAGATGGTGTTGGAGATGGCGTTGGAGATGGTGTTGGAGATGGCGTCGGAGCTGGTGTTGGAGATGGCGTCGGAGCTGGTGTCGGAGATGGCGTCGGAGATGGTGTTGGAGATGGCGTCGGAGATGGTGTTGGAGATGGCGTCGGAGCTGGTGTTGGAGATGGCGTTGGAGCTAGTGTCGGAGATGGCGTCGGAGATGGTGTTGGAGATGGCGTTGGAGATGGTGTTGGAGATGGCGTCGGAGCTGGTGTTGGAGATGGCGTCGGAGCTGGTGTCGGAGATGGCGTCGGAGATGGTGTTGGAGATGGCGTCGGAGATGGTGTTGGAGATGGCGTCGGAGCTGGTGTTGGAGATGGCGTTGGAGCTAGTGTCGGAGATGGCGTCGGAGATGGTGTTGGAGATGGCGTCGGAGCTGGTGTCGGAGATTGTGTCGGAGATGGCGTCGGTTTATGTTTTTTAGTGCCGCAAGGTTTTGGAGATGGTGTTGGAGATGGTGTTGGAGCTGGTGTTGGAGATGGCGTCGGAGATGGTGTCGGAGATGGTGTCGGAGATGGTGTTGGAGATGGTGTTGGAGATGGCGTTGGAGCTAGTGTCGGAGATGGCGTCGGTGTAGGCTTTTTAGTGCCGCAAGGTTCTGGAGATGGTGTCGGAGATGGTGTTGGAGATGGTGACGGAGATGGTGTCGGAGATGGTGTCGGAGATGGTGTTGGAGATGGCGTAGGAGATGGTGTTGGAGATGATGTCGGAGCTGGTGTCGGATATGGTGTCGGAGATGGCGTTGGTTTAGGTTTTTTAGTGCCACAAGTTTCTGGAGATGATGTTGGAGATGGTGTTGGAGATGACGTCGGAGATGGTGTCGGAGGTGGTGTCGGACATGGTGTCGGAGATGGTGTCGGTGTCGTGAACTCGCATTTAGACGTGGATGGCTTAGAAGTGCTTGTTGTGGTCGGTGGTGGGTATTCACATTCCGAAGGTTTTGGTATGCAGCCTGAAAAAATAAAAAAAATTATTATTCAAATCATTTTTATATTCTATTGGGAAAAATTAGCCTTAAACACATACATACATAAATTCACAACTTTGCTACGATTATAACATACTACTTTTGCCTCGTTTACGTTCATACATCTGGTCATACACGCACGCCGGTTGCGAGTGCTACGCACCTGGCCTTTCTGAAGAACATCACCAATAAGGTCAGTCCCCGCCCGGCCTTTTCCTTCACATCAGCCTTGTAAATACATTTTGTTAGTCGCCTTTCATTCATCCTCTCAACATGCCCATATCATCTCAGCATACCCTTTTCAATATTTGTCACTACATCTTCTTTTAAATCAGACCGCTGTCTTATCACATCATTCCTCAGCCTATCATTCATAGTCAGACCACACATGCTTCGCAAGGAACGCATTTCCACTACATTTATTCTACTTTCATGTTGTTTTTGCCAACCCAACATTCACTTCCATACATAAGCGTGGGCACTAGTACACCATTGTGAATAGCCAGTCGAGCCTTTTTAGACATCGACTGGTTGGTCACAGTCGCATGTATAGCACCATTCACTTTATTTCCCGCATTTACTCTTCTTTCCACATCTCTATCAATCTTCCCATCCCTTGTAAACAGACTCCTCAAATATAAACTCACTTGCTTGCTCCACACTTCTATCATTTATTTTCACATCATGCACCGATACATCCTCTCCTCTTTCAAACACCATGACCTTCGTCTTATTCACATATATATTCATCCCTTTCATCTTATATTTTTCATCCATCACAGTCACCATGTCTTACAACTGTTCTGCTGATGATGCAAGTAGAACTTAATCATCTGCGTAGATAAGGCTTTTGACAGGCAACTCATTCATTCTCAATCCACACTCACCCTCTTTCAAATCTGTCAGAAAACTATCCATGTACAAGTTGAAAAGCAACGGTGACGCTACACAACACTGTCTAACACCCCTCGAGATACAAAATCATTTCGTATATGCCCCATTTATCCTAACACAAGCACTGGAATCCTTATTTAAGATTTCAGTGCCCGTACCAAGCGCCAGTCCACACCGTACATGGATAGTGTCGACACACAGTTCTTCCCTCCACACACATAGTCATTCTTGTGATTTGCTAGATGTTTTTCGGTTATGCACCTTAGGGAGAAAATATGATCCATACAGCCCATTCCCTCTTTAAATCCTGCCTTTACATCCCATATTTTCTCATTTGTCACTCTTATCACTCTATTTATTAAGACTTTTGCATGCAGTTTGCCGACAACACTCAAAAGATTAATGCTGCGGTAGTTTTTACACTCCTGCTGAGAGCCTTTTCCCATATATAGTGGTACGATTACAACCTTGCACCAATCATCCAGCACACAGCCATATCTCCAACAAATATTAAACATTCGGCACAACAGGCTTGCTACCACCCCATCACCGCCCTTCGGAATTTCAGCAGACACTCTGTCATACCCCGCAGCTTTCCCAACTTTCATCCCTCTCAGCGCTCTTACAATCTCATCTATTTCTATTGCATTTTCGTCATCTACATCCGAGTTTGGGTCTTCAAAGCTGGCCTCTGCCCAGTTATCCACTCCTTGCACACTATCCTGACAACTAAATAAACTTTCAAAGTATTCTCTTCCAGCGTTCCAAGACCTTACATTTTTTGCTTAGTAAACATATTCTGCTCTTATAACATTTTCAGCCTTAGTTGTTTTGTAAAATTATGGTTATTTCATTACCATTAGCTAGGTTGACTAGATGCTTACCTACGCTGAACCTATGTAGTTACAGTTTTTTGTTTATTTCAAGATTAAAATCAAAATCCAAATATTTTATTTCATATAAACCTACATAAGCACGTTTATTATGGAGAAGAGCCGGCATGAAACTCCACGGTTACTCTTTTAAAAATAATTGGATTTTACAATGTTTTCAAATTACAGCGTTAATAAGTATGGGACAGTTTAGGCCTGTTAGTGTAGGCCTGCCAAAGTGACAAAAAAACCTAAATACACTGGCCCTAACGCATGCAACTTTGATGAATTTCTTACATATAATCACTTGATTTGAAATGTATTAGAATTTTATTAAGTACGAATATATTATCTTATCGATAACTATTTATTTTTAAATGTATCTATACTCCACTTGAAATAAGATTAGACATTTAAACAAACCTTTTTTATAGTCCGTTCAACCGATTTTGACTTCTATACCCTAAGCATAAGGATGGTATTAAAAGCAAAAAAGTGGTCACAATACCAACTGTTTACTGCATTTGTCATGACACCAACGCAATAGAAATCAAAATCGGTTGAACAAACTGTTAAAAAGGTTCATTTAAATGTCTATACTTATTTCAAATGGAGTGTAATTTAACTTTCCTTAGCCCAAAAGCCTTGAATGTAGATTTTTTACCTAGGGAGCAAACAACTATTTTAAAAACGAGACAATTTCTTTGAATCCAGATCGGAGCAAAGGATTCTAGAGTAGAATCCTGAGCGCAGCGAGGGCTTCAAAGTACGTCACTTGAGCTTAAAATAGTGTTGCTCCCGAGGTGGACATTCTTCTTTTTATCACCCTCTATGAGAAAATTAGTAAACAATTACGCGAAGGCGGAATGCATATCCCGCGTTTTTTTTAATTTTTACACTAACTTTTTTTTATTCAGCCTGTTACTTGTTCATACAATGTTCGTGATTGAACCGTCTTTGGTAATTGGAACTTTTACTAACAATATCCATATTCCAAATTCAAATCACTTTTTTGTTAACGAAGAATAAACTAGCTCTTTTTGAATAGATGTGATAAAAATACCTTTAAAGCCCGAATAGACTTTAAAGACCGAAAAAATTGTATTCGTGCATTATGCATGATCCAAAACACTGACAGTTGCAAACCTTTTTTTTTATTAATTTAAAATTATTAACAGTTCCGTCCCTATATAAATATTTATGAAGTTGCCATTACGGAACCCTAAAAATAACCATACCCAATTTGGAACCATAAATAATAACAAACTACATAAATCGATAAAAGCTTCAAAAGACTTAAATACTTAAAAAAAAAAACACTCTTTAGTTTATAACAGCATAAATGAATATTCAGATGAAAAACAAAATCCTACCTTTTTTTCAGATTTATTTATTACTTACTTTAGTTTTAATAACTATTGTAACCTTAATTTTTTTTATGTTTACGTTTATTTTATCTTTTAAGATTTAAGATGTTACTAGCAGTATTTTTTTTATCATTTTAAGTAAAATAAACATAACGAATAAATATTATTTATTTTTTATTATAACATATCACGCATTTTTTTATTCTAAACCCTTTATTGCAATAACAACATTAATAAATAGGCAGGATATTTAAAAATATTATTATTGCAAACAAAAATAATAATATTTGCAAAAACAGCGCTGTGATTTACGAGATTAGAACCTTAGCCATCTTGAATCTAAGACCAACGCTTAACGCCTTCTGGTATCTGCACATATAATTTACTTTCGAATTTTAGCAATGCGATACACTGGCCAAGGTCACGCGTACGAGTATGATGCGTGCTAACAAAAGTTATGGAAATATAAGTGCGGCGCCCGCGAACCGTGACGATACGATAGTGTGTAGTTCAAAACTGCGTTCTCTGTAGTGTGTGTACGGCACTCACACCACAGACGTCTGACTGTTTACACATACAAATGTACGGACTATACCGCGTGTTCACAGCAATACGACTCTTAGCGTGCTCATGCACTTTTGAGCGCTTACTGTACCTACGCCTTGCAAGGCAGCGCATAGTAAGTCAATATTTTTTTATTTTTAACGGACTTCCAAAAGGAGGAGGTTCTCGATTCGACTGTGTTTTTTTTTTTTTTTTTGTATGTTTGTTACGCGATTACTCCGCCAATTATAAATTGATTTTGATGATTCTTTTTTGTTTGGTAGATCATATTTCAGAGATGGTCCCATATAAATTTTATTAACTTTGCTTCGGTAGTTTTTGAATTAGCTTCAATAATACGTATTATTTCCTACTTTGTATGTGGATGACATGATAACTTCCTGTTACTGTTATTTACATAGCAGGTGGGGTAGGTACCAGAACACTAAAAAGTGAAAAATAAAAACTTTTACAAAAAAACAACAACCGACTTAAAAAAAAAAAACACTACAAAATGAAAAATAACTTTAATTTCGGAAGTCGGTGACAAAGAACGAAAATTCCAAACCAAAGACACCGACTTCCAAAATTAAAGTTATTTTTCACTTTGTAGTGTTTTTTTTTTTGAAGTCGGTAGTTTGTTTTTTGTAAAAAGTTTTTTATAACATCATGTACCATTAACATTATATAACATTATACCTAAGCTTAGAGTATATAATACTGGAGAAGCCTAACAAACACTTTTACAGAAGGGGTTCTGTAAAAGTACAAAAACAAAATGTTCTAGCACGGTCACAAAAACTACTTTCAAATCGATTCTAACGCACATCGTTAATCGTTTTCGAGACGCGCGGTTCTCATTCAGTGCTCCGTGAAAATGCCTAGTTGTGCTGTTAAAACTTGTAAAAAGCGTTCAAATACATCCAACTTAAATAAAGACTGCATAACCTTAATTAAGTAAGCATTTTTTAAATATTTAGTCATGTTTTCATTAAAATTCAAAATCCTAACCTCATAAAACATTTTAAATTTTCATTCGATTCAACCACGATTCCACATAAAACAAGGCATGAATCGAGTATTTTTCTCGCATTGCTTTTGTGACGTCACCATGTCTCGCTACACCTCGTTTTATGTTCATAAGGTTCAAAATATATTTATTTTTTGCATTACAAAAATGTACGTCAAATCAGCAAAATTGATATGCACTTGACATGCGATTATGTCTTCTAGCAAAAATGATAGCGAGACTACCGTAGTGTTGGTCATGAATGTATGAAACCAACATTGACATGTCGATAATTTTTTTAAGCGAATTAGTTTACTTTTTTTATTTAGCAGTTTGGGGGCAGGGTACATATTCTTCTTGGACTTTTGACCTCACTTTTGTATTTCATTATACTTAAGTTTGCTTACCTTTCTGTTTACCTATCTATTGTCAAAGTTTATGTTTTTTGTGAATAAAGAATTTATTATTTATTAATTGTTTGGTTAAAAAAAATGGATTTTGGGACTAAGTTCTTTAATGAAGCTGGCGGTAGGAGTAAACTGGTAGAAATCGTCACGCGAAAAAGCGTTCATACTTGCGACTGTCGTCTTCTAATTTGATAGAGAGAGAGAGAGAAAGTGTGAATTTGGTCAAAATAAACATCCAAGAAGACGGCTGCAAAAATGTTCACATTTTTTGTCATGGATGTCGTTTTGCAATAATTATAGTAGTTTATAATGTACATACACAATGTGAATATTTTTATAAATAAATAAATGAAATTAAAAGCAATGTACTTTTATAAAAACGATAGGTACATACCGCCTTTTGGAGCAGCTAGTGCGCCGTAACATATCTGCAATAAAAAGTAAAAGATTATTTAAATTTTCAAGTTGTTTGCTGACCCCAGCTACATTCCCAGTTTGGTTGTCCATATTTTACCTTCATTCGTGACAAAAGAATTATTATTACAGCTGGAAGGAGGCCTTTGCTCAACAGTTAATTTAAGATAATGATTACGAAAGTTATGATAGACCATGATGTAACCCCTGGGGGCCTACCACAAGCTCATAAAGCAGTATTATTTTAATATGACTTCAGTGTGGGAAAGGCCTCCTGATTTATTTTAAAAGCTATTCAATTCGCACTTTGACTTTGCTAAGTAAAGTTTGCATTATACAACGTGTAATGTTAAATGCGCAAAACCTGAAAATAGTTTGATTAGAATAACGAGCAGAATCAAATGAACCACTTTTTCACAAAGGTCACATTTTTCAAAAAATCTTCATTAAAAACGTTGCCGTGTCTATTTATTAATAGGTCAAGCTATCACATGCGCAAACCCGCCAAAATAGGTAAACAAACACAAATTGTTGTCGACCAATTTAAATTTTCTCATACGGGGGTAATAATAGCTTTTATTTCAATGCAAATTTTATGCAACAGCACATAAATAAAACCTTTACAATTTTTTAATGTTTTTTTTTCTCTCTGATAGGTTCCCTATCCATTTGCATAAAATTTTAAGACCTAATATAACTTGGCATACTTTTAGTTGTCCTAATTATATTTTCGCATTATATCATTTACTCATAACAGCTTACGCATAATTTTTTACGCATAATTTCTCTAATCATAATAATAATTAAGCTTAACATTCTAAAGCATAACATTCTAAAGCATAACATGTAAACAAGCATATACCAGGCATGCAAGCAAGCATGCAGCAAGCATGGTTTCTGTCACGGCTCCGGCGCTGCGGGCCTCCGGCGGACCCACGCGTGCTAATCGGCGCAGACGGCTTTCGCTCACCACCGCAGCTCGCTCCCAGCCGCCTGCTCCTCAGCCCGCGGACCGCCTCGCCCCTACGCGCCTACGCGATTTTAAATTACACTCTAGGGGTAGGGCGGACAAGACTACGTAGAGTCGGTTTTGAAGCGATTCGGTTCTGTCACTAACTTTTTTAGCACAACGTAATGTTTTTTTAAGACAATACTTTAATTTATTTTAATTTTATAAATCATTTGTATGAAAATCCAAAATAAATACGTAAAAATAACTCAAATTTGTTTCCGTTATTTCTATTAATTGTATGCCTAAATACTATTATGCTAATAGTCATTAGGCCTAGTAACGTTATGCGAATTAAATTTATGCCAAAACAAATTAGCCTTCAAGATAATTATGCCAAAGTAAACTGTATGCCAAAAAAAAACATGGCAACGTATTATTATGGCAAAACAAATTATACCAAAATCGTTATAATAATAATTTTATTCAATAAATCAAGTAACAAGACTCATAGTGTTAGTAACTTATAAAATACGTTAGTAAAACATTAACACAGAAACAATTAAAACACAGAAACAATTTGTGACATCACTGCTGCAAGGTGACAGGCCCAGCCGATACCTTGCAGCAGTGGTTCACAAACACACAATCTAGCCTGCTTGCTATCATAGACAGGATGCTGTTGGTGCTGCCCCGCACCCTACTAACCAGGGATGCGCACCGCTTCCGCATCACAGTGTAGAAACAGTCAACGCGAGCTTCAGCAAACATCCCTGATGCGCTGCAGTATCGAGGCAACCCCATCAGCACCCTGAATGCGTTATTGTATTGGACGCGAAGGGCGCCGTATGATTTCTGAGTATAATGAGCCCACCGACTGCAAGAGTAAAAAGACGTGCAGTAAGCACTAAATATAGTGCGCCTAACCTCCTTAGAGGCACGCCTGAATCTGCGGGCAATCATGTTAGCTCTCACACACAGCGCCCTCCGCTCCCTGTCAATATCCTCCTCATGCTAAAGTGTATTAGGAAAAAAAATATTATACGAAAAGAAGGGATCCCCTCTGAAATAGGTCAATTGAATTAAAATCAGTTGGGGTGTCTGAGGTTTTACGCATTTAACGTTACACGTTGTATACGAATATGACAATAATGCAAAAAAAAAAAACGTATAAGCAAATGTGAGCTAGCGTTTCATTCGTTTGTTTCGTGTTTTTAAAGGACTTCAAAATAGGAGGAGGAGGTTTCTCAATTCGACCTTATTAACCGATTTTGATTATTCTTTTTTGTTGGAAAGGAGATAGCTAAAAGGTGGTACCATGATAAGGAAACCAGGATCTGATGATGGCATCCTAGAGAAATCGAGGGGAACCTTCGAAAATCGTAGTGGCGACTAGTTTGTTTTTAATTTGTTAATTAAATATTTTAAAGCACTACTATTTAATGAAGGTTTGGAGTCGATCTGATGATGGAGCCGAAAGACAGTCGAGGGAACTCCTCAACGATTTACAGCAATTACCTGGTGTTTGGGCTTGATTAATTTGTATTGATGAAAACTTTACACCTAGATGGGTTGTGACTGTCATTAGTGGTCTGATGATGAAGACGAAGGACAGTCAAGGGAACTCCTCAACGTTTTACAGTAGCTACCTTGTTTATAATAACTGGTGCAGTTGCTCTCGGAAAACACCATTTGGTGAGGTGGAACTGATAATGAAGACCACAAATGGCCACCGGAACTACTCAATCATTAGTATTTCACCGATTGCGATTCGATTACTTAATATGGTTGCCAAGAAATGAATGCTCGTCATAATGCATATGGAGAAATAGAGCTGATGGTGAAGTACCAGAAGAACTCCTTAACGATTAAAGTCTCTGTATCGGGATAGGCAATATTTTGTAAAAGGTGATGAGCAGTTGATATTAAGCTATTGTAACTGAGATAAATTACAAACAAACCCACTAAAAAGCGAGAAATAAAAACTTTTTTACAAATAACCTCCTTTTTTGAAGTCGGTTAAAAAAAACAACCGACTTCTAAAAAACACTACAAAGTGAAAAATAACTTATATTTTGGAAGTCGGTGGAAAATAACGAATATACAAAACCAAAGACACCGACTTCCGAAATAGGTATACCTAAGTTATTTTTCACTTTGTAGTGTTTTTTAGAAGTCGGTTGTTTTTCTTTTTTTGTAAAAAATGTTTTACTTTATTGTTCACATTTGTATGCAATGCTTAGGTAGTCATCAATTCTTCGGTATCCCACGCACTTTTGTAACACCCTTTAATCTGAGTATACAAAATAATTTATTTGATTCCAAAAATCAAAATAATTATTTTATTTCAAATAAACCTACATGGGCACTTATGAAACCTCAGAAGCTATGTGCACGGTTCCAATTGGTCGTTTCATATGAAGAAGAGCCGGCAAGAAACTCCACGGTTACTCTTTTAAAAATAATTGGGTTTTGTAATATTTTCAAATAACAGTGTTAATAGGTATGGAAAGACAGTGTAGGCCTTTCAACAAGTAGCAGGTACTAAACAAAATAGAAAATTGTTAACAAATCAATCAATAGATTTTTATTTTTGTTATTTTTTATCTTTATATAAAAGATAAAAAATAATAATAATGTGAGAATGTTGTAGGTCTAGCCTAAAGTAAGTCATTTAAGACCTGAGGTTTAGCAGGGCATTAATATTGTACCGAATTTAATTATGACCCGCTGGTCATTATTGAGATTTGAATTTGGAACATAAAGTAGAAATCGCATACGAACATTTACGATAGGTAGTAGGTACATACTCATTCCATGCATTCACCATTAAGATCTTTACTACACCTACAACATTCTCACATTCACATAAAAAAGATAAAAAAATAAAAACTAATTTAAACCAAATGACCTCTACCCTAATTGCGTAACTTATTTTTGTAAACGATTATACCTAATTTGATTCATTTTGATAGTTTAACAACACTCATTGCGTCATTTACGTTGCTGAGCATATTTTTTTTTTCCAACTTATGAAGCAATGGATTAGCAATCTGTTTCAAATCGAAACAGATTGTGTTGTATTACGCAATTAGGGTACTGATTGCCATTAGGTACAACTGTAAGTAATCTGAATAATTATCATGTCCAGAAAAGCCACTAATAATGAGTTGAAATTAGTAAAGAGACAATGGTGCCGATTCCCTTGTTCACAAACTAAACTAATTTTAAGTTCAGTGCTTTTTTTTCTTTCTATTTCATTAAGAAAAGGACAGAAGATAAATTTTAGTTTAGTCCTGTCAAATTAATCAGCGCTTGACGTAAATTGACGTAATTTTAGGCAAGTAATCGTAGGCAAGTTTTTAATCTTGTCTAAACTTGTATAGAGTAGTGACAGGCGCTGATTAATTTGACAGGACTAAACTAAAATTTATCTTCTGTCCTTTTCTTAATGAAATAGAAAGAAAAAGATGCACTGAACTTAAATTTAGTTTAGTTTGTGAACAAGGGAATCCGCACCAATGTTATACTGCGGGACGAGTTCTAAGCATTTTTAAACGTTATAACATATTTATTTTGGATTGCCTCATTAGTCTAGTGAGCGCAAGCGCTACTGCTGAGCATGAGGTCTTAGGTTCGATTCCCGAGGCAAGCAGTGTTATTGGGTTTTTCCATCTGGAATTGCTCAGTAGCAGCCCAAAGTCTGGATATGAGCCCGGTACGGTTTGAGCAATAGGCTTGCCTCCTATTACATGGGACTTAAACATAACTGGCTAAATGTGGGTGTACTATAGGTACCTACACCTCTGCCTTATCCTTCGGGGATTACAGGCGTGATGTTATGTTATTTTAGTTAATTAATGCATTTGGTGCCGTAGGTCTCTATTAAGGCAGGTGTCAAGTTGTCCTGACATTCACAAAAAATGTTAATTCATTTGAAAATGATCTGCCCGATAAGTTAACTGGTAATCGGAGGTGGTAAAACATTTTACTTACCGAACCTATGAGAACAGTTAGAGTTAATATATTAGCCCTCATTTTGTTACTTCGCCAAGCCACTGAGGTAAACTGACATACCCATTTCTAAAATAACCCTTTTATATTAGATTCTAATAACGTCATTGATATTGTTTTCTTGATTAATGGATCTGATTTCAATTACGATAGTAATTATCGATTGCACAATGTTGTTGTGTTGTTGACACAATGTTTGTTTTTGAAGTACAATACACCTTCGTATGCAGTTCTTTCATAATATTTGTTTATCTGTTTTTATTTATTTATTTGTTCAGTTACATACCTACTATATTTAAAAAAAAACCCAGCACGTTCCGAAAGGAGCACATAGGTACTGCAATAAACTACCAAAAAGTAAAAAAAAATAATTAATTGAAATAAAGAAGTTATAGAAAATTCAAATAATTTATTTCAATGAGGCACATAAAAGACAATTTTTAACGTCAAAATTTACAAAAAATAGAATTGATTTTAGCCGCCCCTTAAAGGTAGTTTTTGTATGGAGAAGAATGGGCAAAAAACTCCACCGTTACTCTTTTAAAATGTTTTACAATATTTTATATACATTAATTATATGTGAAGACGATGCACCTGGAATAAGATTACTATACCACAATAGGTAAAAATGAAGCAATTACAAAAAAATTATAATGGAATTAAATGGATACATAGCTATTTAAAATTCACATTTTGATGTACAGTAAGCGCTCAAAAGTGCATGAGCACGCTAAGAGTCGTATTGCTGTGAACACGCGGTATAGCTCGTACATTTGTAGGTGTAAGCAACACGATACACACACCACAGATAACGCAGTTACACGAAACAACAATATATTTCCGTCGCTTTAAACATGCTAGCACACACGCACTATGCGCGTGAACTTGACCAGTTAATGGCATTGCTAAAATTCGATAGTTACTTAACAAGCGCAGATAGCAGAAAGCGTTAAGCGTTGGTATGGAATTCAATCTGCCTCAGGTTCTAATCTTGTGAAACACAGTGCGGTTTTTTGCAAATATTATTATTTTTGTTTTCGATAGTAATATTTTTTAAATATTGCTGCTTTTTTATGTTGTTATTGCAATAAAGGTTTTAGAATAAAAAATGCGTGATATATGATAACAAAATTAAAAAATATATGTTTATTCGTTATATTTATTTTACATAAGTTAATAAACTGCTACAATTATTTATCATTACTTCAGCTGAATAAGATGTGAAATAGATGTCAAGAAACTTAGAAGCAGTTTGTATTATTTAGACATATTTAAATTATGAAATATTTTAAATTTTTAATGGATTTTTTCACCATAAATATTAAGCTTTGATCATGGTCGAAGTAATTAAGTAATAAATAAGAATATTAGACTACTTAAAATGTAAAAAACTACTTACAGAATAGGTAATTTTAAGGTTAAATATGGGCAGTTAGTTTATATTTTATTTGTATTAATTATTTTACATTTTATTTGACTTTAGTAAATATTGGTTGTTATTGAGGTTAAAGCTTAAGTATTCATTTTCTTTACGAAAAGAAGATTGAAACTAAACCTCAAATTTTAATCCTAAAATAATACTACTTATTACTAAAATAATATTAAACAATTTCGGTATATCTGCAAGAAATACGACAAACACCCTATTGAAACGTGCTTAAAAAATTCGTTACCATAAATTCATGCAATAACGAATCTGTTGTTTATTAAGTTGGTACGGTCAATATTTTAAGGTCAAAAACGGTTTTCTAGCTGGTCTTCAGTGATGCAAGCCTTCAGAGTGCACGGCGAACGGTTCATAATGACGTGTTTTTAATAATTCAGCAAAATGTCTCGTTGGTATGAAACCATTTGTTTCATTCACCATTTGATGTCGCTGCTACTCGATAATAAGCCCATTCCTCATATCTCTTAACCCTCACAGTATTTCTCTAGAACAAAGAAAAACATTGTTTTTATTACACATAATACCTTATTATTTATTATTCACTAATCGAATTAAACCTCACAATGAATTTAAAACTTTAAAGGCATCTTCTGTCTCAACAATACCTCTGTTCTATCAACAATACCCTTGATTAAGATTTATGTTTAGTAAAATATGAAATATATTAATGATAACACTCACACTTAGTCCGGTTTCATTAGATATTCACTTCACTTTTACGCAGCGCAATAATATTCTCTGATCTGATCTGATCTCTTCAATATATTTTATGCCTGCTTTTTGATAATAATAACCACAACACTGCGCTAAATACTCGTCACCAATATTATCCACGAACCAAAAAAGTTCTATTAATTGAATACTCGTAACAAACTGCATCTACCCCACAGAAATCGAAATAATTTACTTAGTTTTTTGTGGTCTACCTGCTAAACTTTAATATTTATGTGAACAAGACGAATTAAACTAAAAACGAATGATAATTATTGAACTAGTCATTGGTTGCAGACAAAGTGAGTGTGTGTGTGTGTAATGTGCGTGTCTACAGTATTGTAACAACTTATAGAAGAAGGTCGTAAGTCAAACCGAAGCGTCAGTCTATTGCTTTGTGAGATTGCTCATGGACTTTTGGTCGGCACTGTACCAAAATTACCTACCCGAAATCCACAAAAAATAAAAAATAAAAATTACAGGGGGGTATAAGTTATGACGTTGTCTGACGAGTCCGGTGGTGTATCTACTTCGGGACGACTGTGAATTGGTATATTGAGACTTTGTTGCGATGACTCAATCAATCAACTCTGGCTTTCCATTGCCTGACATGCATTGGCGTAAGTAAGCATAAGTGTATGGGTAGATACACCTCTGCCTATAACGCTTTGGAGATTACAGGTATGATGTTATGTTATATTATTATTTGTATGTATATACATATATTTGTAATCACGTTCTCGAGAACAGCTCTAACGTTTTCGATGAAAGTTCCAATATAGGTTAGTTTACGGCAGCGAAAAATCAATCAACCTAGGTCTCATTTCTGGGAAAATTCGTTTTCTCCATTTCCACCCGAGCAGAGCTCGGTCGCGCAAGTACTGATGATACACGTATCTTTTTTAAGCATGGGCCCTACGATGTACAACACGTGCTAAATATTGTTAGTATAACACAACGTTTATTAATCTGAATAGCTAAAAGATCATGTAATGCATAAGTAACCGTTACGCTGATTAGCTACATTGTATGTTGGAAAAGTGTGGACTCATTCATAAACTTTTCTTCATCAGTGTAGCGTTATGGGATCCAAGAAGTAAAATTCATAACATGGTTGCAGTGCTTTTTTATCTTGATTCGGTATGAGTTTCACGAGTTTATCTCGTGTCGTAGTAAAAGAGACTGACTGTAGGAATAGGACATTCTGTCGTTTGTATTCAAGAAGATTACTTTTGAAATGAGCAGTGATAGCCTAGTGGTGTGACCGTCGGACTGCCAAGTCATAGGTCTCGAGTTCGAACCCAAGGCGCGCACCTATGACTTTTCGGTGCGTGTTGTATAATAACATTACTTGCTTAAAAAACGGTGAAGAAAAACATTGGGAGGAAACCGGCATGCCTGAGAGATATTTCTTGAAATGTGAAGTCAAGTCAGGGGAAGTCAACTCTGATACCACATTAGTAACTAACCACACGAAAAAAAGAAGAAGACTATTGAAAAGTTTGTTTACATTGTGTTCAGTCCATAAACTACAACCAGTAAAAGTGGACTCTGTTTCTCTGATTAGAAAGCCAGTAGAAAACTTAATTTGCTACATCAAACTCAAACACTGCTTCACACTAACAATGACGGACAGACGAAATCGTATCGTAAATGCTTAACGGAGTGATTTCGTCTGTCCATCATTTTTAGGGTTCCGTAGTAAACAACCCTTATAGTTTCGTCATGTCCGTCTGTCTGTCTATCTGTCCGCGGTATGGCTCCGAGACCCTTAGTTCTAGAAAGCTGTAATTTGGCATAGGTATACATATGAATTACGCCGACAAAGTGGAAAAACAAAATTATGAAAAACATTTTTTTTTAGGGTACTTCTCCTACACGTAAAGTGGTGATGTTTTTTTTTTTTTTAACCCTTGGTGTGGGGTATCACTGAAAAGGTTCTTTAAAAACATTGGAGTTTATGGAAACCATTTTTGGATTCAAGGATCCGTTTGCGAAATATTAAGCTTTAAAGTGCTAATTTTTGTTTGAGTCAAGTGTACACTTGACTCTAACAAAAATTTGCATCCCCCTGCCAGCTCAATGGTTAGTTTTGGATGTGTGAAAAAAATCACAGCAGTAGTTTATGTAACGAAATTCAATCAAAAAACTATCACAACTAAGTAGGCTCTACAAATTAACGAGTAATAATCGACCAACTTAACTTTGCAGTTGAAAAAACATGTTTTCCGATACATTCCGTATGGGAGAACATATTTTTCAACTACAAAGTTAAGTTTGTTTTTGGGATAAATTCTTCCCAACTACGGAACCCTTCATTGTGCGTGGTCCGACACGCACTTGGCCGGTTTTTAGTATTTAAGTATGGAACCCTAAAAATTGAAGAATCGACTGCAATTTATATTTGAACGAAGAAGATTTGCATCATAATGGTTTTATTATGATATACTTAGGCACACTGTGCTTGTTTTTGAAATGCAATATCACCTTCACACCTTCGTATAGAATATGATTTTCTTTTTAGTTTTTATTTATTTATTTGCATATCTTTTTGCTGTCTGATTTGCCCCGGGGTTCATCTACTTTGGGACGACTTTAAATTGGTATATCGAGGCTCTTGTTGGGATGACTTATAATAATCAATCATCTCTGACTTTCCATTACCGGACACGCATTGGCGAAAAAATAAAAATATATGTCGGATCCGGTCATTAGTACGGACACGAAACGAATCGCAAGCGCGCCGCTGGCGACAGGACTCACAGGACGTGATCTACCCACACCTAAAGCGCGCGCTTCTACAGAGTCGTGATGTTTTAAGGCCACGGCGAGGAGGGATTTAGCCACGGATCGCATCGGAGTTAAGTCTTTTGTTAAGTTCTCGATTCGTTGTGCTCAGTAATTGTGTTAGTTTTAATTTGTGATCATTGTGTTAATTGGTGATTTTAATAAATGCCGTCGCAACCAGTGTGTGTATCAAAGTAATTTAGCTAGTGTGATTAATTTGATAGTAAATTAAAATGTGATCTGAACTGCAAACTGTTTTTCTATTGCGCATCAACCAACACTACCCACACTACGCCCACAGTAGTTAAAATATCGCTGATAATAACGAGAGCCACATGCCCGTCTCCGACATATATAACTAAGTTAATTATAACATCTACAAAGCTTTTTTTACTATAAATCAGCGCACCAGCAGCTTATCACGTCCCCTTTTAAAATAGAATCGGTATCAAGTTCAGGTATCCAGTTCCATCGCACTTTACCGCTAGTTAAGACGTTCCTGTATCATTTTACGTGAACAAACTTCGCTCCCGACTTTATGTAGGGGAAGTGCAATTATTTACTGAGATTGCACGCCGTACAACGTTTAGGGTTTCACAGGGGCGATCCGAGAATTTGTTTATTAAGCAGTTGTGAGATATTCATGTAGATTTGGTGTCATGGTTATAAATTGACGTGGAAGGTGAAATTTGCTTGTAGTTAATTGAACAGATGTATTTTGAATTCCCTTTTTTCTTGTTTTAAGTTTTCGGGTTATGTTTTTGTGTTGCTTTGCTAACCCCATGTGTACACTAAGGTATAAAATATGTCAAATAGCTCTACTGTTTTCGCTTATCATTTACAGCTAAAATAAATTGTACGCCCCTAAGACGACCCATTGACCTAAAATTTGTCAAAAAGGTAAACTAAATAATTAACACAAATAGCAAAAGTAACAAATAGTTTTCTCACAGCTGTGCGTGCGTGAACTGATTACTTTTACAGATAACAAATAGGTACTAGTTACTTTAAGCCAGTGGCGCGTGAGTCGTTGCCGATGCCAACGAAACGGAGTTTGCCATTTTAAATAGGTATTATATTTAAATGACATTTCGAATTAAGTAGGTACTGTGTTTTTCTGAAGTGAAAACTTCTTTAGGCGCGTTGAGCATTTTTGAGATGGGAAAAAACAATTGAACTCGGCACAACGTTACCGACACCTCATTTTTGTAAACGTGATTGTGCTCTTTATTTAGATAAGGTAACGAACCAATGTTCTATACAAGTATTTTCTTCCACCAAGGCGATCTTGTTCAAGTTTTCACTTCTGTCGGCACTCCCGGAGTGCCACTGTTTTTTTTTTCTTGTTTATGTCTCATTGTATGCTGCGCCGGTCAACGTCATCACGTCAACGTTGGCTGCTGCTGAAAACCAGCGATGGAGCTCTATTTCGAATAGTCACAGCATAAATGCTGAGCGATGACTGTTTACGTGGATGTGACGCATATTTTCCCCCAACTTGTTCTTTTTTATTTTTCTGTTCTTTCTTTGCGTCATGTTTACCGCAAATAAACGTATTTTCTTTCTTTCTTTCTAACAATGCATGTCTGTAACAACGTCAATACATGTAGGTATGTTTTGACAGAACTTGCAATGGTTGTAAACGCGGGGTTACAACAGCTGGTTCAAAATAATTGTTCCTCCAACAACGTAAGTAACCATATTTTTTTTTATAGATTCACCAACAATTGATAACATTGATACAAACACATGTTACGTTTTAAAAAAATAATAATAATAGTGCATCAGTTACATATAGGTGAACACCACATGCATAAAACAATAAATCAGACAATAAGCTAACTTTCTTAATATTATGCGCTAATATTATTGAAAATTTGATAATATCGGTAAAAAGTGACATTTATATAAAAATTTAAAGCTATTAAATTCTGGTAAAAAACAATAAAATTGGTAAAGGTAAAATTAACATTCTTCGACATTAGAGCAACTTCTCCGTGTGGCCTCCGGTTAGTAGAATAGAACCACACACACCCAAGCTAAGGTTGCCGGCCGACAGCTGAAAAAGAAAGAAAATTCGTTTATTTGCGGTAAACATGACGCAAAAAAAGATTAAAAAAGAACACGTAAATAACAAATTGGGGGAAAATATGCGTCACATCCACGCAAAACGGCCATCGCTCAGCATAAAGCTGCGACCCCATGCGAGACAGAGCCCCAGCGCTGGTTTTCAGCGATAGCCGGCGCTGACGTGATGACGTCAACCGGTGCAGCATATAGTGAAATAACAAATCAAAAATAAAATAAATACAATACTAGTCCTAAATGTTTATACAAATATAATATTTAAAATGGCAACATTTCTTGCCGTCGGCAACTCACGCGCCGCAGACTTATTACAATCTGTGCGCTAGAGCAGCTGTCAAAAAATATTTGCTTGACGTTTTGACATATTGGCTAATTATAACATGTACTGGTTACGTAATAATTATAACATGGCGCATTAGGTAATGAATGTTATGATGCAAAGCAATAATAAGAACAAAAACCCAGGATGTATTAGATGAATGTGTAGCTGTGATTTTAGCTGCATGGCTAGGGGGGAGCCTTGTCGCGAGCGTGCCTGTTGTCTAGGATCGGGCGCTCCCAGGCACTAACAAGCCTTAGCTCTACATGTGGGGCTCTGTAGATTGTCGATGGTTTTTAACCGACTTCCAAAAAGGAGGAGGTTATATGTTCGTCGCGTATGTTTGTTTTTTTTTTTTCTTTTTGTTTTTTTTTATGTATGTCCACCGATTTCTCCGTCATTTGTGGACCGATTTTGAAAATTCTTTTTTTGTTTGAAAGGGTATGCTCCCAAATTGGTCCCATATAAATTTTATTAACTTTGCTTGGGTAGTTTTTGAGTTAGCTACAAAATATGAATTTTTTTCCCACTTAGTATGTAGATGGTATGATAAGTTCGTGTCACTGGTAGCAGGTAGTGGTATTCGAATATTCGTGAGGTAGGTACCACAACTAAAAAGTGAAAAATAAAAACTTTTTACAAAAAAAAAAACAACCAACTTCCAAAAAAAAACACTACAAAGTGAAAAATAACTTTAATTTCGGAAGTCGGTGGCAAAAAACGAAAACACAAAACCCAAGACACCGACTTCCGAAATTAAAGTTATTTTTCACTTTGTAGTGTTTTTTTTTGGAAGTCGGTTGTTTTTTTTTTTGTAAAAAGTTTTATTTAAAGAATATCTGTAACGTTGTACTGTTTGCAGATGATACCTCTCTTATTTTTAAAGTAGACAGGTTTGACGACGTAAACAGTGCACTCTCAATAGTTACGGATTGGTTAACGACAACGACGACCTAGTTCTCAATGCCAAGAAAACGAAATGTGTAAAGTTTGCTCTACCAAATGTTAGAAATCTAGGACCCAACATCGTCTTAGATAAAGAGGTGCTTGAAACTGTGAACTTGGCAGTTTTTCTGGGCATAACCGTAGATGCCAAACTTCAGTGGGGCCCACATATATCAAGCCTAGCGGGAAGGCTCAGTTTGGCCGCCTACGCTGTCAGGAAAGTAAGACAATACACTGACATTGATACAGCTCGGTTACTCTATTTTATTTATTTCCATAGCGTTATGTCCTATGGTATTCTGCAGTGGGGCAAAGCCGCTGACATTCAAAATATATTTGTCCTTCAAAAACGAGCTGTTCGAGCAATTTACCAGCTAGGTGCCAGAGTTTCTCTAAGAGATTTTTTTAAAGATGTTGGTTTTCTCACGGTGGCATCACAATTCATTTTCGCCAACATCTTATATACTAGGCAAAATATACACTTATACACTAAAAACAGTGATATTCACAATGTTAACACTTGAAATAAGGACAAACTACGAGCTCCCTTTCACCGGCTTCATAAGGTTCATAACTCATTTGTTGGGCTTGGTATAACCTTTTATAACAAGCTACCCTCTTCTTAGTTAGATTTACCTTTTAATGCGTTTAAAAATAAAGTAAAATCCAACCTTTGCTCAAAGGCATACTATTGTATCAACGACTACTTAAATGATAAGAACAGTTGGTCGCTGTGATTAACTCAAGACAATGTTTATGTACTTTCTCCAGAATTAGCTTACCTACTGACAGATTATATGAGTTTATATAATTGTTTATATTATTTGAATTTATGATTATTTTTTTCTTTTTACGGTTCAATTTATTTTTATTTTACTTTATTGTTGACATAATCTACTCATCACAATGTTTTTGTTATGAGTTGTATTGCAATTTGTGGTTAGCTAGTGACCTCGACAATTGATCATATTATTTTTTACCTGAGAAACCAGCAGCAAGTTCGTCATGCTCCCTTAGATGTCAATGCTTGCGGTACGTTAGGGGTCGGGTTGCCTCCTTCCCTCAAATATGGCGAGGGGGGTAATGGCTGATCTTTGCGTTACGTGAACGGGTGCTGCTTGTGGTGACTGGTCGTCTTGCTGATCATGGTTTTGTTATTGTTACTAGTAATTAACTGTTCATTTATTTTAGCTCGATGGTCCTAGTTTATCATTTATAACTTCCAATTACAACTTTATGTAAGTGGGCACGCCCTTTATGCCTGGAGGCTTTTATTTAGATATTTAGTTCTGTTTACGTTCAGTTTTTATTTTTTAAATTCTGCTTGAATATAGTTCTCGATGTTTTTGGTTGGTATATTGGCGTGTGTTAGCTGACATATGGCCAGTAATTTATAATTAAAATAATGTTTTATGTCACATAATAATTTTGCATACTATTGTATAGAATCATTTTATTTTTCTAATTTGAATAGACAGCTGTGCTGCTGGGGAGTTTGTTGCGCCACTTCTTCTTCCCAGCTAAAGGCACTAGGAAGTGGTGAAGGGTGGGCGTTTTTGGGGGACTGTCTTATGTAATTTTGACGTTCGAAAAGTGCTGATTCTCAGCCTAGTTTGAATAAATGACTTTTGAATTTTGAAGAGGAATGAGTACGAAAAAGTATTAGGTGCATTTGGAGATGATAGAGTGAATGAGAATGGGATGAATTTACTAGAGATATGAGTAGAGAGGAATTTGTCTATTAAGAACACTATGTTTAACCATAGAAAGGTTCACAGGTATACGTGGGAAAGGGAAGACAGTAGAAGTATGGTCGACTTTGTGATTGTGGATGGAAGATTAAAGAGTAAAGTTACAGATACTAGAGTATATCGGGATGTTAATGTAGGGACTGATCATTATCTGGTTATGTGTCGGGTGGATGATCTGTTCAGGCATTGGCGTCACTGAGTTCAAGTTCCTGTGACTGCTCTACAAAGAATAAAATTAGAAAGACTGCACTAGAATTGAAATTAAAAGAGGAATATAAGAGGGAAGTAAAAGTGAAGACGGATAAAATATTTGATGATACGAATGATTACAGTCTAGAAGAAGTATGGGATATGAAAAATAGTATGGTGCATGTAGCCAGAAAAGTATGTGGTCTGGCGAAGAGGAAATGTGGTAGTAGAACGAATACCATGTACCATGTTTTACGCAAATAAATATTTTATTATTATTATTTTTATATACAATGTCGCCCATCGGCATGTGACCTCCCGCATTTTTCTGAATGTTCATGAAAAATTATCGAAAAATAACTTTAAAAGGGGGTCTATCATGACTTTTTTTTTTTCAATTTTTTTTTTTTTTTTTTCAACATCCCCACTATGATTTTATGAACTTACGCTTGTATTTTTTTTAAAGTCGATTTAAAAAGAAGAATATTATGTTTTCACCTCCGTTTTTTTTGCATAGTTGACAAATTTTAATAAAAATGTAGTTAATCCGATAAAATAACTCATGAGCTTTTAGAAATAATAAACAGAATCCAAATCGAGCCAATAACATCGGAGATATGGCAAACGCTACTCAAAACAAAAAATTTAATAACATGAAAAATATTAAAGATACTCGTAGACAAAGTTCAAAGTTCAAAGTTATTTTTATTTTTCGATCATCTTTCATGAATATTCAGAAAAATTCGGGCGGTCACATGCCGATGGGTGACATTGTATATTTAAGTATCTCGGGACCTTAGGGTCCCGATCTATTGGAAGGCGTACGAGGGGCCGAAGCCAACTCACAGAGGCAATTAGACAATTTTATATGGAATGAGGCACCAACCAACGATTGTCCCAGTATGCACTATGCGAGTGCACCCAAGGACAAACCCCGGTTGGTGTAAGACTATTGCAGAATATGGAAACAAATCTATTGGACTATGGGTTTGGGTGGCTTAAGTTGACTGTTGACCTGGAACTATGGAAGGACTATGGCCCCTGCCTAATCTATGTTTTATATGTACACGGATAAGATGGCAGGGGGTGACTTGCACACTCAATAATGGGCCCCCAAAAACGGTCGCTAGCACAAAGTGTCGTAGCGACAAGGGGGCAACATGACCATAGGAGTGGAAAGTTATTCCACGGCTATCAGGACAATCCCGGAAGTACGGTCAAGATCCCTACCAGCATCTTACTGGAATACTTCCTTCCTCCGAGCACGTTTGCTCTTGCGAATTTCCACTCAAGCCGGCCAATAAAGGCAAGAATGAGGTGGGAGCTCCGTTCCTCGTCAGTGTTCACTCCAGCCGGTCAATAAAAGCAAGGTGAAAATGAGGAACAAGATTTCACCCGGGAGATAGAGTCCATGGGGTCGCTACTGCCCAACAGCTCGCCACATGCTGCCCTGCGGGTTTCTGTATCTCTCTTGGTCAGGTTCACCGAACACCGAACACAATTATATATTAACTACCTGCGTCCCGTGGTTTCACCCGCGTAAGTCTCGATTGTGTGGGAATATCGGGATAAAAAGTATCTTATGTGTTAATCCAGGTTATAAACTATCTGAGTGCCAAATTTCATCCAAATTGGTCCAGCCGTTTGAGCGTGAAGAAGAGACAAACAAACACACACACACGAACTCACACACTCACAAACTTTCGCCTTTATAATATTAGTGTGATTAATTATTTTCGTCTGCCTAACTTTGTGATATCGAACCTTGATCGGGCTTAATGTGATCATAAGAATAATCTTAATTAACATAACATAACATAACGTCACACCTATGCTCCTCAAAGGGTTGGGTAGGTGTACCTATAGTACACTTACATTTCGCCACTTATGTAATGTATTATAAAATCAGCAATTTTCGGTAACAGAAAAAACTGTTTAGGTAAGAAGTCCCAAGCTTTAAAAACAACAAACTAAAAAGTACCCGCATCTATTCTTCAATATCACATACTTCAAACGAATGGAATTTATATTAGAGGAGCCTCAGATTCAAGTACCGGTAGCCGAAGGAAACCATAACCCGGCTTTATGGGGAACGCCAAACATTCCAGTTTCAAGATTTATTGACTACCTCCATGTGACGTCGCCCGGTCCATTTTATTTGAATTCGAGATATTTTGGGATTTTCGTTTGTCGAGTTTCAGGAAAGAGGATGCAGGCCGTGAAATCCTTTACATCGAAAATGCTTTGTGATTTGCTTTGTGCTGTATCGTGGTGTCCTAATACGGGTTTATTTGACATATGAATAGGAATGCCTCTTTACTAAAATTGAAGTATGTTGGGATCAAGCTCGCAGTGAGTTTGATACAGCAAATTAACTGGCTGTGTAAGCAGAACAGAGTCCACTTCTTCTTTTCATGCACAAGACAGTTACGTAATTGTAGCATTTACGATCGATCTATTTTTTTTTCGAAAAAATATCAAGATTTATCGACTTTTTTGTCTAAAATAAGTATTCACAGTAAGAAAATATAGTTTATTATCTAGCCACAAGATATTTTTTCTATAGATCAATTATTACTTTAGTTATAAACGAAATAAGAATTGAGACTTTGCCATTTAGTTTCGTACTCGAACACGATCAAAGAGCGCACGCGATATTATTCAATTTTATTCCTGATGTGTTAGCGTTTAGCACATATCGGAGTGGCGGGGTGCCTTGTCTTAAGAAATAGGGCTGTAAAAACTTCGTGACTGGCATACTCTTGGTATTTTCCAAACAATGGATATTATAATATGAGCACAGGTAGTTATCTGATCACGGGCGTAATCTACAGTGGCCTATATGGAAAGCCCTCAATCGATTACTTACCCAATTTGGCCGCTGCAGACACAATTTGTCGAAGTGGGGGATCACTGACCCATCCAACACCCAGTGCGAGCACAGTGCTTCTGATCAGACCATGCCCCACCTGCTGGAGTGTCTTAAGTGCCCGTTC